>JAWZSL010000005.1:38974267-40234267 GCA_034769285.1 Lutjanus argentimaculatus | reverse complement strand
TTGCATGTGTAATATTGGGATCATTGGGGAAAATGAGTGTGCATGTAAGCCATGTCAATGAAGACGCCACTTTAGGAAACTGAAGGTATTTTTCTCAGTATTTGCAGCTTTAGTGAAGTCGATCAAAAGGCCAGCAGGGTCACACAGACACATTAACATCACGTTCAGCTCCTCTTCACCTGTCTGTCTGTCTCCACAGGTGACTCCTCGGCTCTGTTCTGTTCGTTCATACCAGGTTTGCATTCTGACCTGCGAGTCCATGTAAGTCGTGTTGAGTGACTGCGTGTGAAAGAGGTATTCAAGCTCAGTTCATTTCACTTTTCACCTCTCCAGATCATGTCCACTTAAAGAAATGGGCTTTTTAAGGGCTGACTGGTTGTCAAGAATGTATTTTTGTGTTGTCTGCAACAACAACAACAACAACAACAACAACGACCAGCGGTGAGTTGAGCTTCCCTGGATACAAGACTTGTGTAGCAGTTATGAAAACAACGAGAGCAGAGTTTGTTGTTTGGTTGCAGCACAAAAATGCATTTTTGACTCAGCTTGCATGGAGGATGGTGGGATAAGATCTTTCTGTGGTGAGCTCAGGTACCAGGTGTGCGTTAGCTTCAGTTATTATGTACGACGACGTGCATGAATGATTTAAAAGTTTTCTGGCTTCCTCTTTTTTATTTCTTCTTCCTGTACCTTCTCAGTTCTGTTAATGGTCTGGATTGATGGTAATATAACGAGAGTTTCATTTATTAGTTGTTCAACAGTAAAGTTCCTTCTTGTCATTTCTGAGGATTTTCTGCCTTTTCTGTCTTGCATGATAATACATTGAGTATATTTGGGTTTTTGTCTGTTGGGTGAAACAAATAAGACATTTGAGGACATTTTTAAAAAATAGTGCTGCTTTATAGACCAAACAATAAACTGATAATCAAGGAATTAATAAGCAGATTGATCTAACAGTGTATTTACTGCTAAATCTTAATTTGAGAAAGAAATTGAATTTAAGTTGATTGATAGAAAATGAAAAGATAAAAGATTTGTCAGTCGTAGGGCTGCAAAGTAACCATTATTTTCATCATCGATTATTATGTAGATCATTTTCTTGATCAATCAATTAATTGTTTGGTCTTTAAAATGTCAGTAAATCAGTTTGTCCCATTCACAACCTGAAAGACAGTCAGTTTATTGTCTGAGAAAAATCAGACATCCGATAATATTCACACCTGAGAAATCAGAGATTTTGACTTTTTTAACTAAAAAAGAAAAAGTAACCAAACGGATTAATCGATTATCAACATAGTTGGCGATTAATTGAATAATCGATTACCTGATTACTCTTTGCAAAATCAGTTTGAGTCATTTTTTAAAGTTTCAGCTTCTTCAGTGTGAATATTTTCTGGTTTCTTTTCTCCTCTCTGACACTAAACTGAATATTTTTCAGTTGTGAACAAAACGAGACATTTGAGACATTTTTATTGACAAAACAACTAATCAATTAATCGAGAAATTAATCAGCAGATTAATTGACCATGAATATAATTGTAAGTGGCAGCCCTTCATTTAAACAGTACTGAATAAATGTGTGTGTGTGTCTGTGTGTTGTCAGGGACCATCACCATCCTCATGTCCTATGGAGGAGGCTCTTACGGACGCACTGAGCGCGTCCGCCAGCAGCCGCACTATGACCAGGTACCGCAGGGCTCTTTACCTCGGACGAACTCCGACGACCTGCAGCCGCTGAGGGAGCAGAGAGCGGCGGCTCGCCTCGCTCAGAGCGCAGACCCCCTCCCTCCTCCGCCTCTGCCCGACCAGCCTCCCGTGGGCCCCGAGTTCGACCCCAGCGGCAGCGAGGACAACGGAGACCCCGACCCCGCCCTCGACATTAAACCGGTGCACCGCTTCATCCCCGACTCGTGGAAGAACTTCTTCAGGGGGAGTAACCGCAGCAGCAACAAGCCCTGGTCCATGTCGGCGTCCTCCTACAACAACAACAACAGCACCACCGAGGGGGTGCGCTGCTCCCCCCCACACTCCCCCTCTGTCCCCGGATCGTACCGCGACCCTTATGGCGGCTCGGCAGCAGCTACAACTCACGCAAGGAGCTTCTGGAGCTGCAGGACGGCCGCGAGTCCATGTCGGGACGCACCTACCGCACGGGTCTGACCTACAGCGAGCGGGTGGAGGAGTACCATCAGCGCTACGCCTACATGAAGTCGTGGCCAGGGCTGCTGAGGATTCTGGGCTGCGTGGAGCTGCTGCTGGGAGCGGCGGTGTTCGCCTGCGTCTGCGCGTACATCCACAAAGACAACGAGTGGTTCAACATGTTCGGATACTCGTCTCCTGGAGGAGCGTACGGAGGATACGGACCGTACGGCGGCGCCACGGGTGGAGAATACTACAGCGGCCCCAAGACCCCGTTCGTGTTGGTGGTGGCGGGACTGGCCTGGTTGGTGACTGTGATAGTGTTGGTGCTGGGGATGACCATGTACTACCGCACCATCCTGCTGGACTCGTCCTGGTGGCCGCTGACGGAGTTCACTATAAACCTGGCGCTGGCGGTGCTCTACATGGCAGCAGGTAGGACACATTAGCATCTCAGACTGGAGGGTAAATGTTTGCACCAAAATAGTCATTTAATAAAAAACTGTGCTTAGTTCGAGTTTCTGCAGTGTTTTGCACACACAGACGGGGACTTCATGGTGCATTCAGGTGTGAAAAAACTTAAAAATCTATACTTGAATGTAGGGCTGCACAACTTATCAAAATACTGCTGAAACTGCAGTATGGCCACGTGTAATATCTAAACTGCAAAAGCCCCAAAAGTGTACATGATGGGGGACGAGGTCCACCGTCCTTGATCTGTGCACTTTCTTCCCCGTCTCTGACACCGACATTCATCTGAGAACAAATTATCTTCAGGCCAGAATTAACGTGAACAGTGACTGAAAAATTGTCTCTTAAATCTTCTTCTCACACTTGATGAGAACATCAACATCAGGAGAAAATCTTTCTTCTATAACTCAGCAGGTTTGCTTTTTGTGTCCCAGGCATCGTTTATGTCCGAGACACGACCCGCGGCGGGCTCTGCTCCTACCCGGTCTTCAACAACGGCATCAATGGAGCGTTCTGCAGGACGGAGGCAGGACAGACTGCTGCCATCATCTTCCTGTTTGTCACCATGGTTGTTTATCTGATCGGAGCCATGGTGTGTCTGAAGCTGTGGAGACATGAAGCTGCTCGCAGATACAGAGAGAACTACGGCCAGCGGGTAAGAGCTCACACACATTCACGTTTGTTTTGTTTTGTTTGCAGGGTGGCGTCCTGGGATTCTGACGCTGTCCTTCACTCTGTTAAAAAACAGGTTGTTGCTACAAACATGTTGAAGCACACAGACTAATGCAACAAACCAGATGATTTGCACACAGGCTCCTGTGGAGGAGTGAGGAGGAGGTGGAGCCTGTGAATTCCTCCGTGCACTCAGGCTGTTTCATAACTAGAGACGCTCGATGTGAAACTCCTGTTTTGGTCTCCTGTTTGTTTGTTGATCTCTGAAAGGAATCGTCCAACATTTACAGAAATACATTCGCTTTTACTGAGAGTAGAGGAGAAAGTTGATACCCCTCTCCTTAGAGCTGTGATTAGTTGTTTAATCACCAACTATTTTTAAGAAAAATTCTCAGATTTTAAAGGTAGAGTCAGTAAGATTTGGCTGAGCTGTTCATAAACACATCGGAATGTCAAATACCAACGTTTGGGGTTGATGAAACGTCTCAAGCAGCAAAATAATAAGAAAAAAATAAGAATGTGCAGGCAGAGGGCAGGATCTCTGCAGGTTCGGCCACTGCTACACACCTAGTGGATCATAAGTGATGATTGAAAGGGTTTGTATGTTGTTTTTTAAGGAAAATGTTGCAGATTACACCTTTAAGCTGCTCATATGTGAATATCTTGTGGTGTCTTTACTCCTTTATTTTTTGGTTGTGGACAAAACTAAATGTCAAAACTAACCCTTTCATATTAAATCGTCATGTTATGCTACATGTTAACTGGATTATATTTGTGTATGTTTTGTGCACACAGATGCATCCCTCTGAAATGCGAACCTGCACAGTCTTTGGTAAATATCCTCTCATGCTGTTCAGTGTAAAAATTATGATACAGGCTCTTTACATTCAGGATATACAGTAACATACACAAATCTGTGTCTCTACAGATGGTTCCAGTTTCAGAATCTGCACCCAAAGCTCCAGAACAGGTCCAAGGTTCCTCAGTGGTTCCCATCCAGGCTGCTCCTAAAGCTGTTCCACCAAAGGTTTTACAGGGAACGATACCATCAGGACACATTCCAAAACCCGTTATTCTGCCCGACTACATCGCGTAAGTGCTGCGAAAAAATCCACCGACTGCACCGAGTAGTTCAAATCTTTATTCATCATGTTCACACTGTTGCACCCGCACAGCTTTTTTGCACGTCTGTTCATTCTGTTTAAACCTGGTTTTTCTGCAGATAAAGACCAGGCTGCACTAATGTTATTAGTATTATTCTATTTTTAGAATTCGATCCACGTGGTGCCAGTGTAGGATCCAAACATTTCCTGTAACTCCAGCGTGCTGCACAATTACAATAACATGTTTATTCATTTTTTTAGTCCAGACCCCAACAGATGTCCCATCATCACGATTCTTTTCACAATTTTTTTTGTTTGTTTGTTTGTTTTTTTTTCAGTAAAAATGATTATTCTCATTAATTGTACCATATAAGGCAATTTCAGTCAAAATAATTGCAGTATGATTTTTTTTTTACCAGATCGTGGAGCCCTAATCTTTTCCAAAATCACAACATGTTTATCAAACAAAATATTCTGCTTCTGTTCATATTTGTTGGCGTTTAGCCTTTTAAAAAAACAGCTTCTTTTGCTGCAGTCAGAAAACTGTTTGTTCTCTCGCATGCACCTGAAAGTTTACTCTGATTGGACAGAAAGAAATAACAGATGATGACAGTCTTGTACACTAACATTAACTTTACAATAGACAAGTTGTTGGATACAAACACAACACACTGCAGTTTTAACTGCTTTGACTGTCTGATGAGGAAATATTCCTGCACTCGCGTTCTGATGTGCATATGTGTTACCATGGTTACCAAATAATTTGCATAAATATTTGCATCTCTTCTTATAAGAACACTTCCTGATCTCACAGATCATAAAATCCTGTGACTGGCCTCTTTGCTTTCAGAGCACAAAATGAACCACACCAGAGTCCAGCAGAGATCCTCCGTCTGGAGTCGAGTCCTTCAGTCCACACAACAGTTTGATTGACAGCTTTCAAATAATCTTAAATG
The DNA here is from genome assembly GCA_034769285.1 of Lutjanus argentimaculatus. Lineage (NCBI taxonomy): Eukaryota > Metazoa > Chordata > Actinopteri > Lutjaniformes > Lutjanidae > Lutjanus > Lutjanus argentimaculatus. Next base: position 40,228,926 of record JAWZSL010000005.1, on the reverse strand, counting down.
AGCCACAATAAGTAGACAAATAAACCCGAATTTGTTTCAGATCAGTGACAAAGACAACCAGCAAATATTTACATGAGGAGCTCTTCGATTTTTGGCATTTTTTATTGAAAAATTGACGCACACATTAATTAAAATCAAAATTGATCAAAATTAGATACAGATTTTCTGTTAATCAACTAACCCACGAATTGTTTCAGCTTTGAAATACAGTACATAAGTAGAGCTGCAACGATTACTTGAGTTAATGATTAGTGATGGAAAGAAAATTATTTCTAACTATTTTCAAGTGTCATTTAAGTTCGACAAAGCAGGGTACAACAGCACAAAACAGTTTGAAGCAGTGAGTCCTGTAAATACATGAAACATACAAGTCAAATAAATACATATAAAGTCGAGCATGTCAACCTTATAATAAGAAAGTCAAATATGAAACTATTTAAGAGCCTGAGGAAGAAGATAATCGCTGAATTGTTTCAGTTTTTTCAGCAAAAATTGTAACACTTTTAAACTATGTAAGGTCTTGATAAATCACCGTACGTCCAGCTCAACCTGTACCTGTAGTACTGTTCGTTTTTACAGTGTCGATAAAGTTTTGTTCTCTGGCTCCTCTCTGCAGTAAGTACCCGGTGATCCGGTCAGACGAGGAGCGGGACCAGTACCGAGCCGTGTTCAACGACCAGTACGCCGAGTACAAAGAGCTCCACTCGGAGGTGCAGCTCACCCTCAAGAAGTTCGACGAGATGGACGCCATGATGCGCACGCTGCCTCAGCACCCCTCCAGCCAGATGGTGATTGGTCACACACGTCTCCTGGTCTTTTCAAAATAATACTTGATCGTGTTATTTTCTTAGCAGAGAAGCTACAGTCACACATGAAACATGATTACCTGAAATTACAAACTCATGTCTTCATTTTCTCTGTGCTCCTTTTGTCATGACTCGTCTCTCATCCTCTGCATCCTTCAGTCACAGGTTTATTTGTCTGTTAGACTAAATTATAGCTGGATGAAAGCCATTTTAATCCAATTATCCTAAATATGCATTTGCCTTTTGTTTTCAGATGTCTGTTATTTAAAGGCACACTTAGTTTAATCATCACAAGGACTAATCAGCCTCATAATGTTTTCTTCATGAGTCTCAGAAAATAACCCTCACGGTGTCATCAGAGTCGTCATTCAGACTTCAGATTTAAAGAGGAAGTCTGCGTTACAACCTGACACCGTGGAGAGTGAAAGGTTTAAACATTCACCAGGCAGTGAGGCTTTAACAAAAGCTGCAGACATGTTGCATCATGGGACTAAAATTAGCACCTTTTAACTACTTTTTTATGTCCGAACATGCAATACTCAGTGCATATGTTATTCTTTCAATATTTAAGAAAGTAGAGGAGGGATGTCGGCAGTTAACCACAGAGAATAATTTGACCAGTTACACGTGTCAGTTTGTAGTTTAATTTGCATACACACACACTCTGCTAACGGCTTTTCTGGGAAGCATCTGAGTTAAAAAGAAAAGAAAAAAATGAAGCTCAGTGTGGGAACTTTTCCTCCAGAGAGGCAACAAAGTCAGATGTAAATTTTGTTTCTACTAGTCACGTTTTAAAAGATCACGTGGAGACGCTGTTCCAACCACGCAGAGACTTTACCCTGAAGCTGAGCAGCGCAAGCAGAGAATGGGGACAATAGACGCCTCTTGTTTTTCACATTCATCTTTAAGCTCGGTGAGTTTCCGGTTTAATGGGTGTAAGCTACTGAAACCAAAATGACCAACAGAAATCCTAATAAACACATATTTCACACAGCTTCAAGAGCTGAATCCAGATTTAAGGGACAGTTCACCCAAATCACAAATACTAATTGTAGCGCTGTTTATTAATCCAGATATTTTGGTGTGAGTTGCAGAGGGTTTTTTGTTTTTATTGGGTTTTGCACATATTTCACACATACAGGCAGACAATAAAGCAAACAGTCATAACATCTCATGTACTTAAAGAAAAACAAACACAAAAACCTCCCACGTGATTAAAAAAGGACAAAACTAAAGACAATAACAACATAAACTCAACACACAGCTGCTTCATGGTGATTATGAGCTCTGATGTCTAAGAACCTCCAGTAAAGAGTTGTAGAGTTTTGTAAACATGTCTGTCTTCTTTCCAATAAAATGGAACTAAATGGCACAGAGTCAAATCAGGACCCGGTTACTCAAGATAATCTACAGACTTTTTTGTGAGCAGTTTCATGTAGGAACTACTTTTTTCTGCAGTAGAATCTACCGGAACTGCTTTCTTTTCTACTAAAAAGAAAGTCTTAGGATTATCTAGAGTAACCAGGTCATAATTTCTGGAAAGAGATGCTGGTTTTGAATTTTTCAAACGTATTTTTCTGACTCTTTGAGCAACAAGGAGCCGAGTGCATCTAGTTCCTTTGTACTGGAGAGGAAGCAGAGATCTCTGTGTTTGATATCTCCAAAACTCTGCAGCTCGACACCAAAACCATCGAGGGGATAAACAGTCCTGGGGAAGAATCCGTATTTTTGATTTTGGGATGGACTGTCCCTTTAACATGTACCAAACTGTCTTTGCCAACACTTAAAATCCACTGAAGGATTAAATGAAAAAGTAGCTGATGTAGAAGTTTTCAGGGGCTTTAATTCCAGACAAATACTTTTCGTGCCGTCATCACCACCACACTTGGATCTGTGCTTTTGCATTGATAAACATTGTTTATACGCTCTTTGGTTTGAATGTGAACGCTGAGGAAACATTGAGGACAGAGACTGCTGTCACGTCTGGGATTTCACGTCTAATTGCGCCCGGTCTTTTTGTTGTTAAAACCATGCCTCATTTCCCCGTCTCATAACTTCCTCTGCGTGCGCTTCCTGCTTCCTGCTGAACTTCCCCTCCACCCTAAAAAAAATTCTTCTGCGCTCCGTCCAGACGGCTGAATTTACAGCATCGCTGCATTGTTATAAAGCGTTGCACTTTACTGGATCGAGTTTAACAGGTCTCTCTCTCTTTCTGTTTTTGTAGGAGGTCGATCGCATCAACAGAATCCTTCAGGAATACCAGAGGAAGAAAAATGTGAGACTGTTGTGTTGTTGTTTTGTAGCAGGGCCTTTTTCTGCTGCTCATGTTTGTTTGTTCTCCAGAGGTGCTGTTGATTTTCTGCTTTCCTTTCTGAAGACACAGAGCTCAGTATTATCTCTACAAACATTCTTCTCAATGCAAAAAAAACATACATACAGCCTCCACACAGAACCTTAATAATTTAATATAAATGAATCAGAAACAGTTTTTAATACGACTACTATCATACTTAAGTCTTAAAGAGACATAAACCCTGGTGCTGATTTAAAAAAAAGCTGAGAAACAGTTTTTTTTTAGGGACAGAAGCAAGAAAATGTGATGAAATCTCCAGAAAAGATGACTTTACATTATTAGATGTCATGTGGTTGTCACTGCATATTTACAATATATTCAGCTTAAAACCATAAAATTCAAGCACTTTTAAGGTACTTAAACTAAATATTTCCACACTTTCAAAACCTGAATCATCACTTCTAAATTATAGGTATAAATTAAAAAAAAAGAACTTATTCTACACACAGCAGTCAATGCTGGTCAGTGTGAAGAAGATCCAACCTTTAAAAAAATCATATCAATGTAAGTGAATATTTTCACCTCTTAATCTTTCTGTCAGACAGACTTTTCTGTCAGGAAACCACAGGTGTAAAATATCCCTCTGTCCAAACCAACCAAACTCCACTGACAAAATCAGTAATTTTACATCACAGAACACAGGAGTTCCTGATCTACTGCTGCCTCAGCATGTTAGTTTGTTTGTGTTATTGTGCGACTTTGGTGAATCCAAACTAACCGTTTAAAGGACCAAAGTCACACAGTAACACAAACAAACTAACCACCAGCGACTCCTGTGTTCTGTGAGGTAAAAATGACTGTTTTTCCTTAAGGAGTTTGGTTGGTTTGGAGAGAGACATACTTGGTTCATATGACCGCAGTTTCTGTCTGACAGCACAGTAAAGCAGTGAAAATATTCTAAGTATATCTGACCCTGTCCACAGCAGCTTCCTACACTGGTCCTCCTGCTGCTTCTCCAAACTGAGGGCATCATGACCACCATCTCAGGGCTCGCACAGGGTTGGCTGCTCTGCCCGGGGCAAGTAAAATGCCGTGTCTGGCTAGTAAACCGAGCAGGGCAAGTGGCAAAAAAGAATTCAACCATTAAACTATTTTGATAATTAAATGGTTAAAATAACGTTTCATGCAAAAATGATTCAAATATGGAGATTTTCTGCCTTTCTCTGTTTATTATCATATTAAACTGAATATCTTTGGGCTTTTTGCTGAAAAAATGAAGACATTAAAAGACGTCATCTTGGACTTTGAGAAACTGAGACGGACATTTTTTACTATTTTATGACATTTTATGAACATTGCAGCTGTAGATTAAACACAACTATTAACTTTTACTTTGTTGTTTTTCGATAAACGCTGATAAATTAAACAGTTTGTACTGTGACAAGTAAAAATTTCTGACTCATTTAACTGACTGGGCCAGAGGAAAAAAAAAACATTAACAGTGAAGCCTGCATCTGCTACAGAGACACTTGAAAAATTTCAAACTATCCCTTTAATCCTTAAGTATAACAGTAGTCATATAAGAATAATCTATATGATCTTTAAGGAGACACTTTGTCTCGTCTGTCTGAAAAATAAAACCTTATTTTCATGTTTCCTGTTTGACGTCAGGACCCGACTTTCCTGGAGAAGAAGGAGCGCTGCGAGTACCTGAAGAGCAAACTGTCGCACATCAAACAGAGGATCCAGGAATACGACAAGGTCATGGAGTGGAACGACGGGTACAGCTAAACGCCACCACAGAAACAGAACTATTACTGACGGACGAGCGCTACTCGTGGTGAAAAATGACGTTTTAACTGGAGAGAGAAACCCAGTCAGGACCACAGGAGCACGACTCGGGGATTTCCAACCTGCTGCGTCATTTAAAACCTGCACAGCCGTCGTCTGTGATCCAGCGTCTGTCAGCTGCTTTGTGTATCTGCGTTTTTAAAGCCCACAAAGTCGAAGCAAAGGGCTGGAATGTTTTATACTACTTAAAGGAATAATTCAGCGTTTTGAGAAATGCACTTGTTGGCTTTCTGGTGGAGAGTCGGATAAGAAATCAACGTCCATTAGTCACTTAACTTAGCATAGCACAAAGACTGGAAGCAAAGGGAAACGGTTAGCATGGCTCTGTCCAATGAAAACAAAGTCATTCTCTAATATTCACCAGTTATCACCTTTTATCTTCTGACGTAAGATATAACATGTTAATTAAGTACTTATTGGAAAGGAAAGTTCTGCATCACTTTATATTATCTGAGTGATGAGTTAACACGTCATCTTGGTGCTTTTATTTCCTTTATCAGGACATTTTAGCCTCATAAACGAGACAAAATAAGTGCATTTAAACAGAAATTACAGCCTCTTGGTTTTTCCTCTTATCAGTAAAAAATTATACACATTTTAAATGCATTATAAAAGCTAAACTGCAGATATGAATCTTAAATTTGCAGCATTTCTTCCATAGTTTTTTATTTATTTGGGGACCCAAATAAAATGTCATGTGACCCAGTCTTTTGGAATGACTGTTCAAAGGCAACAAAAACACAACAATTCTTATTTTCAGGTGATTACACACTAATGAAAAGATACTTCTGAATATTTCTGCCATATTCTTCAAACAAATCTCTGTAAATCGGACACGCTGGGCCTTAAAAATGTGTTGAAAAGGTTCTAAAAGTCCTCTGAAATTGTTCGACATCGTCCTGCTGCTGCACATGAATCTGGACGTCTTGCTAAGTTTGGTTGATGCTCTGATTTCCTGTGAGTTTTTCAAAGCGCAGTGATCAAACTACGAACACTAATCATCAGGAATTTTATTGTGAAAGGGGTCACAGTTTCCTGTTTCTCGTCTGCCTCTTCGCCAGAAAGTTCAGCAAATTTAAAAATGGTCTGAATATGCAAAAAAAACCTGAACGGTGTGTGTGTGCGTGTGTGATACCGTGACTGTGATTGTAGCCGAGGCTTTGCCACTTAATTTCACTAATGACACTGGGATCAGATGTGAACGTGGGAGATGTTGTCAGCTGAGAGAAGAAGAGAAAGATGCTGCATTATTTCTGTCAAAGTTTACCTCTAATTAGCTTTTTACTCTTCAAACCACTGCTCGTCCCGACAGACCTGCTCCTCTTGCTCGTTTCTCAAACTGCTGTGATGATTGTTTGCATTGTTTTAATTGCACACTGTGTCTTTTTTTATATATAAAACGTCTGGAAATATGCATGTGCTGTAGTAAGATTTTAAATGTTGTTTGTTGTGTATATGTTGTAACACTGTTCTACCATTTCATAGATGAAACATTTTGTACTTTAAACTTACTTAAATGTCTAAATATCTGCATTTTATCCTCTATAAACTGCTGCGTACACTGGACCTCCTGATTGAATGGAAATGATATCATAAAGTCTGAATTCCTCTCATGTTATCAGGCGTAATTTTAAATATGTTGCTGTAAATGTCCGTATTCTTTCATAATTTAAGTGATCGATTGGTGCTTTCTGTCCTCAGAATACAGTTCTGCTCATGTTCTGACTGACTTTCTTTTTTTTTCTTTGTCTTTTTCTTCCACAGTTTCTTTTTCTTGAAAATGGAATAAAGAACAGCAGAGTGTTAAACTCTGCAAAATAAAGTTATTAAAGAAACTCCAGAGAAAAAAGAAATGAAATCAGCTGAAATCGGTGGTAAAATAACCACAGTTTGTGGACAAACATGAATAAGGAACCGTCACTTTTCATGCAGTTTTTCTTCAGTTTTTCTGAAAGTAAAGTCTTTATTTTGGGGTTTTGGACTTTTTGTGGAACAAAGTTAGAGACGTGTTGCTTTTAGTTCTGGATACTTTTCATTTTTTTTTTTCTGACATTTTATGGTTCAAAACTTTAATGTATTAATTAACAAAATAATCATCTGATTGATTAGTTATAAAAATAATCATCAGAAATGATATTCACCTAAAATGACACTTGTAGCTGTGTTTCAGTCTGGAGCATCAAAACTAACAGAAGGACAAGTAAAAAATAGAACTGGATACATTAATAAATGTTTAGTTAAATAATTAAAAGGGATATAAAGCTTTATGTTACATTCATCTCCAATAAGTTGGTAAAAAAAACAAAACAAAAAAAACAACAATAAATTAAAAGCATATTAAATCCAATGATCCATACAAACAGTGTGCAGGTGTCTGTGAGACGAGACTAAAGGCATGAAGGTCATGTGTTAAAACTGAAAGTACAAAGCACAGATTGTTTTCCAGGCTCCATATAGTAATAATATTAAAGGTACAGTTCACCACAAAATGAAAAATACATATTTTTCCTCTGAGCTGTAGTGTTATTTATCCATCTAGATAGTTTTGTCTGCCTTCTCTTCAGTATAATGAAAATCAGTGTCAAGATGTCTCAGCTTGTGGTGCTCAAAGTGCTAAAAAAAAATACATTTGTGAAACTCAAAACTAGTTTATCTTTACAAAAGTCATGACCTGATTATTCACAGACTTTGTTGTGAGCAGTTTAATATAAAAACTATTTTCTTTCTAGTCGATTAAAGTAGTTTGGGTCGATTCTACGGCAGAACTGCTCACAATGAGGTCTGTGGATTATTTTGAGTAAAAGTGTCACGATTTTTGGAAATAGAAACTGATTTTGAATTTTGAACTCTCTTCAGCTGATTTCTCCAAAACTCTGCAACTGACACCAAAACTTGATGGATAAATACAACTACAAGCGAGGGGAAAAATATGTACTTTTGATGTTGGGTGAACTGTCCCTTTAACATTATTCTTGATTTAAGTATTTAGTTATATTCTTGATTTGTCTGGTCAGTTTGTTCTACATTTTGTTGCTCTAAAAACACAATACAGGAACCTGGAAGGGAGGAAAAAAAAAAAACTGCTGTTATCTCAAGAAAACAATCTTTGTTATCTCAAGATAATAAATCAAAATGTTGTTTCCTATTACAGTTTTTATCAGTGATCTGAAGATTGCCATACCATCGCTCTGATGACGCAAGTGCAATAAACAAAACTACATATTTATGGGCTTGACACACCGTCCGGTTCTGAATCCTCCCCAACCAGACCTGAAACTGTTCGGTCTTTTTTTCTCTCTTTCCCTAAAACAACGAGGGGTTTTCCAACAATCATCACAGTAAAACCACTTCAGCTTCTGCCACTGAAATGAAAATAAATCCCCACAGTAACATAATAATGAGATTTTAAAAAAGTCAAAATTATGCTTTTTAATCTCAAAATTATGATTTTTAAATCCATAATTATGATTTTATAAAATTTCATAATTTAGACTTTTTATCTCTATAATTATCTAAATAATTATGATTTACCATGGGGATATTTTTTTTCTTTCAGTGGCAGACAGTGCTTCCACAGTAGGGACTACAACAAATATCAAAAATACAATATAATAAACAACTTAGGAACAATAAAGAATAAATAATAATAAATAAATAAAATAAAATAAATAATAATGACAAAATAAAAAGGGCTTATCTCTTATCCTACATAGATACTGCCTTTCTATTTACTGAAGGACTTCCAGACACTTCCGGTGTCGTTGGGTAACGTGACACCTGTGCGGTGGGCGGGGCTTGATGGACCGAGAGCGGAGGAGCTCACCTGGGTGTGTCCAGGGTTGTTTTTATGGGCAGCACAGTTTCAGTTGAGACGTTTGAAGCGGAGCAGAGAAGAAACGACGACAGGTGAGTGTGTCCTCTTCAGTGTGTGGGATTAAAACCGGAGTCTTCTTTTTATTTTGTGGTTTTAAATCCACGATAACTTGTTACCTGAAGCTACAGCAGACTAACACAGGTGTGCGGCTGGATACGAATTTAAATCATTTAACAGCATCTCAAAATAAAGGTGCGTGAAACGTGCGGGATTATTATGAGTGGTTAAATATATTTAATGTCACTTAATTTGGATAAGTTTGTAGTTTTAATGACGTGAATATGAAGTGAAGAGATGTTTCAGTTCCACAGCTGCCAAACCTCGTTGTAAAAATGTGCGTTTTAAATCGCACAGTGTTTTTATGACGGTTGCAGTTTGATTTCGGCATGAATCCAAAACATTAATCGATTTGTCGATTGACAGAAAAATATTCGGCATTTATTTTTCATAATGGATTCATCGTTTTAGTCAGTTTTCAAGCAAAAATGTCACAAAATCCCCAGTCACAGCTTCTTACATGTGAGGACTTTGGTATTTTTATTGACTATTGATGAGACAAAACATTCTGCAATTCTGCAAACAAAATAATCATCAGATTAATCAATAATGAAGATAATCATTAGTCGCATCTCCAGATCAGACATGTTTTATTGAGTGAATGTGTCCTAACAATAGAAATCCTGTTCTTGCAGATTGTTTTCACATCAGAGCAACACCCAGTGGATCCAGCAGAAATGTCCTCCAGGCCAAACGGGAGTCCACCTCCCTACGAGTCAGATGGATAGTGAGTCTCTTTCATTGAATATACAATAGATTTTTTATTTATTTATATTCACTCAGCTCAAGCTGATGACAGACTGTCTGACAAACTTTTAGATCCAGAAATAGTCAGTTTACTTTGAGCAACTTCAACAAAGTTTTTTGAATATTGGACACTTGAATTTTCTACCTGTAACTGACCAAAAAAAAAAACAACAACCCATAAAATTAAGTTTTGAAATTGTACAACTTTAAAATATTTCAAAACTGATGAATCAGACAGATTTGTTTTCAAAGTAAAATATTTCAATGCTAAAAATGTAGATATGAAATCTTTAGTTTTTCTAGAACACAAATGGACAAATAGACATGACAAAGTAGAACAAAATGAAACACCAGCTCACAGAAAAAGTGCACTATGAAACTCAGATAGTTATAGCATATGTTTTGCTGTCTTTTATGCTTTTACTTTGAAACTTAGGTAGTCATAATATGTTTTTCCTGTCTTTTTATGCTTTTACTTTGAAACTCAGGTAGATATGATGTGTTTTTCCTCTCTTCTTCCTCTCTTCGCAGTAACGTTGCTCCCCAGCCGGCCTATTCTTACTACCCAGATGACGAGTTCCAGCACTTCTACCGCTGGACGTCTCCACCGGGCATCCTTAAGATCATGGCCATTATTGTCATCGTGATGTGCGTGGCCATATTTGCTTGCGTGGCCTCCACGCTGGCGTGGGACACTCAGGGAGCGCTAGGCAGCTTTGGGGGCCTCGGGTACGGAGGAGGCTACGGCACGGGGTACGGCACCGGCACCGGGTTCGGGGGCGGGTACGGCAGCTTTGGTGGCGGCGCATATGGACCTGGAAACAGCTACGGCTACGGTGGAATCGGAGGGAACTACAATGACCCCCGAAAGGGCAAAGGGTTTATGATCGCCATGGCAGCCATCACCTTCATCGTGGCCCTGGCCGTCTTCATCATCATCGTGTCTCACCAGAGCCTATCAGAGAGCAGGAGGTTCTACCTGGCAGTGATCATCATCTGTGCCATCCTCGCGCTGCTAATGCTAATAGCCACCATCGTCTACCTGATCTCGGTGAACCCCATGGCTCAGTCATCTGGATCCGTCTACGGCAGCCAGATCGCTGGTCTGTGCGCTCAGTACCAACAACCTCAGCCCTCTGGAGTGTTCGTCAACCAGTACCTGTACCACTACTGCGTGGTGGAGCCACAAGAGGTGAACACACACACACACATTTCACTTTTTATATCTTCATGCCTTCACTGTAGCTCTGTCTGTAACTCAGCGGTTTGTCTCGTTTCAGGCCATCGCCGTGGTGTTCGGCTTCCTGGTCACCGATCGCTCTGATCATCATGCTCGTCTTTGCTCTGAAGACTCGCCAGAAAATCGGAAACTACGGCAAGAGCAACATTTTGTGGAAGAGAGTGAAGGTTGTCGACGAGATGCCAGAGCCGCCTCAAGATGTGGAGGCGTGGGTGAGTGACAGATACAGATCTTCCAATGCCATTTCTTTCTTCCTGATGTCGTCGTGTGAACTCTGCGTATCGGCCACAGGACGCTGCTGGGAGGTGCCGCTAGGTCCCGTTACAGGGTTAATAAATTACATGATATCTGATCAGTGCATAGACTCACCGATACCCAATCCAGCATTTAGGCTGTACCTGAAGTGATGCAATTGCACGTGTATATATATGTCAGTTTGTATGATGACTGAAATGTCCACAAGAGGACTGAGGTTCAGAGAGAGAGTCCTTGGATCAAAGACTGAGGAAGGTCGAGGGAGGCCCAGTGTGAAAACCAGAAAACTGAGAAGAGCAGCAGATTCTTGTTTTGAGAAGAGAGCAGATACATTTTCTTCTTGCTGCCTCTTTTTGATCACGGTCTGTACTGTGTCGCTTCAGCTTTCAGCTTGTTTTGGAAGTGAAAAAAAAAAAAAATAATGAAACTAAATTCTCACAATTGAGAAGCTCACACTTGGAAATATTTGGCTTTTTTTTTTTCTTGATGATTGACTGTTGCAGAGCTGTGACAACTATTGATTGACAGGAAATTAATTGGCAAATATTTTGATAATCTAAGAATTTTTTAAGCAAAGTTGCCAAACTTTTCCCTGCTTCTCAAATGTGAGAATTTGATGTGTTTCTCTGTCAGACATGATAATAAAATGAATATCATTAAGATCTGGACTGTTGGTCGGACAAAACAAGACATTTGAAAATGTCACGTTGGTCTGTGGAGAATTATAACATTTTTTATTGTTTCCTGACATTTTGTAGACAGAACAATGAATCAATTAATTGAAAAAAAAATCATAATAACTGATTAGGAAAATAATTAAAGTCTTTTCTGCAGTAGTTGCATACAAAGCATAAATAAGTAAGACATAAAAAAAATACAGGATTTATAGGGACACTTATTAATTTCAGGGGAAACACAACAGAGGCACAAACATGGACTGACTCTCTACACACCACAGACTGTTACTTATTTGAGGCTGCTTCTAATATATTTTTCCTGTCTTTTTATGCTTTTATTGTGAAACACAGGTGACTATTGTGTGCTTTTTCTATCTTGCTATGCTTTTACTTTGAAACCCAGGTTGTTATATAGGTTTGTCCTGGCTTTTTATGCTTTTACTATGAAACTCAGGGGGTTATGATGTGTTTTTCCTATGTTTTATACTTTTACTTTGAAACTCGGGTAGTTATGGTATTTTCCAGTCTTGATATGCTTTTATTATGAAACTCAGGTAGTTATAATATGCTTTTCTTATCTTTTTTTATGCTTTTACTTTGAAACTCATGTAGTTATAATATGTTTTTCTTATGTTTTTATGCTTTTACTGTGAAACTCAGATAGTTATGGTATTTTCCAGTCTTGTTATGCTTTTATTATGAAACTCAGTTGGTTATAGTGTGTCGTACAGATGGCAGTAAGTCTCTGTTGATTAACCACCTAATTATTTCAGTTGAGATCAAATGAAAAGAAGCTTTTGAAGCTCCTCTCAGGTTAAAGTGTTTGCAGTCGAGAGTGTCTCAGCTGAAGTGGATCGACCTGTTTGGTGGCTGTCACCTGTTTATCAGCGGGGGAGGGGAAGTGTGGAGCAACAAGCTCCTTCTTCCCTCTTCGTCTGCTCGGTTTCAAGGTGTGGCATGTACACAGATGACAGTTTCAATCTTGCGCTGACACGTCACAAAGTAGGACGAATTCCAACAATAAAAACGTGGACTTATTACCGTCTGATCAAGCATTTAAAACTCAATATTTACATTTCCTGGTGAATCATGCTTTCTGAAGCTATTTTCAGATGTGTTTTGCAACAACTCTCACATCTGACAAACTGTAGTGAGCAGTGATGAGTAGGTGAGTCATGAGTTTGTTAATAGTTGGAAGTCATGATGACATTCAGCACAGAGAAGTCCTCACAGCTGAGTTCACCGCAGAACAATGAGGAGGAAGAACAGGTTGGACTGGTCCTCTGAACCGTAAATACGACCAGTTAGCAACATGATACTGGGAACCAGTGGCATTCATTTCACCGTAGCTGGTGGGAACCCGGTCTGAAAGTGCTGAGGCAGTGTGTCTGCAGCGACCTGCAGCACGTACATGTTGTTTTGGTGCTGTGCATCAGGGTGTAGCTTCATTATGCCACATATTTTCAGAGGACAAGTCCATGCAGGCTCATCATACCAGAGTTGGTCGACATCCAAAGTGTAGGATGGAGACGCCCAGAAGCTCTGATTAGTTTTAACTGTAGATTATTTGCAGGAGCTTGATTTTGCTGCAGCTATATTTTGTATAAGCATAATATTTTTCTTATGTTACAACAAATATGAGAAGTCGTACATGTTACGGCTGCAAATAAAGATGATTTTCATTTACGATTAATGTTTTGCTCGATGAAATAGTAAAACATGCCTGTTATAATTTTCCATAGGTTTAGGTTAAAGGGAAAATTCTGCACTTTTCATGTGCATGCCCAGTCAGAGGGAAAAAAAAAGAGAAAGCTGAGTTCTCCTGCTGCAAAATCTGTAGTTCTTCCTGTATCCAGTGATGTCACAGTGATGTCATTGGTGTTAAGGAAGAACTAGAGGCTGTTTCAGCTTGTCTCCTCCTCTTTGTAGCCAGGGGGCGTGCTAGAGGAGCATTTTTGTCACCTAACTTTATGTTTTGGCCAACAAAGACAAGGTGGTGATACATGGGTGTCAGAACAGACCTACATTATTTTTGATTAAGAGATGATCTAAATGATTATTTGATATCAGAGTACCTGCTGATAATCTTTTGTCGTCTATCAGCTAATCAATAGTTCTCATGCATTTTTAGGGAAAAGACTTGTGTTCATTAAAAAAATGTAAACTTGACACGGTTAGAAAAGTTTTTTCAGGTGATTTTTTCTTTGTTTGTCAGGATGTGGGGAAGTGTTTGGTGTTGTAATACTCATTTCGGCCACAGGAGGCTGAAGGCTGCACCAGCCTGCGTTTAGAGTGCATGTAGAAATTAAAACTCAATTTGGAGAAAATCTTAATTCTTTTAGTCCTATTGAGAACACAGGATCGTGGTGCACTTCAGCCTCTTGTGGCCAAAACAAGTATTACAACAACAAACACTCCCTGACCCAAAAAAAGATCACCGGGCCAAAACCTTTATTGTAAACACACGTTAATGCTGCCAGCTTCAGTTATAGACCTGCATTTTTTGCTAATGTGTGTTATTTTTTCCTCTAAAGGTGAACAATGTGTCCGTTGCCGCTGACGCTCTCCCGATGTCGGACTACCCCGAGAAGCTGAGAGGCTCCAGGAGTCACCTGGACGATGAAAGCACCAACTATGACAAACCTCCATACGACTATTCCCCACAGTGAGTAAACTGACTGGAGCTGTGCGCTGTGATAAACAACCTGCAGTGACAAAATGTGTGTGACGCTTTGTGTTCTGTGTGTCAGTGCGCTGTAGAGGGCAGCACAGAGTTTGACGGGCTTGTGCAGCAGTTTGAACCCCTCTGTGTCCTAATTCAATACTGCACACACATTTTTTTGCCTCTATTTGACTGTTCACATTAGAGAGAGATGGGGAGAAAGCAAGAAATGTGGCACAGGTACCCAGTCGTATTCAAACTGAGGACTCTGCAGTCACATGCATGTGTCATAGACCACAAGGCTACAGAGACACTTGGCGCTGGAAAATGATAACAACACAAATTTGTATGTGAACTTTCATATTTGAACATCCTGCTCTTTTGATTGTGCTGTGGATGGGCACTATTGTCCCTGAATGCAACACAGAAAAGTCTCTTAATTGGATGAACCTTTCGCTTTCTAAACAATAACCTAACTTTTTTTTAGCCTCTTGGCGGCTGCAGAAACAAGTTGTAAACACAACGCTGACATTTATTGACTTCTGAGTTGAAATGTTGAACTTGTTAGCAAAAGTTCTTTTTCTGTTTGCTTATCCGGCTCTTATGAATCATTCATCGATCATTTTGAGTCGTCGCTGAGGCCAATATTCACTCTCTTTTAGCTCGTTTTTGGTCTCCACCAACTTCTGTCCAACCAAAAATATCTGACCTAATTAATCAATTGATTAATTAATCAATTGATTAATTAGTCGATCAAAAGAAAATTAGTTGCCAACTATTTTGATCATTGATTAGTCGTTTCATTAATTTTTTAAGCAAAATGACAAAATTTGCTGGTTCCACGTTCTTAATTGTGAAGCAATCTGAAGATGTCACTTTTGGCTCTGAGAAATTGTGATAAGTGTTTATACTTCATGGACGAAACAATTAGTCATGGAAATAATCAGCAGATTAATTAATAATGGAAATAATGTTAGTTACAACACTAAGTGGTTGACACAGAGTGTTACCAAATAAAAGATTTTTAAGAAGCATTTTAGAAGGTTTTTTTAAGACTGTTAGTGTACAGTACATGCTGTATAGAACATCGTGCGTAATAAGGAGTTGGATCACAGCTTCAGACTTGTTTTTTTAGGTTGCTGCTGCCAGAAAACTTGTTGAAACTTGTTCCTATGTGGTTATTATGTTTCATTTCTGCAAGGAGGAGACTCCGCAAACGTTCGACATGAATGTTTCAACAGAATCTCTTTCCAGATTCTTACATTCATGTGGCAAATTGCACTGCCACTTTCACAAATAAATTCCTAACCCTTGCAACACTGAACTGGGTGAAATACTTTAGTGTGGATGAGGGAAACAGGAAGTCATTGTTAATCTGTTTACTCATCCAAGATGAACTGCAGATCATAAATCTAAACGACTATGTAAGTTCCTCCTGTGTCTCATAAATAAAGTTACTGATGAGTAGAGTAGAAACTGGCGCACAAGACATTGTTTTGCCTTTGGGTTCTTACATGTAAATGTATAACTAATGTAACAATATGAACCTGTAACTGTTCCAGGCCTCCAGTTGTTGAAGACAACCTGCCTCTGCAGAATGGAGCTCCCTACAGCAATAACTCAGACGTACCCAGCTCAGCTGGAAGGCCCAAAAAGAGACGACCAGGCCGGCCGCGTCGCGCAGACGGACAGGACTACGACACCGACTACAACTCCTCAGGAGACGAGCTGGACGACGATGACGACTTCTACAGGTAGGAAGAAAGTAAAGATGCACAAACCAGCTGCTGACGTGGAGGAGTCTAACTGACAGTGGTGGAAGAAGTATTCAGATACTTCACTTAAAGGTCCAGTGTGTAAAATGTAGGATGATCTATTGGGAGAATATGGCAGAAACTGAATTTTATTTTAATTTAGATTTGCTCTCTTTGTTTTTCTTCCAGTGAATTTCCTCCCATAGCGAACGAGCAGGAGCGCAACGACTACAAGCGTGAATTTGACCGGGACCACCAGGAATACAAAGACCTGCAGGCGGAGCTGGACGCCATCAATAAGAAGCTGTCAGAGGTGGACAGAGAGCTGGATGATCTGCAGGAGGGCAGCCCGCAGTACCTGGTGAGAGCTGACAGAAGAAAATGTGTTCACTGTTTTATATTCATTCATATGACTGGAACCACTCGAACAAATGTCCAGTATTTCTGTCGATTCAGTTTGAAAAATGTTGATGGACATTATCAGTTTGAAAACATTTATTAGAGCAAAGAGACGACTTAACTGGCAAAAAGGACCTTTCAGAAATGAATTTTGCTTTGAATTTCATAGCATTAAAGCTGCTTTAATCAATATTTTATAATTAATGAAAGCTCAGCTCTGCAGAGCATTTTAGCATCTTCAGCTCATTGTTTCGGTGTTACAGACGACAAATTTAATGTCTCAGTCTCACTGCTCTCATTAGCTTTGTTTCCAGCAGCAGCATGTATGGAAGACCAAAACTGACAAATCAGAAGTAAATAAATAAATAAAGAAATTTATAAACATATAAATGACTCAATAAATATGCCATTAAATGCTCCAAAAAATATTAAAAATAAATGTTGGCATTAATTAATTTATAAAATGTGACGTAAGTGAATATTTCAGTTTTAATTAGTTTCTGTATTTTTTTTGCCTTTGTATTGATCGCTGTATTTATTTACTGGAAAAGTTGACGCCATGACACACTGAGTCACAGCTCCCTCACCTGCATAATGAAGCAGAAATGCATAAAGAAATCTAAAAATAAAATAAAGAAAGAAAGGAAAAAAGGAAATAAATGGGGAAATGCAAAGGGAAAATAATACAGAAATAAATAATTACATAAATAAAACAAAAAATGAATACATGAATAAATAAAATGGAATATTAAATTATAAAGTATATAAATTGTATTAACACAAAGGTAATAAATATCAATTTATGTCACATATTGTCAGCTATTTTCAGAGTAAATACACAGATAAGCCCAATACCACAGCACGTACCACAGCAGCAAACAGCAGACAGACACAGTCAGACATGAGCTGGTGAACATGTGGAGCATTTAGCAGCTAAAAACCCAGATATTTATCTCAGGAGGTGGTGGAGACCAAAAATGGAGCAAAAAGGAGAGTTATTTGCTAGAATATTGGACATTCAGTGAGTCCAAGTGAATACTTATGCTACAGTGTGTTAGCAGAACCCATTTGCTAACAAGTTTAACATCTCAACTTTCTATGTTTATAATACATCAGTGTTGTTTTTAAAGATTGTTTTGCTGCCACCAAGTGTCAAAATGTTTTATTTATTGAGATAAAAATTCTCTCTGTGTGTGTCTGATAAATTCTTGATGCTGTCTCTAACAGGACGCTCTGGATGAGTACAACAGGATAAGGAACATGAAAAAGGTATGTGGGGTCATTATTGATCGATCAGTAGAGGGCAACACACACACACACACACACACACACACACACACACACACACACACACACCACTTGTTTGGTTCCTTTTGTGGTACAGGGAATCAAATTCCCAGGAAAATTCCTGCACACATTTACTATCTCTGATACTGATTTATTAAAAATTTTGAGATTTGGGTAGGTATTCGGTATTCTGAAACACTGACATTTGTGATTTATTAAGAAAGGGATAATGTGCACTGAGCAGGCCACTGCTTCACGTCAGGGTCCTGCATCATCCTATCAGGGTTTATTTAGCAATAATGACCTGTTCACTGAACATTATCATGAAATCAATAATTTGACACAAAATATTAACTTAAAAAATGATATTATGGATTTAAAAGTGATTTTATTGCTCCTCCAGAGTCTGTGATCAGTGATCAGTCTGTCTTTCATAGCAACTGTCTTTCCTTCATATCAATGGTCTCCTATTCATAGCAACGGCCTGTTCTTCATAGCAACGGCCTGTTTTTCATAGCAACGGCTTGTTCTTCATAGCAAGGGTTTGTTCTTCATAGCAACAGCCTGTTCTTCATAGCAACGGCCTGTTCTTCATAGCAACGGCCTGTTCTTCATAGCAACGGCCTGTTCTTCATAGCAACGGCCTGTTCTTCATAGCAACGGCCTGTTCTTCATAGCAACGGCCTTTTTTTCATAGCAAGGGTTTGTTCTTCATAGCAACAGCCTGTTCTTCATAGCAACGGCCTGTTCTTCATAGCAACAGCCTGTTCTTCATAGCAACGGCCTGCTCTTCATAGCAGCGTTCTGTCCTTCATAGCAGCGTTCTGTCCTTCATAGCAGCGTTGTGTCCTTCATTGCAGCGTTCTGTCCTTCATAGAAATGTTCTGTCCTTCATATCAATGGCCTGCTCTTCATAGCAGCGTTGTGTCCTTCATTGCAGCATTCTGTCCTTCATAGCAACGTTCTGTCCTTCATAGCAACAGTCAGAAATATCAGACCTCTGCTCTAAGTGACCAATCGGGATCAAGTATTTAACAAAGCCATGTGATAAAAATCATTAGGACTTTTCTTAAGACAGGTCCTTGTGACCAAAACATCAACATTTTTTAATAAATCAATTCAGAAGTGTGTGCAGGAATTGACTGTTTTCTTTGGATTGGGTTGTTATTAATCTACAGCGATTAAAAAACAAAAACAAAAAACCATTCTGGTTATTTTATGTAACTTACAAGCTGCTGATCATGGCACTCATTCTCATTATATCTTTTTTTTTTTTTTTTTTTCTCATGAACCTCCTGTCATCACCACAGACTTCAGATTACCAGGTGAAGAAGCGCAGGTGTAAATATCTGAAGGCCAAACTCAACCACATCAAGAAGATGGTCGGCGACTACGACCGCAGGGCCTGAATAACTCTGTGAGGATTTTTTTATGCCTGTCCAAGATGCAACAGAAGGGACTGATTTTTACCGCTGTTGGTGGGGATGTCTGAGGCTTTTCTGACAACAACAGACAGCAGAGGACGGAGCTGCGCTGATGTTTCCACATTCAGTCTGGGCTGACGTGAAACATCATAAAGGTTGTTTGGAGGCACATGAAACAAATATTGTGTTTTTGTATTATGCCATTTTTTGTATTATGTTTTATCACTTGCCATAGACACTGTTAGATGTATTTATTTTGCCTAATGTGGTCTGAGACAGTCTAGCAGAGGAATTAAGCCAATTAAGTGAATACAAATTACATAACCTCCGTTTTTTTAAACAGCTCTTACTCCAATCACTCATCATGAGATGCTCATATTTTACTGTCTTTTAATCCTAATTTTTAATACAAACATGTAAATATGTGGGAAACACTGATGTTTTTATTGTTTATAGCAGTTTATGGAAGTGATGTGTGTCATGGTGTGTTTCTTTATTGATGATAGAACAAACAAACACTTGATTGTGCATGTTTAATGCATAGTGATGTACTTTTACATTGATTCCTGATGTCTTTTTATTATAATAAAATTCATTTATTAAACCATTTTCTTGCTCTTCTTACACAGGAAGTGTTGTGTCTGACGATAGCTTTTCACAGACAAGTATTTGTGCAAATTGTGAGTGTGAAAACAACTACAGCATCTTTCAAAGCATTCTGAGGGTATTAATTGTAGATAAATGAAGCTGTGTTTGTTTGCCACAGTGAGTTTTTTTGATAGTACCACTGGGGGGCACCAATAGCTGCAGTTACATGGACAATATTTCTTCAACCTGACTGAAATTATTCTGATTAGAGATTCCAATTCACGTTTACATGCCCCAAAGTATTTTATCAAAATATAGTTTTTATGAGATGCACAAAGTGCTTCTTCCTGCTGTGAAGCGTCTTATCTGCTCAACTACATGGGGAAAATGTGCAGAAAGAATATATTTATTCCAACCAGAAAGATACATCAGATTAAAAGTTTACATGGTTATTAGGTGCAATTATTTTCCGACAAAACCTCTTTCCTTCCAAGTTGGCTTTTTAGCCTTTAACTTCTTGTTTTGGCTCTTGACCTCTAAATTACACTCTCGTCAACATTTCCAACACAGAGAAACTAGGTGGTGAACACAGTTTAGCATGTAGCAGGGACAGTGCCAGATATTTTTCTTAGTTGATGAAGACCAAAATGAGCTAAAAAATGAGCTAAAAGGAGATTAAATATTGGATTTACAGTGACAGGAAATATGACTTTTCATTCTGCACTTAGCCCAAGGCTAAAAAGGCATTCACATTCGCAAATACTTAGAAAGTGAGCTAACCTCTGATGTTAGCATAGGGGTTGCTGGCCCAAATAAACTGTGGCAAACAAAAGCTTATGATACTGCACGTTTACAGTTAAGCTAACATACACAGCAAGATAATCTTCACAAATGAGAACACTTGTGATGTTTGAAGCACAAACCACTTTAAGTAAAAAGCTAACGTTAGGCTACAGGCTAAACAAAATACACGGTTGCGTGACTTCAGCATCATCCCCACTAAGTTACTAGTGCTCAATGTGGTGACATTTAATGTTGCTGACGACGTCTGTAGTCTCATTTAGCTACTTGTTAGCAACCGCCTTTTTTAAGACACGTCAAAAGTTTCAGAATTTCAGAGTGGGGTATTTACTGATGTATTTTATGTCGAAGAACAAAACATTAAAATCTCTTAAACTTGTGTTAACCACAGACCATCACCATCACCAAAAACTGATTCAAAAAACCTATTGACTCTGAGGCAAGGAAACCAGAAGTGCTAATACGGTAACTCATTTCTGGGTTTTAAGATTCATTCCTGCAGCACTCTGCTGATATGTGTATTAAAAATGCCAAACACAGGCTTATTCCAATAAACTTCTTTCTGTCAGTCAGACTAACATGTTAGCTAAAGTAACTTTATAAAAAGACAATATGTCAGATGTTGTGTGTTGCTGCCCCCAAGTGGCCAACAAATCTTAAAGCAGCTTTTAGGGAAGTTTTGCATGTAAAAACGGCACACTGAAGTTACATGCACAGTGACGACACACAGCACAGTAAAGCCGAGGAAGGTACCTACTGTTTGGATGTTACATCGATAAGGACGTTTTGTTTTTCTTATATATCGTCTTTGGTTTCCCTCATTGAACTTCACTACACAGACACTAAATCACATGACAAAAACATTTCACATTAAAACACACTGATGAACTTCAAGCCTCAAGCTGTGGTTTTGAACTGTTCGGTCTGGATCGAGTGTCTCCTCAGCAGCATCCTCCTGGTCAGCTCTTTGGGGTGCCCAGGAGGAGCAGTAGGAAGGAAATTCTTTAAGCCAGGCTCTTTCTCACTAAAACCACCTCCAGCACTGGAGTTGAGGTTATAAACATTAAGGATGGGGTGTTGGTGGAGTTGAGGGTCAGAGGTGGCAGAGATCTAGGCCTGGCCTGGGAGTTGTGGTCCAACAAGAAGGCTCCAGACCCTCTGCGCTCAAACCCAGACAGAACTCTCCTGCTCGGGCCTGAAGTAGCTGGTGGCTCCCTGGAGCCCAGTGTGCTGGAGCAGCGTAAAGGGGCCAGCCTCTTTCCATCTGTAGGTCTTTTGCTCTCTGCTGGGACTCCTCAGGGACATTTTGGATGTCTACAGCTAGCTGGGGATCAGAGCTGTAGATGTCCGCCCCAAGCTTGCGCCTCTGTATTATATTATGAAGGCTTGATGAGGCCATGCTGTGGAGTGGAGGGCCAAGACTTTTGCCACCAGAAAAGGAGGAAGAGGAGGTGATTGAATCCGTTCCAAGGTTTACAGAGTGGAGGTTAGGGTGGGAGACAGAGTGGGACGATATGAGACCTGCTAAGGACGTGTTTTGTCCTACGTGTTTAGGACAGTCATTCTTTCCGCAACCTTCTAGTCCTTTGTCCCTTGCCAATCTTCCTTCATGCCATTTGAAGGTGCCAGTTGTTGAATTCATGCCGTTGTCCTCATCCAGTTTGGGAATTCTAAAACAGAGGTCCTCAATTTGGTCGAGGTCTTTTCCATTTTCGGCATGAGGATGCTGGGTAAGCAGAGACGCTGGGATCTTTAGCCAGGGTTCAGAGTTCAACCTCAGGAGGGGCTGCTGCAGTCCATATGGCGCGGCCTGGCCGACCCTTTGAAACCGTGACGGGGAGCATGGATGGGAGCTTACCCCACCACAGGTCTGGGCTTCTTTAAAAGAGAAGACAGGCTTAGGGGGGCATAAGGAAGAGGTGGTGCACTGCGGGGAAGTGATGAGCTGAATTTCAGATGGAGATGCAGGAGCTGCTGCTGTTTTGTCTATCTGATCAAGAGGACTAAGGGGAGGCATGCTGAGGTACTGCTTGGCTTGCAGTTTCCCACATGGGAATTTGTCGGTCGTTATGATGATCACCTCTTTCCCCTTTGCCTTGCATGTGTCCAGCAACAGCTTGAGAACCTTCAAGTCTCCAGCCATGACTGCATAGACCAATGCAGATGTCCCGGACTGATCTTCCAGGCTAATGTCTGCTCCACTGGCCAGAAGCTGAGACACCACCTCAGGACCGGCCTGCTCCCGACAGGCGTGCATCAGCGCAGAGCGACCTTCCTTGTCCTGGATGTTGGGGTCCGCTCCTTTTCTCCAGAAAAAACTGGACCAGCTTGACACGGCTGGCACTCTGGGCGTCGGTATGCTGGGTCCTGCAGGCCACCATCAGGGGCGTCTGGCCTTGGCTGTCGCTCTCGTTGATATAAGCACCTCCCTCCAGGAGCAGTCGAGTGAGTCGCAGGCGACGGAGGAAGACTGCTCTCAGCAAGGGGTTCCCTGAATCCATAGCTACCCCAGGATTACAGCCTTCTCCCTCCATCCCTCTTGGTCCAGCTGGCAGTTTTGGAGATGTATTAGGACAGGTGTCTGTGGAAAATAACAAAATACTTTTAGGTATACATTATACTTCAACAAAGTACAGAATAGTGTCTGTGCATGTGTGGAACACATCCTCCAAGTGGACTCCAGAAAGTAATCTTCATTTTAGGGGGCATAAACAAGAAAAACACATTTTTGAACATCTTACAGATGTCTGACTGGTCACCTCCTCTTATGGAGTCTGGGTCCAGTGCTGCCTCATGGCCAACAACAACTTCTCCTCGAAATGATGCCCAATGACCCCCCGATTTCTCTCTTTTCTTCCCCCTTTATTTAATTATACAGTTTGTCAATACTAAATCTACATTTACCTTATGTACACACATAAAATGCTCATGCACCACACCCATCTGCAATGGATTCCTGCACTTTATCAACCACTTTCTATAGACTATTGCTTCACTAATATAAAATTAAATATATATTTTGATTGAAATGCTCCTTAAAAATAAAAAAAAAGCTCTTTATTCCAGTTTTTTGGTTTGAAAAAGCAGAACATATGAAGTTCTTGTCTGTTGCTTGCATATAGGATCTATTCAGCGGTCCCTTTTCATACGCTCGTCCTCCGCAGCACCAGCAGCAGCAGCCACTTTCTATCAGCCTTTGTACTGTTTGTCCTTGCTTCTCTCTATTAGAGCAGAAAAGGTGGCAGTTACCAATGTCTCAGACAGTAACATAACATTTTCCCCCGTGAGTCACAGCCCATGAAACTGAAACACAGCATGGATTTACATCCACAGAGGAAAGACATTATTTTGTATGTAATGACGGTATGCAAAGTAGCAGGATGTGTGTCTGTGTGGGGGCCAATAAATGTCTGCTGTGGCAGCCATAATGGAGCTGTTATGACAGCGAATGACACATTGAGGAAGTGTCATCTGAAGCGTCACATGAAGAGAGTCGTCTTTGTCTCAATTCAAGCCTGAAAACACATCTTTGTGGAGGATTTTTTTTAAATGTTTCATCTAATTTTGACATGAAGAGCTGCCAGCTATGCATAAAAATACAATAACATAATGACAATAATCAGTGTCATTTATATTAAAACATAACACAAAATATTACACTGTTGGTTCATGTGTGTGTTTATGTACACGTGTGGCCCTCAGTCTGCAGTCTGTCGCTGAAATCACATGATGATCAGCGCCCTGCATCATTCAGCATGTATTTATAGAACATGTTGCTATTAGCAATGCTCCACTTTCCACTTATTAGTAAATCTATACACTGCTTTATGTTTTTAACCAGCACCTGTACACCAGCACGTATGATTTAATAGAAAACAGGTAATCAGTAATGTAATCCAAGAACAAAAATTACAATATTTTAGCTTTAACTTCTTTTCCTTTTCCCAACGATGTTTTTATGGACCTTGTTACCCATTTTGGATTTTTGCGTTCGTTGCTTGAGTTTTGTTCCTTTACCTTGTGAACTCTGCCCACTTCGTTCATGTAAGTCTGTGTTTAAGTTACTTTTTGTTTATTATTAAATCACCTGTTGAACTCTGCCTCCTGTGTTTTCAGTCGGCTCTTTGGGTCCGCCCTTTGTTTTCCCTAGTTAACTTGACACCCCCGTAACATTTCCCTTACTTTTGGATTACACATTACGTTAGCGGTTTTAAGTTAGCAGTCATTCTGTAAAGCTATTGGTTGGTCTGTGCAGCTAATGTTAGCAATTTTGGTAATGATGTGTAGCTAACTTTAGCGGTTTGTCTGTGTAGCTAACGTTAGCAACTGGTCTGTGTTGCTAACATATTTTTTCTTTGGTTCTTCGTCTTACACCTTGCCATCTCCTCTTAACTTATCTGTTGTTCTTGACTTTCTCACAGGTTCTCTCACATATAGCGTTAATTTTTGTAATATTCAGATGTTTTCAGATTCGCTTTGTGTCCAAACTGAAACCCGTGTCATTTACCAAACAAATGTGCGATATGTTAGATATGTGCAATGTTACAATTAATCAGGCCCTTAGACACAAAAAATTGGAAAATGGGGCCAAGTTAAAAAATACTGAAGTGCCCTATAAGTCTGTGACCTACAGACTCCAGCAGAGTCGTGGCATTTTTCCTCCAGATGTTCTGCTGCATTATAAACCAGAACATCTTCACTCTTTTGTTTCCGTTTAGATTCATTGTCTTGATTATCAACAGACGACATGTTTTTTTTCCCTTCTTCTTCTTCTTCTTCTTCTTCATCCTGCTGCTGCCGTCAGCAGTGACATCATCCCCGAACACAAATGAGCCTCTTTCACTGGCAGCCACACACGTCCAAGACAAAACACCACCTGCACCATGTTTGACAGACGAGGTGGAGGTGGTATGCACTTAATCATGCTGTTCCTTTTTATGGTCGATGCTTTCATCTTTCCATCACTGCTGCACAGGTCAATCACTGAGTCATTAAAACACTTTGTTACAGAGCGCTGCAGGGTTCTTATTATTACCACATGCTTGTATCTGGGTAAACTCTCTAATATCATGCAACTGTTTTATGGTATGATGGTCAAAGTTTTCACTGATCCAGCTGAATCTCTCAACATTTACTCACGGTTGGGAGTATTACTTTAAAAATGTATTCAGATACAGTTACTGAGTACCTGTCAGTAACCTACTCCAAGTATCACAATATTTAAGTAATGTAACTCGATACATTTCTGTTACTTTTGAATTACACTTAACGTCAGCTGTTGTTTTGTGTAGCTAAAGTTGATGGTTGGTCTGTGTAGCTAACATTAGCCGTTGGTCAGTATAACTAAATTAACATTTGTTCTGTGTAGCTAACGTTAGCGGTTGGGGTGTGCAGCTATCACTTGGTTTGTGTAGCAAATGTTAGTGGTCGGTCTGTGTAGCCAACATTGACAGTTAGTCTGTACAGTTATCAGTTGGTTTGTGCAGCTAACTTTAGAGGTTGGTCTGTGTAGCTAACATTAGCAGTTAGTTGGTTTTACTTGTGAATGTTTCTTTAGATCAGATGTTGACACAAGACGATGGTGAAATTTCCACCTAGTGAAAGAATTTTTTCAATAGATAAAGAATTAGCACCTCTCAGGTTAGCTGGTTTCTCTAAGACCAGAGTGGTGTTGGGACCCGTAAAGTGTTGTAATGTGTGTGCACTGCACACGGTAGTATTTATTCTAACATGTATTTTGAAATTGTAATCCTACTAATATTCCTCATATTTACTAAATGTAACTGTGATTTGATTATGTCCTATTTTTCTGTAACTGTAATGGAATACAGTTACCATCTTTTATATCCTCATTATGTAATCCCATTACATGTAATCTAAAGCTGCATTTACTTGATGGAGTGGCACAAAACTTGGAGGTTCACCTGACTTTTCCTCTGATCTGTCCACATCTGTAGTTTTGAGTGAAATATCTTGACAGCTGTTGGGTGCACTAGCGTGAATTTTGGTACACACATTCATGTTCTGTCTCTGTCTCTAAAGCAACCAAACTCCTTTGACAAAAACAGTAATTTTACCTCACAGAACACAGGAGCTGCTGGTCTACCGCTGCCTCGATATGTTAAATTGTTTGTTATTTTGTGGCTTCGGTGACTCTGAACTAACCTTTTAAAAGACTGAAGTCAAACAATAACAGAAACAAACTAACAGATTGAGGCAGCAAATTCTGTGTTCTGAAAGGTAAAATTGTTGTTTTTGCCAGTGGAGTCTGGTGGCTTTGGGAAGAGTGATATAACAGCTTAAAACGGTTGTTTCCTGTCAGAAAAGGCTGTCTGATGGTAAAGTAAATCTGAACCTACGGTGGCACAAAATGCAAAAGGCCATATCTTCGTAGAGCCTGTGTGTCATGGCCATAGCCAGTTGTCTCCTTGGTGTTTTCCTATTTCCCCTCTTCCCTGTGTCTCCTGTCTGTCCTATAAGGCCCCCCAGCAGTGAGTCTGCATCGATGCAGCTGCAGCACCTCTGTTGTGTCCGGGATGGAGGAAAACGCCACGAAAGTTAGTTCCTGTGCAAGGCACGGTTATTTCCAAGGATCAGTAATAAGTTGCTTTACCTCAAACAGACATTTTTTGTGCACACATGATGGAACAACGTGACGAAAACAAGGTCAACAAAACAGAGATGTGGCCAAAAAAGCATGGCAGCGAGTTTTTATTTATTTAATTCATTTTAATTAATCAAATAAATAATGTAATTATGTTTTAAAATCTTAATCTACAAACCCGTCAGATAAACTCAGTGTAGTAAAAACTACAGTATTTCTCTCTAAAATGTAGCAGCCATTGATTTCAGCACTCCTGATATTTGGCACTGAATGTTTTATTCTTTTCTTCTTTTTATTTTTTTTCGCATCACTGGTGTTGAGAATTTTTTGGTTGTCATGCTGGGAAACAACAACAACAGACTCTGATGCAAATGTCACGCTTGGAATCAGTTCTGGATCTTTTCCATTACAGCTCTTTTTGTGCATTAAGTAACAATGACAGAAAACAGTCTCCTAACTACAACATAATAAATGAATAAAACAGGCTACATCTCCTACATTGTTGCTCTGATGTGGATGTAAACACCCTTAAAATGAAGCTGTGATTCTGCACTTTATCCTCAAACTGTAGTCTTGTTTTCCCCTTAAACCAAAGTTTAAGGGAAGCTGTACGTTCACATGTGCTCATATGACAGCATGTTGCAGTGTTTTGTGTTCGTTCTGCTGCAGACTGCTCACAGTTTTGCAGATTGAGGATAAAAAAACTCCACTTCACCTGAACAGGCTCAGCTCAACACTTATCCTCTATAAGAGCCCACTAACACTACTGTCAGTGTGTGTGTGTGTGTGTGTGTGTGTGTGTGCACGTATACTCATTGTCAGTGTGTGCTGGTGGTGCACATGTCAGAGCTGTGGAACACTCTGAGAGAAAATATGTGTCACAAATGATTAAATGCTGCATATAGAGCTGCACTAATTTTTTGCAATTAATTGATTAGTGGTTTAGTCAATAAATGTCAGAAAATTGTAAAACATGCTCATCATAATGTCTTCATAATAGTTTCTTCTGTTCAGTTAACAGTACAAAACCCAAAGATTCTTCATTTACTGTCATAAACTATAAAGAAAAGCAGCAAATCCTCACATTTAAGAAGCTGGAGTTGGCAAATTTTTTGACATTTTTGCTTAAAACAATTAAATACTGCATATATGGCTACATATGATTATTTTCATTATGGATTAATTATTTTCATGGAAGATCAATTAATTGTTTAGTCTATAGA
The DNA here is from genome assembly GCA_034769285.1 of Lutjanus argentimaculatus. NCBI lineage: Eukaryota > Metazoa > Chordata > Actinopteri > Lutjaniformes > Lutjanidae > Lutjanus > Lutjanus argentimaculatus. Next base: position 40,200,384 of record JAWZSL010000005.1, on the reverse strand, counting down.
ATGTCAAAAACAGTGAAAAATGATTATTATAATGTGTTCAAATTGTTTCTTTTTATTATTTGTTTTATTTTATTGTAAAACACTTGATAACTTCGTTTTCAAAAGGTGCTGTACAAATTGTTGTTGTTGTTATTTTTGTTTTATTATAATTATCATAAATGACAATTAAAAGCAGGAAGTCGTCACATATCATCAAACAAACATCAAAATGTTTAAATGCTGCCTATATGGCTGAAAACAATTAATTATTTTCACTATGATTAATCTGCCAGTTATTTTCACAATAAATTTAGTCCCCAAAGTGTCAAATGTCATTTACTGTCATTGATGACAAAGTATTTAAGAAGCTGGAACCAACAAATGTGTTGACATTTTTGCTTGAAATAATTAATACTGCATATATTTTTCTGAAACTTTCCAATTTTTAATTATCAATTAACCTGCTGATTCACGATGAATCAATTATCATTTCATTTATAAAATGTCAAAAAATGTTGACATATGCTCATCACAGTGTCTTCAAATTGCTTTTTTGATCAAACTAACAGTCCAAAACCCAGAGACTCTTCATTTACTGTCATAAATGACAAAGAAAAGCAGCAAATCATCACATTTAAGAGCAAATGTTTTGACATTTTTGCTTAAAAAAAATGACTGAAACGATTCATCAATTATCAAAATCATTTGTGACTCATTTTCTTTCCAGTGAGTAATCAATAATCGACTAATTGTTGCAGCACAAACATGAAAACGTTAAATATTATTTCTTCAACTTAACATCCAGATGTTTAATTTCCTTCTGAGTTATCAAACAGATTCTGTCTAAAGGTCACAAGAAAATGAAAAAATGAAGTTGTGCGTCTGTACTTACAAGCCGTCAGTCAATTGTGATCAGTCCTCTCTTGCAGACATTTACTCCTCTGTTGCAGAGCTGCGACTGACGTCCTCTGTGACCAGGCAGCGCTCAGTGTCTGTGTGTGTGTGTGTGAGAGTGTGTGTGTGTGTGTGTGTGTGTGTGTGTGTGTGAGAGAGAGAGTGCTGCAGCAGTCAAGGTTTCTCTGATTGTGTTTTCTCCTCAGACAAAGTGTGTGAGAGACTGAGGGAGAGTGATAGAGGCTTGTCGTCAGGCAGGTCTAAGAAACGGTTAATCCATCACCACAGCAGCAGCAGCAGCCGCAGCCTCAGCAGCAGAGTTGTACAGAGACGAACACGCGAGGTGAAGCTCTATAGCAACCCACAGCATGTCTGATCTGTCTTTTCATTACAGGAGCTCTGATTCAGCAGAGGCCCATTAATTGTGAGAAACTGCCTCGCAGGACTTTCTTTAGTTAAGTGCAGAAAGGAAAATTATTTCGTCCACCTTATCAATGACATCTCCATGACAACCATCAAGGAGGCCGGATGACGGCACATGTTGTAATTGTGCGAGAGGAACTGTTCTTTGTGTCTGTGTGGGAGTGTGCGTGCACCTGTGGTGTGTGTGTGTGTGAATAAGATCCTGTGCACACACTCTGCATGCACACGGTATAATTATTGTGATATTTAGAAAACTAGATGAATGTTACTTAACTTAAAGGGACAGTTCACACAATAATCATAATAATCAATTCTGCTTTTTCTCCATCTGGATAGTTTTGGTGAGAGTTGCAGAGTTTTAGGAACTAGCACTTAGCATGTGGTGCTCAAAGCACCAAAACTCAACAGTGACGTCTCTTTTTCAAGAACTCATGACCCAGTTTCTCCAGATAATCTGCACAACTTATTCTGAGCAGTTTCATGTAGGAGCTACTTTCTCTCTGTTTAACTACACCTGCCTACATATCGCTGTGCTAGCTACCTCAGGGCGCTAACACCATAGATGCTTTCACAGCTGATGTCACTGAATAGCTGTGCGCGAGTTATCAAGCTGCAAATGTTGAATTAAATGTTTTACCAGGAGCAGAATCACCAAAATGTCTGTTTGTTGCATATATGATACATCAGAGTCGTTATTCCACTGGTCAACGTGAACTGTTAAAACTTCCGACAGGATCACGACCGATTTCAGAGCGATCGGCGCCGTCTGTGGCTGCAGGGTATTAGCTAAACGTGTTGACTGGACTAAGAACGCCATTAAAACTGCTCGTGTTTGCAGCGGCCCTTGATGAGCTGTTGTGGTTCGCCATGCTTCTGTTGCCAAAATGCACACGCAGCTTTCGCATGTTTGTCCTGTTTAGCTGGAGAATGTCCCCATTTTCAAGCTGGGTCTGTCCCAAGTCCTGACAAATGTCTGTAAAACACTAAGATGTTTTTCAACATTCAGTAAGAAAATCGTCCCCATTTTCACTACAATTAAAATAATAATTAGAATTGCCCTATTGACCCTCTTGCTAAGCCCCGCCTCCACAGAGCAACTGTCCAGTCATAGATTAGTAACCGTAACTATGTCAAGCTTTGCATTTCTCTGCATAGTGAAGCAGCGTGCATCAGGGGCTCTGAGTCTGGACGATGGCGTCTTTTTTTGTAGTCAACTGCAACCACAGTTGTTACTTTAAATGATTTGCAACAAACTTAAGCAGCGAATATCTGGACAACCAACTAATAAACTTATAACGAACATGAAACTTTATATTCGACTTTTCAATTTCACTGCATTTGTTATTAAGGTAATCCAAAAGTAATGGAAAGTAATCAAGTTACAATGCTTTTTTTGTTAAATGCCATGAAGGTGTTGGATTTATCTCACGACTCCCGTAGCGGGTTCCAACCCGCAGGTTGAGAACCATTGGATTGCAGTTTTCAGCTCTTTCTGACAGAACCTTCCGTCAGTATGCTAACAGTTAGCTGTCATGCTGAAGAGAACGTCTGTCTTTTCTAAAGAGCTCCAGGAGGATTACAGTGTTGTTTTGTGTGTGCATTAGGGATAATAACAATCAATCGATGATTGATTAATCAGTTGTTAAGAATTTGATTGATCATGTAAAATTTAATTGATCTACTATCAAATAAATATCTGAAATATGCCGTCCTTTATATGTTTCATAGGCTACACTCTTAGAAATAAGGGTTCCGAAAGGGTTCTTCCAGAAGGGCGGTGGTTGTACTCAGAACAATTTGCCTGTGAAGAACCCTTTTTAGAAAACAGGGTTTATCAAGTGTTCTTTGTAAGACTTAAGTTTCCATTAAGAACCCTTTTTATCCAGAGAACCTCTCTTATAAGAAAGAGTTCTTCAGAGATTGTTGAAATCCTTGAGGAACTCTTTCAAGGGTTCTTTGTACCATAATACAAAATGGTTCTTAATAGAACCCCCTGGGTTGATTCTAGATAAAACCCTTGGAATATGAAAAGGTTTTCAGCAGAACCTCCTCAATGTGTTCTAGATAAAACCATTGGAATATAAAAAGGTTCTTGGGAGAACCTCCTGAGTGGATTCTTATTAGCACGCTTAGAAAGGTGGAAAGGTTCTGGATAGAACCTCCAGAGGACTCTAGATGGAACCATTGCGCCATAAAAGGGTTCTCTGTAGAACCTCTTACAGGGGTTCTAGGTGAAACCTTTCACTGATGGTTCTAGATATAACCTTTTATGTTGGGTTCTAGGTAGAACTCTTTGAAAGGGTTCCAAGTTAACTTAACCACTTAACTTAACCAAAAATGGTTCTCTTATGGGGACAAGCTGAAGAACCCTGTATGGTTCTAGTTAGCACCTTTATTTCTAAGGGTGGATGTAGAACTGTCAGGGAACGTGGAACATGTTGCCGTGGAAATAAAACATTTTGTAAGACTGATTAGTCAGTTAATTGATTGTTAATTTGACCAATGATCGATTAAGGAAAGAGCTGACAGTCTGCATGAACATGTGGTGTGTTTAAGGGTCCTGGTTTGGGGCTTTGAAACTAAGGTCATCCTACATTAATGTTCAGGCTACATCCTGCTGACGAGCCTCTCATCCATGCACATTTCCTTCTGCACAGTGATGTGATCGGCAGGTGAAGGTCAGTCTTGATTGATCAGGTCATGATTTCTGGAAAAATACACTGCTTTTGGGTTTTTCAAATGTGCCATTTAGTCCCATTATATTACAGAGAGGAAAGGCTTCTCTACAGTCTGCAACTGACTCTAAAATTATCTAGATGGATAAGTAGCACTACAGGTGAAAGGAAAAATGTGTATTTAAAAAATGTGTTGAACTGTCCCTTTAAGATATTAAATACAGGCACCAAAGACAGAATAATAACAGATGATGGTTGCTGTTTGTTGCTTGTGGCTCAAACACTCGATCATGTGATTTTTACAGTTTTTATTAAACTGCAGCTGTAAATATAAAACTGTATCGTTGTGATTTAAATGTTCTTTGTTTCTTCTGTCCAGATGATTACTAACCCAGCTGTTAATTGTCCAGACCATAATTCAGGGTTTCCATCATTTTTTTTCCTCCCTCTGTATCCATAGAAACACTGTGACTTCACATCAGAGCAGTTCATCGATCCACCACAAGATGTCAGCATCGGACAGTATTTTTCCATCATGTGGACTGTAATGACCTTTAGTTTCACCTCACTTACACTCAGATACCAGGTTTTTTAGACCCCCACCCCCCAAAATAATACAATCTAACTCAACAGTCCTGTTATAAATTCTCCTTCATGAAGGTTTTAATGTTCAGATTTAATTGAAATGATTGAAGAGCTGTGGATTCAACTGCAAGATCATTTTTGAGGATGTACTTTTGTTGAGTTGTTATAGTAACAGGAGTTTCTGTTATTTTGGCCACCATATTTATATTAAAGAGGGTAAACTAAATAACAGAAACACTGTATAATCCATTAGAGTGGTGGAAAGTAACTGAGTACTTTTACTGAAGTACTGTATTTAAGTACAATTTTGAGCTAACTGTACTTAAGTATCGATCACAGTAAAGCTAAACATACTGAAAAAATTATGGCATTGTATTTCCTGTGACTACTTCAAAATAAAAATCAACATTTGTTTCCCCAATGTGAAGCTGTGGCGTTAGGAAATCCCCCCCAAAAAACACACACACATCCAAAAACGATAAACACTGAGTGCTATAAAACTGAGTCCACACACTAGAAGTTACTCCTTATAGTGTTTTTTTTTTAAGTTTAAAAATACAGGTGAGTTACAGGAAAAGATTTAAACAGGAGGTGAGCGAGAAACACAGGAAACTAACCTGACACCCCAGATCGTTTGTTGCACAGAATCATCTGGGAAGTTGTCCTTAGGAACAGTTTGGAAAAGGGCACGCACTTTCAAAAAAGAATTAGCAGGTGACTGGATGAACCGTCTGTCTATCATGTATAAAAAAAAAAAAATAGTTGCAACAACAAAATTTCAAAGCCACACACTGCAATAGATTTTTGAGTTTTGAGCCCAATTCAAGCTCAAAAAGTTGTACTGACCTAAAACCTTTAGTTAAAATAATTAATTATAGTTTTTTTCTTTAGATAAACCTGAATCTTTGAATTTTAGAAATGAAAAAAGAATTTCAAAAATTGGTCACTGTGAGCTGCAAACCTGAAACGAACCTGAAAAATTAAATAGTTTTAATTGAAAATATTAAAATTTTAACATTTGCTTTCGATATTTTTTCAAATATAATAAGATTTTTCTAAAATTGAAAGCTTTAAGTTTATCTTAAGAAGAAAAGTAAATTATCTTAACAACAGATCAGTAGTTGGTCAAAACTTTTTCAAAAATTAAGAATTTGAGTTGAGCTCAAAGCACAAAAATCTGTTGTAGTTCCCAGCCTTGAAGTTTTTTCAACTTTTTTTTTTTTTTTTTTTTACAGTGTAGTCCCTCCAAGGATCCTGGCCAGATGGATTCCTGCATGATCGCACAAATCCAGCTGCCTCACAGGGAGGGTCGACACGTGCAGTATAAATGTAAAAGATGTGAATATTTTTTCACCACATGCCCGTCAGGTTTGTGGATGTTAAGTCTGGGTGAAAGTCTGAAGGTCTGAGGCTGAAGTCAGAAGAGATGGTTACACTCTCTTTATCACTGTTTCTATTCTTATCTTGTTTCATATTCAAGGCTTCTCGGGGAGAAGCTGCTTTTCTTTGAAACACTGTCGAATGAGTAACAGATGCAGTTTTAATAACATGTCTGTGAGGTCTTTATTTCAGGAGAGGGTCCTCTGTGGTATAAAAAGCTCAGAGCTGCTGCCCAGTTCAACTCTGCCCAGCGTTCGAGTCCTGAAGCAAAACAAGCAGCCATTACCTGCCCTTCTTTCTGTGCCGTGTTCTGATGGAAATCAGCGCTGTGAACAAGTACTCTCAGCTGGAAACAGGAGACACCCACGGGACTGTATGTTTAGCCATCATGACTAACCAGGCACCTGCTTGATTGCCCTCTCAGGGAAAGAACACACTTTAGAGTTTTGTATTTGGAGATTTTTTTTTATAGATGCAGAGCTCTGAACTGCAGGTCTAAAACTGAAATCTGCTTTAACAGAGTCTAACTCTAACTGTCACAGTGAACCGTCTCCACCTGAAAGACTGAAGAGTCTTTTAACACATCAGCACCATTCAGCTTCAACTCAGGAGCTCTGTCATTTTATTTATTAAAACATTTATACACAGTGGTTTTAAAATAACATTTTCATGTTTCTTAATGCCAGTTATGCTGATTCATGACATTAAGGTAAAGGTTAGGGTTACAGTTGCCATTAGAAACACCGACCAAGACTATTTAACTCCAAATGATAATCAGGAACAAGGTACAAAAAATTGCACTGTGCACAAACAATATTCCTTTTTGTTTCAGTTGGCATCTCCTTTAAATGGAATTACAGGGAGAAAAGAAAACCGAGCTCCCCCGAAAATAAAAGTTCTTTAAAAACTGATTGAAACAGACAGAATTAACTCTTATCAACCAATGGTCCATCATTCGTTTTAAATGTGTACTGGTTGAGGAAGTATTTCGATTCTTTAGTTAAAGCTGCAGAGAAGCAAAGTCCCTCCCCTTCTGGTGTCCCATTGGACCTTACTTTGGAATAAATAAACAGTAGACTATGCGAGAGATAAATAATTTTTTGATCTTGCCACTACAAGTCAAGAAAGTTTGTTGTAAACTGTTGAAATATAGCTACACTGCTGCAGAGTCACCAGTGAAGTGCTGTTTGCTCGTGTGTTAAGTCAGTGAATGTTGGATCGTCAAGCTGCAAGTTTTTCTTCCATTGTTTACACGGCACAGAAATTGTGGGGAGACGGGATACAGAAGTGACATATGATTGGTTGATGAGTCACTGCATCTTTGGAGTGCTGAAAAAAGTTGAGGTGAGCTCAGCTTTGATTTGTAGCAGCTTACAACGTTGGTGTCAACTGGACCCTGACCGAATCAAACAGCCAGTCAGGGTTAATGACACTTAACTAGCCAATTCATGTGACTCTGTCCAAACAGGGGTCATCCAAGTTCTCCGAGTCTTTTCTTACCGCTGAGTCAGACATAACTAGCCGAGAAGAACAGATGCTAGTTTGTTGGTTAGATTCTGCTTCAAGACCAGCAAAATCCATGTGCATTTTTTTGGTGCATCATTTGGTGGGAGGCAGCACAGAGACAGGTAGGGCTGCAATTAACATCATTTATTGATCTATCAATTATTTTCTTAATCATTTGGCTGTTTGGTTTATAAAATGACAGAAGATTGTGAGAAGATGGAGTGAGTTTCTTGTTTTGTCCACAACATTGAGTTTACTGTCATAAAATATTAAAGAAACCAGAAAATATTTTCATTTCAGAGGCTGAGAATCAGAGAATTTTTACTTTTTTTTTTTTTTGCATCGTTCAACCTGCCTGCTGCAGCTTTAAGTAAAAGTACTAATATCACAATAAAATACTAAAAGTAAAAATCCATGCAGGACTTTTACACATGTATACCCTGATACTTTTATCTGAGTAAACGATCCTCGGTGGGTTTGTCACTGTGAGAGACCCCTTTCACATACAAGTAGTCATGTGATCCACTGCTAATGCAAAACTATGGACTAATTAATATGAATATTTACTGCGCGGTCTGAGCTGTTGTCTGTGTCCTCGTCTTGTTTTCAGGGATTTTCCAGACGTTACATAAGAGATATTAGCTGATGTGTAGATGATCTCAGCCTGCTGCCTTCTTGGCACCAACATCAGACCGTCTGTGAACAGGACATCACCTGTAACATCAACACCTACACCCTCCAGCTCAGGTCCTGAGGTGGAAAACTGCTTTTCTCCTCCTGTCAGTGAGTTTAATGTTTGTTCTTTTGACAGACGATACAAAAGTTCTATTTTTGCAAAGCCAAAACCCAGCGAGACAAAGGGAACATTGCTCAGAGATATATTTGTGTTATGTAGTAGAAGACTTTGGCCCAGATAAATCACAATAACTACGTCTGCAGACCACTGACTAGAGGACTGCAGTGTTGTGGAGGAGTTGTGGGTCTCCGCTGCCGCTCGCTTGGTTCCACATAGGTGCTCTCCAAAAATAACACAACACAGCAGCAGCAGCAGCAGCACATCACATCACACACAACAGATGCAGAACCAGCTGTGAATGTAAAGTGTTAAAGAAAAGAGAAGCTGAGAACATTACCATCATCGTGCACAACAGCAGGGAAAACAAAGCAGCTGATGATCAGTAATGTTTGGTGATTTATGTGCAGCAGTCGTAGCCGCAGACACACAGTAATAGTAATCCCCCATAATCCTTTGCTGGCTATATCTACAGATGAGAGTGCTGTTATTAAAGCCCCTTATGTCCCACCCAAGACCACCCAGTGAGCCACATTACCCGCTCATAATCAAATAAAACTGTTCATGTCGTTACTCCGACAGATTTCAGCAAAAACGGTTAAAAAATACAAATGAATCTAGACGAATCCTGAATGCTCAAGTCTCACACTCAGTTTCTTCTTTTACACCATTTTCATGTTATATCTTTTAATTCTTGTTGCCTTGTTTGTTTGTCTTGCTATTTTTTTTTATTTTACATTTTATGTATTTTAGTAATCTTTTTCTTGTTACTTTTTTACGTAACTTTTGTTTGCTACTCTTTTATCATTTCTTTGTTCATCTTATGTCTTTTATGTCTTGTTAGTCGTTTTGTCTTGTTGTGTATTTGACGTCTCTAAACTAAAGGGGTCGCACCTTTTCTAAGCTTTGTCCGAGGTCAGGCCCACAATCTCAAACTTTGAAAAACCTTGTTCTAACTAGTTACTCTATTGTTGTTAATGAATAATTTATAAATGATTATGGATCGGTTATTGCCCATTAATAATGTAAACCTGTTGGGCTGCCAAAAAAAGTAAAAAGTTCCATTGGCTGATCAAACACTAAAATGAGGCGGCCCCGAAGGTTGTAACTGATAACTGATCAATGAGGAATTAATAAACAATTTATAAATCCATTAGACATAAATCATTTATAATGGATGAGTGATCAGAAAGTTGTACCAAAGTAATAAAATATTAATAATGTCAATCCCATTCAGTCCATTAATGCAGTCGGTGATGTTTCAGGTGATCCAGATGTGCTGAAGGTTTATTTAGTCCAAACAGACTGTAGTTTACATCAGTCGTTCCCAAACACTGGGTCGTGACCCACAGGCAGGTCACAGGAGATTTTATTTGGGTCATTGAATAAATATGGAAGAAATTCTGCAAAATGTAATATTTACATTTGTAGTGCAAAGTAAACAGTGTATATTCATGCTTCAAGATAGTATAAGGTGATGTAAAAGTTGCAGTGAAAATGGTCAGGAATGTTCATTTATGCACAAATGAACTGATTTATTGGTAAGGCCTGTTGTCGTGATGGTTTGTCATTTTAAAAAAAAAGGGTCCCCAGAAAAAAAAGTGGGAAAAAAGGAAACCCTGATTTATGTTATAATGCATCATATGACATTATCTAACAAGTTTTGAGAGACATTTACACAGAACTTTAAAGAATTATACAAAAAAATTGCAACTTTCTTTTGCAATTTTCACTCGCTCCCATGATTTTTTTGCAAAAAAAAATATTGCAACACGCATCGCAATTTTTTTTAGAAAAGCTGCCATAAAATCAGACATTTTAGGCTGCAACAATCACAACAGCCTGCGAAATCCTGGAGGGACTGTTTAGCAGAATAAAAGTAGAAAGAAGCATAAAGTCTCTACAGTCTGAGAATGAGCAGCTAATATTTGGTATAAATCATATGACAGTTGGTAGAACGATTGTACTGCAGTGTAAACGTACAGTTATTTTCTCCATCAGGCTGTAAAACAGTAGAAACTGAGCAGCGTGTGTGTGTGTGTGTGTGTGTGTGTGGTGTGTGTGTGTGTGTGTGTGTTGCTGGGCTGTGTGATGCAACGTGTCCTTGTCCTCTCCTTTAACCTCACAGGGATTGTTTCTCTCTGCGCGTCCCCCCCGTGCAGCTCCACTCATGATATTAAGCTGCAATGAGACTTTTTCATTTGTCAGCGTTTCCTCTGTTTGCCTGCGGACATCAGATGTGGCCTGTGAAGCTCAGGAACTGATGGGATACGACAGGATGAGGTTAATCTACCTCGGTGGCTAACGGGTTGGCTCACAGAGACTTTGTAGTAACCTGTTTACCCACAAAACCCCCGGATCACATGTGTCCAAACTCTCACTTCCTACAACATCTGCACAATTCAAATACAGGATGGTTCAGTTTAGGGTGAGATTGTGGTTAATAAAGACAGTGGTGGAAAACATTGTACATTTTACTGATAACTTCACTTGTTACTTTAAAAATAAAGTTTTTATTTTCATGCAAAACATCTGGAGACCTTTTAAATTATAGTACTTTGTTATAAAGTAACAATATTTACAGTACAAGTAGAGCTGAAATGATTCGTTCATTAATTAATTAGTTAACTGAAAGACAATTAATGGAAACTACACTAAAAAAAAAGGTTGTTGGCTCTAATGAACATGAGGCAATATTCTGGAACAAAATGTACCTTACACGTATGAAATAAAAGTTTATTTATCCATTCTCTGTAAATCCCCTTAAATCTGACACACTGTCCTGCATGCTGATGTCAGCATTTAACTTAAAGCATCGCTGTGACTGCAGACTCTTGTTCACACGTTAGCCAACAATGGTTTGGTTTTTCTATTTTGACATCTCACAGACACCTTCTGTCCTGAATTATCCACAGTTTCTCTGCTCTGGTCTGTTTATCTTCCAGACTAGAATGTGCATCAAGTTATACGTGCATCGCCTCAATTTGTAAGAGTACAGAATTAACTTTGCTGCAGTATAAGACATTATTTTTATAGAGTGCTCAAATAATTGTCAACAATTTTAATAACTGAATAATCAGGTTGGGTCATTTATGAAGGAAAAATACCAAACATCTTCATATTAAAGCTTCTCAAATGCTGCGTTTCTCTGTTTTATATCACTATAAATATCTGTTCTGTTCTGCGGTGCCATTTAATTCCCTCTGCTCGCTTCATTTGCATCTGAGCATGTGCAGAAGCGTTTCAGGATCAAGGTGGGTTAGGAGTTGGCGTGCGGTCCCCTACCAGGCAGTCCTGTTTTAACATCCCAGGCGGCACAGATCTGCACCAGCGTGGGTTTGATTATTCTCCGTCAGCCCTGCTGATGTGGGTGGCAGCGAGTCGGCTGAACTGAGAAAGATGCACTCTGGCTTCAACTGAAAGTTTAAAAACAAAAAAAAAGCAGTGTCTTTGTCACATTATCGTCCCATCAAACAAAACTTTAACAGGCAGTGATGAGGAAGTATTCAGATTAAAGGTCCAGTGTGTCAGATTTAGGGGGATTCATTGGCAGAATATGGCAGAAAGTATGTTTTCATTAGTGAATCATCACCTGAAAATAATAATCACCTGAAAATAAGAATCAGAAATGAGCCGTTTGTATCTAGAGAGGGTGAAGATCCTCCTCCATGGAGGCCTCCTATTGCATCGCCATCTTTCTACAGTAGCCCAGAACGGACAAACCAAACAATGGCTCTATACGACCTTTCTTGTTTTTTGTGAGTTTCACTGCCACCGTAGGTTCATATGCTTTGAACAGGAGGGAGAAACCACGTGTTTGCAATCTGTAAGCTCACCACTAGATGCCACTAAATCCTGCACACTGGTCTTTTAACCCTTTAGACCCCATAGCGCTGGAGAGCACCTGCCATTTAAAATCATTCCCAGTGTATTAAAACATGAAAAAAAGTCCAGAGCTTTGTGTTGTGGATACTTTAGGTTGTCATCAATAACCAGGAATATAAACTGTAATGCTTTTCCACTGTTGATAGACGGTGTGACCTCCCCGCGTCTTACTGCTGGACATGGACGCTGCTTTCTGGGTGGAAGTTCGACAAACAGGTTGTAGGGACGACTGACCAGGTCACGACTTTTAACAGGATGAAAATGACAAAAACAACGTAACAAGACAAAAACTACAAAATAAGACAAAAATGACCTAACAAGACATAGCAAGATGAAAATAACATGATGAGACAAAAATGATGTAAACGACGTAACAAGCAGAAAATGACATAACAGACGCAAAAAGATGGAAATGACTTAGCAAGACAAAAGTAGCATGACATATCAAGAGGACGTAACGAAACGTAAAGAGACAAAAACGATATAACAAGATGAAAACAAAGTAAAACAAAAATGTAAAGAAAATATGTAACAAGACGAAACCTCTACTCGGGTAAAGAATGTTTGTACTTTTGCCACCTCTGTACTTGAGTACTTAGTTACACTGCAGCCCTGTCAGCAGGTTGTTGCAGAGTAGAATCAGGTTCGACTTCATCACAGTAAACTGATACTCAGCTGCCTCACAGATTAAACTGGTCATCAGTCTCTTACTTTGTGTTTGTTTGTCTCTCTGACTGCCACACGTGTGTGTTGTTATCTGTCACATGACGTCCTCAGACTGTTCAAATGTTGCATGTATCAGACGCGGATCTCAGCCAGACCTTGACCTGACCGGGACCTGACTGGACTGACAGGAGTCTCCGACACAACCAACCAATCAACCATCACATGATGTAGTGAAGTGAAAGGCAAACTCTGTGGCAGCTTAGCTCAAAAACACACACATACACACATGCACACACAACATCTGTCTCCTTCCACACACACACACACACACAGTCTATTAAAGCACAACAACATCTGTTTGTGCTTTCAGGCTGAATGACAGTTTCAACAGTAAGACTCTCTGAAGCGTATCGGCAACGTTCAAAAATAGAAACTTCTGCTTTTGTGGACAGAGAGCAAGAAAATATTTCTGTCAGACCTGCACTTTGGTCCGATACCCCGAGTTAATGTTCCCACGTCAGGACACGTTCATGGACCCTGGCTCACTCAGTTTACACAGTCCGGACTCTGTCCAACACATTCGATTGATAATCCTAAATCAAATGAACCTCGTGAGAATATGATGTGACGTGCACTTTAAATCACGTGGGATTTGACTCGTTTTTGTAAATGAAATGTTGGAGATTTATTTATCAGTTTTCAGGGAACTGATGGCGCCATTTTTCTGTGTAATAAATGTGATGCATCCTGACCATTACCATCGTTTAAGATGATAAAAGAGAGGGGCTCTTTTTTAAACACTTTGTTTATTAGTTTACAAGAAACATAAATAATACTAACTGTATTAATGTACAAGTATGAGTATATCAAGACAAACAGAAGAGGAAAAGTTAAAACGCTGCTATATGCACGTATATATTAGGGCTGCAGCTAATGATTACTGTCACAGTCTATTAATCTGTTGATTATTTTCTCGATCAGTCGATTCGTCAATAAAATGTCAGAAAATAGTGAAAAATGTCAGTAAGTTCGAGATGACGACCCAGAGATTCTCAGTGTTCTGTCACATCTCAGAAGCTGAAATCAGAGAACTTTTTTTTTTTTAGTAAAAAATGATTAAAATCGATTAAGTGATTATCAAAATAATTGGAGATTCATTTAATAATTGATTAATCGTTGCAGCTTTATATACACATATACATTTATATATGCTTGGGGAGTAATGGATTACATGTAACATGATTACGTAATCTGGATACAAAAGTAATGTAACTGTATTCCATTATAGTTAGATAAAAAAGATGTAATCAGATTACAGATACATTGAGTAAAAATTGGGATTATTAAAGAACGATATCCTATCATGCACGGTGCACACACAGCTGACAAATGATTATCATGACCTCCAGTGGAAATTTCACTTTTTTTTTGCCTTGATACCAATCAATCAATCAATCAATCAATCAATCAATCAATCAATCAATCAATTGCGCACAACAAAGGAAGGAACAGTTGGACAAACTAATAAACCTAACAACAACCATAAAACACCTACATCTGCAACTATTAAAGTATTATTGATCGACTATTAAATTAATCTGCATCGATTTTGATGATCGATCAATAATTTTGAGTCATTTTTTAATTAAAAGAAGTTAAAATTCTCTGACTTCAGCTTCTTAAATGTGAATATTTTCTGGTTTCCTCTCTGACAGTAAAGTAAATATTTCTGAGTTGTGGACAAAACAAGACATCTGAGGACGTCATCTTGGACTTTGATCAACATTTTTCTGACATTTTATGGACCAAACGACTAATCGATTAACTGATTGATTGATTAATTGAACTGAATTGATGAAAATAATGGTTGGTTGCAACCCTAAAAGCGCTGTATTCATCTGAACAATAATCCAAAAGTAATGGAAAGTAATCAAGTTACATTACTTTAATATTGCGATACTTGGATTAAGTTACTGACTACATACGTGTGTATTTTCCTATAATCCATGTTGGCGGTTCTTTAAGTTCTTTAAGTTCTTTAAGTTCTTTAAAACAGACTCAGAAAGCGTCTCCTTCAGATCCACTGTACCAACACGGATGTTAACCACACCTGTGCGCTCCGGCTCTGATACTACAGTTAAACTTTTGGCCTCTTCACGCGCTCCTGCACTGAGGGCGTTCCTGCAGGCTCGTGCGCTCTGACAGACAGACGGCAGCAGCATCGCGCGGCGGTCCGCAGCAGCGGCAGCGGCAGCAGCAGCGGCAGCGGCAGCAGCGACCTGTCTCTTTAAGTTGGTGTCAAAGCCGATTAGCGCTGATCTCCGCCGTGATTCTGTTTTCACCGTCTGTTCTCTGAATCTATTTCTGTTTGGCGCTGCTGGCGGATCGACTCGCGGACGGAGACGCGCTCGGTGACTCGTCCTGAAGTTTGGAGCATCATGGAGACGTCGTGAAGTGTTTTTTTCAGCGGCTCTGCTCGGTAGGAAAGCCCCGCATCAAAGCGTCCGTGTGGCCGGTGAGCTGGTGAGAGTGATGCGCGCTGCTCCGCGGACTCTCCAACTTTTTGTACCATGGTAAGCCCGGATTACCTCCCCTGCGCACGGACACGGTAACCGCTTTCTCTCCGGTACTCCTCCGCTAAAAATAACGGCAGTGAGAGCCCGGCGGGGGATGTGATGTGATGCCCCGGGTGTCTGTCTGAAGTTGGCACCAGAATAACGGACATTAAAATGCAGAAGGGCGTGCGGTACAACGAGGGCCACGCGCTGTATCTGTCGGTGGTGGCGCGTAAAGAGGGCACGAAGCGCGGCTTCCTGAGCAAGAAGAGCGCGGAGAACAGCCGCTGGACAGAGAAGTTCTTCGCCCTCTACCAGAACGTGCTCTTCTACTTCGAGAACGACCAGAGCACGAGGCCGTCCGGGATTTACCTGCTCGAGGGGTGCACGTGCGAGCGGGCACCTGCGCCCAAAGTGTCCGCCATCAGCAAGGAGCCGCTGGAGAAACAGCAGGTGGGTACTGGGAGCGCTGGGAGAGGAGGGAGAGACCAGTCAGACCAGTTAGGTTAAAAGTTTACACACATTTTAGTTTAAAGACATGATCATTAATTCTATCAGTTTACACGTTAACAGGCTGGAACAAAGTTTTATTTCTTACTTTTTTATAAACAGTGAGACTGTTTGAATTTAGGGCTGCAACTAATTATTATTTTTATTATCGATTAATCTGACGACTTTGGTCCATAAAATGTCAGAAAAATTGTGAAAAACGTCAGTCAGTGTTTCCCAAAACTCAAAGTGACGTCTTCAAATGTTATTGATGATATTCAGTTAACAGCCACAGAGGAGTAAAGAAACCAGAAAATATTCATTTAAGAAGCTGAAATCATTTTATTTAAAAAGTAGAAAAAAGTTGGTGATTATTGTTCTAGACCATAAAAAACTGTGAATTATTTATGTTTTCAGGAATTTTATTTTGGCAAACTGTGAACTTTAAATGAAAAAGGCATAAATACTTTACATGTAAACTGTATTATAGTTTTTAATCTTACATTTTCCTGCTGTATTTATGTATATAAACCACTTTTTACAACCTTGAATTTAGGGTTGCAACTAACTATTAAATATTTTCAATATCTGTTGATTATTTTCTCGATTAATTGATTAGTTGTTTGGTCCATAAAATGTGAAAAATGGTGAAAAATGTTTCCCAAAGCTCAAAATGACGTCCTCAAATGTCTTGTTTTGTACAAAAAACAAAGATATTCAGTTTACAGCCATAGAAGAGTAAAGAAACCAGAAAATATTCAGGTTTAAAAAGCTGAAATCAGGGAACTTTTTCTTTAAGCAAATGACTCAAAACGATTAATCAATTCATCAGATTAGTTGCTGTTTAATTTATTAATCATCACAGCTCTACTTGAACAGTTGTATAATAATAATATAATATTGATGGTCGTCACTAAAGATTTGTACACTTTAGTCGTAACAGTGTTCAGTTAATCAGTTCAGCAGACAAACGAACTGTGGGTCTTTCACACAGTATCACAGTTAAATCTGCAGAGCATAAAAACTTATTTAATCTGTGAATTATTCATATTTTCAGGATTTGTTTTTGCAGACTGCGGAGCTTCAAATAAAAAGGCACAAAAACAGTTTGATAAATTACGAACATGTAAACTCGGCTGTATTTGTTTGTATAAATGCAGATTTTTCTTCTGTTTTTGGTTCCTGGTAGTTTAGTACTTTGTCAATCTTACAGCTGTTGTGCATTTAGTTTATTTTTTATTTTTATCAATATTTCATTTTTTAAATATTGCTGTTAAATTGCAAAACCCCGAATGAATCCGAAGTCTAAAATGAAGCTGGGCTCCAGACGTTTGTTTCAGTCTTTGTTTCACTGTTTCATCTTTTTCAGTTTCACTTTGAAAGTTTTTACTCCTCATTTAAACTCAGCTGTAAGTTTTATTTTTGTCAGGTGTAATATTTGATAAAACCTCATTTTTATTTGTAAAATTGTTGTGGTGCTGCAGAGATGTGCTGGTCTACACATCAGATTCTTCTTTGTAGGGCTGCAACTGATGATTATTTTCATTATCAGTTTATTTGTCAGTCATTTTATGATTAATCAATTAGCTGTTTGGTCCATAAAATGTCAGAAAATGGTTAAAAATTTGATCCTGTCACAAGCTTGTTAATTGAAAAATGGGTTCAAACATGTGGAGACAGGTGGAGTGTCTGTGTGCTCCACCTGTTTCTGCATGTTTGGCACCTATAACATTAATGCTAACAGACTGAGGCTAAAGCTAGCTTACATCTCAGCAAACACTGGTCAGATGGTGAAATACAGCAGGTATATCTACATGATAGATGACAGAAATACACTCATTAATGTGGGAAAAGGAAGCACAGGGACTTGATTAGTGCAGCGGACATTGAGACGGGTCACCCAGTCCTTGTTATGGTTGCTAAGCTATGATTGACAGTTGCTGTTTGGAGGCGGGGCTTAGCGAAGGGTCAATTGCAATATCAGTAAAAAATAATCGGAATTAGTTTTTTCGAAATCGTTCAGCTCTACTGAAAGCCCCACATCAGCTTGTCTGTCCATGATGTGTATAAAATAAAGTTTATTTTATAAACGTTTGACTAAACCTGAAAATATGTGACAGTAATCTCAGCTGAAGCAGGGCTTATTGTCGATTAGTCTGCATCTCTGATGGAATTTCTCATTAGTCATTTGTTTGCCTTTAAGTGTCAGAAAATTGTGAAAATTGTCCATCTGAGTCTACGGGGACATCTTCAAATGACCAAAAGTCTCAAACACAAAAATCTAAAGTTACGATCAAAGAAAATCTGAAAATATTCAGATTTGAGAAGCTGGAAACTGTGAATGTTTTCCATTTTTGTATAAAATTAACTTAGAAGATGATCACTAACTGTTTTTTTAAGCTCTAAACTCAGGGTCCACTTGTCCACTTGCTTTAAATCGTCTTCATCGTCCATCCTCGTTGCCGGACGTCTCTCCTGAAACCGATCTTAAGTAACACACATGGGACTGAGAATATTTTGTAGAACTTCACATCTTCTCTCATCAGGCTGTAACATCCTGGACTCCTCTTTAGAGAAATGGCCTGTGTCATGAGGTAAACATAAAAAGCCTTTTAGCTATTGACAGTTGAATTGTAAACAGAATTAGCCCTAAAAATATTTGTTCTGTGAAAGCTAAGGCTAATTTTAAATGACCCATATTCCTCTTTTTGCTGCTGCAGGGTATGAAGATGTTTCATCCCTTCAGCAGCTGCATAATGTGGACTAATTTTCTTTTACACACTTTATTTCACTCTTTATACGAGCTGGATCGTATCGGTCGAGTCTGATCTTCTCATGGACGGGCAGGTGATCTGCGGCGCCTCGTCGGCTCGCTGTGACGCTCTGACTCGGTCATGACTTCACTGTTTACTGACGTGTTGTCGCGTATTCACAGCTTTGGTGTGACAACAAGGAGGTGACTGATGACTGATGAATGTCTCCGGGTGGTCTTCGGTTTCTTTCTCTCTCCGTCAGTATTATTGTAAGTTTTGGCACTTATGGGACTTTACAGAGCTGAACAATAAGGATTGACCACTTGCCCGGGGCAAATAACATGCCATGTAGTCCAGGGGTAAAAAGGAATGAAACTATTTTGATAATCAATTAATTATTAAAGTAATTTTTCATGCAATATGGCAGAAAACGCTGTTTTCAGGCTCTCAAATATGGAGATTCCACTATTTTCTGTTTATCATCATATTAAAGTGAATATCTTCTGATGGAAGGACAGTTTTCACTATTTTTGGACATTTTACAGACGTTACAGCTTGAGATTAAACATGATAATCAACTTTGGCCGTGGTTGTTATAAGCCTGGGCAATATATCGATATTATACTGTATCGTGATATGAGACTGAGGGTTGGGTGATATGTTAAAATTTTCCAACCGACCATCATCAGCCCATCCATCAGGGATCGGCGATGTCTTCATCCTCTTCCCGCCTCCTCCCGTCCTCTTGAGTCTCAGCTGGGAGATGTGTGCAAGCAAAGAATTCACTATGTTACATACACTGCATCTAATAAACAAAATAAAACTCACAAAGTGTCAAGACATTAAGTATTCTCAAATCTATTTTCTTTATTTTTCTTTTTTTTTTTTTCTATTTTTCTTTTTTTGGCTCATTTATTCCTGCAAACTTTTTTCAAACTGGACAGAAAAACATGTAAAACTCACCAAAACCATCTTTGTTAGTCTGTCCACTCTTCCAACAATCACCAGCTCTGGTTTGGTCGAATTAAATCCTAAATTTATCGAGTGAAAAGAGTGCAAAAAATCTGATTTTGCAGATAATACAGTGTCATGTGAAATATAACTTCACACAGCTCCCTCTGGAGCCACTTAAGACTTTAAACAACTTTTTTAACGTCTGCAGCAGAACTCCTCGAGACCTGAGACAGACTTTGATGTGTAAAAATTCCCCTTTAGCCTCACAGAGCTGCAGACTCTTGTTTAGTCAAAGGGAGTTCAAAGAAACAACAAATAATCCAGAGGAGGTCTGGGCTGTTTTAGAGAGTGAAGCATGAGGGTTAAACCTCATATTCTGTGTCTCCGTCACAAGACTGTCAGTGCTCCTGAAGATAAGAGTCAAAGTTTGAGGTAACTTAAATACATTTCTTCATACTTGCAAAGTATACTATTTTTAACTTTTATTAGAAATTCAGTCTGGATTCATTTCTCTCTCTCTGCTGTTCATCTGTGCTCTCCAGCACCTCCAGCTGAGAGGAATCCCTGTATTATCAGCAGAGTCACTATTTGTCAATTTCCTTTCCCAAAAAGCAGCACCTGAGCCCTTCATCCTGCAGAGAAACACTCACATCGCTGCTCGTCTGCAGATAACAGAGTTTTCAGATATTTAGCTTCAGTGAGGGCTGCTGACTTTACTCCAAAAAACAACTTATATAACATTATCTGTCATTTTTAGGAGAAACTTGCCTTTCAGGAGACAATTCAGTGTTTATCTCAATATATGTTCAATGATACGATGCAATATGTGAATCTTTACATTTTGATTTTGATTTGTAGGGTTCTATTAGTTGCAAGAAGAAATCCTGATAGTTTTACTAACTCCAGTAACAGAGACAGAGAGACGGAGACATTAACATCATTAACATCTGTTTCATACGAAGAGTGTTGTGGTTTGGATTGAATTTGACCGTGTGGAGGAAGTGAGGTGTGGAGGAACAGTGATGCTACGTGTTACCTGCTCTCCCAGTGACGAAACATATTCCACACGTGTGCGTTATGAAAGTTTGGTGGTGCGACGCGGGGTCTGTTTGGAG
This sequence comes from Lutjanus argentimaculatus, assembly GCA_034769285.1. Lineage (NCBI taxonomy): Eukaryota > Metazoa > Chordata > Actinopteri > Lutjaniformes > Lutjanidae > Lutjanus > Lutjanus argentimaculatus. The sequence continues at coordinate 40,179,732 of JAWZSL010000005.1, read as the reverse complement.
GAAATGAAGAAGAGAGACAGGAGAGGGAGGGGGGAGCGCTTGTTTTGTGTGAGCGAGGCAGCAGGCATCCAGCAAGAACTGTGCACACAAACCGAGGCAGCGGGAGAGATAAAATGAGGCGTATTGATATGCTAGTGCCGCATCGATTTTTTGTTTTTCCCGATTCACCGATGCACTTGTATCTTACACATTAAAACCTGATGCATGAGTGAATCGTTATGTGTATTAATTGTTTATTCTTCATTGTTTATGGGCCTTTGCCGTGTTTGTTGTGACGTATGAAGCTGATGAGGTTGAAACCATATTAGTGGCTGGTCATCATTAACACGGTGGGTCTCTTGTAGCAGCAGCATGTTCGCCTGATGTAGGCTCGTAATGTGCTAGAAGAGATCACGCTTCGACCGTGTCAGATCCTCAATGTTCAGTTGCAGTAAGCACACTTCAGTTTTAGCCATGGGCTCGTCTTGATGAGGACGTGTGACGCCCAGTGGGGACTGTTTGAGACAGAGACCTGATGGTGAGGTTCGATGTGGATCTGTGTCACCCTGGTGTGACTGGTTTTGTTGAATTTGTCAGAATCTGTAGTGATCAAACTGGCCTGTAAATCTCACTGTCCTCAAATACTAGCTAACAGAGTGCCGTGTTTTATCGTTACATGTTTTCTGAACGCCTCTCCTGTGTTGTGAAGCCTGCTGTCATATGTTAAAGTTTTGTTAACAGGATGCAGAAGACACAAATCTATAATCTGTCATTTAAACTTTAACACACACACACATTGACTTGCACAAAGCAGTTTATTCATGTTCATTTGTGCACGAGACAGAATAAGGCTGCACTAGAATCAAGTAAAATAAAAAGTTGATTAGTTTGGAAACTGGTTTAAATATGCGCTGCCCAGAAAGTCTAACTTTTAAAAAAATATGTGTTTTTGAGAACATGTTTAGGTGTTTGAGTGTATTATAACAATGAATGACTCAAACTTTGATGATGAAAAGTTTTGTTGAAACATTTTCTGTTGATTAGCTAAAAGGACAAGTGACAAATAATTTCAGGACATTTATTTTATATTTTTGGATACTTTTATACTTGATTAAGTATTTTAATTTATTTTGTTGATCAAATAATAGTTGCTAACTCTGGTTTTGTTTGTCTGATAAACTTTGTTGAAATGATGATGAGAGAAACCAGCTGTTTGCCCTTCATGCAGACTCCGTTTGATGGACTGAAGCCAGATCGTTCAGTCAATCATCTGTTCTTTACTAGCAAAGTGTCCCTCTGTCTCTCACACAAACACAAACTAAAACTGAAGACAGTGAAAGAGGACGGTGCTGCTAAGCTGTCACCCATGCAGGGTGACAGCTTGGCATTAGAACCACGGGGGGCTGTCTGCCTGCCTGCCTGCTCTGGAGCTCCTGTTTACTCCTCACCGCTGTGAACACTGGCAGTGATATTCAGCTGGGAGACCAGAGCAGACTGGACAGACTGAGCTGCTTTCAATCAACAGCCTCCAGAGGCATCGGTTAATTAAGACTGAGGGTGGGGTTATGATAAAAAACAAGTAAAGTGACGTTTTGTCCGGCCACGTTTAAAGGCAGAGGTGTTTGTAGGTGTTGTGAACGGCTGCACTTGAAGGTGAGGTGAAAAGCCGTTATTGAGAATAAAAGTTTAAAAAAGATTCTTAATGCTGTTCTCAGGCGAAACATCCCAGAAATCATTGCAAAAAGAGACGGAGAGCCAAACCACTGCTCCTTTCTCACCTCTGCACCCCTGCCTGTTACTGTGTACAGTCAGATTTGCAAAGTTACAGAATTTCATCAATCATAGACGACACAATGTTGAATTATTTACTTTTTTTTGGTATTTATATTTTTTTTATAAGGTTTGTCATGGCATTCATCAACACTCTGTGCACTTTCATATTTTATAATTTTGTGACGTTTTGACTGAGTTTGAGCTCCAAAAAGATTTTGCTTCTTTGTAGCCTACCCCTCAGGTGCACTTCTTCATCCACAAATAAAGCAGATTTTGTTACATTTTTTGTAATCCTGAGGCTTTTTAGCAAAGTTTACTCAGAGCACTCAGAACAGAGTGTGTTCTTGTTTTCCCTGGAACAAGTTGCCTTTGAATTTTAATGAATTATTGAATCATAGGAACAAAAATCACAACTTCTTTTTGTAATTTTCACCTAGTCCTGCAAAAACACTGCAGCATGCATTGCAATTTTTTTGCCATGAAATCAGGTGTTTTAGCCGCAACAATCCCCAAAAAGCCTGCGATGTTCTGGAGGGACTGAATAGTGTCTATGGCATGTTTATGATGTTTATTATGTTGTCTTGGTAAAAGTCAAGTTGTCAGTGTGTGCAGGTAAACGACCCGGAGCTGATGTTACCTGCCAGCCTGCTACACAGTGTGGCTAACATTAGCAGTGCTAGCAGCAGCAGCAGCTGCTCTCCTTGCAGGTTAATGTGTCCGCGTCTGTGCTGAATGTGGTCACATGTTGCTCCAGTCCACACTCAACATTATTTCCATTAAAACACTGCCAAACCGCGCTGGATTTACGAGCTGTCATCTGTCCGACTTTGCTGATATAAACATCTGGGGTTGCCTGGGCAACTGGGGCAAACATGAATACAGCGTATGGCGAGAGGGGCTGCCGTCTGACGGGGCCGCTGCTCCAGCTAGTGGCGAGCAGCTGCATAACATCTTAGAGGCAACAGTTAACTCGCATTGTGAATTAATAAAATATTGATAAATAGTTTAAACAGCTAATATTTCTGGTGCCGACTAGCGAAGGTTGCGGACATCACTAGTCATAACAAAGACGCCTCAAACAATGTCAACTTTCCATTAAAAATGACAATTGAAAACAGTCATTAACAGTCACAAATGTCACTGACTCATGACGTGGTCCTCACGTGCGGAGGTGCAGAGGTCTGTGTCCCCAAGCGGAGACATGTCCACCATCCAGACTGACAGTAACAAAGATTCATGACACCAACAGTCAGTGTCTGATGTGCAGCTAATGAAGTCCTCTCTGTGATTCTGACGGCGAGCAGAGCTTTTTAATGGAGCTCCATTAAAGTCAGACAAAAGCATCAGAGAGCATCAAAGCACTCCTGAATCAATTGATAACTGGGATCATTTGATGTCCACTCTCTTCACAGATACTCTGCTGGCAACATTAATTATTCAGTCACATGGTCGTAATAATCTCCTTCATTAACATCACTCTGATCAGTGTATTGATCTCAATATTAAAACTTAAAGTGCTTCTTTGAACTTGTGAGCATCTCATCCTCTTAAACTTTTATCAGTATCACATTATCCACTTATTAGTTATGGAAGCTAGACACGATAGTTTGAATCTAATAAGAAACTGACCACTTAACAGTAAAATTTGACCTCTACTTGATACTTAATGGTCACATTTAAACACTAATGAAATGATTGAAATATTACAAAACCTCAACAGTCTGACAACCGTCCTGTTTGTCTGACAGTCTGTTATCCCAGAAACAAACACCCATCGCTCCAAAAATACCTGCAGGCTCCCTGCAGTTGTTCGGGTTCGCCCTAATCCTAACCAGCTTTGTAAAGTTACTTCAGATAGTTTTTATTGAGTTTTCTGTAAGATGGGAAAAAAGGTAGCTGAATAAAATTTAAAAAAAACAACAGAAGGAGCACTGTTGTATATGTGCTGTACATTAATCCAGTACCCTGCACATCTTACACACTTTGCATATGAGTTACTTTGTATTAGTGCTGGCAATATGATAAACACATGGAGGACAGGAAAGAGCAAAAAGAGGGCGGGGCAAAAAGTGTTTGCATTAAATATGTTTGCATTATTGTCTAGAAAGACGTGCCAAGTTTTTCCTGAATCTTTTCAAACAGCCCTGAACTGCACATCTGAGTTTGTTTTTTTTTTTGTTTTTTTTAAAAAAATTGCTCTCTCTACAACAGTGTTAGCAAACTGCAGATTATGAGCCATGTTTTCTTCTTTTTTGTTGTTTGGTGCTACTAATCAGTTTGGTGGCACTGATTGTTACCATGGTAACATGGGTACTAAGCCTGAGTCAGCCTGGGGATAAGGTGTCTAATTTTTTTTTTTTTTGTCAGTTTTTATTTTTGTGAAATAGTCTAACTTGCAAAAGACTAATCCAACGTTTCCGAGTCCTGGTCCTCAGGGCCTGCTGCTAGAACTTTAATCAGGCCTGAAAAGTTGAGTCTGACAAGGCCCAAGCCTGAGAAATTTAATCCGAAACCGACCCGAACCTCGTTAGCATATTTTAGCCCAAACCCGATTACAGGATGATATTTTTCTTAACGAGCTTCCCTCTATGTACCAAACATTAGGAGTTGGCAGAGACAGGGACAATACATGGGGGCGAATCTGAATTGGCAATGACAAAATTTGGGAGAAAAATGAATAAAATAAATACAACTACCACCACTACTACTAACAGTAATAATATTACAGCCCAAACCCAACCTAAGCCCATGAAATATGTGAGAAATAAGGTCCCACTCGACCCGAACCCATCGGGTCTCATCGAGTTTGGACACAGATCTCAAACTCTACCTGCTGCCCTGCATGTTTTAGGTGTTTCCCTGCTCTGACACACCTGATTCAAATGAACGGGTCGCTATCAGGCGTCTGCAGAGACTTCATGACGACCTGATCAGTTGAAACGGGTGTCATGGACCAGAGACACACCTAAAACATGCAGGACAGTGGGACATGAGGACCCGAGAACAATAAAACCACTGTTTGCTCATTTTGTGATGATTTAAATCAGCTCTTTAGTAGAATGTCTTTTATTTCTCATCTGTTCTTCTGGTCGGATGAGTTTGAGTTTTTTACAGGGGGAAACTTTTCTGTGTCAGATTTTATTGGTCGATCTCGAGAGAGAAGTTTTTGTTTGCCATGTCATATTAAATGTAGGAAGTATATTGTTCTTGTCTGACAAGTTTCCTGACTACAGCTGTATTTTTAGCATCTTATTAGTCCATGTGAGGACAGGGAGCAGGTGCATAACACAGGAAATAACTAAATAACTAATAAATAATTGAAATTAGATGTAGGTGTCATAATGTTACTGCAGTTTCTGTGTCGATCTTTATTCAGGCAGTGAAAACAGGCCCCGCCTGACAGCTCATGTTTTACCCACATTGTTTGTATCATCCCGTGTCGCTGGATTAGTCTAATGTGAGTTAAATAGGCTATTAAATCTGAACAACAGCGAGTGACAATAAAAATTCACTGCTGTGATTTACTGCCTAATGAACTGGAAACATAAGCCAGAGTGAAAGCTGATGTAAGTCGTTGAATTACAGGCCTGTGATTGTTTTTGTGCGCTCGCTTGTGTCGTGCTGAGAGGAACAACTTTATGATCTGTAGCTTACAAGAGAAATCAGTGTTGTTAATCTCGTCATCCTCAGATATGAACGGTCTGTGAGAAGAGCACTTTTCAAGTTTAAATCAGGTCTGTTGATGTGGCAGTGAAGGTGAGGGTAAATTCATGGCTTTTTTCAAATATTCTCTAATTATTTATGACATTTAAGACGGATGCACACGACTGAAAACACGCACAGTTTAGGTGACAGTTCCAGGAAGTATTTTATGACCAATCTGAGGATTAAAGTGCTGAAAGTTTTCCACTCACTTTATCTTTACTGTTTAAATGTCAGAAGCCATAAATACACATATCTCAACTTTTTGCACTCAAGTCTGAAGGCAAGACAAGCAAGTCCCAAGTCCCAAGTCCTAAACTTTGGGGTTTGGGTCCTAAACAAGTCACAATGTGCTCTTCACCAAATGTAATGGGATTTTAACAGCAGAGCCTCAGCTCACTGTTCTTTGAGCAACTTTTAATGTTGAATGAAGGTGAAAGTTGTTGCATTTCTGTCTGGAAATGTCGACCCACAGGTTTGGCAAACTAGAATACATTTTTTGTCGACTGTCTCATAGTTTTTGAACGAGAACAAAAATATCTCTGGTTTCATTTTTTCCAAGTGGAGCTCAGTAGCGTAATCGTTGGTTCTTCATGGTTCTCTGCTGTCAAATCATTAAAAAAAAAAAGTGGATCTGGGGAATTCATGTCAGCTCAACGGGAATGAATTGCATTAACGTTAGTTGATTCAGTAAATGAAGGGGGAGGGTATCAAGTATTTTCAAGTCAGAAGACTCAAGTCTAAGTGAAGTCACGAGTCATTGGTGTTGAAGTCCTTCTGATTAACTCAAATCTTTTAACTTTAATGTTGGTTATTTCCAAAGGGAAATATGTTGCTCTTTAGCTGCTAAATGTTCATCAGCTAGTTGCCAACTTTGTGTGTCTGCTGTTTGGTGCCAGAAAAGTCGTGCACAGTGGGTTTATCTCAGCTTTTTTATGAAGCAAAACAGGAAGGTTGGGGGACATAAAGTCCTAAACAAAGAACTGAAAAGAAATAAAACTGTTGAGCTGAGGGGAACTGCAGAGTCGAGCAACAATTCTTTGTGGGTTCATCACGACATGGTCGCGGCGCTCTCTGACCTGCAGATCTGCAGCCGAGCACCAGTGTTTTCATGCAACAGAACATCTTCTTTTGCTGTTCAATTCTGGCTGTTCTCTTGACAATTTTTTGTCAGATGATCGGTCACAGCGCCCCCTACTGCCTGACAGTGAAAACAGCAATTGATGGAATATTTCGTCAGTGGCGGGGAAAGAGTTAAAGTGGCGAGCACGCTAAATGATTTTCTGGTTGTATGTGGACAGGTCTGTGATGTGATGCGCAATTGTTGCATGGAATATGAATGAAAGATGCTAAATATTTAATTCATCAGTAACATTAGTCAATACAGTTTATAACCTCAGGTATAATTTTTTAAAAATCCAACATACTTGAGACAAAATGTGAACCACAAATCCATTTTTCAGTGCCTGGATTCCAGTTTTTCCTGCAGATTGCAGCGACCCGTTTGCTTCTTTTCTTTAGCTTTCTTGTTGAATCTGTTTGTGCGGTCGATCACACCACAGCTCTTTCTCATTTTAGATGTGTTTTTATATTTTCTTGGCAGTCAAGCTCAAAGCTAACACCGACAGTGTGTGTAACAGGAGAGACTCCGCCTACTGTGACATATGTGTGTACCCTCAGGTTTTCAGTGAAACTTTATCCAATGTTTCAGCCTGTTCTGGGGAAAAGTACACAGAGCCGTCGGTCAGAAGTAAATTAAACTGAATTGGTGCTTTTATTTTAAAGGGTCGCGCAGATGTGGAATTTTTCTTCTTCTCCCCCCTCTTTTTCCTCCATTGCTTTATGCTAATGGTGCTGCCCACTATAGGCTACTCAGCCATGCACCACCTGACTGATGTGTTTCCATGGTGATGAGGGTTGATAGTTGAAGTGGCCAGTGTGCTCTGGCACGTACAGTAAGTCTGAACAGAGGTGGAAACGCAGAGATTTGAAGTGAGAGGAGACTGATGGAGACGTTTTTTAAGTGTTGATATGCACATGGACAAAACAGGGGGACAAAGATTAGGATGATGTTTAAAAGTGAAGATATTCCTGAATATTTCAGCTGTATTCTGTAGTATTGACTGTGAGCGTGTGATGCTGTCTGTGTTTGTATTTGTGAGTTTGTGGTTAACATGTGGCGGTGCTCTGGGATGCTGCTGTGCTCGACTAAGAATAGCATCCTTGCTGGTCTTTTTGCCTGCAGTCACTGTCTGAATACCAAGTCAACACAACTGCACGGCGCACACACACACACAATCGACTACACACTGCTGGTACCTGTGCTATTTGTAGCCCACCTTTTACTGTACTGTGAGTGGGATCTGTCTGTCTCTCTCTGACTGCAATACATGAGAAACAGACGTTTACAGACCAACAAATAATGAGCCAAACTGACTTCATTTCTCTGGGTCAGGGGTGGTGGTTTAGGTGTGGAAATGTCCCAGAGTAATCTGGATATTTTGAATTCTGAGGAAACTACAGATGTTTTTCTGTGTGTGTGTACCTTGTCTTATGAACGGCCCACGTTTTCTTACTTAAACTCATCCATCAACCTCATAAAGTGAATAAAAATCTGCTAATAAGCAGCACAAGTGCAGCACATTAGTGTCCTGTGAAGTTACATAAGAATAACACAATCAAGAAATTTAATGCATTCACAGCCATTTAACATGATCATAAGTCAGGAAAATTGAACTGAATACACACTTTACTGTTTGGAATTAGTCTGGGATCTCTGAGTTAATTTTCTGTTTCCAAGAGAGAGACCTGCAACCAATCAGAGCAACAAAACCTGTGACACATGTTGGGCGTCTGCAAATATCGAGGAAACCGTAAGTCAGTGCCAAGAGTCGACCACATTTTCATTTATTTGTTTAGTTGCACAAAAGAAGAACGCCTCTAATTCCATTCGGGTGCTGCAACTCGCCGGTGCTGAACCTCGGGCTGCATCACCGATCTTTTTTTGTTTGATGTGCTGCTGCTGCTGTGCTGTAGCTGCCAGTAGCAAGTTAGCTCAGTTAGCAGTCCTGTAGGATACAGCCTCTGCGATCAATGGAGGCCGGTTGGACAGGGAATACAGCACCAGAGGTGGGCATTGAGAACCGGTTCTGAAGTGGAACCAGTTCCAAAATTACGAGTCCTACAGAATCACTAAGAAATTTAACTTTAGATTCACTTATTGATTCCCGCGTGCTAATTTCACTTGCGCCTGTGCCTCTAATTCTGCTCCATCGTTGCATTTACTGCTACATTTCACTTCTATATTAAATTAACACGACAAATTTTTAATTTCACCTCTGACAGTTTTGACTGTGTGCTGAGGATAAAGATCCCCCATCAGCTGTGTAAACTCCAGCTGGAGTGGTGAAATATACCGGACCCGTCACTCATGGCATCAACTAAAACATCTACAAACTAAACCAGCACAAAAATGACGGTTACTAACAGAAAGTAACAACTGTACATTTAAAACACTAACAAACTGTCACATTTGTATTTTGGAACTTACGTAAAATAATGAACTTAAACTCTCAGCAATGCATCATGGGCATTATGCAGATGAGGGCTGTGTCTCAGCATTAGGCTCGCTCAAGATGAACCGCACCTCACCTGGAAAGTAGATGAGATCAGGCGGCTGCAGCAGGAGGCGGTGACAAAAAGATGCAGTCGAGTCAGACAGTTTCTGGCAGGAAGAGACACCAGCATCTTGTTGGATCACCTGAAGTCTGCAGGACATGTTGCAGAACATCAGACTAATATATCCAACAACATGTGGTGTTTGTTGTCAAAATTAAGAGCCAATCAGAGCCGGTCAGCTCATCAATCAGGTAACTGCCAGGCTGCAGAGAAACTGCGGCCTCCTCGATCTCGTGAGGTCATCGTTGCCCACGTGTGCATGATGTCAGAGCAGGTCGGGATTAAATCAGAAACAAATCTAACCTGCATGCGCTGTGTGGCGATCGCTGGTGATCGAGTCTGCGCAGGCCTGGCTCATCTCGAACGCACCTATTCTACCTGCAGCACATGTGAACCTCACAAGTCTGAACCTACAGCGCCCCACAATGGTTGAAGGACGCCATGAACATTAAAGAAGCCTCTCAGTGATGAAAATGATTGATTTTGCAGCCCTAAAAACACTTGTGCGTTAAGTTACATTACTTCAGTATTGTGACGCAACTAACGATCATTTTCATAGTCTATTAATCTGTCAATTATTTTTCTGATTAATGCGTCTATAAAATGTCAGACAATAGTGAAAAATGTCGATCACTGTGTCCCATAGCCCAAAATGATGTCCTCAAACGTCTTGTTTTGTCCACAACTCAAAAATATTCAGTTTACTGTCATAACAGAGCAAAGAAAAGGGAAAATATTCACATTTAAGAAGCTGGAGCCGCAGAAATTTTCCTTTCTTTCCTCAAAAATGACTCAAAAAGATTAATCGATTAACAAAAAGTACAGGTAATTAGTAAGAGTATGGGAATATATTTTTAAAGTTACCCTCCCAACCTTGTTAATAACACAAAGAAAATGTCTGTTTCATAGTTTGAACAGTAGTGCAGCTGAGTGCGTCCATGTTCAGTCCCGGGACATGAGTTTGTGTCCTCAGCGCTCCGTGTATGAAGACGAGGTGAAGCGATGATTCAAACTAGAATATCGTTGTAAGTGATGCTGAGTCTCAATCCAGCTGCAAGTAACAGCAGCTCTCATGTTTGTGTCTGTGCGGCCCAGACGGACGAGCTGATCCTTGTGACTGGACGTAGTGATGCTGAGTGCAGGGTGAGGCAGGGCTCAAAGCTCCCTGAGTCCGTCTGTCCGTCTGTCCGTCTGTCTGTCTCTCTCTCTCATTGTTATCCTCCAGCTTAAAGCAGGCTTGTGGCTGGGGAAGCCGCATTAGCAATGCGAGGAGCTGTACAAGCCTTGGTGGTTATGTAAACCCTGCCCTCCCCAACCCCCTCCAAAACGCACACACACACACACACACACACACACACACACACACACACACACACACACACAAACAAGCCCTTAAGCCTCTCTCTGGTCCGTAGCCGGCACACGCTAGCAAGTGTCTCTCACCCGCTTATCGTTACATCATTACTATACAGGCCTACTTTCTCCTGTAGCTGCCTCAGAGCAACGTATATTTTCACATCTTCTATTACAGCGTAAAATAAATATGCAATGAGGCACTTCTGTCTACTTTTTGATTCATTTCAATAAGAAAAAAACTAAACTAAAACACAAGAACAAATGTCATTCAACCGTTATTTAATCTCGAGGAATCGCTGAGGGAGCGTCCTCGTTTAGAATGATGTCGAGAGAACAGTTTAAGAAAAACACGACAAGAAAACAAACAGAATATATAAATATTTAAAACCGTTACATTCAAGAACAGACTAGTTTATAATCATGGTTTTAAATGGACCTGTAGGTACGGGGTTTCCAAAACTAGTCCTTGCACAGGGGACTTCCAGCCAATCAGCTGAGCATGTTGGACCACTATAAAAAAAAAAAAAAAAAAGCATGATAATTTTGACATTTCCATAATGCTGCAACAAAATCTTGTTTGAGAGCAACCAATCACATCAGCACTGCGCTGATCAGGCACCTGCTAGAGCAGCGATACAATCTGGGGCTTTTATTTTGACGGGTAAGAACAGAGGGAGATTCTGGCATGGCATGTTTGTACAAGCGAAATTTATAGAGCTGCAACGGTTGATTGATTATTAATGGACTATTAAATTAATTGGCAACTATTACTATATCCCATAATCTATATAATATATCTATAATCTATAAAACTATAATCGACTAATCGTTTTGAGTCTTTTTTTTTTTTTTTTTGAGGAAAAAATGTTTTAAATGTTCTTAAATGTGATTTTTTTTTTTCTTCTGGTTTCTTTACTCCTCTCTGTCAGTAAACTGAATATTTTTGAGTTGTGGACAAAACAAGACATTTGAGGACGTCATCTTGGACTTTGTGAAACACTGATCAACATTTTTAACAATTTTGTGACATTTTAGGGACCAAACAACTGAAAATAATAATGAAAATAATCATTAGTTGCAGCCCTAGAAATTTAAGATAAGAGTAAGAAAATGTTCTTTATTTAGAAAACCTAATTTCGTTATAATTTTCAATGCTAAAGTACGATTTCACTCCAAAAGAAGCCATAAAACATGATTAAACATGCTGTTTTTTTAATTCCTAAATGAAAAAATGGAAGATTATCTTGTGTTGCAGCATCTTATGTGAGATGTGTGCATACTTTTTTCTGTTTTGAAACATCAGAATATTTTTGTCATTCCTTCGTGTTTGTTAGAAAGTGTTGTCATATCTCAACGTTATCCTTTTACCAACCAAAGACCTGTCAGAGCCGCTCATGTAAGTCACTTAATTAGATCATTGATATTGGTGCGGCGATGCTGGAGGTGATCTAACGTGCTGTGACGTGACGGCTCATCTGCTGATGTGTTTTGACAGAGAGGCAGGACACGGTGCTACGAAGACAGGGTGGACACGTAGGTTATAACCCAGAGGCGTCGTGGCACTCGTGGAAGACACGACCCTTTCAAAGAGCTGCAGGAGGGCTCGCACCTCACAGCTCACAGGAAGTTAACTGTCACGGATGATAAGACTTGTTTTCAAAATAAAAACAAACAAACAGGAAATACATATTTTCCTTTACCTTTTGGCCTCTTTTCCACATGCACATGGAGCTTTAGATCACAAAGATTTTTTAAAACTTCAGTTTTTATGCAGCACATCGAACCCCTTAGTCCTCTGGGTGAAAGTCCTGTGTTTGTTCCATTTATCCACCACAACCTGCCTCCCACATGGACTTTGTTGCTCTTTATCCACGTCACTTTACATTCTAAAGCTTTTCTGACAGAAATCCCTGAAGGCTAACTTCTCCCAAGGAGAGGCGAATGCTATCTTTAATAGGTGGTCAATGGCAGGCTAATTCCAACAGCCTCCATCCAGTGAGTCTAATAAATAATAGTCTGAGTCACCGGATGCACACTGTGGGTATGAGTCCCCTAATGGCCGCGGTATTACAACGTCCAACTTACCTTCCGATGTGCAAATGTTCCCCGTTGACACAACTTTGCAGTAGCACCGTCACTGCTTAGCTCTGCCCAAGACATTTGTGATTGGTTTAAAGAAATGCAAACAAGGCAAGGCGTTTTTTTTCCTCCATAGCAGAATGTGCATGTGTGGAGCTGTGGAGAGACAACTGGCTGTGCAAGACTAATAAAATATTGGTAAAATATCTTTTTAATATTATGTCAAACTTACCTTGTCATTGCATGAAAATGCTTTGGATTTTAGTTGACCTTCCTCAACAGAGATATGAGGGCTATCTGCAGAAAGTTGCTTTGCTTTTTGACAGTGAACAGTTTTAATAACTGTGCACCAAAGTTCTGGATGTCTTGATCTGGATCAAGTTACTGTACCAACTTAAACTGGGGAGATGGGTGCTATATAATACAAGAGGGATTAGTGCTGCTGCAGGAGGCATCGATCCTCACAGTACTTATTACAACACCATGATTGAAATGTTGACATTAGGGCAGTTTTGACTCTTAGAGTGCTCTGGCTCCACACTTCATGTCATTAGTTTGAACATAATGTTCATGTGTACTGACATGGCTCCTGTTAGTGTTTGTAACATTGATTTTTGTGTTTTTATCTTGTCGATGTCGATGTTTAAGCTCCAGTTGGTGAAATTAAAATGATGGATTGTTTAGTTCAAAGAGGAGAGTGAGTGTAAACGGACACGACTGAGTGATGGAGGAAGTTTCATCAGTGATGATGAATAAAATTACATCCAGAAATCTTCTCTCGCCCTCATTTTCCCTTCAATAAATCAGGCTGCTGACTTTATTCTTCATCTAAGTATTTAAATAAAACATGATCATGTATTTAACAACACAATCTCATAAATAAAAACTTTTACAAACACATCACTGTTTTGTTCCTTCATTACCATGAACACACGCTGAGTTTATTTTGACTCAGTCCCAAATACACACACACACACACACACACACACACACACAGTCCTGCTGCCCCAAATACTCCCCAGAGCACCAGATGTGGGTTAATCCACCGCTGAAAAATAGTCCCGCACAAATGCACAATTTTCTCCAGTTTGAGTAACGTTTGATAAAAACCTACAGTGGCCAGCTGTTTGAGGAAATTAAGATTTATGTCTTCAGTGGGAACCAATGGGATTAAACCTGAGAGCCACAGACAGGAAGTCAGAAAGTATTAAGGGACGAACAAACACTTGGTCGACTTGTAAGACCACAAACCAAAATATCACAAATCAGAAATTGAAAGCAAACAGCATGTTGAATATTTTGAGCTCCAGTGGGTGGAAGAACTACTCAGATATTTTACTTGAGTAAAAGTAGCACAATGTCGAAATTAGAGAAGATTCTTTATTATCCTGAAGAAAATTCTTGTGCCATCGCTCTGAATATCAGAAAAGTAGGAATAAACACAAAAGAGTATTTTGTAAATCCTAAAATATTGGTAACACAGGTCCCATAATTTCATGGTAAATAGGTGGTAAGTAATTTATTTGAAATTTCTTAGAAATTACCTACAAATTTCATGGTTAATTATGTGATGATTAGCCAGTACTGTTTTCATGCAGTTTGTGGTGACTATAAAGCAACCTACTTGTGTGAAAATGTCACTTGCTAATTATCACTAATGAACCATGAAATCTGGGGGTAATTTGGAGGTAAATTGTGGGTAATTTCTAACAAATTTCATATATACTACCCGGTAATTACCAGGTTTATAAGGAGTTACTGCAAAAAATCAGAACAGAAGCCTAATAGAACAACAGCAGAAGTAAGATAAGTAAAAATGTAAACAATGTACAACATTCAAAGAAACATCGGCAGTGAAACTGAAAAGTAATGAAACTAAAATTGCACCTGATAATGAAGGTAATATTGCACCTGATGTTGAAAATATAATACTTAAATATTCTTACAAATAAAAGTCCTGCATTCAAAATCTGAAAGTACAAAAGTATTAACACCAAAATATCGACCAAAAGTAAAAGTACTATGATCTTTAGCTGAGAATTTATTTTTCTTCTTTAGATAAACTTAAAATGTTTGAGTTTTAAAAACTCAGTCTTTCTTTTTTTAGTGCCTGAAAATTGAAATAGTTTTAATTGAAAATACAAAAATTTTAACATTTACTTTCACTTCAATGAACTGATTAAATTTTTTTTTTAAATACAATATTTTGAGTTTATCTAAAGAAGAGAAATAAATTATCTCAACTAAGCATCAGTAGTTGGTAAAACTTTTTCAGAACTTAAGAATTTGAGTTGGAAAAAAAAATCTGTTGCCTTGAAATTTGTAGTTTTCTCAACTTTAATTTTTACAGTGTAATTCTTTTATATCCTGCTTCGTAGCTGGTGAATTTACCCCCCGGGGATCAATAAAGATCTTAACCTGATTTAACCTATAATGATACATGATAATCATTTATTTGTTGATTATATTTTGTTTTATTGATCTGAATCCACAGAGTGACTGAACTTATCAGATAACTGAAATATTTTCTGCGTTTCCCCGTGTTGACCTGTATGAACCGATAATCACGTCTGGTTTCTCTCCTGCAGCACTACTTCCTGGTCATCTTTGGTCACGATGGACAGAAACCTCTGGAGCTTCGGACGGAGGAGGAGTCAGACTGTAATGAGTGGGTGGAGCTTATCCAGCAGGCCAGGTAAGAAAAAACTCAAATCAAGATTTCACACTTGTGTTTTTTAATATTTAGTTTGCAGTGGAGTACATTTACTCAAGTACAGTTTGGAAGAAGTCGTACTTTACTTGATTATTCCTGTCTTATGCTACTGCTAGTCAAAACAGATCAGAAGGAAATACTGTATACCACCTATAATTTCTAGTAGCTTCTCAAATTAAGATTTTACATGAAAAACATAACTTGATAATTTCATAAAATACAATGCATTGTTAAATATTAAACTGGTAGTTCCAGCCAATTTGGCTTGTGAAGCTCAATAAATATATAATTTTGAGTATCAGAACTTTTTCTCCTTTTTCTCTCTCAATTATCTCAGGACCCCTCAGATTTATCTGGTGACCCTTTTAGGGACCGACCCATAGGTTGGGAACCACTGAACTAAACTAGCTAACTGTATTTAAGTCTGCCACCACTGACACTTTGATCTTTGCTAGAACAGCCGATTTCTCTCCATTGTCATTTTCTCTAACATGCAGTTAAAGGGATAATTCGGGTTTTTTGAAGCAGGGCTGTGTGAGGTTCACAGTCGGTGTGTTACCTACAGTAGATGGCGGTTGACACGTCCCCTGTTTGGAGAAGCAGCAGGAGCTCCGGTGTAGGAAGCTAAGCAGTGTGCTGCTGTGGACAGAGTCCACAGGAAGCCACAGTTTCATAAGTCAAATATCTCTCCCTCCAAACCAACCAAACTCCATTCACAAAAACAACAATTTACATCACAGAACATGGGAGCTGCTTGTCTGTCACTGCCTCGACCTGTTAGTTTTGTTTGTGTTATTGTGTCACTTTGGTGAATCCAAACCAGACTTTTAAAACACCAAACTCACACAATAACACAAACAACCTAACAGATGGAGGCAGCCGTAGACCAGCAGATCCCATATTCTGAGAGGTAAAATCGCTGTTTTTGTCAGAGGAGTTTGGTTGCTCTGGAGAGAGTGAAATTTGGCCTAAAACATGGTGATTTTCTGCTGTAAAAAGCCATCTGGAAGCAAGGTTAAGCAATGAAAATATTAATATTAATTAATTTTTAGCCATCTACTGTAGGTAATACAGTGATTATGCATGAGAACCTCATATAACCCTGCTTCCAAAAACCCAAACTATCCCTTTAAGTGTCCCAAATATTCAACTAACAGTCATTCCACATTTTTCATGAATAAATTTGTTAAATAACTTGCAGGAGACTCGAACTGTTTTTCTGCTGTTTTCTTTTTGTGCTGATGCACATTTGACATAACTACCACGTGTTATTCCATATTTGTTTAACATCTGACTGTGTTTCTGTGTGTGTGTGTGTGTGTGTGTGTGTGTACGTGTTCTGCTCGCAGCGGTTCACATTTAGGTCACACTGGTGCTGTATTGCTACACTGGTTACATCACAGACTTGATCTCGCCACTCGACCTCTATTCCTCTCCTCTCCGCCTCCCTGCTGCTGTCTTTCCTCTTTTCATCTCGACGTTCAGCAGAAAATCTGATGCACATCAAACCGCCTTTGTTTATTCTTGCATGGCTACACTTTACACATGTCAGGCTGTTTGTTTGTTTATGCATCTACACATATAATACGTTTACAGAAAATAGACTATATGTATATAAAGAAATTAGAAGGGAATGTGAAGGAGGATTGCCTTTCAGGAGCTTGAAAACTGGCATTTTCTAGGCAGCATTATTGCAGTCATGACATTTACATCTGTCAGTGATTTTAGGAATATTAAAATAACGAATATGTACTTTAGCACAGTAATACAACAGTTTATACCCAAGTTTCCCAAGTATAGGTTGTTATAGAGCTGCACAGTTAATCACAATATGAACCGTGTGCACTCTTCAAGTCCTGTACACTCTTAGAAATAAAGGTGCAAACTAGACGCATAAAGGGTTCTTAGCTTTGTCCCCATAAGAGAATCCTTTTTGGTTCCTGGTGGAACCTTTTTTTTTTTTTTAAAGTTATTTTTTTTTGGCATTTTTGCCTTTATTAGATAGGACAGCCAGAGATTAGACAGGAAACGGGGCAGAGAGAGGGGATGACACGCAGCAAAGTGCCAAAGGCGGGCGTCGAACCAGCGGGCCGCTGCAGAGGACTAACAGCCTCCATACATGGGTCGGACGCTCTACCCACTGAGCTAAACGTCCGCCCCCCCTGTGGAACCTTTAATAAAGATCAGAGTAGGGGTGGGCAATATTAAAAATGTCCAACCTTCCATTGTCTGTGATAGCTTCCTCACCTCTCCCACCTCTTCCCCTCCTCTCGAGTCTCAGCTGGGCTCAGATGTGTGCGAGCCGTGAATTCCCTATGTTACGTGTGCTGCGTACGTTCACTACGTCCAGTAAACAAGATAAACTTAATAAGTGAAATTAAATGTTTTCACACATATTTTCCTTTTAAAACAGAGAAATACAACCATCACAATCTCTGAATTCAAGCTTCTCTCTTTTACCAAAGTAAGACGAGCTTAAGTGGCTCGTTAACGTAAAACACACAGAAAAACACGTAAAACTCACCAAAACCGTCTTTGTTAGTCTGTCCACTCTTCCAACAATCACCAACTGAACCTTAATTTGCTGCATGAAAAGAGTGTAAAGAGTCTGACTCTGCAGGTTGTTTTCCTCTCACTCCTCACCCAGCTCAGTGCACTCGTGGTCTGGCTGAGTGGGCGTGTCCTGAGCCGCTGGATGAGAGCGCGGTGCGGAGCAACGGCTGCTGCGCTGCAGACCATTACATCAGCAAATAAAATGACAAATATCAGGGCAAAAATTGTCAAAAAAAAAACTGGCAAAAGTTTTGGCTCGTTGATAGGCGATATGTTTGTCCAATCGCCCAACCCCAGGTCAGAGCTGCTGCAGACATGCCCAGACAGCCTCTGATTGGTCAACAGACTCAACCAAAGGCATGATGGGATTGCCAGTGGACGATTAACAACCATGCTAACAACAAAATGAACAGTTTTCAATACAAAGACTGGGGGTCGTGCACTTTTTTCTGGGTAAAATCGAGATAAATGTTTTCATGCTATTCAACAAAAATCCTGTATAATCATTCGAGGGTCTACAAGATGAAATCTGATAAGATTTTTGTCTTATTTCAACATCACTTCAAGTATCACTTGAGGTTATATCAGAAGAGCAGCTTCACACCAGTCAACTTCCACTTTTTTCTCAGCTTTCAGACAACAAAATCTTTTCACAACATTTCCATCTTGCGGATTTAATCAGCATCAGACACTCTGTTAGGTCAGGGGCATGATTGTAAAGAGCCAAATATTGGTTTAGCTTTTTATTACAGCGATTTGATGGCAGAAATGGTCAGTTGGCGGTAACAATGCCTGATAAAGGGTTAAAGTCCTGTCAAGACAGCAAGTGCTTCAGATGCGTTCTTTCGTGCAATAAATAAGAATCGTGTGAGAGAATCGTGATCTCAGTTCTTTGGGAGAAAAATTGTGATTCATATTTTAGTGAGAATCGTGCAGCCTGAGTTGTTTCTTGAGCTCTGGGTTGTGACAAACATGAACTGACAGATAAAACTCTCTCTGTGTCGTCTTCAAACACTGTTCCCATCCTTGTCCCCCTTGGCTCCCTTTAGTTACTCTGACATCATCATCGAGCGTGAGATCCTGATGCAGAAGTACATCCACCTGGTCCAGATCATGGAGACTGAGAAGGTCGCAGCCAATCAGCTCCGCACTCAGCTGGAGGACCAGGACACCGAGATCGAGAGGCTTAAAGCCGAGGTATGCATGAGTGCGTCCACATCTGCGTGTGCATGCATACATAAATCCACACACACACCGTCGCGCTCACACATGCATGCATGCGTGGACAGGCGCTCAGATGGAGCACATGCAGATCAAAGCATGCAAATGCATCTGGCATGATGGGAAAACACTCGAGTTCAGAGCTCGTGTGTGTCTTAAATTAAAGCACAGCAGGGCTCCGGTGACTCCCAGACGTCACCTCCTCATCACGCTACAAGATATTTGTTGTTTTGAGCCTCTAAAGTGGTGTCATGAATATTTTAACCTCACGTGGAGACTGTTGTTGTGCCAGATTGTAGTGTTGAACAAAACCAAGGAGAGGATGCAGCCGCACCAGAGCAACCAGGAGGAGGAAGACCCAGATATCAAAAAGATCAAGAAGGTAAAGTGTCGGTTTCTACAGAAGAAGAGAACAAACGTGCATGTAGTTATTTTTTTAAAGCTGTTATCTCAAGATCAAGAGTTAAAGGTGAAATATGTAACACCCTAGTGTTCAGAAATGTTCCCTGCCGTCCAAATTCAAAATACTGGAGGAAGTTGTCCCTCCCCTCCCCCTCCACAGACTGGAAGCTCAGGCAGGTTTCAGGGACACTGAACCCACACGGTTAAACACACATTATACTTTGACACTGACAAATGATGACGAGTCCTCCACTGTCAGTTGATCAGCTGTTTATAACTCTGTCAGTCGTCTGCAGAGGAGGCAAAAGTCCGCAACTTCAAAAAAAACTTATTTAATCAAGTAAAAGTCAAAAAGTACAGACTCTGAAGTGTACTCAGAGTATAAAAGTTAAAAAAAAAGCCCTCTTAAGGAGGTTTTTTTCTCTCTTATCTGTTTTGTCTGTTTTCGTCTTTCCCAGCCTTTATTGTCCTGATACGTCTCATACATTGTCAGTCATCATGTTACATTTTTGCCTTTTTCATCTTATTATGTTTCTTTTGTATTATTATGTCGTTTTTGGTCTTGTTGCGTCTTTTTCATCTTGTTATATCTTTTCCGTCACTTTTTGCCCGAGTCGTTTCTTCTTTTTTGCCTTTTTTTAAATTTCCCATCTTATTTGTCCTTTTACGTCATTTTTTAATCTTTTTTGTCATCATACATCATTTTGGGTCGTTACATCTTGTTACATCTTTTTCGTCCTGTTACATCTTTAATGTCACTTTTTGTCTTATTCCATCATTTTTGGTCCTGTTACGTCTTTTTTGTCCTTTTACGTCATCTTTGGTTGTTTTCTTCGTCCTCTCATTCCATCTTTTTCATATTTTGGTCTTGTTATGTCTTTTTCATCCCGTCATATCTTTTACGTCACTTTTCATCTTTTTACATCATTTTTGGACCTGTTACGTCTTTTTTTTGGCTATTTCATCTCGGTACGTCTTGATATGTCTTTTTCAACTTTTGTAGAGAGAAAATAGTTCCTACATGAATCTCCGAGGTCTGTGGGTTATCTTCAGTAACCAGGTCATGATTTCTGGACACAGACACTGGTTTTGAATTGAGAAAAACATATTTTTTTGGCTCTTTGAGCTCCACAAGCCGAGTGCACTGGAGGCAGACATCTTCAAAACTCTGCAACTCACATCAAAGCAGTATAGATGGATAAAAATCACTACAGGCCAGAGAGAATTAATAATAATTAATAATAATAATTAATTAATCATTTTGATTTTGGGGTGTCCCTATGTGGAAATAAATAACAGCTATTTTTGAACATTTTGATTTTCATTCCTCATTGTTTTAAGCCTAAAATGACTCCTACATTCTTTACTATTATAAAAATGTGCAGCCTGTACACAGAATAAAAAATCTTTTAATATTTTATATATTACTCCATTAATAAGAGATTTTTCTTTTCTTTTTTGGCCAAAATGGCTCTTTTGATAATAAAGCTTGCAGACCCCCCTGGCCCGTCCCCCCAACAGGCCTGTTCAGGTACTTTTTACAAAGCCCAGATTTGAAAAAAAAAAAAAAAAAAAAACTGCCAAGGGGGCGGACATTTACATTACCTGTGTCTGACCTGTACAGTTAGGAATTTAAATATGCAAAACAATGCACCATTTATTTTTACTCTCCTGAATTTCCTCTGCTTAAACAGAGTTCAAACTTTTAAAAAAAGCAGAGCTAACCAATGAATGTGCTAATTAGCCCATAAAATGATGATCTTAATGATCAAACATTGTAAACACACATGAACTCAGAGGTAAGTTGTTGTTTTAATAAACAAAATGTTGTATTTGCTGTTTCTTCATATTTATAGATGATCAAAAGGCTGGATTAAGGTCGTTAAAGGCTCACGAGCCGCCAACTGAATGGGCCGAGCTTACAATAATTAACCTTAATATAAATACACTCATGAAAACACCAGGGAAAGCCTTCTCACAACAAATGGCAAAAGTTCATAAAAAGTTCACACGGTTTGCTGTGAAACTCCCACAGAGCATCGTGTGTGTGTCCTGGTCTTAATAAGTTGTTTTCTTGTGATAAATCGTTCCTGTTGTTATCTTGACAAATCGGCTTTTTGTTTTTTCAAGATAACATAATTTAAACCACTATCAAGAGAAAACAGAGTGAAATAATTCAAGTGTGATCTTGATAACGGCATTAAGAAAATAATTATAAGCACGGCCATTTTCATCTTCCGTAGTTTTCACATAATACTGCGAAACAAAGAAAATCAGACCGCAGAGAGACACCTGACCGACTGTTCTGTGGCTCTGCAGGTCCAGAGTTTCATGCGCGGCTGGCTGTGTCGGAGAAAATGGAAGATCATCGTCCAGGACTACATCTGTTCCCCTCACGCCGAGAGCATGAGGAAGAGGAACCAGATCGTCTTCAACATGGTGGAGGCGGAGACGGAGTACGTCCACCAGCTGTCCATCCTGGTCAACTGCTTCCTGCGGCCACTGCGCATGGCGGCCAGCTCCAAGAAGCCTCCCATCAGCCACGACGATGTCAGCAGCATTTTCCTCAACAGGTACAGTACAGTCATCTTTTCTTTTTTTGTTGTTGTACAGTCAATTTCTGTCATATTTTACAAACTGATTTGAGACCAGTTCTTCTTCTGTAGTGAGACCATCATGTTTCTGCACGAGATCTTCCATCAAGGTCTCAAAGCTCGGATCGCCAACTGGCCCACGTTAGTTCTGGGTGAGTATTAAAGAGCTGATCAGGGCTGTAATTTACAAATCCGTTTCCGATTACTGCAACATTAAAGATGATTTTAGGCTAATTTCCCACGCTCCAATCTTCCCCGCAACGATACGGTTTCTTTAACTCAGAGACAGACAGGAGAAGTAATCCTCTTTCATGCTTTTAATAGATCACCTATTTAATATGAGAAACTGCTCCATTTGTGTTGTCATAGTTCAGTTCAGTTGTGCTGTTGTGTTTCCTGCCACATTGTTTTTGTCGTAAGTGCTTTTGGTGGTCTGGCCACATATTTTAATTGTCAGAGGGTCCTTGAACACACCACCAAAGAGTTTTCAAACTGTCCTTTACTCTCATGTACATCAGCTCGCATTGACGACATTATTTTTTATAAAGATTTATAAAATTTATAAAGATATCACAATTTCGATGTTACATAGAAAGTCGATCTGTATTTTTTTTTTTTTTTCCCCACACCCAGCGGACCTGTTTGACATCCTGCTGCCGATGTTGAACATCTACCAGGAGTTTGTGCGGAACCACCAGTACAGCCTGCAGGTTCTGGCAAACTGCAAACAGAACCGAGACTTCGACAAACTGCTGAAACAGTACGAGTCCAACGCTGCCTGTGAGGGACGCATGTTGGAGACCTTCCTCACTTATCCCATGTTCCAGGTACCGTTCACACGGACACACACACACACACACAGCATCTTTGACTAAACATCTCATTGAGATCCAGGCAAAGTTTTAATTTTGTATTTTAGATTCCACGATACATCATCACTCTTCACGAGCTGCTGGCACACACACCTCATGAACATGTGGAGAGAAAGAGTCTGGAGTTCGCCAAATCCAAACTGGAGGAGCTGTCGAAGTGAGTGTGTGTCTTCACATTTCACAGATTTATAAATATAAATATATGTAGCGATGGGTGGAGATAATGTCGGTCGTGTTGTCAGGATGATGCACGACGAAGTGAGCGACACGGAGAACATCAGGAAGAATCTGGCCATCGAGAGGATGATCGTTGAGGGCTGTGACATCCTGTTAGACACGAGTCAGACCTTCGTCAGACAAGGTGAGCCTCCTCTTCATCATCTGTTTCTGTGGATCTTTTATTTGAAATTGATTTTATTGATTTCCTTTTCATTTGCAGATGAGGTTGGTGGGTTTACGGTTCCATCAATCAGTTTTGTTTTTACATTTACTCACAGTGGCTATGTTTACATGCACGCTCGTTTTCCATTGATATTCAGAGCATGACAATATTCTGAATTTGATACAGGTCATGTAAACAGCATGTTCAGAATTAGGTTTTATTCTGAATGGATGTTCTGATGAAGACATGTGGGATAAGCTGGTATTATTCTGATTTTAGGAGCGTTCTTTGGACATGTAAGCAGCAAATTCAGAACATGTGTCTCAGTTGGGGTTTTTACAGCAGTTTGTAGCAAACAACCTCTTCTGCTCTGTGCTGCAAACAAACCAAACCGCACAGTTTGCAGGACTGGGCGAGCGAGAAACGTGGCTACTTTTAAACATTTGATATCAACATGTTTTTGGAAATGCACAAATACGGCAATGCTGACCTTTTTAAGATGGTTATTAAAGGACTGGAAGAGGGAGGCTGAGTTCTCTCTCTCAAACAAGTCTGCCACCAGTGGAAAACTCTAAAAAAAACAAACTATTTTGGCAGAAAGAAGCCTCCGATGGATCATTGACTTCTTCCAGTTCAGGTCCCACACTAATAAAACCAAAAAAAGTTAAATCCACTAACTCAGCCGATCCCAAACACCACAGCCCAATCTGAAATCTGAAAATCTGCTGAGGCCCACAGAAACTTTAATCACAGCTCTGATCAACACATGCAGGGTTTCCCTCTGCAAAGTTATTAGTCCCAGTGGTAAGAACCTTTTGATGGAGGCTGGCTGATATGTCTGTTTTTTTGATGGGAGTCTGGTGTCGGCTGATGGCAGCATTAAGGAAGGGTTCTGTAGTTTCTGTGATAACATTAATCACAGCCAGAATCGTCTAATTGAGAATTTAAAAAAGCTGTAACAGATTTCAGAGGCGCCTTCATTAAGTCAGCACTTCAGATTTAAAAATATATCTGCTAAAAATAAAATTCCCTGATGCTTAGGCCCCGTGGGGGTTCAACATCAGCCTGGTGCAGCACCGGGGGGAAACCCTGACCTGAGATTAATCGTACCAGTGATGAGACATAAGAAATGTTCTGGTGTTAATGTGACTGGTCACCAAACACAGTGTAACACCTGTTAAATTAGGTCATTGATTTTAATATCTTTTATATCTATTTTCTCCCTCTTTAGTTAATATTTTATGAAATATTAATATAGCATGTTCTTGTTTGCAGGTATTTTATAGATCCTGTAAAATTCTGCTCCTTGCTTACTTACTTATCCTCCTCAAACACTCACTCCCTCCTGACTGTGACTCCGTGTGCAGGCTCTCTGATCCAGCTGCCATCCAGCAGCGAACGGGGCATGCTCAGTAAGGTCCGCCTCGGCTCGCTCTCGCTGAGGAAGGAGGGAGAGCGACAGTGTTTCCTGTTCACCAAACACTTCCTCATCTGCACACGAACATCTGGAGGAAAGCTTCACCTGCTCAAGGTCAGTCGCACCTGTCCACAGATGTTTCTTTAAATACAGTGAAGTTAATAACCATCCTGACAAGGTGTTTAATCAGTGCTAACCCTGAAACTTCAGATATCATTAATTAACATGTAACCTGGTGAGCTTCTGGACAGGAAGCACAAACCCTCTGCAATTATACTCTGACTGAGAAGAAAACTTTAATACATTTATCGTGTAAACTCACTTAAAGGTGCTATAAGTAAGAACTGGTCATAAATAATTTTGTTTCTCGCAATCATCTTTTATTTGTCTCACGAGAAATAAATGATATTCTTATTTTGAGCTCACTGATGTCTCATCTGTTTGTCCTAAAACCTCCTTAAATAGAAAAAAATGAGTGAAAGAAAAGAAAAGAAGAGCAGGAGATCTTTTGCTCATAGGTGACTCAGAGGTTTCTCCATGTGGAGCAACAAGACTTTAATTTGACCACTGAGCCAAATTTAAGATCTCATTTAAGACAACTGAGTTTTCTTCAAGAGCTGATTATTTAAGACAAATTTCAGATCAGTGCAGTGAAACAAAAAAAGAACATTTTAAGATCTTAAATTTGGCTCAAATTAGTCTCAGGCTGAGACGAGACTAAGGCTTTTCCTCAGGAGCTGAATTTAAGAAGTATGAGAAAATGGTCAAACTGAGCTCAAAAAAAAGTTCCAACATTTACAGCTGATTCACACTACACGCTCGAGCGGTGCATGTTCATTTTGTTCATTTCAGCGCTCATACTAACAGGTTAAAGCCTCCATGCAGCTCTGCTCACACGCACGTCAGGCACGGCCGCAGCCACACTTTTTTCCACGGGATGCGTGTGGTTCTTGGTAAAAATACACATTAAAACTGAACTGTTGACAGTTAGATCAACATTATGTGAGCAGCAGGACACCTGTCACTGCAGTTTCATTGTCTACATCTGTGCAATATGTCACAGACGTGGAAAAAAAAAACAGGTGCAGGGCGGTGCTTTTCTCTCTTTTCTCTTCTCCCTTTATGAATTCCTCCCTCCCTCCTGACCGCCTTCAGAAAACAAACTTTTC
Source organism: Lutjanus argentimaculatus (assembly GCA_034769285.1). Taxonomy (NCBI): domain Eukaryota; kingdom Metazoa; phylum Chordata; class Actinopteri; order Lutjaniformes; family Lutjanidae; genus Lutjanus; species Lutjanus argentimaculatus. The sequence goes on along the minus strand of JAWZSL010000005.1, from coordinate 40,153,842 downwards.
TGGGAACTCTGTGTAGACAGACTTTCAGCAGAAGTTCAGCCTGTGAGGACGCCACGGCGTGAGCGAGCCGCAGCGGCTCAGCGACGGTGTCGACAAGTGCTGCTCAAGCGTGTAGTGTGAACAAGCCATTTGTGTCCGACCGATCTGCTTCCTCAGATGAGCTTTTCTGTCTCTGTTTCTGTGTGATACACAGACACGACCAGTCGGCCAGTCTAAGGTGTTTTACGCTATGAATGCTGGGTAAAGATGCCTCTGAAATCCCAAAGATAAAAGATGAAATCAAATCAATTACTTCTCTCTCAAAACAAGTGAAACTGCCTCCTAATGATGTTTTCTTTCAGTGCAAATCAAATGTTGAATTTACACTTTATCACATCTGACTGTCCGTCAACAGCAAGGAGGGACGTTGTCTCTGATCGAGTGCACTCTGATTGAAGAACTGGATGCCAATGATGAAGACTGTGAGTATCTTCATACCACATCATGTGAAACCCTGATGTTTCTGTACCTTAACATCATCATTTCCTGTTAACTGAGGCGTGGACTCTGTGTTTGCCTTTGCAGACAACGCAGCAGGTCAAGGCTTCAACCATCTGGAGTTTAAAATCGTGGTGGAGCCTCCTGACGGTCAGTCCTTCTCTGTCGTCCTCTTGGCTCCGTCTCGCCAGGAAAAGGCAGCGTGGACCAGTGACATCAGCCAGGTGAGTCTGACTGTTAAAAGCTGCTGGGGTAAAGATTCACTGTGCTGATTTGAGTTAAAGTTATGATTCTCTGTTTCAGTGCATCGATAACATCCGATGTAACGGCCTGATGACCAGCGTGTTTGAGGAGAACTCCAAAGTGTCTGTGCCACACATGATCAAGTAAGAAAAGAGGATTTCTGCTTGTCTGAGAAAAGGAATATTTCAGATTGAAGCAGTGAAGATTAGACAGGCTTATAATCTATAATATATAAAAGCAGTTTTGTCTCAGCTTTTGTCTCGTCTCACAGTGATTAACGTGTCATTTTCTTCCTGAAGGTCTGATGCCCGACTGCACAAAGACGACGTCGACATTTGTTTCAGCAAGACGCTGAACTCCTGCAAAGTCCCGCAGATCCGATACGCCAGCGTGGAGCGTCTGCTGGAGCGGCTGACGGACCTGCGCTTCCTCTCCATAGACTTCCTCAACACCTTCCTGCACACGTACAGGATCTTCACCACGGCCGCCGTGGTCATCGACAAGCTGGCCGACATCTACAAGAAGCCGTTTACCTCCATACCTGTCAGGTACGTGTTTCACAGTCACAGTGATGCAGCTGGGAAATCTGCCGGCATGAATCTAATTTATTTATAACAAATTCATTTCTGCCAGTGTGATGAAAAAACTTAAAGATCCTGTAAATTATTATGATGAGAAACTTTCTTGAAATGATGACTTCATATCTTAAAATAATGAATTATTGTATAAGTTGGAGAAAAATTCTCATTTGTGATGACAAGTTAAGTCGAGTGCAAGACGAGGTCATTATTTTAACAATTTCTCATTCATTTGAAATACTAAGTTATTATTTGGAGAAAATTTCTCAGTCACTATTTTGTGATATTAAGTCATTATTTGCAATATTAAGTTAGTATTTACAGAAAAATCTCATTATTTTGCAACAGTAGGAAATTATTTTAACAATCTCTCATTATTTTGCAACAAATAGTAATTATTTAGAGAAAATCTCTCATTATTTTGCCATACTGAGTCATTATCTTATTTTTCTTCACATTTGCAGAATTTTCGTAGTAAACAACACTGTGATTGTGTTCGTTTGTTTGCACATATTCATCCCTCCTCGATGTTCCCTCCTCCCCCTCTCATGTTAACAGACTCATGCATGTTCACCAACATTCACTCCATCTTTTCATTTCCGTGTGTTCTGTTGTTCTCCTCATTTTTCACCTCCTTTTTTAATCTGTCACCCTGACATGCACCTCCTCCCTCCTCCTCCTCCTCCTCCTCCTCCTCCTCCTCCTCCTGTCACTGTCCCAGGATCGAGCAGCATTCATGTGATCGTCTGTCCATCATGTCCCTCTGTCCTGACTACAGTCTGAAGATCACACAGCTCGCACTGGACCAGTCCAAGTAAATACCATCAGCAGCAGACGATTTTGTCCTCCTTGATAACCATTCCAGTACCTGTGCATTTATAAAACAAACAGCTGTATTTAGAGCTGCAGAGATTAGTTGCAATAGTCACCAACTATTTTTTGATCCCCAGACTGAAGCTCATGCAGGCTGCAGGATCTCTGCAGGAGCACAGGATGAGCACCTGAGTTCAGTGACTGCCTGTCTCACTGCTGCCAAACTCCATTAACATTTTGCTCAATTTAACCGTTATAAACATCTACTCCTTCTACAAGATTATTAATGATTTCTTACGACTCATAAACAGACACTTACTCATTCTGCGAACATTCGGCATTAATTTGAGATTTAATTAACATGAAACGGGCAAATAAAAACCGTTACAGGACGCTGTGGCTGTAGAGTTGTTGGCTGTAGAGTTGTTGCCAGAGAAGCGAGCATTTCAACTTAATGTTTCCTTAATGTCTGATGGCATATCGTGGTAATTTTATGATTTATTACAGTAAAAAATATTGCAGATTCCTCCTTTAAATAACATTTTCAGAGCAGGACATTTAATGGCGTATTATTTACAGTGGTGTTCTGGTAATTCTTCTCCCATCTCTCAGGTCTCTGGAGCTCTTCTTTGCCACCAACCAGGGCTCCTGGGGGACGGACCCCCTGAACAACAAATCTCCCAGACTGTGCCGCAAGTTCTCCTCCCTCCCTACCTCCCCTACTCCATCCCCTCTCGCAACCTCGTCCCCCAGCTCCACTCAGCCGAAGCTCTCCCTCAGCCTCCCCGATCGACGGAAGGCGGGGCCTTGGACCTGTCCCACCACCCCCGTCCAACTCCGCGGCCACTCCCCCACCTCCAGCACAGCCCCTCCATCTCCTCTCCTCCACCCGGCTCGACCAGGCCGCCCTCCCGGCTTCTCCCCCCTCCTCCCACTGCACGCGCTCCCAGCCTCCCCCAGGCTCCGGGGTGTCCTCGCCGCGCCCCCATCTGCACCAAGGCCCCTGGACCTGAGCCGCGGTCCCAGCTCCCCGGAGCTGAGCCAGCTCAGGGAGGACGTCAGCGGGGAGCTGCCTCGCCTCGACGCCTTCTGTGGAAGCTGAGACGCAGCATCCGCAGGGTATGTACACTGGAGAAATAGAGTTCCACAAGGGTTCTTCCTGAAGGGCTGAAGAACCCTTTTTTTTTTTAAATTAAAAGGGTTCGTAAAGGTTTCTGTAAGACTGGAACTTGCATTAAGAACCCTTTTCATTCAAAGAACCTTTTTTGGAAGGATTTCAAGAATGTCAAGCGTTCTTTGTACCACAATATAAAAGGGTTCTCAATAGAACCCCCTTGATAAGTTCTAAATTGAAGAATTTGTTCTTAATGACTTGCCTGGTCAAATGAAATCCTTTGAATATAACTGGGTTCTCAGTTGACTCCTCTGGTGGGTTCTAGATAAAACCATTGGAATGCAAAAATGTTCTCGTAGAACCTACTGAGTGTGTTCTAGATAAAATTCCTTAGAATACAAAAGGATTCTTGGTTGACTCCCCTTGGTTGGTTCTTGATACAACAAAAGGTTCTCGACAGCACCTCCGTAGAGGGTTCTGGATGGAACCATTGCACCTTTGAAGGGCTCTCTGTAGAACCTCTCATAGGGGTCTGTCAAGTGTTCTTTGAACCATAATATAAAAGGGTTCTTATTAGAAGACTCTGGGTGGGTTCTAGATAAAACCCCTGGAATATAAATGGTGAGGGAAGCTCGTTAAGATAAAATGTGGGGCTGTAATCGGGTTCAGGTCGGTTTTAGATAGAACTTTGTCAGCGTCGGGCCTCGACGGGCTCAAACTTTTCAGGCACGATTAAAGCGTTAACTGACAATCTTTGGGTTGTGACTAAAATAAGACATCTGAGGACGTCATCTTAGCTTTTGGGAAACACTATTTTACATTTTTCACCACGTATTGACATTTAAAAAATCAATAATCAATTAATCAAGAAAATAATCGACTGATTATCTGAAAATAATGATTATGGTTTGGTTCTCTATGAAAGGGGGAAACCCTTTATGGTTCTAGTTAGAACCTGTATTTATCAGAGTGTATCTGAGCACAAAGCGTATGATTCACGCTCTGTATGAACAGCAGCACATGTGTGGGCACACCCTCACACTCACTCACTCACTGTACTGATATAAAATAATGATTAAAATCAGTAATTCAGAGTTTAACTCTCTTTTCTTCTTCTGCCATCTTCTACAAAGTGTCCTGAAATCCTTCTTGGCGTGAATCTGATTTATTTATCACTAATATGATCCCGACACATTGCCGACAGTGGCCTGCCAACCCAAACAGACGAGGGAACGAGACACATAAAATGGGTCACCGTTACCCAACGGAGGAATAATCGTGCTCTTAGATCACCATCTGGCTCCAGCTGACGGCCCGCTCACTATGAAAACAGCGGCGGAGCACTAGGTCAGAAAATCTCTGACAACAAACTGGAGAGCAGAGAAGGAAAATGAGGAGATAAATAGGAGAGCTCTTACGCGGCGGCCGGAGAGCCTCCTGAGAGGAAAATCACAGATTGAACGGGTGAAATGAAGAGCCCTCCAATAACACCCCTCTCCTGCAGCATGTGACCCCCCGAGGGCCAAAGATACACAAGAACAACACACACGAACGCTCACACGCAGGTTAGAGTCATGATTTCTGTTTCCAGACGCAGAATCTTAATATAACAGGATATCAAATATATCCAGCAGAAATTAAAGGGATAGTTTGGGGTTTTTAAGTCAGGCGCCTGTAACCTGCAGCTCTTCAGCTCCTCTCCAGTGGCTCCCTGTGACCAGTGTTGGGCACGTTACTTTTAAAAAGTAATTAGTTATAGTTACTAGTTACTTCTCCCAAAAAGTAACTGAGTTAGTAACTGAATTACTCCACTGTAAAAGTAACTAGTTACCAGGGAAAGTAACTACTGCGTTACTTCAAAGAGAATAAAGTAGTGTCTGTACTTTCACTTTGAAAACGCCAACTTTCCCTCCAGACTCCCCATTGCTGCAGTTTACCTCTGCTAGTTTGGGTGTGTGGGGCTGCGGTGTGTGTGTGTGTGGTTTGTATGTAAACTGAACACTGCCTCTGATTGGCTTACCGTGAAAGCTTATGCTACCTTAGCCAATCATCATCACTTATGCGGTTGTCTCGCCCTCCCTCCTCCCTCACCAAAAACATAAACAGCTGTGCAGCTCCTGTGGCTTAGAGCCGAGTCGGATGACAAGAGCTTCAATGAGTAGCTTTAGTTTATAACGCGCCCCATTTAATTGTCGGTAACGGTAACGGCGTTGTAACGATGGAAATAGTAATTAGTTAGATTACCCGTTACTGAAAAAAATAACGCCGTTAGTAATGGCGTTATTCTCATCACTGCCTGTGACTTCAGCAAAAAAGTCATGTTACCGACCTGTTTCCTTACAGTTTCAAAGAATGAACATAGAAACATAATTATATACATCCAGAGCGGAAACAATGAATGAGAAAAATAAATAGAAAATGAATAAATTACAATGGCCTCTCAACGTAACATAAATGTTACGGTTCGATATTTTGACACCTGACAGAAATACAATAAATGACAAATCAATAAGAATTGTAAAAGTTCCCTCAGTTCATTATCTTAATAAAGTTAGTTCACAGAAAAAGTAACTCTTTCCATCTTATAAATCTCTGTCGTCACATCTGTCCAGTTATTTATAACAGGTCCAGTGTTCATCATCCATCTTTTGGTCAAAGTCTCTTTTCCTGCCAGCAGCAGCAGCAACACACACATTAAATATCCATCTATACCTTTAATATATCCTAAATACATGGTCTTTAATCTGATGGTATATGAGTGTTTATTTCATTTTCATTTATCATTGTTGTAGATCTGTGAGAAGTTGAGAAAACTCAAAATTTCAAGGCAACGTACTGAAAGATTTTTGAGTTTTGAACCAAAAATTCAAATTGTCTCGAGTTTGAAAAAGTTTTATCAACTAAACTTTTGTTGAGATAATTTACTTTTCTTCTTTAGATAAAATTCAATCTTTGAGGTTCAGAAACCCCATAAAATTGTGTTTAAAAGAAATTACAGAGTAAATTCATTCAAGTGAAAGTGAAAAATTGTAATGTTTTCATTGAAACCATTTAATTTTCAAGCACCAAAATAATGATAAATCAGGTTCACAGCTCACTCATTTTTTACTGCAACAGATTTTTATTTTGTCAAAAAGTTTTATATGTCAAAAGTCACAGTGAGCTGCGAACCTGATGTCTTTTTAAAATTTTGGTTAAGTGAAAATACAAAAATTTTAAACATCATTTGCTTCCACTTCCAATGTGTTTATGCCATAATTTTTTAAATACAATTTTTAGGGATTTCTAAAACTCAAAGATAAAGAAAAATAAATGATCTCGAACATTGATCAGTCACAGAGTTGGTATAACCTTTTCAAAATAAAAATTTGGAGTTTGGCTCAAAACTTAAAAATTCTATTGCAGTACTTTTAGTGGACGTACTTTGATGGGCGTAGTTAATAACACTCGATAATTCAACTGTCTGGTTCCATCATGTCACAGACGTCCTGATTGTTGTGACCTTGTCCCCTCTGAACAGCTGTCCTGGAGTCAGTATCTCTGGACAAGTTCATCCCTGAGTCTCCGTCCAGCAGCGAGCCGGGCGACATGTCTCCCTGCCGCTCGCCTTCAACGCCGAGACACCTCCGCTACAGACAGACAGGAGGTAGGACGACACACACACAGACACACACATCATGTCCTGATAACACTCTGTGCACACAGAGCAGACGTCTGCTGTCCCTCCTTATGTCGCTTCACGCTGTTTTCTTTTAATGTCTCCGATTCCTTGCAGTCACATCGGGGGAGAACTCTCGCTGCACGATGTCGCCGGCTTCGGCGTTCGCCATCGCCACCGCGAGCTGCCGGACACAGCAGCTCCCAGGGTGAGCACGGCAAGCCATGAAGGTCAAAAGACACACAGCTGAGGGAGAAAACTGTTGTAAAAATGACTTTTTACAGGCAGATAAATGACAAGAATGACCCTGACGTTTAAAACTGTCAGACTAATCCTTAAAGAGTAATTTCTGTTTTTAATCCTGGGCCTTATTTTCCATGTTTTTGTGTTTAAGTGACTAAAGGAGACAACAATCAATCAGCCACAGTGCACTGAGTGCTAATCAGAGTTACACAACTACATGAATTCCTGAATTTTGACCATTTCTTTTTCACATGTAGCTATATTGTTACCTTTAGGGTCTATCAAGTAAATTTACATCCACTTACGATACATACTCATACACATTATGCAAACACTGGAGCTGAGGGTCACACCGGCTTCTGTAAATGAACAAAACTCAGTGTTAACGTTTAAATGTCCACAAACAGAACCATGAAACAACAGTTCCAGCATTATTTTACTTGGCTTAAAATGAGGCTTAACGTTCACACAGTTTCTCTAAAATGTCGCTCAATGTGACACAATTAGTCCAACATCATCTGGGACGAACCACATTAGCAAAACAATCGCACCAAATTCAACAGGATAACTTACAGAGTAGGTTAACAACATAGCAGGCGGGCAGGTGCTTGTTAAGAAATCAGTCCACACACGTAAACTTTTTATCCACTCGGCTCTTCTGTCCTCTGAGGCTGATGCACAGATTCGTCTGTTTGACATGATGCCAGTTAGTTTGGATCCAGTTAATGTTCAGTAAATAATCTGTCAATCAGAAATAAAATACATCAGGTCTGCCCCCCCAGACAATAACAGATTAAGAAGCTTCTCTCCTTATTAAAGTATCACCAGCGACTGTCTGACCAATGAGACTTTGGTCGGATTAGAGCGTAACAACCAACCAATCGAGGCAGAGAAGGAAAAGGAGCTGCAAACACCAAACCAAACCTGCAGGAGTCTGAAAAAACATCAAACCCAAACAGATCACCACGTACTTATTTCCAGGAGTTTTTATTTTGTTGTTTCTCTCTGGTCTTGTGTTTGTTCCTTTTACTTTTAAACATGGCTTCGTTTCCTCGCTGCCACCTGTTACCTGCGTCCTCCTGATGTTTTGGTCTTATGTATTGTTAGTATATTCGTATTGTCTGTGTGTGTATGCACTAACTGGGCGCTGCAAACACGAGCAGTTTTGATCGTGTCCTCAGTCCAGTCAACACTTTAGTATCTTGCAGCCATAGATGCTGCCGATTGCTCTGAAACAGTCGTGATCCTGTCTGAATTTTGTAGAACTTAAGTCGACCAACTGATTCTGACGTATCATGTACGCAACAACCAGACATTTTGGTGATTTTGGTGCTGATAAAAATGTTTAAATTCTAACATCAGCAGCTTGATAACTTGTCTGGATGACTGGGTGAGAACACTACTTCTGTTGCCATCAGCTGTAAAAGGTTCTATATAATGACGTTTAAAATGTCACAACATCTCCAAAAAGTGGCGGAAACGTTGGGATAACGTAGCAGGTTGCTCCATCGTCACATGTCACTAAAAGTTACGTTTGCAAAAGCAGAGAAAACGGTGTCCAGGTTGAAAAACACTGAAATGACCCTTTATTTTTTTTTCTCTTAGGGTTCAGTAATTCTGAGAAAGCTTGTGACAAAGAGTTCATCATCAGGAGAGCTGCTACCAACAGAGTTCTGAATGTGCTGCGACACTGGGTCTCCAAACACTCCCAGGTGAGTCCACAACCTGGAAACCTGAACCTGAATCCGTCTTCACGTGAGTCCGGATGGGCCTCTTCCAGCCTCCACCTGACAGGGCGTCTGTTGTCGTGTTGTCGTGTCTGTCTTCGTTTCCGTCACCTCCTCCTGTGTGTCTCCTCCTCTCCTGTCACTCCTGTCTCCCTGATGGAGGTGCTCTTTGCTCTGCGTGTCTTTACTCCCACCCAGGAAGCGTGCAGAAAGGTCAGCCTCCTCCCCAGGGACACCAAAAGGACTATCGTTTTCATTTAACATTATATAAGATGCTATTTTTGTACCTGGATGCTGGAGCCTGAAAAGTGAACATTTTATTTGTCTCCATTGATAAACAAACCTTTGGTAAAATGAGAAACACTAATATCAGTGCCTGTTCATGTGGAAACAAACAGATTTTTTCCTATATAAAAAAAAAACAAACATAAAAACACCTAATTTAAAATCGATCTAACTGACATGAGGATCCAAGTAATTTCTGTTTGTAAATTAAGTTTCGGTAGTTTTATCCTCCTCTACTTTCTTGCAAGTGATCCCACAGTTCTGTTCTCATTTTCTCTACATTAATATTAACAGAGTTTTTATTTTTGCTCTTATTTATTTATTGCTTTATTGAACAGGGACAGTGCACATAAATAAACATGACTCTAAAAGCACCGTAGATTATATTTAAAGATGGATGCTGCGTCTCCACGTCCTCCAATGTCAGAAGTCCTGCAGGTGCCGGAAATCCTGGAAAACACTTGAATTTTAACATCGTGTTTTGAAGGTTTGAAAAGGAATTTAACAGCAGCCTGATAGGCAAAGAAAGTAATATCAGGAATGCCTTGATTATTATTTTTATTTAGATTATTTACAAAAGGAAAAAAGAGGAACAAATAAGTAAATAAATGAATAAATTTCCCTTTTTTATGTGCATATGCCCATTTTTATGTGTGCATACATACAAACAGGCACACACATTTGCACACACAACCAAAAAAAAAAAAAAAGAAAAAAAGGTACAAATGAAAATACATCACCTGATGTCCTCAAGGGGGCATCGTTTTCATGTCCTCTGCAGCCTCTGGAGCTGCAGACGTGATATGAACATGGTGTGGAGCTTTGTGAACACTTTCAAAAATATACAGCTCTGTTATTTGTCATGTTTATTATATAGCAAATATTTTTAAATGAGAATACTTATTACCAAAATGAAGCAAAAATCATGTGATGGACTTTAACAGGACAAGAGTAGACGTACGTCCTGGTACCTGAGTCTTCTGATGCATGTCTGCAGAAAACCCTGAATATAATGTCTGACTGTAACTGAGCTGTTAACATGGATAAATGTGTATTAATGTGTTTGTCCATCAGGACTTTGACATGAACGGTGAGCTGAAGATGGGCGTCATCGGCCTCCTGGAGGAGGTTCTGCGAGATCCAGACCTGCTGCCACAGGAGAGAAAAGCTACGACAAACATATTAAGGTGCACAGACACACAAAAACATCATCCATCCATTAAAGAAAATAAGAACAGGAACTTTGGTAGCCATGGTATTTCAAAGATTTATTGTCCCATGTGAAATTATTTTGAAGATCATCCATTTAATTATTTAACACTGAATTTAATCATTTTACTTCATCTAAGAGTTTATTCATTTATTTGTTTATTTGTCATCAATTACTTCAGCAAACATATCTTTCAAGTTAAGTAATAACTGTTGACAAATACTGAACATTAATAACTACAGAATAGTGTATCATAAATCATGTATTAATATATTTGTATACTGCTTATAAATAAATCAATCATACTTGATTTATACATCAAATGCAGCTCTAAGCATAAAGTGTTTTCCATATTAAAAGATTTACAGAACAAGAATTAAAAAAAAAAAAGAGACCCACAGAATCCCTCCCACTTTAATACAGAATTAGAGCACAAAATCAAAAAGCCCTGAACCTGTACGAAAAAGTGTAAAATGAAATGAAGAAATAAGAGACAAAAAGACACAAAATAGGAGATAAAATGAAAAGAGTTAAGTAAAAAATCAACCACATTAAATAAAAACGAGCTAAATAGCCAGTTTACAGTCATGCATTACTGAATTAGGATCCATAAATTTATTTATATATGAAATACATCCATTATTAAATTAAAAAAAGTCTATTTAAACTGAAGTATTGCAGCACACGTGCTCATGTACACGTGTGTTTCTCTGCAGTGCCCTTTCTCAAGAAGAACAAGACGACGCTCAGCTGAAGATCGAGGACATTTTACAGATGGTCAGTGTCACTGCCTCTTATTATCACAAAATACTACCAACACAAGAGACTTTATTGATAGATTTTAAGCAACTATTTTAATAATTTATCTCCAGAAAAGCTGCCCTCTGCTACACTTCATTGTGGTAAGAATAATGAACCCACCTGTAGCTGAACAGTAGCTGCTGTCTGCTGTGGTGAACTCAGTCAGCCAGTTAGACTGTTGGTGGATTCTCAGTTTGTAGAGACAACTTAGTGTCTGTGACCTGAAGTGGATCTTTGAAACACTAGAAATAGTTTTTGTGTTTTTTTCCAGGCGGAGAGTCCGAAGGCCGAGTGTTTCGAGTCTCTGTCTGCGATGGAGCTGGCAGAACAGATCACACTGCTGGATCACATCGTGTTCAGAAGTATTCCCTACGAGTGAGTCCAGTCTTCACCTCACACACCCACAGCTGAATGAAAAAGTTTCCTAGTTTTCCAGACGCAGAAGCAGCAACTTAGTTTGTTTTGCATCAATAACACGACAAAGGACATGATGCCATTTTAAATTATTAATGTCAAGTCATGTGCAGCTTCCCCACTGAAAAGGGATGGAGTCATCTACCCAGAGGTCAACAGCTTTTAATTTTTCTCTTCTTTTATTTTGAAGGAGCATCAGTTCAGTCTGGCAGCTTCTTTAGTTCCATCAGTTTCACTTGTCATCCGCTTTAGTTGTCAGCCATCAGGTGAAAAACCTTTAAATTAATTAAAGAAACACAGAAAAAGAAGAATATTTTAGATACTGTGCATGCTGTGTACATTATTGCAAGTAAATATAATATTAAATAAATGTAAACAGCCTGTATCTTCTTCTTTTTCTGTGTTTCTTTAATGTTTTAGGAGTTAGGAGTTTCACCTGACAATCCAGAAGCTTTAGAACATTTTAATAATACTGCAATAATACAGATATCCAGGATAATTTTGGTCATTATAATCATGATAGAGATATAATCATCTCCATCTGACACAAGACACGAGAAGCAGATGAGAAATTTTGGCAAATCTTTATTTTATGAGTCTTTAATTTACAAATAAATTCCTAAAAAGTACAATTTAATTTCTTAATCACTATTGCAGAAATAATGTTGAGCAGGACATGAGCCATGTATGTTAATGTTTAGCATGAAGAATAGGCAGATGTAGTAGATTTTATAAATGTGTGGGTGGTTCTGCAGGGAGTTCCTCGGTCAGGGCTGGATGAAGGTCGATAAGACAGAGAGGACTCCGTACATCATGAAGACCAGCCAGCACTTCAATGACGTGAGAATAAACAGATCCTCTGTCACATGTTACCTCAGGTCACAGTGTAGTCTTCTTCAGTGTGATCATATAATATATCAGGGTTACCAACTACACAGCTAATAAAGATTAATCTATTAGTTAATGGTCAGAAAATTAATTAACTAATTTGATAATTGATTTTTCGTTTTTTTCAAGCAAAATTTCAATGGTTTCAGTTGTTCAGATATAAATATTTGATGCTAATAAATTGAGTGTCTTTGTTTTTTTTTGAAAGTTGAATATGTTAATATTTATTTAAAACACTACAATGACTTATGACACAGACTGAATATAAGGAGTTAGGATCAGGTCCTTATAAAGATGGACAACATGACAGCAAAACATCTTGATCGCCCCCTGGTGGCTGGCTGCAGTATAGATTGTAAACCCCACCTCCTCCATGTTAGCAGATGGGACACGGGCCAAACTACAAAATCAAAGTACGTGTCAAATAAAGTTTTCCCAAAGATGATTTCTGTCATTTTAGGTAGGTCTTATCACACTGATGTTTGTCCAAGTGTCCATTTTTCTGCAGCTTTACATTAAATCCTCCCTTTATAAAGATTATAATGTTTTCAGAAGGTGTTGATTCGTTCGAATAAACAGACAAATAGACAAAATATCAGAAGTATGAAACATATAAAACAGTTTTAAAAATAACTAAACATTATTAGACTGCATTGGTGTTTTACTTGGTGTACCTAATAAACTGGTAACTTTTTGTCTCCCTCTCGACCTCTGACCTCAGATGAGTAACCTGGTGGCGTCTCAGATCATGACCCACACCGACGTGGGCTCCAGGGCCAGCTCCATAGAGAAGTGGCTGGCGGTGGCCGACATCTGTCGCTGCCTCAACAACTACAACGGCGTCCTGGAGATCACGTCTGCGCTCAACCGCAGTGCCATCTACAGGCTGAAGAAGACCTGGGCTAAAGTCTGCAAACAGGTGAGAATCCAGTCATTCATCGGTTGCTAAAAATAAAACGTACTCTCTGCAGAAAACCTTTATGATGATTTTTATTTGTGTTTTTTTAGACAAAGGCTCTCATGGACAGGCTGCAGAAGACGGTGTCCTCAGAGGGACGCTTCAAGAACCTCAGAGAGACTCTGAAAAAGTAAACATAGCTCATTACCAAAGAAAAATAGAGTGTTAAATGTTTAAATCCAGTCTAATGTTTGCACTGTGTGTCCATGTGTGCAGCTGTAACCCTCCATGTGTCCCGTACCTCGGCATGTACCTCACTGACCTGGCTTTCATTGAGGAGGGGACACCCAACTTCACAGAGGAGGGCCTGGTTAACTTCTCCAAGATGAGGATGGTAAAGATGTTCCTGCTCCACTTCATGTTTTAGACTTAAGTGTCCCTGGCAGGAGGAGGTTCTATTTTAAATTAGATTAAAAAAAAAAAAAGAAATGAATGTAGCAATAAGCTCGCACAAGAGGATGCTTTTCGTTCTCTGTGCTCGTATCACGTGCATGCACCTGGTCTGTGTGGGTTTTGACTTGACTCTCCTTCCTCTGTAAAACACAAAAAAAACAACAACGCAGCATTCAAATACTGATTTGGAGATAAATTACTGTGGCAGTAGTAGAAACCATCAGGTCAGCCCCAGCTGGAACACTAAAGTCAACTGGAGATTTTCAGGCCGTTAGCTCAATTAGCTAGCTAGCTATAGCTGAACTGCAACAATGCAAAAATTAATGGTTGTCGGCCTGAAATGAGAAGCTGCTTTTTGAAGGATTTTGATGGTAAGTCTGCTGCTGTTATCACTCTGACTGTAAGACTGGAAAGCTGGACAGTAGAAATCACAATATGGACGAGTGCAATACACAGACTGTGGGATATATTCTGCAGATGTAAGGGAACATGCGTGTTTTCTATAAACCTCAGCAAAAATCATGTTTTTTTCAGTGAAAATAAAATTCCCACTAAAATTGTATCATAATCTCAATAACTGTGAAAATAATTGCAGTACTTTGCTGGTTTGTTTGTTTGTTTTTGTTTATCATTCAGCCCGACTTGATGGACACTGCAAACGTAAACGTAACCAAGCGCTCAGTTGACTGATTTGTCTCCTCACTCTGTCTCTGCTCTCTCAGATTTCTCACATCATTCGGGAGATTCGTCAGTTCCAGCAGGCACCTTACAGGATAGAGCATCAACCCAAGGTGTGTCTGATAAAATACACTCCACTGCCATCCATCCATCCATCCATCCATCTTCTTCCGCTTTATCCGGGACCGGGTTGCGGGGGCAGCAGTCTAAGCAGGGACGCCCAGACTTCCCTCTCTCCAGACACTTCCTCCAGCTCTTTCGGGGGAATCCCGAGGCGTTCCCAGGCCAGCCGGGAGACATAGTCCCTCCAGCGTGTCCTGGGTCTTCCCCAGGGCCTCCTCCCGGTGGGACATGCCCGGAACACCCTCCCAGGAAGGCGTCCAGGAGGCATCCGATATAGATGCCCAAGCCACCTCAGCTGGCTCCTCGATGTGGAGGAGCAGCGGCTCTACTCTGAGCTCCTCCAGGTGACAGAGCTCCTCACCCTATCTCTAAGGGAGCACCCCGCCACCCTGCGGAGGAAACTCATTTCGGCCGCTTGTATCCGAGATCTCGTTCTTTCGGTCATGACCCAGAGTTCATGACCATAGGTGAGGGTAGGAACGTAGACTGACCGGTAAATCGAGAGCTTCGCCTTTCGGCTCAGCTCCTTCTTCACCACGACAGACCGGTACAACGACTGCATTACTGCTGCCGCTGCGCCGGTCCGCCTGTCAATCTCTCGCTCCATCCTTCCCTCACTCGTGAACAAGACCCCAAGATACTTGAACTCCTCCACTTGAGGCAGGAGCTCTCCTCCAACCCGGAGGGAGCAAGCCACCTTTTTCCGGTCGAGAACCATGGCCTCGGACTTGGAGGTGCTAATTCTCATCCCAGCCGCTTCGCACTCGGCTGCAAACCGCCCCAGCACATGCTGAAGGTCCTGGCTTGAAGGAGCCAACAGGACAACATCATCCGCAAAAAGCAGAGATGAGATCCCGTGGTCCCCAAACCGGACTCCCTCTGGCCCCTGGCTGCGCCTAGAAATTCTGTCCATAAAAATAATGAACAGAACCGGTGACAAAGGGCAGCCCTGCCGGAGTCCAGCATGCACTGGGAACAGGTCTGACTTACTGCCGGCAATGCGAACCAAGCTCCTGCTCCGGTCATACAGAGACCGTACAGCCCTTAGTAGAGGGCCCCGGACTCCCTCGTGCCTCCCACAGAATGCCACGAGGGACACGGTCGAATGCCTTCTCCAAGTCCACAAAACACATGTGAACTGGTTGGGCAAACTCCCATGAACCCTCAAGCACCCTGCAGAGGGTATAGAGCTGGTCCAGTGTTCCACGACCAGGATGAAAACCGCATTGTTCCTCTTGAATCCGAGGTTCGACTATCGGCCGAATTCTCCTCTCCAGTACCCTGGAATAGACTTTACCAGGGAGGCTGAGGAGTGTGATCCCCCTATAGTTAGAGCACACCCTCCGGTCCCCCTTCTTAAATAGAGGGACCACCACCCCAGTCTGCCAGTCCAGGGGCATTGTCCCCAACTGCCACGCGATGTTGCAGAGGCGTGTCAACCAAGACAGCCAAGACAATGTCTCCAGCCTCCCTCGGGATCTGGTCAAAGCTCTCCCGGAGGTGAGAGTTGAAAACCCCTCTGACAGAGGGTTCCGCCAGACGTTCCCAGCAGACCCTCACAACACGTTTGGGCCTGCCAAGACTGTCCAGCTTCCTCCTCCGCCAGCGGATCCAACTCAGCACCAGGTGGCGATCAGTTGACAGCTCAGCCCCTCTCTTCACCCGAGTGTCCAAGACATACGGCCGAAGATCAGATGACACAACTACAAAGTCAATCATTGACGTCCGGCCTCGTGTGTCCTCGTGCCACGTGCACTGATGGACACCCTTGTGCTTGAACATGGTGTTCGTTATGGACAAACTGTGACTAGCACAGAAGTCCAATAACAGAACACCGCTCGGGTTCAGATCGGGGAGGCCGTTCCTCCCAATCAGCCCCTCCAGGTAACACTGTCATTGCCCACGTGAGCGTTGAAGTCCCCCAGTAGAACGATGGAATCCCCAGTCGGGGCGCTTTCCAGCACCCCTCCCAAGGACTCCAAGAAGGCCGGGTACTCTACACTGCCGTTCGGCCCGTAAGCCGAAATGACAGTGAGGCACCTCCTCGTTCACCGGGGAAAACTCCAACACATGGCGGCTAAGGTGGGGAGCTATAAGCAAGCCCACACCAGCCCGCCGCCTCTCACCGCGGGCAACTCCAGAGTAGAATAGAGTCCAACCTCGCCCAAGGAGTTGGGTTCCAGAGCCCAGACTGTGCGTGGAGGTGAGCCCGACTATCTCTAGCCGGTACCGCTCAACCTCCCACACTAGCTCAGGCTCCTACCCCCCCAGCGAGGTGACGTTCCATGTCCCCATAGCCAGGTTCTGTGTCCAGGGATTGGGCCGTCGGGGCCCCCGCCCACGACCGCCACCCAAAACACAATGCATCGGCCCCTTCTGAACCCTCCTGCGGGTGATGGGCCCACGTCGCTCCTTCGGGCTGTGCCCGGCCGGGTCCCGTGGGCATAGACCCAGCCACCAGGCGCTCGCCTGCGAGCCCCAACCCCAGGCCTGGCTCCAGGGTGGGGCCCCGGTGACGCCAATCCGGGCGACGTAAGCTTCCTCGTTTGTTTATTAGTCATCAGGGGCTTTGGAACCGCTCTTAGTCTGACCCGTCACCTAGGACCTGTTTGCCTTGGGAGACCCTACCAGGGGCAATAAGCCCCAGACAACATAGCTCCTAGGATCATTCAAGTACTCAAACTCCTCCACCACGATAAGGTGGCGGTTCAAGGAGGAGCACTCCACTGCCTTCACCATTAAATCATCTGTGTGATATCAAGTGATTAAAATGTCTCTCTGTCCTCTGTCCGTCCCCTCCAGGTGACTCAGTTCCTGCTGGATAAGACACTAGTGATGGATGAAGACACCCTGTATGAGCTCTCTCTGAAGATCGAACCCCGAGTCCCACCGGGCTGATTTGAACTAAAATACCACAAACACGTTCACACAGACGTCATGTACATTTACAGTATCATCCGTCTTACAGTATCAGTCGCGCATTAACACAACTTGAGATTCTTTCTTAATAAAGCAGGGGTTGTTTCGTAGAACACCACCAGTTCTTGTGCTTAGGAAACTCAGGAGAAAACGTGCCTTGAATGAATATCTGATGTGTATATTTAGTAAACAGAATGAACACAACTCTGCCATATGATCGAACAGTTATGACTGTAGAAAACAACCATGTTAGCTCCTCAACATGGCACCAGAAAGTAACCTGTTGCTGCTATCACACTGTAAATACCAAACAATCTGCCTCTGTAGTCTTGCACATAAACGTCAGATGAGTTTTACATTATTTGTATGATCATTAACCTGCTGAGAGTCCCCGGGACGGAAAAAAACAAGCCCCAGGTTTACTGTGTGGTGGTTTCCAAATTAATTTAGGAACATGCACCAGGTTAGTGCAACATCTGCACAGGATGCTGTGATGCAATAAAAATCACTCACAGAAAAAAAAAACCTTTTGGGCTCTTAGAACTGGAGCATTAAAACTGATGTTTGATGTTTTATTTTATGTTTTTGCCATTTAGTGCATTGGAACAAGCTGTAAACACGACACTGACATATTATTTCATAAAGATAATATGGCTAAATATGAGCAAAAAGTTGCCTCCGTCAAACATGGAGCAACATGATCGTACATTTGGTGTCGTGTTTGTGTTCACCTGATAAATTAAGTATAATATTCACTCTCTGTGGTGTCAGGCCATCGCTCCAACAGCCTCTTCACCCAGAAACAAACACCCGTTGCTCTGAACTTAAGGCACATAACTGTGATGTTCTGACCGCAACAGTTAACGCAAATTCAACCAATCCCTGTGAATTCTGCACGACTTTGTAGTTTTATGCAATCACCGCAACTTTTTCAGCAAATTTGACCAATCATTGTAGCTTCCAATGTTACAGCATTAGAGAATAGTGAACAAAGTGGAGCATTTAGCTTAGCATTTATGGAGCCTGATATTTCCCTCAGGAGTTGGTGGAGACCAAAACCTGAGTTAAAAGAAGACTGGATATTGGGCTAAATTTTTCTTGTTGTTGGCAGATAACTGGATATGTGTCAGTTTTATATCTTTATATCAGGTTATTGTTTCTACATGTTAATCCTGGCCTCTGATTTGACCTTTGACCTTATTTGGAAGTTCCTGTATTCTGTCTTTGCAGAGCGTACCAAAAAATATTGGGTCATACCAAAACAAAAGGCAGAAACTTCCATTTTATCTGATCACTTTAGCTTTAAAAAACAGAATAATGACAAATATGATCAAATCCTCGGTCTGATAATGATGTCAGATGAAATTACAACTTTCACTGTTATTATCATAATTTATTTACAACATTTATTATTATATTACTTAAGGGGAGCTTGTGTCCTTTTCAGGTTAGCCGAGCTCCCCTTTGCTCGCCGTAACACAACTTTATATTGTTTTGGTGTGTGGTCATGGTTGTAATATGTCACTATTGTGTTTACAGCTTGTTCTTAGATGCCAAAACATCGATTACTGATGCTTTGAAATGATTTGAAATGATTATTGGATGTAACGGCTTACATTGAATACAATATTTAGTATTTTCAACACTGAGAAAGTGTTTAAAGGGATAGTTCACCCAAAAATGAAAATTTAGTCATTATCTACTCACCTTCATGCTGATTGAAGGTCAGGTTTAGTTTTTAAGTCCATAAAACACTGCTGGAGTTTCACAGTAAAACAGTGTTGCAGAATCTCCCAAACAGTGGAAGTGAATGGTGACCAGTTTTCAAACGTGAAAAAAACAACAGAATAAAAACGTAAAATGCCCCCATACTGCTCGTCTGGTGTAATCAGAGTCTCCTAAAGCTCCAACATCCCAAGTTGACTAAAAAAAAAGTTATTTACATCATGTTTTTATCCTGAATCTTCACTGTAGATCTTTAGCTTGGAGCCACGTTCAGGTGCACACTGTCTGAACTGTGTGTGACGGTGTGTAAACAGCATGTCGGGACTTTAGGAGACTTGGATTACACCAGACGAGCAGTAACCACGAACCAGTTTCCACACAGTAAACCTGAAGTGTTTGAGGTCTCTGGGCATGAACAGCCACTCTGCCTGGTTGGTAACCCAGCCTCATGTTGTGTGTGTGTGTGTGTGTGTGTGTGTGTGTGTAAAGACACACTGGGTTTCCTAAACAGCTGGAGTTCAGTTCCAATATTTAATCCACCTGAACACAGACTGACTCACCTGTTTGCAGGTGTTGATGCTCATTTTTCTATCTTCACTCGTCTGCTCACGCTGAAGGTTCATGTTGTTGCAGCTGCTGCTGTTTTGTTTGCATGTCACAGCAAAAATCTGTGTAGTTTTTACACACATTCCAAATCTGAAAACATGGTTATCGCAAATTTAAGATATTGTTTTATTCTTCTTTCTTTGACAATCAAAAACATTTCTGCTACAAATCATGTCTGTTTTTTGTTTTTTTTTGTTATGTAAAAATCATTTTGTACACAATAATCTGGTTTCTGCTTTTTCAACAGAGTTGGCCTGAAAGGTTTCTTACATGCGACAAAACCTACAGTTACATTTATTTTACATGTATCACTATTATTGATTATTATTATTATTATTATTATTATTATTAGTTCCTTGTCAATGTGATTATTTAATCATATTCATATTTTAAACCTTGTTGACTGTATTAGTTAAATAGTAATATATTTGCACTATTGATTTGTAAAGAATGTCAATAGACTCTAAACATGTTGATAGCATGAATTTAGCATGATGCCCTGGAGTTCCTGTTTCCTTGTAGTTACTGTTACTGAGTTTTTTTAGGTTTATTCTTTTATTATTTTGACTCTCCTGACGTCAGGAATCTTAAATGCATTAGAATATAAGACCCTCGCTTTCTTACATTATTGTCTACTTTGAAATTCCAGTTTTGCTGTTGTATTTTTCCATGCATTTCTCTGTGTAATATACAGATATTTACACTCAATTAAAGGCAAAAAATGTGGATTATAATATAGTTGCAAAATGTTTTTTTTTTTATGGCAGATAGAAGAACATATGGTTTGCCCCTCAACCTCAGCTCACCACAACTTATAAAAACACAAAAACAAATTGCAAACAAATTAATAAAACATCCTCACCAGTTGCACAAAACAAAACATAACAAAGTTAAGTTTCCCAGGAACACAAAACCACATGAACCCGCCCGGGCATGCATGTTGTTGCCCTGGTCTGTGGCTCCATTCCATTTCAGTGTGCTGGTGCGCCACTTTACACATAAGAGCAACGGCCAGGAAAACTTTAATTAGAAAGCAACCACACCTTTGTCAGCCGACAAGGCAAAAGTCACGACAGCTTTCCCGGCTGACAACACGCCACTTTCACCGCTTGAATTGAACGGGGCATCTGCAGTATGCGCTGACTGAGACGCCCATTAAATGTCACGCAGACTCCACCTATTCGGCGAACCATTGGTGTACGGCAGCGTAGTAATGGTGCACAACCCGTTATTGTTTTTGGAAAATGAGCTGACAATAATTGGGAAAGCTACAAAGGTTGAAGTTTAGCCTCAGAAACTTTTCTTTTTAAAAATGACAGACCATCGCGACCCAAATCACAATAAGCCTGATCAATAAATTCTTGTAAGAGTTCATTTGTGCATAAATGAACATTAAATTGTGTTTTGTTACTCAGTTTTTTATTTGCCTTCGTCTTCTTTATTTGCACGTTCGTTCTGTCTTGCATGTGTTATCAAACTGTTGAAAATGTCTTTATTTCTCTTTGTATGTGTTTAAAGTTTGTGTGTGTGGAGCTCTCAGGGTCAGGAGTGTGTGAGTAGTACAGTACTACGAAGCGTGTGTGTGTGTGTGTGTGTGTGGCTGCAGTTGAAAATATCAAGGTCAAACTGGACGCTGATATCAGATCCTCGGTGGTCGTAGTTAATCATGGCTCCACATGAGTGCTGTGTGCTGCTGTAGCTCTCGCCGGTGGGCCTCCATTGGTTTATCAGGGTTTCTGTCTGAACCTTTGATTGGCCACTGCTTTTAATCCCACATGAGGGGGTGGAGCCCCCTGTGACAGGAGGGTGAAAAGCTCTTAAACAAGACACCTTCAGCAAGAAGGCAGAGCAGCTTTTGTACAGGTACTGTACCTTCTCTTCTTACTTCTCATGTAGAAAAGCTCCAGGAGCTTCCAGTTTTTATACATGCATCTCAAACTGTTTGTAAAATCCTTCGTAGAACGTGTGTCAAAGAAGATGCAGGCTGTATACAAGCTTAACTTTTGATATTGTCTTTTTTTTTTTTTTTTTGCATGTTTTTGGGGGTTTAATAGTGAGTTCATGTTACAAAAGTCAATATGTCGAATAGAAAATGTGAATGGTGACTTCAAGGTGATTTGTAGCTGAGCAAATGCTACAAAGAGCAAAAAGATTAAGAGCAATTCCAACTTTATTTATGAATATTTGGACTAAAAGAAAGCTTTGCAGTCAAAAACCAAATGCTCAAATTAATTTCAATAAGTTAAAACTTGTTTGGAAGGTCTCCTAACTTAGAAATATTGAGAATTTTCTTTCTTTCATGCTTATTAAACTAAATAATTTTTGATTAATGTGAACTTTATTGAACATTTTATGCTTAAAATGATTCAGTTCTGTCAACTTACTGAAATGAGAGGAATGAATCAAAATTCTGAGATGCATTTACTGAAAATTTTGCATTGGCTTAATCAGTAATTGTAATTTAACTGTAATCAGAGTACATGTAACACTACCTCCAAATATTCTGACTCTGATAACCTCCGACTTTTAAGTTTATGAACTTTGCAGCATCTGATTGCTGTACTGATCTGATCTGAGTACTGCAAACTTATTTGGGTTTTCAGTGCAGCTTTTTGGTGCAAAATATATAGATTTTTAGAGCTTTCCTAAATGTTTTATTTTAAACTCTTGAGGAGATTTTAACTCTCCTGTGTATGAAAGAGTAGTGGGGACAGGTATAAGGAGGAGAAAATAGTTGAAATGCTGAGAATAAAGTCAAACTTTCAGTCATAGTTATTAGGTTTAGGAGGAGGATGGTTTAGTTTTTGCATTTTGAGAATTAGGGCCAAAAATTGACAAGTTTTTATTATATTACATTACAAAAATGAAGTTGAAATGTTGAGAATTAAGTCAAGCTGTCTAGAAAAAAAGGCAAAATACCACTGTTTCAACTTTATTCTCAACTATGTGACTTTATTCACAACATTTCAACTTAATCTGAAAATGCAAAGTTTAGAAAAAGTCTCATTTTCCGCCCTTGTATCTGTCCCTAATACTCCCCCGTACCCGTGTCCTCTGGAGAGGACGAGGCTGCTCTTGCGCCCTGCACGTACTCCTGCAGAGGTAAAAGGTCACACTGCTCAGGGGAGGGGAGGCTGATCCCATGTCTGTGGTGGTTTTGGCGTAATCCCGACCATAAGACCATGTGATCCACAGTGTCAGCTAGTAGCAGAGGAGGCTTTACTGGGTCAGAGCACTTTCTAATTTTGTCTGAACTTCACCTTTTTCCTGAGAAAATTCTTGTATTTCATTGATTTTTATCCTCACACACCTGCTGGTCCGTGTTCTTCACCTCCGTCCCCGTTTCCATCCCTCTGTCCGTCCTGACGTGTCCTCATGAGGCTAGGTCTTGTGACCAGTTCAGAATGTCACTGCGCTGTCAGCCAGAGATGGTTTGTTTCTTGGCACCGGATCCTGGCAGCACGACTGCCCTCCAACGATCTATAAATAATATGAGCACTGACCCAAAGTCCACAGACACAGTTCACCTCCAGAGAGTGAGAGGAAAGAAGAGTCAGAGGGGTGAATTCAGTAGATAAAAGTCCTTATTGATTATCAGTTATATCAGTTTAGTGCAGTGCATACTTTCCAACCCTCCAATCTTTCCAGGAGACTCCTGTTTTTCATCAGCCTCTCAGTATTTCCTCCTGGAATCACAATTCTCCTGTTTTCTAACAAATTTTTCCTTACTTTTGCACCTGTTTTTGACTCTGCAGTCTGTAAAAACCCTACCATTCCAAAATTCTACTGTTTCCACCCAGACTTCCTAAGAGAAATTCCTGTTTTTTAAGGAAAGTTTTAAAGAAAAAGGTGCATGTGTTTTGTAAAATCTGCCCAGAATATTTTCTTTTAGGGGCTGTAGGAAAAAAGTAAATGGCAGAAAACTAATGAAAATTAGTTTATGCCAAAGAGAGACGAATTATTCTTTTTTTTAACATAAAAGTGTTGCTGCAGTGTACTTTCTTTAAAAGTAACCAGAACGCAGGAAACACAAAGTCTCTGAAACTCAAACGTTTTAATATCAAAATGCTCTTATTTTTGAGGTTTCAAGGTTGGTGAGTGTGCTGCAGTGCAGGAGGCTGATCAGCCATCTTTGCTTTGACCAGGATTAACAGTCATCACTGCGTCCCTCTATATTAAGACAGTCTCTGTGAAGGACGAGCTACAACTTGACCTTCCAGTCAAAACAGTCCACTTTCATTAAGGTTTTAAAATTAACATTTAAGTCCATTTAGAAGGACATTTAGATCGAATATGTACTTAAATCTCCTGATTTTTTCATTGTCCTCTTCCTCCCGGGATCACAGTTATCCTCTATTTCTCCCAGTTTCTAACAAATTTTCACACCTTTTTCTTCCTTTGCATGATCAAAACCCGTTTCTGGCGCTTTGTACCGTCTCTCAAGGAAAGTTTTAAAGGAAAGGAAGATGCATTTTTGTAAAATCTGCTGCATCAAGTTTCTTGTAGGGGCAAAGTAAAAGTAAATGCATGAATGAAAATGAAAAAAGAATATTGGTTATGGCAGAGATTTTTATTCTGTATCTTTCCTGAGACTTCAAAGTAAATTAAATGTATTTAACATAAAAAAAAAGTCACCAAAAACAGAGGAAACAAAGTCACTGAAACTTTTTTTTGTTTTAAAATCCTCCCTACTTTTGGGATCTCGACATTGGCGACTTACATGTTGAATCTGTTTCGACCTGGTTTCTCGAGCTGTCTGTCTCTAAAGTCCCGCTCTTTCCTGTGAGCTTAAGCCAGACTTCTTCTTTGGTACCTGTTCATTACTGAAGCATTAGTGGACATATGAAACCCTCCATCCGTCCTGTGGGTGGGAGACTCTTCTGATAATGCTAAGAGGCTAAGAGCATCTGCCACGGCCCCTCCTGCTCTAAGCTTGTTACTGTATTAGACAAAAAGGTGGAGGGGGGGAGTCGTCAGGCCAGCGGGTGAGAGGCTGTGCAAATACAGGCCAGTCAGATGTGAGAAAATGAACATTTATATCAGTTATAACAAGGAGGATTGTGACCATTAAAGTGTGGTTCTGTGAGGTGTTTATTTATAGTCAGTGTATTTACAGTAAATGGAGATCGACACGTCCCCAGTTTGGAGAAGCAGCTGGAGTTCTGGTGTAGGAAGCTAAGCAATGTACTGTAAAATGTATTTTAGCCACTATAATCAGAATAATTTCAGTGCTTTACCTTCCTGTCAGACCGCTTTTTACACTGGGAAACTGCTGTTTTAGTATAAGCCTGATATCCCTCTCTCTTGCTTTTTTACTTCACAGGAAACAGGAGTTGTTGGTCTACCACTGCCTCGATCTGTGTGAGCTTGTTTGTGTTATTGTGTGACTTCAGTGAACTAACCCTTTAAAACACCGACGTCACAAAATAACACAAATAAATTAATTTTAAAAATTCACACTTGGGACCTGAGCAGTCATTTTCTGGCACGGTACAAATCAGTCGTACCTCGTATGAAAATGCCCCAACAGATCGAGGCAGTGGTTGACCAGCAGCAGCCGTGTTCAGTGGGGTAAAATGAACAGGAACAGGAATCTTTCCTCTGAACGTCCAGGAGGACGACAGGTTGTGTCATATGTTCTGGTGGTCTGATGATGACAGAATGGAGCGTTTATATAATTTTAATGTTTATAAGTTGGCTAATTTTGTCACTAAAGCTTGGAAAAAGCCTCAAGATGGGTTATTTGTTTAACATTAATTATGATTTATGTCGCTACTCTGGTTTCTGGTCTGTTTTGCTTGTAAGCCTGTTTGGGCTGACATATTGCACAATAATAATAATAATTCAAAATTCATTTATTTGTACAGAGAAAAGAAATAAAAAGAAATAAAATTAAAGCTGGAGGCAGCGTTATACGGGCCCTGTGCAGGTGTGAATGAGCCACTGATGAATGAAAGCATGAATGAAACCGTCACTCTGTCTTTTCTTTTTCTCTCCAGCTCATTTGCTTCTCACGAAGATTTGCTACTACAGCAGGGAGATGGCGAGCTCTTTCACACGTCTGATCTCCGGACGCAACACGGCCGCGCTGTTGGCCAGTCTGGGCGCTGGAACGGTGGCGACGGGCTACTTGTTGAGCGAGAACAGCACCCTGGCAGCTGAGGCGAAGAAGAAGCTCTATCCTCCGAGGTGAGACGGGACAACGTCCACACCTCAGACAGATGTGAAGCATGAAGGCAGCAGAGGAGGTCAAAGTTCACACAGAATTTACTCAAATGGAAATACAGATACTAAAAAAAACCTCTGGTAAGAGTAGAAGTACTGATTCAACTACTTTACTTGAGTAAAAGTGAAAAAGTTCAGCTCTGAAATGTCCTCAAAGTATAAAAGTAAAAAGTCGTCATTTTTAATGATCATCAATTTAATCAATTTTTCTCTGTTGCTGAGTCTCCTGATTTGTCTTGTTACGTCTTTTACGTCTTTTTTGCACCTTTTTACGTTGTTTTTGTCTAATTGTATCTTATTACATCTTACATCATTTCTGCCTTTTTACTTATTTTTTCATGTTGTTATGTCATTTTTTGTCTTTTTATGTCTTGTTACATCTTGTTATGTTGTTTATGTCTTGTTACGCCTTTTTTGTCTTGTTATGTCTTTTATGCCTTTTTGCGCCTTTTTACATAATATTTGTGTTGTTACGTCTTTTTTTTTTTTGTCTTTTTACATCTTGATACATCTTTTTTGTCTTTTATGTCTTTTTATGTCTTTTTCTTTTTACATCTTGGTACATCCCTCATGCCTTTTTTGTCTTGTTACATATTTTTTGTCTTGTTTTGTCTTTCATGTCATTTTGATTTTTTAAAATCTTTTTCCATCTTGTATGTCTTTTCTTCTTGTTACATGTTTTCTATCGTTTTCATCTTGTTACGTATCATCAAATCTTATTTTGTCTTGTTCGGCCTTTAACGTCATTATGTCCGTCGTGTGTGATATGCACTGATTGATACACCAGGGAACTGTCTTTTCTGTGTGTGATTGTCTCATCCATTTAGTTTGAAATCTCTCTTGATGTTAGGAAAGGTCTCACTCACAATGATACGAAATATAAATGATCAATAATTGCCCTCAAATGCATTAAAACTAAAGTAACAAGCCTGTTTACAAAAGTAGAAAGTTCAGATATTTGTGTTCAAATGTAAAAGTAAAAGTAAAAAGGTGTCAGAGAAATACTCAGGTAAAGTGCAGATACCTGAAAAATCGAGTTGTATTTAGTTACTTCCCACCTCTGGAAGGTAGATGGTGCAAAATACTGTTTACTGACAGAAACACCGACTGCGTAAATTCATGAGATAAATTTGTGGAATGTGGAAAAAGAGGTTCTCTGTCAGTGTTTGACCTTGATGAGTCTGTGATTAGTCTGAGCTCTATAATTATCTCCCTTAACAGCACTGAAACTCACCACGTGCTTCACATTCAGTCGCACATTTCAGAAGAATGACTCATTGTGTTTCCACAACAGAAGCAACTGAAGGGTGGCATCACACAGCAACTTGTTTATGAACGCAGTCGTGTATTTGAAAGTTATTAAAAGTGTCCGACAGTAACTGTACAGCATCAGTTAAGTCAGTTTGAGGATCAGAGCGGGCGTGTGTGGATTAATTTGTGAACATCTGAGAGTATGAGAGAGCTCAGGAGGTCGCGGCGGCCTCACTGGCACCTTCCTGCAGTATCACTGACGCTCTCAGGTTTCATCTACGTTACCTTTGACTCACTCTCACTCACTCTCTGACCCTCACACACACTCACAACCTTTCTGTCTCTCACCCTCTCGTCTTTATTACTGTCTTTCTTTATATAGAGGCAGAGTAAAAAACAAAAACTGTGATTTGTCCCAAATATTTTAAGAGTCATATTTTAAGAGTGTCTTTCTTAATGTTTCTGTGGAAGCAGGATGTGTATTTGTTTATTTTTGCTGTTTATTTTATTGTTTTGTATTGTTTTCCAAAGCTCTTTACTTGTTGCTTAAATAACCGCTAACTGTTGTTACCTGAGCTACCTGAGCTAACTCTCTACCTGCCGTTAAATAGTTAGCTCAGTTAGCCATGTACCTAGCAGTCCTATTAGTTTTAAAGTTTAAATAAATCTTTATTAGCTTTATTAAACCTCCTTCTCCAAATCTCTTTAATTTTTGCTAAAATTACCGCTAACTGTTGCTACCTGTAGCTGCCAGTAGATAGTTAGCTCAATTAACCGTGCAGCTAGTGGTCCTATTAGCTTTAAATGTCAAATAAATCTTTATTAGCTTTATTAAACCTTCTCTAAAACCCTTTACTTGCTGCTAAAGTGACCACTAACTGTTGCTACCTGTAGCTGCCATTAGATAGTTGGCTCAATTAGCTGTGCAGCTAGTGGTCCTATTAGCTTCAAACCTTAAATAAATCTTTATTAGCTTTATTAAACCTCCTTCCCCAAAGATCTTCACTTGTTGCTAAGATAACTGCGAACGGTTGCTACCTGTAGCTGCCATTAGATAGTTAGCTCAGTTAGCCATGCAGCTGGGGGTCCTATTAGCTTTAAAGCTTAAATAAATCTGCACTAGCTTTATTAAACTTCCTCCTCCAAAGCTCTTTACTTGTTGCTAAAGTAATTACTAACTTTTGCTACCTGTAGCTGCCATTAGTTAGCTCAGTTAGCCATGCAGCAAGCAGTCCTTTTAGCTTTGAAGCTTAAATAAATCTTTGTTAGCTTTATTAAATCTTCTCCAAAGCTCTTTACGTATTGCTAAAATAACCACTAAGTGTTGCTACCTGTAGCTGTCATTGGATAGTTAGCTCACTTAGCCATGCAGCTAGCAGTCCTATTAGCTTTAAAGCTAAGATATTAATAGAGCTGAAAGCAGAGTGAATACTGGATTTATATTGTGTAAATCAACAACTGATTTCCAACATGTTTGCTGTATCAACTTCATAAGGTTATAATATGTCAGTTTACAGCTTGTAGTGCTGCCCCCAACTGGACAAAACATAAATTAATGCAGATTCAAACCACAAAAATCAGGAGACTTGACTTTACTCAAAAGCCAAAACATTCAAGTAAAATCTCAGAACAATAAACAGTAAAACAACTACAGGACGGCCTTGCAGGGTCACATTCCTTGAATGTTTGATGATATCAGGTTGTCATAGTTCTCATATTTTCTTGAGACACTTGTGAGTGTTTGGCCTGACTTGAAACTTTTGCCTCAAATGGTTAAAGTCCCCCTCCAGTCTTCATACATTCTAGATTTTTCTATGCCAGTGATGGTCATTTTAAATTGTTTCTAACAAAGTAAAGAATTCAGCAACTCTTCTTCTCCTGTAGCTCCGACTTCCCTGACCTGAGGAAACACAACAACTGCATGGCCTCGGCTCTGACTCCGGCCATTTACGCCAAACTGAGGGACAAGGTCACCCCCAACAACTGGACCCTGGACCAGTGCATCCAGACCGGAGTGGACAACCCCGGACACCCCTTCATCAAGACGGTGGGCTGTGTGGCTGGAGACGAGGAGAGCTACGAGGTAAGAGAGGTCAAAGGTCACGGTTTGGGTCTATCTCTTTGAAAACTTGTGTCAAAACTTTGTCTTGTGTTTCCCGCAGGTGTTTGCTGAGCTCTTTGACCCCGTCATCAAAGACAGGCACAACGGCTACGACCCCAGAACCATGACACACCCCACTGACCTGGACTCCTCCAAGGTGTTTACATTATAAAACCCCATCACTGCAAGATCCCTCCATCCATCTGCTGCTCCTACATGTTTCATCTCGTATCTTCCTCCTCCAGATAACCCACGGCATGTTTGATGAGAATTACGTCCTGTCGTCCCGCGTCCGTACCGGCCGCAGTATCCGCGGGCTGAGCCTCCCCCCGGCCTGCTCAAGGGCCGAGCGTCGTGAGGTGGAGCGGGTGGTGGTGACGGCTCTGGCCGGCCTGAAGGGAGACCTGGCTGGACGCTACTACAGCCTGGAAGACATGACGGAGAAGGAGCAGCAGCAGCTCATTGACGTGAGTCTCATTTTAGCTCGTGCACTGTAGAAAATAAGTTGATTCCCAAATTCAGTCCTATTTTTTCTGGTTTCTGACCTTCAGCCGTAGTGTGGACATGAATTATGAAAAGTTTGAACAAAGAATTATTTTTCCCGCCTTTAATAATTCATTTTTTCAGGTTGGGAAACACTGCAGGCTAAATTTAACAAAGTTAGAATTAAAATACAAAAACACATGATATAAAGTTAGAATTCTTATTGGAATGAGAAACTACATTTTCAATGAACATTTGAACAGATGTAGGAAATTTTAACTGATTTACTCTATTATTCTCGCACGATCCAAACTTTGGAGGTAGTGGAAATGATGTCAGGATGTCCTGTGAAGCAGTGAGAGCATTAATCTTTACAAATATACAAACAGTCTGAGAGAGGATTTGTTAAAAAAGAAAATAAAGTCCAACTCATGGTATCAATCTTGTAAAAATCAAGTCAACTTAAAATCTGAAATATTAAAAATCTGCTCATCTGACTCTGCAAGACACTGAATATATGCATTTCCAAAAATGTCTACTACATGGCAGCTAAAAGTCTTTTTCATGCACTGGTTAATTTGGGGATTTTTAGCATATTTTGCTTCCATAACATGTTTTCTTTGAGAGGAAAGAAAACTGAAATAGATTTTTGAGTTTTGAGTCCAACTCAAACTCTTTTGAGTTTGAACCAACTACTGATCTTTTGTTGAGATAATTTAGTTTTCTTTGATAAACTTACATCTTTGAGTTTTAGAAATCCTACAAAATTGTAAAACTAAAGATTATAAGTTAGCAGAACTTTTCAAAGTTTATTTCAAAGCATAAAAGTTTGAGTTTGGCTCAAAACTCAAACTTTTATTGCAGTACATTGCCTTGAAATTCTGAGTTGTCTCTCTCTCTTTTTTTTTTTTTACAGTGAAAAGTGATTTTTACATTTGTCATCTGTAAAAATATGTAGCTTATACACCAAAGTGTTAATGTTGTCAGATTTTAATAGTTGTTGCTCTAGACAGATTTTTTGTTCTTTTTTTGGCTGTTTTGACCGTAAAGTTTGCAGACCCCTGATCTAGATGGATAGAAAGCTCTGCAAGTAAGAGGGAAAATATGCATTTTTAATTTGGGGGTGAACTGTCCCTTTATTTTAATCGAATTGGTCTGGCTGGATGTAGACATCTTGATTTCTGCTGCGTCATTTTTGGCTGTTCTTGTTTCCTGATTCTCCTTCGGTTATGTTGAAGTACAGTACTAATTAGTGTATTTCTCTTAAGACTTAAAGTGTAGAATAAATATTTTAGGACAATAATTTACCATCTCTATGCACATAAATCACTTTTCATCAATAAACAAATCAGTGTCATGGTTAATGTAGGTTCACTTTTATTGACCTTACTGTTCTGATGATTTCACGCTGCATCATATAAGGATCACTTCCTGTTTGACAAGCCCGTGTCTCCGTTACTCACCTCGGCCTTCATGGCCCGAGACTGGCCCGATTCCAGGGGGATCTGGTAAGACCAGTACACTTTAGAGACCAGTAGTGAAAGACCAACATGTCCTCCTTTCCTGTTCTAGAGTCTGTGAAGTTCTTTCCTCTCCAACTGAGGAGTTTCTTTCCCACATTATCGAAGTTCATTATAGAAGTCCCTGTGTTCCTCTTTAACGTCCTCCTTCCTGTTTTCTTCTTCTGCCTGTCTGTTCCTCCCTGTTCCCCTCCCACCTTCAGGACCACTTCCTGTTTGACAAGCCCGTCTCTCCATTGTTGACATGTGCCTTTATGGCCAGAGACTGGCCAGACGCCAGAGGCATCTGGTAGGAGCCTGTTCAGCTCTGCTGCATGTCTGCTGCTGTGTGAACCTTTAGAAGAGGTGTGGACCCGAGTCATGTGACTTGGACTCGAATCACAAATTTAATGACTTGTGACTTCATTGGACTTGAGCCTTTCAACACTTTACTTTGCCTTCTTTGATGGGGAACTGCTGTTACATAAGTCAAATCTCATTCTCTGCAAATCAACCAAACTCCATTGGCAAAATCAGTGATTTTACCCCACAGACACAAGAGCTGCTGGTCACCTGCTGCCTTGATCTGTTAGTTTGTGTGTTATTATGTGACTTTGATGTTTTAAAAGGGTTAGTTCTGATTCACCAGAGTCACAAAATGACACACAAAAACTAAATGATCGAGGCAGCAGTGGATCAGCAGCTCCCGTGTTCTGTGTGGTAAAATTATTGATTTCACCAGTGGAGTTTGGTTGATTTGGACAGGGCGATATTTGGCTTATTTTGGCTTATACGGCAGTTTCCTACCTGAAAAACACAGTCTGACAGTCTGACAGCAAGGTAACGTGGTGAAAATATTTAAAATATAGCATACTCTTAAACTGATACTGACTTTTGATTTTTGGTGGCTAAAATAATTCCTCAAACTTTTCCTTTAAGTCGAAGCTGTGCTGTTAAAATGGCTTCACATTTGGTGAAGAGCGCATTATGACTCGTTTAGGACCCCAAACTCAAAGTTTATGACTTGGAACTTTCCTGTCTTGACTTGAGACTTGAGTGTAAAGACTTGAGACTTACTTGTGACTTGCAAAACAATGACTTGTTAACTTCCACCGCCTGATCCCTGTGTGATATATTTAATATAACTTTCTACATCCCGTGAGGCTCAGAAGAAGAATTCAGTTATTGCTCTGCCTCTGATGCCTGCTGGTGGAAAAATACCAACAGGATATTGTTTTTGTTTTTTCCCCGTTTGATTTGATTTGTCCGGTACAAATGCGTGTGTCTACCCCGACACTGTTGCACAGATTAATTCTGCAGCATGAATATCAGAGTGTCTGTGAGATCAGGTCCTTTATGATCGTGAGTCATCTCAGGTAATGAAAGGAGAGTTTTTACCTGCAGTGAGAGCTCTTTATTTAGCTCCTTCAGTTTCTCCTCCTCAGGCACAACAATGAGAAGACCTTCCTGATCTGGGTGAACGAGGAGGACCACACCAGAGTCATCTCCATGGAGAAGGGAGGCAACATGAAGAGAGTGTTTGAGAGGTTCTGCAGAGGACTCAAACAGGTACAGAGGACTGATCACAAACATGATGTAGAGATTTGAGTCATGTTAGCAGCTGTGTTGATTTAGGATGGACAGTGTCTGTGAGTCAGCTGATCACTTTGATCCAAACTGAAACATCACACCAGCTATTGGATTCATGTTTTCCCCTTTTTGTTTAGTGTGGAGGTCTGCAACCTGCAGCTCTTTAACTCCTCTACAGCAGCGCCCTTTGACTTTGGCAAAAAAAATTATATGGAAACGAATAACTGTTATTCTTTTAACATTTTAATTTTCATTAATCATTGTTGTAGGTCTGTGAGTTTTGAGCTCAACTCAAACTCTTTTGAGTCTGAAAAAGTTTTACCAATGACTGATCTTTTGTTGAGATCATTTATTCTTCTTTAGATAAACTTAAATCTTCGAGTTTTCAACCTCCCAAAAACTGCATTTAAAAAATCAAGAGAAAGTGAAAGATGATTTCCAATTAAAACCATTTAATTTTCAGGCACCAAAGTAAACAAGTAAACAAATTTTGAAATACAGTTTTTTTTGAGTTTCCAAAACGTAAAGAATCAAGTTTATCTAAAGAAGAAAAGTAAATTATCTCAACTAAAGATTATAAGTTTAAAATTTATAAATTAAGATTAAAGTATTTTATTACATGTCTTACGTGTTAAACTCTTGATTCTGATTGGTCAGTGGACACAGTTCTGATCATAGAGGAGCAATACAATCATTTTTATATCAGAATCTTAATTTTTAAAATAATATTTTGTGTCAAATTACTGATTTTGTTTTAGTCAGTAACCATGTAATAAACAGGATAATGTACAGTGAGCAGGAATACCGATTGCAAAGAAACACAGAATACTTTAGTGAGTTAGTTTATTTACAAGAAAACTTCTCAGGTCACCTTCAAATGTTGGATATTATCTATAATTGGGTACACTGACTGAATTTCTCTTCATTTCTTGTCTGTCCAACTTGTATGTTCACTGAATCCAGGAAGACAAATCTTTAGAGCACCCAGATAATAATCAAAGAAAGAACATATTTCAGGTTTTTTGGACAAAAATGGATGAAACAGATCTGACGTCTTGCTAAAAATCTCTGTATGTGTTCCTTTAAGAAAAATACATTTTTCACATGGACCTATTTGTTCATGTAGGTGGAGCAGCTGATCCAGGAGAGAGGCTGGGAGTTCATGTGGAACGAGCGTCTGGGCTACGTCCTCACATGTCCCTCCAACCTGGGCACCGGCCTCAGGGCGGGCGTGCACGTACGCCTGCCAAAACTCAGCAAGGTAACACACACACATTCAGATGGACACAACACTGTCCCACTGACACCAGCTCAACAGTGACACTCACAGATACAAGTTTGACTTCGACTGACAAAATCAATCTCACCATAAGGTCCATTTAGAGGCTGTTCTGGAGCTTTCAATCACATGATCTTCCTCAGCAGATGGATTTTGCACATTTTCTTATGAAACTGAAGATGTAGTTCTCTGTTTACTCTGCAAACACGTGTCTATGTGCTCTGAGAGGTGGTTGCAACAAGTCCCAAATGATTGAACTCCATCTGCAGGACCCACGTTTCTCCAAAATCCTCGACAACCTGCGGCTGCAGAAAAGAGGCACAGGAGGAGTGGACACAGCTGCTGTTGGAGACACCTTTGACATTTCCAACAATCGACCGTCTGGGCAAATCTGAGGTGAAGATCGATCAATCATATTACAGATATTACAGTTTTTCTCCACTTCAGACTCAAAAAAAAACACCCTGAGCTAATGTTTTGTTGCAGAAATGAAGTTTTCTTTGTGTATTTTCAGGTGGAGCTGGTGCAGCTGTTAATCGATGGGGTCAACTACCTGGTCGAGTGCGAGAAGAGGCTGGAGAAGGGACAGGACATCAAAGTCCCCGCTCCCATCGCTCAGTTTAGGAAATAAAAGCCGGACTCATCATGTCTCGTCAGTGTCAGCAGGAGTGCAGCTCTGCACTCGGTGCTCCCTCCAAAACTGAGCCTGCGGAGAACCTCAGAACGACTCTGTCCACCGCCACAGAGGAGGCTGTCTCTTTATTCCTCCGACAAATCTTTAGGGTAACCTAATCTTAAACATGAACTGCAGTTAGGGGAGAATTCTACCTCAAGTTTAGGTCTTCACTGTAACCCTGACTTCAATAAATCCAACAGTATTAAATGCTTTGACTGTGCTGTCCTTCATTCATCATCAATCTGTCATTTAAACACCAGTGATCACCTGACTGGATTCACAAGATTTTTCTTTGTTAATGCTGCCTTCAAATGGGGTTGTGGACATTTTCTGAAAGCTAATGTGTTTGTGGACTTTTGAGAAATGGTGCGGGCCGTGGAAGTTCATTTTTCAGTGGATGGTAAGTTAATGTATTATAATTTAATCATATAGATTTTTTTCTTATGTTATGTCGGAGGAAAATGTTTATTTGCTTTGCATTTGCTTTCACTCCCTCACTTGCTTGCTAAATTGTTAGCCTCAGTACAAGTGGGAAGTAACCAACACGTAAAATATAGCCGGAATTTAAATTTAAAATGTTTAAAAAATAATAAAATTAACAATAGATTGTGAGGAAGTAACAGTTTTGACATTATGTTACAGATATTTATCTATTGTGTTGCAGAGATATCGCTTGACGTTAGCATGCTAACCAGCTAGCCCCTGTCTGGTCATACAACGTTGTTGATCTGCTCGTAGTTTCGGCCGCTGACGTAAATAAAAGATGGATGAGACGGCTACAAAATTGAAGTCGAAATATCCCGGTCTGCGAGTCTGTACAGCTGTGACCAGCGTTGGAGCTGCGGTATCGAGTTCCCGCCCACACAGCTGGCGGACTCGATCCTGAGCAGAACTCAGCTGTCAATCATGGCATAAATCATCAAATAATTAATTAAAACCAAACTGATCAGAAAACTGAGCAGTGGAACAAACATCAGTGTGATAAGACCTGAAACAACAGAAACCATGTTTAAGTTACATTAAAATGACATGAGGTTCATTTGGGTTTGCACAGAAACGGCCAGGAGAGTCTTTTAGGGTCGTTTTTGACTTGTTACATCTTTTACATTGTTTTCTTCCTCTTTCAGTGTCTTTGTCCTGTTATGTTGTTTTCGTATTATGTCGTTATCTGTTGTTATGTCATTTTGATCTTGTTGCACTGATTTCAGCTCGTTCCATTGTTTTTGTCTTGTTAGGTCTTTTTTGTCGTTATGTCGTTTTCATCTTGTTACGTTGTTTTCATCTTGTTACGTTGTTTTCATCTTGTTACATTGTTTTCATCTTGATACGTCGTCTTCCTCTTGTTGTGTTTTCTTGGCTTTTCATTGTTTTTTGTTCTTGTTAGGTCTTTTTTGTCGTTATTGTCGTTTTCATCTTGTTACGTTGTTTTTCATGTTGTTACGTGTTTTCATCTTGTTACGTTGTTTTCATCTTGATACGTCGTCTTCCTCTTGTTGTGTTGTTCTTGGCTTGTTCCATTGTTTTCGTCTTAATAGGTCTTATTCATCTTGTTGTGGTGTTTTGATCTTGGTGCGTTGTTTTTGTCTTGTTAGGTCTTTTTGTCTTGTTACTTCTTTTTCGTCTTGTGTCGTTTTCGTTTTCTTGTTACGAAATTTTTGTCTTGTTGCGTCATTTGCCTTGCATTGTTTTCATCTTACGTCGTTTATGTCTCACTACTTCATTTTTGTCTTGTTACGTTTTCATCTTGTTGTCTTTGTTGTTTTAACTTATTACATTGTTTTTGTCTTATTTATTTATTTATTTAAAAAGGATCCCCATTAGCTAGTGCCCTTGACACAAGCTAATCTTCCTGGGGTCCAAAATCAGTTCATCATATTCATCATAAGCTTATACAGCATTGTTACTCGTTTTACATTGTTTTAATCTTACGTTGTTTTTTTGTCATTATGTCGTTTTCATCTTATGTCTTCTATGGTCTTTCTCACCTTGTTATTTGTCATTTTCTTTCTAGGTCTTTTTTTTTTGTTTTCATTTAGTTGTGTCATGATATGCACTGTTGGAATCCCGTCCATTTAGGGTGAAACTGATCTTGATGTTGTGAAGGTGGCACACAATGATGCCAAATAATAATAATCAATAATTCCCCTCAAATGCATTAAAACTAAAGCAACAAGCCTTTATTTTGAAAATGTAACAATCAGAAAGTATTAGAAAGAAATATTTGTGTAAAAAGTTATTAGAAAAATAAATACTCAAGTACAGGACGCCTAAAAAATTTACTTACTTTTACTTCTCATGTTGTCCTAACGGTATTATTTTGACATTTGGGTGGTAGTTTGAGGAGCATGAGGTTGCTTTTATTTTGTCTTAAGGAAGTCCAGCGTCAGATTTTTTAAAAACCCCATTTAAAGAAATGAAATCAAATTCTGACGTTTGTATTTTAAGACTCCAGCGAATATAAAAGTGAAGAATCTGAGGTGAATAAACACAACAGAACAGGTTTGATTAAGCATCCATCACAAATCTTTATTCATTGATGACCATCTGTCCTCCACCTGCAGTTGGATGTATTGCCTTATAATGTGTAACGGCATAGATTCTGCTATTCGTCAGCTATCAGAATATACAGTATTGTTTATTGGTGTTTATTAATGCAGAAAAGACAATTTAGAGCTGTTTTAACAGACAAACTGCTGGTTGAAAACATCAGTGCTTTGTGTATCTTATACTTAATATGAAAATATTGTCAGCATTGTGATGAGAAGATGAACAGCAGTCGGTAAAAATAAAGAGATCAAGACCTGCATGTTATCATTTTAAAGCCAAAGTTGATTTTTTTTCTCATTACTTCTACGGAACTTTAAAGGCGTGTGCTTGAATAAGATAAAGAGATAAATTAACAAAGTTTTAAGAAAAATAAGAAGTTGCTAAGTGCCTGGAGAACTACATCCATCCAAACAGAAACAGATCCTGTTTCCCACCTGCGTAACAACAGAGGCGGAAGAATTTTAATTAGGAGACTTTCCCCCCAACATCTCAGAATACAAAAACATTTCAAAGGACACATGAATGTTGTTGCTTTTTCAGAAATTTCTGTTTACATGTGGAATTCTGCACCAGTGACAAACTTTTATTTCCATGTACTGCAACAGGTGATTTTCATTAAGTACAGTGTATCTTATTAAGGGAAAAAGGAAGCTGAAGGAAAATAAAAAATAAAGATAACAGATATAAACAACAGCATTAGATGCTGCACATTTTTTGTTAACTTCTGAAAACAAAGCTTTAAAATCTGTAAACAGGTCTGCTAATTATTAATCTGAGAGAACATTCAACGTTTAAGTTAGCCGAACACAGCACTTCTTATTTTTTTTCTGACATTTTACTTTCCAGGATGCCACCTCTGAGAATTTCCTCTTTTTTTTCTAAAAAGAAATCAGTAGAAAGAAGTCAAAACAAACAAAAGGTGACACCTAGAGGCCAAAGCCTGCCTATTCACCAAAAAGTCCTGCTTTTTTTTTGGCAAGGTGGATCATAAGCCTCTATTAAGGAGTGGTTGGAGAGTGCTAAAACAATGCAGGAACGCGAGAACGGGTAATCTCTGTGTGGTTGGGGTTGGGCGGGGTTAAGAACAGAGAGTCAGGGTGGGCTCTTTAAACAGGAAACAGAAAGGAGGCCAACAGCGCCGCGCGTCGGCGTGGAGTCGTCAGTCGATGGGCCGCTTTTCACTGTGTTTCTTTGTGTACTCCTCGGCATTCTTCAGGAATTTCGCGCGATCTTTACTGTACTCCTCGGCCAGGTCGGCCCTCAGAGGATGCTCCGGCTCAGGGGTGACCACCAGGGAGATGAGACTCTCAATCACTGGAGGACGGAACAAGAGAACACGTGATTTTATGCACAAAATGTACCACTTTAACATTCATGATACAGAAAAAAGAAAACTTCAGCTGTTAAAAAAACAGCAGTGAGGAAACTTTTCTCGAATTATCATTAAATCATTAAAGCTTTAAAGTTGTTTGGTTCATTTGGTTCAGACCAGCGGAAAACTAACATTGGGTATCGTTTAAAAAAGTATAATACCAGCACCCTTAAAGGAACAGTTCACCCCAAAATCAAAAATACATATTCCTGCAGTGCTGTTTGAACATCTGCACTGTTCAGGTGTGAGTTGCAGAGTTCTGTAGGTATCAGTCGTAGAGATTTTCACCTTCTCACTGTGGCTGCACTTAATTGAAATTAACTGCATGATGCATATCCTGTCCTGTGCTGTCCTCTGTCCTGCTTATCTGCTTTTGTCTTGGCAGCAGCTGTGATTTCTTTTGTGTCACACAGCTGAGCAGTGAGGATCAAATACCTGTCTGTACTACTTCTGGCATAAGGACCAAATGGTGTTGAAAGATGTGCCCCAATTTTACCCAGATTATACTGATATTTTCGAATCGCAGGAGGTGCAATATTTGTTAAAGGCAAAATGTGTCAAAAGATTTGATTAATTTATTATTTTGATTTCTGTATTTTGTTTCTTTCAGATTCACAACCCAAAGTGGTTTGTCCCCCTTTAATGTTGATTTAGGTGCAATTATTGAGTTTTGGAGAAAATAAACCTGTGTGTTGAAAAGCTGAAAGATTTCCTGGTTGATGCGTTCTTAAAACCTGTCCGTCTGAGCCTCCTCTTTAACTTAAGCAATGACAATCGCTGCTCAGGGGAGGAAAACACCAGATATGATTTTATTTTTTTTTTTAAATCAGACTTGATACAATTGAACACATCTGTCCATCGCCCACCTTGTTGAGTTTTTGTGGCTGGCTTCCAGTTCTCGACGCTGATGATGGGAAGGCAGACCTGGCCCTTCTCGTCGATGTTGGGATGGTAGATTTTTGTCTTGAAAGTGACCTTGGGTGGCTTGAAGGGGTACTCGGCAGGGAATACAAGCTCAATACGAAACGCTCCCTTGTCGTACGGAGCACAATCCTTGGAGAAACGTTTGTAGATTGAAGAAAAAAAAATCCTGTCAGTGAAGTTTTTCTTACATTTTTTTAAAAGAGCAACACAAGTTCTGTTAGCACCAGTTCAATACTTACAGGAACAATGAGGCCTTGCCAGTTCAACACATTTGCTTCATCTACTTGCGTGATGCGGAAGTGCTTCACACCATATTTGCGGATGTCATCAAGCTCCTGAAACAAAATATAATTGATTTAAAGGTCCAGAGTGTGTAAGGTTTACAGATCAGTGTATGAGATATCGGTCAGGCTCTACTTATAAATACTTTAGAGCTGCAACTAACAATTTTCCCAATTAACTGATTAGTTGTCTGGTCTATAAAATGTCAGAAAATTGTGAAAAATGTCGATCAGTGTTTCCCAAAGCCCAAGGTAACGCCCTCAAATGTCTTGTTTTGTCCACAACCCAAAGAAATTCAGTTCACTGTCAGAGAGGAGTAAAGAAACTGAATCTGAACTGACTTTTTTCCTTCGCTTAATCAGTTATCAAATTAATGGTTGACAGGTGATTAATAAACAATTGATGAATTAAACATTCCAGCTCTACTTTAATCTCAGTGGCACGCAGCTTTAGGGCTGCAACCAATGATTATTTTCATTGTTGATTAATCTGGCAGTTATTATCTCAATTAACTGATAAGTGTTTGATCAGAAAATGGTGAAAAATGTTGGTCAAAACCCAAAACTACACCTTCAAATGTCTTGTTTTGTCCACAACCCAAAGATAATCACTTTAATGTCAGAGAGGAATAAAGAAAACAGACAGTATTCACATTTAAGAAGCTGGAAGCAGAGAATTGTGACCTTTTTTTCTTAAAACATTACTCAAACTGATTAATCAATTATCAAAATAGTTGGCGATTAACTGTTTCAGCTCTAGTTTAAACCCCAGACAGATAGCATTGTTGCTATTTACTTTAATGGACCTGATTATAAAAAAATAAACTTTTAACTCAGAGTTTATGCAAAAAAGCAAATTATCACCTTGCTTACAGTATCACAATGTATCGCAACATATTAAATCGTAACCCCAAATTGTGATTCGCATCTTATCACCAGACTCTTGCTAATACACAGCTCTCACTAGTACAAGTGTTTAGAGCTGCGACTAACAATTTACAGCTGCAACAATTAATCGATTAATCAAGTATTAAATTGATTATTAAGTACTTTGATAATCAATTAATCTGTTTGAGTCATTTTTTTTTAAAGAAAAAAGTCAAAATTCTCTGATTTCAGCTTCTTAAATATGAATATTTTTTGGTTTCTTTATTCCTTTCTGACAATAAATTGAACATCTCTGGGTTGTGAGAAAAATAAGTCAATTGAGGACGACATCTTAGGCTTTTGGGAAACCTGATTGACATTTTTCATTATTTTCAGACATTTCACAACAAACAATTACTCATCAATTAATCGAGAAAATAATCTACCAATTAATCGATCAGTTGTTTGGTCCATAAAATATCAGAAAATTGTGAAAAATGTTGACCGAAGATAATGCCCTTAAATGTCTTTGTACACAACACAAAGATATTCAGTTTGCCGTCACAGAAACCAGAAAATATTCACATGTATGAAGCTGGAAAGAGAGAGTTTTGACCTTTGTTTCTCTAACACACAGCTCTTAGTTAACACCAGTCTTACTGTTAACTGACAGCAGGGGGTTCATCTGTACAAAGTGTTCTACTTCCTGCCGGCAGACACTTCACTGTCCTTCACCTGAATCGGAAAACACGGTTCTCAGGAGGATTAAGGAAGTGGTTACATGACTCCTCACTGACAGTATCACAGGGGGAATTCCTGACACGGAGGGCTTTGTTGTAGCACACAGCCAAGAAATCAAAACCAAAAATGCTTGTGTGTCACACCGAAAGTGTAAGTATGAGAGTCAGTGTGCCTGAGCCCACACACACACTGCAGACCCGTCTGGATCCGTTACAATCCGTCCAAACAAGTTTTAAAGACGGATCTACACCTTTACCACGACATTACTGACTGCTGTCGGGTCTCATTTTAAAATATCATCATAGATTTACTCTATGTTCAGGTCTGACGTCACGCCCCAGCCCCAGAGTCTCCATGTTTGTGCCTTCAGACGGTGACAGCGCGTAAAATCAGCACGTCTCAGTGAGAAGACGTTTGATTAGCTGTCCGCGCGTTCACACATTAAACACGTCTTCACTCCACCTCGTGTTATAACCGCCACTTTCCTCACACTGCTGAGTCACAAACTCACTAACTAGTTGGTTTCCTCTCGGTCACCGTCTGCCTGTCGGACGTCATCACCCTTTCATTTTGTCGGACACATGAACGCCGAACACTCGCCTTCACGACATTTTCTCCCGCTCGACGGCTCCGAAGCCACGCTCACAAAAGCCGAAACAAGTCATTTAAACCCTCTCAAAGTCAGTAATTTAGGAATAATCACCTTGTTTAGTCTCTTTGTCGACGAAGCCATTGTGGTACCGATGAGTCTTCTTCGCCTGCCTTCTTCCTGTTTCTCTCCGTTCCTCCTCCACTTCTTTACATTTGGGTTTTTAAGTGGCTGACAGCCGGTGACCCGCCGTGTGAGCGCCACCTACCGGCGCGGAGGGTTCACTCAGGACTTCATTCACACAGATTAAAATGAGAAAAGATTAAGATTACATTACTAAAAAACGAATAAAAAAACAAACAAATGGTTCACTCATTGCAGATAAAATAAATAAATAAAATATGGCTGTTAAAATTACACTTATTTGCCAGGTTATTAGGTTGGCTAACCAGGGTGCACTGTGGCTCCACTGCTGTATGTGCTCATCTGACTCTCTGCAAGACCCTGAAAAAGCGCATTTCCCATAATGTCCTCTACTAGACACGGCAGCTAAACACCTTTTTCATGCACTGGTTAATTTTGAGATTTTTACATATTTTACTTGCATAACATGCTTTCTTTGGGAGGAAAGAAAACATTTTAAAAAAAGCACATTTAGGTGTTATTTAACTAAAACTATTTATGTCTGTAAATTTCTGCAAAATGTATCAAAAGTTAGTAGATAATACTCTATTTTCATATTTAAAGGGACAATTCACCCCAAAATTAAACAAAAAAACAAAAACAAAACTATTTTTCTTTGGCCTGTAGGTGTTGTGGTGTGAGTTGCAATTTGGTTTGCCTTCTTTTCAGTATAAAGGGATTAGATGCACTCAACTTGTGGTGCTCAAAGCACCAGAAAGTACATTTGAAAAACCCAGAAGCAGTGTCTCTTTCCATGAACTGGTTAGTCAAAATAAACCACAGATCTTGTTGTGAGAAGTTTCATGTTTCTAACCGGAGAGAAAGTAGTTCCTACATGAAACTGCTCACAACGTCTGTGGATTATCTTAACCTGGTCATGATTTTTGGGAAAAAAATGGTTTGAATTTTTCAAATGTTTTTTTTAGGACCACAAGCTAAGTGTCATTTAGTCTGATTATAGTGGAGAGAAGACATCTCTATGGCTGATTTATCCAAAATTCTGCAACTACTACTTTAATTTTCAGGCACCAAGACAAGGATGAATCAGGTTCACAGTTGTGAACAAATTTTGAAATTATATTTTTTTGAGATTCTAAAGAATAAAAGTAAATTAAAGATTTAAAAGCATAAGAGTTTGAGTTTGGCTCAAAACTCAAAAATCTATTGCAGTACGTTGCTTTGAAATGTTGTGTCATCTCTACTATTTGTTTACAGTGTAAAGTGATTCTTACATTTGTAAGAATGTGTGCACGTCACCATGTGTAAAATTATCAGGATGAAACAGGTATCCATGTCTCAGCTGAGTAAAGAATTAACAGGACAGGATGAGACACAGCTGCCACCACGTGGTACTAAACTGTTACTACACAGGAAGAGAAAAGACACTCAGAGTCAATGATGGTCAGCTCCTCTGTTAAACCTTCACTGGGGAAATGTGCAAAAAACACTCCTTTAGAAGACTGAAAGAAAATTGATCAAACTAAGACTTCAAGCATCTGCTGTTACAGGGAGAGATCCTAATGGAGCTGCATGAAATCAGCTCATCTAATTCTCACAGGTTCCACAAAGAGATGTCCTGGTGTGACTCATGTCATCTTCATCGAGGACGGATTATGAGACAATGGGCCCCTGGGAACTGAAATGTAAAAGGCCCCTGACCCCTGTTCAAAAAAAAGCAGGACACTAAGACTGAAAGAGATGTTGCCTCTGGTCACTTTGTGTGTCTTTGTCATCATTTTTTTAAGGGTAATTTGTGTCTCTTTGCATCTCATTGTGGTCATTAAAGGTCTGTTTGTGGCTGTTTTGCATTTCTTTATGGTCATAGTGTCTCTGCTGTCATTTCATGGATCTTTTAATCTTAAGTTTTTGATCACTTTGGGGCTGTTTTTGGTTGTTTTCCTACTTTTGGGGGTCTTTTTGTCTCTCTTCATGGCCTGTTTTAATCTTTTCTGATCATTTTGCCATCTCTTTTTGGTCATTTTGGGTGTCCTTGTAGTCATTTTATGAATCGTTATCATCATTTTGCTCAAGTTTTTTTTTTTTTTTTAATTTTGGGGCTGTTTTTGGTTCTTTTGGGGGTCTTATTGTCTCTCGTTGTGGTCTTTTTTAACCTCTTCCTGGTCATTTTGGATGTTTTTATGGTCATTTTATGTGTCTTTGCCATCATTTTGTAAACAGATTTGGTCTTTTTTGTGTCTGTTTGTGGTCTTTTTACTTTTTTTTTGTGGTCATTTTTTATTCTTTTTTCAAAATAATGTGTGTCTCTGT
The DNA here is from genome assembly GCA_034769285.1 of Lutjanus argentimaculatus. NCBI lineage: Eukaryota > Metazoa > Chordata > Actinopteri > Lutjaniformes > Lutjanidae > Lutjanus > Lutjanus argentimaculatus. The sequence continues at coordinate 40,109,113 of JAWZSL010000005.1, read as the reverse complement.
GCTCAACAGACAGACAAAACCAATGACTGGGCTAATTTGCCGACTAATAAAATGATGATCTTCTAATAAACAATATAAATACCCAGAAACATGGAAAAGGTCGAGACGAATCACACTGAGCATGAAGAAGCAGTGTAAAGTTAACAGTGTTGGACAAACATAACTGCTAGTTTGACACATTGGTTTTAACTTGGCAAGAAAGCTAAGTTTAATTGTAAAATAGTGTTAAATCTTTTCCATATTAAGGTGAAACTAAAGAGGAGCAGGGTTGGGTTGGCAGCGAATGTTACATGAAAGCAATGAGATAGCAGTCAAACCTGAAACACCAGGATGTAACAGTGAAAAACCATGAATGGAACTTCTGAAACAGAAAAACAAGGTCATGACTAAAAGGTATTAATGTGTTCACATAAAACTCATTGGAGCGCTGGAGAAAAAATGTATTATTAATCAAACAGCGAGAGGGAAATCTCAAACTCTTGTGAGAGTACTTGCAAGGCAGATTAAAAAAAATGTATGTGTGAAAATCCTGAGAACATAAATTTATTAAATTAAATTTATTTTTCATTTTTAGGATTTATAATAGTTATGTGAGAGGCAATGGGAACTCATATTTAACCTTTTTAATTATACATAAGAGAAGAAAAAGTCCTTGCAGTTAATGAGATTAGATGATTATACTGTATGTCTGAAGGCTTGGGGAGAAACATACATAATTACATATTACTAATTAGGATTTTTTTTTAAAAAAAAGGTAACTTTGATCCATTACAGTTACAGAAAAAAAGTAATCAGATATCACTGCCATTGTAAGCAACACAGACCAGCTGCTAATGTTGCCACACAGAGAAACCACTGACGTAAACTACACAGACCAACCACTAATGTTATAAATAATCCAAAAGTAATGGAAAGTAATCAGATTACGTTAATTTAATTTTGAGACACTTGGATTAGTTTACTGACTATATTCTTAACAGGTAATTAGTATCAGAAGATATTTTTAAAGTAACCCTCTATACCCCGCCCTTTAAGTACAGTACAAGCATACTTGAGTATTCCTAAGTACTCAAGTAGCAGGTTTTTTTTTAAAAAACATTGTCATTATTATTTTTCAACAAACTACATAATTGAAAAAAAAAAGTCTAATATAATATCAGCAATATTTAAAGAAAAGTCAGTGGAGTCATCCACTCTGAATATGTGTGTAAGAATAAATAAATTACCACGTTTAATCTAAATTTTAAGTTTTGTACAGAGAGAGGTTACGAGGCAGGCTGAGGCCGAGCAGATCTGTGACCTCACAGCCGACAGTCTGTCCAAGATGGCCGCCTGAGTGGAGAATCCACACATCTCCTGTGAAACTAATCCAACAGCTAGCTTCACACACAACTTTAACGCTTCTTCTCAGAGGATGAGACGACGACACGGCCGACGGTTGTTCCTGTTTTAAACCGGAAAACGAGAATAACCGCTGAGGACGACGTCGGAGTGATGGACTAAAAAAAAACCAAACAGAGCTGGTAAAGAATTTATTAACAGACCAGGTTAACCCACCGGGAGCTAGCTGCATTAGCTAGCTAACGTTAACTTTAGCTACACCTGCTTTAATCACGTTGATTCCAGGTGACAAACGTCAGGCTGTTTACTGACAGTTAACAGTTAGCGACAGGCTGCCCCGTGATTAGCACCGGAGCTAGCTCAGGTGCTGCTCGTGTTTGTGGTGGTGAAGCGTCAGTTGCTAACATCGTTAGCCCACTGTTGTGGTATTTAGGTTAGTTAGCTTATATGCTAATTTGTAAAGGGTTTAATCGGAACCCAAGCTGCTGATTGTGAGCTCACATAAAGACAAACCATCTTTAAATGGTATCAATAAGGAAATTGATCAGTTATTATAGATAATTAAGTTGGCGTGACGCGGTTGCCATAGGTGTTAGAAGTGCATTCGTGACCCGTGAAATTCCGTGACTTGATTACAGCTGCGCTGCATCTGTAAACACCTGACTACGGTTATTCTGGTGATGACACGGTGGCCTCATTAGATGAGCTCACACGTGTTGGTAGCTGTGACAGCAGAACTCATGATTAATAACATGCAGCCATAATCACCAGTGTAAAAGTACATTTACTCAAGTACTGTGGTTAAGTAGACAACAGCTATGCGTTACTTGTACTCTGTTCCACGGCATCTGAGATTGAAAATATTGCACTTTTTACTTAACTACAATTATCTGAAAACTATAGTTACTGTTTACTTTGAAGATCAAGATTTAAAGGTCCAGTGTGTGAAATTTAGGGGGTCTAGTGGCAGAATATGGCAGAAATGGAATATATAATAATCAGTCACCTGCAAATAAGGATGGCTGTGTTTCTGCCACCTTAGAATGAGGTGCAGGTTCCTCTCTGGTTGTGTCTAGAAGTAACTGCAGACCTATGAAAGATCTGTAGAACTGTAGAAAATCGCGCCTGTGACAGGAGACTTTGGCCAGTCACAGTAAGACAGTTGACTGTTCAGTCTTAATTTCCAAAACAAAATTTGATGACCTGGAAGTGAGACTCGGCAATCAACTCTCTTTCTCCAGAATCACTTACTGCACCTACAATAAAGCGTACATAAGGTGTACATACTTTCTGGTGATAATGCTTTAAATGAAATTTTGAAAGAGTATTTTGTCAGGGTGGCATTGCTATTTGTGCTTAAATAAAAGATATGAGTACTTCTCTCCACAACCTGGCCATAACATGTGTTATTGTCAGCTCACCTCAGTAGTTTGTCTTTGTTTACACAGTAGATTCACACCTTCTCCTCCCTGTCACCTGATCTGAACTCAGGTGATAGTAGTGGAACATGTTATTAAAATACTTAGCCCATATTTAATTCATTATTCTTAATTGTCAGATAAATGCAGATGGCTAACAAATCAATGGGAGTGTATGTTTTGATTTGTAATTAACCATAAAATGTGTATTTAAGACTGACTTCCTCATTTCCATCTATATTTAGCCCTCATAGTCACCAGTCAGTGCGTAACACAGCAGTACAAAGAGACTTACTGATGGATGAGGAAGGAAAAAAGTTGTTTGTTACACTTTGGGAACACACATTGACTGGTGGGAAAAATAAGGTGTCTCTACAGTTTCTTCTTTAGTGTCCTTTGTGCAGTGAGTCACTACAGCCTGCTGCCTCTTTATTAGCGCTTTTGTAGAGTCTGTATCAGTTAATTTCTGTCTAAGAGTACTTTTCCACTCAGGCATGCAGGGACACAGTTGTCGGCAGACATAAGCAGTTGTAAGAGTTGTTTTTAGTACAGTAATTACAGGAAAACACATTCAAAACTGTCATCTGATCAAAAACGTCACACACTTCCGAAGTAATGTGTCATTTTTGCCTGATTTCTAGTGGCAGAATCATCTAGAATGTGAGGAAATTGCCAAATATTGTCTTTGGCTACACATCTGCTATATTAAGTATGTATTTAAAGGTTCTTTTGAAGGCAACTGCTTGTCATTTTTGGGCAAGAAGGTGTTTGGTAATGGCTATTCAGACGCCTTTCATCCAGAAGATTTTTTTTAGAAAATATTTGATGTTTGCCCTCAGTTTAAACAGAGAGCTATTTTCAACCATACTGGAGGTTTGCTGTCTTAAAATTTGACCCATTTTCTTTCCCAGCAATATTAACCCATTTCTGATGTTCTGTTTCTACAAATTCAGTTTAAACCAAGCAGAGTATCAGATCAGTATTAGATTTAAAGTTTATTTGACCTTTGGGAATGAAGAAGTAAGAAAGAGGCCGGAGAACTTGGCCTGTCCCTCTTACTTCTGTTGTTGGTCTTGCTGTGGGAGCAACAATGATCTGCACGTTCAGAGACTTGAAGCGCCTTGGGTGTTGTTGTGTTAGTACTGTGTGTTATTGTAGGCAGTTAGCTGCCATCAGGGAGATAAAAGATAGAGTTCCAGTGTGCCACAGGAACACAATATCATTGCACATTTCTCTCTTGCTGTGAGTCACTTGAGCAGGTAATATTTCCTTAATGTTCCTCATGATTTTGCACAGATGTTAAAATTAGTACATTTGAAACAATTTGATCATATTGTTCTCTTTTTATTAGGCATAAAAAAGTCTTATATTAATATTTCCCTGTGGCAAAAGTTCAGTTTAATTTGTGCTGCCCATACTGTAGTTTTGCTAAGATGAAACGCTGTGGGCCATCTGAGACAGTGTGACTCCTGTATAACATGTAGAGGGAAAGTCATGATATCGCCCTCAGGTGGTTGTGTTCAAACCTCAGTGGAAAAACCTTTTATAAGGAATCAATAGAAATTACATTGTACATTAATACAGAATGAAATGAGCACATCCTGTAAAAGTTGAAGGGTATAAGTTGGCAGTATTCAAAGTAGGTATCATTTAAAAAATTATGATACCAGCACCAATATTATTATTATATATATTATATCTGCCCCCCCCCCCCCCCCCCAATACTTATAATATAGCCATACTTTGTAACGTTTTGGTGGCAAAACCATACAAAAAGTCGTTTTTTTCCTCAATCTAGGTACAAAAAGGATTGAATGCAGGTCTGTCTGACTGGAGAAGTTTTGATACTACTTGGTACTGTGTTATTTCAGTCAATACCTTTAAAGTATTGGATATTGATACTCAGCCCTAGTAATCACTTCTACTGATGTGCTGACTGATGAGAGGAGAAAAAAACCCACATGATGCAACGTGACATGTTTGCTGTGAAACTGGTCTTTGTGGGGATAATGGTGTCAGTTCCTATCTGATGCAAGTTTTTCAATTCCTCTAATTTTGTCAGCTTCTGAATTTCAGAAGCTATTTAGAATTACAAATCAGATGTAGGGTATACAATTGCAATTGAATTCTTAGGTAAAATGCTCTGTTTATAAACTGATCCACTGGGATGGCAGTTTTCAACTTTTTCTGTCCTCTGAAAGCTTAAACAAGTATGCCTTAAACATGCCCTCATTAGATCTGATATTAAATGATTTATCTGCATGAGAAAACAGTTTGATAAGTTGTATGTGCTTGTGTGTCAGCATCAGTCCACTCTGAGTAAATATTTATACAGTTTTAAGGTGTGGTTGGTACCTTGAAGTCTGATTATGTCAGCATCCTGGAAAAGCTTTTAGTAATACTAAATAATTGGTTTCAGCTTTTTCACATGGTTATATGTGGTACAACTATAATTTATCATGTTTGTTTTTGTCTTGTTGTTTGCCTTAATTCAAGCTGTTGCTATAATGATATACAGTATGCTTTGCTGCATGCAGAATGAGCAAACAGGAATGTCACACACTGGGTTAATGTGTCAAGAACTGACCTAGATTCTCGCTCTTAAGGAGATTTCTACACTACCACCCAAGGAGCAAAGATATTACACTGAAAAATCAGTTTTTTGAAATAATATTTTCTTTTTCTGGTATTACAACTAGTCTTCTTTTTTTCTTTCTTTTTAGGAATTGGAGGGGAGTAAAGGGCCCTGTGTTTTAGCCCAGCATGGACAGCTTCTTCAAGGCAGCTGTATGTGATCTGGACAAACTGCTCGACGACTTTGAGCTCAATACTGGTAAGAATTTTAGAAATTTTTTGATTAATCTTGCTTATTGATTTCTTGATTAATCTTTTGGTCTGGCAGATGTCCGAGAAAAGACTCCATCACAATATCCTAGATCCCAAGTTGACATATTAAATTTTGTCTACATCAAATCCCTGCTCTTGAGTAGCTGGAAATGGTCAATTTTTGACATCTCTGTTTAAAAAAAGATGACTTAAAAACAGCTATATGTATTCTTATGTATATGTATGTGTCCTTCTCATAGTCCTATAATAATCAGAGCTGCAGCAATTAGTTGATTGAAATGATTATTTTGATAATTGACTAATTATTTGAGGCCTTTTTCAAGCAAGAATATCAAACATTTGTGGGCTCCAGCTTCTTACTTCACAAAGGATTTTCTGCTTCTCTTTGTCATTTATGCTGTAAATGAAGAATCTTTGAGTTTTGGACTGTTGGTTGGACAAAAAAGCAATTTGAATTGGTCACTTTGAGCTCTTGGAAATTGTGATCAGCATTTTCTACTTTTTTTTTTTTTTTTTGACAATTAGTAAAATAAAAGAAAATAATCAGCAGATTAATCAGAAATGGAAAGGTATTTGCAGCCCTAATAATTATACTGCTAAAAATCTGAAATATAGTTTGATATCTAAATGATCCTTTTTTGAAGTTTATTCTGAATTTAACTTGTTTTGTTCTCTTTTGTTTTTTTACAGAGGAACTTGAATGCAAATCTGTTTTCCTGAAGCCTGCTGTGTACCCCTTCTCCTCACTGGGCTCTCAGTGTTTATCCTCAGAGGCGTCCACTGTCCCACCAAACCTCCCTGACCTCAATTCACTTCATTATGGTTCTGCCACCAGCTGCCCCGACCGCTCCAGCAGTCACAACCGCAGCAACCGACGACCGAGAGGTCAAAGGTCAGCCTCTCACCACAGTGGACCTTCTCTCCTCTGTGGACCGCAGGCCAGCTACAAACTCCTGCCCCTCCCTGCCCAGACAGAGCTCTGAAACCAGTGTGCGACCTCGTGAATGACACCAGCTCTGCCATCCTGGTCAGGGCCAACAGCCACGATGCTTTCAGCGAGCTGGACGTGGTGGAGAAGCAGATGGAGGAGGAGGAGGCGCTGCTTGTGGACTTTGACAGCCCTGTGGTCTCTGCACATGGAGAGGAACAGGGACAAAATGCAGGCTGTAGAGACGCCACGGAGGAGCAAGCTTCTGCAGGGAGAGACGAGCTGCTGGGTTTAGATTCCCACAAGCAGAGCGGCGAATACTCCGCCTCGCTCAGCCTGCTGGACGTCATTCTGCCTGCCGCAGTGGAGAGGAACTGTGAGTCCACAGATGATTCACTGGCACCAAGGACCACTGAGTCAGCTGACAAAGAGGAGAGGGACTGTGAGGAGGTGGCGTGCACAAACCAAGTGGTGGATAACTCCTCAGACCACTGCGAACCGGAGGGCTCTCTGCCTGTTGATAGCATTAAAGAAACAACAACAACAACCTCAGAGAATAACAGGATGAGTCACAGGAAGCCTTGGATAATGTTGAGGCCGAGTCTCCTGAAGGTCCAAAATCAGGGGCCACAGACAGCGAACCGGTCAGCTTATCATGCCTGCCCTTAGCCGTGTCCATGTGTGGAGCTCTGGTGAAACCAAAGACCACAGAAGATGAGTCGGGACAAGCTGCAGAGGAGTGTGATGAAGAGGCAGACGTCTCTGAGAGCACAGAGGCGGACTCCCTGTCAGCCTTAGAAGCCAGGAGGACAGGTCCTGTTTAGAGGAACCTGTTCACAATTCAGTTTCTGCAGAGGGCAGGGCGTCTCCAGAGGGGCAGCATCTGTCTCTTGAACCCACTGCTGCAGCTGCTCCTTCTGCAGACCTCGCCTCCTGCGATCGCCCTGAACCCAGCCCAGTCGATCCTCCCGAATTTGGTTTTGAGTACCTGCCTGAGAGCGACCAGGCCGAGATGCTGGTCACAGATGAGGAGTTGGATGCCTTCCTGCAGGCGCACACAGAAGCAGAGCAGGGCAGAGGGGTCGCTTACTGCAGCAGTTCTGGAGATTTTACTCAACCAGAGAGTCTGTCAGAATCATACGGAGATCTGGAGGGCAGGCTTGTGGAGGAGGAGCTGGGGAGCTGTGCTCGAGCTGTACGGGAGGATCTAGAGGGTCTGGCTTCTCCAGAAAGTGACAGGACAATGTGTGTGTCTGTAGAGGGAACTTTGAACCCTGGTGCTCCAACATTATCGCAGGACTCTTGTCAAGAAGAGCCAGAACTCTCCTCTGGGGGAAGCCATTCTTTGACCAGCAACACTTTTCAGTCCCAGCACAGCAGTAGCCCTGATCAGCAGCCCTCCTATGGAGGTGCAAGACCAAAACAGCTACACTGCCAAACTGCTAGATCTCCACCAGCAGGGGAAGAAGGAGAGGAGGAGGCTCAGATGCTCAGTATTCCAGAAAGAGCCGAGCACAGCAGAGGATGAGGAGAGTTCACCCACAAGCCCCGGCCTCACAGAGGAACATTCCAACATTAGGGATTTGAGCCCTATTTACGCCACTCAGGAGCCTCAGGAGTACAGCGTGGGGTACGATGAACTCTCAGAGCCCCCACCATACCCTGGAGAGCCAGCCACAGATGGTGCCAGGCCGGTGAATTGGAAGAGAGAGGGGGTGGAGGAGCTGGGGAGCAGACAGCCTGCTTGGGTTCCAGACTCTGAAGCTCCCAACTGCATGAACTGCTACCAGAGGTTCACTTTCACCAAGAGGCGGCATCACTGTCGAGCTTGCGGCAAGGTAGGCGTCTTCAGGTGTCCTGTGTTTTTCTGACCAACTGGCTAAAAATCCCAAACATCCAATTTTAGTAATGTGAGATGAAGAGAAGAAGCATATACTCACATTTCAGAGTCTTGAACCAGTGCATATTGTAGGAAAATGACTGAAATGTTGTCAAAATTGTTTGCATTTAATTTTCCATTGATCAGCTAATTATTGCAGCTCAAGTTGAAAGTTTCAGCAGTGTTATAGCTTATAAAATCAATCCATCTTTAGTGCATCTTTCATTTTTTTCTTGCAGCATAGTTTGGCTGGTTGAAGTAACAGTAAATCACGTGAAAGCTGTAACATTATGCTTTATTTGTGCTACAGTCCCAACAGTGCAAGCAGCATTCAGCGTTTGACAGTCAGTGAGAAACTGCTTCCTTTTAGCAAATATAAACCATATTTCTCTGTAATTATGGCATTGAAGTTGTTACGGCAGAAACACATTGCACGCTGAGGCGCCACGAAGAGCTGCAATATGTCAATTTCGGAGCGAGAAGCAGCCTGGCTGAACACACCAGAAGCACGTTTCTCAGCACTGGTCAACACGTGATTTAGGTTCTCTGCTGTTTTCTTAACACACATAGAGCTGAACTTTATAATAACGTCATGAAGTTTTTTGGGTTTCTGGATAAAAGTGTGGCCCTCCTTCTCTCTGCCTGTCTGCTCTGCTCGTCACTCTCACTTTCTGTAGATGCAACAGACAAATATGTGGAATAAGTACGTGATTTTAAAAGATACAATCATATAGTGGGTGGGCAGATTTTCATTTATCATCATCAGCCAGCTGGATAGCCAGGATAAGAGCTAAGCTAACCTGGCTAAGACCTGAGACAGTGAGCCAGAGTGAGATGCATCGTCGTCTGACCACTTTGATTCTTCATCAGCCCACATCCTCCTCCGCACACCCCCACAAAACAAATGCAGATGCAGTGGATCTAACATGTTTGTCTGGAGGTAAAGTTACTGCAGCTAGTAAGCTAGCATTAGTTAGCCAGACATGCTAACATTCACAGCATATGTTACAGCTGATGAAAACAGAGTTTAATCCATTCCTCAGATGTGTACTCTTGTGTTTCACACTATAATATTTTGGGGTGGGGGCTGTCCACAGCAGTCCATTGCTTAGCTTCCTGTGCCGGTACTCCTGCTGCTTCTCCAAACTCGGGGCATGTTACCCCATGTCAAAAAGTTCTGTCCCTTTAAGAGGCTTCATGTTGTCTATAAATCTGATTTTACTTGATTTGAATTGAATTGACCAAATATTTTCTGGTCACCTTCAATTATGTCCTCGTTTACATTAATTCACTTATTGTTTTTCTACAAATTTTACATTTGTAGAAATGAAATGAGAAATGCATACGTGCATTTTTGTTTTCAATACTGATATCTTGTACAAAGTGAAATGAAGGTTAATGTGGTTCTGAAGTGTGCGTGTTTCAGAAATAGTTAAATAAAACAGATTATGTCCCGGGACCAAATATAGCTCAGTGGAATCATGGACGCAGAGAGAGCATGAGTCAGCAGTTCTTTTTTATAGATCCCCACTGAGCCGTGTGTCCTAAAGATGGAGCTAAGTCCTTTAAAGACCAGTGATTAAAACAGCATTAGTGAGGACTGTTTAGGATGTATCGTTGTTTACATCATGACTACTACTTCACCGACTAGATAGTCAAACATGTTTAGGTATCCTGTAAATAATTTTTCTTATGTATGTGCATTTACTGTGCATGTAGGTAGCTGTGTAGATCATCTGTGTCTCCTCTGTGGCAGGTCTACTGCGCCGTGTGCTGCAACAGGAAGTGCAAGCTGAAGTACTTGGACAAGGAGGCTCGTGTGTGTGTCATCTGCTTTGATACCATAAACAGAGGTAAGGCCCTAGTTCGGTCTGATCCCAGATCTGGCTCAGCCACTAACGATTCACTTCCACATATTTCTGCAGACATGTGAGCAGAGACTCGCTCCAAGCCAGTCTGTACGCACGTAAATATGGTTTCAGTCTTTTAAAAGGGGAATATTTCACCACTGCAGTGTGATTATTAACAGAAATGCACAGTCATCCAGGATGTTTGATGGCTGAGATTCATTTCAAGAAAAAAACAGATTTATTTTTTCCAGCTGTGTTCTGATCGGTTGTGAATTATTGACAGACGCCTGAAATAAGATGAAGCTGTTTCATGCTGAAATTATTTATGTGTTGCATCTCCCAGAGGAACATACTTTATAACATGAGAAAACTGTGGCTTTGAAAGGGCCTTTGAAGAAGACTTTTTTAATTTAATTTGATTTAAGTGATATTATATTTTTAATAAAAACCTGTGAGTGCACATGTGATTGGCTGCACAGCAGTTATGTGCTTCGTGTATAGACAGAGAGCGTGTACCATCTTTTCTGAAGTGCCTTTTGCCTCCTTGTAGAGGATTAGAGACTGACTGGGTAAAAGAAGTAATGAATACAGGTTTTGAAGTGGAGGATCAAGTAGAAATAGCAGAACAGTAAAGTATATTATGTTTGTTGCGCCCCCTAATTCAGAGGTCTGCAACTTTTATGATCAAAAGAGACATTTTTGGTTGTCTGGAGCTGCAACTATTAAAATCTCTCTTTTTCCCTGAAGACTTTTCTTTTAATTTGACATCCGTAGCAAGCTGAGGGAGATGAAGAAGATGAACCGCCATCAAAATTTAGAGGAAAAGGCACCAAGCCATAGACGTAGGCAATGACGCACACTTTAGTTGACAAAATATTAAAAAATTTTTAAATTTGGTGTACAGGCTACATATTTTTACAGTTGGCTAATGTAAGAATCACTTTACACTGCTAAAACTCTACGATTTAAATTTATCTAAGGAAGAAAACTAAATTATCTCTCATCAACTCAAAATTCATTTCAGTATGTTCCTTGAATTTTATTTTATAGACCTACAACAATTATAAATGAAAATGAAAATGTAAAAAAAAAAGTTATTCATTTCCATATAAAACATTTTGCCAAAGACACAGGGAGCCACAGGTTGCAGACCCCCATCCTAACTGATTCAGTACATGACAGTGTTTAACATTATCAGTTTCTTACTGTTAGACTAGTCAACTAATCTAAATTATAATTTGCGTGTAGTCGACAGGGAAATTAGTCGCTAGGAGCATATCTAGAAACACACATCAGTGTGATAAGACCTACCTAAAATGACAGAAACCATCTTTGCGATTAAAAACAGTATTTACCACTTTTAGCTGATGTGTATTTTGATTTTTTTAGTTTGGTTCCCATTTGCTCACATGGAGGGGGCGGGATTTAAGACAGACACAGCAACCAACCACCAAGGGGGCGACTGAGACGCTTTGGTTTCACTTTTGGGGAGCTGTCATGTCATCCATCTTAATGTACAGTCAGCCCCCCATAGTGAGCAAAAAAAAATCAACCAGTGCAGCTTTAACATTTGTCAGTTGTCTACAAATCCCCAGATTACCAGAGCTTACTGTCTCTGTTTGGGGGCAAATATATTAACAGGGTGGAACTGATATGAGTATTTTCTTCCCCCGACAGGAACAGACCAAACCTATGAGTCATCTTTAAATCCTAAAATAGACAGAATTCACTAGTTGTCATTAAAACTTAATACCATCACAGGAGCATTTTCATTATGCAGTCGATGAATATTTAAGGTACGAAGCACAAAAAATGTAGCGTACAAAGTGGCTCAGGGGCTTCCTGAACATCTATTAAAAATTCAAACATTCATTTAAAGAATTGTCTGTTAAGGAACATAAACAGCATGTTGGTGTTCTTCAGTTTACACATTGTGAACAATCAGATCAGATGTTTTTGTTTTTGTTTCTGTGGTTGAATTTGAGGGTAAAAAGCTTTCAGAGAGGCACCTTTTTATAGTTAAAGACTGCAGCATGGACGTGGAGAGAGGGAGAGACGGGAGGGGGGAAGATGGATGGAGAGGGCAGGAGAGAGGGAGGAGAGTTATAGCAGGACACTGGCATTTGTCCTTGATTGTGCGAGCCTGTGTGCTACGGGACCCGCCTAACGCAGTGGACATGTGATGCTCACACACCGCATCTAAATTAAGACGAAAGAGAAAGAGGTGATCCACTTTCTGTGGCCGGTGGATGCTCGAGCGCTGCGATGCGATCCTTCTCTCCTCTCCGTCACCTCTCTTCCCTCCCTCCCCACTCGTGCGCTCACCATCTCTCATATCAGTGTGGCGAGCAGCATGTGAGGCTTACCGCACACGCTCCAGCCTAAAGCTAACAGGCTATTACAGCTAACAACAGACTCATGGAAATAAGCGAGGAGCAGGAAAGCAGTGATGGGAGTGTCTAAAGTCAGACTAAGGAATAGACTCGCAGTGATGTGGACTGGTTGAGTTTTGGAGGAAGGGATGATGAGGTAAGATGCATCCCACTTCTTATTAAGTATGTTGTTTTGTTGCAACTGTGTTCTGCTCCTTTGGTTTGTTGTCGTGTTTAAAATCTGTGCAGATATTGCAAAAGAGAAATATTCATTAGTGTAAAACTTAAAATGGGTTCACCAACGGATTTTGTACTTGCACTTGAGGTAATTTGCCTCTCTGCCCTGGCTGACTTTTTTGTGCCTTGTCATCCTTTCCTTGCAGAACAAGGTGAAACAACTCTCCGTGTAGTGATGCTGAGGGACATTTTTCCATTAACAAGGCTCTGAGTGATTGTAATGTCTTTGCTGTGTGTGGCTGTGTTCCTGTGCTCTTGTAAAAGCCACTCTGTTGCTCATGTCCGTACACAACAGATCGATAAAGACCTATGATGCTTAATCAATATAATGTAGACGAGAGCCACCTCAGCGTTTTTCTGGGAGTGCAACCGGAAGCCTCTGAGAAGTAACAACTCACGTCGGTCTTGTTTGCAGTAACCTTCATTCATCTGCACTGGTGAAGCTGAGCCATCACTCATTTGTTAAATGTGGCTGATTTTGTCCGGGGATAAAAGTTCCACCTATAAATCTGCGACTGAACCGCACAGTTTTTATTTAAAACAATGACGTATAGCTACAAAAATGCACAGCAGTATTTTCCTGTTACACACAGGCAGATCCCCAACACAAGTTAGTCATCACAGTAATCGCAGTCACTGCCTCGTGGTCTTTGCAACATGGCTGTTGAGCTCTGAGCAGTTTTTCTGTCAAGCTGTTGTCCTCTGAGTTCACACAGTCACGCTTCAGTTCTGCTTCTGCACTATCTGATCTGATATCTGATCACTTGACACAGAAGTATGATACTCAGTAGTTGCTTCAGGCAGAATTTCTGTCAGCAGAATCCTCCAATATCAAAGAAAGCGAATATTAAGAAACATCTTCGTCATGTGTCCAGGAAAACACAACATTACCTGCTACTTGCATCCCATGAAAAAAATATTTAAAATGTGAGGGTTCCCAGCCTGCTGCCATAAGGAAAATGTTCAATAATTTTGATACTTTGACACCGATATGTCAAAGTATCAGTAGTTTGATAAAGAGAAAGCACTTGAGAACATAACTAGATAAAATGAATGAATTAGTCAGGATGTATTGTGGCCCTGGGGCTCTAAAGAACTGAGCTGCTACTGTGGTGCATTGAGCCAGATGAACTAGAGGTCAGGCCTGTCATGATAACCACTTTCTGGATGATATATTATCCCAGAAATAAGATTGGTAAACAATATTATTGTCATTTAAAGACCCTTTTATGTCACTATTATCATGATAATATAATAGCATAATTATCCAAGTACACCCCGTCAAAGAGCAATGAAATTTTAATTCATAAAAATATTCTGATATTGGAATTGGAATCTGAAAAAATATTGAAATATCCTAAAATAAATAAAACCATACAACCAAAACAATAGATTAAACCAACCAACAACAAACAAACAAACTAACTAACTCCCAGACTCTGTTAAAAAAAGTTGCACTCAGAGGAAAAAAAAAAAACATTTGTCAGAAAATGCATGTAAACAAACGTGCATTTAAACACAACAGATCAGCTAAAATTTTTTGAGGTCTTTACCTCATATTATGTGATAAGTTGGTAACATAAATTATTATTCTAACAGGTCAACTAGATGGAGAATAGATGTCAAAACTACCTCGCAGCAACAAATCTTGATATTAACTGTTGTATATAATGTTCGAGTTACTGTGGTCAGCATGTCAGCAAACGCTGTGTTCATACACTTTGTGTAGAAACTGTAGAGTCCATCAGTTTGAGCTACGAGTTTAGTGTCACTTTCCACCATTTTGCATATAAAACAAATCATCTGTTGGTATAAATCTGTGGCAACTGTTTGAGGGTTATATGGCACACCAACTGAGACAGAAATTTCTTTAACAACAAATTCGCAAAGGCAATGCTAATATGCTGTTTAGCACAATATGTTTGCCTACTTATTTTAGGATGAACATTTGCTGATAAGCACTAAATACAAAGTACAGCTGAGGCTGATGGGAATGTCATTAGTTCCCCGGTATTTGGTCATAAACTAAAGAATCAAAATCAGGTTTATTGCCAAGTAAATTTTCACATACGAGGAATTTGCTGTGGTGTTTCAATACAACAATAAACATAATAAGTAGTAATATATAAAGAAAGACAAAAAAGAAGAACTGCAAGTCAGGAAAATAGAAAATTGGCAATAAAAATACTGAAAATATCTAAAAAATGTGTACAATATGTTATTAAACTGAAAGAGCTGTACAGGACTGCAGTGATGTGCAAAATATTCATGAGGGATCATGAGGGAATGTGTTCACAGAATGCAGGATATGAATATTTGAAATTTGCAATATAGTAATGCAAAAAAGACAATTTTGACCCGACACTGGTGACAAATGAAAAAGTCATTATAATTCATCCTGACAAGAACAAATTCCACAACTGTGAATCTAATTTGTGTGTAGCCATTTCTCTAAAATCTAGAAATATCAACCTCATGGTGGCGCAAGAGGAAAACTAAGAGGAGCATGAAAGTCAGTAGGGTACATCATCTAAGGAACATGAACGTCTGCACATCAGTTTATGACAATTCATCCAACAGTTGCTGTATTTCTGGACCAACACTGCCATCCATGGTGTCACGCCAGTTGTGAGGCTAAAAAAGGATTTAACTGAACGTGATGTTAGGACAGATATTTGAGTTAACGCAGATGAAAATTATCTTAAGTTTGTGCTAAAATTAACACACCTCTGTGACGTCTTTCTCCTTGTAGCTCAGGCCCTGGAGCGGATGATGAGTCCTTCGGGTCCCAGTCCAAACCCCAACGTCCCATCTGAGTACTGCAGCACCATCCCCCCTTTGCAGCAGGCTCGCGCCGCCGGCACTCTGAACTCTCCTCCGCCGACCGTCATGGTGCCTGTGTCCGTTCTCAAACACCCAAACAACGACAGTATGATTACTCCTACTTACTTCGATTACTATTACTCGTTTTCCTAAATCGTACCCTTGAAAAGTCTTCCATTTTCTGTGCGTTATCAGGTTGTCCTCGGGAACAGAAGCGCGTGTGGTTTGCTGATGGCATCTTGCCCAACGGAGAGGTGGCAGACACGACCAAGCTGTCGGTGACGAGCCGCAGGAGCTCCCAGGAGTTCAGCGGTGTCACTGCAGATGAAACAACAGTAAGACCACACAGACGAGCTACACCGAAACACCACAGTCTTAGTTTTTAGCTCTTTTTCATCCAAAACCACCATGTTGCTTTCACTGTTTCTGAAACCAATTTCCTTGTTTTGAGAAGGTCGGTTCTCCCCCGAGTAGTTAATATGCTATTCGTCTGCTTCACTGAGCTTTCTATAAATAGTCTATAAATATTTCAGTATTGTGAGCAGTGAAAATAACTGTTGAGATATAATAGGAGTGTGCCCTCTCGTTTCAGCCTGGCTCTGCAGGCTCAGAGGTCGGAGGCGGTGGCTCCTCCTCACCCGAAGCTTCCGGCGCCGTAGAGGTGGTTCGACCTCCGGTGTCTGGACCCTGGGACTACGCCCTGCTGTCTGGAATCGGCTCCTCGGTGAAGAGGGTTCCCAGCCTGCTGCCGGATAATGAAGATGAGCTCCCGCCTCTGCTCATCACCACGGGAGAGGATGAAGCAGGAGGTTTGTGTTCATTTCAGTGTACATGCATGGATTCAGCAGTTTTATGGTTTTATGGCTCATCACAGACATGCAGCACTTTTACACGTTGGTCTTGGACGTGTAACATTTTTGTCTCTTATGTAAACATCACCTTTTAATGAAATCTTAAAACATAGACACTTACAGCCTCTGAACACACTGTGGCATACCAGTCAGAGAATATATAACATACCACCCAATAGCAGAGGGTACCCTCATCCCTGTCTACCTAACTCTGACCCGTATAGCTGTTAGTGTAGAGTCACTGGATAATGGTTGAGCACAGTGGATGAAGATCAAATACATACCAGACGGTAAGAGATCATGACAGTTAAAGGAATCAGAGGGGACCTTAAAATGCTTCAGCTGTTCTGACCTGATGTATTCAGGTTTACCTCTTAACCTTGACGGTAATTCCATGTAAATAATGTCAAGAAACATTCGTGCCCAAAGATGGTTAGAGAGCGTTGGTGTTTCCAGAGAACTGCAGTCATTATCTGAGATCTGAGCGGCTGTTAGACCAACTAGACAGCAGCAAACGCTTCTGATATTTAGGGATCAGGAGAGAAGAGATGTCATTCAAAATCAGAACTGGTGTGGTTGCAGCTAAAACCAGGGTACACCAGCGTATTTCAAAATATTGAAGGAATGATTCTCAATACTGTCATTGTGAATAAATTTATCTGACACAGAAGTTGCAACTGTTTTTTTATTGATGAAAAATAAAAATATAAAATCTAACTGATTTATTAAAATAGGGAACTTGGCCTGCAGAAGAATTATTTGGAGGAAGAAAAGTAATAATTGGTTGGTCAGCTCTACTCTATAGCCAAGGTCTCCCTGCTCATAAATTAAATATGACTAGATATGGAGTCATGAAAATATTACCACAAATAACTATATTTTGAGATTGTCTTTCAACTATAAAAGCAGTCTATTAGCCACATGATGCATCTATAAATCATCTCAGTTCAGCCAGATGATGTGTTGGTGTCCACAGTAACAAGTTTCATCAGGTCCTTTAGAAAGAATTTATGGAATAAGGGCGCTTATTTCATATATAGTCGTTTATTCTAAGTATTTAAACCCTATTTAAACCTCTCATGTAACTTGAAATGTGCTGTGCTTTGTTTTCTTTTCAGATGTGTTGGTTGAGGAAAGTCCTGCTCCGTGCCAGATCCTGCACTTATTAGAGGAGGGAGGACCCCGACCTTTGACGTTCGTTCTGAACGCCAACCTGCTCGTCAACGTCAAACTGGTAACATGTGAGTAGAAAACACCTCAAATCTTGAAGTCTTTGGATCAACATACATCCTGCATATACTGGATAAAAAACCAGAATGGTGGCTGTCCTCACGTGTTCTCCCACAGATCTGCTCCCTGTTAACTCTCTTTGTGTGTGTTTGTGTTTGATCTGTCAGACTGCAGCCGGCAGTGTTGGTGTTTTGGCTCTAATGGGCTGCAGGCTCTGGGTCAGAGAGAGTTGGTGTTTTTGTTGGAGTGTTTGCCAGAAGAAAAAGCTCTTCCAAAAGACCTCTTCACTCTTTATCTCAACATTTACCAAGAAGCCCAAAAAGGTAGGCAGCACATTCAGGCCGTTCGTTTGTCTTTGTGTTTCTGCTCACAGGTTTTTGGACAAAATAGAGATAAAAGACGACATAATATTGATGTTCTGTTACAGGGAAGTTTTTGGAGGAGCTGGACAATGTGACGTTCACGAGCAGTTTTCTGGGCAGTAAGGACCATGCTGGGATGCTCTTCTTCTCTCCCACCTGTCAGCCTCTAGATGGCCTCACCCTCCCAAATCAGCCTTTCCTGGTCGGCGTCCTCGTCCAGAAACTGGAGGTTCCCTGGGCCAAAGTCTTTCCTCTCAGGCTGCTGCTACGGCTCGGAGCCGAGTACAGTGGTGGGTGACTTTCTGCAGTTTACTGCCGTCTCTGTCTCCGTCTTCTGATATAATTTAATATTGTAGGTTTTCACATACAAGAAATTCGCCTTGGTGTTGTAAACATAGTAGGAGAAAAGGAAAAGAATAAAACGAGTACTACAAAAGTCAAGAATCCTAAATATAACATGAATTTACAATAAAATGTATGAAAAATGTATTTAAAAACTATGTAAAATGTTAGGGATCTACCCGATTTGGAATTTTGTCAGTAGAATTAGATTTGGCTGTTGACGAGAACAGTTGAAGAAAAGATTTTGCCACAATAATCTTTCCAAGTTCCTTAAATTTTTGTTTTTGGTTTGTTGTTGTAATACTCATTTTGGCCACATGAGGCTGAAGTGCACCACTACACCGTGTTCGTGTTTTAATTCCTCAGTTAACTTGACACTAACACACTGTGCACCTGGAGAAATGAAAACTTTTTTTCCTCACTTGTTTCTCAGGTTTCTGTAGAGATCCTGCCTTCTTATTTGTGAAGATTTGCTTCTTTTTTCATTTTCTATGATAGTAAACTGAATCTGTTTGGGCTTTCAACTGTAACTTTGGTCTTTATGTTCTTTCAGTTTTTTTCTTGAGACCATATTTGTTATTCATAGCTAGATAAATCCTCTGTCGATCCTTTACCATTTAAAAAAAGACATGATCAAAACATACAATCAGAATTAAGAATAACAGCTGGCAAAATAAAGTTAAATATATATTAATTGGTGTGGGATTGAAGGAATTGAAGTTACAATTATAAGCTTTAAGAGTCTGGACATGTTAAGTTTAGGTACCTTGAAAGTGCTTGAACAGTGCTTAAATTTCATTTTTAAAAAGCTGTGGAAACCCTGGTGATGACAAACTGAATATTTTCTCTTTCTCAGTGTATCCCACCACGATGACCAGTGTCCGTTTTCGGGACTCTGTGTATCGAGAGACGGGACACACCATCATGAATTTACTGGCTGTGAGTACTAAAACACAGAGAGGGTTGATTTTGTTCCCACCAGTCTGGTGCTCACAAGTATTGTCACAACTGAAGCCATGTTCTGTAGTTTTTAATCCCTCTGAAACCTTGTTTTTAATTAAGTGGCTGAGGAGGTCCTGTTTGCTGTTAATCATTTCCTACAATTAGGTTATTTCCCAAATGACACTGAGGTCTGTTGTGGTTAAATTAAATTAAAAGACCGTCATCACTGTGTGATTGTAAACAAGTGTCAAAGCTTTTTCATTACTAATATTGTAAACTGTTTTTTAAGCTCTGCAAACACATTAACATTCAGGTCATTTCTCTGAATCCACAGCAGCTCAGACACAGACGTAGTTCAGGGTTTAATAAGACAGAATGCATCTGGCTTCCAAAATAAACTGTCACTCTGGTGCAGCTTGATCTGAGAACATTTGACGCTGTTTTCTCTTCTAAAGAGATAAATATAATGTCGTCAGCTGGCTGGAGTTTTGTGGTTTTGGATGAAAGATCTTTTAAGCAGTGTAACATTTCCTGTGTTTGCCTCAACAGTCAGCTTTCATTTGTTCATTTGTTTGTTTCATCTTAATGTACACGCTCTTATTGATTTCTTTAAGAGGCACGACTCTAAAGTCTGCGCACTAAAATTAGTTGTGGATGATGGGCAGATGAAGCCTTATGAAGCTTTGGACCTTTGTTTCTGTTTGTGCCTAAAAAAGATTCAAAGCTTCGGGCTTCAAATGCAGCAAATACAGTAACATCTGGTGACTTAATAAACTTCCAGCAGCCTGAACGACACCCCTCTGATTTTAATAGTTTTAGTCTCAGTATGTGAGCAAGACAAGTTTAAGAAGTCTGTGTGTTATTATCAAATCTGTAATACGTGTTAACATGTTTAAACATTGAAGTCACACAAAAACAAACAGATTAATCGATCGATGTGACTATTGAACAGCAGCCTCTGTGTTTTATTTCTGGTTTTCCAAAAAAAAAGGATCTCACTCTTTAACAAAAAGGTTTGTCTCTGTCGGGATCCTTTCCATAATGTTGTCAGACTCTTAGAATAACAGTCTGAGCCTGTCAGCTGCCCCGCTGCTCTGTGGCTGCTGGCCGAGGTGATCTACTGGACCAACTCCAAAACATTTTGTACCTGAACAAAAAAAAAATCAATGAAGACAGAAGCGCTGCATGCGTCCACCATATTTTCTATATGAACAAAAAACAGGTGTCGAGACGTTTGTCTCTGTTGTGTTGGTGGACAGACATAAAAAGAATCTGAGGCTCTCTGTTGCGCTCCAAAAATTTAAAAAGCCTTTATTGGTCCATGGCTTGACAAAATTGGAAAAAAAAAAATCCAGACCAACAGACAGCTCACAAGAGCCTCCATCAAAAAGGTCATGAAAATACATGTCTGTATATAACAACATCAGTCAGTAAAAATATTTTAACAAAAGTACACAGGAGATAAAGAGACCAATATATGAAACAAGTAAATACACAACAAGTAAACAGGAAAAAATAACAAAGAAAACAAAGAAAAAAGATGGGTACCCATTTTTCTTTGTCCCTTCTGTCCCTTTTTCTGTTTATTCATTGAGTATTTACTTGTTTCATACGTTGCTCTCTTACCTCCCATATTCTCTAAATTTGCTGATTGATGTCACTATATGGGGACGTGTATTTTCATGACCTTTGTGCCACATCAGTCAGTCTGTGGTTTTGTTTAACTTTGTCAAGCCATGGACCGGTTAAGGCTTTTTAAATATTTAGAACAGAACAGAGTGCCTTGGATTTTTTATTTTTGTCCACCAACACTCTACAGATGTTTAGTCACAACGGAGACAAACATTTTGTACCTATCAGTCATTTAGACCCCAAGATATTTAAAAAAGGAAAAGGGCCCAGGTGTAGATAATAGTGTACTTACCCTTTAACAATAGCAGATGCACATTTCTGGCCTTTGGTGCACCTCTTACAAAAAGAGTTTAAACTTGTAAATCCTTTGCAGACATGACTGAGTCTCCCTGAACTGTTTCCAACAGGACCTGAGGAACTACCAGTACAGTCTGTCAGTGGTGGAGGGCCTGAGGATCCACATGGAGATGGGCCACAGCTACATTGACATTCCCAAAAGTAGCTTCAATGAGGTAAGACACCTTTTAAAGGAATAATTCTGCATTTTGGGGAATAAACTCATTCACTTTCCTGCAGAGAGTTCGACGAGAAGATTGATACGACTCTCATGTCTTTATATTCAGTGCACAGATGCAAATCGGTAGATTTGTAAATGCAGGTTGTAGCGTTGGATCAACGACTAGAGGCCATTTTTCTCCCATGATTGTCAACTTAGCCTTCTCATAAAAAATAAAACAAGAACGCTGTGCAGTACAGACGGTTCACTGTGAGTTCTGTGTTTTTCAGATGCAGAAGGTGGTAAATGCATCAAACGAGCACGTCATCAGTATCGGAGCTCGTTTCAGCACAGAGGCCGATTCTCACCTGGTGTGTTTCCAGAACGAGGAGGGAAACTATCAGACTCAGGCCAACAGCATGCCGGGAAAAACCCGCACAGGTGAGAGATGAGTGATTCTGCTCATTCATCCGTCTTCTGTTTGTATCAAAATAAAGACGATGAGGGCTGAGTGAGCAAAATAACAGGACAAACATTCAGATGATGAGGTGTCTTCATTCTGTGTTATATAAATATTTAACCCTGTGATGGTGTTTGTGTGTGTTGTTACAGTGACTGGAGCCAGTTTTGTTGTGTTCAACGGAGCCCTGAAAGCCTCCTCGGGATTCATTGCGAAGTCCAGCATCGTTGAAGGTGAAGTTGTCGACTTCGTGAAATCAAGGCTGTGAATAAAGGAAGAACATATTAAAGGGAAACATTCGCCGTTCTTTTCCGGGTTTTTCAAATGGCAATGTCCACTCTTATAGCCTAACTCCACTTTTATAGCCTATAAAACAAAACAAACTCACAAAAATGTCAAGAAAGAAAATATTCTTACACTGTTTGTCTGTCATAAACTGTACACCTTCTGAATTCAAGTTTCTCTCTTTTACTGAACTAAGATGAGTTTGTTCATTAAACACAGTTCAAACTCAACAGAAACAAAATAAAACTCACCAAAAAGACTTTGTTAGTCTCTCCACTGTTCACCAATCACCAGCTGTGGTTGGTTTGACAACAAATCTTTAATCCAGATCATTAGATGTGAAAATATTGTGGCTTCTCACTGCCTCTCTGATGCCCAACCTCCTCGTCGTTTCTGTCGCCGCCTGCCATTTTCATCGTCTGTGGACTCAGAGTCCTGATCTGTGCTGTTGTGTATCAGCTCAGTACAGTATTCCCTGTTGTCCAGCTGCTCCCTGTCGTCTCTGAGACTGTGTTTGACCCTGTTTCAGCTGCTGAGCTCACTTCAGTTTCCCGCAGTGTAAACATAAACAGTCCCCCGGTGCTCTGAGCTGCAGGTCTGCAGGACAGACTCCAGTCATATTAGGGACTTTAGCTACACAGCTAACTGAACTAACAGCAGCTAGAAGGCTGAAGAGAGTTACAGCAGGGAATATAGTGAGCAGCAGTTAGTAGTTCCTCTGGTGATATGCTGCCCCCTGTTTGTTTGGAGGGTTTCTATAGCAAAGTCATCGTGTAGAAACCTACATTACATGGGAAAAAGTTTTTGGAATGGCTAAGAAAAATTGAATTTTGACCCAAAACCCTCTGTGTTGTGACCTAAATTTGAATGTCCTGGTTTGTATACACGTGGAACACCACTGTGAAGCTACAGAATGACACAAAAACCTCAAAAACCCCAAAACAAATGCAGTCGCCCTTTAATTTAACTCCTATTCTGCAATGTTGCAAATGTTTGTGTTTTAGACGGGTTGATGGTGCAGATCCCTCCAGAGACGATGGAGTCTCTGCGCACCGCCCTGAGGGAGCAGACGGACTTCCACATCCCCTGCGGCAGAAACGACGGAGGGGAGGTCCGAGAAAACGTCACTGTCCGCTGGGTCGACTGGAGTTCACCTGTCAACACGGGGTAACTGCACTGCACACAGTATACACAACTGTTTACACACTATTGTGCAATCTGTCCACTTTTTCACTACTGTCATGCCACACGCTCTGATCCAGCTGGTCCTCATGGAAACTTTCTTGTAGTAGTAGTTTGAGTTTACATAACCAACGAGGAGATGCTGATGATGTTGAAACAAAAGAGAAAAGTTATATGAAGAAATGAAAAATAAGCATCATGTCTGAGAGGTTTTTTTTTTCCTGTAGTTGTTGAAAAGAGTTTGAAATGTAAAAAGTTCAAACAATCGTCATGTGCCCACATGTTTATTAAAACTGCTTTGCTGGCCATTAAAGGGACAGTTCATCTAAAATCAAAAATCCTATTTAAAGCACTGCTGACTGTAAACACAACTGAAGGTTCCCTGCTCACTGAGCTCTAAAAGGAATGAATGAACCACAATTTGATTTATAACTCAGATACATTAATTGTGTTTTTATCTGTAATGTGATTTTCTGCTCTCCTGCAGCAAAACCAGCGGAGTTGATGGGAGACCTCTGGATGGCGTCCACAGTGTGAGGGTGCTGCAGGACACCGAGTTCGAGTCAGACGGACGCACCATCAGGTGCACTGAGGTGAGGCTCCTTTTTAATTAATTTTCCAGCGTGATGTTTGGTTCACAGTCCACGTGTGTGTGTGAACGTGCGATTGTCCCTCCAGGTGTTCTACCAGCTGAAGACTCCAGACAGCAGCCTCACGACGGTGCTGTCGTCCTGCAGCGTGTTCCAGAAGGAGATGGCTCTGGCCGCCTGCAGCGCTCTGACGCCTCACCTCGCCGTTCTCACCTCCAGCGGCATCAACTCGCTCTCTCTTCGCATCTCGACACAGGCTGACATGGTAAAAACCAACGCTTGTAACACAGTATCAACAAAGTCATGTGCTGTTATAAAGTTTAATTTTTTATGTCTATAATTTCACATTTAATGTTTAGTTTTATTGCAGAGTTTTCTTTTTTAATTTACGTTGTCATCACAGTTCTGTCATGAAATAAAAGGATATAAAGTAATACTGCGTCCAGACAAAACTAACGCTGGTGTTTGTGTGTTTGTGTTTGGTCTCAGGTGGAGTACCAGGCTGGCTGCGGAGGCCGCCTCCTCCCTCAGCACTACATGAACGAGCTGGACAGCGCTCTGATCCCCGTCATCCATGGAGGTAGCGCTAGCGTACCACAGACTGCCATGGACATGGAGTTCACCTTCTACATCACACACACCATCTAACGCACACGCAGAACATGACACACCCGAGAAGTATTGATTAAAAATCCACTGAACAGACGGTGTTTGAGCACAGAGAAAGAGAGAGAACGTGACGCGCTGACTCAGCGGCTCATTTTGCACATGTTGGACAGCAGCCGGTCGCAGAGGATGAGCCACTGCCGGCACGGCGTCCCCGCTCTTAGGTCGAGGACGTGAATTGATCTGAACGATTGTTTTTCTGTGAAGGAGCCGTTTGTGCGTCTGTGTGTTTCGTGCTCACCAAAGCTGCTTTACTACAAGAAGCCAAACACTAAACAAAGGAATACGACAACATGACCAAATAGAACCAAACTATTCAAAGCGTTTTTCTTCTGCTCTGCCTTCCAGGCTCCCTGCTGGCCTCCGTCAGCTCGGAGCTCCTCAGTGAATGTTTCCCACAGACACTCGATCGAATTGTCTCTCATTTGGATGTATTTATTATATTTTAATATGGGCTTATTGAATGAAATGATGATATTAAAGCAAGGGGACGTGACTGACTGCAGTGTTCAGTCCTTCAGAGGGGACACGTGTGATCAGGTGCTACGAGGTGTACACCGCAGGGATGACAAGAAATCACATCTCATTTCCTCTCAAGGTACTACGCTTCATTTAACATGCTGGTTTACGACGATGCTGCGCAGGACGACA
This sequence comes from Lutjanus argentimaculatus, assembly GCA_034769285.1. Classification (NCBI taxonomy): domain Eukaryota; kingdom Metazoa; phylum Chordata; class Actinopteri; order Lutjaniformes; family Lutjanidae; genus Lutjanus; species Lutjanus argentimaculatus. The sequence goes on along the minus strand of JAWZSL010000005.1, from coordinate 40,083,729 downwards.
TCGGCCTCATGCAGGAACATTTTTTTATCCTAAACTTTAGTCCCGTGACGTTCGTTCAAACAAGCATTCCAAGTCAGGTTCACCGAACTCTGCACAACCTGATGAATGTCGATGTTTGTGAGATGAAGTGTCTTTGCTCTGTCGTGGTTCATCTTTCCACCAACTCCGGTTTGGTCAAAATAAATCAGGGCTGCACAATTAATCGCAATTGGAAAGTGCAGCGTTCAAATCGTAGAACCAGAACCAGAACCAAGGAAAAACGTGTGAAAACAGCATTTTAATGAGGTTCTGTAGAGCTGCAGAGATGATCTGACCTAAAAATCTTTGTTCTCCAGATGAAAGAAAACATGTTGTTTGGTTCAGACCTCAATAAATATCACACCATCATGATCGTGATTTTAATAGTTTTCTTTTTTTTCAGTGAACATGAAAATTGTGAAGCAAAACAAAAAAATGATCGACTTTATCACCAAATCCTGCAGCCCTGATCCTGAGTGAAAATCATCAGACTCACATCGTCCTCTGTTGTTTTAGCAGCGGCTCTCACTCGTTATTTGGAGGCAAACCATTCAATCAGCCAAATAAAATGACAGAATCGCCCCAAAAATGTGTCCCTCCAAATCACAGGTAACTGAAAAGTTCTTCTAATGGCCCAACCCTGAGAAACGGCCCCAAATTTCTATGCAAGTCGACCTGTTCTTCTCCATTTGTGAGCGACTTTCATTTTCGAAAACGTTGCCAAAGGGTTAAAAGATGAAACGTATGTATCGGTGGCAGCAGTCGTATTAGAGGATGTGAAACAGTTCAGTCATCAGATCAGAGCCGTGCTGTGATGGAAATAAAGAAGGTTAAGAAGGTGAATAAATGTTCTGACATGAAGTTAGAAGGTAAAAAAAATGTCGGGTGGGAAAGTTGACATGTTTACCTGAACAGAGACCAGCGTAAGGCAGCTTAATTTCCAAATTATGCCCCAAAAAAATTTGAGAAAGTTGCCCACGCTTGGTGATAATCTGTTAGTAGTTTTTGTCATCATATTTAAACTCCTATATATTTCAGATCAAGACATTTTGATTATTATAAATTTAAATAAAAGCCCTCTGCTGTACATGACTTGTACGACAACCTGGATCACTCATGAATGTTTTATAAATATGAAAAAGTTGGTGAATGTCACAAATTCTCTTAAATCAGTCGTACGTGACACTTGGGATCAAATCTGTCCGTGTTCAGATGTTCAGATGTTCAGATGTTTCTTGCATGAGGTCCGTTGTGTGTCAGTAGCAGGTTTGTGTTCATGGCTGCAGAGTATCGATCAGCCGCCTCTTCATTCACAAGTTATTTATTTAAACGGTGAATGTGAGCATATATTTTGGAGATGGTCGGGGTCGGATGGTGAAGTGACATCTTCTCCTGGATTGAAGCTCAAGTTCATTTAAAAACCCAGGCTGACTTTTTGTTACCTTTGGTCCGAGATGCTCCTGATCCACTTTCATCATCTCAACATTCTTGGTTCTTTCAGTGTTTGAACGAACAGCGTCTTTCACAGCTGACTGGTGTTTCCCAGCTCTCACTCAGATACCAATGATTTTATGTGTCTGCTTCAGTTTTTTGAGTCTCAGTTAAATGATCAGATTTTGCACAGCTGATGGGATCTTTGCATCACATTTTATGGCTCTTTAAGCATTTTGCAAGTCATCTCACACCTTTTTTTATTATTAAGATTTAGCAATTATAAATGTACAGGCTTTTTGAAAACTTTAAAATGAATAGTTTGACATTTTGGTAAATACGCGTATTCGCTTTCTTGCCAAGAGTTACACAACTTCTTACACACAGCGAGCGAACTCCATCAGAGCGGAGAAATTTTCCTGATATCGTACGAGCAGTGTTGAAGCGGCGCCCTGCTCGTGATTTCTCCCTCTGCACAAGTTTTGTTTTTTTTTTTTTAACTACCATGATTTTCTTAAGACATTATTGTTTCTACATAGTTTGAGGACAGTTTTACAGCTGCAGCTTATTCTCATCATCAGTGAATCTGCTGATGTTAATCGATTGGGTTTGATCTGTAAACACAAGTTGACGTCCTCAAATGTCTCATTTTATCCAAAACACAAAAATACTCAGTTTACTGTCAGACGTGACAAAACAAACCAGAATCAGAGAATTTGGACATTTTTTATTTAAAAAGTGACTCAAAACTATTAATCGATTATCAAACTCGTTGGTGATTAATTTAATAATCAGTTACTAATCAGTTCATCCTTGCAGCTCCAGGCAGTTCACTTACTTGTAAGTCCCAACAGCCTGTTTTCCTTCCTAACTTTTATCTTTTATGAAGATGTTCCTATAAACAAGCTGCTGTGGATCATAAAGGATGTGCCGCATCTTAACGTGGAGAATTTTTTTTTTCACGTTTTTCATCCATGTTGACTGCTGACGGGACAACAAACAGGACGTCAGTGTTGATGTTCAATAAAGAAAATAGGTTGGAGGTGATGCACGTGTTTGAAACTTTGCAAAAATACAACCAGGGTGAGCGTTTTTTTTTTAAAACAGGCGACACGTAACTTAGCCTGCTTGCTGACGCACGGAGCAGGCTGGGACGTCGTCTTTGGGAAAAAACTGAAACAATCTGATGTCTGCTCGTGCATATCGCTTCCAGTTAGGAAGAGTGTCAGAAGAGAGGACCGATGTTCACTCTCATAACTGTCAAATAGTTAAATATAAAGCTATAGTTAGCAGCTGATTAGCTTAGCATAGCATAAAGACTGGAAGCAGGGGGACACAGCTAGCCCGGCTCTGTCCAAAGGCAGGAAAATCTGCACCATGTCATTGTTCCTACGATCAACTATTCTGAAGCTCAGAGTCTGAAAAATGTCCCTTTAGATCGAAGGCCCCTGTTGTTGTTTTGAGCCTGTCGCGCTGAGAATAAACAGTTGTGGGTTTCAGCAGTGGTTCCCAAACTGGGGGGCGTGAAAGACCAGGGGAGGGAAAAAAAAGAGTGAAATAAAGTTGAATGTGATGGAGGGAAATAAGCAAACAAGTTTGCTGATTCTCTTCTGCAAACCTTTATTTCACTACTTTTTTTTATCAGTTCCACCTCCAGTTGTTGCTAATGATTGACAAAAATTGTGGGTTGGCGATGGGGCACGAACGCTTTTCAGCACACAACAACACGGGCTGTCGGACAAATGGGAGATTTTTCTGATTATTGGGAGTTCAGAATAACAGGCAGATTCTCAGAAGTATTCAGGTATCAAAACTTTTTCAATACCATGTTTAAAACTCTACAGCGTCCATTCATTTTAGTATCAAAAGTACCAAAACTATAAAAAGAAACTGATTCAAGTTCTTATTCAAGACCTCAGTTCAGTTCAGTCTTTAACGTCCTGCCTGAAATTTGTCTCTCAGCACAAGCAGACAGTGTTCAGTGACGTCCTGCTGAAGATGTTTTCTTTTTGCTGTGGTATCGAAGGAGGTATCGTTCTTTTAAAGTTTAAAATTCTGGTGTCGTGACAACTTCTACCAGCGCCTAAAGCTCACTAATGAACATGTCATCTTGTTTGTTTGATTGGTATAAAAACTGATGTTTAAAAGCGACATGTAAAACCACAGTTTGTTGATTTTATGCTTTGGTTTTTGTACAAATTGTGCAAGAAAAGCGAATAAGCGGATTTCCCAAAATATCGAACAAACGTAAAATAAAAACATCGCTGTGGGTGATCTGAGCTCAGCAGCAGTCGTCTCCACAAAGTATTTTCCCCACAGTGAGAAGCATCAGACCTGTTTCGTGTTTTGAATTAATTTAAGGTATTTTCGCAGCAGCTTTAAGGCACTTTAGAACCATTAAAACAACAAACGGCTCCGAGGTTTTTCACTGTGTTCGTATACAGAAAAGTGTGGCGTGTGGGTTTTTAACGGGTGGATAAAACGTCGCCCCTTTTTTTTCTTCACCAGCTTCTCTTTTTTTTTTCCACAAAAATTTAAAGCTCATCAGAACTGCCGTCGTCCTCGTACGAGCGCTGAGGTCAAGAAAAACTCGTTAAAGTCAGAATAAACGAGCGCAGAGAGGATCCATCCCTGTAAATTACAACCAAGCCAGCATGTCGGCTTTGTCCAAATGTATAAAAGATGAACTGTGTGCATAGAGATTTTCGTTTTGTTTGTTTCGTTTTTAAATAATGAAGAATTATTTTTGGAATCATTGGTATAAAAGTTTTAAGAAACAGAATAAGAGTCCATATTTTTGATAGGACATAGGCTACGTTCATTTTGCAGTTTGTGTGTTGCGTTCCTTGTGCACTGAGAGGAAGAAAAAAAAACACTAATTCCACATTTAATTCCACAAATAAACAAATCTAATCTATCATTTTGTCATAAGGTGGAAAATATTGACTCTCTAAATGCATTGCTTGAAGATGAATGTGCAGGTAAAGGTGTAAAAAAAAAAAAAAATCTGAAGATAAAATAAAAGCAGCTTTACAACCCTCATGTTAATACAGATTATTTATTTCTTATGTTGATTTTCAAAATGTCTTCATGCTCAGAGATTTGATATTTAGTGGCAACAAAACATTTTTATCTTTTCTTCATATAAAACAAGTGAATGCACCTGCAGGAGGAGCTGTTTTTGTGAGTTTTAAACCTCCATGTTTGTTTGTTAAACGCTCACTCACTCATGTTTTTATATGTCAGAGGATGCTCTAGTGTTTGTTTAATTTTGCCCAGTTTTTTGACTGACAGGCTGCTTTAATTTCTTCTCAGAGAAAACGTTGACCTGATGATTTTATGTCACCTGAGTTACCTGCTCCTGCATCACACGTGTTTAGTAAACACCACAGAGGCCACCAGCCACAGCTGACTGTTTTCATTTTAGCCACGTTAGCAGCTCCAGAGATGGCAGTCAGTCCACCACTTTGATTTTAAAGGGGCAGCCAGCCTTAAAATAAAAAATACATGAGTTGCAGAGATGGATGAGATGGATGGAACTAGATGTCACTCGGGTTTGTGCTGCTCAAAGCACCAGAAGATACATTTGAGAAACTCAACAGCAGAAATCATGACCTGGTTACTGAAGATAATCCACAGAACTCGTTGTGAGCAGGTTCATGTAGGAACTACTTTTCTTGGCGGGTGTAAAAATGTATGTTTGATTTTGGTTTGAGCTGTATGTAGCAGTATATAAACATTTAATAAATCACATTATAATACTGTTATAAGCAGATATAAGGTCATGTTTAGTGTTTATTACTGTACAGAGTTTGTCAGCAAGTGCAACTTTTTAAATTATTACAGCAGTGTTTTTTTTGTGCTGCAGAGATGAGTTCTAAAACCCAGAACTGAGTCAGCATTTTTGCCCCTAAAGTCTGACTCCTCAGTGTTGTTGGTCACTTGTCTCAAGCGCATTGTGGCGTCCGTTATCTACATTTTCAGAGTCGGCGGGAAACAAGAACACACTTCTGAGCTGCAACCTGCACGCTGAAAACAGCAAATTACAGTACGAACGTAAACAAGCTAACAGCTGTTAGCTTTTCTTTTACAGTGATGGAGTCTTTAACACCAGAGCTCACCTCCAGATGTGCAAATGTTCCACCAAAACAGGTTCCCTGCTGCATCCTGTGCGCCTAAGATGTCTGTGATTGGTTGAAAGAGATGCAGACAAGGCAGAGCGTTGGGCTGCAGTGGAGGGAGGTCTGGATATGAGACTAGTGTTTTTGATTAGATGCCAGAAATAAGATTTGTGGTTAACAACAAGCTTAAAAGGATTTTTTTGTTTTAACGACAGAAAACATGTCAGTTAAAACTGGACTCATGAATGTTTAAGCTTTTTGTGTCTTAAAAAAGGAGGATGCTAAGAACAGCCCATTCACACCTGGTATCAAGGTGTGATCAGTGTCCGATGTGAGGTGTAAAGTCATGTGATCAATCTGGGTGTTCAGGTTTCTGTACATCAATCAGAACTTATCCAGATACAGATCACATTTTAATACCAGGTGTAAAAAAAAAAGTTTGCAGCCTAACGTTAACCTTTTACTTCTCAAAAATCACACTCAGATCAAATCATGTTAATTTGTGAAGATTATCTCGTTGAACAGAACTTGTCAGTATCAAACTTTTGTTTGCCGCAGAGTTTATTTTCTGCACTAATTCAAAATTCAGTTGAAAAAATCTCATTGTCTTTTTGTGGAGCGAACCAGAGTGATTCAAAAATACCTTGTCCCTGCAGCTCTGTATCTTGGGCTGTTTGGTCGGTAAAATGTCAGAAAATGGAGAAAAATGTCAATCTGTGTTTCCCAAAGTCCAAAATGACGTCTTCAAATGTCTCGTTTTGTCCACAACTCAAAGATCTTCAGTTTACTGTCAAAAAGGAGCAAAGAAACCAGAAAATATTCACATTTAAGAAGCTGAAATCAGAAAAAAAGTTATGGGTGACCACAGAAGGGGAGTTATACTTGTTGAGTTATACTTGTTGATAAAAACATGAACAAACACTCAAATCTGCTTACAGCTGCATTATAGTGTGTTATAAACATTCATTAAATGTTTATATACTGTTCATAAATCCTAAACAGAGCTAACGTCTGCAGACAGAGATGATGAACATTAGTCCTGCTCTGGATCTTGTTAGCATTTGCAGCATTTGGCTCAAAGCTCCGTCTCCCAGAGTTTCATCCATTTTCAGAAATCAGCGTTCAGGCGTTTTATTTTGAAAATCATTGAAAGAGCTTCTGTTTATTTCAGGACACATCTGGCAGCTCGTTCATGTGTCTGTTTGAACATGGAAGTGAGTTTTATTTCTCTAAATTCTGGTCTGAAATCGGTTGTGACACCTGAGCGTTTATGACGTTTGTCCTCTGCATGACAGCGGCGGCAGGTTGAATCATTTTCTGATTTATTTTGGCGGGAAAATGGTCAAAAGTCCACATGTTTTCACCTGCTGAGCAAATAACCTCCAAACACATTCTGAGAGCCGATTGATCTCCACAAAGTGCACGCCACGTTATTTTCATTACGTGAACTTTGGAGCGCTGCAGACGGGACGATCGAGTTTTGTTTCCTCCAGGGTTGATTTTTATTATTTTATTATTATTCTGTTTTTCAGGGCAGTCGTCATTATTTTGTTCACTTTTTTTCTGTCAAAATGACTAAATTTCTGCTTTCTGATTGTTTCTGATGTGTTGTTTTGTGTAAAAAAATCATCTATTTATTCATAAACACCAGCTTTATTTGGTGAACCTGGTATCTGGGTCCTGATCAGTTTCTGAATAGCTCCTGTATTTAAAGAATAAAATGACTTTTATGACAAATGTTTTTTTGTCATTTTTGTATTAATTTATTTTTTTAATACAAAACCTTTACATTTTTACTTCTCTATTTTAAAAAAAAATACAAAGATCTTCATATTGCCATTTTTTTTCATGCAACTGAATACATTTACTCAAGTACTGTACTCGAGTTTTGAGGTATTTTACTACTACTGTGTTCCAGAGGGAATTATTGTACTTTTTTACTCTAAAACATTTTCGTGACTTTGCAGATTCAGATTAAAGGAGAAATCTGTAATATATTTACTGTAATAAATGATCATATGTCATCAGAGATGAAGTTGAAACACTCGATTCTCTGACATCAGTGCTGCAGGTTTGAAATTTCTTTTCCAGGCTGGAATAACTGTTATTGTTTTCTGGTTCACATAAATTAGACTTTAAATTAATGCCGAATGTTTGCTGAATGAGAAAGTGTCTGTTTATGAGTTGTAAGAAATCATTAATAATCTTGTAGAAGGAGTAAATGTTTATAACGGTTAAATCGAGCAAAGTGTGAATGGAGTTTGGCAGCAGTGAGACAGACAGTCACTGAACTTTAACTCTAGAGTGTGTATTTTCTCACTCACAATTTCAATTTTAAATTGAAAACTGATCAAAATGAGGTTTTAATTGTAAGAATCCATTTGAAATGCAGAATCATGAAGGCCACCAGTATTTGTTTTCCTCTCCACTCCCGACTACTTCCGTCCCCGGCATTTGTCCGAAAAAAAAGCACAAAACCTCAAAGACGACACAGCGGAGCTTATCAGCCGTTATATCAAACTATGTCACATCATATAATCTCCTTCTCAGAGGAATTTTAAAATGTAAATTTCAGTTCTGATCTAAAATTGTTGATCAAAAGTCATATTGTTATAGAAGTTAAATATCGCTCTCTCCAAACCAACCAAACTCCACTGGAAAAACCAGTAATTTTACCTCACAGCACACAGGAGCTGCTGTGGTGTCTCGATCACAGTGGTGTTTGTGTGGCAGGGGTGAAAAAAACACAGGGCATCAGCTGTAGGTCACAGGTCACCAGTGTGCCAAAAGTCATGATGCATTCATGGTGCAACAGTCCCAATCTCTGGTTTACACTGAAGTGGTCCTCTTATGTGACTTAAAACTCCTACACCTCTGTAATAAAAAGACACAGGCAAGTATTAATCAATCATTTAAGCGTTTTTGTGAAAATCTGGGGCACCAGTGAGGCAGTTTCCTCCCCTGCTCCCCCCCGTAGTTCACCAGTGATCGATCGATCGGTTTGTTTGCGTACGTGTGTGACATAGTTGTTTTAAAGGTTAGTTCAGGTTTGCAAAATGGAAATTTTGCAGTATTTTGTTGAAAATGTTTCTTTCTTTTTTCATTTTTTAGAAAATGCTTTACAGGGTTGAAACAGGATAAAAATGTTTCAAAAGGCAACGAAGCAAATAAAATCAGAGAGTTAATAATTATTCAAAAATAAAACTGCAACTATAATATTTGATACAAAACAACAATAATAAAACAGATGAGACAAGATGGAAATACAACAGTGTTTCAGCATTAATAAAAAAGTTTTCAGAACAGTTCTGAGGTCAGTTTGATTAAAATCACAATAAATTGACAATAAAAACACCGTCTGGTTGACTGCTGATGACCTCATACAACTTCTGTTTATTTTATTTTATTTTATTTCATTGTTTGTTTGTTTTTTTTGTACATATGTAAAATTACAATAAAATTCAGGTAATGAGAGAAAAGGTCAGAGGTCAGGAGGCCTCGTATGAGTTATATGAGTATAATATATTAATAAAAACTAACACAATTTAAAAAAAAAGAAACACATCCATGTTTCCAGATGTGTGAAATAATAAAAAATGTTCATTATAAACTTAAAATTACAACTTTAAAGTGTTTTATTTATATTGATAAAATTATTTAAAATTTTACTTTTTTTAACTTTACTGATTGTTGAATGAGAGTGTTGAATTAGACCTGAGCTATCTGGGTTGAAATTCATTGAGTGTTTTGTGTTTTGTTGTTGTGAGTGTGTTTGGGGTGTGTGTGAGTGTGTGTGTGTGTGCAATAGGCTGAGCTCAGGGTTTGAAGTCCTCTGAGTGTGTGTGTGTGTGTGTGTGTGTGTGTGAGAGGAGGCGTGGTGTTTACTGTCTAACTTTCTCTTCCCTCCACTTCACTTCATTCACACACAGACTCTGACAGGAGACACACGGAGACACACTGAGACGGACGGAGACATGAGTGGACGAGTTGGAGACTTGAGTCAGAAGCAGGATGAAATCTTAACTGAGGTAAATAATAAATATTTACATTTAAATCCATATATTTCCCGTCATTTTAAGGCTCTGATTGGTTTTAAATTCTGTGTTTGTGTCTCTGGTTGTGTCTGTTGTGGAGACACGTTGACTCTATGGTAACTTCAGTTGTCTCCTGTGTCCTCACAGAGACTCTGTTCTCATTGTAACTGAGACTTTTACCTCTGTGGTACAAAGAAAGAACATTTACTGAACTTAAATATAAATATTGACGTACTTGTTCTATTCTTCAGTGTTTCCATTTTATTCTATTTCTGTACTTCATCTCATTTCTAAAGGAAATATTGTTCTTACCCGACTGTACTTATTTGACATTGTGTCTTTTGGGATTATAATAATAATCAAAACTTTATAAACTATATAATAATATAACAATCTGAACTTATTATTATGAATATTGTTGTATTTGTTTACTGGTTGAGATTTTGTCTCAGCAGAGTAAAAACACAGGATGTGTAGTTTATTTTGATTTGTTTATTTTATTCTAATTTGTTCTTGTTGTGTTGAACATTAATATTTAGTTTGATTGAGTTTGGTTTTGTGTAAATTGGGCATAAAGAAAGAACACAAATACAGATAATTTATCCATGAACTACAAAAATGGAGGGGAGGACTTCTTCTTCTTGTTTGTTTTTTGTACGTGTATATTTTATTGTATTTTTATTGTATTATCTATCTGTATATATAGTATTATCTGATCTATTATCTAAATCACTGAAAAGCACTGAAACAGTAAACTTTCTGGTATTTTTTAATAATTATAAACAACTATAAATAAATAATAAAACAACAACAACACACAAAAAGAACAAGTTGAATTAAGAAAAAGGATCAAATATACATGAACTGATAAAAAAAAAGCTTTAAAAAATAAAAACAATCTAGTTTCTGTTCTGTAAAAACAAACGCAGTAAGAAAACATGAACTGAATTTATTATGTGTCCAGTTATTGTTATTATTGATTGATCTGTTGATTATTTTCTGAATTGATCGTTCGTCATCATCAGCGTCGGAACGTGATGAAAAATATCCATCATAATTTCCTAATGTCCACTGCAGTTATTATTAAATTACTTGTTTAATATATTTAATTAATTAACGCAGAAGACTCAAGAAAAGCAGCAAATCCTCACAGAGAACACGACGGAACGAGGAGAACGTGAAAAATTACATAAACGACTGATCATTTGACAGGAGAAGTTTTTTATACTTCATCATACTGACTTTTTAAAAAGTTTATTCACTTTCTACCTGAGGTTTAGTGAGATCGATACCACTCTCATGTCTGTACAGTAAATATAAAGCTACGTCCAGTGATGAGTTAGCTTAGCTTAGCATAAAGACTGTAAACGGGGTCTGGGTCTGTAAATCTGAAGCTCATTAATTAATTTATTGTTTAATCTGAACAAAACTTTGAGTGTAAAAGTGATGATGAGCTGTTTTACATGTTGAACTACTTCCTGTTTCTGAGTCGGTCACTTTGTTTTTAATCTTCTGTTTGTTCACGTTTGTGTGAAACTTTATGAATAAAAGTATCAAAGAAAGTCGTTCTTTCACAGGTTTATTGATCAGTTTGTCCTGCAGATGTATTTCTAACTTCTCCCTCAGAGACGAGCGTCTGACCTTTAACCTTTAACCTTCAACCTGACCTTCAGCTGATACACAGCTGTTAACATCTGTCCTCATGATATCTGACTGGAGACAAACGTCTGTTGTTTTTCACATCTTATGATCCATTTTTGTTACATTATGATTCAGTGGTAAGAGCTGATTTTGTCCTGAGGTCACATTTGTCAGAATCAGAGTAAAAATAAAGGTAATAAAATTAAATAAAGATCAATACAACATGTTGATCAGAGATCTTTGGAGCTCAGTGCTGGAAGGTGATGGATTTTATTTCCTTTACACAGAGCCAGGCGGCTGTTTCCCTGTTTCCAGGCTTTATGCTAAGCTAAGCTAAGCTACTGGTTTCTGGCTGTAGTACTTACAGGCAAGAAAAAGAATAAGGCAACAAACTTTTAAACTAATTTAAAAAGAAGAAAGATTACTTTTAAACCTCCCTTTAAAGCTCAGATCAGTTTTTAAATCTAAACTTAATCCTTAATTCTGTTAAACTTTGATCCAGTATTAACTTTAAAACAACACTTGAGGAGGTTTAACTTTTATAAGATTTTATAAGATAATTTAATAATCAAGTTAAGGAACAAACTCGACCCAACTTTTTTTTTTTTTTTTTTTAATTCAGCCAACATGTTTTTCTCAAAGGAAGAGAAAATAGAGCAGACATCTATTTAATTTTTTGGTTTAAATCATTAAACTTGGCTTTACTAAACTGAGATTAGTTTTTAACACAGCTCAGCTGAATTTTAAGCCTGAAATTGTTCATTTTAAACCTGGTTTTGCTAAACTGATTCAAACTAATCTTAGATTTAATTCATCTTTGTTGAAGCGACCCAGTCTCCAAACTATTCTTTAAATATTAAAGCTGTTTTTTTTTTTTAAAGTACCTTTTCATTGTGATGTTGATGTTGATCTTCTCTCTGATTCTCTGCCTCCAGTTTCGGGGGAGGATCCACGACATCCTCCCAGACCTGCCGGCACAGCACGACCACTACCTCCTCCGCTGGCTGCGAGGTGAGACCTACAGCCCGCGCGCACACACACACACACACACACACACACACACACACACACACACACACACACACACACACACACACACACACACTGAAACCTGCTCTCTCTGTAGTATTTAACATTTTGTCTGTGCGGGTTTATGATGCAGGCAAAACAACAGTCACACAGGGAGGCAAAGTGACTCCTTTAATACAAATATAAAGAAAAAAGGAACAAACAGCAGGTCCACAGATGGACAAAAGATGGACAGACAGACAGACAGACAGATGAGACAGGAAATGTAAAGAACTGACATGTGATTACAGTTTAAAGACAAACAGAAAAACACCAGAGGCACAAATCAAAGAAATTAAACTAAAGATCACCTTTTTTCTGTGTTTGAAGAAAGACTTCAGGCCTCTTATCTCTTATCTGACCCCTTATTATGTTCTTCAGGATTTTCTCTGTGATTTTCAGTATAATCAGAACATTAAATGCAACATTTCATCCTAATTTTCACTAAATGTAGGGTGCAGTGAGGTATTTTACTGGAGTATTTCCATTTTATGTGACTTTAAACTTATATTTCTACACCTCAGAGGGAAATATTGTCTTTTTTACCTCCCTGCATTTGTCTGGAAGCTTTAATTACCAGTTTTCTCCTTTTTATTTATTCAGGTGAGTTTCACTGACAGCAGGAACGCCCTAATCCCATTCACACCTGGGAGCTGACCAGTATGACCACAGCCTGATCTGGGTTAAAGGGTTAGCTCAGATTATTTGAAGTGAGGTTTATGTGTTTATTTGGATTATTTTCACCACTTTATCTTGCTGTCAGATTTTTTCTGATGGGAAACCACCGTTATATAAACCTCTCTCTGTCAACCAAACTCCTTTGACAAAATCAGTCATTTTACTTCACAGAACACGGGAGTTTCTGGTCAACTTCTGTCTCGATCTGTTTGTTTGTTTGTGTTATTTTATAACTTTGGTGTTTTAAAGGGTTAGTTCAGATTCACCGACGTCTCACAACAACACAAACAAACTAACTGATCGAGGTGGAGGTAGACCAGCAACTCGTGTCCTGTGAGGTCAAATTATTGTTTTTTTCTAATGCAGTCTGGTGGCTTTGGAGCAGCGATATTTATAAACAGCAGTTTCCTGTTGGAAAGGTGAAGCGGTGAAAATATTCTAAACATAGTGTAATAAATATTGCTTTTTAGCTAACCAGCAAACAATCAACTTTTTTAAAACTTTTTTTTTTTAGATGGAAAAATAATCGATTTAAGGGACAAACTCAGCCTGAGTTTTACGATGCAGCTCATCTTTCTTTCACTCCAGTTAATAATTCAGATAATAAAAAATAATAGTGCTTTTCTGCTGAGCAATCACGAGCAGGCTAACTAGGCTTGCTAGCAAACGATATCAGTCGATATCAGTCACAGCAGGAGGCATGAATGAGGACTTTTACTGCTGATACTTAGAGTAAATTATGGTGATAATATTTAATTACTTTAATTCAGGACTTTTACTTTTACTTTTTTTATGTTTACATTGTGTGTGTTGGTGCTTTAACCTGAGTTAAGGACCTGAGAAGAGGAAACATCATCACTGACTGAGTGAAAGTCACAAACTGATGAGAGAGAAGACACACAGTTACCTCTCCTCTAAACACACACACACACACACACACACACACACAACCTGAGACGCTGCGTGTGTGTGTGTGTGTGTGTTGGCTGTGATTATTCAAAATGTTTCAGGTGACTGTGGGGGAGTTCACACCCGAGGCTACGCTCACTCTCTGCTGAACTCTGAGACGATGAAAGCAGCTTTAAACAAACCTGTTCTCACGTTCTCAAACTGCAGCCGGTTTCAGTGGAGAACTGGGAGGAAATACCAGAGCTGGAGGCTTCGGTATCGACGCCTGTCACAGGAGGGTTTCCTGTCTGATTTCACTCCTCTACAACATTTATATCAGTGGAAACTTCAGCCACTTGCGTTAACTAATGGGCCAAAAAACATGACATCCCTTAAATTAAATTAAAACTAAGAGAGAAGAATAACAGAAGTTACAGACAGAGAGAATATTAATTATAATTATAAATTAATTACATTATTCAATTAATCACCAACTATTTTGATAATCAATTAATCATTTTGAGTCATTTTTAAATAAAACTCTCTGATTCCAGCTCCTTAAATGTGAATAGTTTCTTTTTAAACTGAATATTTTTGTGTTTTGGACAAAATGAGACATTTGAAGACTGATGCTCTGGAAAACAGTGATTTTCTGCCCTTTTACAGACCGAACCACAAACTGATTAATAATCGATTAATTGAAAAAATAATCTCGCCGCCCTGATTTACGCTCAGTTGCCAGTTTATTAGGTACGCCTGGCTCAGATGAATGCAGTCCTGTAATATTTCCTCCTTCATGAAGGTTACAGTGTTCATGTGTTTTAAAGAGGCGTTGATTTTTTACTGTAGGATCATTTTGAAGGTTTGTGCTGCTGTTGAACAGTGTTTCTGTTATTTTGTCCACCTCACTGATGACAGTAGGCTGAAATATGCATGTTTGATTTCTTGCCAGGGGTTAGGTGAGAAGATTGATTCCACAATCATATCTGTGTGTTTAACTATGCAGCTACAGCCAGCAGGTGGTTAGCTTAGCATAAAGACTGAAAACAGGGGAAACAGCCTGATTCTGTCTGAAGGGTCCAACACACGACGCTGCATTAAACTTTCTTTTGCATGAAGAACAATGTGTTATTTCTTCTCTCATTTGCAGCGTTCTGCTGGTTAATCAGTCATTTATTTCCTCTAATATTCACCCCTCTGACCCCGTGACCATGAAAGTTATAGTATTTACTCAGCCTGCAACATTTGAACCACACGACTCAGAGGTCTCATCCTACAGTCACTGTTTGTTTTACACTGTACAAAGTCTAACCTCAGTAAACCTGCAGAGACTTAAAAGAACGTCTCCGTCCTCTGGAACATCAATATCTGATAAGACGGTGCAGAGAGATTAAGAAACATTATATAAAGGAACTGATTTTAAGATTTTATTGATCACTTTTAAAGCCCGTCTGGGTCTGGACCCGAGTTTTATGAGCCTCAGATCCTCGGGGGACGGGGCCCCTCCTGCCTGTTCCAAAGTCGAGGCTTAAATCTAAAAGGTGACCGTGGTTTCTCTCCATCAGGGGCCCCTCGACTTTGGACGAACCGGCCCGTCGAGATCAGGCTGCAGAATCTTTTAGATCACTTCTTAAAAAACATTTTCATGGACTTTCTACTTACAGACAGGGGACACATTTTGAAACATGAAACTTTCTTTCACGAAACATAATTTCAGTTGATAAAAGCACAATAACATCTGATTTAATGTGATGAAGAGGTGAAATGATCATTTTGTATTTAAATATGTTATTTACCACGACTGTGAGGTGCTGGAAAAGATTCCTAAGGGGGGCCCGGACCTCAGGTTGGGAACCAGTGGATTAGACAACATCATGTAAAGTCTCTGTCATCTCCTCCCTTTATTTTCATTCATTATTCATTTCATTATTATTATTATTATGCAGATTCAGTCAGCTGCACGTCTCGTGGAGAGGAAACCTCGTCCTGGTCAAATGATCAGAATCATTTCAGTGATTTCTGTGTCATTTCTCACGTAGTCTGGCTGAGTTGGTATTTTGTGCGACGGATCATTGACTCTTTGTGTTTAGTCGTCCAGAGTTCAGGGAGGTTTTGGATCGATTGGTGACTCTGTGACTGACTATGGTTCAATATTTACATGAGCTGTTAACCCCGTTTGACTAAAAACAGACAAACTGTCTGAATCAGTAATGATCAGCAGAGGAAAAATAATCATTTGTTTTTCAGTGAGTCCCTACAGGAAGTTACGATTCACGCAAATTCAACCAATCCCAGTGAATTCTGCACGACCCTCCAATTTTGTTCAAACTCTGCAACTTTTCTGCAAATTTAACATCATACATGTTCAATGAACCCAGTCAATGCACTACAGTACCTCAAATTTCTACTCAAGTACAGTATTTGAGTATTGTAAATGTACTTAGTTACTTTCCATCACTGCTAAAATATGTGTAATGACCCTTTAAGTCATGTCTCTACTTTTAATGAGGATTTTTTTTTTTTGCTTTTTGCAGCCCGAAGCTTCAATGTTCAGAAAGCTGAAGCCATGATCAGAAAGGTGAAGTTTTCCTTTAATTAAATCTTATTAATCTTGGGAGCTGCAAGATGTGGTCGGTGAAAATGTTTTTGACCCCGCGTTCTGCGGTTCTGTTCTTTTTGTCTCTCTTCTCTTGTCTCTGTGTCTCGTGTTGTCTCTTCTCTGTCTCTCTGTCTCTGTGTCTCTGTGTCTCTGTGTCTCTTGTTCTTGTCTCTGTGTCTCTCTGTGTTCTCTCTGTCTCTCTTTGTGTCTTCCCTGTCTCTGTGTCTCTGTGTCTCTCTGCTCGGCTCTCTGGACTGTTCAGGAGGAAGATGAACGTAGACACCATCATATCTGACTGGCAGCCTCCAGAGGTAAACATACTCTGTTAGCTGCACATTAGAATTTTACAACTAAAACTAATTCACAGATTTTTAACTACTGCAGGGAAATATTTAAAAACAGAGCTTCAGAAGGAAGTAGAGAGGAAGAGGAGGAAGATTTTCTTTTACTTTGGTAATTGGACTCATATTTTTACAGTTGTCCTTTAAGCATCTTTAATCAACGTTGGCGATTTAAAGGATGATGAAGGAAAAGTACGGTGGCCCTGAGACAAAAAGGGAACAAAAATCAATTTGACTTTATTTCCAGCTGACTTCAGTAAACTCATGAGTCACAAACCACGTCAAGCAACAGGTCCCAGCTGTGTGCATCACTTTTTACTGTCCTCTGGAAACATTTTCTATGTGATATTAAAAACAAAGAAAAATGACCACTTGAAAAAATGTCCTTTATTAAATAATAAATCTGATGTGTACAGTACAGTTCTTTGTTCAATATTAATTTGTGTGTTTGTTTGTTTAATTAATTTTCTTTTTTTAATAAAATCAAAGCAGCCGTGACTTACGAATAATTTCTTTTTTGAACATCTGGAGTTAAAATAACACTAGAAATGGTGAAAGTCTGTTAAATGCTGTGTTTATGTGTCCTTCGTGTGTTTTCATCAGGTGATTGAGAAGTACGTATCAGGAGGGATGTGCGGCTACGACAGAGAGGGAAGTCCCGTCTGGTACGATGTGATTGGTCCTCTGGATCCTAAAGGTCTCCTGCTGTCGGCCACCAAGCAGGACTTCATGAAGACGAAGATCAGACACACTGAGATGCTGCAAGGGAGTGTCAGAGACAGTCTGAGAAGGTCAGGACACCACCACCACTGTCTTTACTCTTCTTCATGTCTCCTTTCCTCCCATGACTTGTCTGCTTTCCTCCGTCTTTGTGTCCAGTTCTCTCCTTTCTTTTCCTTTTGTCTCTCCTCTCTTGTCCTGTCTCGAGTACTTTCCCCTCATTTCCTTTCCTTTCCTCTCCTCCCTTGTTTCCTCCTCCCTTGTCCTGTCCTGTGTCCTTTTCTTTTGTGTCCTTTCCTTTCCTCTCCTCCCTTGCTCCCTCCTCTCTTGTCCTGTTTTGTGTCCTTTTCTCTCGCTTCCTCTCTTCCCTCCTTCTTGTCTCATTTCAAGTCCTCTTCTCTCTTTCCTTTCCCTTCCTCTCCTCCCTTGTCTCCTCTCTCTTGTCCTGTTTCATGTCCTTTTCCCTGGTTTCCTTTCTTTCCTCTCCTCCCTTGTTTCCTCCTCTTTAGTCCTGTTTCAAGCCCTCCTCTCTTGCTTCCTTTCCTTTCTTTTCCTCTCTTTTCTTTTCCTCTTTACTCCTTGACTCCTCTCTTCTCATGTGTCCTCCTCTCCTCTCCCTTCTTCATCTTGTATCTCCTCTCTTCTCTTATTTCCTCTCCTCCTCTCCTTCTCTCTCCTTTCTCCTCGTCTATTTTCTCCTGAAACGTCTTCCTCTGTGTCTCAGTTGGGGAAAAACATTGAAGCCATCACTCTGATCTACGACTGTGAAGGACTTGGACTGAAACACATCTGGAAACCTGCGATTGAGACTTATGGAGAGGTTTGTCACATGTTATAATCACCATGTTTATAACTGTTCAAAATCCCTGCAGCTCCTCATCAGTGTCTCCTCCTCCTGCAGATTCTCACCATGTTTGAAGAAAACTATCCAGAGGGGCTGAAGAGAGTGTTTCTTATCAAAGGTACCTCAGCAGATCTGCATGTTTGTGGATATTTTTGTGATGATGATGATGATTTCTGATGGTTGATTTTCTGTCTGTGCTGCAGCTCCCAGGATGTTCCCCATGGCCTACAACCTCATCAAACACTTTCTGTGTGAGGAAACGCGACGGAAGATCATCGTTTTAGGAAGTAAGAACTTTTCTACGGTCATGCTAGCAGCTCTGCAGGGCTGTACTCAGTGCTTTTAGCTAAATGCTAATGTTAGCTTACTCACCATATTCATCATCACACTGCAGTTAGCCCCAGGTTAAGGGAGCTTTTGCTGGGGTAAAAGCCACTACCGGCGCTGGGTGTAATGTGAGCAGGTTCTGGTTGTGGGGTTTCCCCTGAAAATGGACTAAACCCAGGGCTAAAAGATGCCAGAGTGAAAGGGGGCTAAAAGATTAGAAGAAGAGATTATCAGCCACATTAACGGAAAACAGCTGTGTGGGTTTAACCCAGAGCCAGAAGAAGAGGGCAGTGTGAATCACACAACTGTGGGCTTAGCTTTAACCCTGGGCTAACAAAGTGTGCATGAAAAGGGGCTAATTTAGCACAGGGTCAGCTCTTAGCACATATGCAGTGTGAAAAGCCCCAGCGTGTTAGCATGCTAACATTTGCTGACATCACAAAGTACAGCTGAGGCTTGGGTTTTGCAGGTATTCACACAAACCACAAACCATTTCACAGAATTAAACTTTGACCTGATGATGGCGCTGAATAAAAAGTTAAAGGTGATCTGTGGAGTTGGTGTCGTCCATTTCTGCAAACAAATGCACACTGCTCAGAAAATACACAATATCCTTAAAGTTGCTAACCTGAACACATCTCGGGTAAAACTGTCAGGATTTTATTCCAACACTGAGACAATAAAATCGCTTGAAATGTCGTTTGGTGTGAGACCAGAACGACAAAAACCCGTCGATTCAGCACCACGGACAGAACCAACAGTCTCTGAACAACTAACAACCATCACCTGACTGTTCACCTAAACTTATACATCACATTCATGTTTTTAGGTAACTGGCAGGAAGTGTTACGTAAACATATTGATCCGGAGCAGCTCCCTGTGGTCTACGGAGGAACCCTGACTGATCCGGATGGAGATCCTCGCTGCAGAACCATGGTGAGAGTGAAGAGCAGATCAGTGGAACAGGACAGGAGTGTTATGACATCTGTCTGAATAAAGTAATGGAATGTTTTCTGAGTTGTTGTTGTTGTTGTTGTAGATCAAGTACGGTGGAACGGTTCCCCGGTCGTACTACGTTCAGGACTCAGTGAAGATTCAGTACGACAGCAGTGTGACCATCAGCCGAGGTTCCGTCTTCCAGCTGGAATATGATGTGACGGCACCCAGCAGCCTCCTGAGGTACACGCTTAGAAATAAGGGTTCCACAGGGTTCTTTCAGAAGGGCTGAGGTTCTACCCAGAACCATTTGCTTCTGAAGAACCCTTTTATGAATAAAGAGCTTGTCAAGGGTTCTTTGTAAGACTAGGGGTTCCATTAAGAACCCCTTTTCATCAAAAAACCCTTTTTGGAAGAAAGAGCTTCGTAAAGGGTTCTTTGTACCGTAATATAAGTCTTTTTGGGAGAACACCCTGGGTGGGTTCTACATGAAACCACTGGAATATAAAAGGGTTCTTCGTAGAACCCCTGTGAGTGTGTTTTGTTAGCACCCTTAGAAGATGGACAGATTTTTGTCAAAGGTTCTTTGAATCATAATATAAAAGGGTTCTTGGCAGAACCTCCATGGTGGGAACTTGATAAAGCACTTGGAATATAAATGGGTTTTCATTAGAACCCCCTGCGTGAGTTCTAGATAAAATACTTGGAATATAAATGGGTTCTCAGCAGCCTTTTTATATCTTAAACACGTGATCATTTTCTGTTTTCCATCTTTTCCGTTTTGTTTTGTTGGTTTGAAATCTGCTGATTTTAAACCATCGACATGTTTCAGAAATCCACCACGACATGACGCTTTACTTCAGAATTTGGATCCTTTAAAACATTTAAAACTTAGCGAGGTTGATGTAAATAAATGTTGGCCGTGTTTCTTCCCAGGTGGCAGTTTGCCAGTGACGGGGCAGATATCGGGTTCGGCGTGTACAGACGGACCAAAGCGGGCGGCGGTCAGAAAGTGGCCGAGATGCTGCAGGTTCTGCCCAGCGAACGTTACAACGCTCACCTGGTCCCTGAAGACAGCTGCCTCACCTGCCCCGAGGCCGGAGTCTGTGAGTCACTGCACACCTGAGTTCAGTAGTTAAAGGACCAGTGTGTCAGATTTACAGAGATTTATCAGCAGAATTTGAATATAATACTCATAAGTATGTTTTCATTAGTGTACAATCACCTGAAAATAAGAATCAAACTAAATATAATTTATGAATTATCAAGTTTTCGAGGTGGTGGCAGGCTGTTTTGTTTTGATTTTTTACCTTCAGACAGAGACAGACTAGCTGTTTCCAGTCTTTATGCTAAGCTAAGCTAACCAGCTGCTGACTGCAGAGCGAGAGTTTCAATCTTCTCATCTAACCCCTGCAAAATAAACTGTTATCAGCTTTAAGAGCCTGCAGGATGCTAACAGTGTTCCCCCCGTCCTTCATTTTGTGCAGATGTGCTGTGTTTCGACAACAGCTACAGCATCCTTCAGTCCAAGAGGGTGAGCTACAACGTGGAGGTCGTCCCTCCTGCGGACGGACAGATGCAGAGTCCTCGCAGCAGAGGAGACGTGAGGCTGCAGTGAGGAGCACGTCCTGGAAACACATATCTGATCCCTGTGTGACAGTGTTCACCGAGTACCACCAGTTATTGACAGCAAAATCAATGCCTTTACATCAGGGCCGGATTAACCCTGGCTGGGGCCTCGGGGCATCTATTAATACCCCCATTTCTCCCACCCTGGGAGCGTCAGCAGCAAAACATATGGGACACCTAAAAAAATCAATATAGAATATTTTGACCACTTAACCTTGCTGTCAGACAGACTTTTCTGGCAGGAAACAGCCATTAAAGACGCCAAATATCGCTCTCTGCAAAACAACCAAACTCCATTGATAAAAACATAATTTTACCTCACAACACTACAGGAGTTTCTGGTCTACAGCTGCCTTGATTGGTTAGTTTGTTTGTGTTATTGTGCAACTTCTGTGAATCCAAACTTTCCTTTTAAAACACCAAAGTCACACAATAACACAAACAAATTAACCGATACAGGCAGCGGTACATTAGCAGCTCTTGTGTTCTGTGAGCTTAAATTACTGGTTTTGTCAATGGAGTTTGGTGGCTTTGGAAAGCTAAGCACAACAACAACAACAGTAAGAGCAAAAAATAAGTGAAATATAAACATAAAATACATGTATAAGGATACATTCCAGTGCCTCACACAACCACACTTCAAAAAACCTGAAATATCCCTTTAATATTATGTATGTAGGAATATTTGC
This sequence comes from Lutjanus argentimaculatus, assembly GCA_034769285.1. Taxonomy (NCBI): domain Eukaryota; kingdom Metazoa; phylum Chordata; class Actinopteri; order Lutjaniformes; family Lutjanidae; genus Lutjanus; species Lutjanus argentimaculatus. The sequence continues at coordinate 40,061,765 of JAWZSL010000005.1, read as the reverse complement.
AAATCTAAAAACAAGATGAGCTGAAAGAAAAGTTTCGGTTCCTCGTGTGGTGCTTTTATTGGTGCAAACAGTCACGCAAGGATCTGGAGTCTGGGGTCGTTGCAGCAGATGATCCAGATGTTTTGGGTTGTGATGTGTGAAGCTTCACAGTCTCTGCTGACTCAGACAGTTCAGGACAAGAAGGACAAAAAGATTATTTTTTAAGAATTTGTTTCACCAGCATTTCAAACCAGAACCACTTTAACTGTATGAGCTCGACATTTAATGTTGGAGGATCAGTTTCTGAAGTTTTATCATGTTTTTTTTTTTTTTTTTTTATTGGATCTAAAATATTGTCCCAGCCACGTGTTTGTGCTTAAAGGGATAGTTCACCCAATTATCACCCACTCAAGCAACACTCATTATCTTCTCACCCTCATGTTGCAACGCTGCAGTGCAGTTTCACTGGAAAACAGTGTTGCAGAATCTCCCAATGGAAGTGAATGGTGACCAGTTTCCAATTAACATGATATATTTAAATGCCTCCATACTGCTCGTCTGGTGTAATCCAAGTCTCCTAAGGTCCAGACATGTCGTTTGCACACTGTCACAGCACACACACAGTTCAGACAGTGTGCACGTGAACGTGGCTCCAAGCTAAAGATCTACAGTGAAGATTCAGCTAAAAACATGATGTAAATAACATTTTTTAAGTCAACTTGGCTGTTGGAGCTTTAGGAGACTTGGATTACAGCAGACGAGCAGTATGGAGACGTTTTATGTTTTTATTCTGTTGTTTTTTTTCCGTTTGAAAACTGGTCACCATTCACTTCCATTGTTTTGGAGGTTCTGCAGCACTGTTTTCCTGACTGAATTTTCAATTTGGGGTGAACTATCCCTTTAACAGTAACTAAACTAACAAGAAGAACACACACACGCACACACACACACAGGCGACAACGGAAGTAAAGTTACTTTCTGTATTTTTCTGTTACTTTCTGTCAGATTGTTTTGATGATTCTGCTGCTCGTGTTGTTTGTTACAGTTTGAAGATGACTGATGTACTTTAATGTGTTGAAATGAAGGATTTTATATAATTATCTTATATTTGGAAACTGTTATAAAGTATTATAATGACAGACTTAATGTTGTAAACAAGATTTATTTTTAATCCATGAAAACTCTTCAGTTATGTTCATTTGTACATTATTTACTTGTAATAAGAAAGAATTGTATTGAAATAAACAAATTGTTGTTTTTGTGTCGAAAAAATCAATCATTTCTTTCTGCATATTTCCCAAAATGAACTTTTCATTTAAATATTTTAAAATACTTTTGTTTTTGCAGTGTTGGAGAAGTATTCAGATCCTTACTGAAGTAATAAAAGAAGCACCACACTGAAAATACTCAGGTAAAAGTAAAAGAACAGGTAAATCTAAGTATTATTGGTGAAATACTTTATGTATCCAAAACAAGCATGATGCAGTAAAGGATCTGAATACTTCCTCCACAACTGCATTTCTGTCACAACTACAATCATTTTTCCTTTTAAACTAAAATCACATTTACTGCTTTGACCACCAGATGGCAGCGTGAGCAAACACAGAGAAAAGTTATTGGCTGTATTACATAACTGCTGCTGATCACTGAATATTAGGACCTAATGATAAAAAAGATGGTTAATAAACATTTAAAACACAGTTTACAGGACATATGATCAGTTTAATATTATGGTCAAACACTAAAAAAGGCAATTTAATTAAAAGTAATATCAATTCCGACATGTTATTCTTATTCTTATTATTATCATTATCATTATAATTTGTTAATTTTATATTATATGTAATTAATTTATTTAATTATTATACAGACAGACAGCTGCAGGGAGTTCTTCTTCTTCTTCTTCTTCTTCTTCTCCTTCTTCTTCTTCTCTGGAGAAACTGCTGAGTGTGTCTGCAGCCAGCAGCTGCAGGCTGGGTCGGGCTCGGTGCCAGAGGGATGCGGGATGGTGCAGCATGAGGAGGAGGAGGAGGAGGAGGAGGAGGAGGAGGAGGTGATGATGGGGGTGCACAGATGCCATGTGCCTTTACATAACAGCAGCTGGCTCCGGATACAATTGGATGAGAAACCGCTGGCCGCAGCAGCGCAGCAGCAGCAGCAGCAGCAGCAGCAGCAGCAGCAGCAGCCCTCTGGTCTGCCCGCTGTGTGCCGCATTGCTCCCAGCCTATCAGAAACAATAATAACAGAGCCATGCAGGGAGGAGGGGGGAGGGAGGGGGAGGCTGGTGTGAATGCAGGGTGATGCAGGGTGCATGCATAATGTGGGGTGTTTACATGCATCTGCTGCAGCTGCAGTGTGAGCATCAAAAAACAGACTTTGATATGCTGTGAGTGTGTGTGTTTGTGAACCTGCTGATGTCCAGCAGGCAGTGGTGTGTCCATTGGAGTGTGCTTAGTGGACAAAACATGATGAAGTCACCTCTAGAGTTCACTTCCAGTGGACAAAAGGGGAAGAGGTGCCCTTTGGAGTGTCCCTCCATGGGACAAAATGTGATTAAGTGCATCACAGCCCCTGGTTTTTGAATATATTACTCATGTATTTCTTATTTTAAAGAAAGTCATTTAATTTATTTTTATCCCCTTATTTTTTAAAATTCTTTTCCCTGTTGTTTATTTCTTCCTCAGTTGTCAGTTCCTGGACACACGTAGGAACAAACTGCAGTCTGGAGATGCAACGATTAATTGATTAAATAATAATATCTGCAACTATTTTGAGTAATAAGTCTCTGATTTCAGCTTCTTAAATGTGAATATTTTCTGGTTTCTTTTCTCCTTTATGACAGTAACTGAATATCTTTGTGTTGTGAACAAAACAAGACACCTGAGGACGTCACCTCGAGCTCTGGGAAAAACAGACATTTTATTGACCAAATTACTAATCGAGAAAATTATAGAATAATTTTGTGCAATAAGTACATGTATATAAGCATATGAATAAACATATATAGAAGTAAATGAACAACTAAATTCGAAAATAAATGAAAATGTTTAATTAGGCCTATTAGTTAAAATTTTATTTATCTCTATATCTCCATTACATGTAAAAACATTTAATTATTCTTTTATTTATTTCTATTTCTATTTTTTAAATTATTTTTTATTTATTTTGTTTTATATTTAGTCATTTGTTCATTTTATTTATGTCACTTTTTATTTCTAAATTTCATTTACTTATTATTTTATTTATTCCTTTTCATATTTACACATTTTTTAAATTGAATCATTTTTCTTGTATTTATTTACACGTTATTATTTGTTTCTCTGTATACTTCCAGATTGTATTTACGTATTTATTATTTTACTTATTTATTCTTATATATTTCTCTTATTACTTTTCTTTTTTAAAAACAGATTGATTATTTTTCCGGCACTCCTATGACTCCATACATGATGAAGCATTGACTGTAAAACCGCAGCTCCCCGTTAACATGTATGTGTTTACAGTACTGTCCGAGTGTGTGTTGTGTGTGTGTGTGTGTGTGATGGCGCGGCGGGGGGGCGGGGCCGCTCGGACATGAGTAAATGACGTCAGCGCCCAGGTCGCCGAGCAGTGAAACAAACATGGCGACAGAATGGAGCGGGCAGCAGGGTTACATTCTCACTGTCATTATATTCCTGTGGAGCGCGGTCGGGGGCCGCTCGGAGACCGCGGCGGCGGCGGCTGCGGCCGCGGGCTCGTCGGGCGTCAGCGGCGGCCGGAGCAGCGGCGGGCAGCCAGGTGCTCGGCATGCGGCTGGAGAGGAGCGACAAGCCGGCCAGCACCAATGACGACGGTGTCATCCAGGTGACTGAGGAGAGCTCCGTGCAGCTCCGGTTTTACGGGGTGCAGCTCCACTCGGGCGCCTGGACGCAGATCCGCTTCACGGAGGTGACGGACGCTGACGGAGGAGGAGACGAAGCGGAGGATGAGGAGGAGACGGCGGCGGTGGCGGCGCGGGGCGGGAGCGGCATGATGGACGCGCCGGACAGGACTTGTGTTGACTTCACGAAGGACATCACCGTCGGGACCTTCATGAACGTGAGCAGCCGCGGCACGTCGGGGCTGCTCACCGTCACCGTCAAGCCGCTCCGCAAGAGCGAGCCGCAGAAGGAGTACGCGCTGTGCACGCCGGAGAGCGGCAGGTGGGTGCTGCTGGGGGACAGTGATGGCAGGCTGCTGGTGGTGGAGGAGAAGAAGTCTCTGCTGCCCATGTGGCTGCAGGCGATCCTCATCTCCTGCCTGCTGGTGCTCTCCGGGATCTTCAGCGGCCTCAACCTGGGGCTCATGGCGCTCGACCCCATGGAGCTGCGCATCGTGCAGAGCTGCGGCACCGACAAGGAGAAGAAATACGCGCGGAAGATCGAACCCATCCGCAGCAAAGGGAACTACCTGCTGTGCTCGCTGCTGCTGGGGAACGTCCTGGTGAACACCACCCTCACCATCCTCCTGGACGACCTGATCGGGTCCGGTCTGGGCGCGGTGGTGGCCTCCACCACCGGGATCGTGATCTTCGGGGAGATCGTCCCGCAGGCGCTGTGCTCGCGTCACGGGCTGGCGGTCGGAGCCAACACCATCGTGTTGACCAAGCTGTTCATGCTCCTCACCTTCCCGCTGTCCTTCCCCGTCAGCAAGCTGCTGGACGTCCTGCTGGGTCAGGAGATCGGCACCGTCTACAACCGGGAGAAGCTGGTGGAGATGCTGAAGGTGACGGAGCCCTACAACGACCTGGTGAAGGAGGAGCTCAATATGATCCAGGGCGCCCTGGAGCTCCGCACCAAGACGGTGGAGGACGTGATGACCCCGCTGGGGAACTGCTTCATGATCCAGGCGGACGCGGTGCTGGACTTCAACACCATGTCGGAGATCATGGAGAGCGGCTACACGCGCATCCCGGTTTACGACGACGAGAGGACCAACATCGTGGACATCCTGTTCGTCAAGGACCTGGCCTTCGTGGACCCGGACGACTGCACCACCCTGAAGACCATCACCAAGTTCTACAACCACCCGGTGCACTTCGTGTTCCACGACACCAAACTGGACGCCATGCTGGAGGAGTTCAAGAAAGGTGTGTGTGTGTGTGTGTGTTCATGATCAAACACTGATTTATCTGCAGGTTCCTCAGAGAACTCAGCTGTTCTGTCAGTTTATCACAAACACTACAGAGCTGCAATGATTGATCGATTAGTAAATTAATCAGCAACTATTTAGATGATCGATCAGTCAGTTTTAGTTGTTTTTTTTTTAAAGAAAGTCCATATTTTCTGATTTCAGCTTCTGAAATGTGAATATTTTCTGATTTCTGTCCTCCTCTCTGACAGTAAACTGTTGTGGACAAAACAAAGACATTTGAGGACATAATTTTAGATTTCGATCGACATTTTTCACCATTTTCTGACATTTTCTGCACTAAACTGCCAAGAAAGAAGAAGAAATGTCAATACTAACACCAGCATTGAGCTGTTTTCATCACAGCTCAGTAATATAATTCAGTTTACAGCTCAACACACGTGTTTGAGTGTGCACTACATCTTTAATCTATAATAATATGTAATATTATATCTGTTGATAATATTTCGTATTAATCTCAATCTGTGAAGTAAGTTTTCAAACAGGGCTGCACAATTAATCAAAAGTTTATCCAAAATGCAATAAAACTTTCTGCAATTTCCAAATCGCAGGAGGTGCAATTTTTTTTTTTTTAGGGCAAAAACTTCTACAGACTTAAAAACATCTTCATTTGGTTCAGATTCCTGCAAAATATAAAAACAAAACAAAACATCACACCGTGGTCATTTTAACATGTTTTTTGATCAAAATAAGAATAATGATGTAAAAATGATCATTACCTCTAATATCACTGATCACGTGGCAATTAGATATTTTTTCAGATTCGTTCAGCCCACTAAACTAATCGTCAGATTAATCGATAATGAAAATAATCGTTAGTTGTGGCCCTAATCAACACATTTGAAAATAGGGGAGACCTGGTCAGAAAGTGACAGTTTTGAGATGAACTGACCCACGTGTGAGTTCTGTCTCTGTTTGTGTTGTGGCTCTGAGTGGGAGTTGTGTGTCGTTCACAGGCGTAAATTTCGGGCAGGGCGGGGTGGAGGGAGCTGCTCCCCCACAATATTTATGACATGACTTTAATACTCTGTTCTGATTGGTCAGTTACAGCTCTAAGGTCTGTTAGTTCTGTTCAGCAGACTGTTGCTGTGAAGAGCAAAAACAAATTTGGCTCAAAATATTTGTGTGATGTTTCACTGTTGTGAAACAAACCCACTCACGGATGATTCAAGACTGTTTCCGCTTCACGTCGTCGTCCTGCATCGTCCTGTCAGGGTTTATTTCACAACAATCACCTGCTCGCTGTACGATATCACGCTTATTACATGATGGGTACCTTCCAAAAAAAGTCAGTAGTTTGACACAGAATATTAATTTTAAAATGATTTTACGGATTTAAAAATGTTTTTATTGCTCCTCCAGAGTTTAAGATCAGAACTGCGTCCATAGCAACGTGTGTCTGTTCTATGTAGTGATGGTCTGTTCTACATAGCAACGGTCTGTTCTACATAGCGATGGTCTGTTTTACATAGCGACGGTCTGTTTCTACATAGCGACGGTCTGTTCTACATAGCGACGGTCTGTTCTACATAGCAACGGTCTGTTTACATAGCGATGGTCTGTTCTACATAGCAACGGTCTGTTCTACGTAGTGATGGTCTGTTCTACATAGCAACGGTCTGTTCTACATAGCGACGGTCTGTTCTACGTAGGATGGTCTGTTCTACATAGCGAGGTCTGTTCTACATAGCAACGGTCTGTTCTACATAGCACGGTTGTTTACTATGTCTTTTACATAGCAACGGTCTGTTCTACTGCACGTCTGTTCTACATAGCAACGGTCTGTTCTACGTAGCAACGGTCTGTTCTACGTAGCAACGGTCTGTTCTACATAGCAGACGGTCTGTTCTACATAGCAACGGTCTGTTCTACGTAGCGACGGTCTGTTCTACATAGCAACGGTCTGTTTTACATAGCAACGGTCTGTTCTACATAGCGACGGTCTGTTCTACATAGCGACGGTCTGTTCTACATAGCAACGGTCTGTTTTTACATAGCAACGGTCTGTTTTACATAGCAACGGTCTGTTCTACATAGCGATGGTCTGTTCTACATAGCAAGGTCTGTTCTACTAGCAACGGTCTGTTCTACATAGCGAACGGTCTGTTCTACATAGCAACGGTCTGTTCTACATAGCGATTGTTCTACATAGCGATGGTCTGTTCTACATAGCGATGGTCTGTTCTACATAGCAACGGTCTGTTCTACATAGCATACGGTCTGTTTTACATAGCAACGGTCTGTTCTACATAGCGAGGTCTGTTCTACATAGCAACGGTCTGTTCTACGTAGGAATGGTCTGTTCTACGTAGCGATGGTCTGTTCTACATAGCAACGGTCTGTTCTACGTAGCGACGGTCTGTTCTACATAGCAACGGTCTGTTCTACATAGCAACGGTCTGTTCTACATAGCAACGGTCTGTTCTACATAGCAACAGTCTGTTCTACGTAGTGATGGTCTGTTCTACATAGCAACGGTCTGTTCTACATAGCAACGGTCTGTTCTACGTAGTGATGGTCTGTTCTACGTAGCAACGGTCTGTTCTACGTAGCAGGTCTGTTCTACTAGTCATGGTCTGTTCTACGTAGCGACGGTCTGTTCTACGTAGTGACGGTCTGTTCTACATAGCAACGGTCTGTTCTACGTAGCGATGGTCTGTTCTACGTAGCGATGGTCTGTTCTACGTAGCGACGGTCTGTTCTACATAGCAACGGTCTGTTCTACATAGCAACGGTCTGTTCTACACAGCAACGGTCTGTTCTACATAGCAACGGTCTGTTCTACATAGCAACGGTCTGTCATACAGAAACACCAAACCTTAGAATCAAGTCTTTAACAAAGCGTATAGTAACAATAAACACAACACAATACATTTCTACTCGAGTAGTGTGAGTTTACTCACTGTGCTCCAGAACAGCCTTTCTGGTTAAACTCTGCGTCGTATCCAGGAGTTTTCTGCCGGTTCTGGTCGGTGTTCTGTGCCGTATGTGCTGATGTAGTTTGGTGTAATCAGACTCGTCTGGGCTCACAGAGAATCACTGCTCTCCCTACATGATTTCCAAAAACTGTAATCTGTAAAGTAACTAGTAACTAAAGCTGTCAGTAAAAAGTACAGTATTTGCCTCTGGGATGTAGCGGAGTAGAAGTATATAAAGTTGCATAAAATGTAAATACCTCAAATGTACTTGAATACAGTACTCGAGTAAACGTGATCAGCTGCTCGTTGGTTTGTTTTGGACCTGCAGCCGTCACCCCCCTCCCTCCGTGTTATCGACCAACAGCAGCACTATTGACGGGTGGAACATCCCAGCCCACATTACTGCAAAAACACATGTGATGCAAAGTGGAACAAACATCTGGTCGGAGAACGTTTCATCCAGGTGGTTCTAAACACGTTCTGTTGGAACAGGACGGTTTAATACACTGACTGAACTTTTACTTCAGTAAAACCACTAATACCACATGGTGAAAACTGGGGCTACGCAACCACGATTACTTTAATCCTCGATTAATCTGTTTTCTCGATGAATCGTTAATAATCGATCAGTGGTTTGGACGGTAAAATGACAGAAAATGGTGAAAAAAAAAAAGTTTGCTCACACAAGAAGACGAAAGAAACCAGAAAATATTCACATTTCAGAAGCTAAAATCAGAGAATTTGGCCATTTTTTATTAAAAACAATTGGTTTCAACTGGTTTCAGCTTCTTAAATGTGAATATTTTCTGGTTTCTCTGCTCTTTTCTGACAGTAAAGTGAATATCTTGGACTTTGATCAACATTTTTCACCATTTTCTGAACTAAACAACTTACAAATTAGTGGAAAAATTATTGCCAGATTGATCCCTAGTTGAAAAATAGGTCCAAACATGTGAAAACAGGTGGAGCGCACGGACGTACGTCTATTTTTCAATTGACAAGATTGTGACAGGATTAATTAATCAATTTGCATCATTTTCTGATGTTTATGTTGATATATAGTCATGTATAATTCCATTATTATATAATATATATATAAACTACACAACAAGACTGTAAAGATTATTTGACCCACTTTATGTCTCAGAGTTTAAGACTCTGCTCTACATTATGTGCTGTTTTTTTTTATTGGCCACGTCAGTGTTTTAATCCGGCTGCAGGATTTTTATCCCCCGTCAGCTCTCTGAAGAGGATTTCACCGCTGATCATCATCATCATCATCATCATCATCAGTCAGAGGGACAGGAACTAATCAGAGAAATCAGCCGCCGTGTGATCGTGTTTGACGGGATGAAAATCTGCACGTTCAGGCGCCCGGGATTAGTGCGGGAAATCTCGGCGCTGATATCCACACCGTGAAACACAAAGCCGCTGTGACAACAACGACGCTACCTGCAGCGAATTAAAGCTCATTATGGTGGATGATGATGAGGCTGTTTGAAGATATCAGAAGCTTTTCTGTGCTTTGCTGTGCGCGTGCACGGTTCTGTGTCGTAAATGTACCGTGTGCACGCAGCCTTTAATCCCCTGTTTGCATATCAATACTTCTGCTCTCTTCACCAGACTTTCTGTGGAGAAAACTGCAGAAGAAGAAGAAGCAGAATTTCAGCCGTCATGTTGCAGAAGCATTACACACAGCTGTGGCTATTTAGAGCGCTGGTGTCATCATTAATTCATCACAAATAAACTAAATTATCTTTAATGTTTCAGTCAACATCAGACATCAGAGAGCCGTTTAGGGCTGCAACTAATGACTAACAGTTATTTTTTCAATTGACTGATTATTTATTTGGTCCATAAAATTTTAGAAATGGTGAACAATATTGATCAGTGTTTCTGAAAGTCCAAGTTGACGTCTTGTTTTGTCCAGAAACTCAAAGATAATCAGTTTACTGTCAGAGAGGAGGAAAGAAACCACAAAATATTCACATTTAAGAAGCTGAAATCTGAGAATTTTGACTCAAAAATGACTCAAAACGATGAATTAATCCTGTCACAACCTTGTCAGTTGAAAAAAGTGGATATTTTCTGGTTCACGTCTGGATCTATTTTTCCAGTCTTTCCCGTAACTATTATTTTCATTAGCAGTTAATCTGTCGACCATTTTCTCCATTAATCATTTAGTTGTTTGGTCCGTGAAATGTCAGAAAATGATGAAAAATGTAAAAGACGACGTCCTCACATGTCTTGTTTTGTCCACAACTCAAAGATCTTCAGATTACTGTCAGAGAGGAGTGAAGAAACAGGAAAATATTCACAATTAAGCTGAAATAAAAAATGTTTGTCAGTTTTTTAATAAAAAAATGGCTCAAAATGATTAATTGATTATGAAAATAGTTAGCGATTACTTTAATAGTTCTGCGTGGTCTGATATCTGTTCATAAAATCCCAGAATTGATCTTTTAATATAGACCTTTTCTCCTGCAGATTTGTGGCTCGTCCTGCAGTTTTAACCCTGTTAGTCTTTAAGCGTGTTGGTCGGGTCATGTTTAATAAAAAAGTAGATGATTAATGTAACTGCTTTGGGGTGAATTCTTAATGTAAACATGAATATTTTTGATAATGCACCAGGTTAGAGGTGAGCCCTTGTCCTATATACAGTATTAAAATTTCTTTCATATCTGAGCAAAACTGCTACTGTAACTGAAATATCCTGATATAGAATTTAATCGAATCAGTTTGGGAACTCTGAATCGATACCCAGCTCCACCTTTGATGCGTTGGTTCTATAGTGGTTCCATATTCTGCAAAAACTAAACCACCTAATTAAAAAAACATTTTCCACATTTGCGCTTCATTAAATCACCTGCACGTCTCCAGAAATCCAGTCTGTTCAATTCAGTTCAACTTTATGGTCATTAAAAGAACCTGCAGGCACAAACGTAAACAGAAAGTAGGACTGCAGCTTCACCGAGACAATGCATAAAATAAAACCTAATATAAACTAAATACAGAGGAGGATACCAGAATATGCACAAAGTATACATACAGACGTGTGTTGAACGAGGTCGTGTGTGTCTGAGTTATGTAACGAAGTTGTGTAAATGACATTGTAAACATAACAGTGGAACAGTGAGCTGCATGGAGCTGCAACCTGCACCGAAAAACACGTGAGGAGAGCTGCAGCAGAACTGTGCAAAAGGCCTTGAAAACAGGGTTCATAGAGGTGCTGGAATCCTTGAAAACACTTGAATTCTAAGGACTGACGAGTGGTTGAATTTGACTTTGGAAAAGTTGAAGGAACCCTGTGAAGTGTCTTGTGTGAAGTATGTGTGTGTACATTTACAGAGTTTGTGAAAAATGGTGCAGTTTATTGTTTTTGTTTTTCTGTGCATGCATCATTTATACGTCTCGCTCCAGGTAATAACAGCTCGGTTTCATTTCTTAAATATTTTACTGCAGAACACTGCTTCAGTTTTGTTTGTGTTCGGAGCAACATTTTAAACTTATCAAGGAGGAAAACGTGTCGCAGCATCTGGTCAAATGTTGCTTGTGACAGTGTCAAACGTATGTCCCGTGGGCCAGAACTGGACCACCAAGGGGTCCAATCAGGCCCACTGGATGACCTGTAGGGGTGCTGTTGTCCTGTACAGATCACACTCCACGGTTCTGCAGGAATGTGATCTGCAGACTACATGTATACATTATAGTGTGAAACATAGTTTTACTGTTGCTGTTAACTTTTATATTAGTAATAATACCAGAAATCTGAATGCAGAGTTGCAGTGAACAGACAGGACAGATGTTGCTGTGTTTTACTCTGCAGCTCGTCTCTGTGAAGAGTGACTGATTTAAATGTCGTCACATCACCTCGAGTGAAATCCCGACCGTGACTCTGGGCATTTTAACTGGTGTAACTATGCTGTCGTCATGGAAGCAGGTCATAAGATTGTGATGTTTGAAACTTTTGCGAGATCTGCTGTCTTAACTTCTAACACACACACACACCACACACACACAGCTCCTCTCAGCTCACCGGAGCAGCTCTGTGTCTGTCTGTCTGTGACTCAGTGTGTCTGTGTTGATTGGCTGTTACTCGTGACTTCTAACCAATCAGACAGTTCTGTGGGCGGGACATTGAGCCAGACTACAGAGTGAAGTAGTGTATGATACCGCACAGTGTATAATTATTTATTATATGTACCAATATAAACGCAGAAGATGACATTCCGGACCGTTTAACATACATTTGGATCTGGGATTAAGTTTCATATTTAATCTTAAAGTGATAGTTCACCCAAAAATGATAACCCACTCAGTGTGTACTCACCCCTGTGCTGATGTGAGGATGGTGAAGATCTTCAGTTCACAAACAATCCTGGAGTCTCAGCAGAAAACAGGGTTGCAGCTAAATCCAGTACAATGGCAGTGAATGGAGACACGGATAAAATGTTAAAAAAAGAACACAAAACAAACACAAAATGTCTCCATCCTGCTCGTGTGGTGTAATCCAAGTGTCCGCGAGCCGCGACATTAAAATTTAACCACAAAAGACGCCATTTACACCATGTTTTTAGCTGAAATGTCAACTGTAGCCTCTCAGACTCGAGCCGGGTGCACAAGAGATCTCGTGATATCTTCACACGTGCATACATTAAGAGATATACGAAGTCTCGCGATACATCGACGCCATGTTTACATGCTACCGGCTACATGCTACAGTTGACATTTCAGTTAAAAACATGGTGTAAATGGTGTCTTTTGTGGTTGAATTTTAATGTCGCGGCTCGCGGACACTTGGATTACACCACACGAGCAGGATGGAGACATTTTGTGTTCTTTTTTTAACATTTTATCCGTGGTCTCCATTCACTGCATTGTACTGGATTTGGCTGCAACCTGTTTTCTGCTGAAACTCCAGGATTGTTTGTGAACTGAAGATCTTCATCCATCATCACATTGGCATAGAGGTGAGGACATATTGAGTGAATTTTAATTTTTGGGTGAACTATCGCTTTAAGATCGACTGATGCTCAAAAGAGTTTTTTAGTCCGACCTCATTGAGTCTGGCTTGGATGGTAACAATCTGTATTCACTGCTCAGTCTCTGTTATTTTAGATTCTCATTATCTCCTGAATAATAAATGATCTGTCTGCTTTCTGCTTCGTCTCTCTGTGACGAACAGAAGCATCAAATCGTCACATTTTAGTGTCTGAATATTTGAATCTTTGGCGTTTTGACAGACTGATTGTTTGAGCTCGGTCACTCTGAACAGAGAAAAGTTCCCGTCAGCTTCAAGGTTGAAGCTTGTGTTTGTCAGTGATGTGAAGCTGCTGCAGGGAGACTGAGCGTGACCTCTGACCTCCTGTGACTGTGGAGGGACTGAGAGAGTTAACATTAGGTCAGAGCAGCAGCTGATGATGATGATGATGATGATGATGATGCGCCATGAGTCATCATGTCAGCGGCTGTCGGCTGCATCGCTGTGGCCGCCCGCAGCAGAGCCAACAGGCCCGGTTCTGTTATCTGGACAGTGATGGTTTCTCATGAAGGATGAGTCATGACACAGAACAGAGCAGCGTCTTCTGTCCTCCAGCTTCTCAAACTCAACACAATCTCTCATTTATGAGAGTTTCTGAAAAAATGAAGGTTTACTTTGCACGTTCTAAGATAACTTGGCGTGCATACACAGTGTGGCAGCAGTGGTGAAGTTGTTTAAGTCGTCTAAATTTTATTATTTTCATCTGTGTAGTCCAGGTGTTCATCAGCAACATAACATGGGGGCTAAACTAACTATTTTTTCATTTGCTGACATTTTTGGTTACTTTGGGATGCACACAAACGCTGCACACACACGCACACACACACACACACACACACACACACAAATCAGGTCCAGCATCTCTGCAGAGGACAAAAATAGACGACGCCGGTGTCTCTTGACGCCAAGTAACCGTGACAGGTTTCTCTCCTGTTCACCAGATAATGCGTCTGACTCAGCAGACATCAGTGGTCGTGAACGTCACGTCAGTGTCGCTGCACGCTGAGCCTGAACACAAACACAGCAGCCTTATAGTTTTCCTAATGACCCAGGAGAAGATTCATGTGTTGTTTCTCTGTTTTTCCATCACTTCCCCTCTCTTTTCTTCTCCTCCCTCCAGTCCTCTCTCCTCTTTATCTCGTTTTGGCACTTCTTCCAGCTTTTCTCTCTCCAAAGCTCTAAGTCCGGCGCGGGCTATATTAAGGCATCAATCTGTCCCTCCCAGCAGCAGTCGGGATAAATCCACTGACAGATCGTAGCCATGCTGCCTCCCAAATAGAAAAACAAGAAAGGATGTTTTCATCTTGCAGGGCTGAATGTGTTTGAAAGTCTTCTCTTCCTCCCTCATGATGCTGTCCTACTTTCCTGGCACTTGATTTCCTCTCAACCTAGTTTTGTTTTTTTTATAGGGGTGTAAAAAAACTCCTAAAATGTTGCCTCAGCCATGCACTCGTTGCTGGTTGTTGTCGTAACCTTCAGGTGATCTCTGTCCTCTCCGTCCTCTCCAGGTAAATCCCACCTGGCCATCGTCCAGAAGGTGAATAACGAGGGGGAGGGAGATCCCTTCTACGAGGTGCTGGGGTTGGTCACGCTGGAGGACGTCATCGAGGAGATCATCAAGTCTGAGATCCTGGATGAGTCCGACCTCTACAGTGAGTCAGCGCTCGTTGGTCACCGGCAACGGCACAGAAACACACGAAGTCCACACACACACACAAACACACACACACACACACCAAACAAACACACTGATAGGCTCAAGACATTGGACCAGAGGGCGACACGGGAGCCTGAACGGGCAAGTGTGCCTGAAATCTACTTGCCCAAAGTCAGTTTTTACTTGTCCTTGTAATATTTTTTTTAAATTTATTAGCTGTTATCAAAATACAGCAAGGATTAAAGTTAACTGTCATGTTTAATCCACAGCAGTCATGACTATGAAATGTCAGGAAATAGTGAAAAAGTCCCAGTTTCTCAGAGTTCAGGATGATGTCTTTAATCGTCTTGTCAGTTTAAAACCTAAAGATGTTCAGTTTAATATGAAATCTCCATATTTAGGAGGCTGAAAACAGGATTTTTGCATTAAAAAAAAACTTTAAACTATAAATCATCCATTATTAATCAGAATAGTTTAATAGTTTTTTACCACTTGTCCAGTCTGGCGTGATTCCCACAGGAATCCTGTGTCCCACAGTGCTAAAGGAATAGTTTGACATTTTGGTGATTTGGGCGCTAAATAGTTTAGCTTCTACTTTGCAAGATCACACGAGAATCCATCTTGCCAGGCTTCAAGTTATCCGTTTGTGTGCACACCAAAAGTGGTGCAGCCAATCAGCGTCCTAGGAGAGACTACTGGCAACTGTGTGCGTGGTTTTAGGTGTGACAACTACGAGAAGCATCCATGTTTTTTTGAAAGTGCCTGCCCTTTTCCGAACAGTTTCTAAGTATGACTCAGAGCTTAAAAACATGACTGTTTACTGCAGCTTTCCAGTGAAGCAGGCACAGAACTTCTCATTCAGATAATCTGCAGCTTTTGTTTTTATATTTGTTTGCTTTTAGTTTTTGTTTTTATGAACTCAAATGCGACTGTAATATTCATTTAATGTTTTATTTTATTGTATTTCTATGCTCCTCTAAAGCATTTTGAATTGCCTTGTGTCTGAATGGTGCCACATAAAGAAACAGTTTAGCTTAGCTTAGCATAAAGACTGAAAACAGAGGGAAACAGCTGGCTCTGTCCAGAGTCCCCATACAAACACCTCCAAAGTTCACCAATATTTGACTAACAAGTTGTGGTTTTCTGGGGGATTATGTGTCGGACGATTTCCTCGCCAGGCGCCTGGAGTCTTGTTGTCACCATCAAGTTGCCAAACAGCCAGTTGAGACTGAATTCGTCATGTTTTTACCTGTCGTGTTCTGTCCTGTGTGACTTTCCCACAAACGGAGTGGAAAATGCCTCCTCACGTCATGTTTCTGGTGCTGCATTTAGCAATATTAAAACACACCAAAAATGATTAAATGAAGCTGAACTTGATGAATTTCTCAGGTAGTCTGGTTTCATATAGTTTTATTAATCAGAATATCATATAATCACTGTGAGTTCTGCAGCACATCTGATGATGCAACTTCAGCTAACACAAAAAACCCCTCAAATATTTTATACTTTCTAACTCTGAGGTGTTGTTCTTCTCCTTGTTCTCCTGCAGCTGACAACAGAAACAGGAAAAAGGTCGACCCAACAAAAACAAGCCCGACTTCTCGGCCTTCAAGTCGGACTCCGACAGTAAAGTGAAGATCTCTCCTCAGCTCATGCTGGCGGCTCATCGTTTCCTGGCTACAGGTGAGCTCTGAGGGGAGGCGGAGGTGGCGGAGGTGACGGAGGTGACGGCTAATCTCTCAGTCAGCCAGTACAGATTTGTTTCAGTGTCGTTCAGCAGACTGTTTCTCTGCAGCCTCGGTGGATTAACTCCGGTCACTGAGGGGCCGATACCTGCTGACCTTGGTGTTTTAGCCTCAGTATTCTCTTGGTGTTCATTTTTTTTATTTTCATATTGTCGCTAGATTTTTATTTTTATTCAGTTTTGTTTGTTTGCTGGTCAGTTGCATTTGCTGAGAAGAAAATCAGTTTGCAAAAGGGACGTTGATATTGAGGGGTTTAGGATCTTATTTAGAGTCAGTCTATTACCAACAGTAGATGGAGGTCGACACGCCCTCAGTTTGGAGAAGCAGCAGGAGAACCAGTGCAGGAAGCTAAGCAATGTACTGCTGTGCACAGGGTCAGCAGCAACACGTATTTAAAATACTTTCACCGCTTTACCTCGCTGTCAGACAGACTTTTCCAGTAGAAAAGTGCTGTTATGTAAGTCAAGTATCGCGCTCTCCAAACCAACCAAACTCCATTAACAAAATCAGTAATTTTACATCACAGAACACAGGAGCTGCTGGTCTACAGTTGCTTCAATCTGTTAGTTTGTTTATGTTACTGTGTGATTTCTGTGTTTTCAAGCTTTAGTTCAGATTCACTGAAGATGCACAAAAACACAAATAAACTAACTAATTAAGGCAGCGGTAAACCAGGAACTCCTGTGTTCTGTGAGGTAAAATTACTGATTCCGCCTGTGGAGTTTGGTTGGTATGGAGAGAGAGATATTTGGCTTATATAATGGTGATTTCTCGCCAGAAAAGTCTGTTTGACAGCGAGGTAAAGTTGTGAAAATGTTCTAAATAGTGTTTAAAGCTTTAAACATAAATACTTTACCTGTCTGTGTTTTTATTTTATGTTTATTTAATTCACAATGGTTAAAAATACCTCTGCAGGTTTTATTGTTTCAGTGCCCAGATGTCATTTTTGGGCAATAAAGTTTATTGTTAAACTGTAAAACATCCTGCCTCCGTTACATAACCATATTTGAGAGATCATTGTGATATCGGCTGATATATTTTTACTCCCCAATATTGTTATCGGCATCAGCCCTAAAAGTCCAGTATTGGTCAGGCTCTACTTTAAAACAACAAAGTCACACAATAACACAAAAAGATCGAGGCGTGTTGCTGTGGACCCTGTCCACTGCAGAACATTGCTTTAAAAAAAACCCGAACTATCCCTTTAAGAAGAAAACTATTTTTTATTCCTACATTCACAGAAGAGTCAGAAACACCAATATTTCCTTTTTACAGCAGCACAAAAAATCCCAAAAATAAAGATCAAGACTTGTTTTACTGTTTGATCCATAAACGTCTGTATTTTTCCTTAAAAATGTTTTGAATTCTGCTTCATAAAACACAAAACTGACATCCTGCGTCAATGTTTCCTCATCATCCTGCTCTCACCCCGTCCGCCCGCAGAGGTGAGCCCGTTCAGTCCGTTCCAGATCACAGAGAAAGTCCTGCTGAGGATCCTCAGACACCCGGACGTCATCCAGGAGGTCAAGTTCAACGACAGTGACAAACGCTCGCCGCAGCACTTCCTGTACCAGCGAGGCAAACCTGTCGACTACTTTGTCCTCATTCTGCAGGTACACAACAACAACCACAACACAACACAACACAACAACACAACACAACACAACACAACACAACACAACACACACGCACTCACACACGAACATACACACGGATTTACAGATGCAACAGCCTGATTTTTCACAATTTATCATGATTTTAATATTTTTTTTTACAGTGAAATTGAAAATTGTGAAGCAAAAATTATCATTTCTATTAATCATGAATCATCAGTCTCAACATCTGTAAAAATAATTATAATAAAGTTTTCTTTAACCTCACAGTCAACCAGAAGTAGTTTGCAGTTAGTGTTACGGTTGTGGGAAATTATCAAGTAACATGAAGTGGAAACACTCAAGTACAGCTGCAACTATTAATCGATTATTCGATTATGAATCGATCATTAAATTAATCGCCAACTATTTTAATAAGCGATTAATCAGTTTGAGTAAATTTTAAGAAAAAATTATAGCTGCTGTGCAGCAATGGTCGGGGCCGGGCAATTTTAGGCAAGGGATAACAGGGAAAAGTGTTGTTTGTGTAAAGTGTATTTTAACCTTAGTAGTCTCTAATCCACATAGCATGATACCTGAACATAAGGCTTTCACATTTAAAAGTCCATCCTGCCTTAGCTGAGGCTCAAACTCACGACTTCTGACACTGAAGTCCGTCTTTTATCTCACTGAGCTAATTGGCAAGTGACAGTTCATGTGTGGCTTCACAAATTGACTAAGCCAAGGATCAGGGTGCCAGGCAGCAGCCATCCATGCCGTGGAAAAGCACATTTCAAAGTGAAAGTTCCAAAGCTGTAGCACATATGGTTGATTTGTTGTGAATTTTCAAAGTTTTGAAATTTAGAGGCTTGCTGTAGCGCCACCATCAGGACTATTGGCCTGTTTTTGCAGCTGAGGCAATCTGACATGGGACTGGACCTTTGTGCAAAGTTTGGTCATTTTTCGCGCATGGGAAGTAGGATTTCCTCGGAAGAAGAAGAAAGAAGAACATGCAGGATTACAATAGGGTCCTGGCAGCTTAGGCTGCCCGGTCCCTAATAATCAAACATTCTCTGATTTCAGCTCCTTTAATGTGAATATTTTCTGTTTTTTTAACTCTTTTATGACAGTAAACTGAATATATTTGAGTTGTGAACAAAACAAACAAACATTTTTCAACATTTTTTGACATTTTAAAGACCGAACAACTAATTTATTAATTGAGAAAATAAGCAACAGATGAATCAACAGTGAAAATAATTGTTAGTTGCAAGTAAAGTGCCTCAAAAATGTAGTTAGATACAGTACTTGAGTAAATGTACTTAGTTACTTTCCGCCACTTCCTGTTCATAGCAGTTATCATGAGCAGGGTCCCGTTTTAGGAGCAATCAGATCAGTATCAGAGCAACTGCGTGAAAAAGTTAAATAAGTCTTGATTTTCAGGAAAATGTTGATATTAAATAATAAAGTAATGTTGTCAGTAAAGCTCCTGACTGATGCTGGACGTTCTCACGTTCTCGTGACGTTCTCGCCTCGATGTGAAGCTGAGCAGCTGGTCGCCTGTTCGAAGGTTCATCATGAAGTCAGATTAGACGACAGTTTAAACCGGTCGACCTGTTTTAAAGCGGCGAGTTGACCCCGGGTCAGCGCGTCAGTCTGGAGAATTAACACACATGCAGGTCGACGTCTTAAGACTCACCTGACTTCAGGTAATTAAGTGGATTCTATTATTTTGTGAAAAAGATTTGAGATTTTATGTTTAATTTTCAGATACATTTTATATTACCACATTTTTACATAACTTTATTGGGGGCCCACTAAAATAACCAGCTGTGGGCCTGTCAACATCACTGTTGATGATACATTTTTTGGTCCCTAAAATGTCAGGAAACGTCTGGAAAGTACCAGTTACAGTCTCCTTAAACCCAAGGTGACATCTGACAGCCCAAAAAAACCCCAAATATTTAGTTTATCATCGCATAAAACAAAGAAAATCAGGAAATCATCACATTAGAGAAGCTGGAACTTGGTCATATTTGACATTTGTCTTTAAAAATGGCTTAAACAATTAATCATTAAATTTTCTGTTGAGATATTTTTATGTCCATGATGGATAATTGCACACACATTGTAATAAACACATGGTGTGTAGCATCATACTGAAGATAAATTTAAAGAATGTTGCCCCATAAAATAAATAATTGCACAGAAATTAGCTAATCAACTAATTGTTCTAATTGTTCTCTAATTATATTTTAGGGTTTAATAACATTTGACAGAATTGATATGTCTGCACATGAAATATTGTCTCCAGTTTTCTGAACAATGCGCAGAAAAGCTGCAAAATAAGGTTGTGAGGTTCTGAGGATTAAATCACATGTGCAGCTGTTAATAAGAATTCATTATCATATAAATAAACTCTAACAGACGTATGGATAGTTGTTGTTGTTGTTGTGTGATCACGGGTGTGACGGAGCAGAGGGGCTCCTCGCTCTGCACGACCTTCGCTGACAGATCCTCTTACGTAACAGAGGCAGATCGAGGGAGAGAGGGGGAGAGAGGGGAGAGAGGGGGAGAGAGGGGATTGAAGGGTTAAGGAGGATGGAGAAGAAGAAAAGCTGATGAGACGAGACAGTGAAGCAGAAAATCGGCAGCAGAGAATCTGCAGAGAGAAATGAAGAGCAGAGAGCAGCTGAGTTTGGGTTGAATGTGGAGATGCAGGAGAGGAAGAGAGGAGAACAAAGTGTCTGTCAGTAAATCCCTCCTCCTCCTCTGCACCAGGAAGAGAAGAGAGGAGCCGAGCAGGGAGGAGGGAGGGAGGGAGGGAGGGAGGAGGGAAGAGAGAGAAGAAGAGCTTTACACCCTGATAGTACATGCACACACACATGTATATAGATATAGATTAGAATATATGGAAGTTTGTCAGCAGCAAAATGTACTTTAGACTCTTAGAAATCAATATCAGTTTAAATGTTTGCGCTTTCCTCACCAACCAAATCATTGTCAAAATCAGCAGTTTTTACTTGGCATAAAACAGGAGCTGCTGCCCCGATCAATTAGTCTGTTTGTGTTATTGTGTGACGTCTGAGCTTTAAAAAGGACAGTTCGGTTCACCAAAGTCACAAATAACACAAATAAACTAGCAGACTGAGGCAGCGGTAGACCAGCAACTCTCGTTTTCTGTGAGGAAAAATGACTGATTTCGTCTATGGAGTTTGGTTGGTGAGGACAGAGCAATATTTGCTTATGTAACACGGCTCCAGCCAGAAAGGCTGTTGGCAGTGTTCTGTTCTGCGATTGGATCATACACCTGGCAATTTATTGTGATTGTGATTAATTGTGCAGCCTGAGTTAATATATTTATATTAGACTTTTGATGTTGCCTAAGTTTCAGCAAAAGATACTTTTTACTGAATTAAGTCAACATCTGCAACAGTGTTGTGCCATTAAATACTGTAGAGAAAAAACAATCATGATCTAACCCTTATTTTCATTGCTGATTAATCCGTCTATTCATTTGATGAGTTGTTTGGTTTATAAAATGTCAGAAAACAGTGAAAAATGTTTCCAAATGCAAAGACGATGTCCTCAGAATGGTTTTCGATTAATTTATCAATTGATTCATAATCTACTGATCGCTGCAGGTCCGTTATAATCAGCTCTCACACCTGTGTAGCTGTGAGGGTCATCATGACATGTAAGTCGCCGTGAGGCTGTGCGTGGTCTGTCCACGCCAAGAGACCGCCGAGAGTGAACGCCTCCGCGTGTCAGACACCGTCTCCTTCAGCCCAGGTGTGTGTTATCTTTCTTTTTTAAATGTCCGGCTCGGTGTGTGTGTGTGTGTAAGTGTTGGTGTATCGCGGTTGGGCGTGTTTCAAAGTGTGTGTTTGTACTTGGAGGCTTTGTTGTTGACACCTGAGGTGTGGATAAAGTGACTTCACACACTCAGCGTGCAACCTGAGCACCGCTGCTCCTGTTCCACTGAAATACATACAGGTGTGTGGTTGGTGTGTTGTGTGTGTGTGTGTGTGTGTGTGTGTGTGTGTGTAAAGAGACACTGGGCCAGAATGTAATATTTATAGAGCATCAAAGTGTTTCTGTTACCTGCCACAAGAGACGATGACTCCTGGATTTTGCACAACAGAGCGTCCTGACCGACACACACGCACACACACCCACACACACACACACACACACACACACACACACACACACACCACACACACACACACACACACGAGTGTAACATAAAGTATCAGATAAATGGGATCATTAAACAAAATGTGTGTGTGTGTTTTCAGGGGCGAGTGGAGGTGGAAGCCGGAAACGAAAACATGAAGTTTGAAACCGGTCCGTTCTCCTACTACGGAGTGATGGCCCTGAACTCACCGTCTCTGGGTGAGACAGCACACACACACACTCTTCTGTATGCATACACACACACACACACACATGCTATATCTACACACCTATACAAACACACACACACTAGGATTTTATCCCAGGAAACAGGATTCCTTGGAACGGCCGTCCAAACCATCTCCTGTGAACTGGGAGAAACGTTTTTATTTAGTTTTTTTGTTTATTTTAGAACATATGAAAAGATTTATTTACCAGCTTTGTGTGGAAATACTTCAGAAGTTTGAACAATAAAGATGCAAATTGTGTCTCTGTGAATGAGCGATCAAATGCACCAGATTGAGGTGCTGAAGAAAGACAACCAGAATATCCCGAAATCCGAAATCTCACCCCAAGTGAGCGAGAGCTGTTTTTACTTTTTAACTTTGAGTGATCGCTTACGTCTGGATTCTGGGGCTGCCCCGACCAAAAATTGTCCCAGTTGACTAGTAGTCACAAATTTATGACATTAATTTACTTACTTTAAATAAATATTTATGGTGCACAAAGCAAGCCGTGACAAAAAGTGTAATTTCATTCTGAATGTGTTGGAACAACCAGCAAGGAGACATTTTCTTAACTTGTTTCATCACAGTACGACCTCAAACACACACTCACAGACTCATCAACACTACGGACGATGCATATTCACAAATTAAGTCGCTACAAACTTGATCCTGATACGTTTCAGACCTGCTGTCCCCACCACTGTCTCCGTCGTCCCTGCAGCCAGACTCTCTAATGTTAAATTCTCTGTCCAACCGGCCTCCATTGATCTCAGAGTCTCACATAGTCGGACATCAGCAGACACATTCTGCTATGAGGGAAAAAAATGACCTGCCTTGTTTACATTTCTTTAAACCAATCACAAACGTCTTGGGTGGAGCTAAGCCCAGGATGCAGGGGTCGTTCATGTGAACTCTTCTCGTGAACATGGTAAACACGACCACATTTGAAGGCAGCTGGTTGTGAGTTTGGATGCGTTGTTACAGTCAGTATCACCACCTGCAGACTGATGATGCACCGTGAAAACACTGTACTGCACTGTTCATTCAAATGTTTATTAACATAAATGTCGTTCTTCTTCCTCAATAATCATTAATTCTACCAAACTAAGACACTGAAGCGTCAGGTTGGAACTCATATTTCTCCTGTTTACATGTAGTGTTGCCTGAGTTATGACCAATGCAGGACTCTCAGGATCACGTGCTTCTGTTCCATGGAAATAATAAAATCAAAGTCTTTGAAATGTACCTTAAACGCTGCAACACTTTGACTCTGTCCTGTTTTCTGCAGTCAGCACATGAGGCACACTGACTCTCTGACTCTACGTATTAGTTTTATTTACAAAGATTTAACACAAAGACTGAAAAGAGAGATAATCTGATCTTCTCTCTGTTTCCCCGCCCTGCCGGTGCTGTCTGACAGTAAAGTGCTCCGTCAGTGAGTTGGTAATGAAGCTTTGTGTTTGAGGAGAGGAGCGGAAAAGTCAATAGGCTTAGTCCAAATCGGGAAACACTTACTGAAGAATCTGCGGTCCGAGCCGACAGGTGACGCCCGACACATCGACCAGAGACGCTAAACACACCCTGACCCGCTTCATCAACGCTGTCCAGATATTTTTATCCTCAGATTTAATTTATGAGGAGTCTAATGGAGCTTTTAGTCGTTATTAAGAGACAGTTGGTTTTATTTCAGCACTCACAGTCAGCAGTGATAAATAACTCTGATTTATTTTATTTTGTTGAACATCAGTCTGTTACTAACGGCAAAATATGACTGAACTAAAGTTCTATTAAAAGTCTGCATTAAATATGTTCAAAAATCTCTTTTCTCATCTCACAGTGAGGTTAAAGGTTAATTTGCTTGATTACAGATGTGTTTTTTTGTCAAATAATCAGATTAGTTCATTTCTTTATGGTTCTACTGGAGGATGTTTGGCTTTCAGCAGAGCACAGATGAGCAGAGAAGCAGCAGGAGCACCCGTGTAGGAAGTTAAGCAGTGTGCTGCTGTGGACAGAGTCAGCATCTTAACAAAATTAATACCAGTGTCAGTGTACACTAAGGATATTTTCATGTCTTTACCTTGCTGTCAGACGACTTTTATGATGAGAAACTGCGTTAATGAACAAAATGTCGCTCTCTCTAAACAACCAAACTCCAGTGACAAAAACATTCATTTTAGCTCACAGAACACGGGAGTTGCTGGTCTACTGCTGCCTCGATCTGTTAAGTTTGTTTGTGTTATTGTGCAACTTTGGTGAATACGAACTAATGCTTGAAAACACCGAAGTCATACAATAACACAAACAAACTAACAGATTGAGGCAGCTGTAGATCAGCAGCTCCTGTGTTCTGTGAGGAAAAATGACTGATTTTGTCAATGGAGTCTGGTTGGTTTGGAGAGAGCGATATTTTGTTTATATAACATTTGTTTCCTGACTGAAAAGTCTGTCTGACAGCAAGATAAAGCGCTGAAAATATTCTAAATATAGTGTACACTTGAACTGACATTGATGTTTTTTAGAAGCAAGTACAGTACTCAGCTTCCTACACTGGTGCTCCTCTCTGCTTCTCCAAACTGGGGGCGTGTCGACCTCCATCTACTGTAGGTGACACACTGACTGTGGATAAGAACCTCATACAACCACACTTTAAAAAATCCAAACTGTCCCTTTAAGTGTGGCGGTTTAGGAACTCTGTCTGTTTTGGCCTGAAAGGAGAAGATCAAATGCCTCAGAGGGAGGACGCTCCGAATCTTTAGCTTCACTCTGCAGGTGTAAAATGAGGCAGGTGTTGGATGATGTCAGCTCACCTGAGACGGACACGGTGTTGTCAGTACACAGGCAGCATCTGTACACCACCACACTCTGACTCAGTGTGGCTGTAACACCGCTGACTCCTGCTGGTTCAACGTCATCACTGCTCTTAAAATGATGTTCCTCCTCCTCTTTCCTCCTCTTCTTCTTCTTCTTCTTCTTCTTCTTCTGTCCTGTCAGCCTGTTTCTGTCCCTGATAATCTGCTGTCTGTACTTCATGTGCACATTATGCAGCTCAGTGTGTGTGCATGTGCAGCGTCAAATGTCAAAACACTGCACCATTTCTCATCCTGATCGCCCAGTTTATGTTCCAAACTGTCAGGAACCTGCACATTTTCTAAATGTGACTTTCACATTTTAACCACCTGCTAGAAGAATTTAAATATTTTACCAGTGATGGATGCTGATATAGAGATATAAAGACAGAAAGCAGTCAAATAAATGTGTGAAAAGTAAATATTTAATCAACAAACCTGCAGCATGATGTGCTGTAGTAAAGCTGTTGTATTTATTGTTGTAGTAACGCAGCATTATCATGTGATTTGGTGCCACTCCAAACTGTTTTTGGCCCATTTTATCATAAGATAAAATAAGATATTCCTTTATTAGTCCATAACGGGGTAATTTACAGTGTGACAGCAGCAAAGTGGAGAGCAAAAATATAAAGAAGCATCAATAAAAAATAAATATATATAAAAGAAATATGAAATTATAGCTAGATGAAATGGAAAAAAATGACCAATTTAAACAGAGGAAATATAAAAATAAAAATAAGAACGATATAAATATGAGAAATCTAAAAACAGGAACAGTAAACACAATGTAAGGAGACTCAGCAGGTGAATTTCCACCATCGCATTGAGGGAACATTCATATTACACATAGAATGATGATGATAACACACCTGAATTAAAAATATTGATAATGTACACTGAATGATAATACACCTGACTGAAGTATTGAACAGTCAAAGATTCAGACTCTTTGTACTTTACAACAAAAATAAAACAACAAAAAGGATTTGTTCGCTCGTCACAGTTCACAGGCATGTTTTTACCTGCTGATGAAATTATTATTTCTACAAAATACAAAAAAAACGGATTGTTCTTCTTCTACTACGTCTTCAAAACATGCTGCACTTACTCAACGCTGCCACCTGATGGTGGAAGCTGTGCAGCACATTTACAAAAATCAATACTGAACAAAGTGCTAATTTATAAGTGAAGAAAAAAATGAGGCGTGCTGCAAAGCAAAGGATGAAAAAAAGATAAAAAATAAACAATCCCTGACTGTCCAACTTACTGATGAAAAAGTGCCAGTAATGGATGGCAGTATGATAATCAATTTAAAAATCCTTTATTAAATCATGGATACAAAGAACCAGGAAGTCGGTAACGTAGTCACCTGAAATATCAAAACTGCTGCTTGGAAGAAAAACACAAGACTTTACAATGGACGCATACAAAACCCATGTGGACTGATAAAAAATTAAACAACAACAAAAATAATAAAACATAAGTCAGAAAATGAATGTTAGTAATAATTCTACTGTAAGAATAATGATAAAGTCACCTGAAAAAAGGAGGCGTCCTAATAGAATCATTAAAAAAAACAGACTCAGCAGTAATAAAAATGTGCAATACTGGAGCAATTATTTATTGATAGCAAAATACACACAACCAGCCACTTTATTAGGTACACCTGTTCAACTGCTCGTTAATGCAAATATCATATCAGTCCAATCACATAGCAGCATTTTAGGCATGTAGACATGGTAAGACGAACCTGCTGAAGTTCAGACCCGAGCATCAGAACGGGGAAGAAAGGTGATTTAAGTGACTTTGAATGTGACATGGTTGTTGATGCCAGATGGGCTGGTCTGAATATTTCAGAAACTGCTGATCTAACTGGGATTTTCACACAACAAACATCTGTAGGTTCACAGAGGACGGTCTGAAGAAGAGACAACATCCAGAGAGCAGCAGTTCTCTGGGCGAAGATGCCTTGTTGATGTCAGAGGTCAGAGGAGAACGGACAGACTGGTTCAAGACAATAGAAACCACTCGTTACAACCAAGGTATACAGAAGGCCGTCTCTGAACACACAACATGTTGAACCTTGAAGCAGATGGGCTACAGCAGCAGAAGATCACACCGGGTGCTGCTCCTGTCAGCTAAGAAGAAACTGAGGCTACGATTCACACAGGATCACCAGAACTGGACAATAGAAGATTGGAAAAAACGTTGCCTGATCTAATGAGTCTCGATTTCTGCTGCGACATTCAGATGGTCGGGTCAGAATTTAGTGTAAACAACATGAAAGCATGGATCCATCCTGCCTTGTATCAACAGTTCAGGCTGCTGGTGGTGGTGTGATGGTGTGGGGGACATTTTCTTGGCACACTTTGGGCTCCTTAGTACCAACTGAGCATCGTTTTAAACACCACAGCCTACCTGGGTATTGTTGCTGACTGTGTCCGTCCCTTTATGACCACAGTGTCCCATCTTCTGATGGATACTTTCAGCAGGATAACACACCATGTCACAAAGCTCAGATCATCTCAAACTGGTTTCTTGAACATGACAATGAGTTTTCAATCGATCCAGTAGAGAACCTTTGGGATGTGGTGTAACGGGAGAGATGTGCAGCCGACGAATCTGCAGCAACTGTGTGATGATATCATGTCAATATGGACCAAAATCTCTGAGGAACGTTTAAAGAACCTTGTTGAATCTAAGTCATGAAGAATTAAAGCACTTCTGAAGGCAAAAGGGGTCCAACCTGGTACTAGCAAGGTGTACCTAATAAAGTGGCTGGTGAGTGTAAGTACAGAATACTAAATTATGAGGAAAACCCTGACATGAGACGGTTTCTTTACTTCTCAGGAAGTTTTGTCACAGAATATTTTGACATAAAGGTGCTAAAAACTCAGTGAGGTTCTGAATGGATCAAACCAGAGTGTCAGAGGCTCAGTTTGTTGCTGAAATCAGCTGTTGTGTCTTGAGTAAAAATAAAAACCTCTTGTGATTAAAATAAAAATGACCAAAGAGAATAAATGCAGAGCAGCGCTGCAGTGGGACTCCTGCAGCAGCAGGAGGAGGAGGAGGAGGAGGAGGAGTGATTCACACACTGCTGAAATTTAAAAAATAAATAAATAAACCAGCTCATCTTTCTCTCTCTGCCCCTTCCTCCCCCCCTCCTCTCTCTCAGCCGTCACCCCTCCTCTCTCCCCATCAGTGGCGTCCCCCCCTCCACGACGCCTCTCTCTTAAGAGGTTTTCTCTGTTCTCTCGTTTCCCAGGTAAACACTCGCATGGGCCCGAGGAGGGAGGGAGGGAGAGGGAGGGAGGAGGAGGGAGGGGGTTCCTCCTCTTTAAAACAATCTCACCATTTCCTTTTGTTTCCATCATCTTCAAGAGCCCTGATCCAGCAAGTCCAGGCCCGGAGACGTAAAGACATTCTGCAATTTTTTTAAGTTTAATTTGCTTTTTTGCTCCTTCTTTTTTTTTTTTTATGCTTTTTAAGCAAAAGGCGGCAACTGTGAAGTCACCTTTGACCTCCACAGAAGCTTTTAAAACAATTAGATTGATAGTTTGAGCTTTTTGATAGGTAGGTTTCAAACTGATCAATTGCTGATATGCACAGAAAAGTGTGAAGTCAATTTAAGATTTTTCCTTATTTGCATTTTGAGAATAAAGTCGACCTTTCAGTATTAGTGCCAGACAGAAAAAAAATAACTCAGAGGAGTTAGAAATATTTTTTTGTATTCTGAGAATAAAGTTGAAAGTTGAAGAACCATTTTGACTTTATTCTCAAAATGCAAAACAGTCCTTATAGGTCTAAGAAAGGCTTTAATATCTTCTGTCGATATGATACCTGAGTTTCATTAATTAATTCTAATTAATATAAACTTATATCATTTATTATTAATTATTATTATATATATATATATATACTAACTGCTGTTCAACAAAAGAAGCAAAAAAAAGTTTAGTATTTTATAAAAATCAGAATCAGAATGCTCCTGTTTAAGAAAGAAAAAATATAATATATATAAGCATAGAGAATTATTTATAAGAATATAAATAAGAAGTGTGTAAAAAAAAAAAGAGTAAAAAGATTCCCTGAGGAAAATTATTGATGAAAACATATATTATAAGTCTAGAGAATTCTAAGAATAGAAATAAGAAGTATGTAATAATATGTACATTATACTGCAATATATAAAGATAATAATACCTGTCAGAAATTCCCAGAGCCAGAAATCATGATTGAGTTAAGTCAGGGTCATTTTATTCACAGAAAACTTTATTTCTAACTGCAGTAGATAATATTTTGCAGTTTGTCTCTGTTCTGTGACCTCTCTGTCCTTCCATGAGCGTGAATGAAACAGCCTGAAGCAGAGCGAGCAGCAGCAGAGACCTCACTGCAGGGGGCAGAACAGACAACAGACTGACATTGAAACTAAGCCAGACACAGCAAAAAATAAAAAAATAAAAAATAAATAAATAAAGGTGGAGCTGGAGGTGGAAGCAAGCAGTAGAAAGCGCTAAAGCAGCTTAAATAAGGCGCCGTGTATGAAATTTGCCAATTGGATGTTTAGAGGAGAATCAGCTGTTTGAGATCAGCTGATGCAGCCTGGATTGTCAGCTGAGCTCGACTTTATGACCTGAACTCACGCTGTGCTCAGTTTTACTCTCATACAGCACAGAAAAGTGATATTTTAATACGAGACACACGGACAAGTTAACTTCCTGCTTGTGAAATGATTTAAGTGATCAATCACTCATCAAAATATTTCTGGGTTAAGTTTCTGTCGATCGACTGATCAATCGTCTGATTGTTTAGATGAATTTATTTTACTGAATTGATCAGTGGCTGCAGCTCCGGTCTTTGCACCAGCTCAGGTCGGGGTCTGGTTTGAGGGGGCGGAGCTAGAGACAGACACGTCATGTGACCGCAGCGTCCTCGTCTGTCAGCAGACTTTATCTCTCAGATTATCACGGCGTGAAAACGGAGTCGGGCGAACTTGCTGGATGGGGCTCTCGGTGTGGCGCCCTCTACTTTCTAACCCTGTCACCACTTCCTGCCCTTTAACCACTGATCTGTGGTCAGATGTTACTCATCACTGCTGTGACATCATATGAACGAGAGGAGCAGGCTGATCTGACCGTAGACCTCTGGTTAAAGGAATGGTTTGACATTTTTAGAGATGCACTTATTTGCTTTCTTTGTTTCTGAGAGTTAGATGAGAAGATCGATACCAGTCTCACGCCCATCCTTTAAATATGAAGCAGCCAGTTAGCTTAGCTTAGCATTAAGTCTGGAAGCAGTTTACGGAATGGGTTAAATAGTTAGTTATCTTGAGATTAAAAAACAGAGCTCGTTTTCTTGTGATAACGGATTAATTATTTAATTATCTCAAGATAATAAAACTTTTTTGCGATAACGGGTTCATCATTTTGTTATTTCAAGAAAAGAAGCTTTGTTATCTCGATTTGTTCTCTTGAGATAATGACATTATCTCCAGTCTCGGATTCTGTAAATAGCTCTGTCCAAACGTGATTTTTTGTGTGTGTGTGTGTGTGTGTAACTTGTATGACAAATGACAAAACAAGTAGGGGGAGTGTTTCCACCAAATTTAGGTCTTTATGCTAAGCTAAGCTAAGCTGATGAGCTCATGTCTGTAGCTCCAAAGTTGCCGTATATAAATCAGAGTGATCTTGATTTTCTCATCTGACTAAAAGAAAGAAAGCAAATTAGAGAATTTCCCAAAATGTTGAACTGCTCCTTTAAGCACAGATGTTCTCTGCCCATAACCTCCCACTTGATCTCTTCCAACTGAAGTTCTCTGATCATCACCGATGCGCTTTCTCTCCTTTAACACCAACCCTTCAGACAAGATTACGAGGATGCCTTTCCCGCCCCTACGTCACCCTCCATGACATCACTAAAAGCAGCCAATGAGAGAGGCTCCTCCTCTGAGCTCGGACACTGTTTTGTAGCCATGAAATGCTCAAACGATGCACTTTGCACCTTCATCGCATGGCATGTTTGTGGCATTCTCTGCTTAACAAACACAATCTCATCTCATCGATCCACTAATCGATCACAGAACGTGTGTGATGTTGACATTTATAAATATTGTGTGTTTATATTTGTTGCGTTGCAGTGTTTTCACTCGCTAACGTCCACATTTTCCTTCATTTTTTCACGTTTTCACGCCATGTTTTCCTCTCGTTTCTTGGTGTTTTCTGCTTTTGTTAATGTTTTAAGCGTGTGTGTGTGTGTGTGTGCATGTGTGTGTGTGTTTTGCCCGTGCTTCTCGTTTTTCCTCCTCACCCTCTCACTCACTCTTTTCTCTGTCAATCCCAGAGTTTCGTTCTCCATCACACGGGGGCAACCTCAACCGCTCGGCGTCTCTGAGCTGCACTGAGCGCGCTCCAGAGAGCGGCTCCGTCGGCGGGAGCAGCACTCAGATCCCGGGAACCCCCTTCCAGTACGTCCCAGACTTCTGCGTCCGGGCGCTCACAGACCTGCAGTTCGTCAAGGTAACGCTCAGTTTCCCAGGTACCTGTCAGCCAACACACGGCTGTATTCAGACAAGGTGGAAGAAGTTCTCAGATGATGTAAAAATACTCCATTACTCCAAATCCTGAGTTCAAAATCAGACTTTAAAGTACAGAAGTATCTGCAGTAAAATGTCTCCTGCTGTGACTGATGTCTGATTGTATGTGACGTTATTAGATGTTTATGTAATAATTCCTGTTTTCTTGTGATAACAGGTTAATTATTCTGTTTATATTTCAGGATAAACAAAACTTGTTTCCTAAGATAACGGTTAATTATTTTGTTATCTTGAGATGACAGAGCTTCTTTTGTTGTGATAACAAGTTAATTATTTCATTATCTCAGATAAAAAAAACTTATCTTGTTATAACGAGTTAATTATTTCGTTATCTCAAGATACAAAACTTCTGTTGTAGTGACGATGGTTTAATTATTTTATTATCTTGAGAAAACAAGCTCATGTTTATGACATGTTGTAATTGTTTTTAGAATTTCATCGATGTTAGAGCAGCATTTTGTTGTTGTTTTGTGTTTGTTTGTTGTTGTTTGGAGACACTTTTCAGCTACTTCATATACAGTTAGTAAAGTTAGTAAAAATAGTGGAGACATTTAAAATTTCAAGGCACTGCAGTAGATTTTTGAGTTTGATGTTTTCAGATTAACTTTAAAAAGTTTTGCTGACCTATAATATTTAGTTTAGATAATTTACTTTTCTTCTTAAGATAAATTTGAATCTTGAAGTTTTAAGAACAACTTAATGTTCAAGTAGGCGGGAGCTGTCTGTTTTTATTGACATGGCGTTTTGTTCTCCTCAGGTCACTCGTGCTCAGTACCAGAACGGTCTCCTGGCGTCCCGGCTGGACAGCACGCCGCAGTCTCCAGACGGCAGTCACACTCGTCTGGACACGTCCGTCTCTTTGCCGCCCGTGACGCCGCCGGGGACCCGCAACCCACTGCCGCTGGCCACGCCTCCTGCGAGGCACCAGCCGTCCAACACTCAGACGCCGGCGCCGCCGAGCGGCCGCACCGCCCTGCCCCAGACCACCTCCTCCAGCCGCAGACCGAGCCAGATTCTGCCGCAAGCCACCCCCCCTCCGAGCAACCACGCCCCCCTCTCCTCCCAGACCACCCCGTCCTCCGTGAGTACAGCGACGAGCACCTTTAACCCCCACTCGACTCAGACCTCCTCCCTCTCCTCCAAGTCACAGCCGTCGCCGCCGGAGAACGGGCCGGGAGAGACCGCCACTCTGCTCAGTGAGCAGCAGAACTGCGTGGGCCCCCGCCGGCTCAGCCACTCCCACGCACACCCCCCCCACCCACACGTCCACACCATCAGTCACGCACACACTGAGAGCACCATCTGACCAAACTACCTGAGCACTCACAGAACACACTCCACTCACACCATTCCTGTTCCTGTTTGCTCGTTGTCTCCTGAACTTTTCTGTAGACGTCTGAGGGACGCCGAGGGCCAACACCTCGACCCCCTCCTGCATGTTCCCCGCCCCCCCCCCCCCCCCCACACTGAAAAAGATCCAGAACAGACGACAGGGAACACGAGTGAGTGTGGTCAGAAACTAGACGGGTTGTGTGTATGTGTGTGTGTGTTCTTAAAGGAGCAGTTCACCAATGTTACAAAAACACATATTTTCTGCTCTAAGCTCGCAGATGTTTCGGTTTTATTCATCCTGGTTTTGAGATTTCTGACTTCAACTCAGAGAAAAATCAACTCAACAGCAATACAGAGGACATCTCCTGTATAAACAGTGAGGTCTGTGGTGTCCAGAATAACGGGGACGTTGTGTGGACAGGCGTTGACAGCAGTTCCCAATCCAATCTAAATGTATTTATGAAGCACTTTTAAAAACTGCAACCATTGACCAAAGTGTTGTACAATCAAAATCTAATAAAAGCCATAAAAAACAACAGTTATGATAATTACAGGTTTAGGTTGGAATTACGACCGTCTCCTCGCAAAAGAGAGGCGGCTGACGCTAACTTGGCCCTCTCCTCACGAAACAGAGATGGCTAACACTAAAGAGACAGCTGATGCTAGCTGAGCCGTAAACTTGTAAAAGAGAGACAGCTAATGCTAGCTACGCCCACTCTTCATGAAAGAGGGATGTCAAACACTAAAGAAATGGCTAATGCTAGCTAGGCCTGAAAGAGAGAGCGCTAATGCTACCTCTCCTCACGAAACAGAGATAGCTAACATTAAAGAGACGGCTAATGCTAGCTGAGCCATCTGCTTGTAAAAGAAAGACAGCTAACGCTAGTTACACCCACTTCACAAGAAAACACTACGTATTCACCCACTCTCACAAAAGAGAGACTGCTAATGCTAGCTAGGCCTGAAAGAGAGACGGCAACCCAAAGCTTGTTAGTTACACATGATGTTCTTGTGTCTCCTAGCAACATTAGTTTTCTGCTATCAGTTAACTGTTGTCATGGGAACCGTCTGCTCAGAGTTCTGCAGCTTACAAATGTGTCAAAAATGATTTTCTATCTGTTTTACCAATGGATAAATATGCACAATAGCTGCAGAATCATTGTGTTAGCTCACACAAAATTCACACAAATTTCCGTCCTCTGTATCTCAGAGGCAGATATCTCAAAACCTCTGCACATAAAACTGGAACTTTTTGCAAGACGTCTTTTTTGCAGTTTATGTGAATGACCCTTTAAGTCATCACTGGTAAGACATTAACAGAAAAAAAAACTCACATTCCCAGCTGGTGTGTCCAGATCAGTGCTGTGTCCCCTCCGCCCTGCTACACCGGCGCCTGCTCAGAGGAATCACTTCAGCTGTTTTTATTCAGTTTGACTCTCTGTTTTCTCTTGTTTCTCCAAAGAGTGACGTTCCAAACAGTTTTATTCTCAATAAGTCAGAGTTTAGCGAGGTCTCGTCACAGAGCGGCAGTTTGTTTGAGTGTGTTTGGGGTTAAAACGGCTTTTATGAAGGCGTGACAGACGTGAATGAATGAATTTGTCTCCTGCTTCTGTCAGT
Source organism: Lutjanus argentimaculatus (assembly GCA_034769285.1). Lineage (NCBI taxonomy): Eukaryota > Metazoa > Chordata > Actinopteri > Lutjaniformes > Lutjanidae > Lutjanus > Lutjanus argentimaculatus. The sequence goes on along the minus strand of JAWZSL010000005.1, from coordinate 40,026,871 downwards.
GAATCGATTCAGCTGCCAGCAAACGGACCAGATTCACTGTTTGAGTCAAAGTTAAACAACCGTACCAGTGATTTTTGCCCTTTAATACAAATCATGAATACTTTGCACCAGAGAATTTTAGTAAACCATGCTCCAGATTATTGGATGTATTTAACCAACTTCATGGCATCCGTTGGTTTCTATTCAATCCTGTGTTAGTTTATGTCAAAGTTTTAATATCAGACTGACACAGCAACACTGAGACATAAAGAAATTAATGCAGATTTGATTTTTATACGACTCAAACGGTTTCTGTGGAGGCTGCAGAACAGTTTCCATTTCATAATCAAATTTCTTTCTTTCTTTAATTTAATTTAAAATTAATTTAAAGCTGCCTGAGCTGCTCTGTGGATATAGAACTTTATCTGATTTAATTTTTAGACGTCTTCAAAATAAAAAGAGACGTCTTTAAATTAAAGCAGACACAAATTCATTGAAGTGAAAGTTAAAGTTAAAATTTTTATATTTTCAAATAAAACTATTTAATTTTTCAGGCACTAAAAAAAGACAAATCAGGTTCACAGCTCACTGTGACCAATTTTTCATTTATTTATGTATTTATTTTTCATTTCTAAAACTCAAAGATTCAAGTTTATCTAAGAAGAAACGTATTTATCTCAACTAAAACCAAAAATCTTTGAGTCTCAACATTGTTTTAGTGTAAAAGTCAAAATTGAAAAAAAAAACACAGAAATGAATTTAAACCAATGTCAAAATTAGAAATACAAACAAAATGAATGCACGCAGAATTAATTTGCAATATATAAATTACACATGATTTGTAGTAAAGAGCCTAAAACAAAAACAGCAGTATGGTCCTTTAAGTAAATGTTGTTCGTGATGTGAAGGCGGGCGTCTTCCTGGTTTACCTCTTGACCAAGGCAATATGTTTTAAATGATGTAACTTCCAAGAGTGATATTGAGATATTTATTTTACATTATATTAATTTATATTCTATATTTGACATGTTTTATATTTTAGAGATTTTATTTATTATTTTCTTTCTTTGGTTGTTGGGGGAAAAAAAGCGCTGCAGTTTTGAGTTTGAAGTTCAAGCTGCTTTTCTGCACAAACACACTGTTTGTTCTTCCACTTCTCATCTCCACTGAATCTTCGTCACTGTGAACGGAGCTCCGCGACGAGCCGACCAAGCTGGATCTGAAGCTGGTGCAACACTGTGGACTAAAAATGTCAGAACTCTCGGTTTGGAAGTTACTCTGGGCTTTTTATTTATTTATTTATTTATTTCCTGCAGAGTTTTTGTTCGAGTTAAAGCGCCGTTTTGGGTTCACAACTGACATGAAGACCAAATATCCCAGAGAAACTCGTAGTTTAGCTTTTACAGTGTTTAGTAGCGAGTACGTTGTCCAAGTTTAATGAGGGCATTTCTACATTTTATCCGCACAAGATCCTGTTACAGTCTGATTTTAAAAAACTCTTTCTTTCAGAGGCTCTGGACTGTTTTGGTTTTGAGGACGGCCGTTGCCAGAATTTCAAAAGTCCCCCAATACCATAAAAATGAGTGTGTGATTTGGTTTTCTACTATTCTTATATAAAGGGACCTTTGTGTTTTTTTAAAGAATAATTTAGGAAATGAGCTCATCCACGTTCTTGCAGAGAGTTAGCTGAGAAGATTGGCACCTATCCTGTTTGTTAAAAATGAAGCTAGAGCTATGAGGCAGTTAGCAAACAGAGGGAAACTGCTACCCTCCAAAGCAACCAAACTCCATTGAGAAAAACAGTAATTTTACCTCTCAGAACACAGGAGCTGCTGGTCTGCTGCTGCTTCGATCGGTTAGTTAGTTTGTGTTATTGTGTTACTTTGGTGAATTTGAACTAATGCTTTGAAACATGGAAACACAAACAAACCAACTGATTGAAGCAGCAGCAGACCAGCAACTCCTGTGTTCTGGGAGCGTAAAATTACTGTTTTTTTAAAAGGAGTTTGGTTGGTTTGGGGATAGTGACATTTGTCCCCAAAACGGGACCGTTAAGTGTCCCACACGTTCAAGCATATGCGCATGTATGCACTTATGCACGCACCATAGGCATTTTAATCAGGATATCAATTATTTCAGTACTTAACGCCTTTAAACACCATGGATGCCATGAACGCAGCATTTTCGTTGCCAGGTACTTTATGAAGGAAGCAGTAAGCCTCCTGGAGCTCATTAGAAAAGACCGACTTTCTCTTTAGCTTGACAGCTAATCCTTCTGTCACAATAAGTTGCAACTGTCATAGCTGGCGCTAGTCAATTATCATGACGTGATTGGTTATGATATTACAAGCAAAAACACTTCCCACTGTAGCATTCTCTTAGCCTTGGGCTAATGTAAACCAGACGGTACACAAAGCCCAGGCCGAGCTTAAAAGAATAACGCTTGTTTTCTTGCAAGAATTGGATGAGAAGGGCGATGCAGCTCTCTCTGATTGACTGGGTTCATTGAGACAAACAGGTATGATGTCAAATGATGACAAAATTGTGGAAAAAGTTGCTGAGTTTGGACAAAATTGCAAGGCTGCACAGAATTCATGGGGATTGGTTGAATTTGCGTGATGTAATCGCAACTTCCTGGAGGGATTGATTTTTTTTTTTAGCCGTTTCCTCTGCTAACCACCTCTTGTCTTGTAGATACGAGACTTTCATTGATTTTCTCATCAAATTCTCTGCAAGAAAGTGTATTTCGGAGCTCTTAAACCTGTTTCACTGTGTGTTTTTAACCTTTGAGCCCCGGGGGAGTTAAGGATTGAAAACACTCACAGCACAATAACTCTGAGAGATTTAATGGACAACAAACATTCCACTACATGTCTTCACACTGATCCACACTCATGATGTCAACTGTCTGATCCCCCTCATGTTGTTTCCTGTGACTGAACAGCTTTCCTCACAGATAAGGTGTGTGTGTATGTGTGTGTGTGTCTCCAAACCAGGGATTAACTCATATACGTGGCACTTAAAACAATGTGAAGTACATTTTGACTGTGTGTAAATGATACCGTTCAACCCGTGTTAAGAGTCGGAGGACGTTTGGTTGTGTTCCTGTGGACTGAAGACGCAGAGATAAAGAGATTAACATGAAGACGACTGTAGCGGCTCACCCCTCGCCCTCTGTGGGTGAGCGGCTGAGCTCAGACGTTAAAGCTGCTAGCATGTAATCTACCTATTTTTATTTTTCCTCCTGTGTGTGCAGTGACACTGAAAACAATTTAAGTGACTGTAAAGATGATTTATTTTGCAGATGATATAGTGATTTATTTGAAAAAAAAGATAAAACTGTTGTATAAGCTAGCACTGATTTGAAAACACTTTAAAACTTGTGAAAACTTTACGTAGCATAAGTCTGAATATTCCAAAGCATTTCTCCTGTTTTTTTGGTATAATTTCCAAAGTGAGAAGATGAAAGCTGGGTGAATAACCTGAGAAAACTGGGCCCCAGAAGCCCCAGTGTTTAGCTGGTTTGTGGTCATTTGATTTATGTAAAAAAAAAAAAGACTGGGGATATGCACCACTGAAGCCCAACTGTTAAAGCTATAAAAGAGGTTTATTTTCTTACTTATTTTGAGAAGATCCCAGTGTCAAAATCTAGTTTTAAGACCTTTATTATTTCAGTTTTGTGCTTGCATGTTGCAACATTTATTTATTTGTGCTTTAATAAATGACCACACAGCAAACCTGGAGCTCAGCAGTATTCCAGCAAAGGAATACCATCCACGATGCACAATGGGGGGTTAAAGGGATAGTTCGGATTATTTGAAGTGGGATTGTTTGAGGTATTTATCCATCTGCAGTGTATTACCTACAGTAGATGGAGGTCGGCACGCCCCCAGTTTGGAGAAGCAGCAGGAGGACCAGTGCAGGAACCTAAACAATGTACTGATGTAGGACAGGGTCAGCAGCACAACATTTGAGACAACTTAAAAATATATTTTCACTGCTTTACTGTGCTGTCAGACAGAATTTTCTGACAGAAAACTGCTGTTATATGAGCCAAATATCACTCATTCCACAGCAACCAAACTCCTTTGAGAAAAAACAGTCATTTGAATTATAGACACCTAAAATAATCAATATTCAGTTTAAGTGTACACTTAGAATGTTTTCATTGCTGTCATACAGCCTTTTCTGATAGTAAATCACTATTATATGAGCCAAGTATCACTTTCTGCAAACTAACCAGACTCCTTTAGCAAAAACATTTCCATACTATCAGTATTATCAATACTATTGTATTGTTTTTAAATGTGGTATTGAAAAAGTACTGAAGTACTGGTACGTTTTACAAACTTACTTTGCTGTCAGACAGCCTTTTCACCACTGTTAGTTTAAGCCAAAATTGCCCTCCCCAGAACAAACCAAAGTCAACTGGTTAAAAACAGCGATTTTCCTTCAGAGACCACATGTGTTGCTGTTCTTAGTTTGCTTGATCTGTTAGCCTTAGTTGTTTGTCGTTATTGTGTGACTTTGGTGTTAAAGAGTAGTATGTTTCACAGAAGTCACACAACAACACAAACAAACTAAGGCAACAAACGAAACTAAGAAACAGCAACCATGTTCCTGAGGAAATCGCTGCTTTTAATAAGAGACTTTGGTTGGTTCTGGAGAGAGGGATGTACAAATCATATCGGTTTTACCGGAGAAAGGCTGTCTGACAGCAAAGTAAGTTTGTAAAAAGTACCAGTACTTCAGTACTTTTCAATACCACATTTAAAAACAATACAATAGTATCGATAATACTGATAGTATGGAAATGTTTTTGCTAAAGGAGTCTGGTTAGTTTGCAGAAAGTGATACTTGGCTCATATAATAGTGATTTACTATCAGAAAAGGCTTTGACAGCAATGAAAATATTCTAAGTGTACACTTAAACTGATATTGATTATTTTAGGCGTCTAAGATTAAATTCAAATGGCTGTTTTTCTCAGAGGAGTTTGGTTGCTGTGGAATGAGTGATATTTGGCTCATATAACAGCAGTTTCCTGTCAGAAAATTCTGTCTGACCGCACGTAAAGCAGTGAAAATATATTTTTAATGTGTCTCAAATGTTGTGCTGCTGACCCTGTCCACATCAGTACATTGCTTAACTTCCTGCACCGGTCCTCCTGCTGCTTCTTTAAACTGGAGGCGTGTCAACCGCCATCTGTAGGTAACACACTGACTACATATAATCCCGCTTCAAATGAGACGAAATGTACCTTTAATGGGGCCCAGCTCATTTTTATCCGGCCGTGGAGAAGATCGGCACTCTGTGAAAACCATAGATTTTATTCAGCAGGAGGAAAAACCTGCTGGTTAAATGAAAACGTGTAGTCGTCATAGCCTTACCCTCTATTTGAAGAAAATTTAGACCTGCCTGCTGGTTCATATAGGTCTCATGTAGCAATTGGTCTTATACTGGTTTCCAGTGAAGCCACTGGTTGGCTGTGTGACTACCAGTTTGAGTACTGGGAAATGTGAAAACAATTGTTCTACTTATTATTGTTGTATTTATTGTAAACATTGTATTTATTGTTGTTTTATTTAATTTGTTTTGTTATTGGCGTGCACCTGAAGGTGTGGTTCTGTGAAACGGGCTTCCAGCTGTAAGACACAGCTTTTATTGGGTTAATTTACCCAGAAACACTGTGTTCAGTTCTCTGATTGCTGTTTGTGTTATATTACTGTAAATACTCTGTACATGAAGACATGAAGGGCATTTCTGTACGGAGGATTATTAGAGCCAAACATAAAGGGGACTAAATGAGAGGATGAAGATTTTTGTTTTGCATTTTGAGAATAAAGTTGAAATGTCAAGAATAAATAAACTGAGAATTAGTGACAGGCATGAAAAAAAGTGTTAATTTTATTTTATTTAGGTTTTTTTTTTTTTGAGAATGAAGTAAAACGGTTGAGAATGAAGTTGGTATAATTTTGATTTTATTCTCGAAATTATATTTCAACTGTTTTTTCCCCTATTCATTTACTCTCCCATTGAATTTTCCATTTATTAATTTTATAATTGTATTTATTTATGTATTTCTGCATTATTTCCCCTTTGAATTTTCTCCTTTTGCCAAACTTATTTATTATCTAATTTATTTATTTATTTATTTATTTTTCTTTTAGATTTCTTTATGCATTTTCACTTCATAATACAGATGAGGGGGCTGTCATTCATAATGTGTCATCGGGTCAATTTTTCAAGTAAATTAATCGGGGGAATAAACACAGAAGTGAATTAAAACATTCTCATCAATTTATGTAACATAAATTAACGGCTATATTTTAATGGAATTTTTGGTGTATTTAATGTGTTATTAATTAATTTATTCTGGCACTCTTATATTTATTTATTTTCATTATTGCAGTTCTAAATTGAAGGCAAAAATTGCAGAACAAATTCAGACTTTCAGAATTAGCAACAAAATCAATTGGAGGACGTAGGCTGTTTTTTTTTTGTTTTTTTTTGCATTTTGAGAATAAAGTTAAAAAAAAACAAAGAAATGTCAAAAATGACGTAAAATATTTCAATTTATACGCAACATTTTGACTTTACTTTCAAAATGCAAAAAAAAAAGAAGTGCTTAGTGTTTGCTTGGCACTAATATGACAATTCAACTTAATTCTCGACATTTTGACTTTACTTTCAAATGAAAAATGTTTTCCCACTTTTGTTTGGCCCCAATCATCTTCCGTATCTGAGTAAGGCTGGCAGAGATATTGAAAATAGGTCTATTTATAATGAGAGACGAGATGTAACTTCAAGTTTTATTTCCATTGTTTTGCTAGGAAAGCATTAAATAGCAATAAACATTGCACGGAGTTGACCTCAAATAATAATTCACTTCTCCTATCTTCTGTAACTTCCTCTGTTTTCTCATTAGACGTGATGACCAAAGTTTTGTTTTTTTCCCATCCTCCCCCTTTCCTGACATCCTTTGCCATCCTGTATCTCCCCCTCTTTTTTATCACATCTCTCCTCCCATGCTTCCGACAAACTTTTCACTCCTCTCTTCTTGTACATTTTTCCCGCCTGCCTTTATCTCGACTCCTCTCCCGCCGCTCAGAAGTATTGAAATTCCTCTGGCTTTGACTCCCGGTCCCGTCTGCTAAGCCGTTTTTATTGTTCAGACCTCTTTCTTTCTTTCGTTCTTTCTATCATGGGACTGCAGCGAGCGGGGGAGCAGTGAGGCTTATCAGCAGCTCCTGTAGTGTTGTTTTTAGCCCTGCAGCGGTGTGATGATTAGACCTGTACGAAGGTTAAATATTTTCTGCTGCAGGGTTCTCAGGCCGCTGAGTTTTCCACACTGTGGATCATTCACACGTGGATGGTTTGAGGTTTCGTGCAGGGTGAGGACAGTGAAGAAACAGTTGTTTTTGCACCTTTTATCATCCTTGAGGTGACGATTTCTTTGCATTCAGAGAGATCAGGCAGTATTTATCAGGTTTTTCAGAGATGCAGTGAGGATTTGAGATAATTCAAGGACCTGGAATACAAAAGTACTTTATGTATGTAAACATGCAACAATACTTGGATTCATAATCTCTGATAAAGAATTAAAGTTATTTCCCCTTTTCTTTTCCCCAGGATGTGTACAGTAGATGCAGTATACCTGTTGTTGGCAGGTTTTAATATTATTCAGACACGACTGTAACATGTCTCACTTCTTTTTTTTACTGCAATGGTTGAACAAAGATGGAGGAGCACTTCCAAACATGGATTTAAAGCAATGTGTACATACTGTTTTGTAACTACTGTAAGGCATTTGAAGAAATCTATGAGGTTAATAAACCTGAGATATATTTCTCTACAGAAAATCTGTCTCTGTTTGAAGTTTTTTTTTGCAGATTATCAGTTTTATTTTTGTGTGCAGGGTATCAAACTGCAGGATGGCTAATTTCACATTAACCAGTCCATCCAAGATTTTGTGTCCAGGGCCATTTCTAGCTTTCTGGGGGCCCCGTGCAAAATATTATTTATGGGGGCCACTTTTTGTGAAACTATGCACTGTAAAAGAGAAAAAAAAAAAGTTGAGGCAACTGCCCTCACCGGAGTTTTGAATCAAACTGAAACTCTTAAAGTTTAAAATAAACTGACCAAAGTTTGGTAATCCATAATCTTTTGAGATAATTTAGAAATTTCCCATCACTTTACTGTAATGCAGCCTTTAAATCCAGGAAAAAACAACACTTATGCCATATCATGATATGATGATATCCAAAATACGAAAGACGATATCTAGCCTTGTATTGTGATACGATATAATATATATCAATATATCTCAGCCCCCAAAATTCAAGCCTTCAGAAAATGATAATAAATTGGAAACACTGAGGCTCCCCGACATCAAGAAACTCCTGAAAACCTCCAGGATTTACAGAATTATAACATCTGCCAAATGCACATAAATGAGACAGATGCTGCATTTTCCCTAATAAAAAAAACCTAAATCATATGCATTTTCCCTCAAAAAACAATAAATAAAATAAATGCTAGAAATATTGGTAGCATGATGCGTTCCTATGGGTTACATGATTGCGCTGGCTCATTAAATCGAGAGCAACAGATGTGGATGTACTACCTCTGATTTTTGACAATTCAAAATCAAAGTTAATCAAAGTTAGTTACTTCCAGATCTTCACCTTGTAAAGAGGTGATGTTTTGCCAGAAACCTGTACTCTGCTTCCACAAAATCTTGACCTTGAACATGCAAACTTGTAACCTGACCAACAGGAAACTGTCTCATGAGTGCTGACCTTTAGGAATCCAAAATGGAGAAAGTGGTTGTAGCTCATTAGCTGTGTTGCACAGTTTACATATGATTCATGGTGGTTTATTGTCTCAATATAGCAGAAAGTTTGTTTTAATTAGTGTAATAAGAATCATTGAGTTTTTGCTAACTTACAATGAGCCCTTTAAACCTACAGAGAGCGGGGGTTCTCTTCCAGTCTCTTGTCCTGTTAGCCACCTAGCGATCTGACAGAATGAGCTAGCTAGCTCAGAGAGCTTTTTATCCCCTCTTCAATGACTTTTTATATAATAAAATTATGTGCAATCCTGACCATAAAATTACACAGAAAAGAAAAAATAGTCAGAAACTCAGAGCTCTTTTGTAACTGACTACTGCTAGCATGTTCCTAGCCAGCTAGCTCCCTATTTTTCTTGCAGTGTAACCAATTAGAGAAAGAAGTCTATCTTCCAAAGTTAATGTGTTTTTAGTATTAAAATAAAGTGTTTCCATTGTTTTCTTTGTTGACATGCACTTGCTTTGGAGGACCGAAACAGCCAAAATAAAAAATGAACAGGCTAAAGATCAATCAATAAATAAATGAATATGTCATTAAATTATCCCAAAAATAATATAAAAAATAAGTGTAAGTATTAATTAATTTATGAAATGTGACATTTCTGGTTTAATTTGATTCAGTATTTATTTATCTATGGATTAATTCCCCTATTTATTTGCTTTCCTATTTAATTTATTAATTTATTCATTTTTAAATTGATTTATTTAGGCCTATTCATTCATGTTTGTCTTTCCATATTATGTCCCTTTGCATGTGTCATGGGGTCAACTTTTGAAGTACATAAATAGGGTAATAGACTCTTTCACAGCTGACGTCATCGAAGAGCTGCGCGCGCATTTTGGCAGCAGAAGTAGGTTTCCTCCAGTCATCCAGACGAGTTATTAAGCTGCAAAGGTTGAATTAAACATTTTAGCAGCACCAAAATCACCAAAACATTTGTTTATTGAGTATATGATGCTTCAGAATTGATATTCCAGTGGTCGATATAAGTTGCTTCTTCCGAAAAATTGTGACTGTTTCAGAGCAATTGGTGGCGTCTATGGGTGCAAACTATTAAACGTGTTGATTAGACTGAGAACACGATTAAAACTGCTCGTGTTTGCAGCGGCCCGTTGACAAGCTGTTGTGGTCCGCCGTACTTCCGTTGCCAAGATGCGCGCGCAGCTTTCTCATTGTTTACAAACTGTAAAAGGGTCTATTAACACGAATGTTAGTAATTAAAGAAGCAAATTAAAATATAAATATTAATTTATCACATTTTACAAATTTATTAATGGCTATTTTTAATATTATTTTGGTTCATTTATTAGCATATTAATTTATTTATTGAGCCATTTATATATTTCTTTCTTTGTTTTAGATTTTGGCAGTTTTGGACCTCCATATGCTAAGACAGAGAGAATTTCAAACTAAAAAAGAGAAATATACCAACTAAAGTAAAAGAAATTGGTGAAGCCTTATTTTAGTATTGGTTGAAGTACATTCACTTCTAGTGCGGAAAGGAGGGATAATAATTTTGTAGAATGTGATACATTTGCATTAATTCAATGAATCAGTGCCCATAAAAGGCCCAGAGTGATTCATGACTTGTTGTTATGAAATCTAACAAAGATGGGCGTGAACTCCTTCTTGTTCCTCCGTGTTTTATTGGCTGTGAGCTCACACTGGCTCTGATTCGCTGGTTTTGAGAAGGGGCGGTTCCATAAAAAAACCAAAAACATTCAGAAATCAGGCCCCAACATGTACAGTAACCCCAGAGCTCCGCCTGTTCGTGTAGAGCCAAGATGGCGGCCACGCAGCGCAGTTGCAGTGTTCGTTTTGTTTGGCTGGCTCGGCCCTGGTGGGCGGGGCCGCTGTGGGGCTCGAGTCACATGACCCGCGCGGAGCTAGGCTGATCAATTCCAATATGGTGGCCAGCTTGGCAGGTCTACGGTTCCTGTTGATGATATTGTTGTTCTGCGGGATCAGGTACGGCGCCTGCAGCGAGGAAGCACCGCTGGTTGTGGGGCTGCGACTGGAAGATCCGGCGGGTCCGGTGTGCATGAAGGACTGGATCATCTCGGCGCCGGAAGGAGCCACGTTCAAGCTCCGTCTCTTTGGGACTCGTCTGGATGTGGATGGAGGCTGGCCGTGGGTGGCGTTCGCAGGGGCAGCTGGCGGAGCGGCCGGGGCGGTCGGGGATGCGCCTGACCCCTGCGTGGAGGAGTCCAACCGTCACGAGTCCGCCTTCCAGGTGAGGGGGAACTTCACCCGGGACGAGCGGAACAGCGGGCTGATAACAGTGGAGGTCCGCCAGAGGAGCGACTCTGCGGGCGGTGAGCAGACCTACCACCACCTGTGCGTGTTCAGCGGAGGGACGTGGGAATCTGCGGGCCCCGACAGACTGCGGGTCAGCACCGACAAGGGGCTGCCCGCAGACTACATCCCGCCGTGGGGTCTGGCCGTGCTGATAGTGGTGCTGCTGGGGGGGTGCGCGCTGCTGAGGACCGTGAACCTCAGCCTGCTGTGGCTCGACCCCGTGGAGCTCTACGTCCTCCACAGCTGCGGCTCCGAGGAGGAGAAGCGGGCCGCCAAGAGGCTGGAGCCCGTCCGGAGGAGGGGGAACTTCCTGGTGAGTTTCTGTTCACAGATTATAGATTATAGATTTATATCAATGGGTAGGGCCAGGGCTGATGGAAAACCAAATATTACTATCACCAAACCAACCAAACTCCATAAGCAAAGTCAGTAACTTTACCTCTCAGAACATAAGACTTGTTGGGCTACTGGTGCCTCGATCTGTTTGTTTGTTTGTTTTTGTTATTGTGTGACTTTGGTGAATCCAAACTATCATTTTAAAACACTGAAGTCACGCAATAACGCAAACAGATTTAACAGATTGAGGCTCAGCAGACCAGGAACTCCAGTGTTCTGAGGTAAAATTACTGATTTTGTCAGTGGAATTTGGTTGGTTTGAAGAGAGTGATATTTGGCTTGTAAAACAGTGGTTCCCTGTAGGAAAGGGCTGTCTGACGACAAAACAAAGAGGTGAAAATATTAGAAAATATAGCATACTACTAACTAATATTGATTTTTTTTTTTTAGGTGGCTAAAATACCTTTTGCTACTGACCCCCTCTTAGTCTCCTACACCGGTACTCCTGCTGCTTCTCCAAACTGGGAGCATGGTGACGGACATCTTGTCAAATAATCTGAACTATGCCTTTAAAGTCTTAAAAGCACTTAAAGCTGCATTACCATGGCTACACACTGAGTTATTAAAGCAAGGCAAGGCCATCAAATAAAACAATGAGTTTAAGTCCATGGAAATAACAAATTCAGGTTAGGGTTTACAGATTATTTTATTTTTGTATACTATACAGACTATTTTTAGATGCTATCTCAAAATATTGAGTCAGTATCTCAAAATAATGACTTATCTTTCTTATTTTCTATCACATGCTCTGCAGCACAGTGAAAATAGAGTCATTTCATAGAGGAAACAAGCATCTATAACCCAGGTCTGAGAATGTGGTGAAAACATTCTGTTTTCTTCTTTTCTTTTTAACCACCCAGACGTGTTCTCTGCTGTTCCTGTGTGCTCTGGGACACTCGGTCCTCGGGGTGCTCCTGTACCGGGCTCTGGGCTCCATCGTCTCCGCCGTGTTCGTCAGCGGCCTCCTCATCTTCTTCCTGGCTGAGCTGGCTCCTCACATCCTGTGCTCCGGTTATGGGTTTCAGCTGGCACCGGGTCTCACCTGGCTGGCCCAGGTGTGTATGGTGCTCACCTGCCCCCTGTCCTGCCCTCTGGGGCTGATCCTGGACCTGGCCCTCAGGAGGGACATCAGCACCTGCGGGATACGGGAGAGGGCCATGGAAATGATCCGTACAAGTGTCAGTGATCCATACAGGTGAATATAAGGCAGCCTAACTCGCTGATCCTATCTGACCTGTTTGGTAACCGTGGTGATTAGGGTTAGGACATGATTGTGAAAAAACAGATTAACGGTTCCAAAGTCAATGTTGCTTTATCCTGATTTAAGATTAAGATTAACTTCCCCAAATCTTAAATAAACTCTCCTAACTTAAAGACAGCTCTTAAGATGTCCTAACTTTCATTTTTCCACCAGGTAGTGTTTGCTAACTGAAGCTAACGGTAGTGTCCACGAACGATAGTGTTAGCTAACAATTATTAACAGTAGTGTTGGTTAACATTAGTTAACATTAACTAATAGCAGTGTTAGCTGATGATAGCTAACAACAGCGGCAGCTATAAGTAATGAAAGGTGGTGTTAGCTAACAGAAACTAACAGTAGTATTAGCTAACATTAACTGACACTAGTGTTAGTTAACAGTAACTAACAGCAGTGTTAACTAACAGTAAAGTTAGTTTACTGTAACTAACAGCAGTGTTAACTAACAGTAAAGTTAGTTTACTGTAACTAACAGCAGTGTTAACTAACAGTAAAGTTAGTTTACTGTAACTAACAGCAGTGTTGGTTAATATTAGCTAACAGTAACTGATAGCAGTGTTAGCTAACATTTACTAACAATAGTATCCGGATTAGCTGCATTCTTTATAATTAATTAATTAATAAAATAAAGGAAACCAGCGATGACCAAACTATGTGCAAGAAATTAGCAGGAATTGTTTTTGTTGATACATTTTTGAATTTTGTTTGTGCATTAACAAAACAAATACAATGCAGCAGTCAGTAGCAGTCCTTTAAAAAATAAATAAAAAACTAAGGGGATAAAATAATTAACTGTGTAATATCAGATATCACACTCTGGTACAATGTTGAGATATTGACATTATTTCTTGGATATTTGATATATTGTTAAATCCCTAACAATGCCACACCTGTTCTGTATTTGAAATGTCTAATGATGGCGGACGTTTAGCTCAGTTGGTAGAGCGTCCGACCCATGTATGGAGGCTGTTAGTCCTCTGCAGCGGCTGCTGGTTCGACTCCTGCCTTCGGCCCTTTGCTACGTGTCATCCCCTCTCCCTGCCCCGTCTCTAGCTGTCCTGTCCAATAAAGGCAAAAATGCCAAAAAATAAGATTAAAAAAGAAGAATTAAAAAAAAAAGAAATGTCTTATGATATGATGTGTCCTGTGTGTGTGTGTGTGTGTGTGTGCACAGTGAGTTTGTGAAGGAGGAGTTCAGCCACGGGATGCTTCGTATTAAGACGGTGGAGGACATCCTGACCCCGCTGAAGGACTGCTTCATGCTGCCCAGCTCGGCCGTCCTGGACTTCTCCACCATGTCTGAGATCATGCAGAGCGGATACACCAGGGTGCCGATTTATGAGGAGGAGAGGTGGGAACAGAGACACCTCAAAACTTTGTCCTCTTAGATGACCACAAGTTACAGTTTGTTGATAAAACACAACAATGAAGAACAATGTTAACACAAGTAAAAAAATAATTAGCAATTTATTGAATTCTTAAAGGTAGGAACCAGAAAAAAAACTTATTTACCCCACAAACTCATTCATTTATTTATTTTATTTTTCTTCTGAGTGACTGGACAATTAACCTCATTGACCCACCAAAAATAAATGAAAAGAGAAAAAGATAAAGTCACAGGTCCAAAAGTTTAGGAACAACTGACTTTGTGCAACCTGTCAAATGAGTAATATGTCACCACAAATGTCTAAAAAATATAAAGCACGTATTACCCTCCATAAAATACATTTAACTTGTCATGTAAAGCCTCTTTTAGAAACTTGAAAAGCTCTCTTTGAATTAAAATGTATTATTATTATTGTTAAACTGTAAATAGGTGTAAAAGATTCTTAACTGCAGCCATGAGACAGAAGAACACTCAACAGTTCAATGTTTAAACTATTCTTAATGAAAAACCTCAAAGAAAGAAACAGCCTGTCATTGTTTAAATATTTCACTGGTGTTGGTTTAGTGACTTTACAGTGTGATAACTAAAGTACAGACCGACACACGTGGTGCAAAGACAACTTCACACACTGAAGTATTTGGTTTCTCTACGTGTCCCATCATCAACATGCGTTTGTTTGGTTCTGCAGGTCCAACATCGTGGAGATCCTGTACGTGAAGGACTTGGCTCTGGTGGATCCAGACGACTGCACCCCGATGACGACCATCACCAAGTTCTACAACCACCCGCTGCACTTTGTCTTCAACGACACCAAGCTGGACGCCATGCTGGAGGAGTTTAAGAAAGGTGTGATCACACACACCGACCGCACATGGAACAGTTTTATAGCAGACGTCTTTGCTCCAAACCATTTTATTTAACTTTACACCCAGGTCTGAGCCGGACTCCACCCACTGCTTACTTTTAAAAAATGCTTTTAAAAAAAAGTGGGCATGGGTGGGGGTGCACAGGACTAGAGGAGGCGTGGCCATGTGGGCACATAGACAGACGACAACATAGCTAATAGTCAGAAGTAACCAGCAGCAGTGTGAGCAGCTGCCGTCAGACTGCTGGAAGCACAGAGAGTCGATCAAGTCTGTGTGTTAGGATTTGACCGAGTTACGACTCCAAAAATGTGCAATTCGCCAAACACGGCATCTTCCCCTCTTCAACTTCAAAGTGAAGAGTTGACACAGTTTGAAAACTCTGATCCAGAGTGACCAGGACTCCTTTCTTTCTGGAAAGAGATGTTTAATTTTCAAACCTGAAAACTAAAAAGGAAGCCATTGTGTCAGAGCGAGTGGAGAAACAAATGTCAAAATCAAACCTGTCATCTTCATGACGTGATATCACAGAAGTTAAGTGAAAAAAATACATGTTTATGTACTCTGGGACCTGACCTTGACTTTGTTGAAATAAATTTTACTGATGGAGTTTTATTTTTTCTCTGATTCGACCTCTGATCTTCAGGCAACTCTCACATGGCGATCGTCCAGAAGGTGAACAACGAGGGGAGGGGGATCCGTTCTACGAGGTGCTGGGATTGGTCACCTTAGAGGACGTCATCGAGGAGATCATCAAATCAGAGATCCTGGATGAATCTGACGGCTACTGTAGGTTTCTGTAAACATGTTTCTGTTTAATTGCTATAACGTCTTGATATCATTATTAAATCTGTCCTCGTCCTCCTCGTCCTACAGTGGACCGTAAAGTGAAGCGTCCCCCTCGCGCCGCTGGAGATTCCTATGGAGCCTCGCAGCGTCCACGAGGAGTTCTCTCTGTTCAAGCCTCCTGAAGGGGAACCCAAGATCAGAACCTCCCCACAACTCCTGCTGGCTACACACCGCTTCCTGTCCAGAGGTGTTTTGTGTGTCTGTGAATGTTTACTTCCATACATGTGTGTTTGTGACAGAACAGACGGACTTGGTGAGGTTGTGGTTGACTTTGTAACTCCAGCTGATTAAATGAGTCACAGTTTAACACCTCACATGTAATCATTGTTTCTGTTATAATTCAGGAGTTAAAGGGATAGTTCAGAGTTTTTCAGCTATGTACTGTTGAGGACAGAGTCAGCAGCAAATGTATTTTAGTCAATATCAGTTTGAGTGTACGCTATATTTAGAATATTTTCACCACTTTACCCTGCTGTTAGACCAACTTTCCTGACAGAAAAGCACTGTTATATAAACCAAATATCGCTCTCTCCAAACCAACCAAACTCCATTAGCGAAATCAGTAATTTTATCTCGCAGAACACAGGAGTTGCTGGTTACCACTGCCTCAGTCTGCTAGTTTCTTTATGTGATTGTGTTTTGTGTTTTTGTGTTTAAATTAGAGCTCGACTGATCAGAATCAGAATCAGAAATACTTTATTGATCCCTGGGGGGAAATTGTTGAATTTACAGGTGCTCCAGTTCAAGAAAAGAAAAGATATATAAGCATAGAGAATTATAAGAATAGAAGATACCTATGTAAATATATATACATTCTCCTAAAATATACTAAGAACAAATATATACAATAAGTAATAAGTCATAAAATAATGATTATGTATCATCAGAGATCAAGGAAACATGTTAAGTTGAAATAGTCACTTCTCTGACATCACATTTCTATTCTGGGCAAGAATAACTGTTTTAGTTTGTCCACTTTACGTTAATTAGAGTTCAAATTAATGCCGAATGTTTGCTGAATGAGTCAGAGTCTGTGTATGAGTTGTAAGAAATCATTAATAATCTTGTAGAAGTTGTAGATGTTTATAACTGTTAAACTGAGCAAAATGTGAATGGAGTTTGGCAGGCAGTGACACAGACAGCCACTGAACTCCACTCACTGAAGGAGTGTATATTTCCAGAGCAGTAGGCTTTGGTTTTCAGGATAAAGGGCTTAACTTTACATTGACAGACAGCTGACAGTTATAAACAGCTGATCAACTTAGAGATGGAGGACTTATTGTCAGTTTATGATGATGTTGGTTTAGTCCTCTGCAGCAGCCGTGGGTTTGATTCTCTGCTGCATGCCATCCCCGCACTCTCTCTCTCCCCCTTTGCTGATCCTTCCTGATCTTCAGCTGTCCTGTCAATAAAGCCACGAAAAGGACAAAAAATAAATAATAAAATAAAATAAAATACTACCTATAAAATGACAATCTGCAGTATATTCTGTCAAAGAAAAAAAGTTTTCAAATTGGAGCATATCAGACAACACATACACTGATACAGATACAGATCAATATAATTATCACAGGCCAATATCAAGCCCATAATATCAGCCAACCAATATATCAGTCTGGCTCTATTTTAAAGTGTTAGTCTGGCAACTGTTACACTAATCAACAAACTAACAGATCGAGGCAGCAGCAGATCAGCAACTCCTGTGTTCTGTGAGGTAAAATTGCTGATTTTGTCAGTGGAGTTTGGTTGGTTTGAAGGGAGGGATATTTGGCTCATATAACAGCAGTTTCCTGACAGAAAGGTAAAGTGGTGAAAATATTCTATATACAACGTACGCTTAACTGCTACTGATATTTTTAGGTGCCAAAAAAGTTTTGCTGCTGATGTCGACCCCTTCGATCTCCTGTAGATAAGACACAAGTACCTCAGACAGCACAGCTTCAAAAATGTGAACTATTCCTTTAATGTCTCAGGATTGCTGGGTTCATGTCTGAGGTCAACAAACTGAAATCAGACTGCTGCAGGTTATTAGAGGTCAACAGACATATTTGATCCTCTGTGTGACATCATCGTCCAGACAGCCAGTTTATCCTATCATGTGTCTGTGACCTTTGACCCCCTGCAGAGGTGGAGCACTTCAGCCCCGCACGCGTGTCCGAGAAGGTCTTGTTCCACCTGCTCCGTCACCCCAGTGTCAACCAGGAAGTGCACTTTGACCCCAGCAACCGTCTGAGCGCGGGTCACTATCTGTACACACGAAACCACCCGGTGGACTATTTCATCCTGCTGCTGCAGGTAGGCGCTCGCACGTCTCAGTCTGTCCCTGTCTGTCCCGGCCTGTGGACAGA
Source organism: Lutjanus argentimaculatus (assembly GCA_034769285.1). NCBI lineage: Eukaryota > Metazoa > Chordata > Actinopteri > Lutjaniformes > Lutjanidae > Lutjanus > Lutjanus argentimaculatus. The sequence goes on along the minus strand of JAWZSL010000005.1, from coordinate 40,008,643 downwards.
GAGACACACGATTTCTTTCTAACTTTACAGGAAAATCGTCAGAGTGAAGCAAAGAAATTACATTCATGGGATACAGAACACAGATCACAGGGTCTATTTGAAGCCTTCTGTTTATCACGTAACTTTATTTATTTATTTAACTGTTCATAACAATATTAAATATTAAGTATAAGTATAAAAGGAACTTGAAAATGATCACAGAGGTTTTTAGGGACCTGATGCACAAGAATATTGTTGAATTTGATGATAAAAAGAATTCAAAAGATTTTTAAAAACTGCCTGTGCAGAAATGAATGGGATATTGTTATTTTTTAGCATCTAATTATTAAAAATCCTGTTGTGAAAGAACAAGAAAGTAATGACAGATGTTGAACTATGTATTTCAACAAAGGAAAAAAAGAAATTTGCGGCCGCTTGAGTATAAATTTCTACATCTAGGTTCTAGTTTTTTATTACTTGAATATTTTGTTGCAAATGTTTACCTGCTAGTTTGGCAGATAACGTCAGAGATTTACTTCTAAATGGAAAATCTCCCTTTATTTGACTCTCGATGGGTTTTAATATCTGACGCTGTCACTTTGTCATCTGATCGTCCTACTATTTAGAACACATACTGGACAGTAATGATTGGTGGCAGATCAATCAGAGCACCCTTAACTTGTGACACATCAGTATACAAACTTTTAACAAAATCCTTCTGAAATAAAAAAAAAAACACTTGTATAAAATATTCTGTTTTAACATGAAACTTTTCTTGCATTAATAATATATCATATCTTGTTACAAAATGAAAATTTATTACAACAAAACTCAACTTAGTCTCATTTATGAGTATGTTGTTTTAATAATAAACTTAAAATGAGGAAAAAGACCCTGAACAGGTCACACTGGCCTGTATCAGCTCGAAAAAGGACAAAGGAGAGAAAAACTGTGGGTAAATAACGTTCTCAAGAAGTTTTGAGGCAGTTTATAGTTTAAATTTTCTTTATTTATCAGAAAATATTTGAAGAAGCACCAGCAGAGAACAGCATGAAGGTGTTCTCGTGTTCTCGTGTTCTCTGTGTGTGTTTGTCTTCAGGGTCGTGTGGAGGTGGAGATCGGTAAAGAGGGGCTGAAGTTCGAGAACGGGGCGTTCACGTACTACGGCGTGTCTGCTCTGACGCTGCCATCTTCAGGTGAGTACAGGAACTGCAGCCTCACGTTTAAACACACTTATACACCGAGTGTCTCCTGTAAGACGGGATATTGATTATCAGTGATGTCATTGATTAGTCAATCCTGTGATGCTTTTGGAGCAGGAGAACGTATCGATGTCCCGTTCCTTTTTTATTTTATGTAGACGTTGGCCTTCCAGCTGTCAGTGGAAAAATGTTCCTGTATCCCAGTTAGAGCTGCAGTTAATGATTATTTTCATTATTGATTAAGCTTGTAATCTGTAAAATGACAGAAAACAGTAAATAAAATGTCTGTCACAAGTTCAAAGTCAGTCTGAACCCCAAAATATTAAATTAACAATCATATAAAACAGGAAAGTCAAAAACTCTCACAATGAAAAAAACTTAAACTAAAAAAATAAAATAATATTTTCTATTATTTATAAAGATTAATCAACTGTATTGATCACAAACAGTCATGCAGGTACAACTTATATAGTGAAACACGTTCTCTGCATTTGACCCGTCCTGTGTTCTACACTCTGAGAAATAAAGGTGCTAACTAGAACCATAAAGGGTTCCTCGGCTTGTCCCCATAGGAGAACCCTTTGGTTGCTGGTAGAACCTTTTATTAATAAAGGTTCAACCTGGAACCCTTTCAGAGACTTGCACCCAGAACCCGCCCGTGAGAGGTTCTGAAGGAGAATCCCTCTGTGGTACAATGGTTCCACTCAGAACCCTCTCTGGAGGTTCTATAATCTACCCAGAGGGGTTCTACTGAGAACCTTTTTATATTCCAAGGGTTTATCTAGAACACATTCAGGGGGCTCTACATAGAACATTTTTATATTCCAATAGTTTATATCTAGAACTCGCCCCGGGGGGTTCTAGAGAGAACCCTATATATCAAATGGAACAAAATTCCTTGACAGAAGAGTTCTTTAAGGAATCCAGTAATCCTCAACAAACTCTCTCTACCAAAAAGGGTTCTTTGGATGAAAAGGGTTCTTAATGGAACCCTCAATCGCCCAACTTTTTTATATTCCAAGGGTTTTATTTAGAACCCACCCACAGGGTTCTATTGAGAACCCTTTTATATTCCAACATAATGTTTTATGTTCCAACCAACATTTTATCTCGAACTCACCCAGTAGGTTCTGCAGAGAACCTTTTTATATTCCAAGGGTGTTATCTAGAACACATTCAGGGGGCTCTATCTAGAACATTTTTATATTCCAATAGTTTATATCTAGAACTTGCCCAGGAGGTTCTGCAAAGAATCCTTTTATATTCCAAAGGTATTATTTAGAACCCACCCAGGGGGTTCTACTGAGAACCCTATTATTTTCCTTTTCATATTCTTGAAGGATTAAACAATCCTCAGAGAACTCTTGCTTCCAAATAAGGTTCTTTGGATGAAAAGGCTTTCTAAAGGAACCTTTAGACTTAGAACCCTTGACAAATTGTTACATCAAAAAAGGTTTCTTCGGAAGCAAATGGTTCTGGGTGGAACCTCAGTCCCTCAGGAAGAAGAAGTGTTGGAGCAGTGAACAGCCACTGTGCAGCGCTGGGGGAACGTGTTATATAACATGTTTATATTTAAAAACTTGAGATAAATAGTGAAAAGTAGCTGCGATGTTTGAAGTCACGGGTTCTGTGACAGACAACAACAGTGTCACATCACATCCTGCTGCTGTTCTTCAGTCTGCCTGCTGTTAGAACAACAGAACACCTTCTTCTTCTGTGGTGTTTCACTGTGTTTGTGAAGGAGGTGCTCCACAGTCTGATGTACAGTGTGATGGTTCTCCTCTTTGTTTATATAACTGAGGTTTATATGAGTCGGCACGTGGCTATAAAAAGAAGACAGCGTCATGGCTCAGGTTTGCAGGGCTGCAGATATTGTGCTGACCCTGTGTGTGTGTGTGTGCGTGTGTGTGTGTGTACAGTGCACCAGTCTCCAGCATCGACCCAGCGTCACTCCCCCAGGGATCCCTTTGAGTCAGCAGAAGCTACGAGCCCGTCCAGCTATTGTCCCGACTACACCGTCCGAGCGCTCACTGACCTGCAGCTCATACGGGTGTGTATCTGTGTGCGTGTGTGTGTGTGTGTGTGTGTGCACATTTTTCAACCTGACAAAACAGCTCTAAACTGTTATTAATGTGGCCGTGGAAAAACAGACGCTGAAAGGCTGATGTGACGCAGAGCTTTTTTAGATGGATTGAGAAAAATAATCAAGTTTCTCAAAGAAATTTAAGGGTCAGACTTCAAACCAGTTGAGTTTTATGATGCGTCTCTTCTTTCTGTCACTACAGTTCATAATTTGACCAACAAGTTTTTCTCAAAGGAGGACAAATTAGAGCCTGTCTGCAGAGTTATCATGTTTAGACTAACTTTTTAGCTTAACAATAACAATATAATGTTCAGTTTGTGTTTTAGCTAGCGCACAACAATATAAAGTTAACTTTTTAGCTCGCTAGCAACCCAAACAATGTTTAGTTTATGTTTTAGCTAGCTCGCAAAAAATATGTTTAGTTAACTATTTAGGTAGCCACCAAACAATATAACATTTAGTTAACTTTTTAGCTAGCTAGCAAAGAATGTGACATTGTGTACATTTTTTTAGCTTGCTAAAATGTAATTTTTTTTTTACTTTATAGCTAGCTAGCAGACAGTGTAACATTTAAACTTTTTAGCTAGCTACTAAAAAATGATTTGTTGTTTTACTTTTTAGGGTTTTTTTGTTACTTGTTAGCTAGCTAGCAAATAATGCAATGTTTTGTTCAGGAATACAGAGCAGCCAAAATTTAACACGTTCCCATCTTTTATTTTAATTTTAATTTGAGTAAAAATTTCTTGATATTGACTAATCTCTTTAATTTCAGCGTACATAACTTCACTAAACTTGAATTTACTAAATAGAGATCAGTTTTTAATTGAGAAACAGAGCTTATTTACCTCAATTTACAAATTTTAAACCTACTTTTGCACAATTTTAGATTAAATTAATCTTTGTTGGTGCAACCTAAGTAAATTTTGCTGACATTACTTACATACGTTTGCTTAATGAAGTTTTGAAAACAGGACTTTTACTGTTTTTTTTTCAGGTTCTGACTGTTTTTTTTTTGTTATTAATGTTTGTTTGAATCGCAGGTGACACGTCTCCAGTATTTGAACGCTCTGATGGCGTCGCGGGTCGGTCAGAGTCCAGATCCTCCTGAGATTAAGATCCTGCCCAACAGTCAGACGAAGCTGCTCAACGACAGAAACACCACACAAGGTAGCTTTGCTCACAGCGCTGACCTCTGACCTCCAGGGTCTGCTGCCCCGCGGATCTCACAACTAACTCTGTTGATCATAAATCTCACTAAAACTCCTCTGAATACTTTACAAAACGTCTTTGTAGAATTTCTAGAATGTGCTTTCCTGTGTTGTCTTCAGCTGAACTAAAATAATTTTCTCTTTCTCTTTTCTTTTCCCTCCTTGCGTGCCTCCATGTCTCCTCTCGTCTCTGGCCCGTCCAGAGTTCCCTGTAAACTTTTCATTCTTTGATACCATTGAGAACTACTGTTAGTCTTTATTTGCATGAGGTAAATGAGACGCAGCCTGTCTGTGGCATGACAGCAGACTGCACATACAGCACACACACAGACACACACACACACCAAGGAGAAGACAGCTCAGCACACACACTGATCCCTGAGATAATGTCCCGCTCTTTGTCTTCTCCTCAAAGACTGTTTTGACCCTTTACCTTGTAGAATCAGCCGTCCCACTGGGTGACGTTTATAGTCATGAGACAGACTTCTTGAATCAGGATGTATGTGTGTGTGTACTTGTACGTGTGTGTCTGCGAGGCTTTCTAACCTCTTCATCCTGTGTCATTCCTCCTCCTCCTCCTCCTCTGCTGGGTGTGATCTGGTCCGTCTCTAACGTTCACAGACTGCATGTCTGATCTGATCTCATCCAGGATGTGTTACTTCAACACAAGAATAAAAAAATAAAAACGTGACAAGGTGGCGCAAAAGTGACGAAAAACAGTCTGTAGTCATGTTTCCATCCAAATGTGGTGAAAATTTTTACCAGATTTTGAGTAAATCAGCCAAAAAAAAACCCAAAAAACTACATAACTACAGTTATGTGATTATTAGGAGTTGGTTCATGGAGATAAACACTAGATGGCGCCGCTGCTGAAGAAGAGGGTGCAACCAGATTTATACTCGACTCAGCTTTATTTATACAGAAGCTTTCAGACGCACATGCAGCCCAAAGTGCTTCATGTAGCAAAATTAAAACAGCAGACAGGAAACAAATAAAAACAAGCGAAGAATAATTAAAATACAAACAAATAAAGTAAAATAAAATTATAACAACAAAATGAAAGTTATTAGAATTAAGTACAAGGAACACTGAGAAATAGAATATTAAAAAAACCAATGATTGAAGCTTAAAAGACCAAAGTTATAACATTTCTCCCAAATTAACAATTAAAAGCCAGACTTAAAGTATCAGTCTTCACTTTCATCTTAAAAATACGGAGAGAGCTTGTTGACGATCTCATGTCCAAAGGCGAAGAGTTCCACGGTTCAGGGACGCAGAAACAGAAGGATGTTAAAGAACATTTAAAAGAAAATCAGTGGAGAACCTCCGTGATCTTTCAAGAACATAAAGAGAAAGATCTCTGTTGTGTGGAGGTCGGTCACAACCTTTTGACCCACAAAGGAAAAAGGCAGTAACTTAATATCTTGTCAAAAATGAGTTATAATCTTTTTTGTGACATTAAAGACGTCCTTTGTCATGTGGACAAATATCTTCTCTCGTTTTATTTTGGTGAAAATAAAGGTTTTACCTGCAAAAAGCCATAAAAAAAAAAAAACAACAAGACAAACCTGAAGTTAAATTACTGAACTTTTGTTTTGCATCACTTAAAAATGAAGTAACTGTGATTTGTTTCTGTATAATACAGAATATTGGCAAAAATTGCTGATGCTGTTTTCTGAAACGCACTCAGACAGCGTTACACACACTCACACACACTCACACACAAATAGTCATTTTAAAACAAATTGAGAATTGAACCCATCCCGCTGTCTCGAGGGAAACTTTTATTTTATTAGAATATAAATATTAGTAACCTCAAATGTTCAGAAACATCAAAAAAAACCATTGAAATAATTTTTATTTTAAAAGTGATTACTTGGAGCATCATAAGCACACTCGAATATAATAATAAATGTTGTAAATAAATAATGATGATAACAATCATGTAAAGAATAACAGTAAAAGGTGCAGCTTCATCTGACGTCATCATCAGACTGAGGATTTGATCTTATTTGTCATTATTCTGCTTTTTAAAGCTAAAGTGATCAGATAAAATGGAAGTTTCTGCCTTTTGCTTTGGTATGACCCAATATTTTTTGGTATGACCCAATATTTTTTGGTATGACCCAGTATTTTTGTATGACCCAATATTTTTTGGTACGCTCTGCAAAGACAGAATACAGGAACTTCCAAATAAGGGTATGTAATAAATTAAATACATAAAAAATCTCAACAAACAAGTGCAGCAAACATTACCTTTGTTTTCTTTGGCTTTTTAAACATTTTATAAACTTTTTAAAATAAAAAAAAATCATCAAACACATGCAGAACAAACATTTCATAAACATTTTTTACAATAAAAATCTCAATAAAGAAGAAGAGCAGAACCCGGGCGTTCTGGTTTCTCTCCTCTTCTTCTTCTACTGTTAAAAACGGCGGCTCTTCTTCGTCTCTCTTGCGCCATCTTTCACGCCGGCGGTCTTTTTTTTCCCCTCTCCCCTTCCGTCACTTTTTAACACCCCTGTGTGCGAATGCCTCGCCGTGATGTCGTCACCCCCTCACTCACCCCAGCTCTCCTCTCATTGGTCGGGTTCCACAGGTGGCAGTAGAGCCCAGGAGAGCTCCACAGAAGAGGAGGCTCATGGGTAGTGCGGTTCTGTCTGCCCCCGCTGTTAAAGACCTGCTCCTACCAAGTAGAGATTTTTGTTTTATTTTGTTTTTATTGATGAATCATCTATGGCTGGAACGTAGTTCTTGGACGAGACTGGAGTGAGAGTGATTTTATTCTGTTTGTTGTCTCATCTCCATCCCCATTCCTTCATGTGCTTTTCATTGATTGATTTTTATTATTTCATGTCGTTTTATACACTTTTGACTCTATGTGTATATATATATATAAATATTATATATAAATACATTTTATTTTAATTTGGCGGTGCCTTTCTTCCAGGTTTAGCCTTTCGTACTAAACTCTGCATTGCCATTCCTCACATTTACCTGTCTGGGTGCCAAAGCTACATGTGTGTTTGTGTTTGTGTGCATGTGTGTGTGTGTCATCTGCGTCTGTGTGTACTGAAGCATCCGTCCGTCAGAGACACTAAAGACCCACAAGTTGGTTAATAGCGTATTTGCACATTAAATTTGTGCACCGTCGTCAGTATGAAGCTATTTTACGAGCTGTAAGGTACGTCCAGCTTTTCATCCCCTCACATAACATCAGCAGAGGTGTGTGTGTGTGTGTGTGTGGTGTGCGTGTGCGTGCGTGTGCGTGCATGCATGTGCGTGTGTGTCCAAAAACTAGAATTTGAGCTTTTAGCAGCTGGTCGTTTAGTTTATACTTTAAATATCCAAGTTAGAAAATGAGTCTGAGGTGTGAAGGACTTCCAAAGTGATGCAGGTTGTAACCAAAGTAAAAAAAAAATAGATTGAACGCTCCGTCTTAAGGAAGTGTTGCTAGATTGGTTTGATGTTTTCCAGCCCAATAATTGCTCAAATTGATTTTTTTTAAAAAACACCGAAATATTATCTATAATAACTGATACAAATGTTCAGATGGTTCCAGATATACATTTAAAAAATTGCACGTGTTCCCGAGAACTTTGGTTTCTTAGATTAAACTGGAAAAAATGTCCAGATTAGACACAATTTGAATAAAAGCATCTTTCAATGTTTTTCAACATTTTGGGAGCAAAACCGTTAATGATGAAAACGATCAGCAGGTTCATTCATCCATCAGCTGTAACCGCTTATCTTGATAATAAAAATAAGTATTAGTTGCACATGTTTGTATTTGTCAAAATAAGGTATTGAAAAAGTTACCAGAACTCAGGTATCAGTGCTAGTATTAAAAAAATATTAAAAGTGATATCCAGCCATACCATTCAGTCCCATCCGGAGGGCCGCTTCTACCAAATTAGCTCAGAACCGGTTCTGTTCAAGATTCTTGGGATCTTGGTGCTACTTTACAGAACCAGCGTTCCGCGTTTCCACCAGTTCTGAGCCGAACCGCTGTAATCGAGGACGCGTCATCAACAGGGGGCGCTGCAGAACATACGACGACCTGCAGAAAACGACACGCCCACCTCAGTTCTCGAGGAAAACCTGCTGTTCTTTGGTTCCAGTTCAGGCTGCACAGTTAATTGCAATATTATTTAAATTGCAATACGGCGAAGTGCACAGTGTGTCCGATAAAAAGAAGATCCAGACACATATCAGATCATCACAATGTTAACAGTTCTTTTTCTGTGAAAATGAAAATTGTGATGCAGAAATTATCCCCCCCCCCCCCCCCCCAATTTCAGTCAAAATCATTGAACTTTTTTTGTTTTATTGATTTTTAACGTGCAGCCTTGGTTCCAGCTGGGAACCAACTTTTCGTGTTTATTTTTGGTCAGAATGCTGCAAACGGTCCAAAATTAGATGGTCAAGCTGGAACAGAGCCACTTCCATGATGCTGAAATCACTTTAGCTGGTCACAAATTAAATTAAACAATAATTTTAAAATACCAAAACAAAAACAAACACTGTTGGTCAGACTGAACACTTTTTCTAACCAACTATTTCAAGACTTGGGAAATTGTCATGGCTGTTTTTTCACCATATTTTTACCTTTAAAAGATTGAACGGCTAATCAGTTAATAAATATATAGTTCATGAAAATAATTGTTACTTGCACCTCTCTGCCATATTTTTTATCCTGAGACAGTTTGAGACTGGAGAGAAGAAGATTTACGAGGCTTTGACACACACACATAATACTTGTTAGGAGACACCAGTCAAATGTTTGGACGCATCTTCTCAGTCAGTGTTTTTGCTTTTTAAGAATCTAAAATATAAAATGACTTGGCACACTGTCTTCTACACTTGGAATAAAAGATTGTTATTAAATCTTTAATTTAAAGGGCAGGAGACACTGTGCATGAGTCTTTTTGCATTTTATTGAGACGCCTGGTCTCCTACACACCTGTCCATCTACAAGGGTGCAAAAGCTTTTTGCTCTTTGATATTTTCTGTTCTGAAATAGGGCTGGGTATCAATTCGATTCGAGTCTATATCGATTCAGAGACATTTTAGTTACAGTACCGATTTTACTACTGTGAACTGATGCTTCAAATCATGAGGCAGACAGTGTAAATAGGGTGGTGAGATCTCACGCTATGAGATCTTGTGCTACCACGCTACGAGACCTTGTGTGAGATCTCATGCTACAAGATCTTGTGCTACGAGATCTGGTCTGAGTTCTTGTGCTATGAGATCTGGTCTGAGTTCTTGTGCTATGAGATCTTCTGCCAAAGGCTGATCATGCGAGGCTAACAGGGTTAAAACTGCACACATCCATGGGAGAAAAGACTTGTATCAAAAGATCGATTTTGGGATTTTATGAATCGATATCAAATCATACAAAGAAAAATCGACTCAAATCGATTAATCGATTTTTTCCCAGTCTTATTCTTAAAAGCAGTCCCTTTTTGCTTTGCTTTGATTTGGTCTAATCCGAAGCATTTCTTATAAAAAAATAAATAAAGAAAAAAAAACACTGAACGAACAGTGTCCAAACTTTTGACTGGTGCTGTAAACGCATTAATGTTCATTCTGATGTACTCTTGACATTTGAGCAGAACATTATCAGCAACGCGGCACTGAATCTGTGGTCCAGCAGAGGGCGCTGTGAATCTGATCCCTGCACTCATCTCATTGTGTTCGATTTTAAAATTTAAAACCCTGAACTGGAAGTCAGATTATCAGCAAACTGGTGCTGGTGGTCAGATTCACCCTGCAGTGTAACATCCATCTGTTTGGACCAGCAGCTCCATGTCTGTTGTCCTGTCTGTGTTATTTGAGTCCTGTTAACATTCCAGTACGTCTTCACGTCTGTGTTTTATCTGTCTGTCTACGAATGTGTGTGTGTGTGTGAGAGATACAATATTTCACTGGTACATGTCAGCAAGTGAGCATCCAGTCGTCACCGTGACTCCATTAGCCATGTTGTCGTGCATTTGAAGCATCCGTCGGTCACTGTTGCATGTGTGTAAACATGTGGAATCTGTCAGAAATGGCCTCTAAATAATCTCTGTGTTTGTACATTAATATATTAAAGATGAGGAGGGAAAACGGCGAGGCCGACTCTCTCCGTGAGCCGTCTGACGGGACAAACAAAATCAGTGTTTTAAAGGATATGTTTGGATTTTTTCAGGTCTGTTTTAGTGCAACACTCACACGTCCAAATGTACTTAAAGAAAGTCGAGCTGCACAACCAATCAATCATTGAATTAATCACCAACTATTTTGATAATCTGAGTAATTTTTGCAGAAAAAATGTCCAAAATCTGTGAATATTTTCTGGTCTCTATACTCCTTTATGACAGTAAGCTGAATATCTTTGGGTTGAAGACGTCATTTTGGGTTTTGGGAAACACTGATCGACATTTTTCATATGACATTTTATAAGCAAACAATAATTAATCAAGAGAATAATCAACCGATCAATCGACTATGAAGATGGTTGTTTCGTTGCAGCCCTGATAAAAACTGTTGAGTCACTGTAATGGTTCCTCGTGTCCGTACTGGCCCGAGGACACTCCTGCACCGTGCTACTACACTGTAAAAAGTGAGGGACGAGAAACTTTGAGAGTTGTCGGAGTTGTTCAACCATCTGAGAAGCACTTTTTGCCAAAGATCGTATGTGGCTTCAACAGTCTGAGTCGGTCAAATAAATCTGGTGTGTTTATATCACAGGGATCTGACGACTTGAGATCAAGTTGCAATGCGATTTTTAAAACCAATAACTCGTGACTTCACTTGAAAATACGCGACACTTTCCCTCGAGTCCAAAAATTAAAAACACCGGCTAGTTTAAAAAGTGTTACACACTTTTCCGTCTCAGCAACTTACTGAGCTATCACAAACCTATCATAAAAGTTTTATATCGGTATCAATAATTATTGATCATATAGTTTGTGACTGAGGACATGTTGTGTACTTCAAAGGGTGGAAGTGGCTAAAGTGATAAAATTAGCGTTTCATATGATCGCTGGGTGTTATCGATAAACTCAAATATCACATGTCACACACAAGTACCTCAATATCAGTATTGCAGCAATATTATTGATATGATTAGGGATGCACCGATCAATCAGAGACCAGTTTTCAGCGTGACCGGCCCTGACCAGTGACCGCCAGCATCACATATCTGATTCTGTGCCCTTCATATTCACACACATGTTCTGCATGACGGCGACATCATGCGTCCAACAGACACACTGATCTGATGTAACACCCAGAAAAGTGCTGATCACAGCAGCTCACACTCAGACACATGCTGGCATGAAGTGGGTGTTGGTGACAGATTGCAAGAACAGGATAAAGAGAAGTGAGACAGTCTACAGTGAGACGGAACAGCTGACGGTGTTGCCAAACGGCCGTAAACTTTCTGACATTTAAAATCTCACCTCCTGTTCTGACTGAAGAATAAACAACCTGTGTTGATGCGTCTCCTCGAACGTTTTCTCATCCAGACTCCCAAAGCTTCACTACAGCAAACTGTTGCACCGCGTCAGTCTCTGGTTTGTTTACGTCCACTTCCACATGAGATCTCATGAGATCTTGTTCCTTCTAGTACATAATCCTAATATAATCATATAATAAGGCCTGAACCTCAAATTTAATTTTCTAAGAAAAAAACGTTTGTGAATGCTGTCATTGTTCTTACACTGACTGAAAATCGGAATTGCCCAAAAATCGGTATCCACAGGTCAGATCCTTAAAAAATCGGCAATCGGAATCGGCCAAGAAAATTGGAATTGGTGCATCTCTGGATCTGACTGTTGGTGCTTTCACAAAATATTAGCAGTAGGGTTGCAGATTTTGTGCATTTTTCTTAACCAGTATTTGAAAATACTAACAATTGATTAATCATTAATAACTTTGCGCACAAGTTTCCTCATTATTACAGTCATTTCTAGACTATTGATTAATTATAAATACATTTTAACTGGTTAAATTCTTCACAGCAATTAATCAATTAATGATTAATCATTAAAATCTATGAAACTTTTGATAAATAATCATCAATAATGTGGATTTAAAGATCAAGTGGGTAAAGGCAAATAATTAGTAGAAGTAACTTTACTTCTATACAGCCGCACAAAACAGGAAAAGACGACACCAAAAGCACAATATCATATTTATCACGATACAATATATCGATATATTGTTCAGTTCTGACTCTAACCCTGAAGATTTGTCTGACTCAGACTGCGTCACATCAACTCTGAATCTGAATTTTTGCACAGAACTAGAAAGACTGTGAATTTCGTCCCTAGTTTCTTACAGTATTTGGGGATTTCCTCACAGCCAGTACGAAGAGAGGATTAATCAAACGTGAGTTTATTGCATTAAAACAAACTTGAACAAACCCGGAGCTTCCAGCAGCAGCAGGTTGTTTCCAGGAGTCGGTTCTGCACCAGCCGTGTTACATTCGCACCATTTCTGTCTCTTCGTCGGCTCCATTTGTGTGTTTGATTCATTCAGTGTTGTTATCACTCTCGAAGCATATCGCCATATTCCAGGAGAAATTTTTAACTGTGTGATTCTGAGTAAATATTTTTCAGCTGTTATATTTTGTTTTGTTGTAATAAGTTCATTTTTATGGTGTCAGAAAACTGAATGTAAAAAGATAATCATTACTTTGTGCTACTTATACTGACTGAGAGAAATGTTGGAGAACTGTGTATTAATATATGACCGCTTAGGTAGAAAATCATTTGAGGGTGTAGTTTATAGGTAATCGGTCTCAATTTTCAGGTACAACACTGTTACTACAAGAGCTGAACTAAACAGTTTAATCAATTCCTCTTTCTGTCCAGGTTACATTTGTATAGAACTTCTCGATTTTATTTTATTTTATTTTATTTTTTTCGGGAATGCTGCCAGGTTTTGGGTGCATTGAGACTCCATTGCATTTAACACTTTCAATAATCAAGTTTCTTAGGAAATAAACTCAATCCTGTTCTAATTGTGTTATTGTTGTTTGTCTCTTCTGTTCACACAGACACACTGAATTTATTTAGACACGTGTTTGACAGAAAAACGCTCAAGTGAAGGACGGGTACCTCAAAACTGTGAAGTATGAGGGGCCGTACAAGACTTAATTCATTCTGGCTCTCTTACACACATACATTCTCCTTTCACGTACATATATTTTCATTTTCACGCATACATACATTCTCCTTTCACATGCATACATTCTCCTAAATAAATAGGCATATACGTATATGTACAAAGAAAATATATGCATGTAAGAGAAGAATGTGTGTATGTAAGAGAAGAATGTATGCATGTGTGAGGGAGTAGAGTGGAAAAGGAAGTCCATCATTTATTGCGCTGTGATTGGCTGAGAAGCTCAAGCGGGTGGGTCACGTTCAGGTCACAGTCAGCATGGAAGGTGGAGAGGAGTCTCGAGCACTGCAGCAAGCCATTGGGGTATTAAGAAATATTTTATCATCCCCAGAAACGGTCACATCCTTATCCTCGTCGCTTGAGCGGCAGGTGACAGGTTCATCTGTACCAAACTTTACTCACAGCACGGTGGAAAGTGAGATGAGACAACTTTTCAGACCTGCCAACTTCCAAGTGGCTTCAGCAGGACAAGCAGCTAACGCTAACGCTACACAAGGCGGAACTGGAGGATTACGGCAGTCTTTGCGATATCGGTTTGAATGTGATCACGAAGTTCACCATGCAGCCTCTCATGAACATAAGAATCTGTAGCTTCTCCATGCAATCGTTCAACACATTGTAAGACATTGTTAAAAAAAAAATCTTATGTCATTTTCATTGCTACTCACTCCCAAAATGAAAAACTGGCAAAATAGGATGACTTTGAATAGCATCATTGTCTAGTTTCGCTGTTTGATATCTGGTTAGGATAAGCCAAGCAAGCACATGTATTTCCAGGTTTGAGAGTCACTTCCTGCTTAAAGGGGGACTTCCTTCTTAAGGAGGGACTTCCTGTGTCCCTGGAAAATGAGTATGTATGTGTGCATGAGAGTGAAAATATATGTATGTGAAAGGAGAATGTATGTATGTGCAAGAGTGAAAATATATGTATGTGAAAGGAGAATGTATTTATGTGAGAGGAGAGGTATGTGTGTGAGAGAGTGAAAATATATGCATGTGAAAGGAGAATGTATTTATGTGAAAGAAGAATGTATGTATGTGAGAGAGTGAAAATATATGCATGTGAAAGGAGAATGTATGTATGTGAGAGGACCAGAATGAATTATGGCTTGTACGGCCCCTCATAGTGAAGTATAAATGACTGATGGGGACGATAATTTATTAAATTGGTCCAGGATTGAGGGAGACTTCGCAGCCAGCAGGAGAAACTCAGAGGCATCAAAAGTCTGTACTCAAGAAGAAATATAGAACAAAAGACTCTGGTAAAAGTAAAAGTACTGATTCAACTTCTAATCAAGTAAAAATGAAAAAGTACAAGTTCTGAGAAGTTCTGAAGTTATACAAGTAACAAGTGTCCCTCTGAAGGACATTTCTACGAGCTGTTTTTTGACATTTTTATCGTGTTATCTTGTTAAATTTTTCACATTATTTTCATCATTTTTGTCTCATGGCTTTTACGTCACTTCTGTCATGTTACATCTTGTGATGTAATTTTCGTCCTGTTACATCATTTTTGTCTTGTCACTTTTGTCATGTTATGTCGTATTAGGTATTTTTCATCTTACCTTTTAAATTTTTTCGTCTTTTATGTAATTGTTGCTGTGTTACGTCTTTTATGTTGTTTTCGTCTTATTTAATTTTTTCGTCTTGTGATGTAATTTTTGTCTTGTTACATCTTTTATGATGTTTTCGTCTTATGTCGTCTTGTTACGTCTTTTCCGTCGTTTTAGTCAATTTCTGTCTTGTCATGTCTTTAACGTCATTTTTGTCGCATCACATCAACATCTGTCTAGTTACGTATTTTTGCCTTGTTACATCTTTGACATTGTTTTCATCTTGTCATTTTGTCTTGTTATGTCTTTTACGTCATTTATTTATGCCTTTAACATCGTTATCGTCCTGTTATATCAGTACACCAGGGCATCGTCTTTTCTGTGTTATTGTCCCACACATTTAAGGTAAAATCAGTATTACAGCGCACAATGATGCAAAATAAAAAATAATCAATATTTCCCCTCAAATGCATCAAAACTAGTAAAAAGTCTGTTTTGAAAATGTGAGGAGAAAAAAGTACAGATATTTGTGTTAAAATGCAGGAAGTAAAAGTAAAAAATTGTCAGAAAAATAAATACTCAAAGATACTTGAAAACTCTACTTAAGTACAGTATTTGTACATAATTTCCTCCCAGTTCTGACTAAAAGTGCTTGTTTTAGTCACTGACAGGCTCGATTGTTATTCTAACTGAGGTAACTCTGTTGCAGATTGAACCCATAATTATCTGCAGGTTCATCACTATGTCATTTTGTGTACAAGTTGTGGGTTATGGCTGCTTTAAGTTACACTTCAAGTACAAACTGTCACAAACAACAAGGCACGAACCAAAACCACATCAGCATCACAACCACATACACACACGCCAATAACTTGTTCTGTCAACTGAGACTTTTGATTTTAAAGCCCTCTTTGTGTTCAGTTCCTCTTGATCTTTTCACTTTTCCATTGATATCAATGAAAGGCAACAGCGGAACCAATTATGTAAATCTTTAATGGCTTGTTAGTGACTGTATAAGAGACAAAAAGTAGGTCACAGCGTGCGAGGGCACGCTCAACCACACACACTGTCAGTGAAGTGGATGTGTGTGTAAACCCAATGATTACAACGATGGTTTGGTTGTGGCTGAAACCCCCTACAGGCACCGATACTTACAGATACTACAGATGGCTGACTGATGCCCTGTGACCAGGCTTGGGGAGTAATGGATTACATTTAAAGAAGTTACATAATTTACTGTAACTGTATTCTAGTTGCAGTTATGTGTTACACTTAGTAAAAATGGGGATTACTATGAGGATTATAATTTTAAAATATATTTTAAAATGAAGAACAATCTTCTACCATGAACAGTACAACAGGAGTCTCACAGCCCACTCAGGTCTCAGTGAAGCCAGCTGATCCTACAGTCAATTCATTATCTCGATCTCTGGTGAAAAACTGCTTCACTTGGTGGATATTTCAACATTACTTTGTCTTTAATTCAGAAAAGAAGAACAACATCACAGTGCAGTGACAGCTCTGCCTTCAGCTGTGAAAATACATCATCATCACATCATCATCTGAGGACCCAACATCAAATGCAAAGAAACAAACAAGGAAGACCAGCTGCAAATATTTGATACACAGACCGACCACTAATGTTAAATATATAGAACAACCAATAACATTAGCTACACAGACCTACTGCTAATGTTAACTACACAAACCAACCAATAACGCTAAACATACAGACGAACCACTAACATTCACGACACAGATTAACCACTAACCATGAGTGTTAGCTTCACAGCTACACAGACCAACTGCTAATATCAGCCATACAGACAAACCACAAATGTTAGCTACACAGACCAGGCAATAAGTCCCACCCACTTTAATCAGTCAGAACTAATTTGATGTGTTATCTGAGATTGTACAAAACAATTTTCATACCAATCCATGTAACCAATTATGACATATACATTTTTTCTTCGTTATAGTGAGTTTTGAGTTATTTAAGTTTTTTTTTTTTGTGGAATAAGAAAAATAAGAAAAAAAGAACAAAAGATAGAAAGACGAAGAACCAGAACAACAACGACAGGGGTCCACAGCGAGTGATGCTGATAATAAAAGCAGATTGGT
This sequence comes from Lutjanus argentimaculatus, assembly GCA_034769285.1. Lineage (NCBI taxonomy): Eukaryota > Metazoa > Chordata > Actinopteri > Lutjaniformes > Lutjanidae > Lutjanus > Lutjanus argentimaculatus. Next base: position 39,991,317 of record JAWZSL010000005.1, on the reverse strand, counting down.
ACATATAAGAGAAGATAACCTCAGACAAAAGCACATAAGCCCAGAGACGAGCACACACACTAACTCACACGTAACCACGTCTCTATTTTTGCATCCGGCTGTGAATCTTTTATCTTGTCATCTCTTCCTCCGTTTCGCATGATAATGGAGGCATAAGAAGAAGTTATCAGCTACTTCATAGTACTCACTTCTTTTTTTTTTTTTTTTTTTTATAAGGCAGTTCTGTGTCCTAAATGTGGTTTTAAGATCCCCTTTGCTTTAATATTTCTTGAGAATCTGTTTTGAGCATGAAAGTTTTCTTCTCCTACAGCTGCAGAAGTTAGAAATCCTAAAAAATTTCCAGGACAAAAGTTTGCTAAGTCCTGAACCCCTCCTACCAGACGAGCAGCATGGTGTGTGTATGTTTGTGACAGTACTCACCAGAGAAGCTGATTCTCTCATTTACATCCCTCGTCTCTGAACTCTAATGACGTGACTTTCAAATACATTTCTCCTCCGGTCAGCAGAGGACAACACGGACAAAGAGACTAATAATCTTACTGTAAACAGCGCGGTCGGCTCCTCCGTGGTCGCTGCTGCACAGAGGTTTACAAGCTAACGTGAAGATAAATCAACTTTTTATTCCCAAAAGTTTAAAAAAAAATAAATGCTGAGTTCTTGTCTGGCCAGTCGTGGGTCAGCGATTTCTTCGTGGACCGCTGCTGCACACGCGAGCTGCACTAGTGTAACAGCAAATAGAAATGCCCGGGGGAGGTTATTATGGAATTATCTCTCAATGATGCCACAAAAGTGTTGCCTACTACAGCTTTAAGTGTTGATGATCATCATTATCATTCTGTTCTGTAAAGGTAGAATTTATGGCACAGTAGTTGTAGTGGATTGCAGTAAACTGTTGTATCTGTGAGTATGTTTCACCAGAAATAATGAAAAAGAAAATGTCATTGTGGGCTAAACAGTCGAATTCACGTGCCTGTAGTAAGCGGTGCACCACAGCACTCAACTCAACTTCTGCTTTCAGCTCTGAAGTGAAAGGTGAGTGGTTGGATTGTAGGTGGAACACAGATTATGTCGTGTCAGTTCATGTATGGTCACTTTCGGCTACCTTATTTGAGTCATCTCTTGTCTTTTATTGTTGTGTACAATATACACATGTACAGTTTGTGTAGCTATATATGCCCATAAACATTTTTTTTGTTTTTTGTTTTCCATGTAACATTTTATTCCTTGTTCGTGGTGAGCCCATTGGTATAAAGAAAACCCTCTGGGTGTGTGTATAAGCTGTTTTTGAAGAGAGAGGCTGTGTGCGCATTTACACACGAAACACAGCAGCATAACTTAACTCTGTTTCTTCTGGGGAGTTTCCACTGTCCTGTCAGAGTTTGACGTTTTGCTTCTTAAATGTCCCCAACTTTTGCTGCTTTGACATTAATGCAAACATGGAAACCAAACTGAGAGCAGCCTCACTAATCAATCATTAAAGGAAACACTCAGACATGAATACAGCACAATAAAGAAAACATCTGGACAGCTTGTGCTGCTCGACATCGTTTAAAAGGTAATAAAGTCTTCAGGTATGGATGGGAAATAGAGAGCATCTCCTTAGTAAGAGTTAGTTAGTTGGTTATTTACTTCTGTTTCCTCTGCCCTGTCAAGTTAATAACTGCAGTTTGTAGCTTCTGGAATTTTCCACATATTCTGTGACAATATTATGTGCATGCAAACAAAACTTAAAGTAGCGTCTCTAATCAGCTGTTAAAAAAACACTCATATATTGCTTCATAAATGACCTATCATATTTGCTGCCTTGATATTACTGCACTCATGGAAATTAAATGGAAATCAGTTATTAAAGAAAACACTGACATATTTCCTCTTAAATGACCCATGACATTAGTGCACATGTAGAGATGAAACTGAAAGCAGCCTCTCTAATCAGTTATTAAAGGAACTATTCATATATTCTTAATTTGCCTGACATTTGCGGCTTTGACATTACTGCACTTATGGAAATGAAATTGAAAGTAGCATCTCTAATCAATTATTAAATAAAACACTCAGGCATCAGTAAAAACATCAACTGCAAATGTTGCACTGCTTGACAATTATGTGGAGAGTTTCCTCTGACCTGCAAAGTTTGTAACTACAGTTTTTAGTTTTGCCGCTTGAATATTTACTGCAGTGATTTTACAGCATGCATGGAAATGTTTAAAATTACTGGAAGCAGCTGCTCTAATCATTACAGTAAGTAAGACTAGCTCTGACTAGTCTGACAGGCATGAACTGATGAAGCTTCTTGGATGAGAAGCGAAACGTCTTCAATAAGACTTTTAAACAAGTCCATTTGCTTTCGATTTAATCTTTTCCTGAGATTACAGTTAGTCATTACTCATATATCAATACAATACACGATAAGGAAATCACCTGGAAAGCTCATGCTGCTCGACATTTGAAAGGTAATGTAGCCGACAGAGACTGGAAGACGCGCAGGTGCCGGTCTCTGTATTTGGGAAAAGAATACACTCGGGTGGGTGGCAGGTGAATGATTAATGCATCTATGCATATTCAGATGAGCTCAGAGCCTGTCCGTGCATTGCTAAGGTCTAGTTTTCATACTCTGACGGACTTCCTGTTGGAAGGATTGGCAGGTGGGACAATATTAGGGGGGATTTTATATGAACATTGAAAAATAAACGGGTCATAACCCGACAAATCAGTTTGTTCAAGCCTTTGTAAGCCCTGCCATGTAGTATTCACTACATCATTGTAGTGGATCTCATCCCAGTCAAACACCCAGCGAGGTTACAGCAGGGACCTGCCTATGGAGGAACAGAAAATTCAAGTCACTATATCTGTAAAATTAAAATATATAACTCGGGATGTCTTCTAAAACGATTAAAAGGGCATTTTTCATTTCATCTCGACCTTAAATGTTACTGCAGACATGCCTCTCCCCAGCAACACCTCCCATCCTGAGTCATTCCCAGGTCAGATGAGTTGTGTAATCCCTCCAGCAAGTTGCAGGTCCACTCCGGGGTCTCCTCCCACTCCGACGTTCCCGGAAAACCTCCAGAGGTAGTCATCCAGAAGGCATCCTCACCAGATGACCCAACCACCTCAGCTGGCTCCTCTTGATGCAAAGGGGAAGCGGCTCTAATCTGAGCTCCCTCCAGATGTCAGAGCTCCTCACTCTAAGGCTGAGCCCAACCAGCCCAGGGAGGAAACTAGTTTCGGCTGGCGATCTCATTCTTTCTTTTGAAGTCTACCCAAAGCTCATGACCATGGCTGGAATACAGATCGACTGGTGAATTTTAAATCTTAAAAATCTGACTCAGCGCTCTCTTCACCCTGACTGTTCAGTATACAGCCCGCATTACGCCACACCAGTCGGTCTGCCGATCTCACACTCGGTGGAACAAGACCCTGAGACACTTGAACTCCTTCAGTTGGGACAGCAACTCCCTCCCCTAAAGGGTTAAGTGTTGGAGTGTTTCTGCAGAAGCCCTGATTCCATGTTGATCACCCCAAAAAAACAACTGTAAAGTGACAACGTTGGTCACTTTTTAAAATTTAACACAGTCCCACATAGTCAGACGTCTCTCCACAGCGATCATCGCTGGACAAAGTTCTGGCTCCACACATGCACATGGAACAACTGTGTTTGTATTCTTTTAAACCAGTCACAATTGTCTTGGACGCAGCGATCGGTTTCCCTGGAGGAACTTGTGTTTTTTGGTGGGACATTTGCACGTCGGGAGGCGAGCCCTGGCATTAAAATGTCTAAATCCCTGCAAAGAAAAGGGAACAGCTGCTGCCTGGTTTACATTCGTACCATTAGCAACCCAGGAGCTAATTTGCCATTTTCGGCTTGTCTGTTGTTATCTCAAAGCTTGTTGTTGTTGTATCCCGGGGATTTCTAAATCACAGATACCAAATGAAACCAAGTAACCAACGGCAGACTTTTACCCACAATGTGCATCCGTTGAGTCAGAGACTATTTAACACTTTCAAAGACCTGAAAACATATTTTATAAATCAGTTTCTTACTGTGAGTAATGGGACCCTGCAATGAACAGAAAAACATTCAGTTATTTCCAGTGACAGTTGCTGAAACATGTTTCTTTTGGTTGTTGTTGTTGGGCGATACTTTAATCGAGTTAATAGTAGCTCTTGCTTGCTGGATGGATAAAAAAATTCTCTGTAATGTGGAAGTGGGTCGCTTGAAATAAACGCCCACAGAGTTCTCAGAAATACGGCACCTGTTCTGTGAGGCTTGATGTTGGTTTCCCGGCCAAACAACCTGCGTCAATGTCACCTCTCTCACCGGACATTTTTGGGTGCAGATTTCTTGGACACAGGCCCTGATTTCACCATGATTACTTAAAAACATTAATTTTAAAAAATGCACACTTTTGACCACGCTGTTAAACACCGCCCTCGTAATCATTTTAAAACTAGCGTGACTCTGTGTGTAAATCATGTGGACTACCAGCACCACTTCCTGCCACAGGAAGATCCACATCAGTGCTACTGACCTGTCAGATACCCGAGTCAGTATATTGTACAGTCCACTGGTCTAATACTGATCTCCTGCTACAATACAAATTTTGAAATTTTTCTTATTTAAGTATAATTTAACTTTCTACATCAGGCCAAACTTAACAAAGCTGCAACAAAATAAACGTTATTTCCATAAATATTGGTAGTGTTTCCCTGTCTCTGGTGACGTTCTGTCGGGGAAATTACACTGTGAGGAGCTTCACCGTTTGTGCTGATTTGTGAGTGATTTGTGGGCATCAATGGAGCTCCTGTTTGTGGTTAAAAAAAAGTACAAAGAAGTGGGAGCACAGTTACAGAGCCAGGGCACGGACTTTCCAAAAAGATTGCATCATGTTCCAGCCCGATATCTGAAACTCTGAAACTAACCACAAACATAACCGCTGTTCTCCTGTCCATTCTCAGAAAAACAGAGGGCACAGTCTCGATAAATGCAATACAAGGAAGATCACAGACGAATCAGTGAGTTAGTATAGCACTCAGTAAACTTGGACAGCTGTCGTTCTATTTATACTACAACCCCAATTCCAAAAAAGTTGGGACATTGTGTGAAACCTAAATAAAAACAGAATGCAACGATTTGTCGACACTTTTCGACCTATATTAAATCTAATATAGTGCAAAGACAAGATATTCAATGTTCAAACTTTATTGTTTTACGGAACTGTACACTCATTCTGGATTTGATGCCTGCAACATGTTCCAGAAAAGCTGAAACAGGAGCCTGGTTACCTCTGGATACATCCCCTTTTCTTTAAATAACACTCAGTCAGTGTTTGTGAACTGAGACACTAGTTGTTGAAGTTTTTAAAGTGAAATTCTTTCTCATTCTTTCTTGATATACGACTTCAGCTGCTCAACAGTCCTGTTTGGTCTCTGCTGTCGTATTTTGTGCTTCATAATGCACCACACATTTTCAATGGGAGACAGGTCTGGACTGCAGGCAGGTCAGTCTAGTACCTGAACTCTTTTACTACGAAGACACACTGTTGGAACACGTCCACAATGTGTCTTGGCATCGTCTCTCTGAAATAAGCAGGGACGTCTCTGAGAAAGACGTCGTCGGTGGCAGTGGGGCCTTCACTGATGTGTCACTTACCCATGATGCAATGGGCACTAACACACCCCCATACCATCACAGATGCTGTCTTTTGAAACAATCTGGATGGTCCTTTTTAAGCGTTCCACAACTTTCAGTCTTTTGATGCGCCTATCCCAACTTTTTTGAAACATGTTGCAGGAATCAAATTCAGAATAAGTGTATATTTACAAAAAACAATAAAGTTCATCAGTTTGAACTAAATAAATATCTTGTCATTATGTTGTACTAAATTGAATATAGGTTGAAAAGTTTTTGCAAATCGTTGCCTTCTGTCTTTATTTACGTTTACACATCATCCTGACTTTTTTGAAAGTCTGCGTGGACACGACAAACTGGGGATAAAGCGGAGTCTACACGAGTACAAATACAATATGTATATCAGTTAACTTTTGACCCAGAAAAAACTCCCTCTCACCTCCAGCTTCTCAGCTCCGGCAGGCGGTGATACAGTCAAGGCTGTGAGAAGTGGGTCAGAGAAAAGGCTGCGTCCTTCTCCCTAAAACGTGTCGAATCGTGTCGTCACAGGCAGCTCTCACCACAATTTGAGCAAAAATATTGCGGTAGCAAATATTTCAACACACGTTGAGGTTCACTTGTTGTGAATTCTGGTTCATGCTTAACATTTATTAGGGATTTATTTGTTTACAGGTGTGTGTCAGATACAGTGGTGTGACATTTCAAGTCAAGACAGAAGAGTTGTAGGAGGGGAAACCCCAAGTCTTATTTACATAGGGGGGAACACGGGGAGGTAGGGTGGGGTGGGGGTTCATGTTCAATTTAGTACAGCACAAAGACGAGATATTTAATGTTCAAGCTGCCATCGAGACGACGCCTTTCTCAGAGACATCCCTGCTTATTTACAAAAAACAATGAAGTTCATAAGTGAACGTTAAATATCTTGTCTTTACGTTGTAATAAAGTGAATATGGGTTGAAAAGTTTTTGCAAATCATTGCATTGTGTTTTTATTTATGTTTACACATCATCCCGACTTTTTTGAAATCGGGGTTTGTGCGGTTGCGGGAATCGTCCCACCCGTGTGCAGTAGATCTGCGTAGTGACACAACAGATTGGGGGCATGCAGAGTCTTTATGTGTACAAATACAACGTGTTTGTCAGAACTTAGCACTTTACGCTAACCACACACGCTACTTTTTGTCTCACTTTTAACTGATAAATCCTGTCACATTGGGTCTCATGCAAGAACCACTCATACAAACATTTGTTAAGAGGTTTTTTCAGTTTTCTTGTATTTTGATTTTACGAACAAGATTTCCAGGCAGTCCAGACCTGTCGCAGAGTCGTGTGCAGTCAGTCTGCTGTTATCCAAACTGAAGTTTTTCACTAATGACTGTACATTTCATTAGTCTGAAGTCATTTTGAATTTGAAATATAAATTACATGTCATAATTATGTTGACATTTTCCTGTTTGACTACATTTCAAATTATAATGTGATTGTAAATTTACATAAAACTTCTCATTAATTTAATGATGTATTATTTCCTCCTTTAAGCTGTACTGCTCATCTGTCTGTCTAAAAGAGATCATCACAGGTTGCACCACGCTGACACAACCACTGGGAAAATCACTTACGTCAAGTTTAAACTTGGTTTAGAGATAAGATTATTTCCACTTCAAAGGAAGGTTTTATAAATAAATATTTATACTTCACACTTCAGATCAACTTTTGTCCCACCAGCTACTTACCAGATGACAAATCTGTCCCTATATTTTGGGGTCTTGTCATATCAAAACCCACGCTGACATTTCAGTGAAAGCTTTAATTACATCATCCCTTTAACTTCCACCCCCCGACTCATCCCTGTACCTGAACAAGAGTTGGGATTTCCCCTCCCACAACTCATTTATCTTCGTTTGAATGTGTAAACAAAGCCACTATATCTGACAAACATGGTGTCTGTAAACAAATAAATCTCTCAGAAATGTTTATAGTGTGTCTTTTTGCACCAGAATTCACAACAAGTGTACCTCAACGTGTGGTGAGAGCTGCACGAGATGGAACGATGTGATATATTTTAGAGAAGAGGATGCAGCCTTTTCTCACCTGTCAGCGCTCAGAAACCCGGAGGTGGGATGGTGGTGGGGGGAGTTTTTTCTGGGTCAAATGTTGTCATGTTACCGGCACACAAAACCACAAAACAAAAAAACATGTGCACCCGATTAATCGAGTAGAAAAAAAGAGTCATTTAATACAGGGAGAAGGCAGATGAATGTAATATCTTGTTTTTACTTATATTTTCTCATATACTTATATTCTATATGATTCCATGGTGTCTATCTATCAGTACATATCACAGACAACTAGAGTAACAAGATGAAAACGACATGGGGGTGCTGTCCTTGGGTCCCTTCGGCCTGGCCGGCTGGGGGTTCCTCCCTTTGATGTGGGGGTCTGCCTGTCTGTTGGAGTCGGGGGGCCTGGGTGCTGGTCCCCCCGATGGCACAGCCTGTGGCTCCTCCCAGTGTGGACGACCCCAAAGGTGGCGTTTCCTTGATCCTCAGTGCCATGCCATGTCTCCCTATTGTGTGTGATTGTGTGTGTGTGTGTGTGTGTGTAGTATGGAGGGTGGGAGGGAGGGGCTTTCTTTGTAATTGTTTTCTTTCTTGAATTGTGTAAATTGTTTTTAATTCTGTAAAGCACTTTGTGTTGCATGTCCTTGCGGGAAAAGCGCTCTACAAATAAAGTTGATTGATTGATTGATTGATGAAAACGACAAAGATGTGACAAGACAGAGATGTAAGAGACGTAACAAGAAAAAACAACATAAAACGTGACAAGACAAAACGAAGGAAAAGACTCAAACAATGTAAAGAAAACACAACATGGTTGTGTCATTTTAGCTGCCTTTTACATTTAGTTGTTATTACAAATCACAACGTTTCAGATCACAGTGCAGGTGGAACAGCACGTCTTGTTTGTGATTGGACAGAACCCAAAAATATTTGACATGGGTCAGGGCTAGATTGGATCTGCAGTCAGGATGGCTTAATGTCCTTTGTTAAAATACACCCTCATGATTTCAGTCTGATTTCCATCTTTTCAAGTTCATGCAAGGACACTGCTGAGAGTACAGCGCACACAATAGAAACAGGAAATTATATTGAACTTTTGCCAGTGACTTGAGTTCTGTCCACTCATAAACAGGAAGTTCTCTCCCACCTTTTCTGTAACCTGAAATTTTGTGTATGGTGAAATGTTGTGTTTTCTGAAATGTTGTCTTGTTTTGTTCATTATCATGTGCAATATTACGTCCATTATCATGTGCAATATCACTCTCCATTGTCATGTTTTATTTTTATTTATTTATTTAACCCTTATTTAACCCATTGAGACCAAGGTCTCATTTTCAATGGTGCCCTGGTTACATACATTATACTTTAAAATCATGGAACAATACAAACAATAAAGCAATTAAACAAAAAAAAAAAAAAAGCAGAAAAACATCAATACTTGAACACCCACTGTCAATGGTAGCATATCGATCAGTAATTTCAGTTAAATGTTAAATCCTAAGTAAAACATTCAGATACCTCAACATCAAGCTCATGTAACAAATGTGCAATATTATGTTCATTATCATGTGCAATATTATGTCATTATCGTGTGCAACAACACTCTTTATTATCATGTGCAATATTATGTTCATTATCATGTGCAATATTATGTCATTATCATGTGCATATTATTCATTATCGTGTGCCAACACTCTTTATTATCATGTGCATATTATGTTCATTATCGTGTGCAATAACACTCTTTATTATCATGTGCAATATTATGTCATTATCATGTGCAATATTATGTTATTATATGTGCAATATTATGTCATTATCGTGTGCAATAACACTCTTTATTATCATGTGCAATATTATGTTCATTATCATGTGCTAATTTTATTATCATGTGCAATATATGTCATTATCATGTGCAATATTATGTTATTATCATGTGCAATTTATTATCATGTGCAATAACACTCTTTATCATGTGGAATATTATGTCATTATCGTGTGCAACAACACTCTTTATTATCATGTGCAATATTATGTTCATTATCATGTGCAATAACACTCTTTATTATCATGTGCAATATTATGTCATTATCATGTGCAATATTATGTTCTTTATCATGTGCAATAAAACTCTTTATTATCATGTGCAATATTATGTCATTATCGTGTGCAACAACACTCTTTATTATCATGTGCATATTTATGTTCATTATCATGTGCAATAACACTCTTTATTATCATGTGCAATATTATGTCATTATCGTGTGCAATATTATGTTCATTATCATGTTCAATATCATGTTCATTATCATGTGCAATAACACTCTTTATTATCATGTGCAATATTATGTCATTATCATGTGCAATAACACTCTTTATTATCATGTACAATATTATGTTCATTATCATGTGCAATATTATGTTCATTATAATGTGCAATATTATGTTCATTATCATGTGCAATAACACTCTTTATTATCATGTGCAATATTATGTCATTATCATGTGCAATAACACTCTTTATTATCATGTGCAATATTGTGTTCATTAGCATGTGCAATATTATATTCATTATCATGTGCAATATTATGTTCATTATCATGTGTAATATTATGTTCATTATCATGTGCAATATTATGTTCATTATCATGTGTAATATTATGTTAATTATTGTGTGCAATATTATGTTCATTATCATGTGCAATATTATGTTCATTATCATGTGCAATAACACTCTTTATTATCATGTGCAATATTATGTCATCGTGTGCAATATTATGTTCATTATCATGTTCAATATTATGTTCATTATCGTGTGCAATAACACTCTTTATTATCATGTGCAATATTATGTCATTATCATGTGCAATATTATATTCATTATCATGTGCAATAACACTCTTTATTATCATGTGCAATATTATGTTCATTATCATGTGCAATATTATGTTCATTATCATGTGTAATGTTTATTATCATGTGCAATATAATGTTCATTATCGTGTGCAATATTATGTTCATTATCATGTGTAATGTTTATTATCATGTGCAATATTATGTTCATTATCATGTGCAATATTATATTCATTATCGTGTGCAATAACTCTTTATTATCATGTGCAATATTATGTCATTATCGTGTGCAATATTATATTCATTATCGTGTGCAATAACACTCTTTATTCTCATGTGCAATATTATGTTCATTATCATGTGTAATATTATATTCATTATCGTGTGCAATATTATGTTCATTATCATGTGCAATATATATTCATTATCTTGTGCAATAACGCTCTTTATTATCACGTGCAACATTATGTTCATTATCATGTGCCATCATGTGCAATATTATGTTAATTATCATGTGCAATATTATGTTCAATGTCATGTGCAATATTATGTTCATTATCATGTGCCATCATGTGTAATATTATGTTCATTATCATGTGCAATATTATGTTCATTATCATGTGCCATCATGTGTAATATTATGTTCATTATCATGTGCAATATTATGTTCATTATCGTGCAATAACACTCTTTATTATCATGTACAATATTATGTTTATTATCATGTGTAATGTTTATTATCATATGCAATATTATATTCATTATCGTGTGCAATAACACTCTTTATTATCATGTGCAATATTATGTTCATTATCATGTGCAATATTATATTCATTATCATGTGCAATGACTCTCTATTATCATGTGCAATATTATGTCATCATGTGCAATATTATGTCATTATCATGTGCAATATTATATTCATTATCGTGTGCAATAACACTCTTTATTATCATGTGCAATATTATGTTCATTATCGTGTGCAATAACACTCTTTATTATCATGTGCAATATTATGTCATTATCGTGTGCAATAACACTCTTTATTATATGTGCAATATTATGTTCATTATCGTGTGCAATAACACTCTTTATTATCATGTGCAATATTATGTTCATTATCATGTGTAATGTTTATATCATGTGCAATATAATGTTCATTATCATGTGCAATATTATGTTCATTATCATGTGTAATGTTTATTATCATGTGCAATATTATGTTCATTATCATGTGCAATATTATATTCATTATCGTGTGCAATAACTCTTTATTATCATGTGCAATATTATGTCATTATCGTGTGCAATATTATATTCATTATCGTGTGCAATAACACTCTTTATTCTCATGTGCAATATTATGTTCATTATCATGTGTAATATTATATTCATTATCGTGTGCAATATTTTATTGTGCATTATTTATGTGCCAATCATGTGCAATATTATGTTAATTATCATGTGCAATAATTATGTTTCAATGTCATGTGCAATATTATGTTCATTAATCATGTGCCATCATGTGTAATATTATGTTCATTATCATGTGCAATATTATGTTCATTATCATGTGCCATCATGTGTAATATTATGTTCATTATCGTGCAATAACACTCTTTATTATCATGTACAATATTATGTTTCATTATCATGTGTAATGTTTATTATCATGTGCAATATTATATTCATTATCATGTGCAATAACACTCTTTATTATCATGTGCAATATTATGTTCATTATCGTGTGCAATAACACTCTTTATTATCATGTGCAATATTATGTCATTATCGTGTGCAATAACACTCTTTATTATCATGTGCAATATTATGTCATTATCATGTGTAATGTTTATCATGTGCAATATTATGTTCATTATCATGTGCAATATTATATTCATTATCGTGTGCAATATTATGTTCATTATAATGTGTAATGTTTATCATGTGCAATATTATGTTCATTATCATGTGCAATATTATATTCATTATCATGTGCAATATTATATTCATTATCGTGTGCAATAACACTCTTTATTATCATGTGCAATATTATGTTCATTATCATGTGCAATATTATATTCATTATCGTGTGCAATAACACTCGTTATTGTCATGTGCAATATTATGTTCATTATCGTGTGCAATATGACGTTCATTATCATGTGCAATAACACTCTATTATCATGTGTAATATTATGTCATTATCACGTGCAATATTATGTCATTATCATGTGTAATATTAATGTTCATTATCATGTGTAATATTACGTTCATTATCATGTGCAATATTATGTTATTATGTGAAATATTATTTTTCAGTGTCATGGTCAATAGTACTTTTCTTTTACATTTAATATGTTTTAATATTAATGTTCAATATTACTTTTCATTATTATCATGTACAATATTACCTTTAATATTGTGTGTGTGCTATATTTACATTCATTATCATTTGCAATATAACTTTTTATTACTTCTCAGTATCACTGCCAACGTGATTGCCAATATTTACTTTTATATCTTAATCTAATAAAATTTTATCATATTATTTGTGTTTATATAAGCTGGTTCTGATTCTGAAACCAGCAGATTTAATGATTTATGAATAATCATCAACATTTCTTGTATTCAGAGATGATATGATAGTGATGTTGCTGGAGTGTGCAGGACAACATCTGTTTGAACTGCTTAAAGCGTCTGTGGTTTCTGATGTGAGGGAAAGTTCATGTGTGAAACCACAACACCTACAACAAGGAAACTGAGAGGCTGCAGCGTATAAAACGAGACAACCAAACTGAGACAATCAGTCTACTATCAGGTGGGACACGGCTATCAGCTGGACGCTTCAGCAAATCTAAAAACCATTTCAGTCCTTAACTTTACATTTTTTCATTTTCCACATCAAGAAAATGTGTGACTTCGATCTGTCTGACGCTTTACCCAGGTAAGTTCAAGAAAGATCAAATCTAACTAATCAAGTCTCTTTAACTTTAACTGCAGTATTGAAATATCAAGATTACAAGTTAAAATTGTGTGATTTTAGATATTACTTGATGTGTTTAAGGGAGCTGAGGGCATGAAATCTGTTTTAAAGTGACCTGTTTCATCAGGAGAGAGACCACCGGGGAACTTGAAAGTTCCTGAAAATAATTTGCAAAAAGAGCTCAACATGCTGAGTGACTGCCTCTGAAAAGGGAACAGCTCCAGCCTGTCTGGCAATGTGTTTCACTTCTTATTCACAGTATTTTAAACATGCGTTGGTGAACAAAAGTGGACAAAAAAACAGTGGAAATTATCCATGGGGCAAAATGTGTAATTAATATTTATATGTTTTTTATTTCAGCCCACTCGGATTAGAGGACAGCGTATTCGAGCCCTGCACTGACATGACGGTAAGATGAATTTTTATCAGTTAGAGGCCATTCAGATCAGATTTCACATGTTTTTCTCTCTTAGATTCCCATATTTTTCATTTTAGAGACATATATTTTCACTCATGTACATATATTGTCACTTTCAGATGTGAATTTAATTACTGCTGAAAAGTACATTTTAAAAGATCAAACTCTTGTAACGAGCTATAATATGAGTGATTCCATTTTTTAATTAAATGTAGACGTCAGCTGCATCAGGTGGAAAATCTGAGAGTCAATGTCTTACAGAGTCAATGAAATTTTTAAATTTCACAGCATAGTCGTAGTGAGCAGCCATTTTATTATTTTAAGAAGTTCTCTTAAAGGGATGGTCCACCCAAAAATGCAAATTCAGTTATTATCTACTCACCCTCGCTGGAGTTTCACAGGAAAACAGTGCTGCAGAATCTCCCAAACAATGGAAGTGAATGGTGACCAGTTTTCAAACGTAAAATCAGAACAGAACAAAAACATAAAATGCCGAGCGAAGAATCTACAGTGAAGATTTTAGGCTAAAAACTTGAATGTAAATGACGTCTTTCAAGTCAGCTTTGGGGCTTTAGGAGACTTGGATTACGCCAAACAAGCCGTATGAAGCCATTTACGTTTGAAAACTGGGTTTTCATTTTTAAACTATAATTCTCATTTAGCTTTGATTTAGAAGGGCTACAGAGTCGACACTTTATGGTTGAGACACATCTGATTGAAATATTACTTAACCCTCCTATTATCCTCAAATATTACTAACACGTTTTACCCTTGAGGTCAATCTGACTACAGGGATATTTGCCTCCAGAAAATGATTTACAGAAAATTGTTGACCAAGTTTTTGTGTCAGGCACTTTGTTTATTTATTGAATATATAAATAACCCCTTGATAATGAAACCTTGACCTGTCCTCTAGCGCCACCATCAGGCCAAACTTTTAAATTAGAATTAATTTATCTTGAAAAGTTTTCATCCAAATCTTCTCAAATTTACTGACAACATTAATGACCACAAGAGTATGAACCCTATTGGTTTTGGTGATGATATGACCTTTCCTGCAGCGCCACCATCAGGTCAAACTTTCAGTTTTAGAGTTAGTGTATCTTGAAAATCTTTCATCCAAATCCAAATCTTTTCTAATTTGGGGTGCACATTCATGACTCTCACAGAATGAACCATATTGATGTCCTCTCATAAACATATTTGTTTACTTATTTTTATCTCCTTTTTTTGTAACATATTTGTGGTTAGTCACTATAAAGTCTCACTCACACCTCCTCTTTTGTTATCCGGGCTTGGGACCGGCAGTGGCAGAGTTAAAGGTTGTTTTTTTTTTTGGTGTGTGTGAGGGGGTTACATGTTTGAAAATTCACCCATTTGTGAAACAGAAAATCATAATGAGAACATCAGTCAGATAGTCAGAACATGGAACAGTTCTTTATGCCCACAGTCGAGCTTCGAGTCTGCACTACTTTACACAGGATGTGCAGAGAGTGTGTGCGTGCTCCTTGGCCGCCATGTCATGTAACAACTCAAAAGTATCAACTCTGCACCTGTAGGTGTGGAGATGTTAGGTCACACATGGGTCACACACACAGACAGACAAGTTTTACACAGCTAAAACAGCTGGGGTCAAATTGACCCAGAGGAACACCAATGCGTGCAATATGTGTTCAGCACATTGAAAAAATATCATCATGATAATTTTATGCTTAATCATTGTACCCATCAAATTAGGAAAAGTCATGAAATATGAATATGAAAAAAAAAAAAAAAAGTCAACTATTATTTTTTGAATGATAAACATTGAATGGGGTCAAATTGACCCCAAGGATAACAGGAGGGTGAAAAAATAGAAAGCTTACCAGTGATCGAGCAGTATTTTTTAAACCAGGAAGTGAGACAGGGGTCCTTGGGGAATAGCTGACCATTTTTTGCCTGATTAAATCATGTTTTTGTAAAACGCGGTCGGAGTCGACGTAAATCTGGGAAACCTTAGAGGACCACATCGATTTTAAAACAAAGATGATTATACATGTACTATGTACTTTTACTCCACTTAAGTATACATTACAAGATGTCATCTACTTAGTTACTTTGAAATCATAGTTGAGTACAATTTGAATTAATATCCAAACCTTTCATCTGCATTTTAGTAGCCAATCAGGTGATTTGTTATCAAACAGGCCAATGAAAACCAGGACATACAAACTAAAAACAAAACAAAACACTGCAGCAGCACGTTTGGAGTAAGAATGTTAATGATTAATCATTAATTTATCCAATTAAAAATGTATTCATGGATGTTTAATCAATCAGTCATGGCAGTAACTGCACCTCATCTGACATGTTTTATCTGGTGGAGCCTTTTGTTGAAAACAAAACTGAATAAAAAAAACACGTTTTGTATCTTAGAAATTATTAATGATTAATCGATTGTTATCATTTTCAACTATTGGTTCAGGAAAACACACAAAATTTACAACCCTAGTTTGGAGAAGTGATGTGAAGTAATATTTTAGCAGTTTTTTTAACCGTTGATGTCACAAACGGTTAAAAGTAACTATAAAAATTGCTAAAATATTACTCAATTACAAATAAGTATTACAAGTCAAATTTTTACAGTTACATTACAAATGTAACAGTACTTGTACTTGGGTACAGATTTTCAGATTTACTCTTTCCACCACTGCTTTTTCGTGAGGTTACTTAGAGCTTTTAATGAATTATACAAAAAAAAACTGCACATTTCTTTTGTGATCAGACGTTTTAGGCTGCAACAATCCCCAAAAAGGTGAGTTTATATGACTGCGTGGTAATACATGCATGTAGAGGCCTGGAATTAATTAATTATCACGTATCCTGAGATGCACTTTTATTTTTTATTTATTGTCACTAAATTCTTTAAGTCAGTGGTTCCCAAACTTTTTCTGCCATTCCCGCCCCCCTTCTCCCCTTCAGAGGCCAAAACAAAGTCCACGACTTCAGGAAGCAACTGATAAAAAAAAACACTCAAGTTAAATTTTAGGGAAGTATTTTTATTTTCCCCATTAAATCGTATTCAGTTCACTTTCACTCTGTATTTCTCCCCTGGTTCTCCACCAGTGTGGGAACCGCTGTTTGAAACGTCAGCGCTTTGACTTTGTGTGACTCGGATAAGAGGAAGGAGGGGGATGATTTGTGGTTTCTCTTCTGCTCTTTAGCCCCATCATGTGCCAGACGTCCAGGACAGGTTCTTCAGTCTTGATGATGGACTGGACATGGTGGTTTCCCACAACCCGCAGACCATGGAGTGTGTCGCCACCCTGCTGCTGGCGGTGAGCAAGATGAAGAAGTTCCTGTCTCACGGCGGCCGGAAGCTCAGTGATAGTGAGCTCTGCAGCGTGATCATGGACAACCTGGTGGAAGGTGGGTAATAATCACACACTGTTTGACAAGTTTCTTTAAATGGCATACGCAGCAAAACAAGAAAAAAAAAGCCTGGACGTTGTGTAAAACGTATTTTCTGACTTGTATTCAGTTCTGAATTTGATGTCTGCAACATGTTCCAAAAAAGTTGTGACAGGAGCAACAAAAGTCTGTGAAAGTTGTGTAACACTCCAAAAACACTGTTCGGAACCTTCCACAGGTAAACAGGTGAGTTGGTAACAGGTGACAGGATCATGATTGGGTATTAAAGGCTCAGTGGGTCACGAGCACCGATGGGGGGAGGTTCACCACTTTGTGAAAAAACTACAAGTAGTCCAACAGTTTAAGACGCCTTTTGCACCGATGACATCTAAGCGACCTCCACTTTTCCACAGAAACGATTGTTGAGAACGTCTCCACGGGACAGACGAACATTCCCTACAAGCGTCTCAACAGCGGGGAGGTGTTCACTCTGTGTGACGATAAGAACAAAGACGTCGTCCGAAGAGAGATGAACCTGGAGGCTGTCACTCTGAGCGGAGGACACTATCAACGCAAAGGTACGACGATAACCAGTACATTTATTCCAGTTCTGTACAGGGTTGAGGCATTTGTACTTAACTTTGTTTTCCCTCTGAAATCATTTCAGAGGGGAAAAAAATTTGAGAGCAATAAACCTTTTGTGTGCAGAGAAGAAGAAGAACTCGTGAAAAAAGGGAACATTAGGACATGTGACACCAAGTAATTATGTCCTAAAATTTAATTTTATGAATATAAAATTAACTTTTATTAAAGTTACATCTAATAATTATCACTGTCATGATTGAACCATCACATAAATATCAAACATGTTGTTTAAAAATGTGAGCCCATATCGTGGAACTTGGACTAAACCACAACACTCGATTCTGATTGGTCAATTACAGCATTCTAAGGTCTGTTATTTCTGTATAACAGACCGTTGCTATGAAGAACAGACCATTGCTATGGTCACAGTCCCGTACATTATCCCTTACTTAATAATTAGAATAAACAAATAAACTGGTAAAGGAAAATAATATCAAAAGCAAACATCTAGAATAATCAAATAACACGACTAAATACTTAGAACAACCTAATAAACATATAATAATAATAATAACATGCAAAAGTGCTTTACAATGTGCATTAAGAACAAGACATGATAATGAGAAATGCTTAAAATTCATAAAAAAAACCAGCAGTAAAAAATACAAAAAATAAATTCTGCAAATATTTATTTATTTAATATTTATTATATTTATTTTGCATTTTACATATTTATTTATTTATTTTATTTATTGTATTACATACATATATTTTCTATTTTATCTTTATTTTATAAGTATTCTATTGTACTCACCCCTTTTTCTACCTGAACTTTTTGAGCTGCAGTAACATGTAACCCAATACAAGTTTATCTTATCTTATCTTATCTTATCTTATCTTAATGTTTTAATTCTGAACAAAAGTATACAGATTTAACAACACGCAGGCTGCTGTGATTTTTACTGCAGAGGCTGCTGTAACTTCAAAATGCCACCAGATGTCACTGTGTCTGCTGAGTTTGAAGTTTCAAATCTTTCTCAGCACAAATAAAAATAGAGCCCCAAATCTTCATAACTTCCCTATCATTGATGCATCAGTATTAACAATCTAATTTTGCTGATATAACTTATGTTCTTTTACTTAAAAGCGTGGTTGTAGAGAGGACCTCCAGCACTGCACCAAACTCCATAGGTGAAATCAGTAATTTTACCTCCCAGAAGAAGGAAGTGCCTGGTTTACCACTGCCTCAAACTATCAGTTTGTTTCTGTTATTATGTGACTTTGGTGAATCCAAACTATCCTTTTTATACACAGAAGTCGCATAATAACACAAACAAACTACCAAATTGTGGCAGCAACTCCCATGCTCTGCAAGGAAAAATTACTGATTTTGCCTATGGAGTTTGGTTGGTTTGGAGGGAGGGATATTTGGCTTATATAACTGCGGCTTTCCATGAGAAAAGGCTGTCTGACAGCAAAGTAAAGCCGTAAAAATATTCTAAATATAGTGTACAACCACTTCAAAAAATCAGAACTGTCCTTTTAAGTAGTATTTTTAAATGCAGGACTTTTACTTGTAATGGACATTGTTGTTTTGGCACTTTTTCCAGCATGGATACCAAAACAACTGTCCTCCAGTACAACACTGCAGTGTCTTCAGATGAACAGTAGATCATGTTCTGTTTTTTGATTTGTGTTTTGTCTTTTTCTCCCACATTCAGTGAATTTTAAACTGGCGAGGTACACCGGCAGTCCTGATGCCGGCGAGACCGTCCAACTGTCCATCACCAACACCGACCTGCACATTTCCTGCACCATGAAAGACGACAAAGCTACACTGAAACTGGAGGTAAGAAGAAAAACACAGAAATTTCATTACTTTTTTCCTAATTATTTTGACTTAATCACATCATTATGATTTAGTTGATCAAAATGTTTATTTTTTATCACATCATTTTTTGCTTTTATCTATTCTTCTATTTTTTCTTTCTTTTACTGGCAGAAAAGTGCTTCCGTACGTAACAGTACTTTGTCTTTATCTGTGTTGTTGCAGAAGTACAGTAAGGAGGAGTTACAGCGGATCAGCAACAATGGAGAAATAAGCCGCTTCCTGTTCTACAAGAGATACAACGGAACAATATCTATCATCACCTTTGAGTCCGTCAAGTGCCGCGGCTGGTTCATCAGCACGTCTCATGAGACCGAAAACGAGCCTGTGGAGATGTGCAAGGTGGACACCACCCAGCGTAACACCAGATTCAAACTAAACTAAATTAAAATGATGCTCGATTTAAAGTGCCGTGCACAGAATGTACCTGCATAAGGATGTTTTTTTGTATTATTCTGCTTCGCCACTAGATGGAACAATTGTCTGCAGTGTTCCTTAAGCTGTTAGTGATGTAGAGAAACTAATCCCTATAAACAGTTTGACTTTATATCATTTTTTATTACTTTATCTTCTTTGTAAAGAAAAATTGTAAAAGGATATTCCTCAAAACTAATGATGTAATGTTTTTATTCATTATTACTGTTTCTTGGTGTGTTGCTCTGTGAAAATGAAGAAAAAAAGCATTACAAATGTGTAATATGCTAAATATGATTGGTTATTTGACGTAAATTTTAATATTTTCTGCATTTTCTGTTTGTTTTTTTTTTAATATATTTTATGTATTGTTTACAATATAAAAATAAAAACATGATCATTAAAGGCAGCTGAAAGAAATCAATCCACAAAGTATGAGATTTGTTCACATGGATATTCAAGTCAGTTCAACCACTCTTACCGACAGTATAAAGATTTTAGAGATGTAAGTTTGATTAAATCACTCATTGTTGAGAACTGGGACAAATCATGTCCTATTAAAAACAAACAAACAAAAAACCTTTAAAAATGATAAATACAACAATAATTCCAATTTTGGGTGAAAATTTATTTGTTAAAGATTTATACATACAGTATGAAATAATTTCTGAAATGTTTTGGTTTGGTTTAACTATTTAATTTCTAAACTTGCTCTGTGCCAGAAAACACCTTGTCCCAATTTCAAACAATTTAAAAATGTGTAAAAAAAAAAAAAACTTCACAAAATCTGATAACACGTGTAAAAATGTGTAATTATAATAATCTTTGTTTAAAAAAAAGATTTTTTTAACAAAAATGTTGTGTCCCAGATTTCCAACTCCATCAGTTTTTACAAAAACCTGATTTAAGCAGGCATAAAAAGGGTCAGCTATACCCCAAGGACCCCTGTCTCACTTCCTGGTTTAAAAAAGGCGGGAAAACTGCTCAAGCACTGGTAAACTTTCTATTTTTAGACAAATTCATTAAATAATATTGCTATCAGATGTGTTTCAACTAGCATGTCGACTCTAAAAAATGTTTATTTGATTAACATTAAGAGACTCTGAGCAACTTTAAAAAATAAAATGGCTGCTCGCTACGCCGACGCTGTGAAATGAAAAAACGGAGCATTTTGTCAACTCCATCTGACGGGGTTGACCCGTTACAGGATTTAATAGCCAAGAGTTTGATCTTTTAAAATATGTTTTCCAGCATAATTGAAGAGTAAAACAGCAAGTCAGTTAATATTTCTGACGAGTCCAACAGGACAGGAAACAAACAACAGGGGGGAAAAAAAGGGGAAAAAAAGTATAAAAGTATAAAGGTAAAAGACCAAAAAAGTAAAAAGTCACCGTCTGAAGGACATTTCTAAAAGCTGAACCTCACCTTTCCCTCGCTGTCTGTTGTTGTTGTTACATTTTTTACATCATTTTTGTCTTGTTACATCTTGTTAAAACGATTTCAGATTGTTACGTCCTTTTTGTCGTTACAGCCTTTACATCATTTTGTCTTGTTACGTATTGTTTCATCCTCTTTGTCTTGTTACTGTGTTTCTGTCTTATGTCTTTTACTTAATTTTTTTCTTGTTACGTCTTATGACATCTTTCACGTTGCTTTCATCTTGTTACGTCTTTTAGTCATTTTCGTCTTGTTACGTCTTTTAGTCATTTTCGTCTTGTTACGTCTTTTAGTCATTTTCCTCTTGTTACGTCTTTTAGTCATTTTCCTCTTGTTGCGTCGTTTTCGTCTTGTAAACATCTTTTACATAATTTTTGTTTTGTTACATCCTGTTATGTCATTTTCAGATTGTTACATCTTGGTACATCATTTTTGTCTTGTTATACTGTTTCACCGTTTTTGTCTTCTTACGTCATTTTTGTTTTGTTACATCTTTTTTGCCATTTTTGTCTTAATATTGTTTTCCTTTTCTCTTCTTATTTTTGTCTTTGCGTCAGACTTGTGTTGTTACATCTTTTACATCTTGTTACAGTGTTTTCGTCTAATGTCTTTTACGTCATTTTCTTCTTTACATTTTTTAGTCGTTTTCATCTTGAATCAAAACTAAATTAACAAGCTGTTTTGTGTAGAGTACAAGATACAGATAGTCTTTTATCTTGTTTTTGTTGTTACATCTCTTACGTCATTTTCTTCTTGTGCGTCGTTTTCGAATCTTTTACATCTTTTATCATTTTTGTCTTGTTACATATTGTTACGTTGTTTTCAGATTGTTACGTCATGTTACATCATTTTTGTCTTGTTATTTAATGTTACGCCATTTCTGTCTTCCTACGTCATTTTTGTCTTTATGTTATATTCATCATGTTACATCTTTTACGTCATTTTCGTCTTGTTACATCTTGCTACATCGTTTTTGTCTGTCCTTTTAGTCATTTTCGTCTTGAATCAAAACTAAATTAACAAGCTGTTTTGAAAATGTAAATGTTCGTAATCTCGTTGTACTTGTCCAAAGTGGGAATGACAGAGACACCATTCACCGTATTAAAAGATTTTTAAGCTGTTATTTTAAAGTACAAAATGTTTTAAATCCATGTTTCATCTCTATTGTTACTACAAAGAGAACTGTCTTTAACTACTTATCTTTCAGTGATGATCAGTTTGAACGTCTATTCATCTTCTTTTTATCTGTAAATATAAACAGATAAATTATTTTTTTTTACATTAACATGCAGCGTAGTTGGTGAATGTCTTTAGTCTCCCTCAGAGCTGCGACATATCTGATAGATAAAGCAGCAAAATCTGTGAAATCCTGGAAGTTTCACCTTCACTGGAATATGAATTTCACTGCTGTGGAAACATAAATGTCAGTCCGGGTTGTTTCTCTGCAACATCAGACGGCCAGTAGGTTTATAGGAACTCAGATAAGATAAACATTTTATCGTAGTAAACATTTGCACGATTACTGACCAACCTGTGGGCTTTAGATGTCAAATAATCTGGTGAAATTATCAGATTAAAAAAAATACTAATCCCATCTCCAGAGGACAGCGAGGAGGTTTCTGTTAATGACCTGGAATTAAACTGATCCGCTCCCATCGCTCACATTAGGTGACAATATGTGATTTAATGTAATTATGTTTCCTTAATATATTAATAACCTAAATTTGCATGGATTAGCAATGTCAGAAGCCAGTATTATGATGTCTCACTTTAATTTAACCCTTTGTTATATTCACCCAACTCACTGCGATCATTCAGCATTTCTTTCATCTGTCTCTCTGAAAAATTGAATCCTGGAGTTTGTTTTTCATATGCAAAGACAAACCAGCTCCTCTGCAGCGTGTCAGTGGAAATGAAACCTAAACAATGATTACTTTGTGTGCACGGAAGAAACTACAGCTCTGATTAAAAAGCTACAAGCATCATCCTAACTAGGTTTCTCTAAAATGCTCGCTCCTAAAGTCATTTTCCCAACTCTTGTCTGACTTGTATCTCCTATCAAGGTGTGATATTTCGCTCATGAAGGTCTGTGACTAATGGATGGTTTTCATTAAAGTCATTAGTCACCAGAAATACTGAGCTAACAGCAACATTAAAGGAGAAATCTGTAATATATTTACTTTAATAAATAATAAAAATGACCACGATGTGTCATCACACATAAAGGAAACGTGCTAAGTTGAAATACTCGTTTCACTTGTCTCCCTTTGAAATTTCCATTCAGGACCGGAATGTTTCACATTAATCAGAGTTAAAAATAATAATGCAGAATTTCCGCCGAATGAGTAAATGTCTGTTTATGAGTCATACGGGATCATTAATACTCTTGTAGAGTTTGTAGATGTTTATAACTGTTAAATTGAGCAAAATGATAATGGAGTTTGGCAGGAGTGTGTATTTTCAGAGCAGTGGGCTTTTCTTTTCAGGATATACGGGATTAGTTTTACATTGGCAGACAACTGACAGTTATAAACAGCTGATCAACTTACAGTGGAGGGCTCGTCGTTGCTTGTATTGTCATGAGTGTTGCGTGCATCCTGCGCTCCTGCAAACGTCCTGCGGAGCTCCTGCAGCCTGCCTGTCTGTGGGGGAACAACCCCTTCAACCACAGAGTGCATACTACACAGGATTTGCCGTTTGCACACCGTCACAGCACACACACCCAGACAGTGTGCATGTGCATGTGAACGTGGCTCGAAGCTAAAGATCTACAGTGAAGATTCAGGCTAAAGGGGCTTTAGGAGACTTGGATTACACCAGACGAGCAGTATGGAGACATTTTATGTTTTTTCCCGACCTTCAATCGGCATGAGGGTGAGTAGATAATGACTGAATTTTCATTTTTGGGTGAACTGTCCCTTTAATATACAGTGTATGGCTCCAACTCAGTATTCAAACTGCTGTACTCATTTTTGCATGTGCAGTCGCTACATGTTGCTCCTTTAAATTGTTTTCTGTTTAGAAATTGTTCTGGGGGCTCGAATAAAGACACAACAGTCAGGCCAAAAGCCTTTGCAACTCGATTACACCAAACGAAGCAATGAACATTTAACTCTCCGACCTCAATCAATTTAATTTAACTCAAACCACGATCTTTTCCTAAAGCAGAATGTTCTAAATCATAAAATGACCACGACATGTCATCAGAGGTTAAGAAAACACGAAGATGAAATGCTGGTTTCTACGACAACCACGCAACAACCAGCATGTTCTCCTTTAAAATTTCCATTCCGGTCTGAAAACGTCTGTTTTTGTTTGCCCGTTTCATGTTTATTACAGTTAAAATTAAATGCCAAGTGTTTGCTGAATGAGTCAGAGTCAGTTTATGAGTCACTGAACTCAAACTCCAGAGTATTTTCAGAGCAGTGGGCTTTTGTTTTCAGGTAACAGGCTGAACTTTACATCAGCAGACAATTGACAGAGTTATAAACAGCTGATCAACTTACAGTGTCATCGTTTGTCTTTGTCAAAGTATAATATAATGTTCGTCTCGCACTCATGTAGCTTCAGTGTCCCTGCAGCCTGCATGCAACCTGCCTGAGCCTCTGGGTTTGGGGAAACAACTCGGTTTAACCTTAGATTATAGGGATTTAACCTATTAATTATATCATCTATAGCTTCATTGGCCCAAATGTTTCCAACAGTGGTCAAACCCAGAGAAATACGTAATTTAATCTAGGCAACGCTGTGTTTCCAATCAGCTGCTAGTTACTATAACTTACAGAAAAACACAGGATATGTAGGAAACATCAGAGACTGAGGAAGGAAGTCGTGAACGTGACTAAATGTAACTTTAACATCGGAACAATGGCCAGTTCCAGATTTTGTTTCCTTTTGACTAGCCAGACCTCTGTACACAGCTCTCAGCGCTGGAGAAAGGTCCGTCTCCACACATATACAATCTGCTATAGGGGGAAAAAAACGCCCTGCCTTGTTGGCATTTCTTTAAACCAATCACAAACGTCTTGGGCGGAGCTGAGCCCAGGATGCAACGACGGTGCTGCTGCCAACTAGTGTCGAGAGGGAACTTGTTTTGGTGGAACATTTACACATCGAGAGGCGAGCTCTGGTATTGAAATAACTACATCACTGCAAAAGAAAAGCTAACAGCAGTTAGCTTGTTTATGTTCGTACCATTAGCGTCCCAAGTGCTAATTTGCTGTTTTCAGCGTCGTTCTTGTTACCTGCGATACTGCGTCCAGCGGCAGGACTTAGACCAGCAGTGTGCATCCGGAGAGTCAGACTCTGGCTAGCTGTTTCCACTTGTTTTCAGTCTTTGTGCTAAGCTAAGCTAACAGACATCTGGCGGTAACCTCATTTTAAGCATGCAGAAATGAAAGTGGCATCAATCTTCTCATCTCATTAGCAGTTTAGTTCTGTATTTTGTGTTCAGTTCTGTTTTGTTGACGTCTCTTCAATGACCTATGCTTTATATTTTCAATTTTTTTCAACTGCAAATAAAAATCAACATTTTTTAAATCCAAAACGCTGTACATAACTGGGTTCACTTCTTTCTGTGGAAAATTAATTTAGTGATATACTGTAAAACCATAACGTTTTCTGCTTCTGCTCAGTCATTTGAAGCTCTGCCTTATTTATTGTCTGTATATGAGAGACACATGCATAACAGCCTGTAATCTGAATTTCCCAGCACTCACCAAATTAAATGTCAGTCTGTTCCTACACTTCACAATAACAGACTTAAATAAACTCGACCAATCGGAGACAGTTCTGAGGAAGTCGACGTCTTCTCATTGGTACAGCCTGCGCGGGTTTGCATGGTGACACCTTGGGCTGTTTCTTGACTGACTACACACCAATGAGAGATGCTGAGCTCGGCTCTGAAGCTCCGCGCTACAATCATGGGTGCGTAAAGCAGATTATGGAGTGATGTGCATTTAACTTTAAAGAGGCAAAATGGTACGGGCAGGCTGAAGAGGTCAAGAGCTGCAGAGAGAACGACTATCAAAGCACGCACGGGCGGTTTGGTGTTTCATCTTTTATTCTCACATCTCCAGCCGCATTGCTGCCTCAACAAAACACTCACATGCAGTACAATTCTTTGAGGATTCAGGCCTCTTTCAACCTGTTTTAAGGAAAATCCAACAGAATTAATTCAGCCTATCTACAACTGAAGCTTCAGTTTGAATGTCATTTTCATCAGAATGATTTATGGACACGTGCAGCTCCAGAATCTTCCCCTTTCCTCGAGTTTTAGTGATCGCCTAAGATGTATAAATCACGTGTCAGTATGTGTGAGCGAAAATGTTCATGTTTGTGTGTGTATGTGTGCACATATACATGCATATTTTACATGCATCAACCCACATCCAGTAAGGACATAAAAGAAACCGATGATCTCACACCTGAAATCACGAGACAAACTAAAAAATCTCCCGAAAACTGTGTCATAAAACTGCACACACTCACATGTGCAGGAGTGCATGACTAGTAGTGAACCTATTGTGTGTGTGGGCCTATCACTGTGTGTATGAGTGTGTGTGTGTCTCCCTCTGCCATGCACATTCCCGGCACATGGCAACAGAAGCTAAATATAGCCCCGGCAGCCCGGCTTCACAGCGGGATCATGCTTCCTCTCACTAACGTAGGATCCTTCCCCGTCGTCGTCCCTGTTTCTCTGCTTCCTACAAACATGAGTTCCTCGCGTGCACCTCCCTCCCGTCTTTTCTTTCTCTTTACTACTTTCCCCGTCTTTGTCACTCCCTCCATCATCCTCCCTCTCCCAGATACTCTCCTTCTGTCTCCATGCACCTTTTCCCCCTCTGGATTTAAGCTCCTCTGATACACAGGGCTTCTTCAACCTGATGAAAAACTGTAGCTGTGCAAAGGCGACCACATCGCTTTTAACCACTTGCAACATACACACACGTGAGGGGATGTAACTAAGTACATTTACTCAAGTACTCAGTGTTTCCCACATGTTGAGAATTTACTTGTAGAAGTGTTGTGTGATAAGCTAATTTATCAACTTGTTACTTTGCACATTACTAACATGGCTAGCTAGCCAGTCCAACTTCCCTCGTTAGTTAAATTAGGGAATGGGAATGTGATCAAAAGCAAGTCGGACATTTTTGAAGGATGTCGGCAGTGACCTTCACCAATGCAGGTAGCAGGGATCAACTTGAATATGTTATCTGGTAAAGCATTAATGACGTGATGGAATCAGATATGTCTTATACCTACAGTACAAAGAAGAATGCAGTAAAATTTTTTACTTTTATCAAAGTACAGTTTTACACAAGTACTTTTTAAATATTATATCAATATATATGTACAACACACAAGTACTGTGAACTGTGATGAGATTACAACATCAACAAGCATGAACGCAGCTTCACTGAAATTTAAGATTATTTCCTTCAACTGAAGCATATTATATATTTATGTGTTTTAAACATCTTTACTGTAAAGAGTTCATGTTTCCAGTGCACAACAATGAAAATCTTAAAGTTAGAATATGTGGAAAGAAAGTTTGAATATATGCACTAGTTATTTACTATATTTAAAAGTGATTCAGGAATTTAAAAAGCCCAAATTGTTGAAAAAAAAAGAAAAAAAAGACTTGTGATACTTAAGAATAGAAGAATAGATTTTTTTCCTCACCACTAATATTACACATCAGAACACAAGATGGCGCCAGTAGGATGATGTTTGGCTGCTGTCCAAAGGAAAAAAGTTAAAACTTCTGAGAAACTTTGCTCACCTGTCTGATCCAATAGCTTGCGTTGTAACAGGACTGCTTCAAAGTTGGACTTCATGTGTTCGAACCCTCTGAGGTTCAATTTTGAAGGCTAGTGTCCAAAGAGCTCAGGTTGTAAGTTCACTCTTTGGAAGTTCAATTTTCTGAAGTTGTGTGTTTGAGCCTTCTGAGACTCAATGCCATGAATTGTACAGGTAGATGGAATACTGCTACGGCGATACTGCCTGACGCACCTCCACCGGTGCCCTTAGATTGGCTGTGACGTTTCACTTCTTTAAACCTGGAACGTCTCATGGTGGCGGGGCGGTGTCAGGGACGTTTCCCTGCCACCCCCTGCAGCCAGCCCTTATGCTAGCTGTTACTCAAGGACTTGTCCTTCCTCCAAACCCAGAGCCAAAAGCTGCTCTTCTCAGCTTCTTCAGCCAGATCTTTCAAGATGCTTGTTTGCTTCAGTTACTCCACATCCCTTGTGAGGCGAGCCGCTGACGTTCCCACAAAGCCATGGCATCCAGCCTCAACCAGGTATATGATGGCTTTCCAGCCGGCCTACTTGCATTTAGTGGCGAGGTCGGAGTACTTCAGTCTCTTCCTCTCCGAGGCAGCCTCCATGCCCTCCTCCCATGGGACCGTTAGCTCGATGAGGAGCACAGTCTTGATGTCACTAAACCACATAACAATGTCCGGACGGAGGTCTGTGGTGGTCATCTCTCCAGGGAACTGAAGCCCTGGAGAGACTCAAGCTGCAAAATGAAGTTTGAAGACTGGTGTCCAAAGAGACAAGTTAAGACCTCTGAGAAACAGGTATCAACAGTCTGATCCAATAGCTCTGTTTGTAAGAACACAGCTTGAGAGATGAAGGTTAGGTGTTCAATCCCTATGCCCTGCAGTAAGTTTTGAAGTCCAACGCCCAAAGTGAAGACTTAAAAGTGCTCAGAGAGAAGGCCCCCATGTGAAGTGGATTTGGTGGTGTTGTAGGATCATCTGCAACCTGAAGAAGTCTAGAAGTGCACTGTCTAGTTCAAGTCCTACCAGATCATTTTAAGGCTGGTGTCCAAAGAAAAACGTCAAAGCCTCTGAGAAACAATATTCAATTGTCTGATCCTATAGCTCAAGTTGTAACAGGACTGCTGGGAAGTTGGACTTTGTGTGTTCAAACACTGTGAGGTTTGTTTTTGAAGGCCAGAGTCCAAAGAGCTCAGGTTGTAAGAGCCCCCTTTGGAAGTTAAATGTTCTGAAGTTGTGCGTTTGATCCCTCTCAGACTTATGGAAATTTTGAAGACTGGTGTCAAAAGAGACAAGTGAAGACCTCTGGGTGAAAAGAGGCCTTAACTGTCTGATCTGGTAGCTCTAGTAGAGTTGTGTGTTCAATCCTTATGCCCCTCAGTAAGTTTTTTTTTTTTTTTTTTGGCCATTTTTGCCTTTATTTGATAGTACAGCTGAAGTGGAGACAGGAAAGGGGGCAGAGAGAGAGGCAATGACACGCAACAAAGGGCCAAAGGCGGGAGTCGAACCAGCGGCCGCTGCAGAGGACTGACAGCCTCCATACATGGGTCGGACGCTCTACCCACTGAGCTAAACGTCCGCCGCCCCTCAGTAAGTTTTGAAGTCCAATGCTCAAAGTGAAGACTTAAAGAAGCTCAGAGAGAAGGTCCCAGTGTGAAGTGGAGTTGATGGTGTGGTGGGTTCATCTACAACCAGAACCAGCTTGGAAGTGTAGTGTCTAGTTCAAGTCTGGCAAGACCATTTTAAGTCTGGTGTCCAAAGAAAAAAGTCAAAACCTCTGAGAACCAGACCAACAAACTCATTCAGGAGGTAGGAGGACTGTTTTGGAAGTTGGACCTTCTGACGTCCAATACATTTTGAAGGCTAGTGTTCAAAGAAAAAAGTGAAAACCTCTGAGAAACTCAACTCAGCAGCCTCATCCAGTAGTTCAGGTTGTAAGAGGCCTGTTTGAAAATTAAATGTTTTGAGGATGTGAGTTTGATTCCTCTGAAACCCAATGAATTTTGAAGACTGGTGTCCAAAGAGACAAGTGAAAACCTCTGAGAACTAATTCCAACCTATCAGATCTGATAGCTCTGGTTGTAAGAGAACAGCTTGGGAGTCAAAGGTTGTGTGTTCAAACCTTACACCCCTCAGAAAATTCTGAAGTTCAACATCCAAAGTGAAGACTTAAAAGTGCTTAAAGAGAACAGCCTGATGTGCAGTGGACTTGGTGGAGTGGTGGTATTGTCTGCAACTGGGAGAGTGCAGTGTTGGGTTCAAGTCCTGCTAGTGACCAGTCCTGCTGTGGTTCTAGAGAGGTTGAAGCAAGAGGTTAGGTGATGAAGAACCACAAGAAACTGACATTTTATAGAAATGTGAAGATGCAAGAAAGTTATCCACTTACTCTTTAGTGTATTCAAGTCAACATTTGCTGATCTTGTTGAATGACTTCTCTTGTTGTGTTCACACTGACTGACTTACTTTTGTTAACACACTCATTATGTCGGCAATTATCTACTGTTTAAGCACGTATCTGATATCATTACCTCATTAGGATCAATTACTTTTTAACACCAGATTTACTCTACATTTTTAATTACTTTTAAGTGTCTCAAAGTCCGAATGACTGCACTAACAATTCTGTGTCTTTTCTGTCAGGGATTTGAACCAACCAGACCTTTTCCTGAAGTTGGGGCAAACGTGGAAAATTGCCAGAACACAACCAGGTCTTGAACCCTTGAACTCAAATCGTTGTGAATCAACTGAGCCCACTGCCTACTTTACTGAGCTATTCGTGGGGACAGAAAGGTTTAGGCTTTTTGTTTCTTTTCTGTACGCTTTTGAAGAGAAAACACAGAAAAGAGTCTTTAGAGGAAGACCTGGATTTGATCCCTGCACCTTGGATTATCAGGTGTTCACATGAGCAGCATCTTATTTCACTGAGCTACTGCTGAGACACAAAGAGAAACCTTATTGTTGTATTTGATGTTCACATTACGAAGGAAAGTACATGAAAAACATTTATCAAACAGGCTTTGACTTTGTTTGTTCTCAAGATTAATTAGGAAACCAGGATC
This sequence comes from Lutjanus argentimaculatus, assembly GCA_034769285.1. Taxonomy (NCBI): domain Eukaryota; kingdom Metazoa; phylum Chordata; class Actinopteri; order Lutjaniformes; family Lutjanidae; genus Lutjanus; species Lutjanus argentimaculatus. The sequence goes on along the minus strand of JAWZSL010000005.1, from coordinate 39,959,812 downwards.
TGATCTTGCTGAGCAGGAGTTCATTAATGATTCTGTTCACATCAACAACAGAAAACTTTTAGCAGTGGGATTCGATCCCTCCATGTGAGATCCATGTTGTTCCTGACATTCTAACAGCTTAACATGTTGGGCTATTTCTCAGGTTACAGGTCCAATGGTTTTATCTAGAACACACCATGGGGCTTCTACCGAGAACCTTTTTATAATCCAAGGGTTTTACCCAGAACACACTCAGGGGGTTCTACTGAGAACCTTTTTATATCATGGTACAAATAAACCTTGAAGAATCCTTAAATGACTTCTGCAAGGATTTCAACAATCTCTGAAGAACTTGTTTTTCCAAAGAGTTCCTTTAGTCTTATAAAGATCCTTTGATGAACCCTCTCTCTTCAAAAAGAAGTTCTTCAGAAGCAAATGGTTCTGGGTAGAACCTCAACCCTTTAGGAAGAACCCTAGGGTTCTACCCTAATTGTGACTGTGTGAAAATCTGATGTTTTTCAACTGAAAATTTTTCAGTCTTAGTCCAGGACCGCCCGACTTAAGTTTCTTTTTTGTATTATTGTCTCTGCACACATGTTCCACCCTGCTATAGGGCATCACACACACACACACACACACAGAGTCACGAGTCATATTTATAGAAGTCAGCGGGGTTGGACCTGACTGATCCTGCAGGATGGTAATGGACTGCTGGGAGCATGTGGTATAATCCAGGCTTGATTTGGCTCTCTGCCTGCTGAGGTATTACGTTGCTCGCAGGCTGCTGCATCAGTCCCACTGTTCACATGTGCGTGTCTGCACACATCACTGCCGCGCTGCCCGGGAGGTGACACAGTGGTGATGGGAGGTCATCGGGGACGTGCGGCTCCCCGAGCGTGGAGACGGACATATTGACGTGTAGGAATAAACATGGAAGCGATCATTTATCTGTTGAGGAACTCTGCTGGCCTGGACGGAGAACAATCGACTTCTAACTCTGGATGTTTGAGCTCCAATCACAGCCTCCATCAGTGGAACATAGTGATGTTCTTTGACTGTGAGGACAGCAGCCGCCTCAGAGACCGTCTTTACTGACTGACTGATTATGAGGTGAGATGTCTGCAGTGCTGCAAAGTAATCATGTACATTTACTCAAGTACTGTACTCGATTACAAGTTACCTGTGTTTTCTCTTTTTATGGTAATTTATTCTTTTTTATTTATGTTTGTCTCAAGATATTCTGAGCTTTTATTCATTTACTTCTTATTCTTAAGATGTTAACTAGAACCATAAAGGGTTCCTCAGTTTATCCTCATTGGTCCCTGTTTTATAAAGGTTCCACTTAGAACCCTTTCAGAATTCTACAGAGAACCCATTATAATAGATTATACCTAGAACCATCTATGAAAGGTTATACCCAGAACCCCCAACAAGAGGTTCTATTCAGAATGTATGCACCTGCTAAGGGGGCCAACAAGAACTATCAAGAACCTTCTTATAATCCAAGGGTCTGATCTAGAAACACACCCAGGGGGTTCTACCAAGAACCTTTTTATATCCCAGGGGTACATTCAGGGGGATCTACTGAGAACATTTTCATATTGCAAGGGTTTTATCTAGAACCCTCCCTGGGGGTTCTATCAAGAATGTTTTTATGATTCAGGGGCTTTATAGAACACATCCAGTAGGTTCTACCAAGAACTGTTTTATAATCAAAGGGGTTTACCTAGAAACACACCCAGGATGTTCTGCGAATAACCTTATTTCAAGGGTTTTTATCTGGAAGCCAGTCAGGGGGTTCCACAAAGAACCTTTTTATATTCCAATGGTTTTATCTAGAACCCATCCATTCTTTTATTCCTAGGGTTTTATCTATAACACACTCAAGGGGTTCTACTGGGAACCCTTTTATATTACGGTACAAATAACCTTTAACAAAAGCGTTCTCCGAGGAATCCAACAAGGGTTGAAGAACTATTTCTTCTTCTTCTTCTTTGAATGAAAAGGGTTCTTAATGGAACCTTTAGTCCTACGAAGAACGACTGACAAATCCTTTGTTCAAAAAAAGGGGTTCTTCAGAAGTGAATGGCTCTGGGTAGAACCTCAACCCTTCAGAGTGTACTTGATCATTTCTGTGTTTTTATTTGTTCTTTATTTGTTCTTCCCTGCGTTTTAATTTAACCTTTTTGTAAAGAACTTTGATCAACATTTGTTGTTCTTTAAATGTGTAAATAAACTTGACTACATTTCAGATAATAATAAATAATAAATATTGTTCTGTATGTTGTATTGAGTCGCTCATAACTTTTCCACATTTTTAAAATAAAACCGAGTCATTAAAAACTGAACACTGTCGACTTTGTAAATGTTGATTTCATGGCTGAACTGCTGCAGGAAGAGATTTTACAGGCGTGAATTATTAATTTATTTCACTTCAGTAAAACATTTCTGCTGCACCTCACAGAAAAATATGATTCTGCAAGAAAAATCAACATAAGTACAAAGACCATTAATGTTCTCATTAAATAAAACTTACATCTGCCTTTTTTTTTTTATGGAAAAACATAAAATAAGAGCAGCAGAGTTTGGACCTGATGAAACACTGTGAGCAATTTGCATCAGTTTGTTTTATTCCACAGTGCAGCTGAACAGTGTTTTACAGTACTGACACACACACACACACACACACACACACACACACACACACACACAAATGCTAATGTGCAAATGTGTAAAAATAGATTTGAATAATTTGGATTGGACTGTGCACAAAAACTGCGGTTGCGTAACACATTTTGCAAATGTGAAAAGTAGGGTACCAACCGCGTTCCTCAGCAACAGCACGGTTCTGCATGTGACAGGAGGAACATGTGGATGTCATGAGGGGCTTATGGATCCACACGTACTGTATGACTGTGTTTATGACCTGCTCTGATTTATAGTTTTTAGCAACTTGGGTGCAGCACAAAAATCTGTAAACAAAACCAGGACTGCAAATAAAGATTATTTTTATTTTTGATTAATCTGTCAATTATTTTCTCAATTAATCTATAAGTTATTTAGTCCATAAAATGTCAGAAAATGATGAAAAATGTTGATCAGTGTTTCTGAAGATGACCTTCAAATGTCTTGTTTTGTCCAAAACCCAAAGATATTCAGTTTACTGTCAGAGAGGAGAAAAGAACCCAGAAAATATTCACATTTAAGAAGCATTTTTCTTAAAAAATTGACCCAAAACAATTAATCAATAATTAAAATAGTTGACAAATAATTTAATAGTCAATTAATAATCAATTGGTTGTTACAGCTCTAAACAAAAGCTCATACACTGTAAAAAAAAAAAAAAAAGATAGTTGAGACGACTTAAAATCAAAGCAACGTACTGCAACATATTATTGAATCTGAGCCTGACTCAAATGAAATAAACTTTAAAAAGTTTTGCTGATCTATAATCTTTAGTTTAGATAATTTACTGTTCTTCTTTAGATAAACTTGAATCTTTGAGTTTTAGAAACAAACAAAAAAATCAAAATACAACACAATTTGAGTATCTAAAATTCAAAGTTTCATCTAAAGAAGAAAAGTAAATTATCTCAACAAAAGATCAGGAGCTTCGTTTTCATAGTGTAGAGCTGTTAAACAGGTGTTTGAGTGTTTCTGTCCACCTTTTAGCTCTGGGTTCTATCAAGAACCTTTTTATATCCCAAGGGTTTTATCTAGAACACATTCAGGGGTTCAACTGAGAACCTTTTCATATTCCAAGGGTGATTATCTAGAACATATTCAGGTGGTTCTACGAGAACCTTTTTATAGTCCAAGGTTTTTATCTGCAACATATTAAGTGGGTTCTACTGAGAATGTTTTTATATCCCAAGGGTTTTATCTAGAACACAGTAGGCAGGTACACATTCAAGGGGTTGGGGGAGGGGGGTGGGGGTACCTAACAATAAGAATGATATTGCCATCCTTAGAACCACACTGAAACAAACATCATTAAGAGGTTTGTTGGTTCCGTGTCTGACCCTCAGACGTGAACCCTGCTGTTTGGAACCATCTGGAGTTTTAAGGCTGGACTTCCTCATTGAAAACCGCGGAAATTCCAAAATAAAGACCTTTAAAAAAAGGCTGGTTATTTTTATATGTTTTAGACGTTCTGCGAAAATATTTTGGATGTCAAACAAAAGCGTAAAAAAAAACAACTCTGTTGTCCGTTCAAGTTCTTGAGGAACTTGCTGAGTGAGTCACAGTTACATAGTTCACCTCAGACTCACAGAGAACACATCTGTCAAGATCCTGCTGCCGCCAGTCTGTTTAAAAATCATCTCTGTTCTGTGGTTCTAGTTCTACACTCTGAGGAATAAACGTGATAACTTGAACCATAAAGGGTTCTCTGGCTGGTCCATATAGCAGAACCCTTAGTGCTTCCTGTTAGAACCTTTTAAAAAGGTTCTATTTGGAACCCTTTCAGAGAGTTCCACCTGGAATCCAGCATAAAGAGTTATACCTAGAACCATCTGTGAAAGGTTCCACACAGAACCCCCTATAAGAGTCTCTATAGAGAACCTTTTTATGGTGCAATGGTTCCACCCTAAGTTTTTATCAAGAACACATTCAGAGGGCTCTAGCAAGAACCTGCTTATATCCCAAGGGTTTTGCCAAGTTCTACTGAGAACATTTTTATATTGCCAAGGGTTTTATCTAGAACCCACCCTGGGGATTCTACCAAGAACCTTTGTACATTACAAGGGTTTATCAAGAACACATTCAGGGGGTTCTACCAAGAAGCTTTCTATATTCTGAGGATTTTATCTAGAACACATTTAGGGGTTCTACTGAGACCCTTTACACATTCCAGGGATTTGTCCAGAACACATACAGGGGGTTCAACTGAGAACCTTCTTCTATTCCAAGGTTGTTTTTTTTTTATCTAGAACCCATGTGTTCTACTGAGAACCTTTTTTATATCCATAGGGTTTTATCTAAAACTAATTCGGGGGTTCAATCAAGAACCTTTTTTTATAGTCCAAGGGTTTGATCTAGAACCCACACTGCGGGTTCTACCAAGAACCTTTATACTTTACAAGGGTTTTGTCTACAACACATTCAATGGGTTCATTGAGAAACTTTTTATATTCTAAAACTTTTAATCTAGAACCCACTGAAGGGATTCTACCAAGAACCTTTTTTATATTCCAAGGGTTTTTTATCTGGAACCCATCCAGGGTGTTCTGCTGAGAACCTTTATATATTCCCAGGGTTTTATCTAGAACACATTCGGGAAAGCTCTACCAAAAATCATTTTATATTTGAGGGTTTTTATCTAGAACCCACTCAGGGTTCTACCAAGAGCATTTTTATATCCAAGGGTTGCATCCAGATGGTTCTACAGAGAACTTTTTTATATTCCAAGGGTTTATCTTGACTATGTTCAAGGGGTTCTACAGAGAACCTTTTCATAGCCCAAGGGTTTTGCCTAGAACACATTCAGGGGGTTCTACCGAGAACCCTTTTACATTATTGCACAAAGAACCCTTGACAAAAGAGTTCCTCAAGGAGTTCTTTCTTCCAGAAAGAGTTCTTTGGATGAAAAGGATTCTTAATGGAACCGCAGACAAACCCTCTCTTTCTTCTGAATCAGATGTTTGTGTGTAGAACCTCATCCCTTGAGGCAGAACCCTTGTGGAACCCTTATTCCTCAGAGCGTAGCAGCAGCAGCAGCAGCAGTGTTCTGTCGGCTCTCATTAAAGGCCGTGAGGAGCCGGCCTCTCACCTCAGAGCCGAGGGAACGAAGCTGTCTCGTAATACGCGACATTACATGCAGTGCATCTGTTTAAATATGCACAGAGGGCCTCATTAATGGAAGTGCTAGCTGAGTGCCTCTTAGAGGTTCCTCAGCGGCGCTATAATTTCCAAGAACATGACATGATTGTTCTTTTATAACTGAACTTCCTGACACCCGGCCTGATCCGATCTCTTTTATAATCTCTTCTTATCTTGTCTCTGCCGAGCCCACAGGACATCATTTAGTTTTTTTTTTCTCTACATTCTTGTTCACGTTTTGTTTTGATGAATATGTAAAGTGATTATTCTTTCAGCGTCTGTCTCTTATGTTTCAACAACTGTTTCAGACGGAGGCCGGTTAAATCCAGTTGTCCGTCAGAGGAGGAAAAACTGCAGGTTGCCAACTTTCCATGGCACCGTAACAAAGCTGTCAGATTCAGGCAGCCACCAAACTGGAGTGAAAATAAACACCTGTTCACCACGTTTCAGTAATGTTTGAATAAAAGAAATCACTCTGAGTAGTGACAGATTCAAAGCTGGGAAGTAACTAAGTACAAATACTGTCCTTAAGAAGTTATTTCAGGTATCTGTACTTTAACACAAATATCTGTGCTTTCTACTCCTCACATTTTCAAAACAGGCTCATTACATTAGTTTTAATGCATTGTTTGAGGGGAATTATTGATTATGTTTATTTTACATCATTGAGCGCCGCCTTCCGACTGATTTCAGCCTAAATGGATGGAACGATAACACATGAGACGAATCCAAGGGTTGTCCATCAGTCCATATCAAGCATGATGGACGCAACAAGATGAAAACAACATAACAGGATGAAAAAGACGTAAAAAAAACGAAAAAACAATGTAAAAGATAAAATGAGACAAAAAAGACGTAACAAGATGAAAACAACGTAAAAGACAGAACAAGACAAAAAAACAACGTAAGACAGAACTAAGACGAAAAATGACTTACAAGATGAAAACCCTAACAACATGAATATACAACGCTGAGGACAAAAAAAGAGATGAGACAAAAACAACGTAAAAGATGTGACAAAATGAAAAAGACATAACAAGACAAAAATTTACATACAATATGAACAAGTTGTCACAAGACGATAAACTATGTAAAAGACAGAAAAAGCGATAAGACGGACAACAACGTAAAAAACATAACATGACAAAAACAACATAAAATATGTAACAAGACGACAACGACGCAAAAGACATGACAAGACTAAAAAGAGGCAATAAGACAAAAATGAATGTGACCGAGATGAAAAGAGATAAAAGTCGTAACAAGATGAATAAATGACGTAAAAGACAAAAATAAGATAAGACAAAAACAACGTAAAATATGTAGCAAGATGAAAACAACGTAACAAGACAAAAAAAAAAATGACATACAGTATGAACAAGTTGTAACAAGACAATAAAACTATGTAAAAGACAGAAAAAGTGATAAAACGGAAAACAGCGTAAAATATGTAACAACGAAAACAACAAGATGAAACAGACAGAGAGAGTCGACGGCAGAGAAAAGATGAGCTTCAGTTAAATTTGCAGAGGGAAACTTTTGACTTTCATACTTGAGAACATTTTATAGAAGCTGAATCAGTACTTTTACTTTTACCAGAGTCTTTTCTAGTATCTGTACTTGTTCTGAGTGAAGACTGTGTCTATTTTCCACCTCTGGGCAAATTTAATAAACAGTCTGATGAATGATGGATTTAATTTGTCCTCTGATTGCTGGTGATGTTTCTAATATTCGATACAGAGGTTTTTCAGTGTGAGGCAGAGCTGAAATGTGAAGGGTGAGTCATAACTCTGGACACACAGACATGATACACGTATTTTTAGATTCAGACCTACACTGCCTGAGGATATCATCATCATCATCATTATCATCATCATCATCAACATCATCATCTCTGGTGTCCTTCGCAAACACATCCACCAAGAAAGCATTTTAAAAAAAGATGCCAGAACTTGAAGAGAGGATCATTAAGTTTTTAGTTTTAGTTCATCATCAGAGTGATAGTTGTCCGTACATTCATGGGTACACTGCAAACAGGAACTGCGAATGGGTAATTCTGTATTTGAGTTTTGAGTATTAGCTATATAAATATATTGTGATTACCGTTTTCACAAGCAGAGTCCATATGAACGCCCCCTCTGGTCGAGTCCTGCAACGCGTCATTAACAGCCAGTACCCACCAGGTAACCTGCAAAAAAAGTTATGTAACAGGTAAAAAAACATATTTATATAAAATCACAGGTGTGGGCATAGGTGAGAAGTTGGCTAATATTAGGTTGGCAGGCTGCAGGTGAGAAAAATAATTAAAAACAATAATTTGACCCCACATCCTGAGTTTGATCCGACAGCAGTGTAGGCTAGCTCCGGGCTAAAATGGATGACATAGAGGCAAAAATAGCCAGTGGAGGACACCAAACTGGGGACATGGGGTCCAATGAAAGTAAATGAAATTAACATATTGTATTTATACCTGCATAAAGTTTTTCTTTTGAATTTTATACTTCCAATTTTGGATATTCCCAACGGCCTCATGTTTTCATTATGCCTTTGCATTTCCTGCATTACATTACCTGCTTGCTAACTAGCTAAACTGTTAGCCTCGATGGCAACTAGACAGTTTCGGCATCCATGTTGCCGTTGCTTAGCAACAGTGCTTTCATGAGTTACACATTTGACCGCCAAGCATATGCATTTTCTTTGCATTTTGCAATATGTCTGAGGAAAATGTTGACATTCTCAACATTCCCATCTTTTCATGATGCCTGTGCATTTTCATTGCAGATATGTTAGCATGTTGAATTTAGCTTAAAGCACCACTGTACCAAAGCACAGTCTCCCTGCTAAGCATGGACCTCTGCAGAAAATCCAGCTTTGAACAACAGCTTCACTTACTTTCACATCTTTTTGGATGATTTCAAACTTTGGGAGAAATGTGATATGAGGACAAGTAGTGTTTTGAGTGTAACAGCTCAAGTAAATTATGTTTCACACTTGTTATCCACAGAGCACTGAGGAAGCAGCTCAGAAAGCAGAGCGTGCCCATCAAATGGCAACAGAGAGAAAGAAACGAAGAAAAAGACAAGGAACTGGCAAATACTCCATCATTAGAGAATTCTGTGTGCCAGAGCAGTTTTTCAAGCCGAGCATGGACTTGAAAAGAGTAGAGAAGAAGAAGATGCTCAGCTGGGAAGAAATCTGGATAATAAATCAGTAAAAGATTAAGCAAATTGTGAGATGTTACCATCACCACAACACCTCAGCCACAGGCTCAGTGAGGACATCCTCTGCATTTTCAAAGACCAGATTATTCCTCATATTCTTTGGCCATTGAGAAACATAACCCAAATCATCATGACATGAAAGAGAAGAAGTCAGGACAAAATTTTTAATGAGCAGCCAGCGGGAGGTTGGGGATAAATGTATGCAGATATATGTAGGTCAAAAACTGAACGAGTCCTACCAGAGACAGTCTGTCTACGAGCTGACCTATTATTGACAAAACTCAGCGGATTGTTTGCTTTATGGGAAGATGTGTTTGTTGAGACATGCTCTGTTAATGAAGGGTAGCGTCCATCACTGTGAGACTGTAGGATTAAAGGCTAAGACATTAAACAGAAATTGGTGCATCGTCTCTTTCATGTCTGACTGCCCACATTATTCCAACCCTCCCATATATTACACCTCAGGGCTGCAACTGTTATTTACATTATTAACTGATCTGCCGATTACTTCTTTGATTAATCAGTTGACCCTTTGCTAAGCCCCGCCCTCCTTAGTTACTGTTGCTAAACCTGCCAAGCTTTCCACTCTCTATTTATGCAGTTTACCGTGATAACAGTGGCACATTTAACATCAAAATTTGGAGTAATTGTTAAAACAGAAGGTCTTTGAATCCTTAGAGAGGTAAACAAAAGCAACATCTCAATTCTAGCTGACGACGGTGGATTTTGTTGGATAAAATAATGTGAGTGTAACTGGATGATGTAAGCTAAAGATAGTTCAAGTCACCAACAACCCTGTGAAAGTGTTTATGTAAAGTTAGCTAACAGCTGCGTACATGATATAACATTAATGCTAACAGACTGAGGCTAAAGCTAGCTTACATCTCAGCAAGCATTGATCGGATGGTGAAACACAGCAGGTATGTCTACATGATAGATGACAGAAATACACTCATTAATGTGGGAAAAGGAAGCACAGGGACTCGATTAGTGCAGCGGACCTTGAGACGGGTCACCCAGCCAGACCAGCCGGACCGCGATCGCCACAGGAAGAGAGCCGGGATAAGAGTGCCAGAGAGAGATGCATCTTCATCGACCCACTTTGATTCTTCATCAGCCCACATCCTCCTCCTCAAACCCCCACAGAACAAATGCAGATGCAGTGGATCTAACAAGTTTGACTGGAGGTAAAGTTACTGCAGCAAATAAGCTAACATTAGTTAGCCAGTCATGCTAACGTTCGCAGCTCATTTTAGAGCAGATGAAGACAGAGTTTAATCCATTCACCACATGTGTGCTCTTGTTTTTCGCGTTTTTGAGAGAAGACAAAAAGGACGCCACCGTCCAGACTCATGAAAGACCAATTTTTGCTCTTCTCAGAGCCTCCTGCAAACCTTCAACATGCAGAGAAATGGAAAGCTTGGGCAGCCCTAGTTACGGTTGCTAACTTATGATTGGACAGTTGCTGTTTGGAGCAGGAGTTGCTGGTCCATCGCTGCCTCGATTTGTTAGTTTTTTTTTATTTTGTGGCTTTGGTTAATCCTTTCAAAACACCGAAGCCACACAATAACACACTCAAAGTTCTTGATCGAGGCAGTGGTAGACCAACAGCTTGCCAATGGATTTTGGTTGGTCACGACAGGATGTTAATTTGGTTTTTTAAGCAGCTGTTTCCATCAGAAAAGGCTGCTGGACAGCAAATATTCTAAATACAACACACGCTTAAACTAATATTTTCTAGGTGGCTAAATACAACCTCACTCTGAACTATACCTTCAATATGTTTGTTATTTTCTAGATTTCTGAGCAGAAATCCCCAGAAAATGGTGAAAAATGGCCTGTTATAGTTTCCCAAAGCCCAAGACAGCGTCTATAAATTCCTTTTTTACACAATCATCAGTCCAAAACCAAAAGATATTCAGTTTACTGTTGTATGTGGTAAAGAAAAGTAGCATATCCTCAGCAAAACATATTTAGCCACCTAAAAATATGTCAGGTTGAGTGTATGCTATGTTTAGAGTACTTTCACTGCTTTATCTTGCAGTCAGACAGCGTTTTCCAACAGGAAAACTATATAAATACATTCTATTTTATAAACCAGTAATGTATGTTAAATATTTATCATATTTAACATAGTTTAGTTACTCTCTACTACTAGACGGTGTTCACATGTTGGAGCTTGTAGGAGACAATAAAGGCAGTTAAGGACTAATTAATGAGGACAACACGCTGACTTACTACATGAACAAAACATCTCTGTGCAGTACCTGCCTGCCCTGCACACAGCGGTGTGTGTGTGTGTGTGTGAGTTTCTGCAGGAGAATCTTGTGTGTGCCATATGTGAGCAGATCTCAGCAGCACAATCAGACTGTTGTGCGAGTCGTGTCCCCGGGCCATGAGGTCCTAATGGCACAGCTGACTCCTTGACCAGGAATGTCAAGTCTGCGGAGGCCTCCCACATTAAAATAGCCAGCATGCCCTGTCAGCACACCCTCACAGCGTACGCACGGGTGCTCTAACAGCTGCCAGATTTACACAACATACTGAGTGAGTGAGTGAGTGGGGGGTGGGGGGCTGAGGAGATGTGAGGAGACACAAGAAGAAGAAGGAGAAGCAGCAACAGGAGAAGAGATCAGCACGAGGGCAGGAGGAGATCAAATTACTCTGTCTCTTCTTTCTTCTTCGTCACCCTTCTCTGCTCCTCACACAGGAAGTTCTGCTGTTTCCTCACAATATGTTCATCTTTAAGAGCACTGACGGATGTTACAGACTGCAGAGTGACCACGACTAAACAGCACATAGTTTTGATTTGCTGTGGATTGAAGAACAAGCTCTTGTTGTGCAGCCTGTTTCCTGCAGACAGTATGTGTTAACTTTAGAGACAGCTGCTGTGAGAGCAACTGTAGAGCACATGCTCCTCAGACTCCACTGGAACCACGACCTGATACTGAATTCCTGTTGGGGCTGAAACTAACAATTAATATGTGAATTGTTTTCTAGATTTAAGGGAAAAAAATCTCAAAAAATAGTAAAAATGTAGCCCAAGTGGCATCTACAAAAACTACACAACCCAAACATATTCATTTTACTGTCATATATGGCATAGAAAAGTAGCCTATTCTCAAATCTGGATCAGGATTAGCAGCAAAATTAATTATTTTAGACACCTAAAAAATGACAGTTTAAGTGTACGTTATATTTAGAATATTTTCACTGCTTTATCTTGCCGTCAGACAGCCTTTTACAACAGGAAAACGCTGTTAAATAAACCAAATATGTCTCTCTCCAAACCAACCAAACTCCTTTGGCAAAATCAGTAATTTTACCTCACAGAGCACAGGAGTTTCTGGTCTTGATCTGTTAGTTTGTTTGTGTTATTCTGTGACTTTGGTGAATCTGAACTAGCCATTTAAAACACCTAAGTCACACACTAACAAACAAACGAGCTGATCGAGGCAGCGGGAGACCAGCAACTCCTGTGTCCTGTGAGGTAAGATCATTAATTTTGGTTGGTTTGAAGAGAGTGATATTTGAGTTATATAATTACCTTCAATATGTTATTCTTAAGGGTGTTTTCTAAATTTATGAGGAGGAATCCTCAGAAAAGAGTGGAAAATGCCTTACCAGAGCCCAAGATCATATTGAAAAATTTCTTCTTTTATAGTGTAAAACTCCCAAATTTTCAGTTTATCATCAAATCTGGGCCAGGGTCAGCAGCAACACTTATTTAAGCCACCTAAGAATATTGTACTTTAAGTGTGTGCTGTATTTAGAAGATTTTCACCACTTTATCTTGCCATCCAACAGTGTTTTCCAACAGGAAAATTTCATTATATAAGCCAAATATTGCTCTCTTTAAACCAACCAAACTCCATTGGCAAAATCAGTTATTTTACCTCACAGAACGCAGGAGCTGTTGGTCTACCACTGCCTTGATCGGCTGGTTTGTTTGTGTTGTTGTGTGACTTCTGTGAATCCAAACTTACTTTTTAAAGCACCAAAGTCACACAATAACACAAACAAAATAACAGATCGAGGAAGCAGTAAACCAGCAACTCCTGTTTTCTGCACAATAAAATTACTGTTTTTTCCAATGGATTCTGGTTGGTTATAAGAGAGCAATATTTGGCTCATATATAACAGCATTTTGACAGCATTGTTAAGTGTTGAAAATATTCTAAATATACACTAAAAAAAAAGATTTTTAGGTGACAAAAATACAACCTCGGTTTAAATAATCTGAGTTACACCTTCAGCATGTTATTCTCTGGGTTACTTTCTAGATTTATGAGCAGAAATCATCACAAAACAGTGAAAAATGCCTGTTATAGTTTCCCAGAAGCCAAAATGGCATCTACATATTCCTTGTTTTATACAATCATTAGTCCAAAACCCAAAAATATTCAGTTTAACATCATATGTGGCAAAGAAAAGCAGCAAATCCTCAAATCAGAGAAACTGAAATTAGAGAATTTTGAAATTTTGCTTGAAAAATGACCTGAGCTGCAAACTGATGTTCATCTGCATTATCATGGATATTAAAGGGATAGTTCAGATTATTTTAAGTGTGGTTGTATGAGGTTCAGTGTGTTACCTACAGTAGATGACGGTCGACATGCCCCCAGTTTGGAGAAGCAGCAGGAGTACCGGTGTATGAAGCTAAGCAATGTAAAGCAAAATGTATTTCAGACACCTAAAAATCCATATTAGTTTGAGTGTATGCTACATTTAGAATATTTTCAGTGGTTTTTGACAGCAAACCACCGCTATGTCAGCCAAATATCTGTCTTCAAACCAACCAAACTCCATTGTAATCATCAGTAATTTAATCAGTAATTTTACCTCCAAATATCCTTTTTACCTACCAAATATTATTCTATTTTCCATCTTTCTAAATTATTTGAAAAATATCAATAAACAGAACATGGGAAAAGTCTGATTGGTCCAACAACAGTTAAAAGGAAACAGAACAAAGTAAATCCTCACATTTGAGAAGCTGGAACCAGAAAATGTTTTTGTTATTTTTGCTCAAAAAAATGTAATAATTAATCAAATATCAAAACATATTTTCTGAGTCAGCTCACTGATTAACTGAAATACTTGTTTCCACATTAATAGATACTTTTCAGATTAAGGATCTTAGAAAATATTGAAGTTTTCTCATCCCAGGGAACCAAATATTGATGCTGCCTCATGACGGCCCTGTCAGTCTCATACAGGTACCCTTCAGTGTTTGTATGAGATGTTTCTGTCAGAAAGCCTTTGTAGTTTGTAGTTAACGTTGTGGAACAGTTGCAGTTTGGTTACGTTTAGGAAAAGGTTGTGGTTTGGGGTAAGATAAGTAGGTTATGTCAGTCACGTGATGATGAGGTGTCAAGGTACTTTGAAAACATCCTGAGAGACGTGAGAAAAGGCTGAAACAGTGCATCAATACAACACCTAAAATCAGACAACATTAAAGTTAATGTGATTAATTATGATCAAATATTATAATAATAACTGAACACTGACAGAAGCCATTCAGCATGATGAGTGTTTTAACTTTTGATACCTTCAGCACATCTTTTTGCTGATTCTCCTGCACTTTTACTAAAGTAAAGGGAGTTTCCTTCAAGCACAAAATTAAAAGTGAACCAATTAAAGTGGACTGTAACACAGTATTAAAGGGACAGTTAACCCCAAAATTAAATACGTATTTTCCCTCTTACCTGTGCTGCTATTTATCCATCTAGATAGATATCTGCCTTTTCTCCAGTATAATGGAACTTGGTTTGTGGTGTTCAAAAGCACCAAAAACATACATTTGCAAAATTCAACAGCAGAAATCATGACCTGGTTACTCAAGATAATCCACAGACCACAGTTGTGAGCAGTTTCATGTAGGAACTACGTTCTTTCTACTGAACTACCACCAACTAAACCATACCAACATGTAAGCTAGCTCAGTGGTGCTAACGTGACAGCTCAACCAAGGACAACACCATTAATCAGTCCCTCCAGGATTTCGCTGACTGTTTTTGGGATTGTTGTGACCTAAAATGCCCGATTTCACAGCAGCTTGTCTAAAAAATTGCCATACATGTTGCAATGCTTTTAGGCATTTTTTGCAATGAAGTTGCAGAAGCAAGTAAAAATTTGTTCCAGGGAGAATAAAACCGCACTCTGTTCTGAGTGTTCCAACCAAAAACATTTTTTATATAAAAATAAGTTTTAAAAAAAAGGTTTTATTTGTGGATGAAGAAGTGCGCCTCGGGGGTATTCCACAAACAAGCAAAATCTTTTTTGAGCTCACACTCAGTCAAAACAGCACAAAATTATAAAATAAAAGTGGACAGAGTTGATAAATGTTAATGATGAGAAACATGTTCTTTTCACTGTTCATTAAATAAAATCCAAAACATTGAGTCAGTTCATTGAGACGGGGCAGTTTGTAAAGAAAATAGTTCCTGCATGAAACTGCGCACAAGGTCTGTGGAATATCTCACGTAACCAGGTCAGGATTTCTCAAAAGTGACATTTGAATGTTTGTTTGTTTTTTTGTTTGTTTGTTTGTTTTGTGCTTTGAGCACCACAAGCCGAGTGACATCTGATGTTTGATTATACTGGAGAGAAGGAAGACATCTCTACAGCTGATACCTCCAACACTATCTAGATGGATTAAAAGATAAGAGGAAAAATATTTTTTTTTTATTTAGAGGTGAACTGTCCCTTTAAGAAATACAAAAAACAAGAAACGTATATATTACATCAAGAATAATGTTAGTCTGTGCTTTTAACCAAATCAAACCAAGCTGAAAGTAAAACATGCAGCACAATCAGCAAAAACTGTTGATTGACAGAAAATAAATCAGCAACAGTTTTGATAATTGATCGTTTCAGCCATTTTTCAAAGTAAGATTGACGAGAATTTTCTGGTTCCATCTTCTTAAATGTGAATATTTCTTCTTCTATGATCATAAACTGATCAGCTCACGGTGGCCGTTCTCATTTTTCACTTTCTGACATTTACCAAGCAGATCAACAAATGATTAATCGATACAGAATATAATCATTAGTTTCAGTCTTTGACCAATTCAAGCCTCATGTGACATCTCTTCAAATCCCCACGCTGACCTCTTCAGTGAAAAAAAGCACAATAATCCTGCTCTGGATATCGCTGGATTTCCCAGTAAGGATTTCTGAATCCCAGCTCACGCAACTTTAAACCAATACTACAAAATAAAACTCCTGAGAGATCAGCAGGAAAAATGACAACAAAAAATATTTTTTTAAAAAAGGAACACAGATAAAACTGATTATACATGCAGATGCTGATCACCAGGCAACTGTGTCAATAACTGATCAATCATTTCAGCAATTTATCAAGTAAAACTGCAAAAACACCTCTGGTTTTAGCTTCTCACAAGCGAGGATTTTCTGTCCTTTTGAGTTTCAATCAAAAATAAGCAATTTAAAGTCGTCACCTTTCAATTTAAGAAACTGTGACGTCACTTTTCTCCATTTTCAGACATTTTAAAGGATTAATCAATAAAAAATGAAATAAAATCATATTGTGGAACATAATATTACATAATACATCTTTATATGTATTTCAAGAAAGAATGGGCGACACACACTGATGACGAGGCAACCGTGTCAATAACTGATCAATATTTTCAGTAATTTAGCGAGTAAGACCGCAAACAAATATCTGGTTTTAGCTCGAGGATTTGGTGCTTTTCTCTGTTTTATATCATCATAAAGTCTTTTTGTGTTTCAGAGAAAAAAACAAAATAAAGATGTCAGCTTTGACTTAAAAAAAACCCTGACAGCCATTTTTCTCTATTTACAGATATTTTAAAGATGTTAATCAATAAAATGATGAAACTAATCACTGTGGAACAAACAGAAGTATTTCAAGATATCTTTTTGCTGGTTTGTTCTGTAATATTTTTCCTATAATCTCATTTCAATATAATTTTACTTTTTGAAAACAAAAACCAAAACTATCAGGCAACTATTTTGATACCTGATTAACTGTTTCAGTAATTTATCACATAAAAACAGCAAAAATTTCTCTGGTTCCAGCTTCTCAAATGTGAGAATTTGCTGCTTTTCTCTGTTTTCTGTCATCGTAAACTGAATCTCTTTGGGTTTAAAACAAAAAACAAGCAATTTAAAGACACGAGCTTTGACCTCAGAAAACTGCGACAGCCATGTTTCTCCATTTTAAAAAGTAAGTCAATCAAATAAAGAAATAATCACTGTGGGACAAATAGATTATCTTTATGAAAACAGGGATTTAAAAATATACAGTCACAACATGTTATTGCATTTAAAGTTGTTTTAATTAAGGAAGTGTTATACTTTCACTCTAGGAAAAAACAAAATAATTTGGAGGTTTGAGTCACAACTTTGTTTTAAGAAATTAACCTTTTTTTTTTATTTTTTAAGTCTTGAAATTCCTTTTACATAATACATTTTCCTTTATAAGTATTTCAAAATATCTTTTTGCTGGTTTGTTCGGTAATATTTTTCCTATAATCTCATTTCAATATAGTTCTCTTTTTGAAAACAAAAATGAAAACAAAACAAAACAAAAAGAAAACATCCATCAGTGTGTTTCTGTCCAGGGTCTTCACGTGTTGGAAGATGTTGTAAGTTACGTCAGAAAAGTGGCCTGCGGCTGGTCCAGCTCCGACCACGACAGAGAGAGAGAGAGAGAAAAGAGAGAGAGAGAGAGAAAGAGAGGCTCATGGGAAATCTCATCACTGACACTGCTCTGCAGTCCGGCAGAGAAGCGTCACTGTATCTGAGGCAGCGCTCCCGGCGTCCCCGCTGCCAGATATTTGGACCCTTGTAGTGGCACGTGGGAGGTAAAAGTCCCACGTATGTTGTCCCTGGTGGTGGTGGGGACAGTAAAGACAGTCCTCTCCCCACTTTGTCGGCCTCCCTAGCTGTCGTTCCCAAACACCAGGGATCCTCACACTGCTCTGCCTCGTCCTGAATCTTTCTGAAAGCGCTTCGACGACACAGCCGAGGTCGTATGTATAACATAAAACCAGCTACGACTGGAGTCAAAGCTTTATTTTAGTCCGCGCGTGGTGGCCCTTGTTGTTTGGGCTTAAAGATAATCCTCTCAGTAACTTCCCCTAACATTTTTGGGTAATCTTTTCGATTAACTGCCTGCTGCTGCTGCTGTTGTTTGACAGCTCTCCATCTGCTGCTGCTGCTCCACAGAGTGACGGCAGCAGCGTTTCCATACATTCCTCTCAGGTTCATCATCTGACTTGACTTGCAAAAAATCCCACAAAAACTGCCCACCGAGGAGAGACCTGGACTGGAACAGGAATACAATGGATGCTAGTTCTCTCCTTTAGGAAAACATCTTAAACAGGTTGACTCCTCACACAACTAGGGCTGGGTATCAGCGCGCCGTACCTTTAAAAAGGTATCGACCAAAATAACCCAGTACCAAATAGGCTTCTCCGGTCAAACGATGCCTGTATTGGATCGTTTTTTCACCCAGATTTAGAAAAAAATAACTCTGTTTCTTTGATTTAAAGCGACGCGTGATTGGCCCTCTACCGCAGCAGCTACAACCCAAGTCGAGCGTGGTGTGTTTGGTGCCAAAATGCCACCAAAACATTCAAAAAAGCCATTCCAAAACTTGAGAATGCCACAGCCCAATCTTTTTAAATCTGAAAAATCACAACTCTGATCAACACACGAGATATTAATGATGACTGGTGTTAACGTGACTGACACCTGTTAAATTAGGTCAGATAAATGAAGAATAACACCTTATTTAAATCTCATGGCTGCATTTTATTTAAAAAAAAAACAACTAAATATTTTACGGTCACTCCAAACTTTTAAATTGAAACTTAAAAATGTTTCATTTATTTAATTTTCATGACCTCTGAGGGCCCACACTTTGGGAATCACTGCTCTGCTGGTATCACTTTAAGGGTTCTGGTATCAGGGCTGCAAAAACAAATCGCAATATTGTCAAAATCGCAGTATGGCTAAGTGCAATATCCAAGTCGCAGAACCAAAAGCAAACCAGAACTGTTTGAAAACGGAAAAATGTGTGAGAAACCAGCATTTTAACGAGGTATTGTAGTGCTGCAGAGATGACCTGACCTAAAAATCTCAGTAAAAATGAAAACTGTAACACCAAAAAAATGACCATTCGCACTAATCGTATCGCATATCGCGATCCCAGTACGACCTGGTACTGCCATCATGTTTATTTTAAACGATACCCAGCCCTATACTCCTCACTCTTTAAATATAAACTATGTTGCAAATAGGAAAAGCATTCATTGGCTTCGTTTATAAAAACCAATCTGCTGGTTTTAGTATGATCTCTCTTTCCTCTTTTTTTTTTCTTCTTTTTCTTTTTTACAATAAAGCATAACTCATGTCACTCTTTTTTCCTCAGCCAACCGCATTTGGAGCTGAATTTATCTCATTTAAGTCCTTTTTTTTTTCACTTGCACACAACCACTCCAACCCCCCTCAACCCTACAAACTTTAGGATAATACACCAATAATTTCCCTGCACATGTACTTTTTTTTTTTTAAACGCCACGATACTTTAGTAGGCTATTACAGCACGATTTGTCATGCACTTCTTTATCTGTCTTTTTTTTTTTAATTATTCAAAATACCCCTATATTGCAGATCTGGACTAACAGCTGTTTTTATTTATTTATTTTTTTTCATGTAATTTTTCCTCTCAGTCGTCATCCACGTCATCTCCCTCGGACTCCTCTCTCCTCTCGTACATCTTATCCCTCTGCCTCTCCTGGATCTCCTTCATCTCCTCGGCGTATCTGCAGAAAGCTCCCCCGAACTTGCTCCAGGCTTTGAAGGGGATGGTGATAGAGTTCCTGTAGCTGGGCTTCACCTCGCTCACGCGCAGGAACACCCCGTATTTGTTGGACCCCACGTCGAAAAAGAACCGTTTGGAGTCCACCATGATGGAGGTGCCCTCGGGGAGCTCGCTGTAGCCCCCGGCGGCCATGCCCCCGGTCAGCTCCTCGTCGTCTCCCCCGTAGTCGTCTATGAGCTTAGCGAGGGCGTCTCTGAACTCTATGAGCCCCTGGGCAGGAGGGCTATGGTCTGGCCGGCCAGCATGCCGCCCACCGGGCCCCCGACTCCAAAGCCAGGTCCGCGGTTTACGGTCTGTCGGATCCGCAGGAACCTCCCCCGCTGGTTCTCCTTCAAGTCCAGGTAGTACTTGCGGTTCTCCCGGACGAGAAACTCGCTCTTGAGAGCTCGCCTGGGCCCGCCGTCCTCGCTCATGCTCGCCTGGGCTATCTGCTCCGGACTGCTAGGCCCCAGCTGGGCGTAGTGCTCGATGAAATCCCCGAGGTAGTCGCGGAACTCCGCCGCCACCGACAGCGAGAGGGTCAAGCGGCTTTTGGAGCCCCCGGCCCCCACCTCGGCGATTTTGATGAACCTGCCCTTGCTGTTCTGCTTGACGTCCAGGTAGAAGCGCTTGTTCTGGATGTCGAGGCGCTTGGACGCCAGCTCCTGGGTCTCCTGGTCCCTCTGGAAGTGCTGGAAGCCGCCTCCGCCGCCTCCGCCTCCTCCCCCGCTGCTACCACCGCGCTCACTCCCGCTGTCTCCATCCGCCATCTTCAGCTCCACCATTCGGCTTCTGCCCCTCTCTCCTGCGTAGCTGCTTTCTGCGTGCACTCGGCCAGCGCGCGCCCCCTTCTCGCTCATCACGGGGTGCTCATCGGGGAGCGTTCTGATTGGCCCGCCCGCCTGCCACTTCCGCAAGTTCACACGGTTACGGCTTTCCCATTGGCCCGTCGATTTTGTCCGTCACGCCCACACGTGGGATTTCTCTTCAGCCATTGGTTCAGAGCGGGGTTCCGTTTGCGTACTTCTTGTTTCTCCCACTGGTTGTGAAATCTTCCTGTTTTTATGACATAATATGTTGAAAATTATGTTTTTTAAATGTTTTGGCTTCAGCTGGAAAAATGTTTCGACATACTTTGTTTTTCTCCACACTGTAATGGGGTCATAGTGGAAGCAAAAAGTAGCTTCTATAAAAAAAAATATTAAAAAAATATATATATAAAAGTATAAGCAAGAGGAAATATGAAAAAAACAATAAAAAAAATCTTAAAATTTCGCATTAAAAATATCTTATAAAAATCAAGAAAAAACATTAAATAAATTAATAATAAATAAATAAAATAAAATATTAAATAAGAAGTGTGTGCAACTTTTTGACTGGCACTACACACTCTTAGAAATAAAGGTGCTCACTAAAACCATAAAGGGTTCTTCAGCATAAGAGAACTTGTTTTGGTTCCTGGTACAACTCTTTTATATAGGTTGCACTTGGAAACCATACAGACGGTTCTACCTAGAACCTTGCATAAAAAGTTATACCTACAACCCTATGTGAAATCATGAGAGGTTCTACAGAGACCCCTTCTGTGGTGTAATGGTTCCCTCTAGAACCCTGTCAGGGGGTTCTATCCAGAATCTTTACACTTTTCAAGGGTGCTAACTAGAATCCACCCATAAAATAAAAGTCTTCTGAAATAAATAAATGTGGCATTAAAAAATAAAAATCCCCTGATGCAATGTTCATTTAATAGAATTCTGATTCTCCTGTGTACAGTATTACAGCGCAGTAAAAAGGATCCTAACCAATGACACTGTGTTCTCATACTTTCTACAGAACTGTAAGACGGCCTCCTGA
Organism: Lutjanus argentimaculatus; assembly: GCA_034769285.1. NCBI lineage: Eukaryota > Metazoa > Chordata > Actinopteri > Lutjaniformes > Lutjanidae > Lutjanus > Lutjanus argentimaculatus. The sequence goes on along the minus strand of JAWZSL010000005.1, from coordinate 39,938,080 downwards.
GGGAGTGACGTCTGTTTATCCATGAACAGGAACTGGACATTGTCAATATAGTGCTGGCAAACAACACCTTTTTTTGTTTACAGTTTAACTTGAACGTATAAACACAAAAACTGGAACTATGCACACAAGTCTGAAAACTAAAACAGCTGCAGGATTTCTCATTTCATTTATCAGTGATATTACTGTGAGTTACTGTAAGTTCAACTGAAGATCAATGGACAAATGTACGTTGTATCCTACACTGATTTATATGATATATCAAACGTATTACTGTATATTGCAATACAATACAGCAACAGTCTCTATAAAATTGCAACCTATTTTGGGACAAAATATCCCCACAATTTAAAAAAAAAAAATGAGAAAATGGAAACAAATTGTACATGATTTTATACATTTGAATATGTGACATGGCCTGAAGCCAAAACATGAAAAAGTTTTGACAAAATAGTTTATTCAGAGTTTTGAGAAGTTAAGCTTTAGTTTAAGAAAACATGTTTAAAGAATTACTGTAAAACGACCTCCTGAGGGTCAAAAACAAACGTCTGTTTACCCTCGAACAGGAACTGGTCTTATCTTGTCAATATTGTCCCGACAAACAGTCACTGCAATTTTTATTATATTTATTTATGTTTCTGTGAGTTTACAGCAACATATTGTCAGAGGTGGCAAAAGTTCTCTGAAGTACAACTTACTGATTCAACTTCTCTTCTCAAGTAAAAGTGAAAAAGTTCAGGCTCTGAAATGTCCTCAAAGTAAAAAGTAAAAATTCGTCCTCTGAAGGACATTTCTACGAGATTTTCTCTGCGAGATTCTCCCTCTCTTGTCTGTTTCGTCTTATTATGTCTTTTGCAACATTTCTGTCTTATTATGTAGTTTTCGTCTTTGTACGTTGTTTTTCAGCTTGTTACATCTTTTACATCATTTTTTTCTTTTTACGTCTCTTACGTCATTTTTGTCTTATGTCTTTTAGGTTGTTTTCATCTTGTCTCATCTGGTCTTGTTTGTTTTCATCATTTTTCTTTTACATTTTTACTATTTTTGTTGTTATATCTTGTTACATCATTTCCATCTTATTATGTCATTTTCTTTGTATTACTGCTTGTTTCGTCTTTTTACATAATTTTCGACTTGTTACATTGTGTCTTGTTAGATCATTTACGTTGTTTTTGTCCTCTTATATTTTATTATGACGTTTTTGTCTTTTGTTCATTTTCAGCGTTTCAGCATTGTGTAGAGTTTTGACACAATGAGCCAAATTCAATGGGCAAAAACTGTACAAAGGGGTTCAGAGTTGAATAGATATTTTAATTTTAAATATATAATCTCTTAGATTATCTTCTAATCTAACAATCTATTATAGTTCTTTTTATGGACCTATTTTATTTTGTTCTATTCTTTATATCAGAGAGTGAAATACACACTTCTGATGATGTTATCATATGATATTCTGTGTTGACATGGTAGTTATTTTTATTTATTTATTTATTTAATCAAGTACAAAATAAAAACGGGCCATGTCAGATTATTCCAAGGGACTCACATGAGGGGTTCCCCAGTATATCTATGAGGGAACCATACAAGGGTCAGAGAACCTCTGCTCTATACAATGATTACATTACTGTTGCAGTACCTCTCTCTGTCCACAGATGGCAGCATTTCTCTTTCAGGTAAGTGTTGAGGTTTCCCCTCCTCCTGCCTCCCAGCTGGATGTGTCAGCAGCACCTGTGAGTTCAGAGATGAAACCACAGCAGAAATAAACACCACCGTGACCCCGAAGTGCTTCTGCAGCTGTTTGTTTCACCGTCTGTGTCCTGTGTTGTGTTTTTCACTGAGCCTGTGTGTACTGTTCAACATGATGCTGAGACGGCCAAGTCATGTTTTTTTTAGCAAGTCTCAATCCTTTGCACTTAAGTCCTAACTCAAAACAGGTAAGTCCTGAGTTTAAGGTCCAATGTGTACGATTTAGTGGCATCTAGTGGTGAAAATGCACATTGCATCACTACACCCTCCTCTTTCAAGTCATGGATGTATTATAAGAGCTGGATACTGCTGTGCTGCTGCCAGAGGAGTGCTGACTAAGATTACAGCATGCATGGGAATAAATGACAAAATAATAGATTTGTGTATATTTTCCTTTTTCCCCCCTGATAGTCTGAATAACTTTCTTTATTATTATTGATGCTTAATTCATGTATTAAATATTTTGGCAGTAAGAAAAAGACTCATGGCTTTAGAGGACCAAACCACACAATTTTCCAAAACTCAAAACACTCTCAGGGTTCCAACACCTTTTCCAAAGTCAATTCAAACACTGTTAAAGTCTTTTCAATGTGTTTTTTTGCAAGCTTTTCTATGCTTTATATACAATATATTCAAAATTATTAGGCACTATTTTATTTCATTAAAACATTAAAACTGATGTTATTGTACTATAAAGTCCTGAGACAAGTTTCATGTCAAGACATAATTTGATAAAAAAAAATTAAAACAAAGCCTCTGTTGTCTGTCAGTGTGTAGTCAGTGTTAGTTACTGAGCTAACATTAGCTTCACAGGTAAGTAACTTAAATGAAAATCAGTGAAGCTGGAAACTCACTGCTACATTCTGACTTGTTTAGGACTCGAAACTAGGACTTGGAACTTGACTCTGGACTTGCTTTTCGTGACTTGGGGCTTGTTTATTTATTTATATGACCTTTGTTTAACCAGGATGTCAAAATCTCTTTTCAAGGAAAGACCTGACTGAGGTAGCGGCCAATCACAACTTATCAAAATACAACAAATACAACATATTAAACAAAAATCCAGAATGAATTTATCAATGGATATGAGTGTGTTTAATTTAAGATCTTTTTGTAGGTTTTCCTTAGATCAACTATTTAACTACTTCATATATTTGTTGAGTACTTTTATTTACAACAAAGCATCATATTTTATAAAATAAACATTATTTTTACGTTAAATCTTAATTTGTTCAGTAACCAGATACTGTGATTGTTACATCAAGTATTGAAGTCAGTTTAAAAGTACAATATTTCCCTCTGAAATGTAAAGTAGAAGTATAAGGCAGCAGAAAATGCTAAATGGACGCCACCATGACTGCATTCAGGTGCAGTCGCAGTCACTGTGCAGTGGTGTAAATTAAACATATTTAGTCCGTTTATTGTCTATACTGTATATATTTTGTATTTTCTATATTTCCTAAGTTTTATGTTGTTATATTTTTTATATTTTAAATTTTTCCTTGTTTATATTGTTCCTTTTTTTTAATCTTTCCTCTTTTTTATATTTTTTGTTTATTTCCCTATTATCTACTGCTTTTCACTGATGCTTCTTTCTATTTGTTATCTGCAAATTTCCCCACTTTGGGACTAATAAAGAATTATTTTATCTATTATCTTAAAATCTAGTAAAAGTACACGTAACTTAAATGTGTACTTTTGTGCAGTACTGTAGTAAATGTATTTAGTGTTTACAGCCCATTTTTACTTTCATATAATGCATATAAAAACACATCAGATCACATTTAAAGTTTTAATAATGATTTTATTTTAGCAATCTGATTTCACAGTGACATTAAAAACAAAAATCTGATAAAACACTTCATAGATTCAGCTTTAAATAAATCCAAACTATACATGAGTTACAAGCAGAGATACACACACACACACACACACACACACACACACACACACACACACACACAGTTCATCAGTGTTATTGCACACCACCCTGTTAGATTTACATCAGTATTGATCCTATTAGGATAAAAACAAGAACATTTTCATGTTCCAGAAATAACATCAGTTCATTTTGTCTGACAAAATATCACAGTTTAAAGTATCAGTAATACTGAGGGTAAGTCGGGTAGGAGCTCATCAGAGGAGTCGTGGCAGCAGAGGGCAGCATCACTCCTGGGAGGCTGCTGTACTGGTAATAAGAGTCCAGAGGCAGACTGGGGACACTGGGCAGACTGGAGCTGTACTGGAGGCTGTGTGGATGGACGTAGGAGGTGGCGGCCGGGCCCTCGGGTCCTCCTGCTGCTGCTGAGTGGTACCTGGGGTAGGGCCCCGGTCTGTAGGCCTGGTGCAGCTCGGGGTAATGCATCAGCTGAGAGGCCACGTTCGCCTGACAGGCGTGAGCCAGGGCGTCCTGCACCGTCCGCTTCAGCTTCATCCGTCTGTTCTGGAACCAGTTTCTGATCTGAAAACAAGAAAAGTTTCATGAGAAAAAGTTTTCATCACTCAGATTATTAACATTTCTGTGTTAATGAACGTCTGTACAGAGGACCAAAAGTGCCAAATTAAAGAAAGAAATCTATAAATGATGAATGGAAACATGAATTAATTTATAAAATATGACATAAAGTGATATTTCTGAATTAATTAGGTTCTGCTTTAATTTAGCTTTGTATAAATCCCCTGTTTATTTACTTAAAAATAATAATAAGATCCCATGATACACTATGAATGAAATCCCTCTCAATGCAATAAAATGTAAAAGGAAAATAAATAAGAAATAAATAAGTTTCAGGGGGAAGCAGGGGAAAATGTGAAGGGAAATAATACATAAATAAATCAGTTTTAAAATGAAGAAATCAATAAATACAATGCAAAATTAAATGCACTAAATAGAGGAATTAACACAACGTAAAAACATAATTTCTAATCTAATTTAATATCCACCAAATATTTAAATAATTATTCAAACAAATATCTAAAAATGAAATTAAATTCAACAAACTAAATAAACAAATAAATAAAAACATATATAAATGAAGTCCCCCAAATACTATCTAAGATATTTCAAATATATTATTAGATTACAGGAAATTAAATAAAAAATAAATCATTAAAAACACTACTAGGAGTTTTATTTTATTCATTAAGTTTTTTAAATTTTAATATAAAATTTTAAGTTAGAAAGTGAACAAACTGACAAAATAAAGTCAAATAAACCCCAGAGGACCTGTCCTCAGTGTCCAGTGTCCCAGTGTCCTCAGGTGAACACAGATGTGTCGCATATTGATAACAGATTGATTAATTGATTGATCGATGATCGTTACCTGTTTGTCAGACAGGTTGAGCTTCTTGCACAGCTCGGCCTTCTCCTGTGTTCCCAGGTAAGCGTTCCTCTTGAAGGCTCTCTCCAGGCTGCTGATCTGCTCCGCCGTGAACGCCGTGCGGGGTCTCCTCCCTGATGGGGGGGACGCCGGCGAGGTGGAGGCGCAGTCAGGGGGGGCCGAGGGTGAGAGGGAGTGACCCCCTTCACTCTCGTACCCGGAGGTCTCCTCCTCTGTCCCACTGCTGAAACCTGCCTCTGTTACTGAAGAAGAAGAAAAGAAAATATTTGTTAGATGAAGACGTTAAACTGATTAACATGATGGAATAATTTACTTAAGTAAAAGTACTCATACTTTTCTGCAAATACTCTTGTTACTAGTGAGATAAATGCAGTAGAAAGAACTACATTTTCCACTGAAATGTAGTGAAGTAGAAGTAAAAAGTGGCAGAAAATGAAAATACTCAGGTAAAGTACAAGTATTTGAGTAAATGTACTCAGTTACTTTCCACCACTTCAGATAAATATGTTATATCAGTTTAAAAAACGCTCAGGAATATTGTGGGTGAAGAATTAAAAAAAATATTATTGGAAATGAAGATAAATCCCACAAAATAATCAAAAGATTTAGAGCAAGTACTCAGATCATTTACTAAAAGAGCCAATACTATACAATAAAAATATTCTGTTACAAGTAAAATATCTGCATTCAAAATGGTACTTAAGTAAATATAATCAGAAAAACGTTTTCAGTCCACTAATTGTTTCAGCTGTACTTGAATAAACTGTGGTGTCATTTCATTTATTAGCATCATTTTTTATAAACTTTTGCTCTCTATGTTTAATTTGTAAAGTAACTAAAGCTGTCAGACCAGCACAGGAATATAAAAGATCAATTTTTTCTTTGAGATAAGTACAAAAAAATTACAAAAGCTTATAAAATACATGATTTTATCCAGTATTGATCAGTTATAAGTACTTTAGAAACATTTAATAAATGTTTATATCACACTATTATGTAGTTGTAAGCAGATGTAAGTGTTTAAACACAGCTGTGATGATATAAAATGTCTTTGGAGAAGTTATAATATTTACTGTTCATTAATAAGCACTCAAAGCTGTGTTATAATGTGTTATAAACCATTTATTACATGTTTGTGCCTTTTTTTTTTAAAGAGAATGTATGTCTTTTTACTTTATATAAATGCTCTGTTGACACAACTGTATTTTCTTGCAGAAAGTTTAAAAAAAGAAGAAAAGTGGCCTGAAATGGGAATACTCGAGTACTAGTACAAGTACTTGAGTAAATAAACTCACCCTGGTTACTGTGAGATGTTTGATGCTGCAGACTGAATCCTGAATCGAGGCCCTCGTGGTTCCTGTTCTCCTGCTCTGGTCCGTGTTCAGACCTCGTCCTGCAGTAGAAACCAGGCAGACTTTCTGAATGTGTCCCACAGGTGGTGGGTCCAGAGACGGGGACAGCGTCCGTCCCTGTCTCTGCAGGCTGGCTGCTCTGGGCCATCCACTCGATGGAGAAATGTCCCCTCATGTCTGCAGAGTTTGGTCCTGAAAAAGTAGATCCTTAATTTAAAAAAAAACAAGTTCTGTCCAGAGTTTGCTGGTGTGTCCTGATGCTGCTGGAGGAGTCCTGTCTGTCCCTCGTCCTCACTGCCTGTCTGTATTTATAGTGGACGTCCCCCCTCATCTCACACTCCCTGAGCCCAGAGATCAAAGCACACGTCCTCCCTCCCTCCTTTAGTTTTCACAACTGGAGTAATTAAGACGTCTCATTCAGTCTCAATGAGGCTGTTACAACAAGGCTCCAGTGAGTCTGGGAAGGACCCCCACCTCCTCCACCACCTCCACCCACCTCCTCCCTCCTTCCTGCCTCCAAAAACAGATAATAGACACACCTCAACCCCAAAATGTCTGCATGTCCTCAACAGACACATCCAGACTGTAAATACTGTAAATACAGACATGTGGCGTCTGTTTCTGTTTCCACTGAGGACTTTTTCAGTTTCAGTCTCTAAAAGACACTAAAGTCCTTCTTCTCTGATCTGCATCGTATAAAAATAATTTATCTACCTCAGATTATAAGAGAAAGAATTTGTTTTATTTTGCAACTTTCAGTATTTGTTCCAGCCATTAAGGAAAACTAGATCAGACTTTTCTTTCTTTGGATTTTGAAAATAAAGTCAAAATATTCAGAATAATATCATAATAATGTTATCAATATGTTATTTCAGCTTTATTTTCAGCATTTTAATTTCATTCTCAAATAACAAGATTTTAAAAATTGTTCCTTTTCGCATTAATTTTCATTCATTTTAACACTCTTTAGTATTTAGTTGGTTTTATTTGAAGATCCGTCTCCTGAAAAGATCAAACTCAAACTGATCACCAATCAAAGACAATGCAGGAATATATACATATATATTTATTAAAGGCATAATATGCAACATTTCCCTAAAAGCATGTATTAACTCATATAGTAGTGATGACCACAACTGTATTTTTTAAAACAAACTTTATTGATCAACAGTAACAAATAAAAACAGACATTGGTAATAGATAAAATAAAATAAAATAAAATAAAATAACACTCATCCAATAACAGTCATACGAGCACTGATGATTTAACAGTTATAGTTTTAAATCTTTGTGTAGTTTAACAGCAAACACACATTTTTTATTTTACAACATTTCAGAGTCTCAGTTAAGGAATTATAATCAGATAAAAGTACTTTAAAACATGGTTTGGATTTTTGAAATTTTGACTCATGAATATGATATTTTCACAATAAAATCATAACTTAACAAATCTTTTCAACAGTACATCTTTGTAATCAAAACCAGAGATAACTTTCTTAAATCAAATTTTAACTTGTGTCTTAGTTTTGCAAAGTATAAATTCCTCCAAGTTTGTCCAAAACTTCATGGAACGACAGCGTCTGTAAAATAAGTGTCCCCATGTTTGTGTCTTCATCGCAAAAACTGCATTTGGCATCAATCTCTGTGTGTCATGTAATGACAAGCTAAGAAAAACAGCTGAAAGTGCTGATGTGGGACTTTCACACAGAATCTCACTTATGATTTAAAAAAAAAAAACAGTTATTGATATTCTAAATGCACAAAAAATCATTTTACATGCAAATACATATAAAAGAAAGCCATTATAGTTTTGTTTAGTACATGTTTCTGCTCTATTTGTGTGTATAAATAGTGAAACAATATTTTTTACAACCGTAAACTTCTATAATAATATTTCGAGTGATTATCTGGATATGTCAGCTTGCATTTCAGGAAACTGGAAACATTTTTTCATAATTTTCTGATATCAAACAATTCATTGATTAATCAAAGACATCACTGTTGGCTTTAGGAAACCATAATGAGCATTTTTCACAATTGTCAGCAGATTTATTGATAATCACCTTTTTCCCCAAACAGCTGATGATCAAACTGTTAAACTGCGCATCATGTTCAGTAATTCAGGCGACAGTCGGAGGACGTTTGTAGCTTCGTTTGAAAAGGAGCCTTCAGGTCGACGACAACATAATGAGCAGTGAGTGGCTTATTGACTGATCCCGGGATGATCCCAGATTAAAGACAAACTGTCCTAAAGTTACTGACGACATGATGGAAACAAGAGATTTAACAGGCTTTCAGGTCATCTTATCTGTCTTTTAATTGATCAGGATTTAAATCAAATGATGCCACAGTGATTTTAGATCAATAACCACAAGAAATACATGCAGCTGTACTGTGAAGTCGCACAGTCCAAGTCAAACCTTTTCCACTCACAGCTTCTTCATCTATTTAAACGACAGTCACACTTTTTCATATTATTTTATTTATTTATTTTAAATCTGATAGTTATTATGGATTAAACTACCCAGCAGTATATAATAAATATTTAAAAATAGCTCCATGTTTATCAGCTGCAGCATTACAATAATACAATAATATATATATGATTCTAAAATGGGGTTTTCTCCATGATGAGTACTTTTACTTTTAGTACTCTGAGTATATTTTGATACTAATAATTTTGTACTTTTACTTGTAGAGTATTTGCTTTTCAATGATTTCATCATTTATGTTCATCATTTAACAATCAAACATCCATAAATGAAGCAATAATAAAATAAAATAAAAAGATAAAATAATAATAATAAAGACCAAAGGGAAAAGAAAATAAGACAAAAAATGAAAATACAAAATGGTTTTAAATTAAAAGAGAGAGAGACAGAAGAATAAATAAATAATGATGATAATAATGATGATTTCAGGAGAGGAAATGTCTCTTTTTACTTAATAAGAGCACATTTATCCAGGCTGGGTGTAAGAAAGTATTTTTACACTGTATTCCTACTTTGACTCGAGTAAAGAATCCAAATACTTCTTCCACCACTGACTATATGTATGTGTTATAACAATTAACAATTAAATTAAAAACAATTAAAAAGGAAAATGAGCCAAAGTGAAGCTGCACTGATACTAAAGGTTTTATAAAATGGGAGTATCCTCTAGTAAACAGCCTAAAGTACATCAAAAGTGTAGATAAGAAGAGTACTTGAGTAAATGTACTTAGTTACATTCAGTCACACATAAAGGAAACTGATGGTTGATCTTTTCTGCGGCGCCTTAAATCATCTTAAACCTATTGTGTCTCTCAGTGCTGAACTGGGGATTTTGGGATCAAGTTAAGTGACTGATAACGAGCTGCAGACGATGATCCCACCTGTGAAGTGGCTCATCACCTCCTCCTCCTCCTCCTCCTCCTCCTCTATGATGGACAGACCCGAGACTGTCGCCAGGAGGCGTTTGGCATCGGTCCAGTCACGTTTTGATGCTCCAAGGTCGTGTTGCCGGGTGGCCTACTGGAGAGAGGAGGGGAGGAGGGAGGGAGGGAGGGGGGGGAGGGAGGAAGCAGAAAGAGAGGAGAGGAGGGGGGTTCGCGAGGGAGCAGGAGTTGGGAGGGGTGGAACGCGACGGATTGAGGACAGCAAAAGGAAGCATGAAGAGAGAGGAGAGGGAGGGCGGAGGGAGGAGGGGAAGGAGAGGAGAGGAGAGGAGAGGAGAGGAGAGGAGGGGAGAGGAGAGGAGAGGAGAGGAGAGGAGAGGAGAGGAGAGGAGAGGAGAGGAGAGGAGAGGAGAGGAGAGGAGAGGAGAGAAGGAGGAGTGTTAACAGCTCATTAAGGATCATGAAACACTTCAAAGAGTCTCTGTGCTTTGATACCAAACACCCCAACACGAGACAAGACCATAAACCTGCTGGAGGCGGAGACAGAGACACACAATCAGAAAAATAATAAAATAAAATTATATTAAAAAAAAAATAATTTAAGGAAAAAGGAAGAATAAATAATTAAAAAAAGTTTTTAAAAAGTACATTTACTCAAGTACTCTAAGAAGAAATTTGAGGTAACTGAGTATTTTGTTTTCATGCCACTTACTTCTACTCCACTACACTTACAAGTTAGTTTACAAATGGCATCATTTACAAACCAATCAATCGATCAGTTAACGGAGAAAATGATCAGCAATAATCCTGCTTTTACATTAAAGGACCAGTCTGTAGTTTGGGGCATGTAGCGGTGAGCCTGCACCTCGTCTCATCAGCTTTAAGCAGAACGTACGGCGGCCGTGAAACTCGTGAGCCGGTGTTTGGTTTGTCCGTTCTGGGCTACTGTAGAAACATGGGGCACAAATGGCGGATCCGTGTAAGAGGACCTGGTCACCATTAACTTCCATTGTTTAGGAGATTCTGCGACACTGTTTTCCTGTGAAACTCCAGCAGAGTTTGAAGGACTAAAAAAACTAAACCCGACCTTCAATCAGCATGAGGGTGAGGAGATAATGACTGAATTTTCATTTTGGGTGAACTATCCCTTTAAGTAAAAATCTTAATAAAATAATACAAAAATACTCTATTACAAGTAAAACATCAGCAAAACATATTTCAGAAGCAAATATTTTTCATACAAATCATTCTGATCAGTTTAGAGCTGCTTGACGTGTCTTCTTCATGTTTCTGTGTCTCGTCCTCTCGTCTCTCTATCTGTATCCGTCCTCCGTCTCTATCTGTATCTGTATCTGTCTGTCTGCCACATCAAAGAGCTGCGAGTCCTGCGTGTCACAGATCAGGATGGGAGCTGAGCTGATACCATCCAGCTCGTTACTCAACACACAGAGTGCACAGACGGAGGGGCAGCGACCGAGGTGACGGAGGGACAACAAATGATCAGGACCCCTTTGAACTCTGTAACTGTACTAATCACCTGCCTGTTGTCATGTCAGAGTACTTTAACTACAAGTCTGAACTACTTTACTTGAGTATTTTAATCCACATTGTACTTGTAGTTCACTACATCTCAGAGAGAAATTTTACTGCACTGCACTTATCTCATCAGTGTAGTTATTCACAGAGGTGGAAAGAGTAATATACTTAAGTTAAAACACAAAGTATTCATCGAAAAAAGTATTTATCAGAGTATTAGTTACTTTTAACAGTTGATGTCACAGTTTCTTCTCCAAACTAGGGTTGCAAATGTGTGTTTTCCTGAACCAATGGTTGAAAATGCTAACAATCAATTAATCAATACTAATTTATAAGATACAAAGTTTATTTCCTCACTTTCAGCTGTTTTCTATTTTTTCATTTGTACGTCCTGGTTTTTCATTGGCTGGTTGGAATCAGATCACCTTACTGGCAACAAAAATGCAGATGAAAGTTTTGGATATTAATTCAAATTGTACTCAGCACTTAACTGAACCTTCGCTAAGCCCCGCCTCCAAACAGCAACTTGTCCAATCATAGCTTAGCAACCATAACTAGGCCTGTCAAGTTTTTAATTTCTCTCCATGTTGAAGGTGTGCAGGAGGCTCAGAGAAGAGAGACACTCTGCGTTTCATGAGTCTGGACGGTGAAACGTGAAACACAAGAGCACACGTGTGATGAACGGATTAAACTCTGTCTTCATCTGCTCTAACATGAGCTGCAAACGTTAGCATGTCTGACTAACTATGCTAGCTTACTAGCTGCAGTAACTTTACCTCCAGACAAACTTGTTAGATCCACTGCAGCTGCATTTGTTCTGTGGGGGTTTGAGGAGGAGGATGTGGACTGATGAAGAATCAAAGTGGGTCGACTGTGGGCTCGCTGTCTCAGGTCTGAGCTGGGTTAGCTTAGCTCTGATCCTGGTCTGGCTGGGTGACCCGTCTCAAGGTCCACTGCTCTAATCGAGTCCCTGTGCTTCCTTTTCCCACGTTAATGAGAGTATTTCTGTCATCTATCAAAAAACAGAAAATAAATATATTAAATATTTAAGAAATATGAGGACAAATTTCCTCACAAAAGTTAAGGGAGGTTAAGAGATAAACAACATTTTATGATTTTGTGTTTATTGTTGATATTCTTCTATTATTTATTATTCTTTTCTTTTTATTTCACTTTTAACATTGACTGTTTTCTGTATATTGTACTTATTGAGTTTAATGTGACTTTTTGCTTTCATGACAAGTTTGATCGAAGACGTCATGTCAAAAAAAGAGCTGATTAAATTGAATAAACTGGTACAGAGGAGCACTAGTGCCAAAAGGAAAAACATAAGAGCAGGAAAAACTTTCTCTATTAGTGCCATATAGATTTTTTTTTCTTGCATTTGAGAGGTCAAAATGTCAGAAATAAAGTATTTATTTTGACTTTGTTCTCAACATACAAAATAAAAAAAATATTCTTCCTCCTCTCATGTTTTCCCTTCATGTTTGGCACTAACGCTCTTTTGTAAAGGGCACGAGTTGTGTTTTAAATTTTTAGAAAAGATCAGAGAGATTTAATCATTTAGTCAGACGTTACTTTACATGTCAGGGTGGAAGGATGTTCACTGTTACCTGCCATAAAAGCTCGTGAGCCCTCAGGTGAGCTGCGTCACAGCCTGCAGCTCAGAGATTTTGGGAGAAATTTAAATTTCACAAAGTAAATACCTAAATGCCCTCACTTCACCCCCCCCCCCCCAATCATCCATTTGATGAGGGGAGTCGCAGCGCCTGCTCGTCCACCAGGACCAGTCCCTCTGGCCCCATCAAAGCCCCGGGAGCCTTTGATGAGGTTGATAGGGATCAATGGGACAGGGGAAGAGGCCTTAACTGACTGTGTTACAGACGGGGCGGGCAACTGCTGGAGACTGCCGGCAGTGGAGATCAATGATTATTGGGCGTCATCAGCACCTTCATCTGCATAGAGGATCCATTCAGCATCAGAAACAGACTCATTTTAACTCGTCTCTTAGCTCCTGTGTGCTAAACTGCACCTCTGTTAAAGGGAAAGACCGCTTTATTATTTCTTTATTGTTTCCACTGAGGGAGGCAGATGTAAGGTTTTGTTTTTGTTTTACTTTAAATTAAAGAAGAGAAAGTATAAAATACATGATGAGTTTTATTTCTCCCTTTTAATTTCTACTTTATTTGTAATTTTACCTTTCATGCTTCTCATTGAGAATGTGCTTTTAAGATATTGTTTGAATAAGAAATAAATACGTTTTAAAAAGTTATTAAAATGTCGTATTTATTTTTGTGCATTTATGATGTACTCAGTCAAAAAAAGAAAAAAGAAAAGAAAAACCCATTTCGAGCAAAAACTGTAAAAATGTATATAAAACATTGTAAACACAGTCTTAAGATGTTATAACACACTTATAAGGCTTTATAAAACTCTAAAACTGATGTTTAAAGTCATGCATGGCAACTAGAACAAAGTAATAACAAGTATTATAAGGTCTGGAAATAATGAATTATAAGTTCAGCATTCATAAACATCTTATGATTGCTAATAAGCTTATGCAGTGCTGTGGCTACTTAAACCTCACAGTCATGCTGTAGCTTATTATTGACGTTTATAAGACATTATTCCATTTCAGAAACGTAACATTTATAATCTGTTATCATACATTACAGCAGTTCTCTGTGTGTCTTTATAACTGAATGAAGTCATGTCTATTACATTGCATTTAGAAGGCTTTATAAAACCCTGTATAAGTGTTAATAATCATGCATGACAAGTTATAACAAGATTTATTAAGTATTATAAGTGGTGGACATAATTTATTATAAGTTAAACATTCATAGTGATTTATAGCTTCATGCCAAAGTGACAACAGTGTTTGAAACAAGCTACATAAAACATTATGAATGCTGAACTTATAATACATCATGCCCACCACTTATACTTTATAAACCTTGTTATAACATGTCATGCATGATTATAAACATTTTGTATGATTTTATAAAGCTTACTATTAGGTATGTATAGCTAAGCTACTATTAGCTTAGCTATACATGCATTATGATGTCCTATGAAAGTGCTTATAATGCATTATAGACATGATCATGCCAAAACGACAACTTTAGCCAGTTATAAAGACACATAAAAAACTGTTCTAACATATCATAACAGATGTACAGTACCGGCAATTTACATAAAACTCACCAAATCTTGCTATAGCTATTATTGATCTTACATTTCAGAAATGTAGAATTTATAAACTGTTATGATTCGTTATGTGTCTTTATGACTGGCAAAAGTCATTGTAGATATAATGTGCTGATGATTGTTCTTTCAAACACTGTTGTCTCTTTTTCACAGAGGTCATGTCTATAATGCATTATTAGCACATTCATAAGACATTAAGAGTTTTATAAAGCCTTATACATGCAATATAATGTCTTATGAATGTGCTTAAAGGCGATATAGACATGACCTCTATGGCAAACATGTTACACAGCACATTATAAATACCAGACCTCGTTATAAAGACACATGGAGAACTGCTGTGTATCATAACAAATTATACATTTTAAGTGCCTGAAATCCAATAATGTCTCATAAACTTGAATAATACACTATAGCATGACTTTTTGAGTTTTAATTAGCACTGCATAAGCCTATTGTAAGATGTTTATGAATGCTGAACTTCTAAAACATTATGTCCACCACATATATTCCTTTATAAACTATATTATAAGTTGTCATGCATGATTATAAGAATTAATAGAGTTTTATAAAGCTTTCTTAATGCATTTTAATGTCTTGTGAATGTGCTTATAATGCATTATAGACAGAAAGTGTTCCAGAAGAGCTTTATTTGGCTCTGATTGTAGAATTTTATCTATAAAACACAGATAAAGACAGACAGTGAGACCAAAGGAGACACTGGCTCATGTATGCAGAGATCTGAGCAGCACCAGGTTGGGACATGTGTCCCCTCTGGTCTCCTGTCAAGGCCCGAGGTGGGGGGGGGGCAAGGCGTGGGGGTGGTGGGGGCCGAGGTGTGTTTGTGTCCATAACAGAGCAGCAAACAGGCCCATTAGAGATGAAAGAGTCTGAATGGAGCCAATCAAAGACGAGCTCAGCAGGAGACCGTTACCCCACAGACAGCAGCAGCCTGAGACTGGGGCCGACGACGGTGAATGACCCCTCATCATGGATAAGGAGCGTTTAGAGACACACACAGACACACAGGACACACACAGAACAACAGTCAGGGTTACTGTCTGTATGTTCACATATGTTTCTGTCTGAATCATGTTCACGAGTTTAGCAGGGTTATTACATTAAATATGAAATGTCGAACTTTTCATAAATATTCCTGGTTGCTGCAGCAGTTTTAGTGTCACCTGAGGGCAGTTTTATGAATTCTTAAAAAACAGGATGCACAGGATCAGACAGAATCTGTCAGGCTTTTTGTTTCACCGGTGATTTATATTTACATTCCAATTGTTTCTGCTCTTTGCCAATAATTTTACAGATGTTTGTGATTCTAGACAATCTGTTTTCATTCTTCGCCCCCCAGAATGATCTATATGTGACTTGCACCTGTAAAAAAATATATAAAAAACAAACAAACAAACAAACACCACATGTCTGTGGTTTATTAACTCTGATCTTTTCAGAGTTGTCAGTTTGTTTGTTTCATTAGCAGGATTATGGAAAAAAAAAAGCTACTGGCCCAACTTTCCTGAGACTTGCAGAATTCATGTTGCACATCAAATGATGATAATACATCTGATTACTGCACACTGGAATTAAAAATTCACCTGAGTGAAACAGAACACATTAAAAATTACATTATATTAAGAATATATACATAAATTGTCATGTCGTCCTTATGATGTAAACACACTCAGTCACTGAGCACAAATTTGATATGAAATCAATTTTTGCATGTTGCAGCTTGTTAGATCAAATCTATTATTTTTAGTATTCGAGCTCTCCCTTTATTTTTTCTTCTTTTTTAAGGCAGAAACGATGCAAACTCTCATCTGCGTTCTAGCCCACTTGTGAACACTGAAATTGTTGTTTTAATATTTTGTCATATTGAAAAATGGTTATGAACCACACTAATAATGCTATTGTTTGTAAATTCCATTTGTATTGTTTATCATACATCATATTTAGACAGTTTTTCATCAGTTTTGGCAGATTTTTGAGCAGTTCTTGGGCTGGAAAATTTGAAATCAAACCAACCCGGCAGCACTGGACGTCATTCGTTTTTTTCAGGAGATATGAGAGTCTTTCTTCCACAAGTGAAATAAATTTACATTTCCATAAACGAGCTCGTCTCTGCTCTCTGTTCTCACAGACTGGAAGTCTCCTCGGTGCAGGACGACGTCACTCTCATGTCTCCTTCTCCCTCAGAAACTTTTGCTTCACACATACGGCGTCAAAAACAGTCACGTGTCAACGGTGATGCAACAACATAAAATAAAACTCGGTTTTCTTCCTTATTCTGCATTTATTACACTTTATATAGTCTGTTGTTTTCATGTCATGAGGCTCAGCTGTCTTAAATTTTATAAATGACATATTTTTTTGTTTGTTTTTGTTTGATTTAGAAGAAAATACCTGCAGATGAAGAAGTTTGGATGTGTGTCATGTCAGAGTGGATGTGAGAGGAGATGGAGGTGTGAGCACTGACACTGCCTTTGATGTTAAACTGGTATTTAGAGGTTAATGAGGCTGTTAGGAAGAGGTGAAGGAAACGCCTTTAAGTTCACACTCACACACACACACACACACGGGAAGTGTGTGTGCAGCTCCTGAGAGTCCTCTGCTGCTAATGAGGATCTCTGTTACATCAAGACAAGAAAGTATCAGGAGGTTTATTTAGATTATTATTCAGGATTTAATACAAGAGCTGAGTGCAGCTGTGGAAGAAGTTTTAAGGTTCTTGTAAGTAAAAGCAGCAAAAACAATATTGTAAAAGTCCTGCAACGAAACTCCACTTAAATACAGTGATGCACGTTGCAATGTTTTTAGGCATTTTTTGCAATGAAATTACAGAAACAAGTGAAAAAATTTTTTTATAGCCTAATTAATTAAAAAACAAAGTGAGAATAAAACTGCAGTGGCTCAGAATTACAAAAATTCTAACAAAATATATAGATATTTTTGTAAATGTAATGTTGTAAATGTAAAGTACACCTGATGGTGATTCCACAGAGAGACAACATCTCTTCAGAACTCAAACTCAAGTCAAAACAGCACAAAAGTGCACAGAGAATCGATACATGTCAGTAACAAGGACAAACATTGTTCTTTTCAGCACCTGTGACACAATAATAAAAGAAATACTGAGACGTACAAGTCTGACATTTGTGCACTAAAGTGCTGTGATGATGGAACTTGCAGGAAGCTTTAATATTTGGTCAAAACTGTGAAAAGGTTGCAGTGATTTGGGCAAAATGACAAAGCTGTGCTCTGCAGAATTCATGAAGAATAGCTGAATTTACATTAATTGTTGTGATCAACATCGCAGCTTCCTGGAGGGACTGATTATAACCATATTTCTGGTCTTTCTTTGATCTTACATTAATTATTTTTATTTTTTTGTAGTTTTTAGATGCGATTCAACACTTTAAATTCCTCCAGTGTTTGAAACAATTAATTCAAAAAAGTTTGTTTTGCCAAGAACTGATTTTACTGATAAAGTACAGAAATATTATCAACAAAATGTCCTGTATCTGTAAGAAAATGTAATCCAGCAGTCGTAAAGTCATTCTGCAGTAAAATGTCTCCTGCTGTGGCTGATTTCTGATTCTATGTGACATTATCAGATTGTTTGTATTAAATGCATCGATGTCAGAGCAGCAGTTAACAGTTGGAGCCGCTGCAGGTGTTATAAACACACAACAACACTGTTTGTGTAGTTACACTCAGCACCAGAAGGGGGAGACAGAGGCTCAACACGCAGGTTTGAATGAAACCACGTGAGAAATTTAAAAGTAAAATGTCTCTTTGGTGGAAGTGAGGACACCTCAGAGACATCTGAAACATCACAGGAGGAAAAACTACACAATGTTGTTGTTGTTGTTTGTTTTAAATAAAAGGAGGTTACAAACTAAACAGGTTTAGAATCGGTGGTTTTTCATTTGTTGTTTTGTGTAAAATCTAAATCTGACACATGACTGCAGCTTTCAGATAAATGCAGAAAGTATAAAACAGTTTGATATTTCCCTCTGAGATGTGGTGGAGTAGAAGAACAAGAACCTCTGACTTGTACTGAAGTTCAGTAAATGAACTCAGTGACTTTCCTCCATGTTTGTTTCACTGAGGTCTCTCGTGGCGTCTCTGTCGTGGTTTTCTTGTGACTGTACGTTCAGATAAGACGACGAGGACGTTGCAGACGTGGGGTCACTGGGTCACAGGTGTTCACGAGGGGAAATGATCCTCTGACACCAGACGGCACGCGCTGATATCGTCATGATCACGACTTGTTTGAGGAGATCAAACTCTTACCCAGGGCTGAACAAGTAATTCTGATTATTTTTATTGATACTGTGATTACGATATGATTTGTGATATTACAGGGAATTATAATTTTTACCTCATTATTAAAAGTTTCATTAAACGTCTGATTTTTGTGGCGAACTGTACCAAACAATGTAGAACTGCAATGATGATCAACTTTTAAATTCTAAAGTATTTTGATAATTGATTAATCAGTTTGGACCTTTTTTTTTTAAAGAAAATTGTCCAAGTTCTCTGATTTCAGCTCCTCAAATGTGAATATTTTCTGTTTTCTTTATTCCCCTCTGACAGTAAACTGAAGATCTTTGACTTTAGGAAACACTGATCAACATTTTCTGACATTTTATGGACCAAACAGCTAATCGATTAATGATAACTGATGATGAAAATCATCATCAGTTGCAGCCCGACAAAGAAGAATCTGATGTGTAGACCAGCTCGTCTCTGCAGCAACACAATCATTTTACAAACAAAATCTGGGTTTTAACAAATACTGAACCTCCTGTGATTTGAAAGCTGCAGTCGACCACATTGCGATTTGATGAAATTTAGATTAATTGTTGAGCCCCACAGTCTTTACATTAGATTTGTCAACAGAAAAATACAGAGTATCCGCAGACAGATCAACATATTTTATTGCAAAAATACGAGCAGTGCAACAGATCAGCAGATAAAACGTCTTCTTACAGGCACTCGTGTCACAGAGGCAGCAGCATTTATTATCTCAGTTTATCAGCAGCATGAAGATAAAATGACTTCAGTCAAACACACAGCAGTCCTGCAACGAATCCTCGTTCATGAAGTTTATAAAGTTCAGTTTGTGATGAAGCTGATTCGTTTGAAGATGATTTTTGAGGCTGCAGTTCAGAATCAGAAACGCAACCACAAGAAACTAAAGATGGAAATTAGCTAGCGAGCTAAATCTGGTACGAAGCATCTTTCTTATTGTATTTAGGACACGGTCCCCAGTATCAATTAATTTAATAAACTAAAAACATAATAAACTACAACCACAGACGTGTTTTTTACTGCCAAGCAAGTTTTCACATTACAAGGAATTTGGCTCAGTGTCGTGACGCGTAACAGTGAAAATAAACAAAGAAAAGAAAAAAAAAGGCAAAATCATAAAATAAATATAAAACAGAAATGTACAATTAAAAATATGTAAAATATAGTAAAAAAGAGCTGCAGCTGCACAGTGTTTAAAATAAAATTTAATAAAATCAAAGTTTGTGATGTTGATTTCTTTTTTTATGTTGTATTGATACATGGCAGCCAAGAATTGATCTTTTATTATATAAATTATTAATTTTGCAAACACTAATTAAAATCTTTGGTGCTATTTATCTATTTTTTCAGTCCTCTAGATGGTGCTAAGTTCTTTTCTGTCTGCACATCAGTCCCATTTTGCTGCAATAAAAACAACCGAAGTGAGACGAACGGACTAAAAAAAAACTTTATTTCATTATTTCATCAAAACTGATGTTTAAATTAAAATCAAAGTTTTCTTTTGGCAACATAATGTGCAGCTGAAAAAGGATAATAAACTGCAATATATGTTACTGCAAAATGTTTAAAACTGCAATAATATTTGATCGTGACTTCGATATCTGATAATATCAGATAGTGGGGTTGAATTGTGCAGAGTTCCTGTTATTTACCCTTAAATAACACAAACACCAGCCCGTATAATGAAAACAATACAGCTGCAGCACAAACTACATCCTCTAAAATGACCCTGCAGTTGAATCAGAACCTCTAACGGAGGATTTACTGCAGGACTCCGCGGACTCTGAGCTGCGGCTCCGGCAAAACAATGCAGGGTCGTCTTTGTCTGGTAAGAAAAACATTGAACTTTTCATCCTGTTAAAAAGTTCTGGTGGCCAAATGAAAACATGCAAGAGCAGCTTCCTGGTGGATGAACTTCACCTGTTCACCAATAACAGATAAGTATTGTAAAATGGCGTCTCTCAGTATCATAAACTTTCAGCATGTTAGCGTCGTGGATTTGTCACTCAGTTTTATTTCATTATCTCATCAGTACCTGAAGTAAAAACCCAGAATGATGCAGCCCTCTTGTCTCCAGGTTAAAATAATCCCCAGCTGAATTAATTCCAGCTTCGCCTCCTGCAGGAGCTCCTCTGGTGCGTTCAGGCGTTTCTCTCTGACGGAGGAATGAACTCCAGGCCGAGATGAGCAAAGATCTCCTCCTCTGACGTCGCTCTCAGATACTTTCTCTGGAAGAACAAAGAAAAATAAAATGACATCCTGATAAATCTGCAAGAAAAAAGACAAAGTATCAAATATGTTAAAAGGTGACTTTTTTCAGGGTGAATAAATAAAATAAAACGGTAATTTTTTTCACAGACGACCTCCATGATTATTAAAAATGACTAAAGGCCTCCAGGTGACACTGATCCTGTGAGAATCAGACTTCAGACACAAAAATATGGAAAAATACGGTCCAGAAAAATGCTGAAGTTTCCCTTTAAAGAGTTTAAAACTGCGGTCTGCAAACCTTTACAATTAAAAGAAAAAATAAAATAAAGAAAAAAAATTCTTTCTTTTCTTTTTTGAATCAACTGCAGTTTTATGGAACTCAAGAAGACAAAATATTAAAACCTTTTTTAAAATTCGGTGTATAAGCTACATATTTTTACAGCTGGAGAATCACTTTACACTGTAAAAAAAAAAAATAGGTGAGACATCTCAAAATTTCAATAGATTTTTGAGTTTTGAGCCAAACACAAACTCTGAAGTTTTGAAATAAACTTTTCCAACCTATAAAATTTATATTTCTTCTTTAGATAAACTTTGGTCACAGTGAGCTGCAAACCTGATTCGTCATCATTTTGATGCATTCAAATTAAATTAAAATATTAAAATAATAACCAGCATTCACTTTCACTTTTTTACATTTTTTTAAATTTAAGAGTTTGAGTTGAGCTCAAAACTCAAAAATCTATTAAGTTTTCTCAACTTTTTCATTTTTACAGTGTAGACCTGATAAATTTTTACAGTGTAGACCTGTGATACATTTTTACAGTGTAGACCTGTGATAATTTTGAAATGTAGAACTGTAAAATAATAAACAAACTTTTGATATTTTGTCCTGCTACAGGAGCCATTGGCAGTGAGACTAGATACATCACAGTGTAGTCTGTGAGCATTTTTGGAGACCTGTTAAAAGGAGTGTGTGGTTAATGTAAGAGTGTGTGTGTGTGTGTGTGTGTGGGGCGTGCGTGTGTGTGTGTACCTGTCTGTTATCATACAGAGCGTGGCTGCTCAGAGACATGTTCTTCTCGTGTCCGGCCCAGCGTCGCAGTTCTCTCTCAAACAGCTGTGGAGAACATGGAGTCAGTGTCTCGGTCTTAAACTCACGGTGGAACGTCCTGTTCTAGATCATTCATGAACCGTCACCTTGGATCCCGTCCAGCCCAGCAGAGCAAAAGCAAACTGGCTGATGGGCGAGACGACCAGGTCCACTCTGACAGCTCTCCACGTTCTGCGTCCAGCAGCAGGTTCCGTCTGATCCGCCTTCAGTCCGCCTTCGTCTTCACCAGGAACATCTGACACCTGATTTAAAGCGTGTGGACGTGGATCAGGTGTCTCTCGTTTCTCCCGTTCGCTCAGTTTAAAGATGGAGAAACACCTCTCGAAGCGGTCCATGTTGGAGGAGGGCCGACCAGGCCCGTCTTTAGACTCCAGGTAAGAGTTTCTGGTGGTTTTCTGGTACAACAGGAAACCCTGAAGAGACAGAAAACAGTTTGGTGCAGAGAGAATGTGGCTGATATGGATCCAGTTTATTAAAAAAGAGACACGACTTTATAAAAATCAGAGTTTACCTGCGACTCCAGCCAGGAGACCACTTTAGGCATCAGTCCCACCTCCCTGCCCTCCTCTGGGTGAGTTATCAGGAAGTCAACATCATGGCCGCTTGACTTTCCCCTGTAAATATTTTATTTAAACAATATTCTGAACACAGAAACATGAGACTCTCCTGGAAAATGAAACGATGCTACAGACCAACATGCCATTGTTTTTAATTACTGTATTTTAACCAAGAAAAACTGTAGAAATCTCTTCGATCTTAATGTTTGGATTTGTTCAAACTGGTCTTCACCTCCTGAATCCTCCAATCAGAGTCATGTGTGCGTCTGGTAACACAGACCGAACAGCCTCCTCCACGATCTCACCGATGAGTCAGCCTCAGCCTTAGTGACCGGCTGGTTGAGGTCCTCGTAGTGCTCGAGGCCTGAAAACACGAGAAACGATCGATTCAGAGAGAAACTTGATCAAACACAGAATGATCGCAGACGCTAACGCAGGTAGACCACACACACACACACACCTGCTTGCTGAGCTCGATTGAGAGTTTGTCCTGAATCCTGCAGCTGCTGAAGGCTCAGGATCCCGTCTCTGATCCACCGATCTGCTGTTTTTGATCCGACTCCGAAAATACCTGTTAGGACCTGAAATAACATAACACAGTATCATAACGGTCACTTTAATGATTTTATGATCAGTTTAACACTGTAGATGAATGTATGTTACAAATAACATTTCTGCAACACGTTTTCCTGTGAAACTCCAGCAGAGTTCTGTGGACTAAAAAACTAAACCGCCTTCAGTCAGCATGAAGGTGAGCAGATAATGACTGAATTTTCATTTTTGGGTGAACTGTCCCTTTAACACAGACATGAAAATGTTGGCAGGTGCATTATTATCACTATTTAAACGTCCTGCAGGTGAGATTATTTTACACTTTACATGGAGGAAGGAAAGTGAAATTCTTATTTTTACACAACAACAACGTGAAGTGTTTTTAATTTGGTTTCTTAACTGAAAATATTAGTTCACTGGTTAATTATTTAATTTAGAATAAATATTGTCGATTTTTAGCATCAAAAGTATCTTGATTTCCACTTTGAACCAAAATAACATCTGATCTGGATTCTGCACATCTCTTGGTTCTGAAGTACCCAAATCTGAGACTTAATCCTGCCTGGATTATTCTGATCTGGATTAAAAGTTTTGAAATACTGATCCCAGGTGACTGCGACCATCAGCTGACGTACCTTCAGTGCTTTATATCGCTCAGACTGCTTTGTGGATTCAACTTCACTTGATGCTCCGTTCTCCAAAATATCCTACGAAAAAATAATAAAAAATCTGATGAAATCTTCTTGTGATAAAGCAGTCAGAAGAAGGTCAGAAAATCTCAATAAAAGGGACGTTTTTGACTTTGATGACTCTGAGTGAATGTTCTCCGAGGCAGGGCAGCCCTCTGAGCTGCGTCATGGCCGTCACCGGTTCGGGGAGAGCCTTCAGCACGGCGGCGGCCCGTCGAAACGCGACGCCTCGTCCTTCCTCCTCGCTGAGCTCAGCGTTTTCAGCCAGGAGAGACAGAGCGTCCTGAGACAGAAGACAGAACAGCTTCTTTTTTTTTTTTACTGCCGGTGTTGTTATATAAGGTGTGTGTGTGTGTGTGTGTTTTGCTGGGGGACGTACAGTGAGGACGGTGTTATGGTTTTCCAGGGTCGTCCTCCTCTGACAGGCGTAGCTGGGAACAGAAAACACCACAACCTCTGCTTCATCCTGCAGCTCCTGAAAGACACAAGAGTCAGAAAACAGCTGGAAATAACTACAAGACCTGCAAACATCAAACCGCTGAAAGTTTCCTCAACGTCTCCACGTCTGATTTAATAACACGTGATTCAGCTCCTCTGCTGCTTTTAATCACACGTAAACGTCATGAATGTAAGATTTTTATGTGGATAAAAAGCAGAACTCCCTCCTTTCTGCGCTCATCTCTCTCCTTTCAGACACAACCGACAAATATGTGGAATAATTACAGAATTTAAAAACAAAAAATGATGCTGCTCATCATAAAACGTGGAAGGTGGGCAGAGAAAAAAAACAGGGACTTTAAACTCCAGGAGAACGACGGGAAGAGAGGAGGAAGATGAAAAGAGTTGGAAATTATGGGATGGATATTTCATCATTGATCAGGTTCAGATAATTTCTATCATATATATCATTTATATTGTTTATATAGTAGATTAACTGTGTGTTTTCATGCCAGATTTGCTCACAGAGTTTGGAAAAAACAGAACAGATGCAGAATTTATCGCTGCAGATCACGAGCAGGTCACAGAGCTCCGCAACAGAGCTGCAACTGTTTTCATAGTTGATTAATCGGTACATTATTTTCTTAATCAATCAATTAATAATTGGTGGTTAATGGTGGAAAATGTTGATCAGTGTTTCCTGAACCCCACGACGGCATCCTTTAATCCACACGGTTAAACAATAAAAAATATTCACATTTGATCTGAAATCTGAGAATTTTGACTTTTGTTCTTTTAAAAAATGACTTAAAACGATTAATCGATCATCAAAATAGTTGGTGATTAATGTGATAATCGATTAATGATTGATTAATTATTGCAGCTCTACTCTGCACAGCAGTGGACTGTGTGTTCAGCCCAGTGAATTAACACGTGTGCAGAATGGAGGTGAACAACATGACGCGTGTTTCTGATCTTTACAATCAGCACAGTTTCAATGTGAACTCGCAAGATTAGTGGCACAAATTCAGTGTTTTTTATTTAATACTATTAAACATTTGTGTGCAATTTTGTCATTAGTCAATTTGTCAAAATTTAAAACTTTGAGACCTGTGATAAATGAAAATTAAAATGTAATAAAAACCCACACGGAGCCACTGGAGAGGGACTAAAGAGAAACATGCAGCTCTGGAGCCGCAGGTTGTAGAAACCTGGTTTATACTGATGTCGTTGCTGAAGATATTAAAGATTTCACACAAATAAACAGAACTAAATGACATATTTACTGCAGAATAACATTACTCAGTAAAATGTGATGATTTTTAGATAAATATGTGTGTGAGGTCGAGCACATCAGTGTCTCTTTAGTTGTGTGAAGTGAAATGTAATAAAAATGTCAAATTAAAACAGCACCTGTAGTTTATGTCGGTCCAGTATTTCAACAGGACGTCCTGCCCGCATGCTCTCTGTGAACCAGCTGACGTCCAGGAGGTGAGCAGGAGTTCGACCTTTGACCTGCGAGTCGAGCCACGTCCTGACCTCCTCGCCGCTGTTGTTCTCAGAAATGACGTGTGTCACACTTTCACTGTAAAAAAACAAGACAAAATTCAACATGTGAAACAAAAACTGACAAACTTCCTGATGGACGAAACACACGACACACTCGTCTTTAAATTAGTCAGCTGGTTCACTTTTCTTCTTTAGATAAAATATTTGAGTTTTAGAAACCCAAAAAAATGTGTTTAAAAAAATATAGAGTAAATTCATTTCAGTGAAAGTGACAAATGGTTAGAATTTTAATATTTTCAATTAATTTTTGGGCAAATAATAATAATCAGGTTTACAGCTGACATTTTTTCAGTTTCTAAAACTCAAACATTCAAGTTTATCTAAAGAAAAAAACATAAATTATCTCAACTAAATTTTATAAGTCGACAAAACTTAAAGTTCATTTCAGAACTTCAGAGTCTGAGTTGGGCTCAAAACTCAAAACTTATAAAAGTTTGACGATTTTTTCACAGTGTAAAGTGATTCTTACATTCTCTGACTGTATAAATATGTAGCCTGCACACTGAATTTAAAAATAATAATAATAATTTTTTAAACGGTGCTTTTTCCTCTAAATTTTGTCATCATCTTGAGGTCATTATAGATGCCAAATAAAATAAAAAAAACCCAGAAAACTCTTCAGGGAAAAGAGAGAATTTAACAGTTGAAGCTCCAGACAGACTTTCTTTTTCTTCTTGATTTTAAAGGTTGCAGTCTCCTCCTCTCGTGTCTAAACTCATGATAAATAAAGTTATTTATCCGGACTCACCTGAACGTCTCCTCCACCTGGAATCCTTTCTTTCGTCCGAGCTGAGAGAGAAACGTTTTCCGACTGGCTCCCATTTTTCTCTCCAGCAGGAACAAAACAACCTGAGGAAACTGGTTTGGTCCTTTCTCTCCACTGCAGCCACTCCCAGTGCTCCCAGTGCTCCCAGTGTGTGATGGGATGACCTTTCTCCTCTTTAACGGCACCATGGTTCAACAGCAGATAAAAAGACTACAAACATGTCAGGATAAATGTTCCGTGTTCACTCACCTGCTGTCAGTTTGCTTTTAAAAAGCGATTCATCATAAAATATTCATGACGATTCATAAAATGATACGACGTAGTTACGTTAAAGGGTCTGACGTAACGGAGTTTATCTTCTAAAGCAGGGAAATGAAACCACGTCAAGCAGCTGTGTTACTGCTCCTGTGCATCATCAAAATACCTCCGACCGGAAACAAAGCGCGACACGTGCAAACGTCCGAGTGGAGATATGGAAGAAAAAGATATGAAGACATAAAAAAAAAGATATAAACGTCAACTGTGATAAAAGAAAAAAATACTTGTGGTCAGCAAAATTAAGAAGCACATTGTGCCATTACAAAAAATAACAAACAACATGCAGCATATGGAAACATGACTGCATTAAAAAAAACTTTTTCACGAAAAATAAATAAATAAAATAAATAAAATGAAAAACAACTCTGTTTTCTGAATTAATTTGACATATTTCATGTTTAAAATTCATCCAAATTATTTAATGAATTCAGTAAAAAAAAAAAAATTACAAGCCATTTTATTACATGACAAATTTATTTCAATGTGTCAGGAAAACAGCTGATTTTTTCATGAAAACTTATTTCAGTTCAGAAAGAAACAGAGAAAAAATATTTTTCTCAAGTGAATGCAGAACACTGCTGTGGATAAAAATGATCAGTCAAACCAATGAGAAAAAAAAAATCCTTCCAGTCTTTATAATGAGAAGAAATCTAGAAGTTAGGGCAATTACAAAAAAATACATAAAAAATTGCAAACAAATGCATATAACTATTTTACTTATTATTATTTATTTATCTATTTGTTATTTATCGGTGCTTGATGGCCTTTGGGGCAGTGGGAGAACTGTGAGGGGGGCAACAGAAGCTGCGGGGGGCTACATTTGGGAACCCTTGAAGTAAAGTACAAGAACCTCAAATGAGAACTTAGGCACAGTAATCGAGTAGATGTACTCTCCACCACTGACTGTGAAGTGAACACACTGGTGAACAGAGCTGTTTCTTCCACCCGCAGGCGATGAAGATGATAAACTGTCTGCAGGAGCCTCCAGCCTCCCTCAGCTCAGCAGAACACCGTCAGCTGTCAGCTTGTTTCACGGTTTGACGGGCAGCAGGTCAGGCGTGACTGAACCGACTGATTTCTACCTGCCTGAGAGACACCTCATCATGAACAGCTGCAGAAAAAAAAAAAACATTAACTGCAGCTAAATTCAGAGACTGTTGAAACATGATGTTCAGATCATTTAATCCTCATTTCTCAGTTCAGAGACACAAACCACAGAGGATCCTGATAAATAAACATGAATCATTATAACTTCAGCTACAATATGTCAATATACTGTAAATATAATGTATAAATCAGGAGTCTGAAATCTTTTCCCTGAAGACTTCTCTGTTTTTTTATTCACATCCATAGCATCCATGAAAATCTTTAAAAAATTGACCTTTATCATTTTTGCCAGCCAGAAGGAGCCACTGGAGAGGAGCCGCAGGTGGGAGAGCCCTTGCTGTGGTTCCATGGTGTAATGGTGAGCACTCTGGACTTTGAATCCAGTGATCCGAGTTCAAATCTCGGTGGAACCTCATTTAAAGATAACAATGGACACTGAAAAAGTTAAAGGACCAGTGTGTCAGATTTGGTGATGGTTTGCAGATCTCAAGCATGTTGCCTCACTCCCAGCTTTTAAGAGAACCTACAGCAGAACTTTGATATGATGCTGCTTCCTTGTCTTTCACTGTCTGTTCACCACTCACACATATAATGATTCACAGTGACTGTAATACTCTACTATTATCTACTGTAACAGTCTAAGTTTTCTCAGTTATCTCAGAAACAACTTCTAAAGTCAAAATTCTTTAATCATTTTTAATCTCTCAGAGAGTTTTTCTCACTAAGCTTGGATGCCAGTTATTTTCCCTCGAGGTTATATTTGACTTCTTGAATAAAACTCACACTTTTCAGTTGTGAATGAATCAACAGTATTAAATCAGTGTAGCTGCAAGCTGGACTGGATTTTGCAGCCTCAGTTAACAGACTGGTAGCACCTGAATGCAACTGCATGTTTTTACCTTTAGCAGGGTTTGAACTCACAACCTCTGTGTCTAAAAGAGCCTTTGTGTGCTCAGATGAGGTGACTTCATGACTGCACCACTGAGGAATTATGTCTTACAGCATGAGGCACTGACAATGTTTAAATTTAAAATGCAATGAAAGAAAGATATTGAATATCACTGCATAATAACAGTTTGACCGAGCTGAACAGCTTTCAGAACACTTGATATCTACCATCTGTGTTCATTTTGGTAAAATTTAATTTGAGTTCCAGCAGTTTTGCTTCTTGGACCCTTAAAAGTTGATCCATCCAAAGTTTAGTCTCTCAGGATTGATGGAGGTGAATCTTCTGCAGATTCTCCCTCAGTCTGATCCTCTTTCTCTCTTTGGTTGGTTGACTTCATCAGTACTGAAGACGGTTCAGTGGTCAAAGACGTTGACTGGTGACGTGGAGACATGAGATCAAACCCCGACCGAGACTACCTGAGGTATGTGACAAAAGTGTGTGTGTGTGTGTTTGTGTGTCTGTGTTTAAAAAACTAAAATACTCAACAAAAAAAGCAAAAACAAACCAAAAATAAACCCGTCCGAAGCCGCCTTGCGTACATTTCTCGTCGTCGTGAATTTCCGCCATTCTCCGATTTCATCACATCTGATCTTCAAGGGAACAAAGAACAGGTGAGTCCAGGTGGGTCGAGCTGGCTGGCTTGATAAAAGCCAGCTAGTGAGACAGGTTTTAGTGACTGAATGATTTCTGACTTATTATTTAATGTAAAGGACAGTTGTCAGTTCTAACAGCACTTTCACATCACAGTCACTGACCTCCTCTTAATAAATACATTCATGAACATTAAATCTTCATTAAATCAACAATAATAAACCAGTGCAGCTGCAGGAGGCACAGTGCAGAGTTTTAGAAAAAAGAGCTTTTAAAGCAGACAGAGACGGAGACTTGAACCCAGAACGTTTATCCCTGCAGGTGGGTTGACTGACAACATGCAGTGGTTCTGTGCTGTGATGGTGAGAACCCTGGACTTTGAAACCAGTGATCCGAGTTCAAATCTCGGTTGAACCTCATTTAAATGTGACAGAGAAAAAGATCAATGGACACTCAAGCTGAAAGTCTTAAAGGACTGTGTATGTAGGATGTAGCGAGCTTCACCCTCCCCTTCCACGAGCTGCTCTCACTGTAGATATAAACTACAAAATATAAGATAAAAATATTCTTTTTTCAGCTGATCACACACTAATGAAAACATGCCTCTTTATTATATTCTGCCATATTTTACCAATAAACCCCCTTGAATCTGACAGACAGGACCTCTGATCCTTGTCTTTCACTGTCCCCCTGTCTCAGGTCCATTTTAGAACTTCTTTATATGTTTTGGTGTATTAAAGGGACAGTTCACCCTTAAATCAAAAATATCCCTCTGTATTTTCCCCTGGTCTGTAGTGTTATTTATCCATCTGAATTCTTTTAGTGCGAGCTGCAGAGTTTTGGAGATATCGGCCATAGAGATGTCTGCATTCTCTCTCTCTTTAATCAAACTAAACTGAATGGCTTGTGGGGCTCAAAGCAACCAAAAATACATTTGAAAAAATTAAAACCACTTTCTCTTTTCAGAAATCACAACAAGGTTACCTTAAATACTCCACAAACTTTATTGCAAGCAGTTCTATGTAGGAACTACTTTCTTTCTACTCTTATATTCTACTACAGAAGTGGCTCCTGTGCAGTCTTTAAACCTTTTAATAAGACTTTAAGCATATTACTCACTTCCTTAAATCTGAGTTACAGTTTTGTGATTTCTTCTGCATGTAATGGTTCCATGGTGTAATGGTGAGCACTCTGGACTTTGAATCCAGTGATCCGAGTTCAAATCTCGGTGGAACCTCATTTAAAGATCAATGGACGTTCAAACTGTGTTAAAGGACCAGTCTGTAGGATTCAGTCTCAGCTTGGAATTTGTCCCACTATGAAGGAGAACCTACACTGGCTATGACAAATACAAGAGGTCCTGAGATACGAACCACCAGACTGAAGAGCAGCTCCTGTGAGACAGTTTCCCTCATCCTCAGCACTCTACGGTATATACATATATAGTCAATATTTTTATTTATCTCTACAATCAATTACAATCAACCAATCAAAGAGTAAACTATTATATTCCTCCTCTCCCTTATTTTACCAATAAATCCCCCTAAATCTGACTCACTGGATCTTTGATACTGCTCTCTTGTCCTTGTTTTTTTCTGTCCCTCTCTCAGGTCAATTTTAAAACTGTTTTATCAGTTTAGTGAATTAATCCCACTGTGTGTGTTGGTCTGTCTGAGTTTTTTATGGTCTTCTTCCGCCCCCTAGTGGCCAAAAAGTGATTTATGCAGCTTTAACCAATATATTTATCTTTCTGATACAGACACAAGCTGAAAATATTTCATACATATTTTCTATATTTGCTCCATCAGTGTTAAGTATTCTCACCTGTAGTGTATTACATTTGCTGGATGAGCAAAAAACAGACGTTTTATTTAGGTTATTTTAGATATTAACTGTGTCTTCAATGGCTTTGCAGAAAATGTACTATATCATGAACAACAGCATGATATAGTACATAATACAGTGGTAACTATAGCATATATCCAAGCACACAGCGCTGGTAGATTTGTATCTCTAATTCTGTACATTATCTCACAACACAACCTTCTACAAAGGCTTTCAATACATTCAGAAGCTCCTTAAACTTGTTTGTAAATGAGCCCTGCTGTGAACTGAGCCAACATGACACACAGAGAAGAGTCAGAAAGATCAGCTGCTGAAACGTGTCTCCCATAGATTTTGCTGTAATGTTGAATCACCAATAGAGGGCGCTCAAAGACCACCAATCACTGCTACAACAGCGAGTTTTACCGAGAAATCTCTGTCTTCTGTGAGAGTTTGCTGTGAGACATAATTACTTGGAAAGTCTGTGCTCCACATGCATGAATCAAATGTGTTATACTTTATATAAAACTGACATTTTAAATCTAAAATAACTCAGTCAGCAGATCGGGAGCACCTGTGCACGTCTGCATTTTTTAATCTTCATCTGTACTGAGTGCTGCCCTGAGCAGGATTTGAACTCACAACCTTTGGCTCTAAAAGTTTAAAAAAACAGGAACTGCATCTTAAAGACTGAACCACAGGAAGGACAGCAGCAGCACATGTGCCAGACTGAGATATTTCTGTCTGTTTAAACTTAAAAAAAAAAATCATTCTGCTGGTTTCAGGTGTATTTTTAAATATTTTGGTGATGTTTGATGCAACTTTGAGCAAAAAAGAAAAAAAATCTTGTGCATAAAGCACAAATTAAAGCCGTTTGACCAATGTGAGCAGGATTCAAAACACCTGATATCTACTATCTATCTATCTATCTATCTATCTATCTATCTATCTATCTATCTAAACATCTGTGTCAGCGTTTGTAAAAATTTGAATTGAGTTCCTGCAGCTTTGTTTCTTCGACCCTTAAAAGTCAGATAATCGATCCAAGCCAGCTAGTGAGACGGGTTTTTATGTCTCACAATACTGAATGATTCTTGTCTTGTTGTTGAATAAAAACAACAGTTGTCAGTTGTAACAGTACTTTCACAAGTGTTTGCAGAAATTTGCACGTTGACTCGACTTGAACAACAGTCACTGATCCCCTCATGATAATGAACATTAACTCTGAGTTAAATCAACAAGAAAAGAAAAGGGAGCCTGCACACTTCAACATGGAGAGAAGCTTGACAGCCCTAGTTACGGTTGCTAACCTATGATTGGACAAGTACTGTTTAGAGGCGGGGCTTAGCGAAGGGTCAGTTGAACTCAGGAGCTTTGTTCGCACAGATATGGTTTATTCTAGTAATGACCTTAAGTGTTTTGATATGGCAGTGTCAAAGGCAGACGAGGAATCATGGTTACAGTTAATAATAAACCAGAGGGTAATCAAACTTCGCACTTACCGCCTTTTTAAGGATACATTTGAGACAGAGCCCTATGTACAAAATATATTATCAAGGCAGCGTCGAAGTGCCTTTGTTAAATTCAGATGTGGAGTTGCTCCTTTAGCAATAGAAACGGTAGATATACAAACACCCCAGTGGACAGACGTTACTGTACTGTATGTAATAATGGCTCCATGGAATCAGAAGCCCATGTTCTTTTACACTGTGGCATCTATGTGGACATTTGTGATGAACTATTTCATACACTATCTAAGCATATTGTTAATTTTAATGATCTTGATGATACAAATAAATTGTGTGTAATTTTATCTGGTAAACATTGCATTAACGAATGTGCCAAAGCCTGCCACCTCATTCTAAATAAAAGACTGTTTTTTTATGAGTTCCAATTTATAAAACAACCGTTTGTGCTTTGTCTCCTTGGTACCATATTGTGCTTTTTGCAGACCCTATTGTAATCCAGCTGCAGACCTATCTTTCTGCTTTCTTTCTTTCTTTCTTTCTTTTCTTTCTTTCTTTCTTTCTTTCTTTTCTTCTTCTTCCGAGGAAATCCTACTTCCCATGCACGAAAAATGACCAAACTTTGCACAAAGGTCCAGTCCCATGTCAGATTGCCTCAGCTGCAAAAACAGGCCAATAGTCCTGATGGTGGTGCTACAGCAAGCCTCTAAAGTTCAAAATTTTGAAAATTCATAATAAATCAACCATATTTTGCTACAGATTTACAACTTTCACCAATGTAGCCCCAATACTGAAGAACTTTTGTACATTTAAACCTATTGCAAATTATGAAGTCCATCACTCTGTTTTTTTTCAAAAACTGTAAAACTTATTAAACCTATCTCCTCCCACAATTTTTGCTCAATTGGCACCAAACTTGCTACAGAGCATCTTCAGACTGTCCTACACAAACACATCCACACAGATTTTTGATTTATCAAAAATTGAGCCTACAGTGCATCAAAATGTTTGACTGTAAACGGTATTATAAACATATACTTGCAAATTCTTGCTAAATACATTTTCAATGTTCATGAAAAAAAATGACAAAATTTTGGAGTCATGGTAGATGATGTTTGGAAAATATCAGAATTTTATCTCAAAAACTGAATTTTTTACAGCATTTTGAATTTCACTCTCATGCGAACAATTGGAGTCAATGCAAAAATGTCATTTTTAAACATCAGTTTTTCACTTTTGGAGCCAATAAATCATTGTTAAAAACTAATGACCAACATCTCCATGCTGTCTAGATGCAATTTGTGTATTTTGGGATTTTTGTCTCAATAACTGAATTTTTGACAGCCATTTGAAATCTGCCTTTACATGCAAACAGCTGCTGTCTTGCACACAGGTGACTGCTTAGTCAATTTGTGAAGCTACAAGTGGTGTTTCCATTTGCCAATTAGCTCAGTGAGATAGAGGATGGTTCTTGGTGTTGAAGGTTGTGAGTTCAAGCCTCAGCTTGTACAACATTTCCATATGAGAAATCTACCCAAACTTTTCACAAAGGTCCAGTCCCATGCCAGATGTCCTCAACTGGAAACACAAGACAATAGTCCTGATGGTGGCGCTACAGCAAGCCTCTAAATTTCAAAACTTTGAAAATTCACAACAAATCAACCATATGTGCTACAGCTTTGGAACTTTCACTTTGAAATGTTCTTTTCCATGGCATGGATGGCTGCTGCCTGGCACCCTGATCCTTGGCTTAGTCAATTTGTGAAGCCACACATAACTGTCACTTGCCAATTAGCTCAGTGAGATAAAAGTGGACTTCAGTGTCAGAAGTCGTGAGTTTGAGCCTCAGCTAAGGCAGGATGGACTTTCAAAATGAAAGCCTTATGTTCAGGTAGCATGCTATGTGGATTAGAGACTACTAAGATTTAAAAAATTATGATTCAGGGAGTTTTGGGAAGAGACAAATACTCTTTATCAACACGTTTCCCTGTTATCCCTTGTCTCTTTTCCCTGTTTATTTGGCTTAGCTATCAGTCAATATGCAGAGTCTCTTGTGCCAGAAATTGTGAGTTCAAGCCTCAACTGATGTAAAATGCACATTAGAATGCCACCTTTTTTTCATCTTCCTACACTCTGCTTGTTGCTCAGAATTGCCTAATTTTGCCTAAAATTGCCCGGCCCCGACCATTGCTGCGCAGCAGCTATAATTTTAGTTGGTGTCTCACAACTCTTTTTGAGTGGTTCCCCAACACTTCTTAATTTTGTCAAAGGGAGGGGGGTAATCTGACTGAACTCTGTATTTATATACCTCTGTATTTATTTTCATACTGTGTTGTGGAGTGACACCGAAATAAAGTATATCTATCTCGTATCCTCAGATGAGGTGACTTTCACTGTCAGGTAAAGAAATGTTGCCTTTGAGTTTATCAGTGCGTAAATATTTGGAGTTAGCATCACGTGTACTCTTTGATTATAGTTAATTAAAATGATTGATTAAGTCATCTCAAATATTACAGGAAAAAAAAACTGTCACTCAACATTTTTAAGTTTCTAAACTTCTGAACAAATTTTAAATTTCACTTCTTATTACAAATAATGATTCTGAGCTTTGGGTTTTACAGTGTAGTTTCAGATCTGACTTCTCACACAGCCCTGGTGGTTTCCTCAGTCATTTGGTCTGAAGCCAGAGAAACCTTTTTAGGTCCTGTTTGACTCAACAAAATCACACCTTCCTCTGAGTGTCTCTGGTTGTGAGTTGAAGCTCTGTGTGACGCAGAATAAACAAGCTGATACCTGTTTGTCTGTTACGCTGTGCGGACCAGAAACTCATGATTCAACAATATTTTAATGTAAGACGTTTTAATAATTATGGCGCGGGCAGAGCTGTCGACAGATCCTGGTTTGTCATCCAAACAACAGTTATGAGTCACCACGCTGCAGGTTTGAAGATGTTCTCCTGCTCCAACACACCTGAATCAAATATTCAGGTGTTTCTCAGGTTTCAGCAGAGGCTTGATGACGAGATGACGGGCAGCATTTTCTCTTTCAACAGGACCATGACCTGCCCAGGCTGTTTAAGATGGTACAGCATGTGTGGATCAGAGACACAAGATTTACTTTTAGTTTTAAATAATTATGATCCAGGCGGCTCTGCAGACGCACCTTCATGTTTTTCTCATTTGTCTTCGTCCTCTGTCTTCTTCCTCTTCCTCAAAATGCCTCAACTTACTGCTGCCCAGCAGTTAGAGTTATTTTATTAATTCCCTTGAGGGAAATTAAAATTTCCTTTTCTTTTTTTTAACATATTTTTTTTAAATTGACATTCTGCATCAAACACATTTCCATAAATTTGAATTTCAGATATTTTATACATACATCATCCATTTATATTTATCTGAAATGACTTATTTTGAGATTTGTAACAAACACACATTATTGTTCCAAACTGATTATTTATGTTAATACACATCTTTAAACTAGAAAAACTGGTAAAATAGTTGTCTTTTAAAATAAAATAAAAAGTCTCTGTCTGTTGAATTGAATATAAAATGAAATTTTATATTTAAATTTATATATTATAAATATATATATTCATATTTTAAGTATGTTGAGGCTTTCTGTAGTGGACTGAATATCATATAATATAAAATAAAAGTATATAACATAAAACATAATATAATATCATGTACTACAGACTATAATATAATATTGGCTTGTATAATAAAATACAATGTCATAGAATATAGTATCTATAGTTAAATATATTTAAGTAATAAATAAGTATTTTTTTTTTAAATAAATGACTTTCTATGTTGGATAATATAATGTAACAAAATAAATCATGAAATTTAGTTTTTAAATAATGACTTTCTATATTAAATATAATGGGAGCTGTAGTGTGATAAATTACGGAAGTACTTTTAAATAAATATGTCTATATTTAACATAATAAATCTAATGTAATCTAATGTAATCTAATATACATATACTATACTATAATATAATATAATATTTGTTATTAAATGAAACATTTGTGTAAGTTATTAAATGTGATTGTGGTTACCATGGTAACCGTGTGTCCGTCCTTTCAGGATCATAAAGTTGTTAAATGAGTGAAGTTGTATTAAAGTTGTGTGAAGTCATGTTGAACAGTGTGTTCTCAGTGTTTCACTCCTCCCACTGATCATATGACCTCCAACACTGACTGCACTTCCTCAAACTCAAACTCTCAGTGTGTTGTGTGTGTGTGTGTGTGTGTGTGTGTGTGTGTGTGTGTGTGTGTGTGTGAGTGTGTGTGTATGAGTGTGTCTGACCAGCCTCATTCACACACACACAGACACACTCCCCTCTGAGCAGGAAACGAAACCGAGCTTCAGTTGAGCAGCGCAGTGAACAGAGAGTGTGTGTGTCAGTGACAGAGTGTGTGTGAGTGTGTGTGTGTGTGTAGCAGCTGCAGGCCCGGTTCTGCTGCGGTGCGCGAGGCCTAATGGCAGGTCTGAGGAGCGGATCAGGAGCGACCGTCGCCCCCCACGCGGGACTCCCAGCAGCCCTCACGCTCCTCGCGCTGCTGTCGGCGCTGCTGCTCACCTGTTGCGTCAGGTGCGCCGAACCGAGCGTCAAACCGAGCAACATCATCCTGATCGTGACCGACGACCAGGACGTTCAGCTGGGGGGGATGGTGAGTGAAAAACACCTATCAATAATCACATGTATTGATCCTAAACAGACCTGTGAGCGTGTTTTTCATGCTCCTGCCTTCACACACACACCTGTCAGAGTGTATGGTGTGTTTATAATGATGTAAAGTTAAGTTTAGAGTCACCTTATCACACTTTATGGTGTTTTTATCACATTATTATCCACAATTAAAACAGAAGCTCAGAACTGGACTGTGCAGTCTGCTGGTCTCAGGAAACTACAAGTTCATTAATCAATTTAGCTGACAGGTAGAGAATTAATGTACATCAGTCTCTAATAATAATAATGATAACTTAATGTATGTAGCACCTCTTAAAATACAAAGTGCTCTGACAGGCAAAGTAAAAGAGCAGGAGACCCAGGAGGCAAAATAACAACAGCAGGCAACATAGTGAGGCCGAAAAAAACATCTTAAGTTGAAGAAGACATTAAAACAAAGAAAACGAAAATAAGACAGATCAGGAAAACAAGCAAACAAGTAAACGTATCAATAAAAATAAAGGGATAAGAACAGTCGATGTAAATAAAGATGGAATAGATAATGAGACGACATCCTGTGATGTTAATTTAAATAAACACAAATAAAAGAATAAAGAAGATTAAAATGGTTTAAGCGACGACATCACAAAAGAGAAAGTCTATTTAAAAAAAAAGTTGCGTAACAGTTTATTGATCCTCAGGAGACAGATGAAGGTGAACACAGGAAATAAATGATCAAGAGAGCGAGATCATAAATAAGAAGTATTAAATTAGGGCTATAAAGTTATAAAGTGAAGACCAGAGGAAGAACTGTGTAAAGGAGATAATAATAATTATAGATTAAGAGTCCGGCTGCTCTGTGGGTCGAACTTTCTCACAGTGACGATGCTAACGTGTTGATGCTAAACATATATAAAGTTCACCATAGTTACCGGTCATGACAGCGTGTGGCGGGGATTGTTTGAGTCTGTGTGTGTGTTGTTCAACCTTCAATTTGTTAATATCTTTTAAATAAATAATACTGTCTGATATCGATCACTGACCCCTGAATAGAATTGGCAAATATCATATTGTTGCCCAAACAATAAACCTGATATCAGATCATGATTAAACTCGTGATATATAATCACCCCAGAGGACACTTCCTCATGTTTTGTTGTTTCTTGTTACAGGGCGCGCGCGCATTCAGGAGGAAAAACGTCTTTGGTAGCTGGTCAGAAGATTCTCGTCAACAGTTGTAATCAACGTACATGCAGCATAATTTAGTAAATAATTATTGATACAATCATAAAATGCCACATCACATCGCACTTTATCACATTATATCTACCAAAGGGCGTCCAGGAGGGCAGTCTTGCGTTGTTTTTTCGAAACATGGGGGCAGCCCTTTTCCTATTGAGTCCTGCGAATGCTTCGCCAGGTGTTTTGTGTCGATCTGTGGAGATTTTGTGCAAGATGCAGCCGCACAACTTTAAAGGTGTATAGTTGAGATCAAAATGAAGGCAGAGTTCTGAGTTGGGTGTGATCCGAGCAAGTCGCCAGAATTAAGGGGGAATGAATCATATTCGTAGCGCCACCTGCTGGCAACAGGAAATTAGAGGCCCTAAACTCTTACGAGCAGCGACAAAACTTAAGAAAGTTTATTTGAACATAAACAGTGGTGCACTGCACGAGCTGTTGTGTACAAACGTTCACTGCACTTTACTGGATTTTCTATACGGTGGTATTTATATGCGTTTAACGCCGCTGACGCACCCACCAAACCAGAGAAAACGTCCCTCAAAACCGGTTGCACACTATTTTGAGAAAACACGTTCAATCTGGAAGCCACAAGAAAACTGTGTCCCAGATCTGACTGCTGTAGAACAAATGAGCCGCAACTTATAATTATCTTCATTAGCAATCAGTCTGCTGGTTGTTTTCTCAGTTGATTGTCCGTGTGGTCTATGTGTGACCAACAGTGAAAAACTTAAAAATATCCAGCCGACTGTTGTACAGGACGAGGAACAGCAGCAAATACTCACATTTGAGAAAAACATTTAGCTCCTTGGCTTTAAAAAATGACTTAAACAATTAATTGATTATCAAAATATTTGCGTTTCAGTATGCATCATTATCTGTCAATCAATCAGTCGACTAATCGTGTTCAATCTAGACCAAATAATGATAGATAAATGGTAAAATAATCAATAGTTCCAGCTGTTATACCCAGCTCTTTCAGACAATAACAAACACGGGAGGTCCACCCAGTAACTGTTAATTAAACAAAGACTTCATTAAGGTTAATAAGTGCTCATAGACCTTCTCAGTTTATTGTTATTTATAGATCAGAGTTTGTTTTGTCCTTTGACTTCTCTCTGGGCTCTTTTGCATGTTATGACACTTAGCATGTCTGTCTGTTCTTGTTCCTGTTCTGCAGAACCCGATGAAGAAAACTAAAGCCTTAATAGGAGATGCAGGAGCCACGTTTGTGAATGCTGTGAGTACAAAGTGGAAGAAAATGAATGTATATTAACTAATGTGCTTATTTTTGGGTACTTGTACCTGAGTATTTCCACTTCATGACAATTTATACTTTTTATTTCAGAGGGAAATGCTGTATTTTTTTACTCCACTATGTTTATTCTGCAGCTACCCTTACTTTTCAGATTTAGTTCTTTCATTAAAAACAAAAGTGAAGTTAGTAGAATACAGCTATAAACTGTAAATAAAGATGGA
Organism: Lutjanus argentimaculatus; assembly: GCA_034769285.1. Classification (NCBI taxonomy): domain Eukaryota; kingdom Metazoa; phylum Chordata; class Actinopteri; order Lutjaniformes; family Lutjanidae; genus Lutjanus; species Lutjanus argentimaculatus. The sequence goes on along the minus strand of JAWZSL010000005.1, from coordinate 39,897,650 downwards.
TGACACACCTCCACTTTCTCCCACGGTGCAAAAATGAAGCCAAAATATCCTGGATACGAGCGCTGTGTCCATGCAGCAGTGATCAGGGTTTGAGCCGCGGTATCGAGGTCAATCGTGACGTGAAGCCCACTTTTTATAGCATCAAATAACTAATGAAAACTAAACTGACTGGAAAAATAAATACTTGATAAAATATCAGCATGATTAGAGCAACCTAAAATGTCAGAAACCATATTAGAGTTTTGATTTTTTTTAGCTCTGCTCATGTCCCATCTGCTGACATTGAGGTTGTGGGATTTATGACCTATATTGCAGCCAGCCAGCAGGGGGCGATAAAGATGTTCTGCCTTCACTTTTGAGGGAGCTGCCGTTTCGTCCGTCTTTATATGCAGCCAATAAATACAACACACGGTTAAAGATTAAACCGGCGGTTGTGAAACTTTTAGTCCCGTCAGGCCTCTTGTGATGTGTCAGATGTCTCTGAGTCGTCAGCTCAGTAATTTCCGCTCTGAACTTCTCACATGGTCTCATGCGCGCTCGACAACAATCTAAACTCAACACTCTTGTTTTTGCTTCCATCTCTCATGAGTTGAAGTGAAAGATCTCAGACCTCTTCTGTGCACAGGAAAGGTTTATTTCTCTCAAATTTAATTCACAGATTTGTGAAAATTCATCTTAGTGAGCACTTCTCCTCTGCCAAGATAATCCATCCACCTGACAGGTGTGTCATATAAAGATGCTCATTAAACAGCAGGATTATTGCACAGGTGTTCTTTGAACTGGTCACAGTAAAAGGACACTGAAATGTGACTTTTATTAGGCGTTTCCAAACTGCTTTTCCCTCAGTTCAGAAATGCTTCTCTCTCAGTTCTTGAAATTCCTGCAGCACCTGAAGGCAGCAGGGTATGTTGATAAAGAATTACAGCACCAGAGCGCAGTGCCACTACACACAGCTGTTACTTGTGTTTACCTTCATTAAATCACCTGAAAATGAAACCAGGCTGATAGATTACAACCACAGACGTCTACTCACATCAGACTTTGTAGCTTTTCAGGAAGTTGACGTCTGGTTAGCAGAGCTCGTCTCTTTTCTAAAAGGAAAATCAGACTCTAGGATGCAGGTTTGTGTTGATGTGTGTAGGGCCGAACGATTTAGAAAAAATATCTAACTGCAATGATTTTTTTTACTGATATTGCAGTTGTGATATGATTTGGAATATTAGAGAGAATGATGATTTGAGAGAAATAAACTTTATGGATATGTTTTTTAAACTTTGAATTATGAAAAATGAGGTAAAATACTTTAATATTTTAAAAGTACTTTAATACTTTTGTTGAGTGCGAATAACTGTTTGATCCCCAAAGAAGTTACATTTTCCAGTATTTCACAAAAAAGTAATGATTAGAGCAAAGTCCAAAAACTGACAACAGATTTGTGTATCAGAACTTCGCTTTTTCGTCTTTCCTCTCTACTGTAATCTGCTGGAAACCCCGATACAGCCTATATGAAAAGTAGTGAATGTTCTATGAACTCAGATTATATTAATCTTGGTTGCTAAGAGACACATGCAGGGCAATTTGAGTAATTAACCTAATGATCTAATTAATGAACTGGAAATGTCCATGATTTTGCTTCTTGTTCATTTAGAAAGATGCTTTCTGTGTAAAATGTGGATTCTACTTACTTTAAATAGTATAAAATATAAAATGTATATCAAATATAAGCTTAAAAAATAAAATAAAAAGATAAATTATAGAATTAGTCTCGGACATGACTATGATCAGCCTATAAAATTGGAAAGGAAATTGTTTGTCTAATCATGAAATACATTCAGGCTGTAAGGAAGCATTTTGCACAAATAATTACATAAATTTACATTTCTTGACATCACAAACATGGTCTTAGGCCGTAAATAACCTTTCTAAGTTAACAAGAACCAAAATCATTGTCATTTCCAAGTTTTAGCACTTAATTACCTCATTATACTAATTACACAAATTGTCTAACATGCAAGTCTTAGCAACCAGGGTGAACCAGGGTGACTGGGTCGGGGCCCACAGGTGGGTCACAGGAGATTTTATTTGGGTCCCCAAATAAATAAAACAACCATGGAGGAAATTCTGCAAATTTAAGATTTATATCTGCAGTGCACCTTTTATAAAACATTTAAAATATGAGAGGAAAAAAACAAAAGCCTATTAATTAAGTCTAAATGTACTTATGTTTAATTTATTTCTCATTTATAAAGTTTTAACGTGTGTAAATGTTTTCGAACATGCAGCTGCATTGGTCTAAGATTACACACTGTTTTAACATGTTGAAACTGAAAGATTTACACATCCTCATCTCCACTGTCACGCTTCTCTTTCATCATCCCCCCCCCCCCCCTCCCCCTTCCCTTATTCTCTTCCTCCTCTCGCTTCCTCCTCCTGTGAAGTTTACGGTCACGCCGCTGTGCTGCCCCAGCAGGAGCAGCATCCTGACGGGCCGGTACCCCCACAACCACGAGGTGAGGAACAACTCCGTGTCTGGGAACTGCTCCAGCCCTCAGTGGCAGAAAGGCCAAGAGCCCGAGGCCTTCCCCAACTACCTCAACAAGCAGAAGTACCAGACGTTCTTCGCTGGGAAATATCTGAACCAGGTCTGGACACATGCATACATCATCAGCAGTTTTTGTTCTGGGTTTGAGTCACAGTTTTATTAATGATGCAGCTGTTTTATTTACTGACACTTTCATCAGTTTGCAACACTTCCTGTTTTGGCTGGACTGCAGCAGTGGGCGGGGGTCATGCGCTCTAAACACTGTGTCAGAGTTACACCATTAGTTGGTTGAGTGTTGGTGTTTCCCCACTGGCAGTTGCTTCTTTCAAAACGAATATGAACGAACGTTAGCTGCATACCAGAACCACTGTTGAACTGACGCTGACTGCTCAGGGGGCCGGATGTGCTGCAGGGTCGTGGTCGGGTCACAGTGGCGGTGGCAGCGGTCGTGGGTGGGTTAGTCAACTTGTTTTTAGAAGGAAGGAATCTTCTTCATCTTGCACATTGAAATTAGAGCTGTAGTTCATTTATGCTACACAGAAAATACAGCATACAGATAATTACCCCAAAATCAAACATGCATTTGGAGCTCTGAGCCTTCTCTCCAATATAATGGGACTGAAGGTCACTCAGCTTGTGGTGCTCAAGGCACCAAAAAAGTGGATCACATATACAAAAAAACTGCTGCTGATAAAACTTAAAAAAAAGGCCAATATCGGGCTGACGGATACATCTGTCATTAAACACAGCTGGAACCTCTGCTGACATGAAGTGACTCAAGTTTTGGATTCACTAACAAAGACCTCAACATATGTTCAGTATAAAAGATAATTTATTGGATTAGTGATGGAATTTGTAAAGGATGGGAAGAGGGTCGTGTATGAAGGGATGATAGAGGTCAAAGGGAGGGAGGAAGGGGTCGAGGGGAGGAATTAACGGGTCGAGGAGAGGGATGAAGGGGTCGAGGAAAAGGATGAAGGGTTTGAGGGATAAAGGAGTCAAGGAGCGATATGAAGGGGTTTAGGGACGAAGGGGTCAAGGAGAGGGATGGAGAGGTTGAGAAATGAAGGGGTTGAGGAAAGAGATTAAGGGAATCGAGGAAAGGGATGAAGGAGGCGAGGAGATGGATGATGGGATCGAGGAAAGAGATAAAGGGAATCAAGGAGAGGGATGAAGGGAATTGAGGGATGGAGGGGCCAAGAAGAGGGATGAAGGGGTGGAGGAGAGGGATGGAGGGGTCGAAAGAAGGAATGATGGGGTTGAGGGACGGAGGGGGTCAAGGAGAAGGATGAAGGAGTTGAGGGATGACGAGGCCAAGGAGAGGGATGAAGGGTCGAAGAGGTATTTATGCAGTCACTCAAATGTTGGATTTATAAATATAAATCCAAAATGCTCCTACAAGGACAGTCCAAATAGCACATTTAAGCTCTTTTAGTGTGTGTAAGATAATATGCACCTGCTGGAGTAACAACTGAGGAACATTATTAAACATTTACTGATGTACAAACAAACAAAGAAGAGTGAATTTTGAATGTGAATAAAGAAATCGCCGGAGGGCCATCCAACATCCTACCGGGGGCCAGATTTGACCCACAGGCCACAAGTTGAGTGTCACTTCTGTAGGTTGTAACGTTCCTGTTTTTTCTGTCATCAGTATGGTAAGAAAGAAGCAGGAGACGTCGGCCATGTTCCCCCTGGCTGGGACCAGTGGAACGCACTGGTGAGTCTTAAACACACACATGTTAACACACATAAATACTAATATTTACACGTACCTCTGTAGTCACAGCAGCCTTTTCTGTGCGGTTCCAGGTGGGGAACTCGCAGTACTACAACTACACACTGTCAGTCAACGGCAAAGAAGAGAAGCACGGAGACAGTTATGAAAAGGACTACCTCACAGACCTCATAGTGAGTAGAAATCACATTCAGAATCAGAATCAGAATCAGAATACTTTATTTATCCCCGAGGGGAAATTGTTGATGTTACAGATGCTCCTTACAAGATCAAGAAAGATATAGTGCAAATAGAAGTGAAATATAAAAAATATAAAAATATAAAATAAGAATAAAAATATAGTGAGAAGTTTAAAAATATATATCTAACCTATCAAATATACACAGATGGTAAAAATAGATAATAAACAGACTATATACAGTGATGGTAAGGTATGTGCATTGCTTTCTGAAAAGAAAAATAGAACAAATTTGGAAAAGTAGTGCAAAATTAAGGATTATGTACATGTGCATTGTGGTATGAGATTGACAAAAATTGCATATTTAACAGTTTACAGTTATTGCACTAGCTAAATTATTGCACAGAGTAATTATTTAAGTTGTGTGAACTGGAGAACTGTATGAATATATAACAAATTACTGGGTGAATAGTCCAAGGGCCACTCAGAGGGAGGAATTGTACAGTTTGATGGCCACAGGCAGGAATGATTTCCTGTGGCGCTCAGTGGTGCATTTTGGTGGTATGAGTCTCCCACTGAAGGTACTCCTGTGTCTGGTCAGCAGAGGGTGGAGTGGGTGTGAGTCATTATCCAGGATAGTCCGTAGCTTGGACAGCATCCTCCTCTCTGACACCACCATCAGGGAGTCACACTCAGTTCCAACAACGTTGGTTCTTTAGTGCCGTTTGTACCCAGCCTGTGATCAGCAGTGTGGAGTCATGCATTCATGCATCTGTACAGACATTTCTGTAAAGATTTATGGGAACAAAATGACTGTTCACCTCCAAACCGTCTGAATCAGCTGCTGCTGTAGAAAAGTAAAATGTGTGGTAAGTCTTCTTTATCAGCCAGTCAGCAGGGGGAGGGATTAATCATCAACAACAACTGGTTGGTTCACTAGAAATGTAAGAAAACAGGTTCGTACTGCATTTAGCTTCTGTCTCAGTATTCACATTTAGATTTAAGAGCTTTTGATTGAAGGCTTTTGTTTCCTTTGTGTTTTTATTTAAATCTGTGTCGTCCTCTGTGTCATGGTTTCATGCTCCTGCTGCTGCGATCACCCTCATCAGCTGACAGACGAGTCTTTCTGCTTTGAATATAGTTTATGAGGGCTGAACTTTCTCTTGTCACCTGCACTGCTGGCTGCTTTCGTTACGTAACGAAAGGGTTACTCCTTTGGTTTACTGTTGCACTTTCATAAAGTTGAGGAACTTGTGGGCAACAGACTAAACATGAACATTTACATTTATAACCATGCTAATTTACATTGGTTGCACTTTCTAATTTGTAATTTAGGTGCACCCAGTAATATATTTTCTGTCTTACCTTTTTTGTTAGTTCCCAAACATAAGCAGGGCCGGACGATGCACTTACCTCCTGTTTTGATACTATCGTGATGATCTACAAGTATTGCGCTTCAATATTATGATTGCTTGACTGCTTTTTTAGCACTAGAGCGTGGGAAAAAGTTCATTCATACACTTTGAGAGACTGTATATCACGATTCATATCTCCAAAACAATGCACATCACATGTCAGTTGGTCTTTGAGTTTTATTACAGAAGAATCGTTGCTATATTGCCTATAAAAGTAGTAAATTAAAATACTTCTGAAGCAAACTTAAGCTGTTCCTGCTCAGAAAGCTGCCATAAGAAAATAATAAATGAAATAGGATAAAATGAATTGAACACAACGTGAGCATTCAAATGAATATTCTTCACATAGAACCGTCCTTTCAGAAATCTGGACTTGACTGCATATAAAAATAAAATGTACAATAGAATGAATAAAAGTATATACTTTTTGAAATAAAGTGCTACATCTGTCTGTTCCTGCTCATCAAGTAGTGAACAATAAATGAAATATAAATATATTTGCTGCCTTCTCTCACAGGCAGTGTCTCCTCCGAGTAGTTGCTGCAGTTTGAGTTTTGACCCTTTGAGGTTGCTGTAGCTGGTCAGTGTTAAAACCAGAGTAAAAGACTGAGCTGGGGATGTGAAATCTGCAGCTGTTAGTTTGTTTCACACACACTTCCGCCTCAAAGTCTGAACACACACGGTCATGTTGAGCATGTGAAGTAAAAATGGATCTGAAAAACAGCTTCACATTATATATCTGTCTGTGGATCTAAAGGCGTTGTCAGGTTTATCTTTGCTACAAAACAGAGGTCGCAAACTTTCATAAATATAATAATAAATCAAGAACTGAAACAAAAATAAACAAAAAACCAAACTTAAATTAACTACCTAGTTAGTCAGACTTCATCAGAAGAAGTTACATCATTTCAAAAGTAATTTGAGCTTTGAAAAGACTCGGTTAAGGCGGTGTGAGACTCCGTCACGTCTAATAACATGTATTTTGCAGAGTGAGATCAGTTGTTATTTTCCTGGTGTGATAATGACTCACAGATGTAGGAAATGCTCAACCCTCCATGTTCCTGCAGCTCGCTTTATTTTCTCACACAATCATTTACAGACTGTTGGTGTTTGTGGCCTGATATCTGATCCTGGTTCGAACAAACAAAGACACTTGTTTTCCTGAGTCTCCCCACCTGTGTTTTTAATTTAAGGTGAAATTTTGTAGTGTATTCAGTCTTGTCTATGTTTGTCACTCCAGGCGAACCGGTCCCTAAAGTTCCTGGATGACAGGAGCCCTCAGCACCCGTTCTTCATGATGCTGTCCCCTCCGGCTCCTCACTCCCCCTGGACGGCTGCACCGCAGTACCAGAAAGAGTTCAACGACGTTAAAGCCCCTCGAGACGGAGCTTTGACAAACCAGGGAAGGTTCGTCCAGCTTAACGTCAGTCATTATCAAATCCGATAAATGTTTTTCTAAATAATCTTTTCCAATGAATTTCTATTTGTGTGTGTGTGTTTCAGGACAAACACTGGCTGCTGCGTCAGCCCAGTAACCCCATGCCAAGCAGCTCACTCGACTTCCTGGACAACGCTTACAGGAAAAGGTACGACTGACTCACTTTTCTCTTCTGGACAGTCAGTCCAGCACTTGAAATGTCTCATTGAATGTGGTTTCTGAATTCTGATTAAGTGTTTGAATGAACATTTATGAAGTCTTAATGTCATGTTATGGAGGGATGTTGAGTTGCTGCAAGTCTTGCTGTGTTGGAAAGGTGTTCACATCTTTTACGTAAGAAAAAGTAGCAATACAGCAGTGTAGAAATACTTTGTTACAAGTCAACAATTCAAAATTTTACTTTAGTAAAAGAACATAAATTTTTAAATTTTCCGTGCTGTTCTTAAACACATCAGGGGGTCAAATACCAACGTTTTGGGTTGGTGAAACATCCTGAACACATCAAAACAATGATGCCATACCTTCAATAAAGGCATGTTCAAAAAATGATTTAAAAACGATAGAAATAAATTATACTGCATGTGCATGTTTACATACTGATATTACATTATTAATTGTTATTTTTGTATTATTAGAGAGCCTGAACAGTGTCAGCCTGTATTTCACTGCACACGTTGTATGTGAAGTTTACTAAAAGAAAATGTAATAAATAATGACGTGTCCTGCAGGTGGCAGACTCTGTTGTCTGTGGACGACATGGTGGAGCTGCTGGTGAAGAAACTTGAGAGTATAAAGGAGCTGGACAGCACCTACATCTTCTACACGTCAGACAACGGCTACCACACAGGTCTGAACGTTCTCCAGCCAGAGTCCCTCCTGTAAATACACCGAGTGTTTCCTGTCTGTCAGCTGTGATCGTCTGTCCTCTCTGTTCCAGGTCAGTTCTCTCTGCCCATCGATAAGAGGCAGCTGTATGAATTTGACATCAGGGTCCCGCTCATGGTCCGCGGCCCCGGCATCAAACCCAACCAGACGCTGCAGGTCACAATCAATCCTCCACCGCAGAGAATCATCTGTAATCTTTTCCTTTAGTGTGTTTTTTAATTCTTTATTTACGCCTCCTTCAGGCTCCAGTGTTGAACATCGACCTGGGTCCCACCATACTGGACATATCTGGTGTCAACCTGTCCTCTGTGAATGTGGACGGCCAGTCTTTCCTCTCTCAGATGGTCAGCTGTTTCTTTAAATGTTTTCCTGAATGTTGCTTTTTCCTCGATCTCAAAAGCGAAACTTTAAACTCCCTGACTGTTTCTAGGCGCCGGCTCTGCGTAATGGCACAGCACGTCCCTTCTTCCTGGTTGAGTACACCGGAGAGGGACACCCGACGACAGATCCTGCTTGTCCCAAACTCGGCCCTGGACTGTCTGTGAGTATCTAGACTGTGTAAAATGTAAATAAAAACAGAAAGCAGTGATTTGCAAATCCTTTTCAACCTTTATTCAGTTGAATACGGCACGAAGAGTCGATATTTAATGTTCAAAATGATGAATTTTATTGCTTCTTGTAAACATATACTCTGATGACTCTGTTCTGGCTCTGTAGTGTAATTAGCAGTGAAAAAAACTGCAGATAATTCTTAGTTGTCACATTAACTCAACACTTGATTTCCTTCAGCAATGTTTTCCAGACTGCGTGTGTGAAGACGCCTACAACAACACGTACGCCTGCGTCAGGACCCTCGACAGTAAAACCAACCTGCAGTACTGCGAGTTTGCAGACAACGAGGTACAGCGAACGTTTGTGTTTGATTTACTGATATGTGTGAGTCGCTGTGAGAAAAAAAACTCAGCGTCTGTTGTTGTTTGTGTCCCCAGTCATTTGTGGAGGTGTACAACCTGACGTCGGACCCCCACCAGCTGGAGAACATCGTGAAGAAGGTGGATCCGGCCGTCCTGCAGGCCATGAACCAGCGGCTCATAAAGCTGCAGTCGTGTGAGGGCGACAGCTGCCGCGACATCAAGTAAAGAAGAAGAAGAAGAAGCTGCCAAACACACTGCGTCATACTCAACAGTGGAAGATTTACCACAAGTATGACAGTTATAGAAAGGCCTTTTATCATAAATATGTTTCCTACTGTGAAGTTTTGACTTGTCACAGAAGGAAAAGCTCAGGAGTAAATAATAAAATCAGTGATGGCTGAGTTCTGTTTAGCTGTTTCAGGGTCCTGGTGTTGTGCATGCTGGCTCACTGTCACACCGTCATGGTTTACTGGGACACTTAAATAGAACAGAGCCACCTTTAAAGGAAAAGACAAACACGGTTAGATGAGAAGATTGATCTTGCTCTCATGTCTCTGTGGCTGGAGACAGTTAGCTAAAGTTAGCATAAAGACCATTTCTGCTGCTTAAATCTGATGCTAAATAAAACAACAATTTACCCCTATAAGGACTTATTTAAGCTTAGAGGATCAGACATTTTGTTAAATGATTCACTTTCCTGTTAAGATTGATACCACACTTGAATTAGCATGAAGACTGTTTCCTTTATGTTTAATTCTGCTGCTAATATCACGGCAATTTCTCCTGTTAAGGACTTATTTAAGCATAAGGGAATAGTTGGACATTTTGGTAAATTCAAATATTCACTTTCTTGTTGAGTGTTAGATGAGAAGGTTGATAACACTCGCATGTCTGTATGCTAAACATGAAGCTACAGCTAAGAGACAGTTAGCTTAATGTAGCACTGTTCTGTACAAAAACATAAATTAATCTTTTTGAGGATTAGAGGAACAGAATGAACATAAACCACTCTATATTATGCTATATATGTAGCTGGGGCCAGTAGTAGGTTAGCTTAGCTTAGCATAAAGACTGGAAACAGAGAGAAACAGCTAGCCTGGCTCTGTCTAAAGTCTGAATTGCAGCACGTCTACAGCTCACTAATAAACACTTTATGTCTTGTTTGTTCAATCAGTACAAAAACTGGGTACATAAATCTGGGCGCTAAAACCGACTGCGTCTAGAAGCCGCTGCGGCTAAGAAATTAGCAAGCTAGCAAGTAGGTAACGTAATTCAGGAAATGCAAAGTCATAATGAACAGGTGACACTGTTGGGAACATTTTCTTCAGACATAACATGACGAAGAAAAACTTGACTAAAACTCCATCAGCAGACGCGTCATAACTCGTGAACTTTGCTGCCCAAAATGTTGACCTTTTCCTTTAATGTCATCAGTAACACCTGAGCTTTTTCTTCTACGACGAGTCAAAATGCCTCCTGTGAAAAACATCTGTTTTTTTCTGAGCTGTGCTCACATATTTCGTACTTTTAGTTTATTATCTGTTCTCTGAAGATAAACTTAACCAGTTCATGTTTTTGCAGATTCACTCCACCAGTCTGTGAAGAGTTTCTGCGTATAAACTGCACTATAAACTTTGTTCTGTACGATGTTCAGGGTTCAAAATGAACATTTTCACAGAAACACAACATGTTTATTTGTCAGATGGAGATTAATCATTTTGTTCTTAAATGATGCACAACCAAAGCTGTCATTAATCCATTCCTCTGTAAAGGAGTAGTTCAACATTTTGGGAATATGTTTCATTGAGAGTTGGATAAAACGATGGATTCTGGGGCTGCAACTAACTATTTCATTGTCTATTAGTATGAGGATTATTTTCGTGATTTACCGATTACTTTGACAGATGAAATCCTCAAATCCCAAAGATAGTCTGTATGTCGTCACAGAGGAGTAAGAAAAACCAGAAAATATTCACATTTAAGAAGCTGAAATCAAAGAATTTTGACTTTTTTTTTTCTTAAGAAATTACTCAGACTGGTTAAATTGATGATTGGAACAGTTGGTTGTTAATTCAGTAGTTGATTAATCAGTGCAGTTCTATTTGATACCACTCTCATGTCTGTCTGTTGCATACAAAGCAAACAGCAGCCTTGTTAGCTTTGCACAAAAAAATACAGGAAATAGGGGAAAACAGGTTCAATCGACCAGCATCCCTCAAAGCTCAACAATTAACAATTCATACAAAAACTGAATTTTAGAAACGATCATTTAAACTGTCATGGGGGCTGTGGGAGTGTGGGACTGTTTCAGGGTGCAGTGACTCCCTGAAGTCTCCGCTGGCTGGTTGCCTGACAAGAAACTGCCGCAATTTGTCGTGTTGACGTGTCAGTTTTTGTACGAATTAAACACAGAAGACATGCGAGTTAATTAGAGACCTGTAGAAGTGCTGCAAGCTGGATTTTCCTATTTTTGAACGGAGCCAGGCTAGCTGTTTCCCTCTGTTTTCACTCTTTGTGCTAAGCTAAGCTAACAGGCTGCTGGCTCCTCATCCAACTCTGAACATGATTTCCCAAAATGTCAAACTATCTCTTATTAATTTTATCTGCAGCTCTTCTAATGAGAGAAGTGAAGACAGAAAGTCTTTCTTGAGTGGACATGATTTGTTGTGCCTGTGTAAAGAATGGACTTTTTTAATTATTATTTTAATCCTGATATTTGTTTATTACAATATTTTACAGCACAATGAGTATTAATAATAACATTTGTTAAGAGCCTTTTTTTTTAAAGTGGAAAATAGAAAAAGTGCTGTGACGTTCTGTTTTTAATTGTGAGGAATTCATCAAGGGAACTTTCACCTGGGAACATTTGAGATGAGCGCTTTAATCCTGTGTGCCTTGTGTTTGCACTGACAGTTCTCATGTGCCTTTTAAATGTGAATGTAGTATTTGCACTGTGATGAAATTGATTACAAATAAATCCAAATAAGCATTTAAATGCATTTGTCATGTGGATCTTTCTGAGAGGTGTCACTGCATCTGCTTTGAAGACGTTTTATTTAAGGATGATTCAAGACCAGTTGGGATTTATTTCACAGTAATGACCTGCTCACTGTACATTATCCTGCGTATTACATGGTTATGTACAAAAAAAATCAATAATTTCACTGAAAATATTAATTTTAAAATGATTTTAGGGATTTAACAATGATTTTATTGTTCCTCTGGAGTCTGTGATCAGAACTGTGTCCATAGCAACCGTCTGTTCTCCATAGCAACGGTCTGTTATACAGAAATAAAAGACCTTAGAATGCAGTAATTGACCAATCAGAATCAAGTATTCAGAAAAGGCATGTCATAAAGTATATTATTACACCTGTGTTTTATTATATTGTCATTCATGATCTGTTTATACAGCAGCCTCCACTGATGGGTGCCAACAGGAGGAGTTATAGCTGCCAAATATATCAAGAAGACTTAAATCTCATTACAACTATATTAATTTGTTATGAACCATTTATTACACGGCTTTGTGAAATACTTGATCATAGACTCTGTAAGAACAATAAAGTCATTAAATCACCAAAATCATTTTAAAATTTTTAAAAAGTTATTATAAAGTTATTAGAACACTCAGACCAGGGTAGAGTTTTGTTCTCCTTGAAACAAGTTGCCTTTGATTTTTAAGGAATTGTACAAAAAAAAACCCCTAACTTTCTTTTGCAATTTTCACTTGGTCCTGGAATTTCATTGCAAAAACTGCCTAAAAGCATCACAACATGGTTCACAATTTTTTAGAAAAGCTGCTGCTGCAACAATCCCCAAAAAAAGGTCTGTGAAATCCTGGAGGGACTGATCCTTTTTCCTGAATCACAAACCATCACGATAAAAGGATCCTAACGTCTCAAACGTAAATACCAGAGTTGGTTTGAAACATACTGAATTGGAACTACAGCACAAACGCATACAAACCAAGTGTCTGACATATTTATTAAACAATTTCAGACATAATGTTACAATGACACGCATATGATTGTATTTCCTTTAATTATGAGAGTTTCACAAAGGATGAAAACCTTTGAAAAGTCATTTTCGGGAGCAGGAATGGAGACGGAACAAAGTGGCCAACATGTTGGAATCTGTAGTATTATCAGTTCCATCAGAGGTATTTGTACACAGCTTTATCCTGCAGGGTCTGAACCTCTAACTTGACGGGACACTTGTAGAAGTGCGACAGCAGTGACTCCGAATAACCGATCAGGAAGTAGAACTTCTGCGGCGGTAGTTTCTGTAACATTAAAGCGCACACTACGAGCACGTTTCCACGCCGCTTGATCACGATCTCATTGGCCAGGCAGCTGTGGAAGGTCCCGAACATGAAACGCCTGATGAAGACGTCCTCTAAGGTTCGTTCAGCTGCTCCGTCTTCACCTTTGAGGTTACCTGGAGGAAACGGAGAAGAGAGTCGGCCTGAAACATCCACTTTTATGAGTTAGTGAATTATACAGCTCTTAATCACACTTGCCAACGAGACTCCTGTTTTTCATTGACCTCTCCCTATTTCATTCTGGGATCACAATTCTCCTGCATTTCTGCCGACAATTTTTCACACCTTTTCTTTTCTTTTTCACTATCACATCCTGTTTCTGGCACTGCACAGCGAGTATAAGCTCTACAACTGTAAAAGTCCACTGTTTCCATCTGGTCAGCAGACAAAAACACAGCTACACCGAACCAGACGGTGAAGAGTTCCTGTTTCTGACGCAAAGCTTTAAAGGGAAAGAGCATGCGTTTTGTAAACCATGTCAATTTTCTTTTAGGGGCAAGTTAAAATTAAATAAAAGAAAGAAAACTAATGAATACTAGTTTATGCCAGAGGGGCGACTTATTCTGTATATTTTCCTGAAAATTAAAAGTAAAATCTCAAGTATTCAACATAAAATGCTGCAAAATGCAGGAAACATTTTTTTTGGTTACGAAATCCTCCCTATTTTTGAGGTCTCCAGCTTTGCAAGTATGCTCACAATGTTCTCATTGTAGTGAAAAGATTCATATAATTAGTGAATTAAATGCTTAATTATGGGTCAAAATCTTAATTCTGATAAAAATTAAATTGTCTGTTAGACAAAAAGCATGTCGACCTCCATCTACTGTAGGTAACACACTGACTATGGATAAAAACCACACTTCAAATATGAACTATCCCTTTAAGTTGCTCTCTAACGATCTTGGTCGTACTCACTGGTGTGCTGTGACAGCCACCCTTTGCGGTGGCCAATGTAATGAGGTGCAAGTGCTTGCTCGTAGGTCACAGGTCTGTCTCCCTTCCCCACTCGGACACGAGCTGCTCGATTCTGGAAACAAAAGAAGAAAGAAAGAAAGAAAGAAAGAGACCAAATGTCAGTAAAAAAAATATCTTAAATTCATTTGTTTAGAAGGCTGCTGGTGAAGCAAACTGATAACAAAGTCAGAGAATCTAAAGGAGGAGCGCTCACTGGTGCAAATCACAGATATGCAAGGTACAATTTTGTCTGTTTATAAGGACATATGAGCACTATTTTAAGTACCTTTAATCCAGCAGTCATACAGCATCAAGACACATGTTACATCAACCCGACAGTTAACTATGCAGACGTCTGGGCACAGTTTTTTACCTTGCAGCACACTGCAGTGACATGGAGAGATCTGCTTCCAGAGGAGCTGCACAATGAGCCGGACCTGGCGAAGGCAGCCTGCGAAGAAAACAGAGGAAACACCGTGAAAGATTAAAACCATTAGATTATTACGAGAGGTGCAGAGAACAGAAGGATTTTATTGGTTCAAATACAAGTTGAACTTGTGAAATGTACAGAAATAATTTTGTTTCAATGCTTGTGGTTGTATATTACCCTTTGTAAACCTCAAAAAAAAAAAAAAAAATCTCAACAAGGAACGGTAAGGTGGGGCTCTGTTGTTAAAATGCGTAATATTTGATGAAAAGTGAATCACAACTTCTTTAGGACTTGAAACTCAGAATTTAGGACTTGGCACTTGACTTGGGATTTGACTGCAAAGACTTGAGACTTGCATGTGATTCGCAAAACTCTGTTACTTAGATTAAGCACATATTAATTTGACAAAATGCTCAATATGAGCACAATATAATGAAGACCTCAGAACTTTAACTGAGGACCCCTCAAGAAAGTTTCCAAACATTAACAAACACAGTATCTATATATGTTTTTATTTACTACTGATTCATTACTACACCTTGAATCTATAATGTTCAGGCCTCATGAGAATCCGTTTAGCCCAACATGTAAATCAGCCTTGGTTATATCAGCTAAGTACATTTAACACACCACATGTTGACATTTGTGTCAAAATAAGACACACAGTGTTAAAGGGACTTTTACAGAGGGCAGCTAACAGCTAACTGCTAGCTGAACACACATGGTTAAAGTGAGTGACACATGAAAACATTGATTCAGATGATGTTGAAGTTAGTTATTCGAGAGTATCAAACGTTGTGACGTAACAGCAGTCAGACACTGAGGCTAACAGTTAGCTTTCAGATGAACGTGCTCTACAACCGTGCAGCTGAATTAACAAGAGCACTTTATATGTTACAATCTAAATAAACAGAAATGTATTAAAGTTGAAATATTCTTACCAGCAGCCTCACGCTCCCTGCGCTGCTCAAGGACGCCGCCATGTTTTTTTTTGAGTATTAACAGAGTCAGCAGAGACCTGTTTTATCTGATTAATTTTAATTACAACGCCGCTCTAGTTTTAACACAAAGTTAAAATCACATGACTTTAATGGTTATAGCTCGTGTTAAAATGTCAAACTTGTTCTTTCTCAGGGAAACTGTGCCTGTACGGCGGAACTGTTTATTCTACAGTGAGGCATGTTTCCACCGGACGGCTATTGAACTGTACCCACCGGATGGAGAAAAAATAAATATTTTAGAGAAAGGCTAGCTGTCAGTAAATTGATTATAATAATCGTTAGCTTTGTGATTGTGTGTAAAATACTACAGTGTTATTTATTTTGTGTTTTTTTTGTTTTTACATCGATTATGTTTCGCATTTGTAAAGAGTGTGCTCTTATTTTGAAATAACGAGACCGGAACTGTATCATTGTTCTGGAAGGAGGGACACAGTCGTTAGGAAACATCACCCATCAAGTCCTACTTATTTATAAACTTATATTTATTGCAAACGGCTTCTCGTGTCGGTTCGTGACTTGTCTGCTGGGACACTTTAAAGGCCGGTGAACACGGAGGGACGTTAAAAGCCGTCATGGCGTCGCCGCTGGAGATGACAGAGATGTACGACAACGCTCTGCTGGGGATCCTGCAGCACGTCGGAAACATTCACGACTTTCTGCGGGTCTATTTCGGGTTTTTGTACCGCAAGACGACTTTTACCGCCTGCTGTCAAACCCCAACGACAGGATGGGCTTCCCTCCCGGCGTGGCGGAGAAGATGGTGTTAAAGGTGAAGTTTGTCAACGTGTACAAATGTTTTCGGTACCATGGTAACGTGACAAACAACGACTTCTTCACCTTTAAGTTCTCTCACATTATTTTGTTGTATTGTTTGTTCGTCCACTAAACATTGAAAAGTTATTAGGTTATAATATTAGGTACATTTCTGTCACTGATCTCTGACAGGATGCTGTAGATGCTGTTTTTTTCCACCTCATTTAAATAACTGCAGGAACCTACAAAATATCGGTCCGTATCAATAATTATCGATCATGTAGGTGACTGACAACATGTTGTGGACAAAGTAAATTTTAAAACTTATTATTAAATGAATCTCCCAACTATTTTGATTATTGATTTATTGTTTTGAGTTAGTTTTTAATAAAAAATTTTTCAGCTTCTAAATGTGAATATTTTCTGCATTAACAGAAATTAGCATAGAAATGAAAATGTAATGTTAATGTGATGTGAACTGTTTTTGGAAATATGTCTCATGATATTCAGTCTTCTAGAAGTGTGTGATTCAACATTTTCCTTTGGTCTAATGTTAAAAAAGCAAACAAACAAAAAAAACCTGTAATATCAAATCCTTAATACTTAAGAATTGTTATTTATATCAAATGGGTGTTGTGATAGTATTGAATCAGGGGATTAGATATTGTCCCAATCCTAGTTTTAATGCTCTTTCTGGTTTAAAAGTTGTGACTATTCTCTAGTGAACCAAAAGTTAATAAGTCTTAAAGCCAGTCAAACACTGCAGCAGCAGTAGTTCACCTCCTCCTGTCTGATTAAAGACGTGAGCTTCGATCTGTGATCATCTTTTCTTCCTCCTCAGACATTTAAGCTGTTCGAGAAGGTGGCAGAACACGACAGAGAGCGACAGCTGAGCGAGCTGCAGAAGAGAGAGGAGAGTCGATGTGTTCCTCCGGCCGTTCAGGAGCTGGAGATCACCTGCTGAGCCTGTGGAGGGGACGGAGGAGCGGAGCACAGAGGCGGCAGAGACGGAGAGCTCCTCCCTGAGTGGAGGGGACGTTTCGGCCGAGGCGACGGTCAGCGCTCAGCCCGACGGCAGCGGCAGCAGCAGCGGTCCAGGACAGTCAACTCAGGGAGACCAGGCAGCTGCAGCCAGCACAAACTCAGCAGGAGAGTGAGTCTCTCTGTCAAAGCCTCTTCTTTTTACTGATAAATAAAATCTAATCAGTCTATTGATAAGTAAGTTACATGCTGTAGTCAGTAAAATCTTCATGTATAAGCTCCAACCAGGTGAGTTTAAAGATGGGAACAGGTATGAAAAAGAGCCCTAATGGTATCTTGGATGTGGTGTAGCAGAGGTCTGTGCGACTCTCCTGAAACCAATATCACAATTAATTGTTGCTTTACCCCCATTAAGATTAATAACTGACACTGATTAATACTTTTCAAGCAAAAATGCCAAAAAGTTCTCCAGTTTCAGGCTCTCAGTTGTGAAGATTTTCTGATTTTCTTTGTCTTATGTGATGATAATCAGACTGTTGGTTGTACAGATGAACAGTTTTGTGTCTTCTCAGATTTCTAATTCATCTTAACAAGTTTGTTTAAGAAAATTAACATTAGTGTCCACAGCCTACAAGAATTAACTGTTTCTGTGTTTAACCAAATTTCTGTCTGTCCAAGTACTGCTAATAGTTATTTTTAAACCAGTCAATACATTCATTTACAATTTAATGTGATATAAAGTTAGCTTAAATGTACTCAAATGAGTTTTTAATGGTCTATGAAACAATGTCTCATTTTATTATCTCTGCGTGACAGAAGCAAACAAGACCATCTGTGAAAAGATTATTAAGTTATTCTTAATGCCTGTTACATATTTGACGTTATATTTGTAGTTTGTGTAGAAACACAACCACTTTTGTCCACAGTGGGCTCCTGAATCAGCACTGTATGGAAGTTCCTTGTAGTTCTGCTAAGCTCGCCACCTTTAGCAGGAGCTAACCATGTTTATTTTTAGTGTTTTGCCTCTGCAGGGCAGTATTACGAAAGTGTAATACAGGGGTCATAAGCGTGGCATTAGAGCACAAACCCTCTGACGTATCGTAAACTTTAAATGATTTTCTGCGTGCACGTGTCTGTGTGTTGTTTCAGAGGTCAGGACAAGTTTCAGTCAAACCCCGACAGTTACAACGGAGCGGTGAGAGAAAACTACAGCTGGTCTCAGGACTACACCGACGTGGAGGTCCGAGTGTTTGTGCCAAAGACGGTCGTTAAAGGCCGACAGGTAAACGCAGTCTGTTCCACCTCCTGATGTACCAGGAACACTGTTCTCAGTCCGGTGACTGGGCCTCAGGCTGAAACAGTCTCTTATATTTACTCTTAAAGAGGAAAAATAAGAGAAGTCAACTCCACGAATGTTCTGAACCCGTCCAGCCTGCTCTTACCGAGCTGTGCTGAATGATGAACCCCACTTCATCATAAATTAGAGGGGTGTGGCCATTTGTTTTCTGTTAGCTTAAGTAACACCCCCCTGTGACACTGCGACAAAAAGGCTGCAAGAAGAAGAACTTCAGAGAATGATGGAGTTAAAAAATACGATTTAAGATTTAATAAATGTAGTTTCATTATGTTTTTTAATCAGCTGGTTGGAAAAGAAGTGAAAAACTTTTTGTTGTTTTTTACCAACTGAACAGAGCTGAAAGGAAAAGCTTCACTTAAAATATTTAACAGGATTATTTATTAAATTATACAGTTTAAATTAAAATTTTTGACTTGTCTAATAAGTTTTTCTCACATAATGTACAGATGTCTTCTTCAAATTACTTGTTTTGTCCAACTAACAGTCTAAAACCTCTAAAATTTTAAACGTAAGATGATATAAAATAGATAAAAGCAGCAAATTCATGAAAGAAATAGTTTTGGAAATACTTATAAAATATGACGGATTTAACTGTTAACTAGGAAACACTGAATTTAAAAAAGAAATTATATAACTATCGATATTTTAATCATAATTCCAACAATAATTTCATGTAAATAATAACTATTAATTGTAAAATATTCTGTATTATGTTTTTTAAACTTTTGATTTGGTTTATTTCAAACATTTGAAACACAATAATTAAATATACATGTAGAGAATTAAAGATAAAAACAAAAATGTTCTCACTGTCAATAAGGAACATAAATCTTGGTGAGATTGTTCTCGACCACGTGGAACATTTTCTCTTTAAAACAAGAAAAAAGAAATCAATCAGTATGAACAAAACAGGAAGAAATCGTCGATAAGAACAAAAATTAAAGGAAATTTGCTCATTCGTTTGTTTGTTTCTTGCGTGAGGCTGATTGTCTCACACTGATTGTGTCCCGCTGTCTGTCCTCAGGTCAGAGTCAACCTGCAGCCTGGGGCATGAAGGTGTGTGTGAGGGACGGAGCCGAAGACAAAACACTGATGGAGGGAGAATTCACCCACAAGATCAACACGGAGAACTCTCTGTGGAGTCTGGAGCCCGGCAGCTGTGTGGTGGTGAGTGCACACACACACACGCACACATGCACACACACACACACACACACCTGATTCTGTCCATACAAACAATATTTTAAACCAACAACCTTTAATTTACTTGCTGTGTTCGACCTGCAGCTGTCGCTCAGTAAGACCTCCGAGGTTTGGTGGAGCGCGGTGCTGAAAGGAGAGCAGGAAATTGATATAAACCAAATCAACCGCGAGCGCTCCATGGCAACGGTTGACGACGAGGAGCACGCCGTCCTGGACAGACTCACCTTCGACTACCACCAGAAGCTGCAGGGAAAACCACAGAGTCACGAAATGGTGAGAAAAACCCCAACTCAACAAACACTTGGAGACTTATCAAAAGTCAGTGTATTACCTCAGTAGATGGCTGCTGACGCATCTCCAAGTTTGGAGAAG
The DNA here is from genome assembly GCA_034769285.1 of Lutjanus argentimaculatus. Classification (NCBI taxonomy): domain Eukaryota; kingdom Metazoa; phylum Chordata; class Actinopteri; order Lutjaniformes; family Lutjanidae; genus Lutjanus; species Lutjanus argentimaculatus. The sequence goes on along the minus strand of JAWZSL010000005.1, from coordinate 39,877,165 downwards.
CAGCAGGAGTACCGGTGTAGGAAGCTAAGCAATGTGCTGCTGTGGACAGGGTCAGCAGCAGGTTAAGTGTACGCTATATTTAAAATATTTTCAAGCTTTACTTTGCTGTCAGACAGACATTTCTGATGGAAAACCATTGTTATAAAAGCCAAATATCGCTATCGTTCAAACCAACCAAACTCCATTAGCAAAATCAGTAATTTTACCTCGCAGAACACGGGAGTTGCTGGACTGCCGCTGCTTTGATCGTTTAGTTTGGTGACTTTAATTAATCCAAAACTAACCTCTGAAAACACAGAAATCACACAACAACACAAACAAACTAAACAATCGAGGCAGCAGAAGACCAGCAACTCCTGTTTTCTGTGAGGTAAAATTAGTGATTTTGCCAATGGAGTTTGGTTGGTTTCTGAAAGAGTGATATTTGGCTGATATAACAGCAGTTTCCTGTCAGTAAAGCTGAAAGCTGTTTCCTGTCAGATAAGCAAATATCCCTCTCTACAAACAAACCAAACTCCACTGGTGAAATCTGTAATTTTACCTCGCAGAACTCAGGAGTTTATTAGACGACTGCTGCCTTGATGTGTTCGCTCGTTTGTCTATTGTGTGACTTCAGTGTTTCAAAAGGACAGTCTGGATTCACCAAAGTCACACAATAACACAAACAAACTTAACAGATCGAGGGAAGCAGCCGTGTTCAGAAATCAGTCACCGGCGCGACGAAATAATTTTTCACCTTCACACGTTGTAATTTACACTCAGACGTGGAGTGAAATGTTGCACTGCAGAGCTCAGCATCAAGGAGAACACGAGCAGGCCGAGCTGAAACCGTGAATAAAGTAAAGGATCCCTTAAAATACGCCCTGATTGGGATATCCTCACTCTTTAATTCTGCTCTGATAAGTTTTGTGGAGATCTTTTAATCTTTTTTCCAGCACCGAGATGGGAAAAAATCTTTTTTGCAGACTGATCTGATGTGAGAAGAATCTCCTCAATAACATAAAATCAGCTCATTCACTGTGTTTCCTAGTTTATTGAGCAGATTTTTATTTTATTTATGCAAAATAGGTGAGAATTAAGAGATAAATCTGTTACAGCAGTGAGTTTTATGTTTATGTAAAAAAGATTTATTCAGACGTGAGACCAGAGTGCATGAAAGGGGCTGAAATGTGTGCTTGATTATGAATTTCGAGATGCTGAAAAGGCTTCACAGATTTAAAGAAGTGATAGAAAAAGAGTTTTTATTTGTGTCAGTGGTCGGTTACAGCAGGTTGACTCGCCTCTAGATGGCACTGTTGTCTTTATCAGCGTGAACGGTGCAGGTTTAACACCTCTTCCTCCTCTTCCTCCTCCTCCTCCTCCTCCTCCATGTGTCTCTTTTACAGAAGGTGCACGAGATGCTGAAGAAGGGCTGGGACGCCGAGGGCTCGCCGTTCAGAGGGCAGCAGTTCGACCCGTCCATGTTCGACATCCCGCCCAGCGCCGTGCAGTTCTGAGGCCACACCCCCACCCCCACCCCAACCCCCCCCACCCAAAAAAAACCTCAGCCAAATACGAACTGTTTATTTTACAGAAAGTCAGAAGTTTGTCAGTAACTGTGAGAGCAGAACTGAAGCTGTTTTGTGCAGACGGGCAGGAGGGAGGAGTCACAGATGTGACGAGGACGTTTGTGTCGTTGTATGAAACATTAATTTGATGTTTTGGCAGAGTGACATCTGATAAATATGTGAACTTTGTTAACTGATTTGCTCTTTATTTAATAATACAGTGCCTATATCAGGGGTCTGCAACTTTTAGGATCTAAAGAGAAAGAGAGAAAATAAAATCTGTCTGGAGCTGCAACTACTACGTTTCCTCTTTTCCATGAAGACTTTTTTTTTAATTTGGTGTCATTAAGAAGTTTAGGGAGACTGAAGAAGACGAGCCACTGACAAAACTCAGAGGAAAAAGCACCGAGCCACACACACACACACACGGGCTGTAACACACAGTTTAATTGCTGAAAAGTTAAAACTTTTTTTTATTTGGTGTATAGGATATTTTTACAGTTGCCAAATGTAAGAATCACTTTACACTGTAAAAAAATGTTGAGATGACTCAAAGTTTCAAGGTAACGAACTGCGACAGATTTTTGAGCCAAACTCAAACTTTTATGTTTTGAAATAAACTTCAGAAGGTTTTGCCGACCTAGTATCATCTTCAGTTGAGATAATTTACTTTTTTTCTTTAGATGAACTTGAATCATTGAGTCATTGAGTTGGTGCCTGAAAATTAAATGTTTTAATTGAACATTTTAAGCATCATTCACTTTCACTTAAATTGAATTACTCTATAATATTTTAAATACAAATTTTGGGGGATTTCTAAAACTGAAAGCTTTAAGTTTATCTAAAGAAGGAAAGTAAATTATCTCAACAAAAGATTGTTTGTTGGTAAAACTTATTCAAAACTTCAGAGTTTGACTTGGGCTTAAAATGATTGCAGCTTGTCTCATTTTTACAGTACTGAGTGATTCTCGTTATGACAAACTTTTTAACATTTAATCAACAGGGATGAGGAGTAGACGTCTAGTTTCCACCAGTGGAAATGACACTTTCAATAATATATTCAACACTTCACCCAAGGTTACATTAACTAACTTCAGATATCTAAAACGATTCTGACCTGTTTCAACACATATTTATTTATTTTCACATGTAGAAATTATATTTCAGTCAGTGTGAACTGACTAACAGAAGTTTAATGTAACTAATGTCACCCTAATCAGCATTTAGGATCAAATTTTAAATTTAATATTGTGATACTTGTTTAGCCTAATATAAAAAAAAAGACTCCAAACAATTAATCTATTAGAAAAAAGATGCAGATTAATTTAATAGTCTTTTAATTATAGATCAGTTGTTGTAGCTGTACATGTTTTGTTTTAATTGATTGATTGAAATATAAAAAATAGTGAAATTTCCACCCAGTGAAGCGTTTTTTTTTCATTAGAGGTCATGAAAATTAATTATGGTCTAAATTGTTCTTTATTTTAAAATTATAATCCTACTAATAATCCACATTTTTACATCTTGTTTTATCTGTAACTATAATGGAACACAGCTTTATTTTTGTATCCAGATTACGTACTCCCGTCAGATGTAATCTATTACTCATGAAGCCTGATAGTGGAGTAGATAACTGTTGAGGCTCCTCTGCTCCCCTTCAGACAGGAACTTATCTTTCATTTTCCTTCACTGGACTCTGATCTCTCGCTCCATTAAAAACTAATAAACTAATAACATCTTCCCGTCTTCACTCACTTCAGTCACAAACGTTCTGCTGAGCTGTTCTGACTCCAGTTACCTCCCCCTGCGTCCATAAATCCACAGCAGTGAAGTGCTCTGATACATTGAGTCCATGTCCACACTCGTCTGTCTTTCCACTGTCCACGTGGAACGAGTGAGCTGATGACGGGCGGAAAGATGGAAACATGGACAGACAGAGTGGAGGAACTGAAGCCTCGTGTCTCCTCTTCATCAGCTGGAGGCAGAAGGTGACATTTAAATATGAACCGAACGTTCAGATCACATGTTTGTCACATACATACGTTTCTTCTTTTAGTCTGTCTGAAAGACAAAAAGTCAAAATTCTCAGATTAATCTATAATTAAATGACTGTTAAATTAATCTGTATCTTTCTGATGATCGATTAATTGTTCTGAGCCATTTTTTAATTTAAAAAAGTCCAAATTTCTCTGATTTCAGCTTCTTACATGTGAATATTTTCTGTTTTTTTTCTGGTTTCTGAAGACATCATCACATTTTTCAGTGAAAATATAAATATTTTTTCAAAATCCTTCAGCCCGACGACTGTATTACTCCTGAAATATTGACAAAATTATTCAAGAATTTATTTGAAACTTTGTGAAACTGCACAAAAGCAGCTGGCACGCCCATTTCAACCAGACAGGCCAGAAAATTACTAATCATTTATTCTGCTTCTGATTGATGAACACAAACCTGAACCTTAATCATTCTGATCAATGGAGGCAGCGAGTTGTAGCCAATCAGAGGCAGAGTTCCATCAATCAATCAATCAAAGCTGTCCTCTGTGGTGGACTGGAGCGGGAGCTGGGACGCGTTACTGGCAGCCAAACAGGCCAAAGTTTTTGAGTTTTGAATCAAACTCTTAAAAAAAGGTTTTGCTGACCTCTAATCTTTTGTTGAGATAATTATTTTTCCTCTTAGAAAAACTTGAATGTTTTAAATGTTAAAAAACAAACAAACGTGCTGAGTAAACTCATTAAAGTTAAAGTTAATTATTGAATATTTTAGTAGCAACCATTTAATTTTCAAGCACCAAAATAATAACAAATCGCCCCCAGGCTGATTAATACGGCCTAAATGAAAACATATTTTTTGCAAAGCTGCAGGATGTGGCAAAAAAACATACTGCAAATTATTTTGACAGATGCTGCAGTATGATTCACAGTTAATGGGAATGATCATTTTTGCATCACAATTTTAATTTTCACTGAGAAAAACGATTAAAATCATGATGACGTGACTTTTGTTGCACCAAACATGTTTTCTTAAAAGTGAAAAACCAGATCTGTAGGCCAACATGCAATTTTTTTACATTTTGATAATATTTTGATGACCCGTGCAGCTCTGATTTTTTGCTTTGTTTTGTTAAAAAGTGACGTACAGATGCAGACCCACACGCAGCCAAACAGTCCTGTGTAATTACTGAAGTGCACTGAGCAGAAGTGCATTAAATTTTCTGCAGTTTTTGATTCACTGAGGGCTTCCTCATGAAAGTCTATAAATAGACTCAAACCGGCAGCCCCAGTAAGTTCCAAGTGAAGTAATTTCATTATCGTCTGCAGGCCTCTCTTCATTATATGATTTATAATAATGTGTAATCAAACGCTGAGCTCCCCCGCACTCTTCAATCAGCACACTCTCAGCCTCTGATTTCACTTTTTCTTTACTTCTTTTCACTGTAAAAATAAACTATTTGTTTTAACTTGAGAGAGTTGGTGTCTGGGCTGCCTTAAGAAAATCAAGTTGAGGTAATTTAGTAATCATTCAAAAGAAATTGTCTTTTCTTTTCTAGTCAAACAGATTTATTCATCTGCTCTGACATAAGCTGCAAACGTTAGCATGTCTGGCTAACTAACGCTAGCTTACTAGCTGCAGCTGCATTTGTTCTGTGGGGGTTTGAGGAGGAGGATGTGGGCTGATGCAGAATCAAAGTGGGTTGATGACGATGCATCTCTCTCTGGCTCGCTGTCTCATTCTGAGGCGGGTTAGCTTAGCTCTTATTCTGGCTGAGTGACCCGTCTCAAGGTCTGCTGCACCAATCGAGTCCCTGTGCTTCCTTTTCCCACATTAATGAGTGTATTTCTGTCATCTATCATGTAGATATACCTGCTGTGTTTCACCATCCGACCAACATTTGCTGAGATGTAAGCTAGCTTTAGCTTCAGTCTGTTAGCATTAATGTTATATCATGTACTTTACATAAACACTTTCACAGGGTTCTTCTTTTAAAAAGTGCCAGATGGAAACATTAAAACGTCAGCTGGAGACAGACTTGACTCAAGTTGAGTTAGCATTAGCTTACATTAGCTAGCTACATGTATGAAATGTGCTTGTGAGAGTCCAGAATTCTAGCCAAAAAAAGTCTGTGGTGGTCAGCTAGAAATGAGAATCTGCTTTAGTTTACTTCTCTGAGGAATCACAGACCTCATGTTTCAACATTTACTCCCAGTTTCGATGTTGAATCTGCCACCGTTATCATGTGAGAATGGAAAGCTTGGCAGGCGTAGCAACAGTAACTAAGGAGGGCGGTGCTTTGCGAAGGGTCAGTTCACAGGGATTGGTTGTATTTGTGTGCATTGTTGCACTCACAACTTCCTGTAGGGGACTGAAATATGGGTATCATGTACCAAAGTTTGAGAGTTGCTGATGGTCAAACGAAAAGTGTTACAAACATCCCCGGTCTCCCCTACCAGCAGATTCCTGCCAGGTTCTGTGCAGGAACACTTCTGTGTTGATTCCACTGTAAATTTTTTTACAGTGTCGCTCTTTTTTCTGATCCGGAGGAACACGTCATGTGGTGAGCTCACAGTACCAGTTAGTGTGGTATTTAAAGAGTCCGTCCTCCCCGCCTGACAGAGCGGAGAACCCACAGCCGAGCGAGCCGGTGGGACCGTGACAGCGCGCGCGCGTGTGTGTGTGAGACAGAGAGAGAGTGTGTGTGTGTGTGTTTCGCACCGGGCTGCAGCTGAACCGTCCGGAGGTCTGAGGTGGGCGGAGACAGAGAGCACCGAGAGGTCCTCCTCCTCCTCCTCCCGTCCGTCCGCAGCGACGCACCGAGCGCATTTCGGACTCCCGCACCCGTCCGAGGAGGAAACATCATGGCAACGACTACTTGCACACGTTTCACAGATGAGTACCAGCTGTACGAGGAGCTCGGCAAGTACGTTTCACCGCTTCTTTTTTTCTTTTTCTTTCTCTCTCTCTGAGTCTCCTGCCTGCATGACCCTGTCCTAACCTAAACCGCACCAGAGCCATGAGGGATGGAGCTCTCTGCACAACATCTGCGGTGATGGATGCAGCTCCATCCCTCCAAAACAAAACGCACGCTGCTCCGGAGCGTCTAAAATTAGCCTCAGTGCATGCCTTCTTGTTTTTTTAAATTCTCACATCATCAGGGGGCAGATAGTTGGATTTTGCATGAAGATGGGGCTGCAGGAGCACTTCTGGGCAACCCCCCCCCCCCCCCCCCCCCCAAACACACACTCTCCACCCACTCCTCCACCTCCCCTCCCCCCTCCTCCTCCTCCTCCTCCTCTCCGCTGCCCAAAGGCTAATTAGGGACAAACAGGCCTAATATGAGGGAAGAGCTCAAGTGTTGGAATTAAGCTGCCTCATCATCATCAGCTGGCTTTAATCACAGCAGCACACAGCCTCAGGGCTGCAACCTGCCTCTAGTTTCTCGACTAGCTGTTTGGTCAGAAGATGGTGAAAAATGTTCAAAATTACATCTTCAAGTGTCTCGTTTTGTCCACAACTCAAAGATTTTCAGTTTATTGTTGCAGAAGAGCGAAGAAATCAGAAAATATTCACATTTAAGAAGATGAAATCAGATAAATTTGACTTTTTTTCCTCAAAAAATTACTCAGACCGATTAGTTGATTAGTTGATTAATCAATTAAATGTCAGAAAATGGTGGCAAATGAAAGAATTTTGATTTGTTTTCTCAAAAATGACGATGATCAGTTGTTTAGTCTGTAAAATGTCAGAATATGGTGAAAAATGTTTCATTTTTTCTAAAAGTCCAAGATTGCTTCCTCAGATTTGTCCAAAAATATTCAGTTTACTGTCACAGAAGAATAAAGAAGCCAGAAAATATTCACATTTAAGATGCTGAAATTAGAGAAATGGACTCTTTTCATTTAAAAAATAAATCAAATGATTAATCCAAACAGCTGGCAATTAATGTAATAGTTGATTAATAAACTAAATTAATACTTGCATTAATCACAGTGGCTTTAGGGCTGCAACTAACCATTATTTTCATTGGCGAATAATCTGTCGATCATTTTCTCGATTAATCGATTGGTTGTTTGGTCAGAAACTTGTGAAAAATGTTGATCAAAGCCCAAAATTTCGTCCTCAAATGTTTTGTTTTGTCCACAACTGGAGACGAGAAAAGAAACCAGAAAATATTCACATTCAAGACGCTGAAATCAGAGAATTAATTCATTATCAGAATAGTTGGTGATTAATTAACTAATCGATTAATCGTTGCACAGATGAGTGCAGCTGTCAGAGAACACTGCTGCTGCTGCCCTTCATCTACACAAGGTGATATCGAGAACCATAAATGGTTCCTCACCTGGTCCCCAGAGGAGATCCCGCTTTGGTTCCTGGTGCAACCTTTTATATACCAGAAAGTTATAGCTAGAACCTAACATAGAGGGTTCTACTTAGAACCACCTGTGAAAGGTTTCACCCAGAATCCCCTAGCCCAGGAAACTGTGGGAGTTCCTTTCCAGAACCTTTCCACTTTCTAAGGTTGTGAACAAGAACCCACCCAGAGGGTTCCAGTGAGAACTTTTTCATATTCCAAGGGTCTTATCTAGAACACACCCAGGAGGTTCTACCAAAAACCCTTTTATATCATTGTACAAAGAACCCTTGATGGAAGAGTTCTTCAAGGATTATAAGAGTGCTAACAAGAACCCGCTCGGGAGAACCTTTGTTATATTCCAAGGGTTTTATCTCAAACTCATTCAGGGAGTTCTACTGAAAACCCCTTTATATTTTGGTACAAAGAACCCTTGATGAAAAGGATTCTAAAACCACTGGTTTTCTACTGAGAACCTTTTTATATTTCAAGGGTTTTTATCTAGAACCCACCTAGTGGGTTCTACCAAAAACCCTGTTATATTTAGGTACAAAGAACTTTGATGAAAGACTTCGTAAGGGATTCTGAGGGTGCTAACAGGAAACCCTCCGTGGGTTCTACTGAAAACCCTTTTATATTTTGAGAGTTTTATCTAGAACACACTCAAAAAACTTTTGGATTTCCAAGAGTTTTATCTAGAACATACTCAGGGGGTTCTACTGAGAACCTTTTTATATTCCAACGGTTTTATCTAGATCCCAACCAGGGGGTTCTACCGAAAACATTTTTTTTTTACATTGCAAGAGTTTTATTTAGAACACACTCACAGGGTTCTACTGAGAACCTTTTCTATAACCAACCAAGGGGGTTCTACCAAGAACCCTTTTATATGCAAAGGGTTTAATTTAGAACCCAGTCCAGGGGGTTCCATCAAAAACATGTTTATATTATGTTTTAGATATAGTTTTATCTAGAACCCACCCAGAAAACTTTCGGATTTCCAAGAATTTTATTAGAATGCACTTAGGGGTTCTACAGAGAACCCGGTCATATTCCAAGGGTTTTATCTAGATTCAAACCAGAGGGTTCTACCAAAACCCCTTTTATATCACAGTACAAAGAACCGTTGATGAAAGTGTACTTGAAGGATTTCAACAATCTTTGAAGAACTTTGTCCAAAGAAGGGTTCTTAATGGAACCCTCAGTCTTACAAATAACCCCTGACAAAAACCTTTTCGTTAATCAGAAGCATATGGTTCTGGGTAGAACCTCAGCCCTTCAGAAAGAACCCTTATTTCTCAGAGTGTAGTGTTAATCTTCTGAGACGAGAGGAAGAAGCAGAGGAAGAGACAGAACCTCAGCCCTTCAAGAAGAACCCTTTTAGAACCCTTACTTCTCAGAGTGCAGTGTTAATCTTCTGAGGTGTGTCCTGTGTTTAAAAGCAGACGCAGAAGAAGAGACAGAACCTCAGCCCTTCAGGAAGAACCCTTGTTTCTCAGACTGTACAGTTAATCTTGTGAGGTGTGTCCTGTGTCTAAAAGCACAGAGGTGTTGAGGTTGTTGAAGATTGTTGTGTGTTTTTTTGAGGTTTGTTGAGGATTGTTGTGTGTTTTTTTGAGGTTTGTTGAGGATTGTTGTGTGTTTTTTTGAGGTTTGTTGAGGATTGTTGTGTGTTTTTTTGAGGTTTGTTGAGGATTGTCATGTGTGTTTTTTTGAGGTTTGTTGAGGATTGTTGTGTGTTTTTTTGAGGTTTGTTGAGGATTGTGGCCCCTAACAGGATGCAGCTAATGGAGAGAGACTGGAGAGGCTCTGGGTGCCACTGTGGGTAGATCAAAGTGGACTCAGTGTCTCTGTCGGGTGCGTGGGTAGAGAGGATCTTCTCTCTCTCTCTGCAATGTTTGCCTCACAGGAACATTTATTCCACCACACCAGCACTGGAGGGGATATTAAAAAAAAGAGAGAAAAGAAAAGAAAAAGCTCAGTTGAGCTGAGTGCTGGGTGCTGGTGGATGGTTTCACTTCTCGTGTTGATATTTTCATTTTACAGACTGCTTTGACTTGTTTGGTGATGGCTGGGATCTCCAGCCTCGTGTGTGTGGGATGTGATGATAAGTTAAATACAATAGACTGAAGCAGCAGCTGCCCTCACTGATAACAGAGCTTCATTGCTGTTTTGCTGGTGTTGTCACTTCTCGTGCTGTTGTTGTGTGTTTGCTCTTTCTGTGTGTGTGTGTCTGTGTGTATGATGTGCACCACTTCAGTCAGAGTTTCAAAAATAAGTAAATTAATCAAAAAGTTGATTGACAGAAAAAAGTCATATAGTAACTGTTTTGGTTATTTTTATCTAATTAAATCAATTTTTTTCTGTTTTCCAAGTAACTGATAAGTTGTTCAGCCTGTAAAATGTAAGAAAACGGTGAAAAATTAAAGAATTTTGATTTTTTTTTCATCTACAAAATTGTCAGAAAATCACCATCAATCACAGTTTCTAAAAACCCGAGACCAAACTATAGGCTGCAACTGATTATTTTTATAATCGATATTTTTTTGATTCATTGATCAGTTGTTTTGTCCAGAAAATAGTGCAAGATGTTGATCAAAGCTCAAGTTGATGTTCTCAAATGTCTTATTTTGTCCACAACTCAAAAATATTCAGTTTACTGTTTATCAACCATAATACAGCTCCTCCAGGAAGTTGCAATGCAATCGCAACAATTCATGCGAATCCCAGAGAATTCTGCGTGACCTCACAATAACTCTGCTACTTTTCTACCAATCACAGCAGTCCCCCCTTGCAAATCTCATACATGAACGTCTCAATGAACCGACTCAATGTTTTGTTTTATTATTCTGTATGTTTTTGCATTTATATATATTTTTTTATTTTGTCATGGGTTCTGAAAAGAACACGTTTGTTGTTGTGACTGACATTTATCAGCGCTCTGTGCACTTTTATTTCATGATTTTGTGCTGTTTTTGAGTTTGAGCTCCAAAAAGATTTTATGTCTTACGTTCCTCCTTCTTCATTTATAAAAAAAAGCAGATTTTTTAATAATTTAATGTAATTTCTCAGCCTTTTTGGTGAAGTTAGTTAGAACACTCAGAACAAGTTGCCTTTGATTTTTAATGAATTATGTAAAAAAAATATCGCAACTTTCTTTTCCAAATTCATTGCAAAAAATGTCTGAAAGCTTTGCAACGTGCACTGCAATTTTTTAGAAAAGCTGCCGTGAAATCAGGCATTTTTGGCCGCAACAATCCCAGAAACAGCCCCAAAATCCTAAAGGGACTGATAATAACAGCTAGTACCCTAATTTTCATGTAAACCTTAAATAAACGTTAACATGAGAACTTGGTAACAGAATATAATGCTTATTAAAGCATTAATTAACTGTCAGTTAATACTTAATATGGTTGTAAACTAATATTAAGCACATCTTTATAAAATTAACAAATGTCTGAATTAATGACATACTTGCTTATTAAGTAGTAGCTAATGTTAATTAATGGACCTTATTGTAAAGTGTCTTTTATCAAAAAATGACCCAAAACGATTAATTGGTTATCAAAATAGTTGGCATTTAATTTAATAGACGTTTAATGAGGGATTAACTGATTAATCTTTGCAGCTCTAAACCAAACAACTCAGTATGAAAATAATCTGAAGTGTAAACCTGCTTTAAAGCTGCTTTTGAGTTAAGAATATTGTTTTCCAAATAAATTACATATTTGCTTTTTGAGTAAATGGCTCCCTGCATGTTTTGCTGATTACTTTTGGCCAATAAAAAACAGAATTAGATCAGAAAAGATCCGATTTTAGGTTATGTCACACTCTGACTCGAACAAATCCAGATTTTTGGTCCCAGATGCTGCCCTCCTCCTGACTCCCACCTGCCCGGCAGGTAACCTGTCACGTCGAAGCGCTGCTGCCTTCTCCACCGCACAGCCGGAGTGTCAGCGAGTGTCATGCTTACTCACCGTGTCTCCTCATCATGTATGCATGTTGGAGTGCTCGTGAGAGAGAGAGAGAGAGAGAGAGAGAGAGGCAGGGGCTCTGAGGGGAGTGCTTCATTGCGTAACAATACTGAGGTGAGATAAAATTAGCTCTGAGAAGTGACAGAGGTGGTTATTTCTGTTTGTCTCCGTTGGGTTTGATGAGCAAATGTGGCCCTAAAAACTCCTGCACACACACAATAACAGTACTTATCCTCGAAACGCTGCGTTTCTTCCTCTAATTCTTGACATTTGGTGCCACTAACATCGCTGAAATGATTCAAATTGTAGAGAAAAGACGCCTGGAAGACTGGCTTCTGTTTCTAATTGAGTACAGACAAATGTCACATGTGGTTGTTGTTAATTTTCAGTTTTTAAAGAAGGTGGGAGAAATGTCAAGTACAGTGCCTGATAATTACTGGATGCAGAATTTTCTTTAAATTTCCAAGTTCAGGTCAACAAAAGCACATTAGAACGAAGGTAATCATTTCTGAAACAGGTCGTCTGAGATTGTGACCTGGACATCGAACAAAAACATGCAGCATCTTGTCGGTTCTTTGTTTCATCAGTTTTGTGGTCATGTAGGGAGAACATAAGCGTAAAAATTAGGGCTGAACGATTTTGAAAAAATATCTAATTACTGTTAGTTGCTGTGAGCTAACACTACCGTCAGCTACAGTTAGCTGACACTACTGTTACTGTTAGCTAATTCCACTGTTAGCTATTGTCACCTAGCACTACTGTTAACAAGAACTACTTTTAGTTCGTTGCTAACACTATGTTAGCTAACATTACCCTTTGTACTGTTAGCAAACATGCTGTTAGCTAACACTACCATTAGCTACTGTTCAAGAGCACTCCCGCTACTTTTGTCATTTTCAGCCGCAACTTTAACATTAATAGATATATAGTTCGATATACAGTGAAACAGTGATGCGACTTATTTGACGTTTCTGCTGTGTTTATTTTATTTACTGTATTGATTTGCCAGCATCATTGATAAAACAAATCTACCTTACAGGGACATACAGCGGTCAGACTAACTGCTAGTTTGGGGTAAACTCAACCTGTCATTTGTTCTTTAGTCTTCAGTCAACCTAACATTAGTGAAAGCATGAGATTTATACACTTTGTTTTTTTGTTTTTTTTTTAATCTTTGTTATGTTTGCTCCCTCTGCTGTACAACCAGTTGCCCCACTGGGGACAAATAAAGTGATTGATTGATTGATTGATTGATTGAAATAACATCATGAAAAAAGAAAACATTAAACAATATTGCAAAAAGGGCTCAATCCTTCAGTTCCTGGTCCGTCCATTGTTGGCATGTTGGCTGGAATATAATATGACGATATGATAATAATGGAGAGTTATACATGAAAAATTGATTTGTCTTGTACTCACTGTTAAATTTTTATTTTAAAGTTTTAGTTTTGCACATTATAACTTGTGTTTAAGTTCTGTAACTTGTTCCGATTTCTTTGCAAAGTGACACTACGTTGTTTACGTGTGAGGTCGACAGTCCAGTGACGCCGGCTTATCTTGTTCCCTCTAAAACCTGGATTCATGTGCATCAGGCATTCAGATCAGGGTGGTGTGAAAGCAGAGAGGAGTCCAGGACAAGACTGTGAGGTCGATCTGATAGCTGAGACGCTCCCTTTTGATGCTGACAAAGCTTATATGGCAGCTGACCCGTCTCCTCCTCCTCCTCCTCCTCTTGTCTCCTGTCTCTGTTTCCCAGGGGGGCCTTTTCAGTGGTGCGCCGCTGTGTCAAACTCTGCACAGGCCAAGAGTACGCCGCCAAAATCATCAACACCAAAAAGCTCTCGGCCAGAGGTGAGAGAAAGACGTTAACAGATACCCTGTGACATGGTGCTTTCAGGGGGCTCACAAGAATATGAAGAAGCAGAGAGGCATCATGGGGGTTTTCATGTGTGTGTGTGTGTGTGTGTGTGTGTGTATGTCCCAGATCTGAAAGCTCACATTAGCATATTTTAGCGAGTGTTTGATTCCAGCGTGTGAAGCCTCCACGTCTGTTCCTCTGAGAGCAGCAGATGATGGTTTCAGACAGAATCCTCGGCTTCAAAAAGGACGGCAGAAATCAACATTTTCCCCCGAACAAAATGTAACGAAGACACGATTCTAACAGGATAAAATCACGAGTCGATGTTTGGTTTTTACGCTCTACTACAGCCAGCTGGGTTGGTTGTAACAGAATCTGGAAAACATGTCCCTTTTAAAGCTTATTTGTAGTGTCTCTGATCAAGCAAGCCTCCTGTGTTTGATATTTCAGTCTTTTTCTCTTAATAAAATGATATAAAAACACACTAGAAATCATCTAAAAATAGAAACAATGGTGTCATTACTAAAATGAAATGAGATTCCTCCTTGTTTCCTTTCCTCTTCTCTCCTGCTGTTTCCTCTCTTCGTACTGAATGCTTCCTTTCACAAGTCTTGAGTTAAGAGAAGAGTCTAAGACTGAATTTTTCACAATTTGGTACAACAGAAGCAAATCCAACATATCTTATCAACTTATCAACTTTTATGTCTGTTACCTGGCAACCAACATTACTTTTCTAATCTCATCAAGCTAAAACAACTGTGTGATCTTTTTTTTTTAAAATCATTGAAGCGTACAAAAAAATAAAAACAATGATCAGCACAACAAGTTGAAAACAGGCCATTAACCATAACATTACTGTTAGCTAGTTAGCAATCACTACCATTAGCTACTGTTGCTGAACACTACTGTGAGCTACTGTTAGCTAATACTAACATTAGCTACTGTTACCTAGCACTACTGTTACAGTAGCTAACTGTCTGTTAGCTGCAGTTAGTGACGACTACCTTTAGCTACTGTTAGTTAACACTACTGTTAGTAAATTAGCTAATGTTACAGGTAGAAAAGTGTAAGTTAGGACACTTTAACTGTTAGCCTTAAGTTAGGAAAGTTTATTTAAGATTTTGTAAAGTTCGGATGCTTGTTTAATACACTCATCTTGATTTCAGTTAGGACAGGAAGGTTGACTTAGGAACCTAATTACCATGGTTACCGAACAGTTGAAGATCTGCAAGTTAGGAAGTGTCTCGTTTCCTTTCTTCCTGTCCTTATCTCCCATTCTCGCTCTCCTCTCTTCTCCTCTTCCTCTCTCCTCCTCTTCCTCGTCTCCTCTATCTGGAATGAGGGGTTAAATGGGCATCTGGGACAAATGTGGCCCTCAGGCCGTCCTCACAGATGTATGCAGGAAAGTCATTTGTATGATGTGTGTGTGTGTGTGTGTGTGTCTCATAACTCCTCGTCAATCACCTTGAGAAAAGTTAAACTTTGTAAACTAAAATGAGGTTTTCATTATGACTCAGTTGATTTCATTGACACATTTTTAAAAATAACAATCACCAACAGCTGTATCTTCCTGTAACGTCCACCTGATTTAAACAGCTTCTTCTTCTTCTTCTTCTTCTTCTTCTTCTTCTTCTTCTTCTTCTTTCCATGTGCTTGTTTAAATCTGAGATGTAAAGTTTGACTTTCTTCTTGCAGACCATCAGAAGCTGGAGAGAGAAGCCCGGATCTGCAGATTACTCAAGCACCCCAACATCGGTGAGACTTTTTTTTAAGTGTTTCCTCTTTGAAATCACAGGTTTAGATCAGATTTAAGTTAGATCTGTGGCTCCTGTATTACATACAGTGTCTCTGCAGGCCAATAAAGGGCCATAGACTGTATATTTGGTTTTTATTGGAGCGTACAGCAAAGAGGGGCGGGACTTAGGAAGGGTCAAAGAAAGGTTCTAATGGGCTCATCTCATAAACACAATAAACATGACCTCATATGAATGCACCACAAAGCTACTGCTAGCTAACACTAGTTAGTTACCGTCACCTACAAACTCTCTAACAGTAGCTAGACTGTTAGCTACTGTTAGAGAACACTACCTTTAGCTTATGTTCGCTAACACTACTGTTAGCTTATGCTGCAAATGGAACTTGTGAACTCTTAATTATGACGCAAAAACTCGAAGCTAACAGAAAACTTCAGTTCACGATGGCGAACACACAACATGAAAATATTAGAAAAAACATATAGCGTACACTTAAACTGATATAAAATTTTCAGCAGTGCATTGCTTAGCTTCCCACATCGGTACTCCTGCTGCTTCTCCAAACTGGGTAATACACTGATTATGGATAAGTGTCTCATGCAACCCCATCCAAATAATCCAAACTATCCCTTTAAGACTTAAGTGCATAATAGCAGATGCTAGATGAAGATGGATCATGTAAATATGTGCCTTGGATTGTCCCTAAAAACATCAGATCAGATTATTTTGATGCTTCTTCCTCTTCTCCCTCCTGCAGTTCGTCTCCATGACAGTATCTCAGAGGAGGGTTTCCACTATCTCCTCTTTGACCTGTGAGTTGCTTCATTTCCTCCTCCTTCGACCTCTTCTTCTTCTTCTTCTTCCTCTCTTTCCTCTGCCATGCTGTGCTGCCCTCCCTCTTGCTTCTCCCTCCTCATCCTCCTCCCTCCTTTCTCCCCTGATGCTTCATTTTCCACCACTCCCTTCCTTCAATCCTCGCTGCATCTGTCTCCTCTAACCCCCCCCACCCTCCCCTCACACACACACACACTCCCCTCCCCGTTACTTTCTTTCCTTCCTTATATCCGCATTCCTTCTCTTCTTCTCCTTCTCTCCTTCATCCCCTCCTCGTTTCCAAGGCAGTTCCCCCCATTACATAACAGTCCTCCCCTCCTTCCCCCACCCTCCATCCTTTGCGGCTTCCACTTTAGCGCACACACACACACAGATACACTCCCCCGCACTGGAGCCAGTCTCCATGGCAACCCAGTCGGAGTGAATCCTGCAGCCGGGGTTTCCCCCTAATGAGGACATCCCCCTCCTGTCTCTGTGTGTGTGAGTGTGTGTGTTCGTGTGCTGCCTGAGTGGATAGATGTATATAATTTGGCGTTTTAACCTTCGTCTTTACGTTTCTCAGGGTGACAGGAGGGGAGCTCTTCGAGGATATTGTGGCCAGGGAGTACTACAGTGAAGCAGATGCCAGGTAAACACCCATGATTCTTCATCTCTGGCCACTCTCTTCTCTTCTTCATCCCCTCCATGTGTCAGTCCTCCAGCCTCTGCAGTCCTCCAGCAGCCCGGCTCCCTCTCATTAGCACACACAGACAAATTTGACACTTATTTTTTTTATTTTAGTTTTTTTTTTTCTCAGGCTGGATAATACCTCTCTCTGCACTGTTTTTCCATGAACTGAATTGCAATCGAGGTCGAGGAGTCCCCGCCTCCACCGCCCCCCACACCCCCCAGCATCAGAATTTACAGACAGATGGAAACGTACACATGCACAAAACGCACACATGCCCACGCTGTAACCCCCTCAGGAGGTAGACTTAAATCAATTTGACTGTGGAGGCGGTTTGTGGAGGCGAGAGAGAGAGAGAGAGAAGAAAAGAAGGGGACTGAAACATTAAAAAGGAGGAGGGGAAAGAGGTAGAGATGCAGCAAAAGCTGATTTTTATTTTTGATCCTCCTTAAAATATCTTTATCTCTCACTCCTGAGGGGTGTTCCATCAACGTGGATAAAGGAAAAGTCTGGTTTATTTTGATAAGTCTGGCTAATTTAAGTGAGAGTAAGTGAGTAAGTGCTTTAAAGGAATCCCTGCTCAGTAACCATGGTAACTGATACCACTGAGCTAGCCTGCCCCGTGGCAGGTTAACTGTCAAACTTAATGTAGCTGTGTGTTAAAGTGTCTTTCTGTGCTCACATCACTTCTGTCCGAGCAGAAACACAAGTTTAGACCTTTTTTATGTGGCCAAGCATGAATTTACATGTTAACTTCAGTTCCAAAGAACGTATGAATTTAAAAAAAGTTAAGAAAATCATGTCTCACAAATTTTACTGTCCTCAAAAGCAGAAAAAAACCTTTTATTTAACATTTATAGTTTAAGAAAAATGTGTCCCAAAGTTGTTTTGAAGTTTGAAGTTGTTTTTATTCATTCACTCATTTTGTTCAAGCTGTGCAGACAAAAAAAACAAAAAAAAAAACCATTAAGTAAGCTTGTATATCTCCCCTAAAATGATTTTAACTCTTTCCCCACCAGGGTTTTTTAAATTAAAGTTGCCAGCCAGTGACAGCATTTTTTTTTCCACAAAATTCACAGATTTTTCAACACCTACAGAATATTCAGTTCTATGAATATGTTGACGTGGGATATATCAAAAGAAAGAACAGATCTGATAGTTTCAGACACACACAAAAAAGGTTTTGTTCTCGCTTCATGCAGTCATTTTTATAAACATTTGAATGTTGGTTGGTTGCATCAAAAAATTCACTTTTCAGACAAAAACATTTTTGTGACCTTTTTATGCTGAATATCGACTTTACGTTTTTATTTTTGTTTTTTTTATCACTTAATATTATGTGTGTGACATCACTGTCACATGTGTGGCTAATGATAGGTGTGTGTGTCCCCGGTCCCACGCCCGAAGCACTCTGTTCCCGGGGTCACGGTGCTCTCTGTCTGGCAGATCTGCTGCTGAGCACCGATGTTTGCATGCTACAAAACATCACCTTCTTCTTCTGCTGCTCAATTCCAGCGGTTTTCTTCTTCATTGAGTGACAAAGTTTTGTCAGATCCGTCACAGTGTCCCCTGCAGCCTGGCACTGAAAACAGCAATTGATGGAATATCTCATCAATGGCGGGGAAAGAGTTAATATGTTGTCTGCTGGCTCTAATTTGAACCACAGGTTATTTACCAGTCGTCAAGCACATTATAACCATCAGACTTTAAGAGGAAGCAGATTTTGTTTTGTGACACACTGTGATTCCAAGATGCAAAATCGAAAAAAGAAAAAAAATCTAAAAAGGACTTCCACACGCCGTCTAACTTGCAATATAATGTTTATTTTTGGTACTAGACCTTCATCAGGCAAACAGTTTGTGTCAACAAGAAGCCATCTTAAACAGAGAGTGGTTGTTATTCAGGGTTAGGGTTTGATCAGCCTGCATCTAATGATGACAGCAGTGTTCACCAACTGAGGTAAAACTCTCATCATTTTACTCCAACATTAGAAGTTTGTCTGTCATAGTAAAATCACTTGAAATGTCATTTGGTGTAAGACCAGAAAAGTAGCCTATTAAGGGCAAAATCCTCACCAGTTCAGCATCATGGACAGAGACAGTAATGAAACTAACAACTGCAGGGAGACAGTGTTCTGGGGCGTTTCGGCTTTTGGTCCAGTGGGACATTTTTTGGACTATTGGGGTTTAAGAACAATCAAGTCAGTCACCAATTACTTTGTTAGCAAGCAGCTAACGAAATGCTGCCTTATCACCTCTGCATCTGCAATATTATCATTTCCTGTGCATAAATTTGCACGTGTTTTTGTAAAGCTGAAGCCTTGAAACAGATACTGCTACAACTTTGCTTTTACCTCTGATACTAGTGCTTGTGACAACATCTGGTAGATCTACGTGTCATGAGTTGATCAGTCATTATGTACTGCACTTTTTCTTCTGTCAGTTAGCAGTAAGTGAATTTGTAAAGTAAGAGGATGTTTAACGTAAACATATTTTATGATCGCATTAGATCAAAAGAACACTTCACACATGTTAGATGAGACAGGTCCAAAACTCCAACAGTCCAAAAAGTGTCCCTTGTCCCTAAAAGAAACACCCATTGCTCTGAAAATACACCGTCTCCCTGTTAGTTTCATGACTGTTGGCTCTGTCCATGGTGCTGAATTGGAGGCGTTTTGCCTTTAACATGCTGCCTTTCTGGATCAACAAATGACATTTTAAGTGACTTCACTTTCACAGACACACTTGCAATGTTGGAATAAAATCAGAGAGACAGTTTTACCTCAGTTGGTGCACACTAGGGTTGTGCGTTGGAAAGAATCTGGTGATGACAATACGTATCACAATACAGGGGTTATAATTCAATACGTTGCAATATATCACAGTACTGTAAGCAAGATAATAAATTACTATTTTTTTTAAATCTAATATTAGGAAAACTATCATTGTATAAAGAACAAACCACCACATATAACATTTGAGTGAAAAAAATATATTTTGTAATCACAACAGGGAAGATGCAGCACTGCTATTTAGCAGCTGGGAGTTTAAACACAACACAAAATTAACCACTGCCACGAATCTCTGTGTGCATCACAATATCACAAACCTTACACCCCCGGTGCACAAAACACTGTTTTACGAGTCATTAGATGGCTGATCAAACCCGAACCCTAATTAACAACTGCAGGGAGAGTGTGTATTTTCACAGCAATGAGCCTTCAGAGCAATCTGCGTTTTCTGGGGGGGAAAGAAGCTGTCAGACAAATTTTGCTTGCTGCAGCATAGTCGTGGCTGTAGTATTGCCCTGTTATCCTTTATGACTATAAAACTGACAATTTGCTTCCGATTTAAAAAATAAAAATAAAAATAAAATAAACTCACTTGCAGCAGCTGCCCCACTGGGCAAGTGAGTTGCTAGATTTATCTCACCGCCTTCTCATGTCTTTCTCATCTTTGAGAGTTGCACCTGCGTAGTACCGATTGGGCACTCATCAGAAAATGGTGCAGGTAAACACAATGTTCATGAACTTAAGTGCAAGTGAGCATGTCAGTTATCCTGGAAACAGTATAGTCAGGTGGCGTTAGAGGATATGGACAAAACTCCAACTATGTTTTGCATAGTTTGCCACAAATTTCAGAGCGAGGTGGATAAAATAGGGCTGTTTTTCAAAGGCATGCTTAGTTTCCAAAAATGTTGCTGGAGTGCCATAACAAGACTTGACAGCATGTCACTTGCATGGCAGCTACACGAGCTGCCGAGAACCCTCCTCCGGCCAGTGCTCAAACAAAACATGAACTCTGCATACTCCAGTGCGATTAATTTAAAAAAAAAAAAAAAGGTTGGATTGACCTGAGTCTGCAGTACCACATTGACATGGCTTATCTAAGGCTTATTTGATTATCTGCTGATCAATTAAACAATTAGCATAGGAGCAAGTAAAACTCAACCTTGGGCTAGTTTGTTTCTGACTGACATGCCTCACCAATATAAGGTGCGTGTGCAGCTCCAGGGCAGAAAATAAGTAGTCACGATGGCCGATATACAGACATTCTTACTAGATAGTAAAATTTACTCACTAGAAATAAATTTGATAAACAGTCCATTAAACCATGAGACATTTTTGTGGTTATGTCTGTGGTAGAACTCAAGCAGTGTTCCTTGTGTGCCCACATACTGTGGGTGTCCCACAGGGTTCTATACTTGGTCCTCGTCTATTCACAAGAAAAATATTCTCGTCTCTGCCATTCCATGAGTTGTACACATTTTTATGCAGATCATCATTTTAATAGAGTCTCACCAGTGTACATCTGCTACATACTTAAAACCTGATTGGATTCAGTGTTAGTTTTAATATTATGAAAATACATGTAGCAAGTCCAGCAAAAATTGGTTATTTTCAGGATTAACACTTTAATGAACTTGACTGTAATCAATCAGTGCTGTTTTGTGAATTAATTAGGCATCATTTGAGAGCATTAAAGCAGATTTGAGATTAAAAATGAAACAAAATTGATATTTGATGTGTTTCAGTGAGGCGGGATTTGCTACGCTGGCTCTAAATAAGCACCATCAGGACTGTTATTTGTATTCACAGCCATGCTTCCATACTGAATTCTCAGCTTGAATGTAGGGCACATATGTAACCGTAATGGTGGCACATAAGAGCCCCGATAATCATCTCAGTGTGTTGACTATTCATGTTTGTTTCCTCTGTATTCTTAAGCTCCACTTTCCCTATTATTTTCTTTTGTACCCTCTCATCTGCCTTCATTCTCCCTTGTTCTCTTTGCATAAATTGTGTGTGTGTGTGTGTGTGTGTGCGCGCGTGTGTGTCACTCTATGTGTTTGTGTGTGGGTGTGTGATTAGCATGGCTTGATTACTGTCCAACAGTATCTCACTGACAGTTTTCCTCTCTGTACTCCATCTGCACACAGAATCGCTCCATCCCTCTCTTGTTTCTCCTCCCTCTCAAGGGGCAGGTTCACCCTAATACCAAAAAAAAAACATATTTTCTCAATTAACCACCACAGTGGTGTCCAGCCAGCCATGTGGGGAGGTTTGGTTTTATCCGTCCAGGTTTTGAGATATCTCTCTCTCTCATATGTGTGCTTCTGCCTACAATAGAGGAGACAGACGTCCATCTGTTTATTTATCGTTGTAGAAATGTGCACAGACATTCATGGTCCCCAGAAGATCTGTCTGATCCACTGACATCTCCTCTAGAACCAGCAGCAGGAGGACATTTTTAGGTTAAGAGTAAAATTTATCAACAACTATTGGAGAAATGGATTGCCATTAAATTTGGTTCAGACAGTCGTTTAGGCAAAGCATGTTTATTTATGTAACACCATTCAGACACAATTCAAGGTGCTTTACAAGAGCATAGAAATACATTAAAATAAAACATTAAAAGAACATTAAAATTGCCTTTGGGATCATAAAAACAAAAGCTAAAAGCAAGCCTATAAATGGTTAAAAGATAACAGAATTGCATTTTTAAAAAATCATTTTTTTTAATCCATTTAATAACTTTGCTGATCCTCTGACTTTATTCAAGCACCATCATCTGTCAGCTGCACTTTGTGTTGTTAATTAGACAAAATTAGCATGCTAACACGCTAAAAATTGGAAGCAAGGCTGAGCTGCAATGCCCTACCACTGACACATGACAGCTCCATAAATATATTATAATGAACTAGGTAGTGAATGCAAACATGGCGCTTATTCAGTGCAATGAGAGCTGCTCGATTGGTGCATAAGCCAGAAACGTTTTCCAGGAGTGATGAATGGTCAGGATTACGGTAAGAATATCAGGGTCAGCCAATCACAGGGAGAGTAGGGCGGGTCATGATAGATTCATATCAGTCCAGGAGATGAGTCTATGCCTGGTTCTTTGTACATTAAGCAAACATCATAAATTAAGTTATAATTTCTTTCTTTGTGTAAAAAAACAACATCGTTTCTGGCTGTCTCTGCTCTGTGTCTGAAGCACATTTACCTGCCAACATTTAGCAGCTGTTTGAACACACTGTCTCAACTGATTCCACCGTTTACACTAAATTTATAAAAAGAAGTGTGGAGAGGGCGGGGGACTATTTGCATATTCATGAATCCTTGAATACTGAATGAAGGCAAGGTGCAGAGCCATACTGTATGTAAGCCTCTCTAACGAGGTATGCAAACTTATTTTGCTGGAAAAAAACATATCAGGCACAATTTATTACTTTTTGCAGAGCTTTTTATATTATTTAAAAGATGACAGGTGGTGGACTTTTTACAAAATTTTGCAATTTTGTGAGTTGTTGACTTTGGAGAAGCTTCGAAAAATATAACTGCTGTCTATCACAAATTCTTAATTATTTTGGCCTGCTTGTAAATTTGTCAAATGTTAGGCCAAGGGTCTGCAACCTTTATGATCAAATGGGTTATTTTGGGCAAAAAAAAGAAAAAAACAATCTGCCTGGAGCTGCAACAATTAAGATCTCTCTTTTCTGTGACGACTTTTCTTTTTTTTTTTTTTTGAAAAGCCACCGAGCCACAGACGGAGGCTATGACACACATTTTAGCTGACAAAATATGCATTTTTTTTTTAAATATTTGAAGTAAAGGCCACATATGTTCACAGGTGGAGAATGCAAGAATCAAATTACACTGTAAAAAAGTTGAGACAACCTACTGCAATCAGTTTTTGAGTTTTGATCCCAACTCAAACTTTTAGAGACTTTTGAAATAAACATAATTTCATTTACTTTTCTTCTTTAGATACATTTAAATCTTTGAGTTGTAGAAATTTAAAAAAAAAATGTGTTTCAAAACTTGGTCACTGAGCTGTGACCGTGAGTTATCACTGTTTTGGTGCCTGAAAATTAAATGGTTTTACTTGAAAATCTGAAAAATTTTAACCATCATTCACCATTTAAGTTTATCTAAAGAAGCAAAGTAAATTATTGTAACAAAAGAGTAGTTGATAAAACTTTTTCAAAACTTTCAAAACTTCTGAGTTTTCTCAAAGTTTTGATAAATGAAAATTAAATTGTTATTTATTTCCACATAATTTTTTTTTCCAGTTTCTTTCCACTAGAAAAGGGCTAAAGAGCTGCAGGTTGCAGACCTCTGCATTAGCTTATTTCTTTAATTATTCTGTTATTCTATTCTGTTCCCATTTCTCCCAGTGATGTACGTGTGTATTTGCATGCAGAAGGGGAAGCGAAATCCAATCACAAGTGGTGACTTGAGACACGTGGAGTTGCAGTGCAGTCTCAGGTGTGAACAGGCTGAATATAATTTCTGTCTCTCAGAAAAGTCCAGGCCAGGAGAGAAAAAAAAGCAAACAGGACTGTGACATGCAGTATATGAGTCAGCCTGCGATGACGTGCACCAAACTGCTGCTGATGTGCTGGCTTATGTGAAAAAAGTGCAGGTGTTTTGACGTACGTCACACGCTGCCATTGTCACATGTGTTAGTCACGTTTTAATATTAATTAATGCACAGATGAGGTTCCACTCACCTTCATGTTGTCAGAAATCTCAGCTCAGATATCTCAAATCCTGGAAACGTAAAATCAAAACTATCAGCACAGCAAGTTTGAGACAAGTTAGGAAATATGTGTTTTGGTAAGTTTTGTTGGTCTGACTCACACTCACACACGTGTTCCCTAAACCCCCCCCCCCCCCCCCCGCTCCCTGTACTTCTCTGTTGACCGTCTTTATGCTCCGTCTCCTTCCGTGTTCCCTCCTTTATCTGCTCCTCCACCTGTCGTTTTGTCTCCACAGTCACTGTATCCATCAGATTCTAGACAGTGTGTCTTACACCCACCAACATGACATAGTGCACAGGGACCTCAAGGTGTGTGTGTGTGTCTCATTGTGTTGCATTGCCCTGCACCCTCTGTACAAAAGGGTCGCCCTTTACATGCCTGTCTTTTAATGTTTCAAATTCCTGCCTGTGATTTTTAATTGACCTGCCTGTGCCTGCTGTCTGTCTGTCCGTCTGTCTGTCTCCTTTTGCGTGTCTGCCTGTCTGCAGGTTTTTGCTTTTTGGGACTCTTGTTGCACTATTTTAGACGGTCTGAACTAGAATTGTGATTTCCTGTGGGTCCGAGCAGACCGAGCTCCAGAGAAAGTGTGTGTGTGTGTGTGTGTGTGTGTGGGGGGAAGGCATGAAAGAGAATGAAAGTGAAAGAGGGAGTAGAGTTCAGTGGAGTAACAGCAGAGCGGTGTCTACTTCAGACGCTTGGAAACGTGCTAAAATGTTTCGTCAAAGGCGGTGTTACTGCTGAATAAATTACACAGGAGAGTGTGCAGGTTAGACACAGCGCCGCCCACACGGAGCTGCAGCTCACTCCCACACTGCAGCCTGACTAATGTTTGGCTCCTTCCTCAACACAGAAAATAGCAAACTGCACACCCTCTCCCTCATAGTTCACAGACAGGTTCACTCTTCACACTTTTGATGTGTGTGTGTCTGTGTGAAAATGTGGTGTGAGCGTGCAGCGAGAGATCATTCCTATATTGAATACAGTGACACTTTATTATAACCATCATTAACAAATGGTGAATTGATACTTAATTAAACTTTAACTAATAGTTATTTTACTGTTAACAAACATTCAAATACTGTTTATCAAAGTTTGTAATTCCTTCATGCTACACACATGCAATACAGATAATTAAATTCAGAACAGGAAATAGTCTGACTCACTGGATGCACACTGCAGTTATGAGTCCTGGCATTGGCTGCGGCATCGCAGTGTCCGCTGTTTTCAAAGTCCCCAGGAAACAAGAACAACCTCTGAGCTGCAACCTGCACGCTGGAAACAGCAAATTAGCACCTGGGAGGCTAATGGTTGCAATGTAAACAAGCTAACAGCGGTTAGCTTTTCTTTTGCAGTGATGTAGTCATTTTAATACCAGAGCTCACCTCCCAGCGTGCAAATGTTCCAGTAAAACAAGTTCCCTCTTTTCACTATTTTGCAGCAGCGCCGTCGCTGCGTCCTGGGTTTAGCTCTGCCCAATATGGTTGTGACATCTGCACATAAGAAGTTAAACATCTGGGAAACATTGTCTATTGACTGTTACTGTGTTTGAGAACAAAGCATCATCGATGTAAACACGGAGTCTTACATGTTGCATCCTGTCAGTTCGGAACTGGTCCAACCCGTAAAATGGAACAGCCTGATCTGGGATGTTGTGGTGCAGCAGGTCTCTGTAAGATGTGGACACATCAGTCTCTGGTTTCCCGTTGTTTGTCCAGCCTGAGTCCTTCATTCTCCTGACTGAACATTAGTCAGGAGCAACCTGCAGTTCCAGCTGTGGCACGGCTCTTATCCCTCCTCTCCACCACTCCTCCTGGGGTGGTCTGCGGAGGTGCATCCACCTGACCATGAAAACTGCTTGTTGATCGTCTCAGGGTCCATTGATCTTTTATCCGGACTCCACGATCCCTTTTCCAGTACCTTTCAATAAGCAATTGTAAAGTTTTATACATACCAGTTGCAACTTTACAATAACTAACCAGATAATGTTTATAGACACATTCTTACTCCCAACTCATCAAATATGGCAGCTTGTTCAAACTATGATGCTCTAGGTTTCCCTCTAGCATCAGCTTTGCAGGTGCAGGGCTCCGCGGTCAAGTTAACAATAATAAATATGCAACATCCAGGTAAACTTTCAAAATAAAGGCACAAAAACGATATAGTTAGGGTTAGGTTTTCCATAGGTCAAAATAAATATGTTACGTACACAAGTTCATGCACTTCAGTTACTTACAGTAGTAAGTACATAAGGTATTGGGTGACACTTTACAGTAAGACTACCCTTATAAATGATTTATTGTTAAGATTATTCACTTGGTTGTAAAGACTTACCCACAATTTCCGCGCCGCAGCAGCAGGAGCGATCTGCGGCCATTCTAGATAATGCTTGTGATTCCACCAGAAGCGGTTCTTCGCTCCACTCTGCTTCAAATACACGCCGAGTCTATTTTGGACAGATGCTGCGTCAG
The DNA here is from genome assembly GCA_034769285.1 of Lutjanus argentimaculatus. NCBI lineage: Eukaryota > Metazoa > Chordata > Actinopteri > Lutjaniformes > Lutjanidae > Lutjanus > Lutjanus argentimaculatus. Next base: position 39,850,166 of record JAWZSL010000005.1, on the reverse strand, counting down.
TTAGCACAGAGCAGATCGAACAGGCAGGAAGTCAGACACAGAAAAGGCAGAGAGAATCCGGTTAATTTTCAAAATAAAAGACTCACGAGCATAAAGACAGACAGAAAATAAACTATTTAACCACGTAACCTGCTTATCCATGGTAGCACAAAGAGCAAGGAAAGAGGACCTAATCAACAAAATCTGTGCAAGTAAACATGATTAGGTGGGCGAAATGCTCCGCTGCTGAAACACTGCTGGTGGGGCTTGCATCCGTGTGGAGGACGGATCAGAACCACAACGCAGACGTGCCGTGTTTGATGGAATCAACCGGTTTTAGTGAGCCCACTGGTTTTAGTAAGCCTCAGATGTCTTTGATTACTGAGCTCACTTTGTCTCCTCAGAATAATTTATACCTGTAAACTTTGTCAGATATTTGTTAATAAGTTATGACCTCTGTCAGCATGTCTTAACTGTCAAAAAGTTAAATTTTTTTGCATCCGGTTAACACATTAAATGAGCAGATTCATACACTCAGGACTTTGGCAACATTATGCACCTAAACATTTTCAGCACGCACCATTTTATACTTTACAATCAGGCTCCTTTTGCAGTTATAAATATGAGTAAGTCATTAGATTAATTAATAGTAAAACAATAATTAGGTTTTGCAAAATAGTGAACCCACAACGATGTATGAAAACTTATCATCATTATTATGCACAAATTATTTTTTATTACACAAACTAAGATAATATAATGTAATGTATAGTATATTAATAAATAACATAGATTATAGAATTGCTAATAAATAATTAAAAAAAAATAGTTTTATTAAGTGAAATAATCATTAACTAAAGTTTAATTAACTTTCAATTTACTGTTTATGGATGATGGTTCATGTAAAGTGTCACCGTGTGTGTGTGTGTGTGCGTGTGTGTGTGTGTGTGTGTGTGTGGCCTGTATTGCTGCTGCTGCCTCTGCATGTGTGTGACGGTTTGGGGGCTGAATGTGCTCAGACTAACCTGCTCCCCCTGCTGTTTGCGTGCAGTCATTGCATCCAGCAGATCCTGGAGGCCGTGCTCCACTGCCATCAGATGGGGGTGGTACACAGAGACCTCAAGGTGAGTCACCTGCAGGGTGTGTGTGTGTATGTGTGTGTGTGTGTTTACTGTGTATGTGTCTGTCTGTGTGTGTATTGTATATCTGTATATCTGTGTATCTGTGTGTGTGTGTGTGTGTGTGGATTTAAAGTTGTGTTTGTCTGCGTCTGACTGTTGTACCACACTCTGAAGGCTGGTAAGTGCAGTATTTAACCCCTGCATGTCTGTGCACGTGTGTGAGCCTGATCTGATCCGTGCATGAGTGTCTGCCTCCGCGTGTGTAAAATAATAACGTCTCTGCATGCATCTGAATGAAGCTGCTTCAAGTTTTTAAGAGTGATGATGATTGAACTTTAAAAGTGAAAGAGCAACTCGACAGCAGCTGGAAATCTTGTTTCTGCTGACCTCCACTGGTTGAAGTTCTCGCCTCGCTGCAGTGACGCAGAGGCGTACTGCAGTACGCCGTGACATCACTGCTGGGCGTGGCTGCAGGGGCAACAGCAGTGAAACGCTGCTTTTCAGTCTGGTGTTAAGTTTCTCTTAAAGTTCATTTAATTGCTCCAAGTAATCAATATAATCTGGGAATTACATAAAATCTTAATAATATGACCTGAAAACGTTGATGAATTTGACTTTACTCAACAGTTTTTGACGTTCCTTTTTTTGTTTGTTTCTAAAACTCAAAGATTCAGATTTTTCTTAGAAGAAAAGTAACTTTTTTCAGTTTTTTTCAAAACTTAAGAGTTTGAGTTTGATGCAAAAATCAAAAATTTAGTGAAGACAGCTGCCTTGAAATTATGAGCTTTCAATTTATAAGGAGTATGTAAACAAACTATAACTTAATATGATGTAGTTGTAAGCAGATGTAAAGACACTTTAAAGTGTCAGGTTCATGTTTGTTTAATGAATGATTTATAACACAGTTGTAATCAGTTTTCTGTAGTTTCAACACATTTATGAAGAGTTTTAAACCTGTTTTTCATTTTTTGTAGCACCACATTAACACATGTTGAGGTGACAAAATACAAAATGTAAAGTTTGTGCAGAAATCCAGTTTATCTTGATGGATTATATTGATGACAAATTGAGACGCAGTCTGTCAACATGTGGCACATTTTATCTTGTTTATCTACACTGTGTTTTTATGAACACGTGAGGAACTTTTATCAAATTTTAAAGGGAGTTTGGTGAAATATTTTCCCTGGAGACCACAGGGACTTTTAGTTCAATTCAAAGTGCTAAGTATGCTATATATGCTATATGCTAAGTATATGTTTTTTTAACACTTGGTCACCACCAGGACAGAAACTCAAGATAACTGCTGAACTGGCTGATCAGGCTAATTATCAGCTAATTTTACTTAAACTGTGTTGCCATCAAACAGTGTAATTATCATTTACTGTTATTGCTCCATCGACTGCAAAGCCTCAATAAATTTGTATTTATCAAAGACCAAAGCAGCCTTTGCCTTTAAAATGACCTGATTAGAGTCACAACAATTAATCAAATAATCAATTATTAATCTTTTATTAGATTAATCTCTGACTATTTTGATACTTGATTAATCTGAGTAATTTCTTTTTAAAGAAAAAAAGTCAAAATTCTCTGATTTCAGCTTCTTAAATGTGAATATTTTCTGGTTTCTTTACTCCTCTCTGACAGTAAACTGAATATCTTTGAGTTCTGGACAAAACAAGACTTTTGAGAAACTTATCTTGATTACTGGGAAAAACTGATGGGCATTTTTTCCAAAATTTTCTGACATTTTATCAACTGACCAAGTAATCAATTAATCGAGAAAATAATCGACAGATTAATCAACTATGAAAGTAATCGTTAGTTGCAGCCCTAGACTTAATTGTTGCTTAATAAACACTTCCTTACATACAATAAATAAGATGATATTTAAGTTTTTATTTTAATTTATGACTTACATATATATATATATATATATATATATATATATATACATATATATATATATGTACTTGGCCTTGTAACAAATTTTGTTTAACAGTTTGTTAAAAGAATTCTTAATTCTTTACACACATATAAATCATAAATATGCAGGTTTAAAACCATTTATAAATATGATTTAAACTTATGAAAACAGCGTGATTATGACTGTGTTTTACAGCATTCATTAACTGTTTATATACCAGTCAGAGGATTTAAAGTTATGAACAAATACATTATTAAACCCTGAAAAATGTTCTTGTATCTGCATTAAAGTGTGCTGTAATGTGTTATAAGCCATTAATAATAAAACAGTGGGGTTAAAATGCAGTGATACCAAGATGCAAAACATCACTTTGATTCTCATTTTATCTGCGTATGTTCATATTATGTACATATATTTTAATGACACGGGCAGACCTTGGCTCACCTGGCGTTACTGCAGTGGGACTCTTTACTTTACTTTACTTTACTTTTATGATTACTTTAACCTATAGACGTGTATTAAAGGTTGTCCACACAGACGAGGCCAGATGGTCGAGGTCATGAGGTTGTGGTGTGATGATTTCCCTCGTGCAGGTTTATTAAGTTAAAGGAAAAGACGCTGAGATGTTGTTTTTATTTTCTCATTATCTGTTTGTGATACACGGCCAAAAGATACAAGCTGGTATCTCGTATCTGCTGTCCTGAATATAAAAAAGACAAAAAGATGTTGTGTAAATTGTGTCTTAATGCAGTGATTCTAATTCTTTAATTCATCAGTTATAAAAATCTTCCCACTAGTCCAAAACAAAACAAAACTCACCAAACTCATCTTAGTTCGTCTTCCCACTGTTCCAACAGTCACCAAATCTTGATTGGTCATAATAAACCCTTAATTCACTGAGTTAGATGTAAAAAAAATATTTTGAGAGGGACGTCAGAGAAGCAGCTACCCTGAAAGTTATTTATTTAAATTGTGTTATTTTAATTCAATTTTAGAGTAGACGAGATTTGAGCTGAAACAATTAGTCAATTATTGAACTGACTGAAAATTAATCACCAAATATTTTGACCATGAACAGAGGTCAACAGTAAGGACCGCTTGCCCACGGCGAGTAAAATGCCACGTTGGCAAGTAAATCAGGCAACTCACTTACCCCAATGGGCAAGTGATGAAAAATAATTAAACTATTTTGATTATTGATGAATTGTGATTAATTTTTCATGCAAAAATGGCAGAAAATGCTGTTTTCAGCCTCTCAAATATGGAGATTTCCCACGTTTCTCTGTGTTTTATCATAATAAACTGAATATCTTTGGGTTTTAAACTGACAAACGATAACATTTAAAGACGTCACCTTAGACTTTGACAAACTGGGATGGACATCTTTCGCTATTTTCTGACATTTCAGACATGGCAGCCCTGAACTAAACATGACAATTAACTTTAGTCTTGTCTGACCGGCACTGACAGTTGCTGACACCAACTTCTCCCATGTGAGGATCTCCACCTTTTATTCTGTTATATATCATAACTTGAATATCTTTGAAATTGTTGATCAGACAAAACAAGACATTAAAAGATGTCGCTTTGGGGTCTGGGACATTTTCTATTAACAATAATTGATTAATCAAGAAAATGCATTTTAACTGATAATGAAGACAATGACTAGACAAGATATGAAGATGAGCATTAAATGGTCCGAGCTAAAACCCTTAATTAGCGACCCATGATACTTTATCTGTATCGACTTTTGTTTCAATTAAATATGTTTTTATTCCACAATAAAAACCAAAACAAAACCAAAACAAGTCTAACGTCATCATGCTAACATGCTGATGTTTAGCAGGTAAAATGTTTACGATGGTCACCATCTTTGTTCAGCTTATTATGTCTGTTTGGTTGTAACCCAACTTACCTGATGATGGCGCTACATGAAATGTCAGGCGATCAATAAAATTATAATAATGCAGTCAGATTTTTAAGCTTTTTAAGCATTTTAAACATTTTTCAAAGGTGTTGTTTTTCCATTTTGGACAAAACTAGGCTAGCTGATTCATCCTGTTTCCAGTTTTTATGCTAAGCTAAGCTAATCACCTGCTAGCTGTAGCTTCATATTTAACACACAGACATGAAAGTGGTATCAGTCTTCTTGTGTAAGAATGTAAAGAAGCTTATTTCCCAAAATGACAAAGTATTACTTCAGTATTCTCCCTTGAGTCACGTGTGCAATTGTCCCAAAATGGTGCAAAATCTGAGAAAAATCTCAAATGGATTTAGGATATATTTCAATATTGGGATCTTTGAGATGCTGTAGATTAACTTTTCATGTTACACAAGTTTATTTTAGATGTCAGCCGCCCCTTTAAGTAGTTCGACTTCCTGTTCAGCCTCCTGTGATTGAGTTTTTAAACCCACCAGCAGAGGGCGACATGATGACTGGATCACAACTTCCAGCTGTTTCTGTGACACTGCAGTGGAGTGATTTTTGGCTGATGTCACGGATCAATCACCATCAGCATTAACTGGTTATACAACGAGGAGCCGTCGTCCGTCCCCGTGCGTATTGTGGGCTGTAGATGTTTTGTCAGATTGCTGTTACATCAGCGTCTGAGTGGCAAAGACACGACTGTTGCAAAAAGACAAGCTGTGTTTGGTCTTGCTCAAGTAAACAAATGGCCAAAAAGGCTTATACACATTTTTTAAGTCCCATCTGTGTGTCTAAGCCTCTGAGTGTGTTGTGTGTGTGTGTGTGATAGAATATGTATGAGTGTTGCTTTGAATGTGTGTGTGTTTGTGCTGTTGTAGTTATTCTTAGTCCTCTGATCTGAGTTTGACTGGTTACATCTCAGTGGGCTGCTTCACTTACATTTATGTTTTCCTTCTAAACTCGTATGAAAACCTTCAGTTACCTTAAGTCCTGCGTGCAGGGGTGTGGCCAAGGGTGGCCCCTAAATCCTTGACTGGTCCCTTGGTGATCCCTTATAAGTCCAAAAGTGATAAGGAGTTGGGTTATTACTGTAGTATCAGGGCCCGTTCACACATATGTCTTTGTTATTGTTTGAGGCTGTGATGCCGTTAAAGTTCACAAAGAGAAAATTAACACAAAGAGACTCAGAACAGCCTCCAACAGACACAGAAACTAGAAACTGAACAAGACTACAAAGACAATGACACAAAGTGACTACAAAGAGACATAAAATGACTACAAGGAGACACAAAGTGATACAAAGAGACACAAAAGACACAAAGTGATACAAAGAGACATAAATGACTACATAGGAGACACAAAGTGACTACAAAGAGACACAAAGTGACTACAAAGAGACAAAATGACACAAAGTGACTACAAAGAGACACTAAGTGACTACAAAGAGACACAGGGTGACTACAAAGAGGTACAAAGTGACTACAAAGAGACACAAATGACTACAAAGAGATGTGAAACCACAAGACACAAAAGTAACTACAGACACAAAGAGACACAAAACAACTATGAGATGCAAAAGTACCACAAAGAGACACTAAGTGGCTACTTTCAGTTTGGGTGTAGTGCTTTTATGTAGGGGCTGTGGAGGGCCTCTTACATGTCTGTGTCCAGGCCAGGGTTCCATTTTTTCTGTTCATAGCTGCAGGTTATTTGTAGTTACTAATAACAGGTATTTATAAATATTATCTCTGCCTAAATTCAAACTTTTTACACCAGATCCATAAATGAAAACAAAAGAAAGTGAGGTTGTTGCTTTATTCTGGCACACTGTCGATGGTCACATCGTAACAGGACTTATGAGATGTGTCACATGACAGGAGCGTGTCACCCACATGACTCTGTGTTTGGTGTTTGTGTCGTACATGCAGCCAGAGAACCTGCTGCTGGCCAGCAAGTGTAAGAACGCAGCAGTGAAGCTGGCCGACTTTGGACTGGCTATCGAGGTTCAGGGAGACCAGCAGGCTTGGTTTGGTATGTTCACACACACACACACCACACACACACACACACACACAACACACACACACACAACATACAAATCACAATTTAATCAGGTTTAGGCACCAAAACTAATTCCAGGTCTAAAGTCTGACAGCTGTGAAGACTCCAGGAATCTTACCAGAGCCAGTGTGATGGGAATCCCAATTAAAGGTGCATTTTTAATTAATCAGAGTCCCTGCTCCCTACATGTGATAGCATAAGAGAGTCCACGTTTTCTCTTAACAACATCTGCTCTTCTGTTGCCGTCCTCCTCCTCTTCATCCTCCTCTTCCTCCTCGTGATGGTGAAGGGTTGTGCAGCCTGACAGCTCTGATGTGCAGCAGAGCTGTCAGGCTGAAGGCTGCAGAGCATTTTGATGGAGAAAAGTGAAAAGGCTTCCACAGGACCGTTCATCCATACTGTCATTTTATCCTTTTTGTCAAGCGTTCCCCGAGTCGACCGAACAGGAAGGATTTTTTCTTTTCCCTCCTCTTCCTCTAATATTAGATCTCATCTGAAGGAAAAGGTCTCTTCTTGATCTTTTTGTTTTCTGTTTCCTTAACTTTTCTTTTTTAATTTTAGTGCACATTCCTCTTCAGGATTTTTGTAATCGTTGAACAGCAGTCTGATTATTATTGTGTATTTAAGTCTGATTGACTTAAATACACAAAATTACTTTCTTAAACGTTCTTTGACTCAGAGGCAGAATGTTCTGTTAGAACGAGGCTGCAGCGACATAAAAGCTCTGATTTACATGAACATTTTCATCAAACATGAGCAGCTTCAAACACCTCCTTCACTCACTACGCTCTGAGAAATAAGGGTTCTAAAAGAGTTCTGTCTGAAGGCCTGAGGTTCTACCCTTAGAGAAAGGGTTTGTTGAGGGTTCTGTGTAAGACTAAGGGTTCCATTAAGAATCATTTTCATCCAAAGAGCTCTTTTCAGATCAAAGAGTTCTTCAAGGATTTCATTGAGAGTGTGTCAAGGGTTCTTTGTACCTTAATATTAAAGGGTTCTCTTGGTTAAAACGTCCTTGATGGGTTGTAGAGAAAACCCTTGGAATACAAACATTGTTCTCTGTTAAACCCAGAGTGTCTTCTAAATAACACCCTTGGAAAATAAAAAGGTTCTTGAGAGAACACCCTTGGTGAGTTTTCGATAAAACCTTTGGGATATAAAAAGGTTCTCATGTAGGACCCCCTGGCTAGGTTCTAGATAAAACCCTTGGAACATAGAAGGATTCTCAGTAGAACCCCTGAGTATGTTCTAGGTGAAACCCTTAAAGTATGAAAGGGTCTTGGTAGAACCCCTGAGTGTGTTCATGATAAAACCTTTGGAACACAAAAAGGTTCTTTGTAGAACCCCCTGAATGTGTTCTAGATAAAACTGTTGGATAATAAAAAAGGTTCTTGGTAGAACCCCCTGGCTAAGTTCTAGATAAAACCCTTGGAATACAGAAGGGTTCTCAGTCGAACCCCCTGAGTGTGTTCTAGATGAAACCCTTGGAATATAAAAAGGTTATTGGTAGAACCCCCTGGGCAGGTTCTCGTTCCTGGTCCTGGATAGAACGCCCAGAGCTCTCTCTGAAGCACTGCACCGTAGATGGGTTCTCTGTAGAACCTCCCAAAGGGGATTCTGGGTGAAACCTTTCACAGATGGTTCTGGGTATGACTCTTTATATTGGGTTCTAGGCAGAATGCTCTGAAAGGGTTCCAAGTGGAAATTTTATAAAGGGGTTCTATCAGTAACCAAAAAGGGTTCTCCTATGGGGACAAGCCAAAGAACCCTTTATGGTTCTTCGGCTTGGTGATTTAGGGAAACATCGTGTTTGGGTCAAAATGACGATGATTAAGATGGGCGGAGCTTCGTCGTCATGGATACAACAGTAAACATGGTCGTGTTCCTGCTGTTGGTTTTAAACAGGAGACGAACAGCAGCACTACGAATTAACACTTTAATGTAAACACGTTGTTTATTTACCAGAATCTGTGTGTGTGTGTGTGTGTGTGTGTGTGTGTGTGTGTGTGTGTGTGTGTGTGTGTGTGTGTGTGTTCAGGCTTTGCAGGGACTCCCGGCTACTTGTCCCCAGAGGTTCTGAGGAAGGAGGCGTACGGTAAACCCGTAGACATCTGGGCATGCGGTGAGTTCTTTGTGTGTGTGTTTCTCACGGCCGCCTCCTCGCTCTCCGTCGTGTCAGTCAGACAAAGGTTGTGTTTTTGTGTGTAGGTGTGATCCTCTACATCCTTTTGGTTGGATACCCTCCGTTCTGGGACGAGGACCAGCACAAACTCTACCAGCAGATCAAAGCCGGCGCGTACGATGTGAGCCCGCCTCTGTTGTTCTTATCCCTCCGGTTCCTGTCTCTTTAAATTATGGCTGGATTGAACCAAACAAGGATTTTTTTTACACCGGATGGAATCATTGTTTAACTTTAAATCATGTTGCACCGACCTTTTAAACTAGCTTGAAATGAAAAAAGAATAATTTAAACTTCATTTAGTTTTTACTCTAAACTTAGATTCAATTTAACTCTGCTGCACCAAAACTTTAAACTCCAATTTTCCAAATTTTTCTTAAAAGAGAAATTAGAGTTTCTCTGCAGAGCTACTGTGTGTAGCTAACTTTTTAGCTAGCTACAAACAATGCAACATTTTGTTAACTTTTTAGCTATCTGGCCATATAAGTCTTTGTTGTTTGTTTTTTACTTTTAGCTAACTACCAAAAAATCCAACGAGCAAACAGTGTAACATTTCGTTAACTTTTTACTGAGCCAGTAAATAATATAACATTATTTTTACTTTTTAGCTAGCTAGAAACAGTCAAACATTTTAGACAACATTTTAGCTGTCTAAAAATCAATATAATTGTTTGTTTTTTTAAACTTTTAGCTAGCTACTAAAACAGTGTAACATTTTCCCTTTTTTTCTCTTTTAACTTTGAGCTAGCTAGCAAACATGCAACGTTAAGAAATTCAGAGCAGCTGAAATTGTGTTCCCTCATCTTGTGCTTTTAAAAATAATTTTAATCTAGCTAGCAAACAATCTATAATTTTGTAACTTTTAGCTTGCTAGAAGAGAATATAATGTTTTTTTTTTGTTTTTTTTTTTTTATTTTTTAGCTAGCTAGCAAACAATATATCATTTTGATAACTTTTTACCAAGCTAACAATAACATTTTTCACTTTTTAGACTTTTTAGACACTTTTAGACTTGTAAACAGTCTAACATTTTGTTACCTTATTAGCTGGCTAGCAAACAATGCAACATTAAGGAATTCAGAGCAGTTGAAATTGTTTTCCCTCCTCTTTCATACTTACTAGGTCCCAACAGCACACAAATTTATTTTAATTTATTTAAATTTGGGTAAACAAGCATCTCCATATTGATTAAACTCTCTTTAATTTCAGTTTACATCATTAAACAACAGAGATTAGTTTTTAACTGTGCAACAGAGCTCTGCTTAATTTTAAATCTGGATTTACTCATTTTAAACCTGGATTTGTTAAACTCTGATTCGAACTAATCTTAGATTAAATCGATCTTTGTTGGTGAAACCCAGTCTAAGTGGCTCATGTGTTTAATGTCTGTGTGGGAATGCGTGGGTGTGTTTAGTTTCCCTCCCCAGAGTGGGACACGGTGACTCCGGAGGCAAAAAATCTGATCAACCAGATGCTGACTATCAACCCAGCCAAGAGAATCACCGCTCAGGAGGCTCTGAAGCACCCGTGGGTCTGCGTAAGTACAATTACTATACACACATCCAGCACCCTGTTCCTGTTACTGCAGACACAAGCCACGGCCCCTGTTTGACACTTTGTAATTTGTAAATCCTGCAACAGCAAGTTTGTGAACATTTGTCCAGAGCCGCCAAATATCAGCACCATCTGTTTCCAAACATGCGATCTCTGATATCTGCAGATACGGTGTCAGCTTATCTTGAATGTTCCACAGGAGGGCAAAAGAGCAACTTATCTCAGGGATAAGTACTCCGACTGTATGAGCTCTTCATCTACAGGAATATCAGGATCACTGTCAGCTTACGAGGATCCAGTCAGGATCCTCTGATACGTGCAGTTAAAGTGTTTATCTGAGTCTGTGCTGCATATAAAAGTGGAGAAAAAAAATAAAAAGAGTGGACGTTTTTCAGGCAAAAACAATTTTTCTGACATTTATTTAATTACCAGCGTTGTTTGAAATGTCACACAAATATTTCCAGAGAAAAAATGACTCGAATAATCAGTGAACAATGTAAACGTGTTTACAGCAGGTCTTCATATTAATGCCAGCTGACATGAGATCAGGAAATGAAGGGTTCAATTTCAAAAACAGATACCTCCGTTTTTATTTATTTACCCAAATCATGTATTTTCTAAAATAAAATTCAGGAAACATCCTTTTAAACTGGTGTTGACTCTCAAATACATCACCTTTTATTCTTTAAGTGCATTTTGTTAATAATAGTGACACACTTTTGCTTTAAGTGACATTTTCATCTTATACTGGAGTATTTTAATATCACAGTAATCCTACTTGGGAGCGTATCGATGATACCAGGGTTCTTTGTTCTATGTCAATCCCGAACCCTAACTCATTATGTACTATGTAGAGCTGGGGAACACAAGACCTTTGGAACATAAGACTCTGGGAGAACAAATACAGTGTAGAACTAGGGAACATAGGACCTTGGGAAGTTTGGGCTCTGGAAACATAGGACATTTGGAACACAGGGCATTGGGAACATAGGACATTGGGAACATAGGGCATTGGGAACATAGGACATTGGGAACATAGGGCCCTGGGAACATAAGACCACGGAACATAGGCACTGTAGAACATAGGGAATATAGGACCCTGGGAATAAAGGACTTTTGGAAAATAGGTCCTCAGGAACATACAAGCCTGGAGAGCACATACAGTATGCAGAACTGGGGAACATTAGACCCAGGAACATAAGACCTTGAGAATATTGGACAATGGGACATAGGATCTTGGGAACATAAAAGAATGGGAAAACAGGACCCTGGGAACTTAAGACCCTTGGAACACAGAACCTTGGGAACATAGGACAATGGAGCAAAGGATCTTGGGACCATAGGAACATGGTTAACGTATATAATCTGAATACTTCCTCCACCACCCTGCGGAGCAGTGTACTGTCTCTGCCAGCAGCCGTCTCTGCCTCATACGTCCGCTCATGTACTTTATTATAAAACAGACTCACTCTACATACGTTTGATGATTGTCAGGAGACCATAAAGCCCGGCTGAATGCATTTAGCTCGGGGGTTTTTGCCAAAAATGTCGTCACCTAAAGAGCCTGAGAATCAACACATTTCCAGGGAAGCGAGTATCTCCGACAGCTCCCGCTGCCCACATAAACCTGTCACTGTCAGAGCTGCTCCTCTAATGTTTTATTTTCAGCATCTCTGTTCTCTTCTCCGTCTCCCCGCAGCAACGCTCGACAGTGGCCTCTATGATGCACAGACAGGAGACAGTCGAGTGCCTGAAGAAGTTTAACGCCAGGAGGAAACTCAAGGTGTGAAAATGCTTCAAGTTGTCTCTGAGTTTTAAGCTCCTCTTCAGTGTCTGCATGTTCACATGTTCAACATCACATAAATTACAAACATTTAGTTTTTACCTGAGAGTCCCTCCCCTCTTGTCCACTTCTGGCTTCATCTGTCCGTTAAAGTGACAGTCTGACTTTTGCTTTATTCAGTCATGACGGTGCATTTGCACAAAAAGCCCCGATGCTTGTGTGATATCTTGCACCTCATGTGTGAGAAGCAGAGGGATCTTGTCATGTTGTGCTTATCTATTTTGTTCTCTTGTTTAAAACGTAATTTATCTTTGGTGATAATGTACCTTTAGTCACGCCAATAAAGCTTATTTGAAGTGAGAGCCACAGAAAGAGAGAACAGCTCCCATGTCAGGAAGAGGACTCACCACTGAAGCCTCATAATAATCATTATGAGCATGAGTTGTCACGCTTGCCACCATTTCTCATTGTGAATTCACTGCTTTCACATCGGTTTCATCATATAACATCATTAGGGAGAGAATTCTGCTGCCTGTTTTATAACATATGGCGCTGCGCTCGCTTTGAATGACAGAACGTTGGGACTCTCAGTGTTCGGGGCTGTCCACACCAAGAACGATAACTCATATGAATAATGAAGTCTACAGCTAATCTGCCCTACAAAGGAAAAAAGCAGTAACTTTATTTTTTGTGAAAGATTTGTCACATTGACAAATATCCTCTGTCAAATGTGTTTTATTTTGGAGAAAATAGGGGGCCAAAATTACAGTAACTGCAAAAAGCTTTAGAGAAACCAAACCACTGTAACTTCAGTTATTGTATTCTAACATGTCAAACATCTGCAGGGAAATGAAGAAATATGTATGTTATACCACTATATATAACAACAGCATAGAAAAATATTAAAATAAGACCATAACGCTCAGACTCACCACTACAACCACTGTTACCCCAGGAAAAGGTTTGATGATATTTAATATTTGTTTCTGTTGCAGCATATTGATTTTTATATTTAAAATTCCAATTTTATTTAAACAGAATATAAATATTAGTAGCTTCAAATGCTCAGAAACATCCCAAAACCAGTTCATTACAAGCATACTGTAATATAATAATAAATGTTGTAAATAAATAATGATAATAACAATAATGTAAAGAATAAAAATAAAAGGTGTAATTTCATTTGACATCATTATCAGACTGAGGATTTGATCATATTTGTCATTATTCTGCTTTTTAAAGCTAAAGTATCAGATAAAATGGAAGTTTCTGCCTTTTGTTTTGGTCTGACCCAATATTTTTTGGTACATTCTGCAGAGACAGAATACAGGAACCTCCAAATAAGGTCAAAGGTCAAATCAGAGGTCAGGATTAATATGTAGAAAACAATAACCTGATATAAAGATATAAAACTGACACACACATCCAATTATCTGCCCGACAACAAGAAAACTTTAAAGTCATTTTTCTCAGTTCCGCAGAGAGCAATATTTGACTTATATAACAGTGGTTTCCCGTCAGAAAAAGTAAAGCGGTGAAAAATTCTGCAGACTATCAAGAATCAGAGTCGGTTTTCTTGCCCCATAAGTTTCTACATACAAGGAATTGTTGACGTACGTTGGTGCATAAGAACAAACAAAAACAACCTAAAAATATTGATAAAGATTAAGGCGAGTGCTGCAGGTCAAAAACAGCAGCATAAATAGAAAATAAGAAAACTAGAAAGTGTCAACATACAAACAGTAGAAACAATCTGTGCCCTGCTTCAAATAATGCGAACTATCCCTTTAATCTGTTTCATTCTTGTGTCTGTTGGAAAAAAACTGAGCAGGATTCTTTCCCAGACGTGACAAACTGCTGTCGAGGTGCACGTCTTCGCTCTTTTCACCCTCGCTGTGTCCCTTCCCTCCGCAGGGGGCCATTTTGACCACCATGCTCGTCTCCAGGAACTTCTCTGGTGAGTGCCGCTCGCAGAGAAAAGACGACAGTCGAGGGAACATGACAGCAGCCGCCCTGAGCGGGAGAGGAGAGGAGGACAGGATGACATGCCATCTGTCTTCTGCCATCTCTTCACACATACAGCACACACACACACACACACACACACACACACACACACAGCAGGTTGATGGGCGGCAGTGTTAGAGTAAAGGAGGAAACACAGCACAGATATTTGCTTGTGCCTTCTTTGCCATAATCTCATACACAGTGAAACTTGTTTGCCCGATTCTTCTGACTGAGCCTCTTTTGTTGATGACAGGCAGAAACAAGACGAACATCTGATCAGTCAAAAGTTACAGAAGTAATGAAACATTTCTCTGAACACAACTCGTCTTATTTAGTGTCGCTCGTAACCAAATCTTGCCTGCGAGAAGCTTCTGGCTGCAGGTTTTTAAAGATGCAGCAGAGGAGAGAGGAAGCAACAAACTGTAGGAGACTCGAGGGAGGAGAGATACTGACTGACCAGCGCTCAGTGTAGCATGGACGGAGACATGGAGCTCGTAGTCAGAACTAACCAGCCATGAGGAGCTGCTGTCAGACTGTTTCTGTGCAGGAGGGAGGAGAGAGTCTGCACCAGTGGTACAAGTACTCAGGTTTTAAGTAAAAGTAGCAATGCTACAGTGTAAAAATACTCTCTTAGTTACTTTTAAAATCATACTTGAGTACAAGTTGAATTAATGTCCAAACCTTTCATCTGCATTTTTGTAGCCAATAAGATGATCTGATCATGAACAGGCCAATGAAAACCAAGAAAAGACTAAACACTGCAGCAGCACAGGCTGGGAGTAAAGATGTTAAAGGGATAGTTCACCCAGAAATGAAAATTCAGGCGTTATCAACTCCACAAAACTCTGCTGGAGTTTCACAGGAAAACAGTGTTACAGAATCTCCCAAACAATTGAAGTGAAGGGTGACCAGTTTTCAAACGTAAAAAAACAACAGAATAAAAACATAAAATGCCTCCATACTGCTCGTCTGCTGTAATCCAAGTCCAAAGCCCTAACATGAAAAGTTGACTTAAAAAAATGTTATTTTACATCATGTTTTTAACCTGAATCTTCACTATAGATCTTTAGCTTGGAGCCACATGCACGTACACACTGTCTGAACTGTGTGTGTGTGGTGTGACGGTGTGCAAACGGCATGTCAGGACTTTAGGAGACTTAGATTACACCAGACGATTTCCTGTGAAACTCCAGCAGTGTTTTGTGGACTAAAAAAAATAAACCTGACCTTCAGTCGTCCTGAGGGTGAGTAGATAATGACTGAATTTTCATTTTTGGGTGAACTATCCCTTTAATGAGTAATCATTAAGTGATTAATCAACATCAAGTATCCATAAATATTTTAATCTGTGGTCTATAAATGGCAGTAACTGCACCTCATTTGACATTGACTTGAAATAAAAAAGTTTTGTATCTTATAAATTATTGATGATTAATCGATTATCAGCATTTACAACTATTGGTGAAGGAAAATGCACAAAAGTTGCGACCCTAGTTTGTAGAGGCGACTGTGACCAAGTATTTTTCTTTACTTGTAGCTGAGTAATATTTTAGTGATGTAACAGTCTTGTATTTGAATACAGATTTATAGACACACAGTTCATAATACTGCAAATATATGAATATTATAATATTTTCATCAGTTCAGTCATTGTTGTGTTGCCTCATTTGGTGACAGACGGTGACTCAACAGATATTTATATAAATATAAATCACTGAGATTGACACTTTTAAAGTATCAAATGAAAAGTACTCATGAGAATGATATTAGAATCAGGAGTGTAACAATATATCAATCACAATATATCATGTCTCTATAAAAGGGTTGCTACTGAACGCTGCATTTCTTTTGTTTTGCAATTGTACATAATTCAAACATTCAAATAAAGACAGTTCATGCCAGTTTTTTGCACATGCTGAGGTCATGGCTGCTACTTTTATTTTATTTTATTAAATAAGGAAAGCAGAAGCACTTCAAGTTAACAGGAAAGACAAATTTTTAATGAACAAAAATGCTTAAAAAATGCAAAATAAAAACAATCTTCCTCTCATTTTTTCCCCTGATGTCTTGTCCAGATACTCTTCTGTAGAGTGTTTCTTCCACCGGTGGGTAGCAGTAACATTTCCTAAAAACTCCAGTGAGCAGCTGTTTTAGGAAATTATTTCACCGGAAAATAAAACTACATATTTGTGAGGAGTTTTTTTTTTTAAATCTACACCAGCAGGCTTGGAGCTGCGAGTCACAGACATGAACTCAGACACAACAAAATTATTTCCAGCCTCATCCTTTAAAAAAAAACAACCCTGGCTTCTTCTCCATCATCCTAAAGTATCTTCTTCCTCCTCCTCCTCCTCCTCCTCATCATCTCATTCAGCCTTCCTCTCTGTGTTTCAGTGGGTCGACAGACTACAGCTCCGGCCTCCGTCAGCGCCGTGGCTGGAACCACCGCCGGCATCGTGGAGCAAGGTAACGTTTTACTCACGGTTTTAACATCCGTCTCTGTGCCCGACCTCTCGTCTCCTCTCTTAAAAACTTAACATCCGTTCCTCTCACTGAACTTGTGGCGGTCGTGATTAAATGGAAATCCCCTCAGAGTCACAACATCACACAGTGCCGCTAACCCTCAGCTTGTTTTAATCTCTGCTCTCTCCTAAATCTTTTCCCCTCCACTCTAATGCTTCTCACATGTTTGCCAAGGTAAGCAGCCTCATCTCTCATCTGGAGTATTTACTGCTCACATTTCTTTGCTCGTAGTCGTGTTGGTTTTTTTGTTCAGGAATGTTATTATGTTTTTTGTTTGTTTGTTTGTTTCCGTCATGCCCCGCTACACTAAAGGCGAGAAACTACAGGCAAAAACTTTCTTTTTTTTTATGCACTGGTCACTTTACTTTTACTGTAACTGTGTAGCTGCCATTTTGTCCAGAGGGCTGCGCTGCGACATGAGAGCTTTCAGTGTCATGGATGTTTTTCTCTTGTAACCTGGCTAGATCACCATGGTAACCAGGGGGGAAGTAACTAATTACAAAAATACAGATTACTGTAATTAGTTGTTGTAGTTTTTTTTTTAGATTCTTGGGCTTAAATGAGTAGATTTGCACTTTTACTCGTACTTAAGTATGTATTACACTATGTAATCTACTTTGTTACTTTTAAAATTTTGGACAATATGAATTAATATCTAAAGTCTGGTAGGAGAAATTGGTTCACATGCACCGGGCGTATTTTTTGTAACCTGGGTTTTTAGGACCCTAACGGGGTCTTGATGTTGCCCAAGTCTAACTAATGCCCCATGGGGGGGTCGTATGGGGGCCATCTTGAATTGATGTCCACACAAATGGCGAGAAATGCTGATTTTCATAACAAGACAACATACGAAGACAAATGAACCCACTTTTTATACAACACTGACACAAAGAACCAAATAGAAAGATAACTGACATGATAAAACCAGTCTTCATTGGTGAAAACTAGGAAAACATTTTAGGCTTGTAACAATGCAGAGACCAGATGAAACCAGTTTATTCTCCTGTATGAGTTATTATATGGATTTCAAC
Source organism: Lutjanus argentimaculatus (assembly GCA_034769285.1). Classification (NCBI taxonomy): domain Eukaryota; kingdom Metazoa; phylum Chordata; class Actinopteri; order Lutjaniformes; family Lutjanidae; genus Lutjanus; species Lutjanus argentimaculatus. The sequence goes on along the minus strand of JAWZSL010000005.1, from coordinate 39,832,080 downwards.
AAAATTTATGCTATAAAAGTCTGAAAATATGGCTTGAAGGTCTGAAGAAATGGCATGCAAGTCTATTGTCAGACTTCTGTTTTATATTCTCAGACTTTCACGTCTTATTTTCAGACTTTTATGCCATTTTTGATCAGTAATTTTCTGTTAGCATTCAGCAACAGCTTTAGCGTATATCTTTATATAGTCTCCAGACCTGTTTGTCTTGACTGAGGTGGGCGCGTCTCTCTGCAGGTGAAGAGTCAAACGATGCACCAAACGCTCCTTTTTTATGTGAGTGAGCACAGAGTCTGAAGATGAAGAAGAATCCTGAGTTAGCAAACCGAGCTGATAACCGCCGTCGTGACACCTGTTATCTCTGACTGGGGCTTTAGGTTTTGTCGAGTCAGCTCATGCAAAGAAATCCTGACTGTGTTGAGCTTCATGCAGCCGTCAGGTTTCCCTTGTGAACGAGATCCTTGATCTCAGTGGAACTAATCTAGTTAAATAAAGACTAACTTTAAAAAAGAGAGAGATTATTGGCTATTTTGGTGATATCTTTTAGGTAATTTTTAAAAACCCTATTCACCCATAGGGTCTTGTATGGAACTTTATAAGTAATTTAATAGATACAGAAGGTTGTTTTCTCAAATTAGTTTTTTTCTTTTATTCTGAGCCAGAAGTCTCCAACTCAGAGGCACCTTCATACACAAAACTTTCCAGTTAATTACTCTCTATATTCTGAAGGTTTTAACACAAGACTTTGTTCATATATCATTTATAGCCTGAACATTTTATTCCCCAAAACACACTGAAAATCGATTTTTTTTTTATGGCTGTTAAGATGAGATGTACCTTTATTTATCTCCCATAGGAGAACGTCGATTTCACATTAAAAAGTGATATAAAATAGAATAAAATGAATAAAGTAAGATTTTAAAAAATGAATATACAGTGAATAGACATGTTGAAAGTATTTTCTGATTTATGGAATAATAAAAAGGGAAAAACATTTGACTTTAATGTTTCAACAAAATGAACCCAGAATTTTGAACTTGGCTTTCTGCAGTTTTCAGATTTCTCATTTTCATATTTAAAGATGTTGCTCATCTGTTGGGTCTTGTTTTATTTAAATGCTGTTTTCTTATAATGAGATTTTTCTCAAACTCTGAGCCAGAAATCTTCACTTCAGCAGCAGTTAAAGACGCTAAACTCTCCGGTTTTATTCCTCTAAGTCCACATTTATACTCTGAAGGTTTTAACAGGGGGGTTGTTTATATTTCATGCAGACCCTGATTTATTTATTTATGACATTTTATTTCTTTTTCTTTCTTTTATTTATTCAGTTTTCAAAGATAAAATAAAATAAATAAAATAAGATAAAACTTTCTGATTTATGGAGTGATAAGAAAAAGAAAACCTTTGACTTAAATATTTAAACAAAATGAATCAGGAATTTTGAACTTGGCTTTCTGCAATTTTCACATTTCTGTTCTGGAAATGTATGCAAATTAGTGCATATTTATGGATATTTCATATCCTGATTTATATGATATTTTATTACTAAATCATGAAGAAAACTGTTTTTTTTTTGGGGTTTTTTTTGGAAATAGCTGACAGTGTTTTCTGATGGAGTCATAAAAAGAAAATGTTGGACAGAATGAAACAACAAATTTCAAACCTGATCCTGTCCTGGAAATTTATGCAAAAATTAATATTAATTTATTACATAATGCCTGATTTGCATACTTAAACATAAAACTGCAGAAAACTGAAAAACAAAATATTAATTCTCTAAATGTAAGTGATCAACTGGGGAAGTTTCACTGTGAAATCTACATTTTTTAACCCTTTTCAGCCGTAGTTTCTTGCCTGAAGCGTTTAAATTCCCACCCATCTGTGGTGATTCCAGCTGATCCGGATCTCACTCTTCAGATTAACAAACCCATTATCACACACCTGCATCTCCGCTCCTCCTCTTCCCCTCATGCTTTCACTCCTAATCCCTCCCTCTGTATCTGTGCCTGTGCGTGCATCTGTGTGTGAGTGTATTTGGATTATATGGAGAATTAGTTTGACTTTTTTTTTCTCCTCCTGCCTGATGCCCTCTGCTTATCTAATGCTTTGGGCAGTGGATCAGGGTTAGGAGGTGCCAGTTGGATGGAGATTTTTTTTTTTAAATGTGTGTGTCAGTGTGTGTTTATTCGTTGGGTTTTTAATGTCTTTTTGCAGGATGGAGGGAGGGGTTGTTGAGGGAGGGATGATTTCTGTCCAGCGGCGTTTTTTTTTTTTTTTTTTTTTCCTCCCCTTAAGGGTGGAGAAAGGGAGGACATGTGCAGGGACTGTCACTCAGTTTGTGGTCTGCATGTCCATTTTTTGAGACCTCTGGCGCTTCGATGAGCAGGTGAACCTTCATGCATGCCTCGCCGTGCGTCTGCTGCCGTGTCTGTGTGAGCTGTGGTCATCTGAAGGTGTATGATGTGTACTCTTCCATCTGAGGGTGTGTCGTTCTGCCTCTCCGCAGCAGCCAAGAGTCTCCTCAACAAGAAGGCTGATGTCAAGGTAAGCTAGCTCCTCTCTCCTCCTGTTTTCATTCGCTCCGTTCCCTCTTCACATCCTTGGCTGCCCTTCCTTCCTCTGTTCGGACGTCCTTCACTGTGTTCAGAGCCACTTTTATTATTCCATAAATATTTGGATGAAAGGCAGACGTGTTGGAGGTGATTTGACTTTGTAGCATTCACTTTAATATTTTAAAGATGTTTTATTTTGGCCTTAAAGGTGCACCATCATTTCCTGCTTCATCTTGTCGTAGCTCAGAGATTCATCAGTACTTTTGTCTGTAATTTTGACCTTGATTTTATTAATTTGCCTCATGATTGTCAAGTTATGTGATGCCAGAAAGAGCAGCTGTTTCAAGGGTAAAAGAGCAAATAAATAAACTTAATGAAGAACTAGAGTACTAAAGGTTATTATCCTATACTTACAGTTAACATCCATCATTGTAGAAACAAAATGTTAAATATTAAAAAGCCATGAAGAATAAAAGAAAATTACTAAAATGTGCAGCTTTTCTCCATGCAGCTTATGTTCAAAAGTTTAAAACCAAAACAACAAAAACAATAAAGATAACATTAACAACTTTAATAATAAATTATCAACTTTACACCAGATGTGTAAGTCAAACAGTACTTTTGAGAAAACACAAGTTAAATACACTCATATCCAATATTTAATTAAGTTATATAATCTAAAATATATTTACTCTTTAAACAAGAAATTCTGTGTACACAGTGTTTACCAGCACTTATTACGTTATCATCAGGTAAAAAGACTCAAAAAAAACCCAAATAAGAGAAATCAGGCAAAAAAAGTCACAAAGTTAGTGTAATTATAAAAGTATGTGAGAAACAGTCAGATTCAGAACTACGCCATTGATCTCCGGGGGGAACTGGGTCACGTTGTCCCCATTAAAGAATAGAAATATACAGTGACATTATTAAAAAAAAAAAAAAACAGAAAATAAGCTATAAAAATATGTGCATTATACAACAATATATAACAAAAATCTATATAGAAAAATAGAAAAGAAATAGAAAAATAAGAAATATGTACAAATATGTGCATAATACAAATGTATGTATGAACAGTTGAATTATTAGACAAACAGTCAGTAGTAAAAGTAATAATAACTTTATTCATGTAGCACATAAAAATATAATAACTGGCAAAAGCAAAAACTAGTGGAATAGTGCAGTATTCTATTAGAAGGCTTTTATGTAAAAATAGGTTTTCAGACGAGGTTTATAAGACGCTGAAGTTGCTCCTCTGAGGTCCTCAGGGAGTTCCATAAACGAAGGGCTCTCATTGCAAATACCTGGTCACCTTTTGTAACGAGGACTTTATTTAAGGGCTCATAGAGGACAAATAATTTAGAAATATAGTTGGAGACCCTGCAGAGCTTTAAAAGTCAGCAACAAAATCTTAAAATCAATTCTAAAACTTACAGGGCATCAGCACCCAAAGGCAAAGATGAGAGTAATTTGGCTCTCGTCTTTTGGAGTTGACTAAAAGTTTTCTTACACGGGGTAAAACATTCCCCAAGTTGTCTGAATCACGGGGTCTAAGTGGGAACATAGAGCGGAGTATCGTCTGCATACGAGTGAAAATTAATCTTCATGGTTGTGGATAATATGACCCAGGGGAAGCATGTAAATAGAACAGTAAGGACCCAGATGTGAGCTTGGGGGACCACAGCATAGTGGAGTCATGAAAAAGGTTTTGCCAATTAATAAAGTGCTGCAGGGATGATTCATTTTTGTAGGCCAACCCCGAAGTTAGCATCGCTCTGGTTCACTCATAAAAAAAGCCGAGGGGATTTTTCCACTGGGCTTTGGGTTTGTACAAAATATAAACTCTATAAAGTGAACAAAAGTTTATGATAACTTATACATTAGCAGGATAATCTTCACAAATGAACTTCTGACTTTTGAAGCATAAATGCGCTGACGTTATGATGTAAACAAATCATTTACATGGACCCTAATATTCCACAGATTATTAGAATAAAACCCCAATCAGATTAAAAATGTCTCATGTAAACACCTCAATCGGAGGACTTAGAGACTGGCCCCATCCAGCTGGGTCGGAGGGAGTTTTCAGTTGGATTGAGGTGGGTAGACGCTTGATCCGATCATTTCTCTCTGGTTGGAATATATCTGTTCTTTCTGCATATATCTGCCCCACATGCATGTAAATGATGCGTCACAATCAAGTTTCCAAGAGGGACAGAAACATGGCGGTATCAAAACAGAACTGGTTAGCAGCAGCTACAACTTTTCTGATAGTAACCGTAAAAGTTTTAAAGACGCTGATTTTGTTTCGAGGATACAATGAGGGTCCGTCTTGAAAATTTCCGGGTGGAAACACTTCTTCTTCTTCTTCTTCTTCTTTGTTTTCTGGTGGTTTGCAAACTTGAACCGCTTCTTTTTCTGTTATATTTCTGGCAGATTAGACGCTTCACAGCCGGCAGAACCAGTTTACGGATGCCAAAAAAAGTTTTCTTCTGATTATTGTTTTGGGGCATGACTTTATTTAGCATCCATGTAAAGAGTTATGTTTTTACCTTTTTAAGACGTTTAAAAGCTTTGAAATTCATGTGTGAAGTATTTACTGCCGTTTGTTTTATCGTAGGATGAAACGTGAAATTCTCTTAAGCTTGTGTTAATCACCTTATTTCAGACACCTAAACAAAAATGCATAAAAAATCCCACAAGGAAACTGGAGATGCTAATATGCTAACTCATTTCCATGTTTTAGGATTCATTCCTGCAGCACTCTGTGTCCAGAAACTTCTAACAGTGAGGTAGCTCTGTGTCTAATGCCAACCTTTTCAGCTGGATGACTGAATAAAATTCAACGGTCAACACCGTTTCAAAGGCCAAGCTCAGATTGAGCCGTCTCCAGCAGTGACAAGTCCTTTAATGCTTCGACTAGACCTGTTTCCGCTCTGTGGAGAGCCCAGAAACCAGACTGTAAACAACTCTGACATGACGTTTATTCTATCCATAAAAGACATTAATTTAGAAGAGAGTTTTTTCTAAAAGCAGGGCTGACAGCCGTACAATACAGATCAAACTTAAAGAAAGAACATTTTTAATGTTGGTCTCTACCAAAGAGGAACACATGACGAGGATATTTTACGCTTTTATTTTGAAGGTTGCACCCTCTCACCCTGATGCTAACAGCCCTGGATTGAGGGGGCTGTGTTACCTCCGTTCTGGCACAGCTGGCTCTTTGCATCACTCCACTGCAGACATTTTTTACCTAAAATATCTCCGCGTGCCAAAGTGAAGCTCATTAAAGTATTGCTCTCCGCACTGTTTCATTTCCTGAAGAGAAAACTTAAGAGACGCTGAATCTGCAGCGACTCGGACGTGACTGATGTTTATCGCTGCACCTCTGCTTCTCCTCGTCAGTCCCACGTGTCTGTAGTTTGTTGTCTGTCAGGGTCTGTAAGTGTCTGTGTACAGTATGTGATGCACTCTCCACTCGTATGTTTGTATGTATGTCCGTGCGTGTGTCTGTGCTGTTTCTGCTGTGTTGTCATGCACGTGTGTGCTTGCATGAGTCAGTGTGAAGCCATAGGTGGTCAGTTAAATTCGACTCAGATGCAGTATGTTGTGTACAGATCTTTTCACAGAGCTCCCAAAGTCCCAATGGTGTTTCATCTTGTAGTAACAAGCTGTTATGTTGTGTGCACAACATAACCTGTTTGCACAAGTTATTATCTCGTATAAACAACATCCATATCTGTGTACAAAAGTTATTATCTTGTGCAACAGATATTCCTCTTACATACATACAAGATGCTCACTTTTGCACATACAGTTTGGGTCCAGAGTTATTTTTTAGAAGCCTCAGGACTGATGGGTAGTCGTCTCAAACTTGTGCACACATTTAAATAACTTGTTACGGTTAACACTTTCCCTGCCAGAGTTTTTAAAATAACTTGTCTGCCAGCGTCAGCGTTTTTGAGAAAATTCACTGATTTTTCAACACCCGCAGAATATTCAGTTCTACGAATATGTTAACATGGAATATATCAAAAGAAAGAACAGATCTTCTAGTTTCGGACAAAAAGGTTCTTTCAAGCTTCATTCACTCTTTTTTTTTAATAAGCACTTGAATGTTGATTGGTTGCCTCAAAAAATCCACTTTTCAAACAAAAAACTGAGAAAGAGACATTTTTAAGCTGAATATTTTTTTGTCACATCATATTACGTGTGTGACATCACTGTCACCATTGTGGCTAACAGTTAGCCGTGTGTGCCCCCCCCCCCTGCCCCCCGCCCAAAACACTTTGTCTGAGAGGCTCTTGAGCTGCAGCACGACCAGCACGCTGTGTGTCCAGGTCACGATGCTCTCTGTCCCCTCAGATCTGCAGCTGACCACTGATGTTTTCAGTCCACATAACATCATCTTCTTCTTCTGCTTCTCTTCTTCTTCAAGTGACAAATTTTTGTCAGATGACCCGTCACAGCGTCCCCTACTGCCTGGCAGTGAAAACAGCAATTGATGGAATATCTTGCCATTGGCGGGAAGCGTTGTGTCTTAAATGACGAGATATCTTGTCAGTGGTGAGGAAAGAGTTAAATACGATAATGACATGTACACAAAAGGTGTGGATCCAACTTGCACACGAAAATAACTTCATGTGCACAAGATATGGATCTTTCTCACACAAGATATGATAATAACTTCAAGGCAACTGCAAAACATGTGGACCTTATTGGCACAAAATTATGACCCGTATTTAGATGATCTATGGTGCATGGTCCAAAGTGCATGATGCAGAGGCATTTAGGGCCTGTTCAACTCTACTTTGCTCTTTAAACTGTGCAACAATCTGGGCGCAAAGTAAGATGCACGGCACAAAGAGGTTGCATTTAGTCTGTTAATTAATCATAGGTGTGTTTTGGGCCTAACATAGATTAAACCAATCAGAGTGTAATTTCCCATTCCCTTTAAGAGCCAGGTGTGCCTGCCTCTGGCACATTACTATTTAAATTTTCAGTCATAATTAACATTCTGATTAACAGCAGATGGGTTTCAGGTGTGATGAGGAGCCTCCCTCTGTCCTAACTGTGTGTTGTGTGTGTGTGTGTGTGTGTTGTGTGTGCACAATTACGCACAACAGGGGCACAAAAGGACAACTGCTGTGACATTAGACCCTGCGTTATAGGTGGACCCTCTGCTTCCACCGTCTCTATTTAACTGCCTACGAGAGCTCAGATATGTGCTACTGTGCATGTGTATGTGTGTTGTTAACCCGCCCATGTAGGTGCATCTTAGTATCTGAATAAGATGTCGCCAATGACTTTCGCTTTCTGTTTGTGCAAGACAGCAGCGCACCAAAAATGTGCCTGGACGCACAGACGAGCTCAAGTTAATTTGTAACCTACAACAGTGTGACACGGGAGTGGATTTTCACTCCTGTCCCGTCCCAATCCCATGACACAGTAAAAAAAAAGAAAAAAAATCCTGTCTCTATCCGTTCCCATCAGTCCACAGTCCACACACACGACGCTCTGGTCAGGTGCCTTCAAAAAACGAACCTTTTGTCGATACGATTCCCACTTCTGTTCGCTCCTGTCGACTTTTGTCCCGTCACAGTGCCGTGATAAAAAGTGAAATTGACTCCCGTCCCCTGGGAATCCCACGGGAGTCCTGAAAAAACATCAGCGTCTGCTACTGACTTAACGTGGGCCTTGGACCTGAAAATGAAAGCTGAGTGGGTCAAAAACTAGCAGTCACAGTTGCACCAGGTGTAACATGGGGCCCTCTGATATGTTTAAATATGATAACAAAACATATGAGCCTAATTGACACAATATTAGAACTTTTTGCACAAGATATCTATCTTGTTTATATAAGATAATATTTTTTATAAGCACAAGATATGGATCTTGTTTAAATAAATGAATAGCTTGTGCACAAAAGATATGAATCTCACTCTCTCAAAAGATAATTACTTTATGTGCACAATATATGGATATTTTTTGCAGGAGATAATAACTTGTGGGCACAAAAAACAATATCCTTTTCAGGGACTTTGGGAGCCCTGTAGCTTTTTGGAGTTGAGGTGTGTGAATTATATTTAAAAGTGAAGCGTTCGGTCGCTGCCTCTCTTCTCTCTTGACTTGTTTCTCTTTCATTAACCTGCATCTCCTCTTCCTCCTTCAGCCTCTCCTCCTCCTCCTCCTCCTCCTCCTCCTCCTTCTCCTCCTCTCTCCTCTTAGGTTCCAGCCCCCCTCCGCTCTCTCCTCGCGTGGCCCGATGCTAATCTCAGATTATTTCCCACCAGATGATTAATCTATCATTACATAATCACAGCTTCTCCTTTGCTGCACCCTGACGTCACACAAATGCACACAAACCCCTGCAGCTATTTCAGTGCTCCTGCAGCAGCACAGGCACCCTTCTCTTTGTCTCACACACTTATCTCAGTTTACAGCAGTTTTCCTGGAAATATGCTCATTTTTTCTTTTCAAAGCAGGCGCAATAACTAAGGGCGATCAGCGAGAGTTAAAATCAATTGTTATATAATGACTGTGTTAGAACACTTCATCGTCGTTAAGGGGGAGTGACAGTTATAACTGAGGACTGATGGCTCTATTATGACAAAAATAGACTGTTTTCTTGAGCTTTTACACCAAAATTAACACCTTACAATTTTATTTTAAGTAACTGCTCTCTTATTTTCTGATACTGAGGCTCAAAACTGAGTATTTACACACTGAAGTACAGATTAAGCACTGATTAGGAGAGTTGCAGATTGAAACATGACTAAACTTGGTCGAAACATTAACGATTTTTAAACATCTACATCGTATAGAGCTGTTTTTGTCCGCTTGTTCTCACTCCCACTGCGTCAAACACAGCGGCTTGGTCAGTGGGCCTACACTTGACATTGTAGGTAGCCCTCCTGCGTAATGTTTTGATTTGCAGTTGAAGTCAGGTGATGCAGTAGGAAGAGCGAGGAAGTCCGCATATGGATGAGGTGAGGTGGATGGAAGGGTCAAACAAATACAGGACTTTCACCCTGGAGAATCCGGTTCGTGTCCCGTGTGAAACTAAAATTCCAGCAGCTGTTTTCAGCTTTTTTTTTTCACCTTGTTCTGCCAAATCAAACTGGCCGAAACATCGATGCTTTAATTATGACCCCAGTTCCAAAAAAGTTGGGATGTTTTGTAAAAAGTAAATAAAAACAGAATGCAATGATTTGCAGAAAGTTTTCAACCTACAGCACAAAGATAAGATATTTAATGTTCAAACTGATTAACTTTATTGTTTTTTGTGAATATATACTCACTTGAAATTCAAAAAAGTTGTGACAGGAGCATGTTTACCACTGTGATACATCAGCTTTTCTTTAAATAACACTTAGTCAGTGTTTGTTGAAGTTTGAAAGTGAAATTCTTTCTCATTCTTTCTTGATATAGACTTCAGCTGCTCAACAGTCCTGTTTGGTCTCTGTTGTCGTATTTTGTGCTTCATAATGCACCACACATTTTGAATGGGAGACAGGTCCGGACTGCAGGCAGGTCAGTCTAGTACCTGAACTCTTTTACTACGAAGACACGCTGTTGGAACACGTGGACAATGTGTCTCGGCATCGTCTCGCTGAAATAAGCAAGGATGGGATCATTTGTCGCTCCAAATCCCCCCAAACCATCACAGCTGCTGTCTTTAGAAGTTAGTGCTGGTAACAATCTGGATGGTCCTTTTCCTCTTTAGCCCGGAGGACACGACGTCCAAGATTTGTGAAAACAGTCTGAAATGTGGACTCGTCAGACCACAGCACACTTTTCCACTTTGTGTCAGTCCATCTGAGATGAGCTCGGGCCCAGAGAAGTCTGCAGCTTTTCACAGAGTGGTCGTGCTTCTGTCCCAGGCTTACAAATTCAGAAGGAGTGAATATTTACAAAAAACAATAAAGTTTATCAGTTTGAACATTTAATTTCTTTTCTTTGTACTTTGTTCAGCTGCATAGAAGTCAGAAAGCATTTGCAAATCATTGCATTCTGTTTTTATTTACATTTTTCACAGGTGGGGAAATCACTGCCTGACCACACTGCATCACCTTTCACATTAGAACAACTGGCAGCTTCTCATTAAATTAAATCTCGCTTTTTTTAAAGCCAGATTGACCAAACACCACATTTTTAGCTCTGGTGTGAAGTAAGAAGAGACGACTTCAGTATGTAAATCAAAAATGATGTTTGTTGAATCAGACAGTGACTCAGAAACACAATGGCAGACTCACAGGCCTGAGCTTCCCGAGTGGAGGATGTAATTGATGTGCAAAACACTTTCCTCCATTTCCTGCAAAATTAAACATCATTATTCATTTCAGCAGCGTTTCTCTTAAAACCGCAGAGAATGTATTCTAGTCTTTTGTGCTCCTGTAAAATGAAGATTATTCATTTAGTAGAAATATGAATCACCTCCCTCCTCCTGACAGAATCTCTCATTTCAGATGAATGCAGCACTTTTTTTATGATTTTCTTAGTCTGGGTGTTATGTGTTTGAAATGTTGTCCTTGATCTAACTGGGCAGTTTTTTGCTCCTTTCAAGACACATTTTTGAGGAACGTCTCCGTCTCTGGGCCCTCAGTCAGAAATCAGCTTCCTCCATGACCTCCTCCTCCTTCAGACTGACTGAGAAGTGTAGAAAATGCACCTTTCGAGCAAGACTAAACACCACTAATGTTAACATGCAAACATGTTAGTCTGACTCACAGGAAGTACTTCCATTAGCCGACTACTTCAGGCAGCATCGTCCTCTGGGACGCCCAATAAACTTGGTATTTCGTCTGGATGGGTGTGGTTTTGCAGGACATTGCAGTGCTTCACTAAGCTCAGTGACAGAATACGTGCATACATGACAATTGAATATCAGTTTATTTAATGCATGTCAAGTATGAAGACATACAGAACAACTAATTTTTTTTGTCTTCCACTGTTCCAACTATCACCAACTCTGGTTTAGTCAAAATAAACCTTTAATTCACTGAGTTAGGTGTGAAAATATTCTGGCTCCTTGCTGCCTCTCTGATGGTCAGACTTGCTCTAAAAGTAAAACTTAAATTAAGTAAAGGAAACCAAATATGATGCAACACCGGCCTGCAGTCCTGCGCATCACTAAAACACGTCGCAGCAAACTTTCCAGACAGACGTTATTTGGATAAACTGACCACATACGGGGAATCTCGTGGTTACTCTTCACCTAAAAAAAACCATCTGCGACAATGGCGGACATTTCCTTTTGGTCGCTCATGATAACCCCGCCTCCGTCCCCTGATGTAGCGGTGCTTACTCTCTTGGCCCAGCAAAGATTTGGTGCCTCTCTGGAAACAGTTTTCAGGGCAGAGAACCAGTTCGTTGGCTGTCAAAACACAAAGAACTGGTTCAAAATTGGGCTCTGGCTCCGAACCAGCTCTGGAACCGCCTCGGTCAAAAAGGGGTCATGTCGTAAACACAAACACTCCCCTGATGCTCCGAGCTGCAGGTCTAGGCAGACGAGGTCAGCTAATAGGGCCACTAGCTGCACGGCTAACTGTGCTAAGTAGCTATAAACAGCAAAAGGTATAGTGAGCAGTAGTTAGAGGTTACTCTGGTGATATGCAGCCCCGTACTGTTTTTCGTCCATTCATTTAGTGTTAAAGTGACGCGTGCTAGTGTTGTTGCACATTATTGTATACTGCACATTGCCCTGTTGCACAAGGTTTGCATGCACAGATGTATTTTTCGTATGCACTAAAGCCCAACATTTGCACACAGAGATATGAAGTGTGTTTGCACAATTCTCCCTAAAAGTAGTCTGCTTTGCCCTGAGCCAAATGATTTTTAAATTAGTTACCTCTGACAGGTGGCCGTGTCTTACATGTTGCACCTATCATTTTTTTACCTGGCAGGACTGCAGCCTCATTTCCATCTCTGTAGAAGCTGTTTGCAGAGTTCACACGTGAGTTTGTTTACGTGACCCTCCTCACCTCACGAGTCGGAGAATAAGGACACCACAGAAGAAGACGGCACAGATGAAGGGTTTTTTAGTTTGACTTTCCAGCTGAATGGTTGTTTATCCCTGCGGCTGGAGGGCCGGCAGGATAAACATCGCAGCAAATACCTTCAAAGAGGAGGACCGATGCTTTAAAAACTGCTGGCTGATTTCTGCCCTTTGATTTTCAGTGACACTAATGGGCGACTCTAATTCCGGCGTGAAGCCACGGACACGGTCACCTCAGCAGCTACAGACACTGTCAGAAACCTTCCGCTTCACCCAGGAAGGTCTCTATTTTCACATCAGAGCTGTGGTGACAGATTTAATCAAGATGGTTTCTGACAGTGGACTTTAATGTTTCTTGTTTTTTTCTTGATTTGAAGCTTAGAAAAGAATAATGATCATACTTTACCTGATGTTCAGGTAATCTGGGTGAACGGTAGCTGTATAAATCATACAAAAATCAAGTTTCTCCTCCGAGGAGAAACCTTTATGCATGACTAATCAGTTTTTGAATATTTAAAATGGATCAAACATCCTCAGCCTCAGCTGAGCTTTTCAGACTCCTCATTCAGTTTTGTTTTGGTTTTACAACCTGAAATTTCACTGTTTCAGATAAGTCAGGTCATCTGTTCATCAACCTTTATTTCCAGCAGCAAAAGGCACACAATTTTAACAAATAATGAATTATTTTTATGTCAACACATGTTCTCACTCCCAAGTCTCAGCTTGTCACAACAGCAGCTTGAACAGTGGCCCTACAATTCAAACTATAATCCTGTAAATACAGTGTCAGATGTGCACAAGCAGGACTCTGCAGTTAAGTTAGCAATAAATAATATAACCACGTTTAAACCCTCAAAAATTAGATTAATTTGGACAAAGAAATAAAGAAAAATAATAAATTCTTCAGAAAAACCCAACTATTTGTGAGGATTTGCTGCCTTTTCCTCTTTTTTTGAAGACGTGACCCTGGGCTCTGGGATGAGACGACCATCAGCTCAGAGTCGTGGCCTCCTTCAGGTGCATTGTTCTCAAAAGTCACATATGCGTTTTATATAATTAAACCAAAAGTTTTCAGATAGATATTTGTGCCCTGTGGGCCGAGTCGTTCTGTAACGTTCAACTTTCCTTTTAGCATATTCCTGCTGATCTGCTGCTTTTAAAATCAGAGGAGCCTTTTTAAATAGTTTAGTTTTCATACCTGAGTAGGAACATTCGTCATCCGTGTCCACAGGAGGTACGGACCTCTGTCCCTCTACAATCTCATTAAATATCCAAAAATATACCAAATATAGTGCAGGTGGGTGTTTTAAATGAGAATCTACATATTTGCAGATATTGTTACATCATCTCTGAAGCCATTTCTTCTCGCCTACCCTTCTCCATCATCCCCCTGTAATTTGGTTTCTGTCCCTCTTTTTTCTTCAGTCCAACAATCAATTACAGGCAACCTGCTGAGGGAAATAATGAGCAGTTAGTCGACTGGTTTCAAGCATGAAGCTGCTGCGTCGTGTCTGCATTCATGTGTCTGTGCATGCTGTCATGGAGGAGTTGGTTACGTCTCTGTGAGTCCTTATGAAGCAGCGTGTCTGTGTATTTAGCATGTCGTTGGCTGTGCGTGAATGGTCTGTTCGGTCCTTTCATAAGCGCCGCGTCTCCGTCTCTCTGACCTCATCTTCCTCCGCCTGGAACGAGGCAGCTGAAAGTTGTTTACTCTGGAGGGATACATTAAGAGACATTTAATGTCTGCTGGAAGAGCACATGCGGTTTGGCGAAATGGATGTGATGTTTGTTTCTTTATATCTGACAGATGTTGCAGAGGTGCACAGCTGTCATTGCTTTACTTTGCCATCTGCCAAATAGCATCCAGTGAGAGGCGATGAAGATGAAAAAGCCCAGACTGGAAAATCCGAGCTCTGGCTGCCATTGATTTTCCTTAATTTTATTTATTTATTTTTTTTTTTACTGCAGATAGAAATTAACCGACATGCAGAGGAGACAAAAGTTCACACAGCACTGACTCATCTTTACTCAAGTAAAAGTGAAAAAGTACAGGAAATGTACTCAAAGTATAAAAGTAAAAAGTAGTTTTACGTCTTTAATGTTTTTTCATCTGTTGCAACTTTTTTGTCTTGTAACATCTTTTACGTCTTTTGTTACTTTGCTGTCTTTTATGTCTTCTGACATCTTTTGTTTTTTTATCTGTTATGACTTTTTCACCGTGTTTTGTCTTGTTACTCTTGTTACATTATTTTTGTCTTATTACATCTTTTACGTCGTTTTTGTCTTGTTACATCTTTTATGTCTTCTTTTTTTGTCTTTAACACCTTATATGACCTTGTCTTGTTACGTTGTTTTTGTTTTCTCACATCTGTCATGCTTGGCGTGCGTTGCTGGATGCACCGCAGAATCATCTTTTCTTTGTGTTATTGTTCGTTCTATTTAGGTTGAAATCAGTCTTGATATTGGAAAGTGGCACACGATAAATAATCAATAATTCCCCTTAAATGCATTAAAACTAAAGAGTCTGTTATGAAAATATGAGGAGTAGAAAGTTCAGATATTTGTGTTAAAATGTTGGGAGTAAACATGAAAAACGTCTCATACTGAAGTGAAGTGCTGTTACCTGCCTCCATAAGTCCAGTGATGAAGTATTTCGTTACCTCCCACCTCTGCTGACATGATGGATTGTGTAAAACCTTTCTGTCTAATTAATTCTGCAGTCATAAATGTGGGGAAGCCTTTTTTGGATCCACAGCCTGTCTGGTTTTTGACTGACTGCTCTGCAAGTTGGACGACTGCGCTTCACTATTTTTGTCTCTGGAGCGCTCTGCTGCTTCTGTCTGCTATTTTTACCTGTATTACACTGTTTTTTTTTTTTTTTTTTTACACAGTAACCACACACTTTACAGCCAGCAGATGGCATCTCACACCGTCGCTGCTGCTGCTGCTGCTGCTGCTGAGCACTAATGTAACACTTTGTGTTTCCTGCACAGCCCCAGACAAACAGCACGAGAAACAGCATAGTCACCAGTCCCAAAGGCAACATCCCCTCTGCTGCACTGGTATACAGCTCTGTGTCTGTCCGTCTGTCCGTCTACCTGTCTGATAATGCAGAGTGTGTGTGTGTGTGTGTGTGTTGTGTGTGTGTGTGTGTGTGTGTGTGTGTGTGTGTGTGTGTGTGTGGTGTGACAGAGACACAGAGGGTGGTGTGTGTAGTTTTGGGTCAGAGTGATTTGAGTACAATTTGGGAAATGCATTTATTCCCTTTCTTGCCAAGAGTTTGAGGAAAAGATCGATAACACTCTCATGTCTGGACATTAAAGGGACAGTTCGGGTTTTTTGAAGTGAGGTTGTACTTATTAATGATCAGTTGCTCTGGAGAAATTAGAGAATATTGGGGTGTTTATAGATGTTTGTGCACGTATGACTGTTTGTTCCTTAAATGCCAAAAAACAATAAATATAACATTTTTTTTTTTAAAGGGAATCTGCTGGTTTATAAATATTGCTCTCTCCACAACTACCAGATTTTATGTTGTTTAAAACATGACTGGAGGTGGACCTTTTGTGCAAAAATGCCGTTTTCAGTCCATCAAATAAGGAGATTTCCCACATTTCTGTGGTCATCATCATATTAAAGTGAATATCTTTGGTTGTGGACTGACAAAACAAGACATTTTAAAACATCACTTTGGACTTTGAGAACCTGGGATTGAAATTTTCTGACTGATCGAGCAGGTAATCGACAGATTAATCGATAATGAAAATAATAATCGTTAGTTGCAGCACTAACAGAAAGTCACAGGTGTTATCGTTGGATGGATCCAGCTGTTTCCTGCTGTTTCCAGTCTTTAAGCTAAAATAATCGTCTCGCGGCTCGAGCTTCTTATTTTACTTCTTAAACATGAGAGTGGAATCGATCTTCTCACCTCACTCTCAGCGACTCGTCCTCTGAGAGACTCTGTTTGCTCGTGTGTGTGTTTGTGTGTTTTATTTTTCATGAGATTTCACTGGTTTCATAATTACACAACAGTGACACTATTCTAGATTGTGTACTGTGTTTAAAATAATAAGCCTTGTGTTATTTGTGTTCTTCTATATTTATCTTGTTGTCAACAAATCCCAGAAAAAGACCAAAACCAACAACATGTTCGTCTGTCTCTAAATACCGTCTGACTTCCTGTCTGTGACTCCGAGGTTTAATACAAAACAGCTGCTCGCTGTAGTTGTTATTAATTTTTACTAAAATAGGAGGAAATTGTTCTGTTTGTATTATTGGGAACTATTTTTAGCAGCGGATTAATCCAAAGTTGTGAGTAGATACATTCAGTGTTGGTGTTGGTCTTTTTATGCCATCGTTAACAATAAGAAAAAATTAAAATATCACCAGGCTTGTCCTTTAAAAACCTTGTGCGGTATTTACTCTGTGTAGGATACAGTACCTTTTTTTTTATTGCAGAAAAGTTGTGTTATATGTGATTTAATGTTTATGAAATGGGACAAAGAGTGATTTATGTAGGAGCGAGAGCGTGTTGAGTTTGAGTTTAATAATCATTAGCATTGATGGTTTTATTTGGGGACTCTTACAGCCATCGTCCATCATGAACTTTAATCTTTATTCTACCATTTAGACCTTTGTGTCACGACTGAAGTGCAGGAGAACAGGGAAACGGTGGATAGGTCCTAAAAATAAAAGTAGAAATAATAAAATGAGATTCAAACAGGCAGGTTAGAAAGCTAGAAATGCAAGGAAGCAAAAACAATGCACATAACGACAGTTTAACTATCTGACAAAGAGTAAAGGACGTAGACAGGTAACTGCAGGACAGATGAGCAGAGGTGTCCTGAGACAGCGAGCCAGAGAGACATGCATCGTCGTGGACCCACTTTGATTCTGCATCAGCCCACATCCTCCTTTCCCCAAACCCCCACAGAACAAATGCAGATGCAGTGATATCTAACAAGTTTGTCTGGAGGTAAAGTTACTGCAGTGAGTAAGCTAGTGTTAGTTAGCCAGACATGCTAACGTTTGCAGCTTATGTTAGAGCAGATGAAGACAGAGTTTAATCCATTCACCACACGTGTGCTCGTGTTTCATGTTTTTGAGAGACGACAAAAAAAGACGCCACCGTCCAGACTCATGAAACGCAGAGTATCACTCTTCAGAGCCTCCTGAACACCTTCAACATGGAGAGAAGCTTGACAGCCCTAGTTACAGTTGCTAACCTATGCTTGGACAGTTGCTGTTTGGAGGCGGGGCTTAGCGAAGAGTCAGTTTGGTTCCACCTCTGCTGATGGGTGTAGACGGGGAAAGGAGGAAAAGTCTGAGGGCCTCTGGTGGACAGGGGGAGAATTGCAGGTCTGTGAAGCAGAAGGAAAGTAGACAGGAGCAGATGAGACACTTTGTCTCTCTTCAGAATTAATAAATTTCACTCATCTCTCCTTCTTCCCATGTAGTTGCATCCTGCTCTCTTAATAAACTCTCATTTTGTCATCACGAAACATCCCCTCCCTCTCTTTCATCCCTTCTCTCCATTCTTCCTCCAGGAGCCTCAGACTACTGTCATCCATAATCCAGTAGATGGGATCAAGGTACATCCTCGTCCCCTCCCTCCATCTCTTTATTCCTTGTCCTTTTTTTTCATTTCTCATCCTCGTCTTCCTCACTCCGTTTCTCGATCTGTGTGGGCAAAAACGTGTACTTTTTGCAGGATTTGTTGTGTATTTCGTTGAGATTACGTATCTGTGTGTGTATCTGTTTAGTGTATGTGTGCATGAGGGAGGTGGAGGGAGTGTGTGGCTGCTGTGGTGGTGTTGGAGGTGTTTGGTTGTCTTACACTGCCCCTCTGTGTTCAGATCAATGGTGCTCAGTGGTTCTTACTGCTGCTGCTGGCTGAGCAGTCCATGTCACCAGATGAACCCTCACCCCACTGTTTCAGACTGTGTGTAACAGTGGCCGACCGTCATGTGATGTACACTCGTCTGTGGCAGCTCAATCTGTAGACGGGATTGTGCCGCTGAGTCACACCTACAGCTCTGTCTGTTCTTTATTTTTGGCAAAATCGTGGTGTTGAGATCGAGTCGTGTTGTAGATTCAATGGCAGAAAATTGACTGTCGTGTGTGTGTCTGTGTGTGTGTATGTGTGTGTGTATCAGCGCCTGTGGGTGTATGCATGTCTGAATTTCATTTTTTTAAATCCTAATTAGCATTTTTGTCTGTGCACTCTGCAGGAATCGTCTGACAGCAGCAACACCACTATCGAGGATGAAGATGTGAAAGGTCAGTTTCACACCAAACTCCATTCACAAATTTAACAATTTAAAGTTTATTTGTTTACATGCAAATGTAAACTCTATGAAGAACATTTATCTGTGACTTTTCAAATTCCAAATGAACACCTCTTCACATCGGCATAAATTAGATCCACCACACAGAACTTAAGGGACAGTTCACCCAAAAGTCAAAAATACATATTTTTCCTCTCACCTGTAGTGCTGTTTATCCCTCTAGATAGATTTTTGGTATGAGTTGCAGACTTTCTGAGATATCAGCCATAGAGATGTCTGCCCTCGCTCCAATATAATAGGACTAAATGGCACTCATGTGGCTTGTGGTGATCAAAGCGCTGAAAGCATGAAAAATTCAAAATCCAAAAATCATGACCCAGTTACTCAAGATAATCCACAGACCTTGTTTCATGTAGGAACTACTTTCTTTCTGCAGTAGAAGCAAGATGCAAGATGTTTATTGTCACACCAGTTATACAAGTACAACTGTGTGAAAAACTTTGTCCTGAATGCGCCAATATAAAAAATAACAGTAATTAAGTAACTGAACAACAAGAAAGTAAACAACACAGAACTATAATAAGAAGATAAAGATAAAATGCACAGTAATAAGATAAGATGTGCATTTTAAAAAAAATAAAATATACAATAGTGATAAAGAAAAATATTGACATATACTGTATATACGTGCACTGATAAATAGCAGATAAATACATATACAAGTGAAGTGAAGGTTGCACAGAGTTTATATTGGAATCTACCAGATCACCTTCTTTTCTAGTAGAAAGAAACCAAAGTAACAGGGTCATTATTTTTGGAAAGAGACACTGGTTCTGACTTTCAAAGGGTTTTTTTTTTCTTCTTCTTTTTGTAATTTGGGCATCACAAGCCAAGTGCAATTTAGTCCCATTATATTGAAGAGAAGACAGACGTCTCTTCACCTTATATCTCAACCCCAAAAAATCTAGATGGATAAATATGCACTACAGGTAAAAGGAAACATATGTCATTTTGATTTTGGGGTGAACTGTTCCTTTAAAAACTAGAGGAAGTCACTCAGTAGAGTGCAGATCTCCGCCTGGCAACACTGAAACACCAGAAAGAATATTTGAATGTAACCCCTTTGTAATCACCAACATTTTTACACACATTTATTTTGTAATTTAATTACATGTAACTAGTTCCTCTCCAGCACCACTAGTATCCTATTAGACATTTGTGTGAAATTTTGCCATAATTAGCAGGAGAATTGTTAAGTTACGTCTTTAGTGAGGTCACAGTGACCTTAATTTTTGACCTTTGATGTCCAGATTCTAATCACAGGAATGGGGATTGGATGAAAATATAACTGCCAGCGCGGAGCCATAAAAATGTTTTTCAGATTTGTGAATCTGGTCCTTCAGTATACAGTCATGAATGTTCACCAAAAAAAATTGAGGCTGATCGGTCCCCAAATTTTGCACAAACGTTCACTTGGACTCAAGGATGAACTGATAAGAATTTGGTGGTCAAAGGTCAAAGGTCACTGTGACCAAAACTCAACAATTTGTACACTAATTATGAAAATTACACACAAATATCTAAGAGGATGCAGTGATGAAGTGATGACATTTCATGTCCAAACTTCACTTTGACATCATAATGTTCAGCTCTCTATTGGTCCTCTGTCCTCCTCTGTAAGTCTCCGTCTCTTAGTGAAGACAGGACGCTTGTACCTGGACATTCAAACTTTTCTTAAAAAGTCTTGACTACATACGATACATGAGTCTGGACAGACATGGATGTAAACTGTAACTTGACCGCTCGGTGGAGGAATGTGGTAACTCTAGTTACTCTTAAGGTTTTTGTTGCATTCTGGTTGAAGACAGAGGAAACAGGAATGTGAAGATGGATGGTTTTATTACAGGTAAAAGCAAAAAAATAAAAAATAAAATAAATGAGAGACAGTGGTAGTAAAGTTACTCAAGTACTTTACTTGAGGTACTTTTCTTTTTGTGCTACTTTCTGCTTCACTACATCTCAGAGGCAAATGTTTTATTTTATTGTTCATTTGCACATATATTTATAAAGTAAGGTTTTACTATTTTAATGCTTTCAATGCTTGTAACAGAGTATTTTTACTGTAGTTTTACTTTAGTAGAGGATCCTGCACTACAGAGACAGACTGTCAGAGAGAGATAGAGACAATCAGAGCGAGCTAAGCCTTCCTCTCAGTGTGGGGAGGAAGCAGCGAGGGGAGAAGGACACAGTAAATCTCATCTAAAGGGCTGGGACAAGAATAGCGTGATGAGCTGGAGCGGCAGCCTCCTCACATGCAAACACAAAGAGATATGATGCGTGATGGATGGAGGTAGAGAGCGGTAACGGCGGCTAGACGGAGACGGAGGGGACGCTTTTATTCTTTAAAAGACAGGCGGGCACCTGAAGAGGATTGTTTGAGAGTCATGGAGAGGGACGCCGCACAACTTTTCTGAATGGGAGTAGTTTGAATGTGTGCAGTAGCATGGAGCAGATCTCACTCACGGATGAACGAGAGGTGACTGATGAGATTTACAATGAGTAACAAGCTGCTAGGTGAGTCTGAGTCCGCTCCTGAAGGAGTTTTTAGCTGCTACGCTGACTTTATTCTCACATTGCATTTGTTTCTTCTCTGCAGCTCGCAAACAGGAGATCATAAAGATCACGGAGCAGCTGATTGAAGCTGTCAATAATGGAGACTTTGAGGCCTACGCGTGAGTCCGCCGTTCATTTTTTGTCTTATTCTATAAAAAAATCTCCACAGACATGTAGGAGAAGTCTGATTTTTTTATCCTGTGAAATGAAAGCTTCTCCGTCAGCTGCGGAGAAACGATTACTGTGATTGACGCACAAATGTGTTTTGTCTCTGTATTAAAAGATTAAAGAGTAATTGCATCCATTGTTTTATCCTCTCGCTCCCATCGTGCCGCACAATTAAGAATAATGCTGAGCTGAGTGATGGAGGGGAGGCAGAGGAGGGGGAGGCTGTGATGGAAGCCAGTGAAAAGAAAATATGATGAAAAGTCATGCATGATAAAAATGAAAACCCTCGAGGTGAGCCAAACTGATGAGACAGTTAGTGGTGGAATGTAACTAAGTACATTTACTCAAAGGTAACTTCTGTATTTTTCAATCTGGACCCTGTTTTTCTGTTTTTGTTTGTAATCGGTCAAAGTACGTCCACTGAAAGTCTTTGTTTTTGCCGCCAGCAGGCTCAGATTGTTATTTTAAGTGTCTGATGACATTGTGGAAATGATCCGTATAGAGAAAGACCTTTTTCTTAAAGAGAAAGATCCTTTTTAAAACTAGAAACAGAGGATTTATTGGTTTGTTCAAATCCATCTACAGAAACAGTCATTTTATCATCGTAAAACTCACTTCATTCAAACTCAACAGCTACATTTGGCAGCTAATACTTACATACTCTTGCTTAAGTACAACTTGACTTAATAAGAGAGTATTTATGATGAGAAAATATTTCTTCCATGACTGGAAACTGTAGAAAAAGTTGGAGTTACTGAGTCTAAATGACAGGATACTAAGTTAAGACTTTTAGCGTCTAAATGATGAGATATCAAGTACAACTTTTCAGTTCCTAAGTTACAAAAGGTGCCCAGCTTGTGGTGCTCATACTGCAAGAAAATAAATCTGAAAAAATCAACACCAGTGTCTCTTTCCTGAAATCATGACCCATAAAGATGCACACTTCCTCCTGCACGGTGATACAGTTGGTAGGTTTTGTTCAGTAGGGAAGAACTAGTTCTGACATGAAAGTGCGCGGATCATGTAACCGGGTCCAGGTACCCGGGCTTTGTTTTGCTTTGAGCACCACAAATTGAGTTCCATCTAGTTCCATTAATTTGGAGAGAACGCAGACATCTGATTTCTCCAAAACTCTGCAAATCATACCAAAACTACAGTATTTAGATAAATGAATGGCACTAAAGGCCAGTGGAGAAATATTCATTTTTGATTTTAGGGTGAATTGTTCCTTTAGGTCACAGTTATTTAAACGTACTAATTCAAAATTGTGAGACAGTCAAGTGACTTTTTGTGAGTATTTTCATTTTTATCATGTCTATCTTTTCATTAACGTCCTCTCCTGGTGGAAGTTAAAGGTTTCTTTACATGTCAGAAAACCTCAGAGTGGAGCTATGATGTCATCAAACTGGGGCGTGGCCAAAGTGGGCAGAAGAGTAAATTAGGGCTGCAAAATTAACTCGCAATTGCAATAACATGGCAGTATGGCTGAGTGCAATATCCAAATCGCAGAACCAGAACCAAATTGCAATTTTTTTGAAAAAAGGAAGAATGTATGAGAAAACATCATTATGAGGTTCTGCAGAGCTGCAGAGATGATCTGACCTAAAAAATCTTGTTCTCCAGATGAAAGAAAACATGGTTGTTTGGTTCAGACCTCAATAAATATCACATTGTCACGATTTTAACTTTTTTTTTCAGTTAACACGAAAATTAGAAGGCAAAACTGATCATTTCCACTGATCATATTGCAGCCCTAGAGTAAATTTTCTTTTCTGTTTTTCAGATGTATGATATTGTGACAGAACTGCGTATTAGTTTTTCACTTACCAAGAGGAAAACAAGCGTATTTTCCACTTTAAAACATGATTTAGGGTTCTACCTTACACCTGACCTGGCACACAGCAGCGTGCAGCAGCACGGCTAGTTTCTGATCAGTGTGGTTGTAGTTTTCATGCTGTACATTAAAATGTACGACCACCTGTGCGCTCATGGCCTTGTTGGTCTTGTAATGAGGTGTGGTCGGGCACATTGTTCACACTTTGCTATCTTGAGGCCCCACAAATTCAGGGCGGGAAAGCTTTCTTAGCCTGGAGCTAACAACACCATTATCCTGGGGTTAACAGTTCCTTTAGACTGGGGTTAAGTGCAATGTGAAAAGCCCTTCAATAAGGCCCGTTGAGTTTAAGACATGATACTGAAGTTGGTGGTATCCTGATTTTATCCTGCGTGTTCTCACAGGAAGATCTGCGACCCTGGTCTGACCTCGTTTGAGCCGGAGGGGCTGGGTAACCTGGTGGAGGGAATGGACTTCCACAGATTTTACTTTGACAATCGTAAGAACCACAGTTAAATACAACATTGTTGATGTGTTCATGAACTGACTGAGTTGTTGGTAAAATTCAAAATCAGGCCCCTCTCTCCCGTCAGTCCTCTCCAAGAACAGCAAACCCATCCACACCACCATCCTCAACCCCCACGTGCACATGATCGGGGACGACGCCGCCTGCATCGCCTACATCCGCCTGACGCAGTTCGTCGACGGGCAGGGCCGTCCCCGATCCAGCCAATCAGAAGAGACCAGAGTATGGCACCGCAGGGAAAGCCGGTGGCAGAACGTCCACTTCCACTGCTCAGGAGCTCCTGCTGCCCCGCTGCAGGGATGAGGTACAAAAACACACCACAGAAACGTGATCGATTATCTTGGCTAACTGTGGACGATAAACTTAAATCTAGTCTTTTGTTATTCGTGCATACGGTCATCTTAAAAAATGCACCTCAGTTCTTTGGTAATAAACTAGTGTATAGTGGTTTTTGTCATGGGTTTGTGACACGCCAAGTGAGTTCTGGTCCCCTGGTATTATTAACGCCACGAACAAATTGTATGATGAGAACTGTTCTTTACA
Source organism: Lutjanus argentimaculatus (assembly GCA_034769285.1). NCBI lineage: Eukaryota > Metazoa > Chordata > Actinopteri > Lutjaniformes > Lutjanidae > Lutjanus > Lutjanus argentimaculatus. Next base: position 39,807,563 of record JAWZSL010000005.1, on the reverse strand, counting down.
GAGGTTCTCCAGCTTGGAGTCTGCTCCCCACCAACACTAGACAGATCAAAAACAGTCAAGAAGTCACTAAACTAAAATGAATGAATTGCATGTAAATTTTGTTTCTGCAGTTCTGGAATCTTTTTGTTAATTTTATTTATTTATTTGGTGTTTGTGACAATTTAGTTTTTGTCACTGATTTATTGCTTCATGTGCAGAGTCATTTCACTTATCTTCTTGTCTTAATTTTGGGCTTATATTGAATTTTCTTGTCTCATTGACTCACTGTGTGATTTTAAATTATTGTCTTTTTATTGTTGTGTCTGTGTGGACACCAGGAAGACTTGCAACCACTTTGTGGAAGCTAATGGGGACCCAAATTGTTACGACGCCAACGTTTTGGCCAGCAGATGAGGGGTGTAAGAATAATTAAAAGTAAAAAGGAAGAAGGGAAAAGTGAGACAATTGTGCAAACAAGGGTTCTTTTTATTAATAAATCAAGTTCAAATAAAATTAAGGTCAAAATGAGTGGATTCCACATGACACAAGACAACTGGGGTTTTGCTAGCCAGGGAGGCTAGTAAACATTAACTTTAATGCCAACAACAAGTAGTCTAGCAGACTACAGGACTAGACTACAGACATGCAGACCAAAGTCTGCAGACTGGCCTCATTCTGCTGCAAACTCCCTGCTTTTACACACCAGGCCCTGATAGTCGATTGACTGCAGCTGTAAGGGGGAGAGGTGCAGTACCCGGGCAGAAATCACTCACACTGTAACACGTAACACAAATAAAATAAAGTAAAGTAAGAATAAGATAGTAGAAGGAAACATCGACAGTAAATAAGCTCAAATGATTATGAAGCAGAAAGACACGATTTCACATTTCAACAATTTTTCTGTAAGAAAAACATTTTGGGAGATCTGCTAATTTGCATTCTTGTTGAAAGTAGGATGAGAAGATTTGGGAGCAAATGTGATAAAACAGCTGTTTTTCTGAGAAGTTGTTGCATGTCAACACTGTGAAATAGGACAGTTGTGTATCCTCACATATTCCTGCAGGTAAACCTGTAATGATGCACATCACTGGCGTGTGGGCTCAGACAGAAAACAATGGCTGTGGGTGTTTTGATGTGCGTCATACACTGCCAGTGGTTCCCTTTAATCACTTACCGACCCTTTTTTTCTTTCCGGCTCCACAAACTAGGGGAAAAAATCTTTTTTTTTCGTCTGGTTTTGCTGCAAACCAGATTTCAGGCAGAACAATTAAGACTGAACACCCATCAGAGTCTCCTGTGGTGTCTGACAACATGAAGCAAACGATCACTACAGGCACGGACCTTTTTCAGGCAGAATCACTAATTTTACCTCGCAGGACACAGGAGGTATTGGTCTCCTGCTGCCTCGAGGCAAGGAAAGTTTATTTATATAGAACCATTCAGACACAAGGCCATTCAAAGTGCTCTACAGGAGCACAGAAATACATTAAAATGAAATGCTAAAAGAACATTAAAATGCATTTAACAGACCATGAAAACACCTTAGTTTGTCAGTGTTGCGTGACAGAATTAGTCTTCAGGGTTTTCCCCAGATATTTTTGAGACAATGGTGGCAGAAAGTTTGTTGCTTTTGACCTGTTAATCAGGGAAAATATCCGCGCTAACATTCGTATGTGTTTTCTAACTGATCTGTCAGGTGCTGGTGCTCAAAAACCAGGCTTCTGAGGTACTATGTCCAGTCATATTTACCTCTGTAACTTAAGCTAACTTAGCTTTCATTACAAACACACATTCATTTGCCTCACGATTACCTTGATCTTGCAGAAACTGTCAATGTGTCATCTCCCGTTTGCCTCCACAGTCGAGCACCGCACCCATGCGCGTTGGCATAAACACACCAAAGTAGTTGCTGATGAAAAGCACAACAGATTTGGCATAAAAAGCTTTTAGGCCTTCGCTTTGGTTGGAATTTTTACAATAAAGTCAGAAATACAAAAGCGGTCCCCCTTTGAGTTAGACAGACAGGGAAAACCCAGGCTTTTAAAACTCAGTTTAGCTCCTGGACATACCTGCAGTATTTTATTACATCACAACTAGTTTGGAGCCAATCACAACCCAGCATACAAATTACACAAGTGTGATGCGGAAACTTTAAGCCTCCAGTGCCATTAAAAATAAAAAAGTAAATTACTTTACTTTTCTTCTTTAGATAAACTTGAATCTTTGAGTTTTAGAAACTAAAAATAAATAAATAAATAAAAAATCTCAGTTAGCTGTGAACCTAATTTGTCCTTTTTTTAGTGCTTGAAAAATTAAATTGTTTCAATTGAAAGTATTAAAATTTTAACATTTACTTTCACTTCAATGAATTCACTCAGTATTTTTTAAAATACAAGTTCTGAGTTTTAAAATTCAAAGCTTTAAGTTTTTCTAAAGAAGAAAAGTAAATTATCTCAACAAATGGTCAGTGGTTGGTAAAACTTTTTCAAAACTTATGAATGTGAGTTGGGTTCAAAACTCAAAAATCTGTTGCAGTAAATTTCCTTAAAATTTTGAGTTTTCTCAACTGTTTTGTTTTTACAGTGAATGAAGCGGGAGACGTCTTGTGTCCAGCAGTTAAACTTCAGAAACAAACAAAACAAATGTGCATATTTACAGATTCTGGATTTTCCAACGAGGGAGTAAAGATAAGTTTTAAGGATGTTTAACCGCTGCAGTTTGCAGATAAACTTCACCGTTTGTCTCCTTTGTTTTCAGGCATGAGACCGACGAGGAGGCCGAGAGGAGCAGAGAAGGAGTAAGTGGATGATCTGAGAGAGCGAATCAGCGCTGAGAGAGAGGTGCGGGTGGATGGAGGGTGGATCAGAGGAGGAGGGAGGATCACGGTGACGTCCTGCTGCACTCTGCACACCCACCTCGCTCTTCTCTCTCTCTGTCTCTCTCTACAACCACAGACAGTCACACCGACGCTCCCATCGCCAAAAAATAAAAAATAAAAACCTACGCTACTGCAGAGGGCGCATCAGCCAAAAATAAAAATAAATAAAAAGAAACTCTTAAAGCCCGCATCTTGTCTTCGAGTCGGCCCCGTTCGTCGCCTGGACTACACCCGTCCTCCTGTCCTTGATTCTGCGTGAGCGTGGCACTCTCCTGTCGAAGATTTCCCCTTTTACTTCTCCTCAAACCTAAAAATTATTGTTCCTTACTTCTAGTATTATTATGGCTGCAGTCTATTGTTGTGCTCTTTCAACTGTACAGTATATTTCTTAGTCCTTTTAAACCTCTCATTCTGGTATCTTCTTCTTCTTCTTCTTTTTTTATGATGACGAGCATGACTCTTACCTGTGTTCTTCTTCTTACCAGTGGCTGTTTTTCTGCACGACTAAAGGCTGCCTGTGTGAAATGAACAAACTGTACCACCACGTGTCTCACAGAGAAAAAAGAGACCGGTGGGTGTATTTAATTATCCCTTTTGTTTTGTTATTCAGTGGAGCGTTTGGTTTTTTTTTTTTTTCCTCTGTTTTTTTGTCCCTCTTTCTCTGGAGTGTAGTTGACCCCTGAACCGACGCCTCCGTGTGTGCACCGGACCCCTCCGAGCCGCTCTGTGAGACAGTGAAAACCATGCAGCATGCTAAGATATTACTGTCGTTCTTAATTGATTCTCTATGTACTGAACATTGCAAGCTAACTACTGAGATTATGACAATGGTTGAGATTATAGTATCACGCTGTTTATGTAAATTTGCAGTTTCATCGTGGTGACTTAACTACAATTATGCTGTAGATGGTATTTAATTGCATGATATTCCGAGTTAATAACATTGGTAAGTTGGGTGTTATCGTGCATTTTGTTGATTTTTCTCTTTTTGGACTGAACTGTTGGTGAGCTATAATATATTGCCTCTATTTTCTGGGCTTTGTAAGTGCATAAACTATTTTTTTGTGTTAAGATGATAGTGTAGTATACGAGGAGACAGATGAGGATAGTGAGAGAATATGCCTTTTAAAGAAGTCGCTGGTTCCAGATGTTTTAAAAATGGCTCTTTACTGTATCAGAGATAAAACTACGGAAGCCCTGAGAGGCAAGTGAGAAAAGACAGGATCTAAATTGATTTCTCTCCTGTGATTATGACTTAAGATCAGGTGGGGAAAAAAGGTTTTGCCAGGTGATTTATGTTTTCCAGGATCAGTTTTTCCAAGTGTTTGTTGTTGTAATACTCATTTTGGCCACAAGAGGCTGAAGTGCACCTCTAACCCATGTTCTAAGAAGGACATGGAAGAAAACATGGATGCTTTTGTGGCCAAAATGCTACAAAAAAAAAAAAAAAAAAGATGCTAAAGGTTCTGTTAGCTTCCTTAGACCATGACGCTCAGAATGCACTCAGGTGGTTTGTTCCAACACTCACCTGTGCTCATGAGCTTCCCTCTCGCTTCTTAACCTGCCTGCAGCAGCGAAACACGGTGGAGCTGACCTCACTCAACTGTTTACTGTGAGCTAATTAGTCTCTCTGTCCACGGTGACTTCTGACTGGAGGAGAAAATTTAAAGTGACTTCATGAACGTATAGAGAGGAGGGGAGAAAAAGAAGAGAGACTGGAGGGATAAAACAGAAAGAACCGTCACATGCAGCTGGTCTCGCAAGCTTTTAGCTAATTGCTCATTAGCTTACAGCTAGTCTTGCATAGCCAGACGTCTCTCCACAGCTCTCAGCGCTGGAGAAAGGTCTGGCTCCGCACATAAACATTCTGCTATAGGGGGAAAAAAGACCCTTAAACCAATCACAAACATCTTAGGCAGCACTAAGCCCAGGATGCAGCGACGGTGCTGCTGCAAAATAGTGTCAAGGTGGAAATTCTTGCGGTGGAACATTTGCATGTTAGGAGGCGAGCTCTGACATTAAAATTACTCTGTCACTGCAAAAGAAAAGGTAACAGCTGTCAGCTTACTTATGTCCATACCATTAGTGTCCCAGGCACTAATCTGCCGTTTTCAACGTAGGTTGCAACTAAAAGGTTGTTTTCCCGGGGGAGAACAACCTCTGGGACTTTCCCGGGGACTCTGAAAACGTAGATCGCAGATGTCAGAATGCTGCTTGAAGCAAGCGACCAATGGCAGGACTTATACCAGCAGTGTGCATCTGGTTAGTTAGACTACGTTTTGGCTGGCTGTTTGGGGCGAAACTTTTGCGAGTAATACTTTTAATACTTTCTGTATGAACATGCCATTAGAGATAAGGTGAGGAGCCTGGGCATCCAGAAGGATATTGTTCTGTCACATCAAAAAGAGCCAGAGATCCCAGGGTGGACCCAGAACTCAGTGGAGGGAAACATATCCCATCTGGCCTGAGAACACATTTGGATCCCTCAGAAGGAGCTGGAAAGAGAGGGACATCTGGAAAACCTCGCTCAGCCTGCTGCCATTGGGACCCAACTCCAGATTTAAAAATAAATACAAACTGATGGATGTTTCACAGATAAAAATTAACAGGAATTTTGAAAAATTACCCCGACAAAACCTTTTTATTCACCTGGTCTTAAGTTATAAACACAGGACAGAAAACAGTTTAGGTCAGATGTAGATCAACAGATTTTATTTTTTTGTCTGACTTCGTCTCATGGCCTCGAGATGACACTAAAATGCAGTTTTTTACTTCACACTCTGGAAGAAAAGACACAAATGTACGATGTATTTTAAACAAGGCTTTGTTATTAAGGAGCCAAAGGCAGGATTTTATAAACACTGGAGCCAGAACAATTTGACCCAACACCAGAATTAAAGTCAAGTTTTTGTTTAATTATTTGGAATTTTCAGAAATAATTATAGTTGATGGTTCAGTTATCTTGTCTGTAAATGTCCTGTGAAAACCATGTATCTCCAGAACATGAATTGTGACAATGCACCAACCTCTCCCCAAGAGGGCGCCAACGTCTAGCGTGAGAAGAGAGAGGCTGTGAGGGAGAAAATCATTAACTAATGCAGGATGTCTAGTTACTTAATAACAGCTTTTACGGCATTTTATGATTGCTTTGGCTCATTTTTTTTACAACAGAGAATTAGGAGTTACAGCACAAAATGCTTTCACTCCTAATTTTACTCAACAATCAACTTATCTTTTTATAGAATTGCTTCCAGCAGCTTTAACAAGTCAGTTTAGCTGTTCTGCACATTGAAAACTGAGCCAAAGCAGTTGTAAAATACTGCAAATTTGAATTGTTCACAATGGAGTCACATGTTTTAGTCACACTGACAAACACTCTTCAGGTTCTGTGTGTTTTTTTTCCACCATGTGTAACACTGAAACTCTCAGAATCGGGCATGAAGCCAAAACTAACAGTCCTCCTTCCTGTCCAGTCCAAACACTAATAGTATCAGTGCTTTAATAGGATTACTGCTCACTTAGAGTAATTGTCCCCTTTGGCAAACAATCCTTATTCCATTAATTAGCACTTGGCCGGGGTGTCAGTTTAGACTGCTTCAGAAGAGCCTCAGGATTTATACTTTATTTTTCCCTCAGTTCAGGTGAACGATCAGGAGAGAAACAAACAGAACGCTGCTGTACGTAAAACAAAGATTTTCTCATTTCTTTTTTATATTTATTATATACTTATACTGACAATGATGATGATGACGATGATGATGATTCCTCTGGTGTGCATTCCAAGTCTTATCAATATTAAAATGTGATCAGATGTAATCAGTGTGTGAACCAATAAAATGACAATGCAGAGAGCACCTTACTCCCCTCTCTTATCTCCACGCTTTGAACAGAGTAAGTGTTTGTGTGCATGTGCAGAGATTTCATTGGTTATTTACTGTAATCCAGTCAGTTATTAAGTATTAACCAGAGTCTAGAGGGCAGACTTTAACCTGAGTGAGTCGGAACAACTCGAAACAGTTCAGGGATCAATAAAGGGAGTCAGTGGGTGTCAGTCACAGAGCTGCTAAAGACTTATTGATTCAATAAACACACAAGAAACAGACACAGTAGTGGTAAAAAAAAACTAAGATTCACACAGGAAGTGCACTTAAGTACTTTACTTTCTTAAGTATTTCCATTTAATGCCTAATACCTGTACTCAGCTACACTCCAGCAGTCACAGAAAGAAGTAATCACATGTTTTGTATCATTAAAAGTAGAAATATACATGTACAAAATTTAACTTAAGTACAAAATTAATAGCATCAAAATGTAAAAGGTACCAAAAGTAAAAGTACTCATGCAGAATGGCCTATCTCAGAATAATAATGTGTTCATCATTTTAATGTTGCAGCAAGTAAAGGTGGAGCTCATTTAAATAATTTTATAAACTGCTATTTATGCGTCATATTGCTGTCGGATAATTGTAGTGGAGTAGAGATGGCAAGTAGCATCAAATGTAAAATACTCAAAGTAAAAGTGTAATCTGTAAGATTTTACCGTTTGCTAAGCCCCGCCCTCCTTAGTTACAGTCACTACGTCTGTCAAACTTTGCGGTCTCACGCTGCACATGTGATAATGTGCAGTGAGGAGGTTGTTATTGTGAAATAAATCCTGAGGATGATGCAGGTCTCAAATCATCCTGAAAGGGTTTATTTCACAATAACGACCTGCTCACTGTACATTATCATATTTATTACACGGTTACTTTCATTTGGACATTTGTGTGACACGAAACATAAACTGATTTTATGGCTTTATTTCACAATAGTGACCTGCTCACTGAATATTATCCTGCTTGTTACATGATTATGTACCAAAAAATATAAATAATTTGACACAAATATTAATTTAAAAATGATTTTAGTGATTTAACAATGATTTTATTGTTCCTCCCGAGTCTATGATCACAACTGTGTCCATGGCAACGATCTGTTATACATAGCAATGGTCTGCTATAAATAAATAACAGACCGTAGAATGCTGTAATTGACCAATCAGAATGGAGTATTCAACTAAGCCATGCAGTAAACAGTGATAACGGTGGCAGATTTTTAGGGTCATGCAACATCACAAGCAGGATAATGTACGGTGAGCAGGTCACTACTGTGAAATAAACCCATAAAATAATTTTAAAATGAATATTTTGTGTCACATAACTGTGTGCAAAATATTTTTTTTTGGTAAGTGACTGTGTAATAAGTAGGATAATGTACAGTGAGCAGGTCATTGGTCAATTACAGCATTCTAAGGTCTGTTATTTCTGTATAACAGACCGTTGCTATGAAGAGCAGGCTGTTGCTATGGATGCAGTTGTGATCATAGACTAAATCCATAAAATCCATTTTAAAATTAAGATTTTGTGTAAAATTATAGATTTTTTGGTAGGTAACCACGTTATAAAGGGGATAATGTACAGTGAGCAGGTCATTATTATTGTGAATTAAACCCCTTCAGGATGATTGATTTCGCTTAGAATCCTGCATCATTATTTGACAATAATGACCTGCTCACTGTGCATTATCCCTTACATATTATAATATTAATAATAATTACTATTATTGATGAATGACTGTGTTGATCACTCTGTTGCTGCAGCTGGTAAATGTGTAGATAAATTTAATTATTTTATGTACTGCTGAGTGCTCAGATAACAGTCACAGCAGGTGATGTTTTACTGCACAAGTAGTACTTTTATTACCGATACTGTGACTACATTTTGTTTATAATACTTTTGTTCTTTAACTTAAATTATATTTTGAATGCAGGACTTGTAGTTACTTGTAATGGAGTATTTTTTAAAATATTGTTTAATTTGTATTTTTAATGAAGTAAAGGATCTTCTCTGGACAGGAGTTGCCTGAAGAGGCCTCATGTTAACGTGGTCAGGATGGGACGTTCATTAACTCGCTCTTTACATAATCAGCATGGGACAAAGGTTGATGTTTATTGCTCTGTTCTCAAATGAAGTACATCTGGCAAAGAACCAGAGAACATAAACGTACCTGCTTCTGTAAAAGCACCACAGGTTCGAGTCCAGGAGAACAGACAGAATAAATCATCATTAACAGTACAAAGGGGTCTGACCTGATCAGATAAAGTTGACTGTTAATCCGTCATAAAATATATTTTACTCTGAGCTGCTTCTACATTTAGAAACAATTCAAATGAATGTGGTGCTCATTAAAGTGATATTCCACCCCAGAATGATAATCCACTCAGTATGTACTCACCTCTTTGCCAATGTGAGGATGGTGAAGATCTTCAGTTCACTAAACAATCCTGGAGTTTCAGCAGAAAACAGGGTTGCAGCCAAATCCAGTACAATGGCAGTGAATGGAGACCACGGATAAAATGAAAAAAAGAGAGGGTTCTAGGTGGAACCATTCCACCATAATAAGCTCCTGTGTAGAATCTTTCACAGATGGGTCTTGGTATAACACTTATGCTGGGTTCTTGGTAGAACTCTCTAAAAGGGTTCCGAGTGAAATCTTTGTAACAGGGAACAAAAAGGTTTCTCCTATGGGGACAAGCCGAGGAACCCTTAATGGTTCTAGTTAGCGCCTTTATTTCTAAGAGAATGTCAGGAGTGGGTAAATAAGTCAGTGAAAGTCACGTTATATTTTTCTCTGAAATGTGGCCTAAAAGTCTCATAAAGTCTCATAAAGTACATTAAAATATGGAATAAACTACTAAAGTACTTTAAATCACATTTAAATAAAATATCTTTTAATAACTCTGAGTGTTGTTTTCATATCTTGAGTGCATTTTACTTTGCTGAACTTGTTCCCACACAGGCCACCGTATCTCCATGTCCTGCTGGCACCCACTTTTATGTTAATGTGTGTTAATGTAAGTGGTGTTTTGGCAGCAAAACTCTGTTGGTGATGCTAATGAGCTCTTTGTAATACGAAAGACACAAAGACTGAGAGACACGTTAGCAGAGACTTCAGGTGACCACACATATTCATGGAGACTTCTTGAGTCAAACCTGAGAGTTTACATCTCTGAGCAGCAGAGATGGAGGAAGAACTCAGACCTTTACTTCACACTGTAAAAAAAAAATAAAAATCAACAAGTAAAAGTGCTGCATTCAAATAAGTGAAAGTACAGAAATGCTCCAGTACCAGTAAATTATACTGATGTGTGTATGTTTACAGTGTGTCCTTGTGTCCTTGAGGTCTAACAAACATCCTTCATTGTAAAATATTTGCGATGTGTTTTTTAAATGTTTAAAGTCATGCATTGTTTACATCCATATTAACTTAAAATTCATCTTCTTTGTCTCCTGTGAAGACGTTTCTACTGCCTGATTTTGTGCTAAGCTAACTGTAGCTCAGTCTTTCTTCATGTTGAGTCTCCCTCTCTTTGTCTTTTTACATCTTTTTCAAACTGTTACATCTGAAGCTAACATTAGCAGCTGGTCTGTGTAGCTAACGTAACATTAGCAGCTGGTCTGGTAACTAACATTAGCGGTTGGTCTGGTAGCTAACATTAGCAGCCGGTCTGGTAACTAACATTAGCGGTTGGTCTGGTAACTAACATTAGCGGTTGGTCTGGTAGCTAACATTAGCGGTTGGTCTGGTAACTAACATTAGCGGTTGGTCTGGTAGCTAACATTAGCAGCTGGTCTGGTAACTAACATTAGCAGCTGGTCTGGTAACTAACATTAAGCGGTTGGTCTGGTAGCTAACATTAGCGGTTGGTCTGGTAACTAACATTAGCGGTTGGTCTGGTAGCTAACATTAGCAGCCGGTCTGGTAGCTAACATTAGCGGTTGGTCTGGTAGCTAACATTAGCAGCCGGTCTGGTAGCTAACATTAGCAGCCGGTCTGGTAGCTAACATTAGCGGTTGGTCTGGTAGCTAACATTAGCAGCCGGTCTGGTAGCTAACATTAGCGGTTGGTCTGGTAGCTAACATTAGCGGTTGGTCTGGTAGCTAACATTAGCAGCCGGTCTGGTAGCTAACATTAGCGGTTGGTCTGGTAGCTAACATTAGCGGTTGGTCTGGTAGCTAACATTAGCAGCCGGTCTGGTAGCTAATTACGGGTTGTCTGTATCTAACTTAGCGGTTGTCTAGTGTAGCTAATTTAGCAGTTTTGTCTGTGTAGCTAATTTAGCGGTTGTCTGTGTGCTAACATTAGACTGTTCGTCGGGTAAATGTTAGCTTGGTCTGGAGCTAACATTAGTGGTTGGTGCATAGCAACTGTTTGGTCGGTCTCTGTAGCTAACATTAACGTTGGTCTGGTACTAACATTAGCAGCCGGTCTGGTAGCTAACATTAGCGGTTGGTCTGGTAGCTAACATTAGCGGTTGGTCTGGTAGCTAACATTAGCAGCCGGTCTGGTAGCTAACATTAGCGGTTGGTCTGGTAGCTAACATTAGCGGTTGGTCTGGTAGCTAACATTAGCAGCCGGTCTGGTAGCTAACATTAGCGGTTGGTCTGGTAGCTAACATTAGCGGTTGGTCTGGTAGCTAACATTAGCAGCCGGTCTGGTAGCTAACATTAGCGGTTGGCTTTGGGTAGCTAACATTAGCAGTGGTCTGGTAGCTAACATTAGCGGTTGGTCTGGTAGCTAACATTAGCGGTTGGTCTGGTAGCTAACATTAGCAGCCTGGTCTGGTAGCTAACATTAGCGTTGGTCTATAAAGCTAGCATCAGCTGTTCATCTGTGTAGTTAAAGGAAGAACTGTCACTGTTCTGTGATGTTCCTCTTTTTACTTTAAAAACAAAATAATGTTGAAATTTTCACTCAGTGAGACATTTTTTTCATGATGATGATGATGATGATTATTTAGTTATTTATTAATAATATAATATATTTATTAATATTGGTTATTATTATAGTCATTAAATCATTTTGAATATTTACATAAAATAACAATGTAAAATATTTATCCCTTTAACAACTGTCCATCGTTCCTTTATGCTCTATAGACACTTTTACACTGTAAACAATGAGAAGGCTGCGCGCGCATCTTGGCAACGGAAGTACGGCGGACCAGCTCGTCATTGGGCCGCTGCAAACACGAGCAGTTTTAATTTAATTGAACAACTTATATCGACCAGTGGAATATCGATTCTGAAGCATCAATATATATATTATATATACTCAATAAACAAATGTTCTGGTGATGCTAAAATGTTTAATTCAACCTTTGCAGCTTGATATCCGTCTGGATGACTGAATGCGCGCGCAGCTCTTCGATGACGTCAGCTGTAAAAGGGTCTATACAAGTTACTTTAACAAACAACTAAAAATTAACCGTCTCTGCTCACAACTACGTAACAATTTGTAATTCAACTCAATGTTTAAACTTATTTGTTTATTTGTTTTTTTTATTTATAAAGTCTAACCGGAGGGGAGGGATTCAAACAAAGTGAAACCTTTAGAACTGTTTCACTCTGATAGTTTTTCCTACTTTCACTTTTTTTTCTTATGCAACCGCACTGTTTTTGTGCTGACGTCACCACCGACGTGACACAGATCAGCACCAGAGTGATTAGACAGTGCCCGAGCGCGCGACCCAGCTGCTGCTCTCTCTCCCCCCCCCCCACACACACAAACACACACACACACACACACACACACACACACACAACACACACACAGACACACACACACACACACAGCACCACACAACACACAACACACACACACACACGACACATACACACACACAACACACACACACACACAGACACACCACTACACACCAGACACACACCCACAACACACACACCAGACACAGACTACACACACCACACATACACACACACCACAACACACACCACACACATCCACAACAACCACAGACCACCACACCACCAACACACACCAACAGACACAGACACATACACACACACCACCACACACCCACACACACCACAGCAGACACACACACACACCACCACACACACACACACACAGACACATACACACACACACACATACACACACACACACACACATACACACACACACACACACACAGACACACACACACAGACACACACACACACACACACACACACATACACACACACACACACACACAGACACACCACACACACAGACACACACACAGACACACACACACACACACACACACAGACACACACACACACACACACACATACACACACACACACACACACCACACACAGACACACACACACACACACACACACACACACACACACCGCATCCAGCAGCTCGCGCTCAGCGCAGGACGTTGCTCCTCACTCACTGCACGAGAGGCTGTGGAGGAAGCAGCACGAGCGCACTCAAGACGACGGAAAAGGTAACGAACTTTAAGAAATAAAACGTAAACTGAAGTTAAAGTTTTCGGTGTTTAACTGTGTAGAGAAGAAGCGTCAGTGTATTCTAACTGACAGAAAAGCTGTGCGGGCTCCCTGCACGTGAGTTTGTGTGCGCTCGAGCGCGGCACGGTTTGCGTAAATGAATAAACTGTAAATGTTGTACGAACGTAAATCTGCTCAAACTGTGAGAAAACAACCTAAATCCCAGCGTTAATCATTAAATTTAACCACTTAAGACGTGGGTTAAAGTAAATATATATATATATGTTTATTTACCTTTTTATGGTGTTTTTTTAATCGCGCTGTTTGTGAGCTTTTTGTCTTTTATAAACACGTTTAGATTGGAAAGGTTCAGGTTAAGAGCAGGGCTGCTCCATGTATTAAAAGAGTCATATTGCGATTATTTTGACTGAAACTGCGATGCAGTTAGTGGGAATAATAATTTTTGCGTCACAATTTTTTTTAGAGCTGCAACGGTTAATCGATTATTAATCAATTATTAAATCAGTCGGCAACTACTTTGATAAGAGTAAAAAACCACAAAATTCTCAGATTTCAGGTCCTTAAATGTGAATATTTTCTAGTTTCTTTACTCTCTGACAGTGAACTCAATATTTTTGGGTTGCGAGTAAAACAAGACATTTGCGGACGTCATCTTGGACAAAACACTGACGTTTTTCACCATTTTCTGACATTTAAAACAAACAACTATTAATCGATGAATCAAAAAAAAAATCGACCAATTAATCAATAATGAAAATAATCATTAGTTACAGCCCTACAACTTTCATTTTCACTGAAACAAACAAACAAAAATTATTAAAATTAGGGCTGAACGATTTTGAAAATATATGTAACTGTGATTATTTAAACTGATATTACAATTATGATTTGCTAACTTAGAGGGAGCACCACTGTGTGTAAGAATATGTATTTTTGATTTTGGGATGTCCCTTTAAAGGGACAGTTTATTTCTTTTCATTCTCTTTCAACTTAACTTTAAAGGGATAGTTCACCTAAAAATGAAAATTCAGTTATGATCTACTCACCCGCATTCTGATTAAAGTTGAAGTTTTTTCAGTCCACAAAACACTGCTGGAGTTTCACAGGAAAACAGAGTTGCAGAATGTCCCAAACAATGGAAGTGAATGGTGACTAGTTTTCAAACATAAAAAAACAACAGAATAAAAAGATAAAATGCCTCCATACTGCTCATCTGGTGTAATCCAAGTCTCCCTAAGCACCAACATGCCAAGTTGACTAAAAAAAATGTTATTTACATCATGTTTTTAGGCTGAAGCTTCACTGTAAACAGCATGAATTCTTCAATGCAAACAGCATATCAGGACTTTAGGAGACTTGGATTACACCAGACGAGCAGTATGGAGGCTTTTTATTTTGTTTTTATGTGCAACGCAGTGTTTTGTGGACTAACGAAATAAACCCGACCCCATTAAAAAAACACACAAAAATCATAAAAAGATTGATAAATAGCACTACAAATAAGAGGGACAATATGTATTTTTTGATTTTGGGGTGAACTTTACCCTTTAAGTGATGGAAATAAGTGTGTGGTTATATGGGGGGTTGGATTTTACGGTGTACTGTACCCAGATTTTATGGTTATGAACTCCCTCATGGTGGCGGTCTGGCTATATTTAGGACGCACGGTATCTACTGTACTCAACTGTACTGTAGTTTATCATCTGATCTGGACGTACTGAGAAGTTCAAAGATAAAGTTACAGCTCTGAGGGCCATTTGTCATCAGTAAAGAATACGGCTGGTGATATTCTATATTTTTCTTTGTCAACAAATCGCCTGAAAACACAAAAGCCAGCAGTGAACTGATTCCGCTGCTAACAAGTGTTGTGACAGGGGTCACGTGTTGCTTCATTACACTAAACTAGAGCTGTCATGACACCAGAAGTTTACTTTAAACTAGGGCTGAACAATTCTGAAGAATATCTACTGTAATATCTATTATATTTACTGATATTGCAATTGTGATATGGTTTGCGATCGTAGAGGTAATGATCAGTATTCTCATTTTCATTCAAAAACATAATGAAATTCTGATTTTAGCAGCTATCTACAGCTAAACTATTAAATTACTTACAGCTCGATTAATCGATTAATCAGTTTGGATCCTTTTTTTTGTAAAGAAATTGTCAAAATTCTCTGTTAAAAAAAAACTCAAACTGAATATCTTTTAGTTGTGGACAAAACAAGACATTTGAGGGTGTCATCCTAGACTGATCAATATTTTCTGACATTTTTGGACCAAGCAACTAATCAATTAGTGGAAAAATTATTGCCAGATTGATCAGTAGTTGTAAAATAGGTCCAAACTGACCTAGTGTTAAAAACTGCTAAAAACTATGGTGCCCAGCTGTTTTAGGAAATTAATGAGCCCCTTTTAAAAATGAAAGTAAAATTCATTGAAGTTTGTCAAAAGTATCAATGCAGTTTTTCAAGACAGGGTTGCAACTAACAATTATTTTCATTATCAATTAATCTGGTGATTATTTTCACAATTTTATCAATTCATCAATTTGTCTATAAAATTAAAAAAAAAAAAGTGAAAAATGCTCAAAAGCACAAAGTGACGACTAACCAACAGTCCAAAAGCCACAGACTCTTCTTAGTATAAAAAATGCAGTAAATCTTCACATTTAAGAAGCTGAAATCAACTATTTGTTTGTTTATTAGTGACTGAAGTTATTAATTTTTTGATCAGAATCGTTGGTAATTTACTTTTTTCTTTATTTTCTGATTAATTGACTAATCTTTGCAGCTCTATAACCATCCTGCTGCTGGGAATATTACTAGAGCAACAAAATGTACATTAACCCACCTTAAAAAATATAATGTTTGCTAAACACTACGATGCCCAGCCGTTAAAGGAAATTACTGAGCCTTTTAAAAAAGAATGACGGTAAATCAGACATCTTCAGCAGCACCAAATGGTTTGGGTGCCACAGACTGGATCGGGAAGTCAGACAGTATTGAGAGACGGACTAACGCAGTGTTGGTTTTGATTTTATCATGGGGTTTGTTGACAGTAACAAAGATTTGTTTCGCTGATGAACAGTTTTGACATTTCCGCTCAACAGGATCCAGAGGAGCCGGAGCTGCGGAGGAGCCAGCCTCACCGGTTCACCCAGACAGGAGGAGCGAGACGGGACAGCTGCTGAGGAGCCTGGAGGGTCTCTTTGTCCGGGAAAGTGCTGCTGCTGCTGCATTCTTCTTCCAGGAGGAAGTGACAGCGGAGAGGAGCTAACTGTGGCTGATCTGCAGCCATGCACCGCTTAAGGACTACAGTGGCAAGGCTTCGGCCTTTAACGGCTGCACAGACGGCCCAGAGCCTATCGCAGCCCAGACTGTTGGCCATCGAAGGGGGCTTAAGGACGTTTCAGCCCGTGAGGCGCCAGAACACTTCTGTGGCTGCTGAGCCTTTTCTTAATGGCACCAGCTCTAACTATGTGGAGGAGATGTACTATGCATGGCTGGAGAATCCCAGGAATGTGCACAAGGTAACATACATTTTTGTGTTTGCGTTTGATGCCACTCCTGTGTTATGGTGTTGAATATGCCTTCAGGGGCGTGCTCGCAACCATATGCAAAACAGGTTCAGTGCTAAACCTCAGCTCACAGCTGATTAGAGTTGGGTATCAGAACAAGTACATTGCCAAAGAATCGTTAAATTCATAGAGAAGTGCTCCCTTTTCCAAATAGTTTCTGAAGATGACTTCCCAGATGGTTCTGTGTAACGAACCATCTGATGCATCAGGTTAGAAATATCTGTCAACACCACAATACATCGGAGGAAGGTTATCTGTGGTGCTCATAGAATTGATAGTGAGAGAAAAATGTTGGTCTGGACCACTCATAAACCATAAACATTAACAAAATATCAATCCAATTAGATTTTTTTGACAAAATAATCACAAGTATAATTATTTAGTGGGTAAAAACTGAACAGCTAAAACAGTCTGGTAAGTTCTGAAAATACATCGTTTTACTGCAATGCAGCCTTAAAAATCAGGAAAAGACAACATGTACACCATATCATGATATAACAATATCCAAATATTGCGATATGATATAATATATACGTATATTGCCCATCCCTAAGTTCTTGCATGAGGCCCAGTATCCCTGCTAAAATGTCCATGGAGACAAAAGGAAAGTTGTACAAAGGAGACTGTAACTTTGGAAGATTTATGTTTACTAAGCCTGGCCTTAACTGCTTAGTCAATCTTAGTTAAAACCAGTCACTAGAATGGAATTTACATTGTTTGCACCAACCAGACTTAAACCTAGTCGTAACTATGCCTGGTCTTAGCGATGCACGTTAATGTCAACGCCCACAAAACTGCTGCACGAGGCTGTTGCCTAGCAGTGTGCGTTGCTAGGATACATTGTTAACAATATTCCACTGTCTTGCTGATTTGCGGCCGATCATTTCTAATTTGCGGCAGCGTCACAGAGGAACAAAGATAAAGAAAAGGCGATTTCATCTTGCACTGAGTTAAGAAAATGACTAGAGCTGTGCAGCCAGCACGAGAAAACACAGCTGACAGTTGAGAAGGAACAGTCGACTTTGAGAGAAATAAAAGACTGTTCAGATAAAATAGTACAGATCAGCTGATTTCACCACTGAACTAGTAACCACAGTATCCCCAGACTCCTTAAAAACTGCAGTTTTGAGAGTTGTTGAGTGAGGTGAAACTTTATCAACTTTGTGAAGCGCTGTCTACGACAATTTCTTAATTATTTGGGGCTTCTTGTAAATTCTGCAAATAGTATTTAGTTCTTATGTCGGATGTTATGTATATGAGTAATTTCCCACCTGAATTGCTTTAATTTTCCACACTGTTCTGTTGAAAAACTCTTTGAGCGTTTACAGCACAGAATATAAGGCGTCAGTATTATCAGTATTCATCAGCCTAGATTTTGGCTTTACACCTGCTTCTAACTAGGCGTAAGATTTACTCCCGCTCTTTGCACAGAGAAGGCTGAGTTGCACCCGGCGTAATTATTAAGTTGGACTTGCCAAGTTAATAAGATCAACTCAGCTTAAGACCAGACGAAAGTCCTGTTGGTACAACTGGCCCCTGAAGTCTCATATTAGCTTTGACTGAACTTTGGACTAAAGTATTTTTACACATGACGAGGATCGTGGATTTTGTCCCCCATCCCTACCACTGCAAACCAGTTAGGAAGGGATCTCTTAACGGACAGTATGAACAGAAGGAATGATCACAGCATTTAAATAGTACCAACACAAGAACCAGTACATCTGCTAGAAATACTTACTGCTGCTACTCGTTCTCCCACTGGAACGTCTGCGACTTGTACAGTGATAATAAAAATATTTATGTAGCACTTTTCCCACAGTATCACAAAGTGTGTCGCAGGAAAACACCGACAAAACATCAACAGATGGATAAGAAAAGATGAGTAAGTAAAATGAGATCATCAAAACAAAATAACAATCATTACAATCAGTGGAGACTAAGCCCGGAGATAAAGATGAGTTTTGTGGAGGGATTTAAAAGAGGATACTGAGTTTGAGAGTTCAACAGCTGAGGGATCCAGACAACAAATACCAGATTATCCTCAACTATTGTTTGTAATACTTGTGATAGAGATGTGTTTCCGAGCAACGTCTGTGTGAGATCTGTGCATGTGGGGGTTAGAGAACAAACCAAAGTAACTGAGCGTATGGGGTGAACAAAATGGAAAGTTGTTTTTGTGCTTTAAACTTCTCAAATTGCAAAATAGTGGAAGTGGTGAGTGGAAATTAGGGCTGTACAATTAATCGCAATATTATTGAAATTGCAATATGACCAGGTGTGATATCCAAATTGCAGAACCAGAACCAAAAAGGAAAAATGTGTGAGACTACAGCATTAAAATGAAGTTCTGTAGTGGTACAGAGATGCTCTGCCCTAAAAATCCTTTTTTTTCAGATGAAAGAAAACATGTTTGTTTGTTACAGATCCCAACAAATATCACATCATCACGATTTTTTTCAGTAAAAATGAAAATCAGAACTTAAAAATGATAAGTCCCACGAATCGTATCGTCTGTGGCAATCACAAGCGCAGTCAAAATATTTGCAATGTGATTTTTGGTTTCCAACGAATGGAATACTTCATGTGTGAGACAAATGAACAAGAAAAGGCAAAGGATACGAGCAGGCCCATTCGCTTTACGTAAAACATAAAAAGCATCAAGAAAACAATGTAAAAGGAACATAATGTAACATGATTATTCTTATTTTGACTGGAAAACATGTTAAAATGACTATGGTGTGACTTTTTTTGCAGGAATCTGCACCAAATGAAGATGTTTTTTACATCTGTAAATCACTTATGTTCAGCCATATAATATGTTACTTTCTCTCTGGAATCAGGGTGCTTATTTTCTATTTATTCATTATTTTATGGGCCATAAGTATTTAAGTACACTTTAATAGTACTTGCCTAAATGTAGCGACACCTATGAGCTCGTTCACGCAGTCGATTCGAGCTGCACTGTAATCACACCTGACACGCCTCACTCTCTGTAGTACAAACCAAACGCACCCTTCCGATCTTCCAGTCTATTTAAACCACTAAAGCCTCCCATATCTCCCTCTGCCTGTCAATGCCTTGCAACAGGGAGACTGCCTGTTCATTCAGCCCCACCACCACCCCAGCATCCACCTGCAGGCTCCACCAGGGGGTCCAAGATGCGTGTTCATCACTCCTCCATATCTCTATGTAAACATGATCTGTGAGGAGTGATGAGGTCGGAGCCTTGACGCCAAACTAACTATGTTCTACTGCTGCAATAAACATTCTTAAACATGAGTCCTCTGACTGAAGACACAAAGCATTGTAAGCTAGACAGTGTCACGTGTGCTACAATCACTTCTGTTTTCATGCAAATACTGTCATATACCGTATACCCCACTGAACTGTCAGGAATGTATGAAGGTATGTGAAAATAGATACCGCCCAACCCTACTCTCTGCCCCTACCTACTGCTAAAGAAGAATCTGACGAATGTAAATGACAGTTGTTAGGGTATAAAACTAATGATCTGTTGATCGTTACGAATCTAAGCTTGATAGTCTAATAATAGCAGAACTGTCAGTGTGTAAAAGAATGTTTAAATCAAAAAATCGAATCAGAAATGACCTAATTCTAAAACACTGAATAGCTCTTTTGAATTCAACCTCATTATTACGTCCAGCATTTACAAACAAAGCGTCCAAATGACGTCCAAAAATGCTGAGTAAAAGCCAGGATGCCAGGCTTATCTAGAACGTTAAACTTTGCTTTTCGAGGGCCAAGTAGAGCAACCTCAGATTTACAATCAATAAGCTGATAAACACCATTAAGTGGATTAACCTGAACCCTTGGACACAGACTTTCACATTCATAAAAATGTTCAGACAGACGTTGTGTTGGAAAGTTGGAGGGTTGGCATGTTGTTATAGATGCCAGACTGAATTAATGTGACTCTAATGCCAGTTTATAAGGGTTTGATCAGGTCTGTATGGACTGTTTGTGTAACAGATACCCTCCAGTCATTGTCTGCTGGTGTGTTTTTGTGCTCTGCTGGTGTGTTAATATCCTCAAGTGTTACGGTGTCGTGGTAACTACGTTATGTCACACTTCACCTGTAAGCTGATATCCCACTACAGAGGCGGATGTGAAGAAGCTTCCTTTAAAGCCTCTCACAGCAGCAGTAAACCAATTACTCTGCTCTCTGGTTAGTAACGTAGATGCAAGGTCAAACATGTGTGTGTTGTTAAGCCATGGCAAAGTTGAGTTGTCGGTCAGTTCATCACTTTGGCCCAGTCAGGAATTTGTCAGCAGCTATGACAAACCCCAACTCCAAAAATTTGTGTAAAAGTAAATAAAAACAGAATGCAATGATTTTCAGCTGGTAACAATCTGGATGGTCCTTTTCCTCCGTCCATGATTAGTGAAAACAATCTGAAATGTGGACTCGTCAGACCACAGCACACTTTTCCACTTTGCGTCAGTCCATCTCAGATGAGCTCGGGCCCAGAGAAGTCTGCGGTGTTTCTGGATGTTGTTGATATATGTCTTTCTCTTTGCATGGTCGAGTCTTAACTTGTATTTGTAGCTGCAGAGACAAACTGTGTTTACTGACAACGGTTTTCCAAAGTGTTCCTGAGCCCATGTAGTATCCTTTATACAATGATGTGGGTTTTTAATGCAGTTTTTAATGCAGTGCTGCCTGAGGGGTCAAAGGTCACAGACATTCAGTGTTGGTTTTCAGTCTTGTTCCTTACGTGCAGAGATTTCTCTGGATTCTCTGAATCTTTTAATGATATTATGGATTGTAGATGGTGAAATCTATAAATTCCTGCAGTTTTGTGTTGACAAACATTCTTAAACTGTTGGACTGTTTGCAGTTTTTCACAAAATGGAGAACCTCATCTCATCCATGCTTGATTTCTACATACTGACACTGCTACATATGAACCCTCTGTGTTGAGGGAGGAGACATGAGGGCATCAGTGCTGAAATCCGTCACTGCTTTTTGCCGCAATGTCTCGTTTTCATTTGAAAAAACCTGTAAAAGAACACGGATGGAGTAACCCTTTAAGTGACTGAACATTTGACCTGTCATGGCCCTGCACTACTTCAGCAGGAGCTGTGAGGAAACACTGAAGAACAATATAACCTGTATGACATTTGTAGTAGTATATAGTAAATAAAAAATTGTTCAAACATGCTGATTAATTTGTCTCATGTCATTCTTTCTCCACAGTCCTGGGATATATTTTTCCGTAATGCTAACGCCGGGGCGCCGCCTGGTGCGGCCTACCAGAGCCCGCCGCCCATCAGTGGGACTTCTCAGGGATTGGCCGGCGTCCAGGCACTGGTGGGGGCTCAGCCCAATGTGGAGAAGCTGGTGGAGGATCATCTAGCTGTGCAATCACTCATACGAGCATACCAGGTAAACTACAAACACACCTGAGCTAATTATTACAAGGTTGGCTTTTATATTTGTGACACTGACTGAGTTTCAGGACGTAATGATCCTGATTAAATCATGTCACAGTGTGACCACGTTTATCTTCAGGCCTCTGTTATCAGTTCAAGATGTCCTACAGTGACGTGATAATGAAGAACAAACAGCAAACCGACAACAGCCTGTCTGTGCAGTTTACTGGTGTGAAAAGCTAAAAAGGACGATGGTATACAGATTGTCAAGTTACAGATGTGCAGGCTGGTGTTTTCAGTCTGTTTGTCTTTATAGAAGATATTTCTGGTTTGGTTTATTTGACAAATGGTCCATTAAATTAAATAACTTAAATTAGGTGACATTATAGGGGATCAAAAATGTAACGGGCTGATGATGAAATTTATTTTAAAGAGGCAATCTCAAAGATTTCAGTCCTGGTTGATTTTAGAGCTGCAACAAGTAATCAATTATTAAATTAATCGCCAACTATTTTGATAATCAATTAACCAATATAGTAATTTCTTCAGAAAAGTCACAATTCTCTGATTTTGGCTTCTTAAATATGAATATTTTTTGTTTTTTCTCCTCCTGTCTGACTGTAAACTGAATATCTTTGGGTTGTGAGTAAAACGAGACATTTGAGGACGTCATCTTGGACTTTATGAAACAATGATCAATATTTTCTGACATTCTATGGATCAAACAACTAATCGATTAGTGGAAAAAATTATTGCCAGATTGATCACTAGTTGAAAAATGGACTTCGGGAAACAGTGATCGACATTTTCTGGCATTTTAAAAACAAACAATAAGTAATTGATTAATCGAGAAGGTAACTGAACGGTTTAATTTGAAAGTAATCCGTGGTTGTGGCCGTAGTTGATGTGGTGACTCCTGTAGTTACAGCTGGAAACAGCAAATGCAGTTTAATACGACATGTCACAGAATTCTGGGGGCAGCAAAACAAACTATTGTTGTTTTAATAAAGAAGTCAGATAATAATTCCATCATTCTGTGAGCAACCATGAGCTGCTTTTATGCTGCACACACCATGAGTCTGTGAGCAGCAGAGCACAGAGAAAGGAGTTGGAGGCGCACCTATCGGCCATCGTCTGATGACGATTTATCATTCTGTGCTATGATAAGTCATGTCCAGCTTGTGGAGCTAAAGAGAGACAACTGTTGTGTCTCTGTCTAAACTACTCCTACACTTTAGATGATTGCAGTGAGTCTTGCTCTCTGCAGCTTGTTCTCCAGGTGAATCCATGGTCTGACCGGGTGCACCAGTTCATAACGACGCATCGATGCATGATTTGCAAATCGATGTATTTTCATAATCGAGCAAAGCCCTGAACTTAACACACATTTTTCCCAGGAATGTTGTCACAGACAGACTGCAGATATCTAAATATTGCAATACTTTCATCAGTGGGCCTTTGGCTCAGTCACCATTGTGTTCCCTCATTTGATGATAGATAGTGACTCAAGAGACATTAAGTTAAATTAATCTTTGAGTTTGCCGCTTTCAGCACTCACTCAGACAAAGAGCCTTAATGAAGTAGATGTTTAAAAAATGTTACCTTAACATGTGAATGAAGTAATCTCTGTCCATACAAGTAAACATTATGTCATGATCTAAAACATTTTAAAAATCCAAGGCAAAAAGAGACAAAACAACAACAACAACAACAACAAACTACAAACCACAGCTTTGAAGGTGCTATACACAACATTTACCCCACAGGTCGCAGTAAAGCACCAGAATCTCAGACCAAAACAAATGCAACTAAAAACCAGACTTTCTGAGTCAAATATGACTCAAAATTATGTCACTACATTTCCTATTTCTTGCTTAAAATGAGGAAGATTGTAAGTAGCTCTTGGAGGAGAGGTTGAATGTTGTATTTAGCACCCTTCATTGCTGTGAAAATGTGCATTCTAACTGAATCTCTGTGGTTTGGAGTTTAGTTTTACTGTCGCGTTCCTCTTTATATGTTTGTTTACAGCCTTGTTTGACTGCATAGCAGAGCGGTGTTGAGCACAGTTCAACAGTGTGTCCTTTTCAGCAGTTTCTTTTACAAACTTTGACCTTTATCTCTGTCTGGGACTCTCGCTAACATGTGTGGACATATGTTAGGACATCTTATAGGAAGCGGTCAGCAGTTTACAGAGGACAGACAGACACTAATCAGCTGAAATGTGTTGACAAGTCTTGACCTGTTGCACACATTAACTGACCCGTGTTGTCGTGTTCGTAGGTTCGGGGACATCACATAGCGAAGTTGGACCCTCTGGACATCAGCTGTGTGGACTTTGACGATGCCCCGTGCACCGTCGGTTTCCAGAACGTTGGTGAGAAACATAAACCTGCTTGTTTTTCTTTC
The DNA here is from genome assembly GCA_034769285.1 of Lutjanus argentimaculatus. Lineage (NCBI taxonomy): Eukaryota > Metazoa > Chordata > Actinopteri > Lutjaniformes > Lutjanidae > Lutjanus > Lutjanus argentimaculatus. Next base: position 39,782,960 of record JAWZSL010000005.1, on the reverse strand, counting down.
TGTTCCTGTCCTTCCATCTTCCTGTCTGATTTGTTTTTGAATCCATTTGGCTTGTTTTTACCTCTTATTTTATTTTCTTTGTTCATGTGACACACCCACCAATTCCTGCATCCTTATCTTGAGTCCACGATCGGCTTCTCACCTCCTTTGTTTACCTCCAGCGACTCAACCTGACTGTCTGGAGTCACCAGGTAGCTCAGCTGGAGCTGACCTGAAGCAAGCAGCAGATAATCTTGCAAAGCACCTGCGTCCCACCTTAAAGGGATAGTTCGGATTGTTTGAAGTGTGGTTGTATGAGGTTCTTATCCATAGTCAGTGTGTTACCTACAGTAGATGGAGGTTGAGACGCCTCCAGTTTGGAGAAGCAGCAGGAGTACGATGTAGGAAGCTAAGCAATGTACTGCTGTTGACAGGGTCAGCAGCAAGACCACCTAGCCATCTTAAAAAGAGTAGGTACCTAGAGATATTTAAGTTGTGTGTGAACCACAAATATATGAGAATATTTTCACCCACGGTGTGTACGGTTATGCGTTATGACTCTGTGCTTGAAACTGAGCTGCAGTAACAGGATTGAGAAATTCAAAAGCTTTCCGTGAAATTATTACCAACAACAAAACCACCGATGGTACTCATATTTATTGTAATTAAGACTGACTATTCCTGAACTTCCGAAGCAAAGCGAGCAAATGAGTGAACAGCTGATTGTTCCGCTTTTGTTAAATGAGGATGTCCTAAGTGATACGTCACTTGTTTGACGTATACATATCAATCAATGCGTATCCCCCTTTTTTTTTAGCACTTTTCAATGTTATGCAGAGGGTGGAAGGGGTGAAGTTACACTTTAAGAAAACATTTGTCATGAATAAACAGACACTTAACCAGAGCTGCAACAATTATTTGAATAATCAATTAAATCAATCAGCAACTATTCTGATAATCAGTTAATCAGGATAAGTAAATTTTAAAGAAAAAAATGAAATAATTCTCCAATTTCAGCTTCTTAAATGTGATTATTTTCTGTTTTCTTTTCTCCTCTGTGACTGAATATCTTTGGCTTTTGGGCAAAACAAGACATTTCAAGACCCCACCTTCAGTTTTGGGAAACACTGATCGACATTTTCCGCCATTTTCTGACCTTTTATAGACCAGAAAATAATCGACTGATTAATTGACCATGAAAATAATCGTTAGTTGCAGCTCTACACGCAACTCACTCATCTGCAGAGGGAGAAACCACAAGCTGCGCTGCTGCAACATCACGTGTTATATCTGGACAAAAATATATTGCACTGCAGTTACGCACGCAGTAATGAAGCAGAACTGGAATATGTAACTGTAGGTAATACGTAGGCGATAAGTAACCTCACACAACCCCACTTAAAAAAACCTGAACTATCCCTTTGATGTCTCATGTCACTCCTGTTGTCCTTAACAGAACTTATGTCCATATGCATGGACATAAGATAAAATAACTTGATTTATGGTTGTTAGTTTGAGATATATGGGAGAGTTTGTTGTAGACTCTTAAGACTTTTTTATTTTTATTCATGCTTCATGCTTGGGCTTGGACATGTGTGTCTTGTTGTCCTTATCAGCATGTACTGTCCAACAAGTTAAAGTTTCTGAGGAAACGAGATAAGACAGCAGGCTTTATGGTTGTTAACACAGAACTTTTAGTATAATTAATCTGAATATTTTATGCATTTTATAATTTACATCTTGTTTGTTTGACTTCTGTTGTCTGTTTTGGAAACATATTTACTCAGGTCCGTTAGTGTGTTAACTAAACATGGACCTGTTAGTTTTGTCGCAAGAGTGCAAAGTTAGAACAAATTGGAAAGTGTGTGTGTGTGTTTGTGTGTGTTCACTGTGGTGTGTTGTGCACGCCTGCAGCAAACTGTCATTGTGCCTAATGAAAAGGTTGGGCCTCTGAGCTCAAAAGCAGGTGATTGTTATGAGCTGTAATAGGATGTTTCCACAGTTAATAGCGGTATTGTTCAGTTTCACCGTGTTCTGCTTTGTCCCGGTGGCGCTGAGGTTCACAGGAGGTTGAACAATAGGTCGGTGTCGGGGTCCAAATCAGCCCTGAAAGAATAAATGAGAAGCTCTGTTTGATACTTAACCTGCAGTGTGTGTGTTTGTGTCTCTCCATGCCTCCAGAGTTCTCTCATTATAAAGAACGTCTGTGTGATCTGACCGCCGGAGGTAGGACGAGAACCCCAAACCTCAAGCCCCAAACCTCAAACCTCCAACCTCCAACCCTGCTCTTTGCTCTTTTAGTGTGAAATAACCCTTTGGCCTACATCCAGTGTTGTACTGTGAATTAAAGGGATAATTCAGATTATTTAACGGGTGGTATGAGATACTCAGTTGTCAGTGTTTTACCCACAATAGACGGCTTTTGACATACCCTCGGTTTTGAGAAAAAGAGAAGCAACAAGATTATTATAATTAGCTAAAAATAAACTTAAGTTAGGTGTGAAACCTACACTTGGACGCATGCATTTTTTCTAATCTTTTTTGGCAACCAGCACATGGGAAAAGTCAGCCTTCTAACATATGATCAGAAGTCTATTTGAACCCAAACCCTGATCTTTTCCGAAACCTAACCAAGTAGTTTTGTTACCTAAACCTGCCCGAACTGTGACAGAAAACTGACATTAATTTAAAACCCTAGTCTGCTGTGTGGCCGTCCTGTGTTAGAACCCATTCGTCTACCAAAACCAAAAACTGATGGTACCTGACTCCCTGAAGCCTTTCTACTAGAAAGCCCCTTTCTGGTCTTTCTGCCCCAAAGAAGGTTAACTTCTCCCAGACTTTCACTGACACAGGCAGTTCCTCCTTAAAGGGATAGTTCACCCAAAAATTAAAGTCCAGTCATTATCTGCTCACCCTCATGTTGATTGAAGGTTGGGTTTATTTTGTTAGTCTTCAAAACACTGCTGGAAAAACCGCATTGCAGAGTGACCAGTTTTCAAATGTAAAAAAACAACAGAATAAAAACATAAAATGCCTCCATACTGCTCGTCTGCTGTAATCCAAGTCTCCTAAAGCTCCAACATGCCAAGCTGTCTAAAAAATGTTATTTACATCATGTTTTTAACCTGAATCTTCACTGTAGATCTTTAGCTTGGAGCCACGTTCACGTGCACGTGCACACTGTCTGAACTGGGTGTGTGTGCTGTGACGGTGTGCAAACGGCACGTCGGGGCTTTAGGAGACTTGAATCACACCAGACGGCAGTATGGAGGCGTTTTTAGTTGTTTTTTGTGTTTGAAAACTGGTCGCCATTCTGTAACACTGTTTTCCTGCGAAACTCCAGCAGAGTTTTGCAGACTAACAAAATAAACCCGACCCTCAATCGACACGAGGGTGAGTAGATAATGACTGAATTTTCATTTTTGGGTAAACTATCCCTTTTAAGGAAAAGCTAAGGGAAACTTTACTTACGTTGCTGAGCGACCAGTCCTCCGTTTTTTGCACCTCTGACTGTTGTAAATGAGTGTTAGACATTTTAAGTAAAGCCTTAACACGGTCTGAAACGCACCCAAAATATTCTAAACATAGCGTACACTTAAACTGACACGGATTTCTTTTGGTTGACCTTTTTTAAGTGGCTAAAACACCTTTTGTGGCTGACCCCGTCCACAGCAGTAGATTACTTAGCTTCCATCCTGGTTCTCCTCTCTGCTTCTCCAAAGTGGGGCTGTGCTGACCAGCAGGTGATACACTGAGTATTGATATGTACCCCAAATAATCCGAACTATCCCTTTATTATTAAAAACCCTAACAGGCTGCTTTCTGTGTGTGGTGTTCCTGAAGTTGAATTTAAAACCTTTTTTTTTTAGCTTATTAACTAAGAGGTGTGGTGTTGTGTTCACTGGTCTCCTCCTCTCAGGGCTTACACAGTGTATTGGGTGGTACTGCTTGCAAAGGAGGTGTGTGTGTGTGTGTTGGCTTACCTTTGCCCAGCAGCCAGTGGGGTCAAAGCGGACTTATCCAGGCTTATCTGCACCCGCTTCATTAAAATGTTACTGTGATTAGATAGCAGGCAGACACTACTTGATTATTACAGTGTTGGGACTCTTCCTTTGAACCATCAAAGAAAACAAGTTGTGTGTTTTTTTTACGTTGCCGTGGCGGCTCGCGGGGGGGGTCTAAAGATCCCTTATGTTACGCAGCAGAGAGCTGACTCAGCCATATTGGATTGAAAGCGCCCCGTCCTCACACCCTGCACTAATTTGCTGACAGAGACGTAAAAACACAGTCATAGATACAACCCTCCCTCCCCTCCTCTCTCCTCCTCCCCCAGCTCTCCTCCCCTCTGCTGTTTCCCCATGTTGTCTTATCTCTGTTTGGTGCAACCAGAACATCACGTGCTTTAGATAAACACGAGCTACATGATGTCTCCGACCGCTCCTCCTCAGAGTACAGACCCAACATTTGACCAGCTAATCTAACCCATCAGTCCTGTTTGTTTTTTGTAGTTTGCTTTCAGCTGCAGACACATCAGCTGCTTCTCACTGTGGCTTTTCTGACCTACTCTCTGGTTTAGTACGAAGGAAAGTCTGCTCAATTTAAGAATTCCTAGTGTTAAAAAAGTCTGGTTAAAATTTGTTAACATGAACTCACAAAGCCAAAGAAAGTCAGATTATTTTATAGAGCTGATAGGTGATTTTGTTGCTTGATATTTTTGATAGTTTTACTAAAAATGTTTTCAAACCTCGTATTTCACTTAGTTTCCCAGGTAACTTAAATTTACTTTGACCCTCATTTAGAGTTGAAAAAACTGTGGTTTTGAGCGATTATTAGTAATCAAGGAGACCAACAAACTCCAACACAGAATTTTAAAGATTCATTTAAAGGCATTAAAAAATGCAGGGAGCTCCCAGCAGCATGTCTTATGCAGTTAACTCAAATATTAAATAAATAAACAAAGTACAGAACCAACATTTGACCAGTTAATCTAACCCATCAGTCCTGTTTTGTTTGTTTTTTTGCAGTTTTCTTTCAGGCAGAAGAACATCAGCTGTTTCTCATTGTGTCCTTTTCCAACATACTGTTTGGTTTATTATGAAGGAAAATCTGCACAATTTAAGAATTCCTGCCAACCAGCCAACTTTGTTAACATAAACTCAGAAAGCCAAAGAAAGTCAAATAATTTAGTGGGAAAAAATAGGGTTATTTTGTTGCATGACATTTTTTTTTTTTGTAGTTTTCAGTGTTCACTTAGTTTTAGTAGAAAAAATATGCCAATTGTTTTGAAGCAAAAGCAGAACCTTATATTTTAGTTTCCCAGCCCACTTAAATCTACTTTTACCCTCATTTAGAGCTGAAATAACAAGAGCTGTGCCAAGTAGTTTGAAGCTTTATTTAAATGTGGACATGCAAATTCTATATCAACTTTAAAATGCTGCATAACCCTTTTGTTGCATGTCTGTTCATTCTATTTAAACTTGGTATTTCTGCACAGTTGCAGATAAAGATTAGGCTACATTAATATTATGATTATACTGTAGAATTAGATTCCAGTGGTTTCCTGATAGGATATTTCCAATAAGTCCAGAGTGTGTTGTAAAAGTCCAAAAGCCAAAATTTATTGGAAAAAGATGCAAAATTCACAACATGTTTTATCTAATAAAATACAACAACCGAAAACAAGTTTTCATATTTTTACTCTCTTACTTCCTGCACACAAATGGAGGCATGCGTCTGATGTGAAAGTTGATTTAATAACATTCAAAGCTTCATTCTTACACCTCAGAAGAAGCTTGGAATATTTTTTAAAAATGACATTTGCTACAGATTAATCAGTCAAGTTTTTTTTTCTTTACAGTAAACCTACAAAACGTTCATTGGCTCTAGCTTCTTAGTTGTGAGAATTTCCTGCTTTTCTTTATCTCTGTGATAGTAAATGGTGGTTTTAGACTGTTTGCTGACTAAAAAGAGCAATTTAAAGACACTTAATTGGTTAGTTCGGATTATTTGAAGCGTGGTTGGAGTATCATCACAGAAACTGTGTTTACGCCATCTAAAAAAAAAATATCATTTTAAGTGCGCACTATATTTAAATATTTTCACTGCTTTACCTTGTTGTCGGACAGACTTTTCAGATGGGAAATTTTTTTTTTTTTTATTTTGTTTTATTGTTTGTTATGTCGCTCTTGCCAAAGCCACCAGACTCCTTCGACGTAACAGTAATTTTACCTTGCAGAAGTTGCCGGTCCACAGCTGCCTCGATCAGTTGTGGGTGTTTTAACACGTTAGTTCAGACCCAAACCAACATGTTAGTTAGTTAAGTCACACAATTACACAAACTGACTAATAGATTGAGGCAACGATAGTCAAGAATCTGTGTTCTGCAAGTTAAAATAGCCGTTTTTGAGTGTGGTTGCTTTGGACAAAGCAATATTTGGCTTAACCCCAGTTAACCCCACTTAAAAACATCCATTTATCCATTTAAGAAATTTGAAGCATGCATTTTACACTATTTTCTGTCAGTTTATAGCCCACAATCTTACTTGTAATAAATTGAGAACAGGATTGTAATTTCCTGAAAATTCCCACTAATTTTCTAGGAAGTATCTTGGAAAGGACAACATAATTTGTTACTAGTTATAAGAAAAATAGAGACATGTTTGAATTATACACTTGCAATTAATTTAGGCCAATTAAGTTCTGTCATAATCTGAGTCTTTAAATCAGTGCAGGTCAGCTGAGCATGCAAAGATAAGACATTTTTCTACAGACAAGCACACAATTCAACAAACTAAACTCTAAACTAATCTATTTTCTGTTTAATTAATACCAAATTACTTGATTCTTTCTTGAAAACGCCCTAGAAATTTGTTAGTAAATTACAGGCCTGTAAAATAAAGCATTATCACATTTTTTAATGATGTAATAATAATGATTTGTATTTATTAAATAGTTATATAAATGGTGAAATGTATTGTAAGCTAAATGGGACGGTGACAAAGACACCTTGAACAGGAAAACCATGACAAATAATCAAAGTAGAGCACCAAACAACAAAGACGATGACAGCAGGTTTTAAAGGAGGACACACAACTTGTATGATCTTGTTTAGCAGGTTAGTCCAGAGCCTCGGGGTCCTGACAAAGACAGCTCAACTATTTTCAGACTGTAATCAGTTCAGTTCTGGTTCTGTAGTGACCACAAGAGAGTTCTGGTCTCATTAAAGAGATTAAAAGATATAATTAGAGCTAAAATTCAAGGCCAAAAGGTTCCTTAAAGGGGCTATGTGACTAATTTTATTCACAAAGGTCATTTTACTTGTAAAGAGGAGGATTAGTCAGTCTGTGAAAATAATTACATAATGTCTGTCTGAAGGAGCGTTGTCAAGCCTTTTTAATGCAGAAGGGTTTATATACACGTTGCTGCTGATTGGATAATGCCCCCGACAAGGGATGATAACAGTTATCACAAGACTCACAGTAAAGGTTGTCAGAAGTATTGATTCTTCAATATTTTTTCAATATCGCATTGTTTCAGTCAATGCAATACATTTGATAGTATCGAAAGTACTGCAGCTATAAGAAAGAAAAGATCTAAGTTCTCATTTATACCACAGTTCAGTTTCCTTGCGAGGCAGCTGGACTTCACGCGAGGATCCATCATGCCAGGCTTCAAGTGATCCATTTGTGGTGAGAGACAATCCGCGTCCTCAGAGGGACTAATGGCAGCTACAGGCGTGGTTTTCACCCCGACAGCGAGAATACCGTGGAAATGACTCGCTGCGAACAAACAATGGCGACTCCAGAAGAGGTTAGCGTAGATACTGTGATAGCATCAGTTATCAGTCTTCTGGCCACTTCGGCTGCGGCTCGGTGAGTTGATCTGATTGGTTGAAGTTAACCCGTGTTAGACATCACAGATGGTTCATCCAATCACCTGCCAGAGGTTTTCCCGAAAGTGCCTGCCCTTTTCCAAACAGTTCCTATGACCGTCTCCCCCACATTGTTCTGTTTAACAAACCATCTGGCAGTTTTTAGACTTACAGAGCTGCAACAATTAGTGTATTTATTGATCAAAAGAAAATTAATCTGCAACTATTTTGGTCGTCGAATAATGCAAAATTACCAAATATTTGATTTGTCCAGTGTCTTATGGGTTTTAATATCATGTTTCTCTTCCCGTCAGGAGTCTGGCTGCAGCATTTTGGACTAAATCTGATCTGCCAGATTAGACAGCTGCTCAGGGAGTTAAAATAATGAAGATGAAAATAAAGCAGCAGGGATCACAAATTCCAGGAAATCTTGAATTTAGTGGTGTCTCCTTTACCCTTCTTTTATCTCTCCTGTCCTCTTTTCCCCCAGATGTCCCCCGCCCACATTAACCTGGTTTGTGCTTGCCTGTGCTTGTCTGGCGGGCTTTTCTTCATGTCCGTGTCTTCACAACAGGTTTCTACGGGCTGGCTGAGTCTGACTGGGACAAAGTGTTCCGGCTCCCCACCACCACTTACATTGGAGGCAATGAGAGCGTTCTGCCTCTCAGAGAGATTATTCGCCGCCTTGAGGTAAAATACTGTAAAATGGGTCCAAAAAAAAAAAAAAAATCCACAGTCCTGTAATAAACAGGGACTATTTGTGTAGCACATTTTATCTAGAGCTGCTGCCCAAAGTGATTCACAAAACAAAAACAAAAAAAAGTGTTTCGAAAAAAACAAATATTTAAAATAAATAACAAGTAAAATGTTTGATTACAATATGGTATCATAAACCAGTAGGATCCAGAGGAGGCCACTCAGTAGAGTTCAGATCTCTGCTGGGCAACAGATGGTGAAGCACCTACTGCAAAGCACTTAGTTACTGTTGCTAAGCCTTCCAAACTTTCCATTCTCGCATTTGTGCAGTTTACAGCGATAATGGTGGCAGATTAAACACAGAAATTGAGAGGAATTGTTGAAATACGAGGTCCGTGATTCTTTAGAGACTAAACAAATGCAGATGCTCATTTCTAGCTGACGACGGCGGATTTTGTCACTAAAATAATGACTCACAAGTGAATTTCATTTCCATCTGACACGTTTTAAAACAAGAACCCTGTGAAAGTGTTTATGTAAAGTTAGCTAACAGCTGCGTACATGATATAACGTTAATGCTAACAGACTGAGGCTAAAGCTAGCTTACATCTCAGCAAACATCGGTCAGATGGTGAAATACAGCAGGTATATCTACATGATGGATGACAGAAATACACTCATTAACGTGGGAAAAGGAAGCACAGGGACTCAGTTAGTGCAGCGGACCTTGAGTCTATAAAGGGGACACTTAGGTGAAAATAACCATGCCAAGTTTTCCTTTGCCAAAATTTAGTTAAGGTTTGCAGCATTATCTAGCCCACTTCTCGACAAGCTCGCATGACGTGATTCTCACTAATGGATGTCTGAGGTCTTCTAGTTTCATATGATACAATATCTTATAGCTGAAAGACTGAAAGACAGACAAGTCTAACACTCACACACAAACATGACTAACCACGTGGTCCCCTCCAGCCTTACACCTGGCAAGAAATGAAAACTGGAATATAATTAAAAACCTTTAGAGCTGATGATGGGGGATTCCCCCAAATTACAAGCCAGACTGAAAAGATAATTTTGAGTTTGATGTTTTAGGATTAGGATGCAGGGTGTTCCACAGAGGAACAGAGGAACAAAGAGAGCTGAGGTTTCTTGATGCACAGATAAATGAATGTATCAGGGTCATGTGGAGGTTTATAAAGAAGTCAAAGGACTTTAAAATCTGGAACAGATGAAGGATTTCTGCCAAAGGATCTCAAGTTACAAGGAGCGAGGCCATGAAGAGCGTTTAAAGTTATCAATAATGTCTCTACTCTGACCAGTGTAAGGAGGCTAATGACAAGTCTAAAATAAGTCCTGGATCTGTGACTTGTCTCTTAAAATGTTTGGACGGACAACTAAATACTGATTCAACAGGAGTTTAGACTCTTTAAACTTTGTTCGGACGTTCAGCACATCCTGATTCTTGCCTCTCTCCTCTAGATGGCGTACTGTCAGCACATCGGCGTGGAGTTTATGTTCATTAACGATGTGGAGCAGTGCCAGTGGATCAGGCAGAAGTTCGAGACACCAGGAATCATGCAGTTCAGTCTGGAGGAGAAGAGGACTCTGTTGGCCAGGATGATCCGATCCACAAGGTCTGTCTGCGTTCCTTCACATTCCTCAACACGCCTCAGTCATTAAAACTGGAAAAGCATGTAAAGAAGCCGCTGGAGGGCGAGGGGGGAGTGGGGGGAGTGGGGAGTGGGGGTTTCCTCTCAGTCTGGTGGGGTTGTGATAGATGTTCTGAGCTGCAGTGTGATGCAGCAGCACCACCACCTGTCCACAGGTTCGAGGAGTTCCTCCAGAGGAAGTGGTCCTCAGAGAAAAGATTCGGACTGGAAGGCTGCGAGTCGCTCATCCCGGCCCTCAAGACCATCATCGACATGTCGAGTCAGAGCGGCGTGGAGAGCGTGATCATGGGGATGCCTCACAGGTAAACACCGACGTTACGTCTTTAACCATAAGATGTCAAACTGGTCTAAAGCTGGACAGACACTTAAAAAAACATGTTTCAGGGTTCAACGTTTTTATTCACTTGGTGGGTTAGAAATCTGATATTGTTTAATCTACTGCCACACCGTCCAAGGTGACGTCTGTAAATGTCTTATTTTATCAGTCTACAGCACAAAGTTAAGTTTAATTCAGTGTCAGTGTTCAGTGTTCAGTGTTTCAGAAATCAAACCGACTGTCAGACATCCAGATTATTGATTGTTCAGCTCATAAATCAGGAAAACGACGACAGATCAGAGAGAGGTTCAGCCTGATTCTAACATGGACGGGATGTTCAGTCCAGTTTGGGGATAAAATGCACACTGTGAGGACGGGAGCATAAGAAAATAAACTAAAGAATATTTTCTGAATTTATTATAAAACTTGCAGAAAACTGCCCTTTTTAAAAATGTTTATTATTAAAATCAATTTTATATTGTGTTTATTTTTCTTTTTATACTTTCTGGATGTTTTTATTGCTCATGTGGTAATTTTATCAGGTGTTGGAGATTTAGTTCCCTCTTACGATCGGTTGTTAGAGCCTGTTGTTTAAGTACAAATGTGTGTGCACAAATGAAACATCATGTCTCTAAAAATTCAGTGTTGTTTTTTTCACATGATACCTTAGAATGAAATCATTTATGCCTGAATGTTCCTTCCCGTGTCTTCCTCCACCTTCAGGGGCAGGTTGAATGTGCTGGCTAACGTGATCCGGAAGGAGCTGGAACAAATCTTCTGCCAGTTCGACTCTAAACTGGAGGCTGCAGACGAGGTTTAAATAGATTTTGGTTTTAGTTGTAGTTTTAGTCGCTGTCAGAGGTTTTAAGGCTGAAAGCAGCAATTGGTTGATTATTTTTTAGATTTGTTGATATTTGTTCAGTCTACAAAATGTCAGAAAATAGATTTTTTTAACAGAGCCAGGCTAGTTGTTTCTCCATTCCCAGTCTTTCTGCTAAGCTAACAGCTAACTGTCCTGACTGTAGCTTCATATTTACCATAAAGACATGAGACATGACTTGATTTAAAGTTCATGCTTTTGACCAACAGGCCAAAAAATAAAGATATTCAATGTAAAATAATGAAAGAGAGTTAAGTTACACACATCTTTACCTCCTGATGTTCTGTTCTCAGGGTTCTGGTGATGTGAAATATCACCTGGGGATGTATCACAGGAGGATAAACCGGGTCAGCGACCGCTACATCACCATGTCGCTCATGGCGAACCCGTCCCACCTGGAGGCAGTGGACCCGGTGGTACAGGGAAAGACCAAAGCTGAGCAGTTCTACTGTGGAGACACCGAGGGCAAGAGGGTACGCTCAGTCAGCACGTGTGTGTGTGTGTGTGTGTGGGGGGGGGGGGGGGGGGGGGGGGGGGGGGGACACCTTTTCTTCCGTTCTTAACGTGTTTGTAACCTGATGAACGATTTCACAGGTGATGTCCATTCTGCTTCACGGCGATGCTGCGTTCGCAGGCCAGGGTATCGTGTACGAGACGTTCCACCTGTCTGACCTGCCGTCCTACACCACACACGGCACCATACATGTGGTGGTCAACAACCAGGTACACACTTTGAGGCTGTGATTGAGGTGTTTGCATGCTCTCATGTCCACATGTCTTTCAGAAAGCTGTACATTAGGGGTGGGTAATTTATATGACAGTGTTGTTTTGTTTTGTTTTTTTTGATGAAGGTATTATATCGAGGTATTACAAAAATAATACTACACTCAAAACATGATACTACCTCTATTGGCAATGTAAGGGAACATATCTTATGAAGGAATTTAGAAAAAACAGATGTGTTTGTTGGGTCCAAATCAGAATGAAAATGAGGAGCGGACCTTCATGTGTTTTGGGAGAGTAGCCTTCCCCAAAATGTTGGTTAATTAGTGAACTCAACGTGATTCATTTTCAGAGTTAGGCATCTCAACAGCATTTATTTGGAAGAAAACCCAAAGTGTGCAAATATAAATACAATAATCAGTGTCCACAGGACACGTCTCTCAGTTCCTTTACATCTGGCATCAACAGACACACGTACCTGTTAGCACAGGTCACACAGCAGAGGGGAGCTTTCATGGAACAACAGAACCAGTTGATCTTGTGTTGTGGTATGAAGTTCTTTAAAAAGCAACGTGACATCCCACATCAGGCTGCTACTCTGGATGTTTAACCGACTTCAAATGAGACTTATCGTTCACACAACTTCTCTTTACCGTCCTTCAGTATCACAGTATTAGTAGTTAGTTTATTTCCTGTTTTATTTTGTAGTCCTTGTCCTCTTCCTTGTTTCCGTGACTTTACTTCCTGTCTTTGTCCTCTATTTCGCCCTTTTTGATTACCGTTTGTTTTACCTGTGTCTGATTAGCTCCTTGTCTGTTTAGTCCTCAGGTTTCTGTTTCCTTATGTGTCATTTTTTGGACTTTGGATTTGCTTTTTGGATTTTTGTATTCTTCGTTTGACCTCCTTGGGTTTATCTGTTTGTTTTTGGACTTTCTGGTTTCGACCCGACAGCCTTTCACATGAGCCTGTTATACATTTTTTGTTATTAAAATATATTAGAACTGGTTCTGCTTTGCCCCTCTCTGCATTTTGGGTCTTCACCTTGTTTTATTTGACACGCTGACAGTGGAAGCAGGAAATAACTAACAAAACTCCGAACCATGACACAGGCACAGTAACGCACTTTAGTTTTAATGTGCTAAAACATTTATCACAGTGATATTTCCTGAAAACAGCTGTTAATTTAGTAATAAATAACACGATGCTCTCGTCCACACAGATTGGTTTCACCACTGATCCCAGGATGGCACGTTCGTCTCCTTATCCTACAGACGTCGCCCGGGTCGTCAACGCGCCCATCTTCCACGTCAACGCAGATGACCCGGAGGCCGTGATGTATGTGTGTAAGGTCGCAGCAGAGTGGAGGAACACCTTCCATAAAGACGTGGTCGTAGACCTGGTAAGTATGAGGGAACCTTTTTTTAACTGCATGCATTATGTGGGGGGGGACGACACACAGCAAAGGGCTGCAGACTGGAATTGAACCCACGGCCACTGCAGCTATTATTTTATTTATTAATTATATTTTGTATTATTAATGTGAAACGTCAAAGTAACCTGTAACTCAATTTGTCAAATTAATGTTGTAGAGTAAAACATACAATCTCTGCCCCTGAACTATAATGGAGGTGTAGAAAACAGAGATACTCAACTTCTACTCTTTTACTCGTGACATTCAGGTGTGTTACAGACGTAACGGCCACAATGAGATGGACGAGCCCATGTTCACTCAGCCGCTGATGTAAAGCAGATCAAGAAGCAGAAGGGAGTCCTGACGAAGTTTGCAGAAAAAGTCATCGCTGAGGGAGTCATCACGCCACAAGAGTACGAGGTAAAGCAACATGCACTGCTGCACATTCTGCACATCAAACATGCAAATTCAAGATTGGATTCATAATGTCTCCGTCTGTGATCTAGCATCACAAAGAAGCTTTGTTACCTTGAGATCACCCTCAGTCTGAAGATTTCTGCACAGAGACAGTATTTTATGCAAAAGGAAGAAAACTTCATTGAGTCTGAAAGATAAGTGAAGAAAAACGCAGGTTTCATTGTCAGCGAGGGAGAAGCTGTCGCTGACAGACGTCTCTGCTCTGAGAGACATAATGGAGCATCTCTACAATCTGAAAGAAAAGGTGATAGAACACAAAGACACAAAGAAAACAAAAGTGCTTTTGAAAGAGTGAGGTGCAAATAGAAAAAACTGCGCACTTTTCTGTCAGCGGGAAACTCTTGTTCTCTTCAGCAGGAACGAGACGGAATAATTGATGACTTTCAGGCTCAGAAATGTAGTTTCACTGTAGACTGAAGATGAGACATTTTGAAGACAGATGAATGAGGCGCCATGTGCACAAGTTTGAAACATAGACTCTGAGCTGTTAGCATGACTCTCGGCTCTTCTTGATCATTACTGAGATGCTAAACTCCCGTCGACGTCTATCTTTCAGGAGGAAATAGCTCAGTATGACAAAATCTGTGAGGAGGCGTACGCTCGCTCCAAAGATGAGAAGATCCTTCACATCAAACACTGGCTGGACTCACCGTGGCCTGGTAGGAGCCTGACTTTCTGACCTACGAGTGTTTAATAAATCATACATATTCATGTCTTGCATGCATGGCAGTGTAACCTGTGTGTGTGTTTGTCTGCAGGCTTCTTCACACTGGAGGGACAGCCCAAAACTATGAGCTGCCCCTCGACTGGCATCAGTGAAGCAGATCTCAGCCACATTGGAAACATCGCTGCCTCTGTCCCTTTGGAGGACTTCACTATACACGGAGGTACTGTCCGCTCTCCTCTGGTGTTAATCAGTATCCTCTGAACACTCTGTCACTTCAAACCTGTGTTTCTGCTGCGTCCACGTTTTAGGTTTGAGTCGTATCCTGAAGGGCCCGCGCAAACATGGTGAGTCAGCGAGTGTGTGACTGGGCTCTCGGGGAGTACATGGCCTTCGGCTCTCTGCTCAAAGACGGGATCCACGTCCGCCTCAGTGGACAGGACGTGGAGAGGGGAACATTCAGGTAATATGATGGGGAAATTCACTTATTTAGCATTTTGTAAATGTGTCCAAAGGTTTGTTTAAAAGTGATATCTTCCTCCTGTGTTGTATAATTTCCCAAACAATGGGAGTGAATGGTGAAAACAAACCTGCAGCAACATGGAGCAGAATATCTGAGGATTATTTCCAGCATACTTCATGCCACAAAAAGATTTTAGATAAAGGAAATGTCTTGATTC
The DNA here is from genome assembly GCA_034769285.1 of Lutjanus argentimaculatus. Classification (NCBI taxonomy): domain Eukaryota; kingdom Metazoa; phylum Chordata; class Actinopteri; order Lutjaniformes; family Lutjanidae; genus Lutjanus; species Lutjanus argentimaculatus. The sequence continues at coordinate 39,767,594 of JAWZSL010000005.1, read as the reverse complement.
TATTTTCTTTTCTCTGCTTTTCTTCACAGCCATCGACACCACGTTCTTCACGACCAGAACGTTGATAAGAGGATCTGCATCCCGATGAACCACATCTCTCCTGATCAGGCTCCTTACACCGTCTGCAACAGCTCTCTGTCTGAATATGGAGTACTAGGTCAGAAACATACACACAAAGATCGTCACTTTAACGCCACAAAACAAACAGACTGTAGAGATTTTATCTTTGAAGGAGGTCAAGTGAGGAATAAATTGAAATTGCAGAGAATTTTAAATATAGTTCGTAAAATTGTAGGGAAGCCTCAGTTGCAACAAAGTGAGAAATATAAATTAATATAAATAGTGAATCTTTCCAGATTATAAGTGATTCTTCTCATCCTTTGCTGGTAAAATGCTGACTGTACAGCACCCTGATGATTCCACAAAGTCTCTTCGTGAGACGGTCGAATGACGTCTGAATCAAACACCAAAATGCTTCAGAAACATGCTCTGAAGTCACTGAACCTGCTCTGGTTTTTCCTCGTCTGTGTGCAGGGTTTGAATTGGGCTTTGCCATGGCCAGTCCCAACGCGCTGGTTCTGTGGGAGGCCCAGTTCGGAGACTTTCATAACACCGCCCAGTGCATCATCGACCAGTTCATCAGCTCCGGTCAGGCCAAGTGGGTCCGACAGAACGGCATCGTGCTGCTGCTTCCTCACGGCATGGAGGGGATGGTAAGAAACCAAGAAACCTGATCCGCCACATTCTGCATTTACCTCTGAATCATCTCATGAAGCTGCAACGCCACCTTCTAACCACTGCTTAACTAAACCCTTAAATATATATAATTTATCCATTTTTTTTCTCCTTTCTCTCAGGGTCCGGAGCACTCGTCTGCCCGTCCTGAAAGGTTTCTCCAGATGTGCAACGATGATCCAGATGTTTTTCCTGTGAGTTTGAGTCAGAAACAGTTGTAAAGGAAAACAAAAACATTATCCAGATATGAACAGATACAAAACATCAACAAGGTTTTTGCAGGAATAGTTTTTTGGCTCAACATTGACAGTTTCCTTCAAACATCACATTGTTCCTTATAAGTTCTGATTTTGCTCGTCAGTCACTGGTCTGCAGTGTTTTTTACGACAAGTATCGGCTCAGTTTGCTTTGAACCTCGACTGAGGTGATTCCGAAAATAAATACCAGCTACTATCCACAACTTTTGACAAGAGAAAACCAGAAAAGAGGGTCACAGAGTGAAGCCAATCCAGCTGTATCATGGAGGGGAAACACGGCAAATTATAGGCTAGAAAAACAGAAGCTTAAGTTCCAGAAAGTTGAGCACGTTTATCTAAGACTAAAAATAATAATAGTTCTGATTAGATGATTGTCTGTTAATGCTGCATGTCTGCAGAAGTTGTGTATATTCTAATTTTCATCCCGTCTCTTCCTGTCAGAAACTGTCGGAGGACTTCGCCATGCGTCAGCTGTACGACTGTAACTGGATCGTCGTCAACTGCTCCACTCCTGCAAACTACTTCCACGTCCTCCGCAGACAGATCCTGCAGCCCTTCAGGAAGCCTGTAAGTGACGACACATGGCAAAACAGGACGTAACGCAGGTTTCAGGTCACTGAACTGTTCTGTCCTTGTCTCTTTATCTCTCTCTGCAGCTCATAGTGTTTACTCCCAAGTCGCTTTTGCGCCATCCTGAGGCCAAGTCCAGCTTTGATGACATGCTGCCAGGTGAGTAATAAAAGGCAGGAAAAGAGGAAACTGGGCAAAGATATTAAACTCCTCTGAAATAGTTTCTCTTTGTGTGATCGAGAGTTTGTGTTTGTCCTCCTGCAGGCAGCCACTTCAAGCGTATAATCCCAGACGACGGACCTGCGGCTGCCGGCCCAGAGAAGGTGAAGAGGGTCATTTTCTGCACCGGAAAAATCTACTACGAACTGACCCGTGAACGCAACAACAGAGGGATGGATGAGGCCGTGGCTGTTGTTCGCATCGAACAGGTAACGTCAGAGTGTCTGTGTGTGTGCTCCAAGGCGCTGTGGATAAACAGAGGGTTAAAAAACGTCAGCAGGTGAAAACAGAGCAGGTGTAGGAAGGTCAGTTTTGCAGCCTTTCTATGTTTTTCTCCCTAAGAAACTGTGTTCACTGTAGGGTTTTTTTACAGCTGAAAACACCATGCTGGTAGCGCTTGAGAGCACTTTAGAGGCGAGGACGAGAAAATGTAAAGATATTATATCGAGATGAGACTAAATATCCCCAGAGAAGAAGAAAAGTTAAAAATAAGATCTCACCTTTGTCTTGCCTGCGTCTCCTAGACACAAATTAGCTCAATTTCAAACCAATATGAGACTTTGACCATTTTTCTCATATTTCTTAAATTCAGCTCCTGAGAAATAGCCTTCGTCTCGTCTCAGCCTGAGACTAATTTGAGCCCAATTTGAGTCTGGACTGGTCACAGTAAAAGGACACTTTAAAATGTGCAGTTTTATCTTGAAAAAAAAAATTATAAGGCACTGACATTTAATGTAGAGCAACAGATACCACATGTTTTTTCCAGGAGGGCAAAGTAATGACCCGCCCTACTCTGCCTCTGATTGGCTGACCCTGATATTCTCACCCCAACCCTAATCAGTCACTCCTCATGTCTAAACCAAACCAACCCAGCTAAAGAGGGCAACAAGAAGCTGCAAATCAGAGGCAGAGTAGAGATCAAACTGCACATTTTAGTGTCCTTTTATTGGGCCTTTCTCAAACCAGTCCCTCCCCAAGGAGTGAACTCTGTTTTGTCGTCCCCGACAGCTGATTGAAGGACCTTTGAATGGGATACAGGGTATAAACACATGACTAAGTTTCAGGACGTGCTCCACTCTTTCGTGGCAGAAACACGAACAGGAACTGTCATCACTTTCAGTAACCATGGTTTTGCATCAACGTGCAGCAGCTGCTACCATCATCTGCCAACAGTGCATCTTATCTTATTTCAAGAAATCTGAAGCAAATTTTCACTTGTTCCACTGGCAGATTTCTCTAAAAATGCCATTTCAAAACTAAGTAAAGAAGAAAACAATAACTACAAGGTGTTTTTGCTTGTAATCAGTGAAATATTCTGCCAAAGAAAGTTTAGAAGAAGATGCATTTGTCCAAAAACAAGTTCATAAATCTCACTGAAATGTAAAAACAGGGAGGGGGGCGGATAGGGTGAGGGGATAGGGGCTGGTATGAGAAAGAACCATCGTGACCAGAAACACCTGTGCAATAATCCTGTTATTTAATCAGCATCTCTGTGTGTCACACCTGTCAAAGGAGAAATGCTCACTGACAGATTTGAACAAATTTGTGAACAAAATCTGGGAGAAATAAACCTTCTGTGTTCACAGCAGACGTCTGAGATCTTTGACTTCAATTCATGAAAAACGAGCAAAAACAAAAGTGTTGCATTTATATTTTTATTGAGTGTACGTCCTGTTTACATCCCAGAATTCTGGGTGATGTAGTTCCAAAAATTGAGAGGATGATTATTCCACAAATCAAAGTTTTCTTAACATCAGATCTTCTGTCTGTCCAGCTCTCACCGTTCCCCTTCGACCTGGTGAAAGCAGAGGCTGATCGTTACCCAAATGCTGACCTGGTGTGGTGTCAGGAGGAGCACAAGAACCAGGGCTACTACGACTACGTCAAACCCCGCATCCGCACCACCATCAGCCGCACCCGCCCCGTCTGGTGAGCGTCTCGGTACCGCAAGAAACGGTTTTAACGTCTCTGCTGTGAGTCTGTTTTCTCATTTATGTGCGTTCACGTCTGCAGGTATGCTGGTCGTGAGCCTGCAGCAGCCCCGGCCACCGGGAACAAACACACCCACCTGACGGAGCTGCAGCGTTTACTGGACACGGCGTTCGATCTGGAAGCTTTCTCAGGGAAACAGTAACGTGTGGTGTCCACCTCGAGCTCCACCCACAGATCTGACCCGCCCGTCAGCGCCGGCTTTACCTTCTCACCTCTGACATTTTGCATTGACGTGTTTTTTTTCCTCAATATATCGACATATCAGACCTGTTATCAGGAGTAATCTTCACACTAAACGCACAATGACTTAATGACTTCTGACACTGTTACCATGACAACCTCGTGTTCACAGTGATGGACACCATCATAAAAAAATGCAAGTAAGTACAGCTGCATTGAATGTATGAATTTATACGGAAATAATTTATAAGACAGAGTTTCATCTGCATTTATTTTATTAATTATGAACAAATTAATGTCAAACTGCTGAAAAAGCTGCATCCAATCACCTGCTGAACAAACGTCTGAGCTCGTTTATTGATCTGCGGCAGATAAGGAAACGATCTCAGACAGAGATGTGTAAAGGAAAAGTTCGACATTTTGGGAAGTAAGCTTATTCATTTTTTTGCTGAGAAGTTCTCAACCTTTTGTAACTTAAAGGGACAGTACACCCCAAAATCAAAAAGACACCTTTTCCCCTGGCCTGTAGTGCTATTTATCCATCTTGGTTTTTTTGGGGTGTGAGTTGCAGAGTTTTGGAGATATCAGCCGTAGTGATGTCCGCCTTCTCTCCAGTATAATGGAACTAAATGGCACTCGGCTTTTGGTTGCTCCAAAGCATTTAAGGAACTCAAAACTAGCGTCTCTTCACAAAAAACATGACCCAGTTACACAAGAGAATCCACAGACCTTGCTGTGAGCAGTTTGATGTAGGAACTACTTTCTTTGTAGTAGAAAAGAAAGCTGATTTTATGAATGGAGCTCTGCAACTATGATTCACCATGGCAACAGGTTAAATAAAAGGCAGAGCCTCCATTTTAATCCAGAGGACGATAGAGATATTAATGCACATATATGCTGACTTTGCACATTTATCTTAATCTTTGTAATCCTGTGTAACCCATGATCTGAGTCGGGAGTTTTTCCTTTTTCTTTTTTCCTTACACGAGAACCTGACCGATGACGACCGTTACATCTCTGCAGCACCACATGCTGAACTGTAGCTCCTGCAGTTTGAATATTGCACTTGGCCATATTGCAGTTCAGATAATCTTCTTCAGTCCCACTGACAGGAGTCAGGCTAGCTGTTTCCAGTCTTTATGCTAAGCTAAGCTACCCAGTTGCTAGGGCTGAATATCATTCAGAAAAATTCAGTATTGGTGCTGCTAGTGTCAGCTTGACTTCAATATACTTCCTGAACAATGTTTTTTTTCCCAATTCTAATTTCATAAAATACATTTTAACAAAATGAAAATTACATTATGATACAAATCTTAAGTTAAAATTTTCAGCTCCTTTTTACTCACTCAACAGTTTTATGACATAAAAATATGAACCTCTTTACCACAAGTGGTTCAACTGTTTCATTCAGCATTTTTCCTCTCAGATCAGTTTTACAACATGAGAAACGAAGCACACTTACAGATTTGTACTCGACAGTATTTAAGTTCTTCAGTCGGTGTCATAAAGGTGTTGAGGTTCAGTTCGCAGCACTAACAGCTGCTGGTTGTAGCTTCATATTTAACGTCTTTTATCGATCTTCTCTTGTGACTCTCAGCAAGAAAGCAAACAAGTATATTTTCCCAAAATGTCTTCCTTATAAACTGGATTTGAACGGACACGTCCTGCAGCGACGGTGTGACAGCGAGGACATGATGAGACGTGGCGCCGCCGCCATGTCAGTAACGACCGGTGAAACAAAGATACTGGTGATAATGTGAAACGTTTAAGCTGATTTTTGGGCTATTTTTAAGCGCCTTCCTAATGTGTTTGAGTTAGCCCTCACTGATGAAAAGGACGAACTTTTTAAAAAACACAAACGTCACAAACGCCTTCTGTGTAAAACGTTTTGAAGAGTTTGACGTTAAAACGTTTATCTCCTGCACACAAACACACCTCCACTTTCTCCACTTCATTTTTTAACTCTTTTATTTTTCATCTGTTTATGCTTCTGTCCACACATCCGTATTTATTGTCCACTCGCCGTCCTGCCACGTCACTGTAAACGTCTCCGTTTGTGCCAAAATGTCAAACGACGACTTGAAATCACGTTGTTTCATTTCAATAAAATAAAAATCACGCCAGCGATGGAAAAGAAGGAAAAAAAACTTGTGTAAAAACACGATGAGATTCCTCCTCAGATTTGAAGAATGTATTTATTTTCATATTGTATGTTTTATTGTTTTCAATAAATGAAGATTAAAGTTCCTGTTGAAAAGTGCTCTTTGTTTCAGTGGATTTAAATCAACACACAGATGATCAGTGTGATTCAAACAGGATTTATATCAACTGATGTTTAACACTTCACACAACAAAAACAGATGAGCTTAGCTGACTTTAAAGGGATAGTTCAAAAATTCTCAAGTGGGGTTTGTATGCTGTTCATTGTCAGTGTATTAACAGAGATGGTTAGTATTCAAATTAAACCTATTTACAACATGTATTTAATGACTTTTGAGTATTTTGTTGTTTGTGTTTTGCTGGAGCAGAAAAAAATCGATGTAATTTATAACAGAATACTTTGAAATGCTGAAAAAAGTTTCAATATTAATTTTATTTTATTCTCAAATTACACATTTTTATCCGCATGAAAAAAAAAACTTTTTTTTTCTTTTCTTTTTTTTTTTCTTTTCTTAGTTTTTAGCTAAATGTAAGTCACATGTCCTGTCGGGTTCAGCTACGAGCTGTTATGAACTACGTTTATGTTCCTCATGACCAGTATCTTTAGGAAAGAAGCTGCTTTGATGTTTGGTGAAAATTTACTCAAAAATAAAGGTATTGATCAGATATTGCTTGTTGAAGTAACTAAAATACAACACACGAAAAAGAACAACTAAATACCTAAAATACCACAATATTAGTTTGTATAAAATGTATTTTTGTATTTTCAAGTTACACATTACTTGTATTTGAATTAAATGCTCTTTCTAATATCAGTATTTTGTATTTATTTTGATTAGCAAATACTAGAAAGATACTTTTTGAAGTATTTTTGTACTTTCTGATGTATTTCGACACACGCCCACAGTTTGGAGAAGCAGCAGGAGCACCGGAGTAGGAAGCTAAAAATGTAGTACTGTGGACAGAGTCAGCAGCAAAATGTATTTTAGATTAAATTAAATTAAATTGATTAACATCAGTTTGAATGTGCACTATATTTAGAATATTTTCATCGCTTCACCTTGCCGTCAGACAGATTTTTCTGACAGGAAGCCGCCGTTATATAAACAAAATCTCTCTGTTTAGCAGAGTGAATATAGTTTGTGTTCAGGTTTTCATCCTGGCCTCATCCTGTGAGGATTTTTTTTTTTAAGTTTCTATCTTAAACAATAATCTAAACTTTAAAAATACTTAAAAGAAATTAATGAAATGCTGAACGACTGTCCACCTCTCAAGACGACCTTATGGCTCCTCGTGAAGCTTTGGCGCCCTCTGGTGGGGTTTGGGACACTCAGGCTGGAAACCAGAGCTTTAAAATACTGAAGTCACACAACAACACAACAAACTAACAGACCGACGCAGCAGCACATCAGAAACTCCTGTTTCCTGTGAAGTAAAATGACTGTTTTTGCCAAAGAAGTCTGGTGACTTTGGAGAGAGTGAAATTTAAATTATATATCTGCAGTTTGTCGTTGGAAAAATCTGTCTGACAGCAAAATAAAATTATGAAAACATTCTAAATATGGCGTGTATTATATTGATTTGTTCAAGGTGTCTAAAATACACCTAACTGGGGACATGTTGACTGTAGTTAATACACTGACTCTGGATAAGTAACTCATACAACCACACGTCAAATAATCTGAATTATCCCTTTAATTATTACAGTTCACTCACAGCAGGAAGCTTTACGTGCGGGAGCAAGTTTTGCCCCGGGCTTTGCCTCTCAGGTGCATCAAACAAAGCAAAGGTATCACAAGAAAGGAGGTGCTGTTTTACAGTAAAGATGTAAACACAACGTTATCCATCATCATGTGTCAAACAGAACTTCCTACTGAGTTACAGTCAGTCGTACAGTCAGAAGTTTGTGGTCTGAGAAGGTGGTGGAGGCTGTTCAGAACTTTTACCTAAAGCTACTACAAGGAACTTTTGTGTTGTGTTGATTTTGGAGCCCCCTGTGGACAAAAGCAGAAGTGTTTCCACCACCAAAACCACAAAATATAAGAGCTACTCACTGTAGGAAAATGTAAACAGGCTCTTTCGGTCTGTGTGCCGTAAATCTTTTCATCTCGTTCTTATTGTTGATGATGATCAGAATTAAACTGAAACTGTTTCATTAACAGTTAAAAACTCCTTGTAGTAGCATTAAATAAAAGTACTAATACAACACTGTAAAAATACTGTTTCAAGTAAAAGTCCTGTATTGAAAATGTATGTACTTAAAGGGACAGTCCACCCCAAAATCAAAGATATCCAGATAGTTTTGGTTTGAGCTGTTGAGATTTGAGGATATCAGCTGGTGCTAAAAAGCACCACAAAAGAAAAAAACATTTTGATTTGCATAAAAAATAAACTTTTGTGACTAAGATTTTATGCATATGGTGATGAGTTCTTAATACTATGGTGATTTTGCTTAAATTAGATTAAAAAATAACAAAACATCACCTCGCCAACAGTATTGAATCGTAACCGCTGCATTAAATAGCTTGAAATCTTATTTAATAGGCTGCAGGAACACTTCAACCACAGAAACATTATATTTGACATAAGCGCAGGTAAGTCCTTCACTGCCAAACTCCATTTATATTTTGCTCAATTTAATCGTTATAAACGTCTACTCCTTCTACAAGATTATTAATGAATTCTTACAGCTCATAAACAGAAACTTACTCATTCGGCGAAACATTCGGCATTAATTTGAACTCTAATTAACGTGAAACAGGCGAACAAAAAAACACAAGTTAGGGGTCAGAATAGAAATTTAAAAGGAGGAAACTGCGGCTGTAGCGCTGCTGTCATTTCCTTAATCTCTGATGACATATAATGTTCATTTTATAGTTTATTTATTACAGTGAATTAATTACAGATTTCTCCTTTAAATTGCATTCATAAAGGTCTTTAAAAAGTCTTGAATTTAACTTGTTGAAACCTGCAGAAACCAACTAATAATGCAAACTGTCACTTTAAGAATCATGATGGCGAAGTTTCTGTACCACAAATCACAACTAATTTTAATAAACACCCTTCAACCCTTCACTGCGTCGTCCACCTCGACGACCAAATCTACGTCACTGGTTACAAATGGTTTGATTCCAGCTGTTCTCTTCTGTCTCTGCTGCTACACTGTCAAATATCAAATCAACTTCAACATGCAACCATCATAAAAATTAAGTAGGTACTTCATATCATCATTTCTGCTTGATTTTAGTGCTAATTCAGACACAGACGTGGACCTGAACCTCACATCCGACTCCGTGAATGTTTGATTTTCTTCCTGATGAAGTCAAACAGTTCCAGATGTGAGCCGTGGTGTGACCGCCGGTGATCGCAGAAGTCCTCCAGGATTCTGTAGAGTCTCTCTGTGAAGGAGCAGATTGAAAAGTTAACAAACCAACGTGAGAAACAAGCGACAGGTGAGCTGTTTTATGTCCCGTAAACACTCACCGACTGTGATCCTCTCTCTGTCCAGGAGCGAGTAAATCCGCTCCAGACCGTCCTTCAGTCTGTCATCCCCGAAGGTGAAGAAGGCGAGTCCTCTCCTCGCCTTCGCCGCTGCCATCAGCTGGATCACAGCTGCACGGGAACATGAGGGAAAAGCTCAAGACAAGTGAACAATAACATGTCCTTCAGTATTAAATCAATAGATGGATGCAAGGGCGGATATTTCATGCCACGGTTGGTGGAGAACATGTCCCTGTCTGTTGTCTCAAAGTCTCAGAGTGACAGAGACATAGAGTGTCCACATTAGCATCCTAAAAACTGTTAATCTCCAGCGCATGGTTCGAGATGGAGGTACGCTGTGCTGCTGCCAGAGGACTGCTGACTAAGATTACAACATGGGAATAACTGACAAAAAACAGATTTATGTATTTGTCTCTCTTCCCCTCTTCTCTCTTCCCCCCGTCTATAATCACAATACAGCATCTTACTAATACTGACTAGACACTGACAGCAACAGTTGTCAAATTTAATTTCACGTATCGCTGCCATCCCTACCCAATTCTACACCCTTGGACGGACGGATGGATGGATGGACGGATGGGTTAGTTGCCAACTCTATGGACCGTTTCAGTCATTTTTTTAAGCAAAAATGTAAATTATTTGCTGTTCCAGCTACTTAGATGTAAGGATTTGCTGCTTTTCTTTGTAATTTATGACAGTAAACAAAGAGTCTTTAGGTTTTTGACTGCTGGTTGGACGAAAGAAGCAAATTTGAAGATGTCTCGTTGGGCTCTGGGAAGTTATGATGAGCGTTTTTTTTTTCACATTTTATAGACTTAACGATTACTCGATTCTAGGCTGGGGCGATTCGTCAATGTAATTGTGCGCTGACGTGTCGTTATGAGCTGCTGCGCCCGGTCAGAGCATGAATTCACCCTGAGAACAAGCAGCAGAGAGTCTCACCATGATCATCTAAAGTGTGGGAGTATTTTCGACGGAGACACAACAGTTTGGCTCTTTAAATCCACAAACTGGACGTGACTTATCACAGCAGGAAAAACTGCTCTGCACGAGAGCTGGAAGTGAAGCAGCGAGCGACCTGTCCTCCTCCTCCTCTCCTCCTCCTCCTCCTCCTCCTCCTGCAGCTGCAGCATCGTCCTGTTTACTTTCTGTCAGCACCCAAACATGATTTATGAGGATGATCAACATGTGGAACATGTTTCTGTTAGTAAAAGTCACTTAAGATAGATTTTGTGGATGTTTCTTCATCACCACTGTGTTAAAAGTGACGTCTGCACCGCTGCTGCTGTTACACCCTCGGTCATCTAACGGTGTTATTCTACTGTTTTCTACTGTTTCACTGTTCACTTTATCAACCACATATGAGACAGAAATGGCTAAAAATAAACTTTTAGACGGCCTGTGATGCATTTCAGTCGAGTATTTTCTGCTCACACTGCCATCATCTTACCTGCACGTGACTCCAGAGATGAAATTCATGTCATAACCAGTTTAAGTTTTAAGTCAAAATACTGATTTTTCAGTACAGTGAAGATTTGATTAGTTATTAAATGAATCTGCATCACAGCTGCTTTTGAATTTGAGGTCCAGTATTTTTCTGATCAGTCATTTGAAACAGAGTTTATGAAACAGGCTGGAAATTAGACAAATTGTAAAATAAGCCACTATGATTATTATTCAAATGTGCTTCATGTGTCTATTTTTCAGGATTATGACTGAATAAAATATTGAAATATTAATGAGACAAGTTTTTAATATGTATTTTCTGTAAATCAATTGTTATATAACTGAATAATAAAAAATAATAGTTAGAGTCATTGATAAATCAATTGATATTAATGAATAAACTGAAAAAATACTCAATTCATTGGCAGGTAAATCGATGAGAGTAAATGAAAATAATTGTTACCTTTGAGTTGTGGGTCTCCGTTGAAAGCTCCACAGCCCCACTTGCCCGTGGCGATGTCCGGCTCGTCACCGTGACCTTTAAACCCACAGTACGCCTTCAAGGACACAATAAAATAAAAACAAACCGCACATTAGACACACAATGAAAACATGACTTGACAAAAGGTTTTAATCTAATTTATCTTTTTAGGAAATAAAATTTGCATCTGCATTGAGACATTAGTGTGAACAAGTTCTGATACAGTAACGTGGGCGTCAAAACAACTGCGTCAGTTGAACACTAACACTCTCCTGCTTTGCAACATGTGTATGTTTGACCCTTCTGGGCTACTGTAGAAACATGGCGGTGCAACATGGCGGACTATGTGGAAGCAGGGCCTGCTGTTTATATGTAAACAGCTCATTTTAAGGTAACAAAAACATAACGATTCATATTATCATGAATGAAAACATACTTAGGAATATTATATTCCATTTCTGTCACATTTTACCCATAAATCACATTAAATCTTACGCTTATAAACTGTAACCACATGACAATATTTGTGGTCAAGTGTATAAACAATGAAGAAGAAAAGGAATTAATATGATTTATTGCAGGAAACTGATCATATGATTCATTTTTTGTGATATTAGCATATGTTATTTTTCTTTATATTAGCTTTTGCTATTATATAATTATCCGGTCACATGTTGCTGTTAAAATAATGACATATTGTTGAGAAACAAAGGAAAAGCTGCTCACCTTGTTAAGTTCTCGTTTCACCTTGTACATATCGTACTGCTCGTCCCTGTATTTAAAGTGCAGAGCGTCGATGGCTAAGATCTTCCTCTGCAGCCCCCACCACGCGTCTCTGCAAAGATCACATCATATACGTGAAGAAATAACACAGAACACATAGAGATTTAAAGGGATAGTTCACTCAAAAATGAAAATTCAGTCTTTATCTACTCACCCTTTGTTTTGTTTTTTTAGCCCATAAAACACTGCTGGAGTTTCACAGGAAAACAGCGTTGCAGAATTGAAACTGGTCAACATTCACTTCCATTGTTTGGGAGATTCTGCAAAACTGTTTTCCTGTGAAAAATCTAAACCCGATCGGCATGAGGGTGAGTAGATAATGACTGAATTTTGGGTGAACTGTCCTTTTAAGATAAAGCGTGAGCTCGTACTTTGTGAGGTTGTCTTCATGTTGACCCATCCACTCAAAGGAGTCACCGAAACCAGAGTAATGGCTGAACTGCTGAGTGCCTGAGAAACAAAAATCATTCTTTAAGACATGAAACTCAGGAGGAAACCAAAACAAAAGATACCTTATTTTGTGCAGTAGTCCTGTTTGAATCAGCAGTAACTAATCGATCAATCGACTGATCATTTCATTATCACCTGTGATGATCAGACACTCGTTGTTGTTGAGTTTCTCAGTGAAGAGGCGGGAAACAATCAGTTCTGGATTAATGATGAACAGGACCTCTTCCTGCACCAGACCAGAGTTCAGAACACCTCCGCCGATCCAGCTGCAGGCAAAATCCACCTGCACGCACACACACACACACACACACACAAGAGAATATTAAAATCGATTCTGGACTACAACAGCTGTGTATCGTCTCTGCTTTGGCTCGGGTCGTACCTGCAGCATGCCTGTGCCTTCCCTCTCGATGGCGCCGTGTGAGGTGACGTGCAGTTTAGGCATCGTCTCTTTACACCTGCCAGAAAAAAAAACACAAAACACACACACACACACACACACACAAAAAGTTGGACTGATTTACACCAACAAGGATACAGCGAAGAGACGACAAAGTTGACAAACTCAACATTTCAAGGCAACTTAATGTAACAGATTTTTGAGTTTTGAGCCCAACTTTCAAACTCTTAAAGACTCAAAGCTTTGAAATAAACAAAAAAAAATTGCTGCCCTTCTTTCAATAAACTTTAATTTTTGAGTGTTTAGAAACTGAAAACAAAAACCCTGAAATTTCTCAGCACCCAATGGATGGACTGCAGAGAAGACGCAAGAAGAGGAAGAGATGTAACACAATGAAGACAACAAAACAAGATGAAAAAGACATAACTCTCAGTTCTCTTTAATAATGTGTTTCCTTTTTTTCAATTTAATAATAAATATAAATATAAATCAATGAATTAATGAATAAACGATTCAGTGCCCCCACTTGGGCCAACAAGACAAAAAACTCTGCCTGTCAGCGCTGTCACAGATGTTTTTTACTGTTATACTCACTATGTAAAAAATGTTATTTTTTATTTATTTAATAAAAAAATTAAATCAGAGGGAGGATGTCCCATTACAGGGTTTAATAGAGTATAACTAAGTAACATATACATTTTTTCCAGCATAATTGAAGGGTTTTGTCCACATTCTCATGAATGAGTGTATTATTATTATTGTTACCTCTCCCAGTTGTGTCCGTCCATGTCGCAGCGTCTCTCAAACGTCACCAGTCCACTCAGGTCAGTTTCTGCAAGAACATCAACAACAGTCAGTCACAGATCTTCACCGATTCGTCTCACAATCAGGAGGAAGAGGAGGTGTAGAACCGACTCACTGTTATCTGTCACCTCCCTGAAGTAATGCATGATGGCCCTCAGCTTCTCTGTCTTCCGGTGGGACGCGTGTCCAAACAGGCTACATGCAGGACGAGAAGTGAGAACTCAGAGACAGACAGAAAGCAGACAGGACGTACGCACAGTGTAAATAACACTGCAGGAGTGTGTTTCCTGACCTGCTGAAGTTGATGCTGGGGAACCCGTGGTACTCGGCCTTCGGGGAGGTGGTGTTGCGGTGGGGGAACGTGCAGAAAAACGCATTGGCGAGCAGGCAGGCTATCTGAGCTTGTGACAGAGTGATGGCTGCAGAACGTCCGCTCCGGAGCAGCGGGATGGCCTGAAAACATGGACACAAACTTGGTCACCATCATCAGCACCAGTATGACTGAACTGTGGAGTCACTGGTTCCAGTAAGTTTCATACCTTCTTCACCTCCTCAGGCAGCTTCAAGGCCAACTTAGCGATCTTTGGAAACAGGGTGTGGTGGTATTTTTCAGATTTTGAGACACGCTGGAAAGGAAATACGATTTCTTATCATATCGAGTATAGACATTAATGTGCCACGTACAATTTTTTGAGTGGTCGAGAAAAGAAAAAAAAACATCTTGGTTTCACAGCCCACTGGCTGATTGTCCAATGCAAAGACACATAGATTAAAAAATAAGTATGATAATTATTTGCACACCACATTTCCAACATCAAGACTGATTTCAACCTTACGAAGACGATGCAACAAGACGAAAAGACATTCCAAGACTATACGTGCCAAGAGTATTCATAACAAGATGAAAAAGGTGTAATAAGACGACATAACAAGTCAAAACAAACATAACAAGAAGAAGACAACGTAACAAGTTGAAAAAGATATTAAGATGGAAAAGATATAACAAGACAAAGATGACGTAACAAGATGGAGACGATGTAACAAGCTGAAAAAGAAGTTAACGAGACAATAAAGACAAAACAAGATAAAAAGCGTAACAAGACAAAGATGACATAACAAGACGAAAATGACGTAATTAGATGAAAAGAAGTGACGAAGACAACGTAAAACAACAAAGACGACATAAAAAGATGAAAAGACGTAACCAGATGAAGACAACGTAACAAGACATAAAGACACAACAAGATGAAGATGACATAACAAGAGGAAAATGACGTAATTATACAAAAAGAAGTTTGTGAAGTCACCCTATGTCAAACACTTAATACTGATTTTTTTAAATTTATTTATTTTGATCTATTTTTTATTTACTGTATTTTAGATTATTATATAACTACAGATGTTTATAAATGAATTTCAATAGAACAAAAAATTATATATACATAATAATTACTATTAAAATAATAATATTAAATGTTTAAATAGTTTTTAAAATTGTGTTTCCTTGCATTGGACAAACAATTAATGGTCTGTGAAAACAGAAATCAATGGGTTAGGAACAAAATAGGAAGAAATCACAGATATGAAGAGAAATAAAAGAAAGTTTGTTCATAAACACGTGGACACTGACCTGATCAAATTCAGACAGAGCATCGAACTTCCACTCATCTTTATACTTTGGGTTATACTTGATGATCACTTCCTGTTGAGAGACAGAGTTTGAAAAATATTTAATGTTCCTTGGAGACACATAAGACAATAACAGTGTTAAACAAAAAGTATAAATTCTGCAAACAGACCTCCACATCCTTAACGCTCGCTTCTGTCTTCTTGGTCAGACTGCCGAGGTGTTTGGAGATCTCATCCCACCTCCTCACCAGTTTCTGTGGACAGAAAAGATTCATCGCATTGTGCACCAACTAAACAGTATATGCCAAAAAAATCAAAGCCTTAGCAATTTTTCTATCAAATTCATTTTTCCTTCCTATGACGTGGCGTGACACACGTGAGGCTTGAACCGACCACTCATGACATCCACCCATCAATCAATCTGCAACTTTTAGCAGCAGATTTATTAGTTAGCTAGTTAGCTAGCTAGCAACAGCATGCTACGTCTGGTTAGGACACGCCCATATTTTAGTGTTCAATTCAAATTCCTCCAAACTTTATGTCCGTCTTCCTGTCCTGTTTCACTAACAAACGTCACGATACTGAAGCTTAAGCTAAGCTAAGCTAAACACTCTAAATGCTGTTTCATCAGGACTTTAAAGTGAGACTGCATGTGTTTAAAAGTCTTATTGTACAAATACAAAATTCAATTCATAAACTATAAAATGCTCCCTTGTTAAGTTCAGGGGGATTTTGCTGCTACAGCCTGACTCAGTCTGGTAAAACCAGTTAGCTCATGTTAGCTAACCTTAAGCAAAGAGTAAAAGGCTAGTCACAACAAAGTGGCACGGTAAAGTTCATTTGTGTGTCCCCTTGCCAAACAGGCAGCCACAGTGACTACTCACTAGGCTAGTTGGTGAACTTGCTAACATACTAGCAAGCTGAGCATATGCTAGCGCTAATCAAAAACAAACAAAACAATCAAAAACAACAGCTGAGCTTCTCTGAGCACCCAGTATTTTTTCAGCCATGTTTTTTTATTTACGTTTGCCGTGGATGCGTTTTTTTGAGAGTGACTTGTTTCATTATCAGGATTCTACAAAGTCTGCAGGAGCCACATGATTAAATAATTTAATCCCCATTCATTCTTAGCTGAAGTCTCTGGTGTGCTTGTTCTTGTTCCTTCTGGAGTGCATGTAGCTTCCTGATCACGTGGACATTATATGTTTCTTATCTAGATCAACATGAGTCAGGTGAACTGGCTCAGACAGACACACCTTTGGGAATCCACTCTTTGTAAAGAGACTTTCTGGTGCACATGGCATCTTCACGTAGTTGCTGTCCCACTGCTTTTTGCCCTCATGAGCTGTAACTGATCCACTTTTGAAAGCATTCATCTGTGGAAGAAAAAAACATATTAAACAACACAGCTTTTATAATCCTCTTCAAGTAATCTTCAGTATTATCTGAAACATGTACTCGAGGTATCAAAGCACAGTGCTTGTTCTGCAGTAAAATGTTCCCCAACTGACTGAAATTAGATTTGATTATCTAACAATGTCAAACAATCCAATCAAACTGTGACTTTAAAATAAAATCATGTATCAGTCACAGGAGACATTTTACTGCAGACTGAGTACTTTTACTTTTAATTAAAGTACATTTTGTTGATGATACTTCTGTATTTCTTCACAAGTAGGATTTTAATGGCAGGACTTTTACTTGTGGGTATTTTTTACAGTGTTGTATTTGTACTTTTACTTCAGTGAAGGATCAAAGTACTTCTTCCAACACCACATGTACACTCTTAGAAATAGGGGTTCCAACAGAGTTCTTCCTGAGGAGCTGAGGTTCTACCCAGAGCCATTTGCTTCTAAACAACCCTTTTTTGATGAAAGGGTTCCACGAGGGTTCTTTATAAGACTGAGGGTTCCATCAAGAACCCTTTTTGTACGACAAAGTTTGTTGAAATCCTTGAAGAACTCTTTTGGCAAGGGTTCTTTGTGCTATTAATATCAAAGTGCTCTTGGTAGAACCCCCTGGGCGGTTTTTAGATTAAATTCTTTGAATATATAAAGGTTCTCTGTGGACTCTCCTGGGTAGGTTCTAGATGAAACCCTTGGAAAACCCTTGATTTCAGTAGAACACCCCAGGGTGGGTTCTAGATAAAACCTGTGTTCCAGATTAAACCCGTGGAATATAAAAAGGTTCTCCACAAAAGCCCCTGGGTGGGATCTAAATAAAAATCTTTGAATATAGAATATTTTCTCCGTAGAACTCCCAGGGTGGGTTCTAGATACAACTCTTTGGAATGTAAAAGGGTTCTCAGTAGAACCCTTTGGGTAGGTTCTAGTTATAACCTTGGAATATAAAAGGGTTTGTCATAGGACACCCTGGTGGGTTCTAGATGAAACCCTTGGAGTCTGTGTAGCTAACATTAGCGGTTGGTCTGTGTAGCTAACATTAGCGGTTGGTCTGTGTAGTAAAGTTACGATTGTCGTTGTAGTAACATAGCGTTGGTCTGTGTAACTAATGTAGCGGTGGTTCTTGTAGTAATAGCGGTGGTCTGTGGTATAACCCTTGATTTCAGTAGAAAGTAGGGTGGTTCTTGATAGAACATTGTCCAGATTACCGTGGATATAAATTAGCGTTTCTCACTAAAAGTCCATGGGTGGGATCTAAATAAATTGTCTGTGTAAATAGAATATTTGTCTCGTAGAACTTAGCGGTTGGTTGTGTAGCATACAACGCGTTGGGTTGTAAATAGGGTTGTCTGTAGAACCTTAGCGGTGGTTCTGTTAAACCTTGGATTAGGGTTTGTCATAGGCACCGGGTGGGTGTGCTAATGACCGTTGGGTCTGTGTAGCTAACATTAGCGGTTGGTCTGTGTAGCTAACATTAGCGGTTGGTCTGTGTAGCTAAAGTTAGCGGTTGGTCGTGTAGCTAAGTTAGCGGTTGGTCTGTGTAGCTAACGTTAGCGGTTGGTCTGTGTAGCTAACGTTAAGATGGGTCTGTTGGCTTACGTTAGTGGCTGTTAGCTGTAGAGCCCTTTATGGTTTCTAGTTAGCACCTTTTTTTTATATATATATATATATATATTATTAAAGAGTTTACTTGTGGAGGAAGTTTCAAGTGGCATAAAATGGAATTACTCCAGTGACGTACAAATATCTCAACTATGTACTTGAGTACAGTACTTGAGTAAATGTACTTAGTTACTTTCCACCACTAGAGACAAAGAGAAGTGGGAAAGGACAAGTTCTTACATCTATGAGGACAGTCTGCATCCTTAAGTCCAGAGGTCCCAGGTTTTGGTTGCACTGTGGAAGTCGCTTCAGATCATCCAGCTTACAACACGATGATGGAACGTCTTCCTCCTCCATGCATCAGATCATCCTCCTCTGCAAATTTCCAACTCTCAGCTCCACTACTGGATGGTTTAGAAGGGGAGGAACACTCTGCATGTCTCCGACTCTCAGCTCCGCAATGGAGGATGCAGGAGAGGAACCACACATTCGGACGCCCCTTCTTCACGTCCCTGGCTCTCACCCCTCACTGGATGGTTAGATAGGAGGACACTTGGTTGTCTGCAGGTCGCGGTGGAGGATGCAGGGGATGAACACGACATGTCAGATCGCCCACTTCTGCTCGTCCCACCTCAAGCCCTCTTTTCCTGAGGTAGGGTCAGTGAGCAGTGCAGTCAGGTGAGAGACGCCTGACTTGATCTCACCCTACTGAATGCTGTCGTTGGGGTCGCGCTTCTTGTTCATCTCTGCTGGTTTCAAACACAGGAGGACAGGACAGTGAGTGAACAGGAAGTGTGTGATTGTGAGCTTTCATTTTGATACACACACATACACAAAAAAAAACATTTGGAGAAGCAGGACGAACAAGTCAAACAAGATACTGAAGAAAACCAGGATTTAAAAAAAAACACATGAACAAAAATGTCATCATGTGTCAAAAGGCAAATAAAGCAGATGAAGAGTCAACAGTCATTCCAGAGTATTGCTTTGAGCTAAATGCCAATGTTAGCATACTAGCATGCCTATTAGGGAATCCTGATATGGATTTTTTTTTTAATATAATTAACTGCTTCTCACGGCTGATGCTGACAAGATAACCAATAATTTCACATTTTTGTGGTATTATTTTTTAAAAGAAGTTCACCGAAGCTGTAGTTTATACAAACCCGAGGGTAAAAAGGGCTCAAATAGAATGAAGCAAAAATGGATGATTTAATATTCCACAGCTCTGATTGAACCAAATCTAACTGACACCACTGGTTAAACAAAAACTAAGAACAGTTCTGACTCTGACTTCAAATGTTCAGTTGGTTTTTCTAGTAAAGTTCACTAAAAAAAAAATTCACAAACTTTAGCTTTTATAGAGCATTTTGCCAAAGAATTTAAATTATATGCTGTGACATTTTCTGTCAAATGAGATATTGTGACCAACATGTTAAGATCGGTCTGTGTTATGGTATAACATTGGTAGTTGGTCTGCTTGCTAACATTAGTGACTGGTCTGTGTAGCTAATGCTAGTCATTGGTTTGTGCAGCTTGTCAGTGGTTGGGCCATGTAGCTAATATTAGCAGCTGCTCTTTGCACATATTGTTCTTCATTTTAAAATGTATTCTAAAAATGATTAACTGCTAATAAACCCATTTTAGTAAACATATCTATAATCTGATTACATCTTTTTCTGTAACTGTAATGGACATATTTTTTTCCACAGCTGATGATGGAAGCTCAGCTCTGAGGGGGCAGCAGTTGCCAGTTTTGTTGCTGATGCATGTTGCACAAACATGTCTGTCAGCAGAGCAGAGAGCTGATCAGGTGTAATTAAGAGTTTGGTAATTAACATCTGGTACAGCCTGTTTTATTGGAGCAAGTAAAGTGAAAAAAGTGGGAAAAAAACAAGAATGGATGCAAAAGTTCAACATAGTAAGAAATATTCTGCCTTTGAATCCCCCTGTGTTACAGACTGGTCAAGTGAGCTCAGAGAAAGTTTCAGCAAATGAAAGTGAAAACAAACTCTGAACATGAGTCATTCTGCTCAGTGAAGCTCAAACTAAATCAACTAAAGCTCAGTTTAATGGACCAGGAGAGAAAAACACATATCTGACTGTAGGGGGACTGATAATACTCGTGTACTTGTACTCAAATGAAGTATTTTCACAGTGTGGTATGTCTACTTTTACTAAGTCCGTCTTCCAACACTGCCAGGTTAATGTCTCACCAGTCTTTACAGTAATATGGCAGTATTAAAATCATCAGAGTAAATCTACTCAAACAGTCTGAAGTCTGAACTCTGAAAATCTTTTCGACCAGTGAAATCTGTTTTTACGCGCGAGACATACTTAATTAATTTAAAAAAAAAAAAAACGCTTGAACAAAATACTCACCTTTCACCGAAGACTGCGCCAAATGTGTTCAGGTTTCACGTAATTATGATCAATTACAACGATCATCGATGAAAACTCAGTCGAGACGCCCCGTGACACGCGCGCACAGACTCAAGTTTTTCTGACTTTCACTTTGAGCGAAAACGAAAGTAAAGTCAGCTGAGGGGCGCAGCTTCAGCGGTGACGTCACGTAGAGTGAAACAGCGTTTTTATTCGACGAGGAGACGTTTCTGTGAGGAAAAAAATAAAAGAATCAGAACTAAATGACAACAACTGCTGGTCATTAACACGAGTCCTGCAGTAGGAGACTGTGTCCAACTGCTGGCGCGTCAATTACGCATAAGCGATCGTAAAATTACGCATTTGAGCGACTTTATTAACATTTTACAGTCATAATTATATGACAACTTAAAAAAAAAAGTTCTCGTCATTTCATTAATTGACAATCCTGTGAAAATCAATCAATCAAATTTAACAGCATATTATTGAGTAGAAAATTAATTTGTGTATTTAAAATGTGTCATCAGGTCAGTTTCTTTTTGACACCTACAGTGGTGGAAAGTACTGAAGTATGTTTACTCAAATACTGTCCTCAAGTACAGTTTTGAGGTATTTTAGTTTGAGTATTTAATGCTTGTTTATACTTTAAGTCCACTACATTTTTACTTAATATTAAATATTAAAAGGTTACTCTCAAAAGATCCATTTTTGGTCAAAGAAGAAAGAAAAAAATCTGTCTGGAGCTGCAATTATTTCTATATATTTTTTATATTACTGGAGACTTCTCTTTTTGGGGGGGGGGGGGGGGGGGGGGGGTTGGCATCCATCCAGCTGGTCTGTGGAGGCTGAAGTCGAGCCACCAGAAAACTTTAGAGGAAAAGGAACCAGGGATGGAGGCTATGACACACATTTTAGTTTACATTTTTCTTTTAATTTGGTTTTATAGCCTACACATTTTTACTCAAAAATCACACACACACAAAAAAGTATTAATCAGAGTCCAAGATGACGTCCTCAAATGTCTTGTTTTGTCCACAACTCAAAGATATTCAGTTTACTGTCAGAGAGGAGTAAAGAAACCAGGAAATATTCACATTTGAGAAGGTGAAATCAGAGAATTTGGACTTTAATCTACGCCTGCTGCAGAAAAAGGGCTTTAGTCTTTATGGCCTTACTGAAATTAACTTGGCAAAAAAAAATCTATATACTAATTTTAAACAAATATATACTAATATTTAACCTGCTAGCTGTACAGATGTACCACCACAATCCTGCATTTAGTGGAGTTTGACTTTTGAACACAAGGTGGCAGCAGTGAGCTGTGATTCGTTTGCAACAGAGTTTAGATTACTACATTTCAGAGAGAAATATTGTGCTTTCTACTCCTCTGCATTTATTGATTTAACCACCATAGTTATAGTTACTTTTCAGATTATATTTTTTTGCTCACAAACCATATGATCAGCTCATAAAATACACATAATCAGCTGTGGTTGTAGTAGTGTTGTTAAGATTCAAGACAGGCAACCAAGGCTGAAAATGAGCCAAAGCAAAAGTTAAAGTACTTATACTACAAACAAAAAATATGAGTGTAATACAAGTAAAAGTCTTTAAAAATGAGTAAAAGTACATAAGTGTTATCAGCAAAATATATCAGTAGTAAAAGTACTGTTTGTGCAGTAAAATGTCTCCTGCTGTGACTGATATCTGACTCTGAGGATAAAGATGCTTTACTGTCGTTCCAGAACGTGTTAAACAAGACAAAAAAAAACCACCAAAAAAACCTGAGGTTCTCAGGTTCCATTGCTGCACAATTAATCAGAATTTTATAGAAATCACAATATGGCTTTCTGTAACTGTATTCAATTACAGTTACAGAAACACTGAATATTGCTTCACTTTTTTGTCTTTAAATCAATCAATCAATCAATCAATAATATTTTGTGCACAGCAAAGGAAGGAACAGCTAAACGATCTTACAGAGCTACAAATGAACATAAAACACTTAGAGCTGCACTGATAAATCTATATTTTAATTGACTATTAAATTAATCTGCATGATTTTGAGACTCGATTACTTGTTTTGACTCATTTTTTAATTTTTAAAAAAGTCCAAATTCTCTGATTTCAGCTTCTTAAATGTGAATATTTTTGTTTCTTTCCTCTCTGACAGTAAACTGAATATCTTTCAGTCGTGGACAAAACGAGACATTTGAGGACGTCATCTTGGACTTTGAAACATTTTTCACCGTTTTATGACATTTCATGGACCAAACAGCATATCGATTAATTGATAAAATAATTAAATGATTAATCTATGATGAAAATAATCCTTAGTTTCAGCCCTAAAAACACACTATAGTAGACTAAACAATTTCATCATATTTTATATTGAGGTGACTCAAAAGTAAAAGAAAGTAATCAGGTTACATTACTTTAATATTGTGATACTTGGATTACATTACTGACTACATTTTTTAACAGGTAATTATCAGAATACATGTTTAAAGTAAACCTCCTAACCTTGGACATGTCTCACAAAAATGTCTCAAAATGTCAAATGTCAAAAGTACAAATGAAATGTAAAGTGCAAAATGGAAATACTTGAGTAGAAGTACTTAATTACTTTCCACCCCTGCATGCTGGAGTCTATCTATGCATTTAAATAACACTAGAGTGGGCTGAGCTCTGATCCAGCTGCTGCAGATGTTTGGATCAGTGCACCTGCACAAAGTTTCAGCTCCAACATTTCATCTACACGTCTGTGTAATTTCAGCCGAGATCAGAAGTGAAATCTGAGTGCGTGGCAGCAGATGGTCGTAGGAGTAGCACGTAAAAAGATGAAAATCAAGAGGTCGGAGGACAGAAGGACGGCTGGAGTTCATGTGAATTGCGACAAACTGCCCTCAAACAGCGAAACAGGAGCGAAAATACTCCACCACGCCGTCACGTCGGCCAAACGGAGGGTCACGCAGATGGCCGAGCCGGACGGAGAGATCTACATCAGGAGGGTTTTATGGGAAAGGAATCGTCTGCCAGAGCAGCAGCGGAGGAAGTATTCAAAACATTTACGATCAAGTAGCAAAAACCACACTGAGAGAACGCTCTGTTAGACGTACAAACATTCAGCATGTCATTTAATTAAAATAATTATTTGCATGAAGTACTAAAAATATTCAAACTGCAGGAAAATGGTTCCTGTGAGTGTTCTCCTGTTGTTTTACACTGTGTTATTACAGCTGATGCATTAAAGGGTTTGTCCATTCAGGGCTCCTGTAGAAACATGGCAGCCTCCATGGAGGAGGAGCTGCTCCCTCTGTTGACATAAACATTCATTCTAACGTGACGAAAACACAACGGTTCTTATTTTCAGGTGATTATACACTAATGTAAACATACTTATGAATATTATATTCCATTTCTTTTATATTCTGACAATAAATCCCCATAAATCTGACAAACTGGACCTTCAAGTAACTCGTAACTAAAGTTGTCATAAATAAACAACTACAACAAGTGGAGCTGCAACAATTAGTCACCAATGATTCTGATCTCTGAGCAAAAATGTCAAACATTTGCTGGTTCCAGCTTCTTAAATGTGAGGATTTTATTCTTTTCTGTCATTTATGACAGTAAATAACACACACACACACCACACACACACACACACACACACGTTTGTTTGTTTGTTTTCTTTTCTTTTTTGTGGCACGTACAGAAAGTAAAACTTGGTATAAAAAAACAGTAAACCCAGATTTAAAATTAAGCAGAGCTCTGTTCAAACCTTGGTTTAGTAAATCCAAGTTTATTGATGAAATAATGCTACTGGTAGCTAAACATTGGCTACATCTTTTGCTAGCCAGCTAAGAAGTTAGTTAGCATATTTATCCTGCTCATGATGACTCAGCAGAGGAGAACTGATTATTTTTGCCCAATCGATCTAAAAAAAGAAGCCATTTTAAAAGTTAAACCTCTTCAAGTGTCAAATTTAATACTGGATCACATTTTAAATTGGAAAATCACTGTAGTCTTCTAACCATGTAAGTTAGGGTCTCATGTATATAATAGTTATCATATAAAAGTATTAAAAAATCAGATTTAATGCAAATTTTAAATATAATCATCTAGGTTTTTGTACACTTTCCTATTTTGGGTTTGAATTGGGTGCTGCTGTGATCCAGATCTATTAAAAAAAATATACATTTAATCCCACAAACCAGTAATAAAAATCCATGTCAGTTGCTATGTGAGTGCAACAAAACTTCTCTTCTCCTGCAGCTGCTCTCTGAGTCTGAACTCAACAATGTTATATCACTCCTGTAACACAAACAGTGATTTAACCAGGCCAAAATCAATATTTGTTTTAAGTGTACGGTATATTTAGAACATTCTCCCTGCTGTTTTAGCTGTTTTTGAACCCCGTTATCTAATAATTAGGAACATTTATTTTCTTTCAGATCTTGGATGCTCAACGAGAAACTAAACTTTGATATCATACACAAAAATTAAATCTATGTTTAGAGTAAAAACTAAACTGAGGCTTTAAGAGAGGTTTACATGCCATCTGTCTTCATTTTAAGCTACCTTGGTGCAACATAATTTTAAGTTAAACCGTAATTTAAGCGGGTTTAAAAAGTAAAGCTTGTTGGTGCAACCCAGCTTTAGATATTTTACAAAAGTGAACAGGAATTATAGTCCTTCATAACTGATTTGTGCGAAATATTTTCAGGAATATTCACGTTTTTCATCATCTATTACTATAATGGTTCATTTTCAGGACAATAAAGACGGGATTTGCTTGTAATTCAGGACAGATCTGAATTTTTCAGGACGTCGGGCAACCTAGTTGGGCTTTTTAAGAACCTGTATCCATCCTGAACATCTAAATTTGTTGAAAAGTCACACGTTTCCTGGGGTGCACTCACTTTTTCACATGACTTTATACTGAAGTAAATGTAGCTGCACTGAGCCTTGGGGAGGTCATTATGTGAAAAGGGTGAAAATTAGGATTTCGTATGCTTTGAGGACATGACAATGGAGTTAAAGAGTAGCTGGGGGGCAAACGCCGTCATGAGTTCTTGTGATGATAGTCATGTGCGTTGGTATCTCAGCTGCATGTACCATACAATATGTGCAGCTGTGGTTATGTGTTTTTTTTTTTCTCCCTCCTACGTGAAATGTCATGTGTCTGTTAGGAAACGGCGGTTTAAAGTGCGCTTGGGCAACGAAAGGGTGGAGGACCTCACTCACTCAGCCATCCTGCATCTGTGTGAGCGTGTTATTCTGGGTCAGCCATTTCCCTGGAATGTTCTGCCTCCTGCCAAAGAGAAAGTCACTACAATGGTATGCACACATAACACTGCAGAAACACAAGGATGACTTAAAAAGGCCTGAAAGTGAGGAGACAGGGCCGGTGCAAATGTGCCTCTCCTGTGTGGCCGGTGTTTCTCTTCCTCTGCAACACATTATGCCTCCTCTCTCCTGCACTTTTATGCATGAATATTCAAAATAACACCTACAGTTACGAAATAGGCTAGGTGTGTGTGTTTGTGTGTGTTTGTGCAATATGGTGAACCATCTGCCTGAAGTCTACAGAACACTCCCAGGAGCAAAATCACTTTTTAGAGAAGGGAGAGCAAGATGGCACTTTTCCTGTCCTCTTCCATATTCTTCATGTTCACAATCTAACTATGATTTTTGGGGATTTTACGTTAGTCTTAAACATGAGAGCTACTTTCTGTCTGTCTTTCCTGAAAGAGGTGTCCCACTTCTGCTGGTCCTCCTGAGGTTTCTTCCAATTCTTCCCCATTAAAGGGATAGTTTGAAGTTTTTTCAAGCGTGTTTGTATTTATACATATTCAGTGTATAGATGCAGGTCGACACGACTCCAGTTTGAAGAAGCAGAAGGAGAATCGGTGTAGGAAGCTAAGCAATGTACTGCTGTGGACAGAATACCTGACAGTGTCCTCTTGTTTTGTTGTTTCTCCCAGGAAACTCTTGAAATGTGCATGGTCCTCAAACTTTACTATGATTATCATATCATCATAAACAGATCCAGGCCTGCTTCTGGATGCAAAAGCATCCACTGCACCTTCAGTTTAATATTTTGCACTGAACTGAAATTTGAATAACAACTGTCAAGTGCAAGGTGGTAGGTGTGGCGCAGTGATACATTAACGTGTGAACAACAGCTCAGCAAACGGAAAATTTACCTCAGGAAATGTCCAACATGTCCGAATGACTCAGAGAGTCAAAACATGAACAGACAGATGAGTATGACTTTTCATCAGCATGTTTTTCAACATATCCTGCTGCCTTCAGGTGCAGCAAGAATTTCATGAACTGATAAAGTGAAGGAGAAGCGTTTCATACAGTATAAAGCAGCAGTGGTCAATAGATACCTTATATATTATCAGAGATTATATTAAGGTGTAATACATATAATAATATTTTAATTCTATTATTATTCTATTTAGTCATAGTATTTTTAGCATCTTGCTGAGGCTGTCCTTGGCAGCCCTCAAGCCACCTAAAAACAATATCAGCTTAAGTCTTTGCTATATTTAGAATATTTTCACTGCTTTATTTTGCTGTCAGAGAGCCTTTTCCAACAGGAAACTGCCATTGCATAAGTCAGATATCGCTTTCTCCAAAGCAACCAAACTCCATTGGCAAAAACAGTAATTTTACCTCACAGACCACAGGAGTTGTTGGTCTACTGCTGCCTTGATCAATTAGTTTTAAAGGGTTAGTTCGGATTCACAGAAGTCACATAATAACACAAATAAACTAACTGATCGAGGCAGTGGTAGACCAGCGACTCTTTGTTTTCTGTGAGGTAAAATTACTGATTTTGTCAAGGGAGTTTGGTTGCTTTGGAGAGAGTGATATTTTGGTGGTTTGCCATCAGAAAAGCCTGTGTGACAGAAAGGTAAAGTGGTGAAAATGTTTTTTAAGGTGGCTAAAATACATTCTGTTGTAAAGTGGTAAAGCGGTGAAAATATTTGCAGGACTTATACCTGCTTTACCTTGACGTCAGAGAGCCTTTTCCAATGGAAAACCACAGATATATAAGCCAAATATCGCTCCCTCCACACCAACCAAACTCCCACTGACAAAATCAGTAATTTTACCTCTCAGAGCATGACAGTTGTTGGTCTACTGCTGCCTCGATCACTTGGTTTGTTTGTGTTATTGTGTGACTTCAGTGTTTTTAAGGGTTTGTTTGGATTCACCAAAGTCACACAATAACACCAAAAAACATACCCATCGAGGAAGCCGTAGACCAGCAACTCCCGTGTTCTGCGAGGTAAAATTTCTGTTTTTGTCAAAGGAGTTTGGCTGCTTCGGAGAGAGCGATATTTGGCTTATATAACGGTCACCTGCCATCAGGAAAGGCTGTCTGACAGAAAGGTAAAGTGGTGAAAATATTTTTTAAGCTGGCTAAAATACATTTTGTTGGCGACCCTGTCCACAGAATTAAAGCCCTCGCTGATTCTTACATATCCCTTTAAGGATTTCCTATCCAAAGCGAGGGTCTAAGGACAGAGGATGTTGGATGGATTATAAAGGAAAGCAACATTTGTGATTTGTGATATTTGGCTTTTATAAATTGACTTGACTACTTTATCCTCGCCTACACGTAAAATACAGGCGTGCGATGAAGCACAGTGCAGCCAGCTCTGTTTTTACTCCCACTAGTCTTGATTTCAGTTGCTCCTTCTTTGTCTCCTCAACCCTCCCCATCTCCCCTCTTTTTTTTGCCTCCCTCCTGGAGGTCAGATTGTTGCAGCACTGATGGTTGTTCAGCCTCAGAGTCAAAGCAGGGTCAAGGCTTCAGCGGCATGCACACCCTCCCTCTCTCTCTCTCTGGTTGTGTGTGTGTGCAGTTATGTCGTGGAGGAGTCAGTTACTCTGTCCTGTGACATTGTGAAATGACTGCAGTAGATTGGAAATTGTGTGTAAAGTGTGTACGTGTGTGTGTGATTGTACTATGCGGCAGGTCGTGGGGGAGGAAGCAGCAGCAGAAGCAGCGGCGGCGGTGGTGTGTGGAGTGTAGAGGTGGTGGCGGTGGTGGTGGGGAGTCAGTGATATGGATAGTGTAGAGAAAAAATGAAGAAATGGGAAATCTCGGCACCTGTTTCCAGGGCAACAGAGGTCTGAAAAACACAGGCAGGTTGGACTTTTTTATTCTCCACGCTGCACTGCCCTCTGGCAAGATACTGCAGACACCTCTAATGACTCCAAAACACTCGCTGCTGGCCCTGCTGCTGCTGCTGCTACTGAAACACACCGCCTGGCTTCAAGTGACACAGACACCACCTCTCTTGTCTGTGTGTGTGTGTGTGTGTGTGTGTGTGAGCTAATATGTGACATATATAATGTAGGTGCTGCAGGTGCATGAGAGGAAATCACACACCATGTTGCATGCATGGATCATACATACGTGATCATTTATGGCTGACGTCATTCTCCATGATCTCCCCCACCACCACCACCACCACCCACCCTCTCTTCTCTAAAATGATCTGCTGCTCTGGTCTGCAGTCAGTTAGTCAGTCAGTCAGGAGGAGGAGGAGGAGGGACAGGAAAATGCCTTTCTCTGTGGGAGACATTAGCCTGTGATCTCATGAATATATTATAGAGGGTCATTGTGCAATGAGGAAGGTACACTGAGCTGCCAGGTTATGGCCTGCCCAAGCCAACAAGCTTATTCTAATTAACTCAGGTTAGTAAATTACCCTCATAGTTATTAGTTTATAGTATTATTTATAGGTGAAGTCTGCAGTCAATAAAAACAGCATAATAAATATTTAAAATGTTGAATAATGGTGTACTTACTCCTCAACAGTCTGGGATGTGAAAACAAAAAGAAGCCAACGTAAAAATATATTATTAATAGCCTAACAACGCTCGACAACACGGTTATCAAGGGTCGTGTCAAGATGGGAACCCTAGACCTGCGAAAGATCTCGCGAGAGTGATAATTTGAACCCAAAGTCTGATATTTTCCAAAAACGTAACTGCTGTGTTTAGTCCCTAAACCCTACGTAGATCTTATACACTGAGTTGTCACATTACAAAGTACAACTGGACGAAACAATAAAGAGGTAAGTCGCAAATCTCGCGATGGTTCTGCATATCTGGGGTTCCTATCTGTTGGTATCAAGCAGCCCTGTCTTGTTAGCCCGACTGTGAAGTCGCGTCTAGAAGGGAACCCCAGACGCACGGCAGATCTCGCGAGAGTGCTCACATAAACCCAAACCTTGATCTTTTCTTAACCGTAACTGAGCGTTTCCTGTCCCTAAACCTATCTAGATTTTAACCGTAGCACATTATAAAAACTAATTAGTTTGTACAAGGCGCACAAAATAAAAACCCTGCCAGTACAAATCTCGCGAGAGTTCAGCAAATCAAGGGTTCCCTTCTAGACACGACCCCGACTGCGACACTGGCTAGCCTAACCAGCTAATGCTAGCTAACTTAACTGTCTCCAATCGAGCGGCTTCATCGTCTGGCAGCCGGAGCGGGCAGAAGGTAAGCTCCTGTCCCAGTAATGACTCATCGAGCTGGCGCGGTTAGCTCCTTGGTTAGCCGCTGTCGTTGCCGCGTAGCTAACTACTTAGTCAGTGTAACGTGAGAGAGGATACCGTTACACAAAGTTAACGTGAGCTAAGTAGCCGTGAGTGGCTAACGGTGCCAGCGGCGCAGCAGCAGCAGCAGCAGCAGCAGCGTGTTAAAGACCCTCCACACAGCTCTGTCTACACACCTCCGCTGCCACTAACAACACAAACACACAATTCAAACTCCAGGCTCCGATTCCAGCACTGCAGCTTTACCAAAAACCTGGACATTCATTTTTTTTTTTATTATCACTTCCTAATCATACCTGCTGTATTTTCTTTTTTTTTTTTGCGGTGAACTGCAGCCTCAACATATCTGCGTTTATTTCAGCAGCTCAG
Organism: Lutjanus argentimaculatus; assembly: GCA_034769285.1. Lineage (NCBI taxonomy): Eukaryota > Metazoa > Chordata > Actinopteri > Lutjaniformes > Lutjanidae > Lutjanus > Lutjanus argentimaculatus. The sequence goes on along the minus strand of JAWZSL010000005.1, from coordinate 39,736,638 downwards.
CCAGGTAAGGTGAAAGAAACACATCTGCTTTTCTCATTTTTTTTTTTTTTTTTTAGTGATGGGTAACACACACATCTACACATGCAGAGACACACAGGGAGAGGGGCTGCACTCCTCCACAGCGAGCACACACTGCTGAAATGCTTTGTTCTGTTCTGCTGCAAATTTGAGCAGCATGTTTTGTGTTTGGTATTGTTGCAGGAGTAGGTTGCAGGTAGAAGATTTGCATGATTTGCATGATCTCACCAACAGATAAATAACTACATCATAAAAGGAGAAAAACAGGCATTATTGTTCTCAAGCTGGTTTATTTCTCTGGATGCTCCACAACAGTTTTTATTATTTTTTTTAAATATGCATGGGTTGTTGTTATGTTCCAGTGTGTTTTTATGAGGTAGCCAGTGCCTGTTTTTCCCTCTTTGACCATGACTTCCTGGATGTATCATGGGTACAATAACATGCTCCCTTGGCTTGGAGCCAGGCTGAGTTAGTTTGGGTGAGTGTTTACATGAAAAGGCAGAGATAAAGAAGGTGGTGAAAAAGGCTGAAGTGAATTAGCAGGTTTGTTTTAAGGCCGGTTGTGTTTGAAGCGTCCAGATGTTTCTGGTTTCTTGTGCACCTTGCATTGTATCTGTCACTCTACAGTGGAGCTGCAGCGATGAGTCGATTAATCAATTAGTTGTCAGTGATGAGGCCAGCTATTTTGATTATGGATGAATCATTTTGACTAATTTTTGAAGAAAAAATGTCCAAATTCTCTGATTTCAGTCTCTCAAATGTGATTTTTTTTCTGGTTTAAATCCTCTGTGCTTGTGGACAGGGTTGCAACTAATGCTTATTTTAATTATCAATAAATCTGCCTATTATTTTTGCGATTAGTCATTTATTCCGGGACCAATGCGACGTCTTCAAATTGCTTCTTTTGTCCAACCGGCAGTCCAAAACTCTTCATTTACTGTCATAAATGACAAAGAAAAGCAGCAAATCCTTACAATTAAAAGCTGGAGAAGTCAAATGTTTGACATTGACATGAAAAATGATTGAGACAATTAATCGATCAAAAGTAATTTTCTTTCAATCAACTAATCAATTATCTGACTGTTGGCTGCAGCTCTACTGGTGGATAAAACAAGACGTTTAAGGACTTTAGGAAACATCATCATTTTCTGACCTTTTATGGACCAAACAACTAATCGATTAAACGAGAAAATGATCAACAGATTAATTGATGATGAAAATAATCATTAGTTGCAACCTTCCTCTACAGATCTACAAAGTAAAGTGATGTAAATGAGGGTATTATTAATATCAATCTGTTCATTGATCCAAATCTTTAACCTGATAACTAATCAGGCACCTGTAGGGCACACTGATCAGTACATTACACAACATATAATCGGTCCTCCAGACCGTCTCTGAGTGTCTTTTGTTGGTGTGAGACAGTCTTTCAGTCCTCAGACTAATAATATCTCATCTTTTCATTGTTGTGTGCTGACATTTGTCTCCATGATGTCTGCTGCTCTTCTGTATTTAAGAGGCTTTAATTGGTGATCTCTATGAGACTCTTAATTAGTGCTTTATGGGGATGTGGGGGTTAGAGTTTCCCAGTCTGGGATCAATAAAGCACAATCTGTCTGAGGCACAATAACACCATGATAAACAGTCCATGTTACAATATCGTAATATTAAAAAGAAAAAAGAAAAATGATGACTTTAAAACATGCATTTCGAAAAACAGCATTTTTTGTTCATATTACTTTAAAGTGCAGCTGCTTTTCTTCTTTAATAAAATATAATAATAATAATAATAATAATAATCATCATAATTTAATAAAAGCAGCAGCCATGATCTAAGCATGTGCAGAAAAATTGGCAAGACTTGTATTTTGCAGTGAATGTTTGAATTATGTACAAAACAAACAATGCAGCGGTCTGGAGCAGCTCTTTTATAAAGTAAAATAAGAGTAATAAAATAATTTGCCGTGTAATATCACAGTAGATATTGTCACAGTTCAGTCCGGTATCAAGATACTTTTTAATCAGTATATTGTAATATTGTATATATTGTTTAGGGCTACATTTAAAAATTATATCCATTATCTGTCCATCATTGTCTTGATTAAGATAAAATAAGATAATCCTTTTTTAGTCCCACTGTGGGGAAATGTGCGGTGTTACAGCAGCAAAGTGGACAGCAAAATAAAAATAAACATTAGTAAATAATAGATATAATATAAATAAGAGGAAAAAATGAAAATTAATTGATTGTTTGGTCCATAAAATGTCATAAAATGGTGAAAATGTTGATCACTGTTTTAGGGTTGCAAATTTTGTGCATTTTCTTTAACTGATAGTCAAAAAAATTAACAATTTAATAACTGATTAATGATCAATAATTAAATCATAAGATACTAAATGCATTCCCCCTCATTTCAAGTTTAAGTTTCCTTATTCAACAAATGGCTCTGCCAGACAAAACGATGTCAGACTAGACTATTGATCGATTAACGATTATTATAAGATATTTTAATCAGTCAAATTCTTCACTGCGATTAATCGATTAATCAATAAGATCCCTACACTGTCTCTGAAAGCTCAAGGTGACGTCTTCAGATGTCTTGTTTCGTCCACGGTTCAGAGGTATTCAGTTTACTGTCATAGAGGAATGAAAAACAGACAATATTCATGTTTAATGAGCTGGACGCTTCTTAACAAGTTACTCAAACTGATTAATCAATTATTCAAACTAGTTGGCGATTCGTTTAATAGTTGAAAACTAATCGATCAGTCATTGCAGCTCTAATATATTCACATTTGAGAAACTAAAATCAGAGTATTTTGACTTTTTTCTTTAAAAAAAAGACTCAAAACAATCAATCGGTTATCAAAATAGTTGGTGATTACTTTCATAATTGAAAACTAATTGATCATCGCAGCTCTAATACTGTTACATCCCTGCACTCTACAGATAAAGTGATGTAAATAAGAACATTATTACTATTTAAAAACCTATTTATTGACCCATTTATCCTGATAATTCTGATCAGGCACCTGTAGCGCACACCTTACTGTCCATAACACAGCATGTAATTACTTTACTCATCTTGTCCTCACCGTCTCTGAGTGTCTTTTGTTTGTCTCAGACAGTCTTTGTCTCCTCAGACTAATAATATCTCATCTTTTCTTTGTTGTGAGCTGACATTTGTCTCTCGTGACGACTGCTGCTCTTCTGTATTTAAGAGGCTGTTAATTGATAATCTCTCAGATCCCTTCTGAGACTCTTAATTAGCGCTTTATTAAAGGCAGGTGCACCGCGGATCAACCGGTTAAAACCTGCGTATTGTACAGTATCTTTTCATCCGCTGGCGGCCTTCGTCGTCACCGATTTGTGTATTAATTAAAAAAAAACAAAAAAAATGCTTTCAATTTTCAGACATTATTGTTAATAGATATCAGCAGTCAAGCACTTAACTGAATCATTTCAATTAGTCAGGTTCGTCAAAAGGTGTATTGTGGTGTTTAATAACAGGCAATAAGTGTTTTCCCCTCTTCTGTGTCAAACCAATTTACATGCTGATAATAACGTGTCTGCCTCAGTTTTAAATAGTAAATTAAAACTGAACAAGCAGCTGGTTAATCGTCTAGTCAGTTATTGATTGACAGAAAATTTACTGGCAAATATTTTGATTTTTTAAAGTAATTTTTGTCTCATGGTCTGTAGGGTTGCTGCTTTTATATGTCTTGTTTTGAGTGTTGGTTTAAGACGTCACCTCAGGATTTTAGGAATTTAAAATGAGACATTTCACACTATTTTCTGTCAATTTATAGATTAAATGCTGAATCAGTCAATGGAGATAAAAATTAGGGATCAGGAATAGTATGTTTGATTTATTAGACACACAGATCTAAAACGAATGCAGTCTAATTAGTCTTAATGTGAAAGAAAAATTAATATCTTTGTTTTTTTGAGTGTTGCTCAAAACAAGCAATTGACGACATAATCTGAGGCTTGTAGGAGTTTATGACGAACATTTTACACTGTTTTCTGACATTTTATAGCTCAAAGGATTAATTAGTCAATGGAGACAGTGACTTAATTCCCAATTAAAGATAAATAAAAGTGTGTTTTTCACGATAAAAAGTTTCATTCCAGTCAGTATTGATGATTTATAGTCGCCTATTTTAGTAAATATCTGGAAAAAACTAACTTCCTTAATGTGAATTAACCACTTTATTTACTATGATGCACAACTATTATGTGTCTGCCACAATATTAAAATGTAATTTAAAGCTGAACGAGTAGCTGATTAATCGTCTAGTCAATAAGTTGATTTACAGACAATCTACTGACAAATATTTTATTTTATTATCTATATTAATATCTTTGGGTTTTTGGGATTTGGTTGAGCAATTGAAGACGCTGGGGGCTTTTAGGAATTACGATCGACATTTTACACTATTTTCTAACATTTTATTGATCAAATTATTAATCAATCAATGTGAACATTAACTGGTAGATTAGTTCATAATGAAATTAGCAATTAAACAAACGTGTATTTGGACCAAAACTAACGCAGTTTAATTAGGGCTGGGCGATATAGCTGAAAAATGAAAGGTTGAATTTGATTTTGAATTTAACCACTTTATTTTGAATTTAACTGCCTTAATGTCCAAGTCCAATGTCAGAGTTCAAAGTGATGTCTTAAATGAATTGTTTTGTCAGTTCATAACCAGTGATATTCAGTTTTAATAGAGAAAAGCAGGAAATCTCCATGTTTGAGAAGCTGAAATCAGCATTTTCTGCCTTTTACGTCGTCAAAATACGCCCTCAAACAGCACTTGTTTTTGCCACTAACAGGCTCAGATTGTTATTCTTTCGTGTCTGACAACATTATTAAAAGGATCCTGACAGAGGGAGACCTTTTTAATAAAGAGTAACGTACATTTTGTTTAATTAGAAATAGACTTTCATTGCTCTCGTCATAACCACCAGACTCCATTTACAAAAACAGCAATTTTATCATCACAAAACAAACTTGACAGAAACAAAACGTCTTGGTTTGTCTTTCCTCTGCTACAACAAACACCAGCTCTGGTTTGGTTGAAATGAATCCTGAATTCACCGAGTTAGATGTGAAAATATTCTGACTCTTCACGCCGTTTCTCTCCGCTGCAAACCAGAGCTGGTGACTGTTGGAACGGTTGAACAAAGAACCGAGACGTTTGTGGTGAGTTTTAGTTTCAACCCATTTCTGTCGACTTTGAATAAAGATGATGATGATGATGATGTGATTATGATGAAATCTGTTTTTGTAAACGGAGTCTGGTGGCGCATTTTTTCACTATTTTCTGACATTTTATAGACGTTGCAGCCTAAGATTAATCATAACAATTAACTTAAGTGTTTGTAATTATTTGGTAACAGCTAATAAATAAGTCATTTTGTTCTGGGGGCAGGTGAATTTATTGCTGTAATGAGCGGTATGATGCTGCTCTCAGCTGTTTGGGTTTGTTTACTGACACCGTTTGCTTTCTGACAGGCTGATCAGACCACCCAGACTCCGGCAGATCATTTTGTCAGAAACATTTCATGCAGTTTAGTGTCGGGAGAAAAAGTTCTAATTCAAAACAACTGTGACTGTGAAGGAGAACATGTTAAGTAGAAACTCTGGTGACATTCAGCCGTGTTATTTTTAGCTCAGGCGGCCGACGAGGGAGATGATATTTTCATTGTTTTGACACTGAAGTGGACCTGAATACTTTTTGTGAATTATGGCAGAAAAAGACCAAAATTGTGAGAGCTTCATCTGTTCATCCGCAGATTATTTTCCTCAATTAATGGATAAATCTTTGGCTACGGCTGCAACTAATGGTTATTTTTGTTATCGATTAATGCGTTGATTGTTTTCTCGATCAATCAATTAGTTGTTTGGTCTATAAAATGTCAGAAAATGGTGCAAAAATGTTCATTGTTTGTTTCCCAGAGCGCAGGATGACGTCCTCAAATGTCTTATTTTGTCCACGACTGAAAGATCTTCAGTTTACTGTCAGAGAGGAGGAAAGAAACCAGAAAATATTCACATTTAAGAAGCTGAAATTAGAGAATTTGAATTTTTTTTCTTAAAAATTGACTCAAACCAGTTAATCAGTTATCAGAATAGTTAACAGTTAATTTGATAATCCATTCATTGATTAATCGTTGCAGCTCTATCTTAGACTAAAAACCAAAAACTATTTTGATTAATGGATGGATTTTTTAAGAATTCTGAAAATAGTGAGAAATGTCATTATTCAGTTCACTCTAGAGCCCCATCGATTAATCAAATAGTTGATTATTAAATTAACTGGCAACTATTTTGATAATCAAATAATCTCCTGAGTAATTTTTTAAAGAAAAAATAATCAAATTTTTCTGATTTCAGCTTCTTAAATATGAATATTTTCTGGTTTCTTTTATCCTCTCTGAATGTAAACTGAAGATCTTTGAGTTGAGGACAAAACAAGACATTTGAGGACGTCACCTTGGACTCGGACCATTTTCTGACATTTTATAGACAAAAGAATAATCGATTAATCAATAAATGATCAACAGATTAAGCGACTATGAAACTAATCACCCTGTAACTTCTTAATTTAAGACAAGAAATAGCAGAAAATCCTCAAGTTTGAGAAACTAGAATCAGAGAATGATTCACATTTTGTCATGAAAAATAACTTAAATGATTAATCAGTTATTGAAATAGTTAAAATGTCCCATTGATTGACTAATCGACAAATCAGTTCAGCTCTAACTTCACATACAGTCGGGTAGTTTAATTAATAACAAAACATGAGAAGCTCTTCACATGTTTTTTATGCAAAATCATAAATGGTAAAGTAACTTGGGCTCCAACTAATGATTATTTTCATTATTGATATAATCAGCTGATTATTTTCTTGATTAATTGATTAGTTGTTCCGTCTATAAATTGGGAAATTGGGACATTTTTTTCTTGAAATACGACTCAAAACGACTGATTGATTCTAAAATAGTTGGTGATTAATTTAATAGTCGATTAGTAATTGATTTTTCGATTAATTGTTGCAGCTATGAGTAAAAAGTACAATATTTGCCTCTGGATTATTGTGGAGTAGAAGTATAAAGTAGCATCAAATGGAAATACCTCAGATTTCTACTTAAGCACAGTTCTTAATGAAATATTCTCTATTTTCAACCACTGGACGAGTGGATTTCATTACAAACAAAGTGATCTGAGTGTTTTTTTATTTACATGATCGTCTGCGTCCGCCTCAAGTTGTAGAAGAGAAAAGTCTGGCAGCTGATAAATGATGTAAAGTGTGTTTATTTTGGAGCAGAGGGAGCATTTAATCATCTTTACTGACGAGCTGCCAACTTCTCCTCCCCTCAAGCGATTCATACCTACTTCAACATTAGTGGCTGTTAGTCCAGACTTTAACTGATGATCAGGTTAATGGAATCTGATTGGAGCGTTTTTGGCTCCAGATGTGATCAGCAGCTTTGAACTAATCTGTGGAGACGACAGTCTGTTTGGATCAGTCTTTTAATTATAAAATATAAAGTTTCATTGTCTTTTGATAATTATTTAGCTGTAAAGGCGCTAGAGCTACGAAACTTTAACTCACTGTAATAGTGATAAAACAATATTATCCACCGTTAAAATCTGCTGTGGCTGATTGAATATAACTTACAGCAGAGACGGTAAACTTTATCACGGCATCGACAAAGAAACAAAGAAGAAGAAACCACTATAAGCTCATTAATTTGATTGGTTCTAATCTAAAATAAAGCAACGTACAGCTGGCAAAAATATGATTTAAATCTGGAACTGTCTGATCAGAAGACGAGCAAACAAAGTTATAAATCTCATCAGGACAAAGGTTTGTTACAGTCCTGTTGGCAACTAACATTTAGCTTCATGATCGATCAATCTGTTGATTATATTCTTATTTCATTTGATTTTTTTTTTTTAACTTTTTAATTAAAATGACCCGATTAATCAATTAGTTGATCAACAGAAAATTAATTAGCAACTTTTTTGATAATCAATTAAACATTTCAGTAATTTTTCAACCAAATGAATCAAACATTTACTCACTTTAATATCTCTGTAAACTGAATATCTTTGGGTTCTGGGGCTGTTCGTCAGGAAAAACAGGACATAGAGACGTCAGCTTTAACTTTGACTGGAGAAACTGGTCAGCTGATTAATCAGTAATGAAAATAATCTTTGGTTGAATAAATCAGTAGTTTGACTGCTGAACCTCCTTAGAAGTCTGAAACAGGAAGCATAACGTGCAAACAATTGTTTCAGTCAATTACTTTGATAATTGATTCATCGTTTGTAATTCTTTAAGCAAAAATACCAAATATTTGATGGCTGCACCTTCTCAAATATGAGAAAATGCTGCTTTTCTCTGTTTTTAAATAATTAGAAATGAGAACAAGACAGTTAAAGACGTCACCTTTGACTGTGAGAAATGTTTTCAGTGTTTCGACATTTCAAGAAAATAAAATTTTGCAGATTAATAAATAAAGTTTGTACACATAAATGTGCAAACAATTATTTCATGGTATTATGTAGATCTGTATTTACTGTTTACTGTTCATATCTGATTAGTCATTTGTCATTTTTGCCAAACACTTATGACGGTTCCAGGTTCAAATGTGAGAATTTGCTGCTTTTCTTTGTTGCACTACATTATAATAAATTGATTGATTTTGGATTTTGTGCTGTAAGTCGCACAAAACTCGATGAAATCACCTCGATCTCAAAGTCGTGTTTGACATTTTTAAAATGGTTTGTCAGAGTTTAGCATTAATGTTTTTACAGAAATCTACTTGCCTGAAGTCAGATTTACTTGCTCCTGTGCAAGTTGTTTATAAAAAGGACTGAAGTTGTCTGTGAAGGTTCTCAGTCATCCAGGTCATGGTATTCGTAGCAAAGTTTGTCGTAGGCAACTGGACTTGATAGAGTTCTTGAAATCAAGAACTTCAAGAACTCTATCAAGTCCAGTTGCCTACGACAAACTTTGCTACGAAGGACTGAAGTTAATTGTCATGTTAAATCTATAAAATATCAGAAAATGGTGAACAGTGTCCATCCAGGTTCAGTCCACAGTCACGTCTTTAAATGTCTCGTTTTGTCGTTTTTTTCTAAAATCTAAAGATATCCATGATAATAAAGAAAGAAAAACACGAAAATTCATGATTTGAGAAGCTGAAAACAGCATGTTCTGCCATTTTTGCATGAAAAATTAAAAGATTATGAAAATAGTTTAACTTTTTTTTATATAGTACTTGCCCATTCAGGAAAGTGAGTTGTCAGATTCACTTGCCCAACATGGCATTTTACTTGCCCCAGGAAAACCTTATTGTTAATCCTTGTTTATAGACCAAACGTGTAGGCCAAACGAATTGATTCATTTAGAAAGTGATCAGCAGTTTGAATGCTAATGAAAATAATCCTTTGAAATCCACTGAATTCTTTGAAAAGGGCGACTGATGCAGGAAGTTTAAATGTACACTATGTTTTGAATATTTTCACAGGTTTACCTTCCTATCAGACAGCCTTGTCAGACAAGAACCCACCGTCATGTAGGCTGAGCCGAGTATCGTTCTCTTCACACCAACCAGACTCTTCCAGGAAGGGGGTTAAGCAGTGTACTGCTGCAGACGGGGTCAGCAGCCAAAGTTTTAAGGTCCACCTAAAGAATCTGCATCAGTTTAAGGGTGTACAATAATTAGAATATTTTCACTGCTTTACCTTTGCATTAGACAGCCTTTTCTGATGAGAAATCGCTCTTATATAAGCCAGATAAATTCTCTTCCCACAGCAACCAAACTCCATTGGCAAAAACTAATAATTTTACATCACAGAAAATGGCTGTTACTGGTCAACTGTTGCCTTGAACGGTTACTTTGTTTGTGTTATTGTGTGACTTTGGTGAATCCGAACAAACTTGTTAAAACACCAAAGTCCCACTATAACAAAAACAAATAAACTGATCGAGGCAGCGGTAGACCAGCAACTCAAGGTAAAAATGACTGTTTTTGCCAATGGAGTTTGGTTGCTTTGGAGAGAGTGATATTTGGCTTAAATAACAGCAATTTCCCATCAGAAAAGTCTGTTTGACAGGAAGATAAAGCAGTGAAAATATTCTAAATATAGTGTACACTAACGTGGACCTTTTAATTAAGTGGCTAAAATACATTTTGCTGCTGACCCTGTCAGCAGCAGCTCATTGCTTAGCTTCCTACACCGGTACTCCTGCTGCTTCTCCAGAGTGAGGACGTGCTCCTCATGCAACCCCACTTCAAAAAATCCAAACTGTCCCTTTAAAACAGGGCGGCTCTTTTATGTTTTAATATTTTGTCAAATAAAATGTGCAGCATAGCCCTCTTCTACAGTTCCTCTAAATTCTTTTGAGTCTTCCTTGGCTAGAAAATGGAAAATGTAATAGTTGCGGCTCCAGACAGATTATTTTTTTTCTTTATTTGGCCAAAAACAGCTCTTATGGGAGTAATAGTTGCAGACCCCTGCTTTAAAACATGAAACCATCTTGATAAACTTGGAGTACAACTTCTCTATTTCATCAGCTTTTGGACAGATGGGTCCAAACAAAACAACACGGCGGTTTGGAGGGTCAGCTGAGGGCTGATCAAGTGCCTGCGGTGTTTTTGGCCGATGGCAGGAGCAGAGAGGTCAGAGGGAAAACGATGAGGAAGAGAAAAGACAGCGAGGTGGAGTCGCTGGTAAAGAAAAAGGTCAGGAAGTTGAGGTCAAAAGAGGCAACGAGAGTGTGAGAGAACAGCGTGTCTCAATCATTCCACAGCAGGTACACTCTGTGCTGCCTGTGTTCAATTTCAACATCTGATAGAGACAGACATCTTACATGCCCCCCCCTCCTTCCTCCTCTTTGTGTGGTTTAGCTGCTGTGTGCTGCGCTGTGATGGAAGTTACAAGGTGCCGTCTGGAGGCTGCCGATGCCTTTTGATAGGAGGGAAATCAGGTACAACGGTCATGTGATCTGAGCAAACCCCCCTCCTCGCCTCCTTCTACACAAGATGTGGGGTGTCTGACCCAAATCTGCTAAGTGCAAAAAGGAAACCAAAGAGAAGAAATGATGAGGAAGGGGGGGAGGAGGAGGATGTTCAAGGCTCTGATGTTGGAAAATTAGCATGTCAGTTGGAAACCGTCAGATAAAGAAAATCATTAGCGGGAGGTGGGAGGAGAGGAGCGGCGGTGCAGCGGTGGGGATGAGGAATGTGCAGAAAATAGTGAAAACATCTGGTGTCGAAGGAGGGAAAGTGGCAGATAAACATGCAGGGGTGTTATTAAATGAACCAAATCGAACAAAAAGATGATTCCTCTCAGCGGCGAACAAGTGTTAGCGAGCGGCTGATTGTACGTCGGTGTGCTGCTGAGAGGAGAGTCTGCCTCCTCACATCTCTGTTCTCTTAAATTCCTTTTGAAATCAGCAAGCTAAATTTAGCTTCCAGCACCCCTCCCCCTCCTCTGAGAGGTATCAGAGCTACAGCAGTCAGTGATAGGCTAACGTTTTGATGTGCACAGTCCACACACACACACCACACACACACACACACACACACACAGATTAAAGTGAGTGGCTCTGAGTGGGAGGGTACTGTGTCTTTGTGCACACAGTGTGGGCTTTAGTGATGATAAATTGTTGCTGTGCAGCAAATGAGCTCTGAGCAGGAACCGTCTTTTTATGTGTGTGTGTGTCTTTATCCCTCGCAGGGCTGCCTCTTGAGGACAGTGGGGGCTCTCTAATGATCCCCCCGTTCATCCGATGAACCCCCTCAACTCCATGAAACCCTCCCTGCCTCCCAATCCACAAAGGTACACACACACACACAGCACGCCGTAGTGGCATTAAGCTGGGTGTCCTCAGGTGAACCTCGTGACACCTCACCTGCTTTGCCCAGTGGCGTATTTGTTATGTTTTGTTATGTTTGCCTCCCCCGGGGGGCCTGTATCACAGAGTCAGGCTCTCTTTGGGTTACCTGGTTTCACTGAGCCGCAGCTTCACGTTTCCATCCACATCAGAGTCCTGCACTTTTTTACAAGCAGCAAAGCCACGGACAGCTTTATTCTCACGGTCTCTGAGTGCAACAGAGTCCTCCTAAAGTTCTCCTGAAGATTTGGGCTGAACGATTTTGAAGAAATATCTTAATTTCAGTTATTTTCTGCTCTTGCAAGTAGGACATGACTTGTGATATTAAAGAAAAGGATAATTTTTACGTCATTCTTCTCATTTGCATTGGAAAACACATGAAAATGATTGTGGTGTGTTATTGTTTGTACTAAACAAAGATGTTTTCTGAAGTCTAGAGAATCATGTGTTGGCCAGAACACCTCTGCAGCACCACAATATTTAATTTCAAATGGTATTGTGACACACATTTTGCCTTTAACAAATATTGCAATATTGAAAATTGCAATTGCTGATAATATATTGTCCACTATTTAGTCTCTGCTGGCTGTTTTAGTCTTTATGTCATCAGTTTTAGCCGGTAGTTCACCTACATTACTGTCGGATCAAACAGTGACGTCTTGTTGTTTGGCAGGATGTCGGGTCAAAGGTTGTATCGTAGACTTTATAGGAAGAAAACACATTATTATATTAAATGTGTATTATTATTGTTCTGACCTGCTGCGAGGGCTGAACATTTAATCTGAATTTTACAGAAATCATAATATGGTCTGCTGCGATTTTCAAATCGCAGGATGCACAAAAGACGAAGACGAGATGTGAGTCAAAATACCATTTAAAATTAAATATTGTGGTTTGCTGCAGAGGCGTCCTGGCCATCACATGATTCTCTACACTTCAGAAAACATCTTTGTTTAGTTCAGATCCCTGAAAAAACATAACACACCAAAATCGTTTTCAGGTGTTTTTCAATGAAACTGAGAATAATGATGTAAAAATGATCATAAAGCATTTCCAGTATCAGTGAAAATAATCGCATTTAGATATTTCCTCAAAATCCCTACGTCCAAATCAAGTGCTGCACTTTACAGCGATAAGTCGCTGACTGAGTGCAACAAAATCCTCCCAAACATCCTACTCAGCCTCCGATGATACGTTTTCCGTGATTTAGTACGATTTAGTCTCCTCCGCTGGCTGTTTTAGCCTTTAAGTCATCAGTTTTATTCAGCAGTGAGCCTACGTTACAGTCGGGTCAAACCGTGACGTTGTTTGGGCAGGTTGTGGGTCAAAGGTTGTGTCATAGACTTTCAGCATAAATAATATAAATTACATAAATGTTAGAAATTATATTCATTTCTGATTTCTCCAGGGAAAAAAAACATATTGTATTATATGTGTTATATTATAGTTCTTACCTGCTGCCCACCTGCAGTTAGTTTATGTTTACCTGTGTCCGCACCTGTGAATTTATATAAATATATGTTTTAACAACAAAGACCAAAGTTAATTGTCATGTTTAATCTAGGGCTCCAATGTCTATAAAATGTCAGAAAATAGTGAAAAATGTCCATCACGGTTCCTCAGAGTGCAAGTTGAGATCTTTAAATGTCTCGTTTTGTCAGTCCAAACCCAAATATATTCAGTTTAATATGATAATAAATGGAGAAAAGCAGAAAATCTCCATGTTTGAGTCTGAAAATGCTTTTTTGCATTAAAAATGACTATAACAAGACATCATCCATCATTAATCAAAACAGTTCAATAGTTTAATTCTTTGTTTTGCTTGATTTACTTGCCTGACGCAGCATTTTACTTGTTCCAGTCCTTATTTTTGAGTCCTGCTAAGAGAGAACGGCAGCGTTCCCTTTTTTAATTCTACTAGGAACAGAAAATAAGAATTAAAAATAATATGAATATATAAATTATAATATGGACGGTTCAGAATTTAAGGTCTGTCTGTTCTGAATTATGTGTCCGCAGTGAAACATGGTGGCCGATGATATCGTAGTTGGACACGTTAACATCAGACTGCAGAAAAGACACACTGCTGCCTAATTGGTTTGACTAAGTGGGGACGTTTTATAAGAAAATAATCAACGGACATGGAGACGTAGTGCGTTCACCAGCAGCAACAGCTTCTTTTTATTTGCTCTCTCACATGTCAAAAAACGGAACTTGGCTAACAACTCCTGCCTCGTGGCAACTTAAATACAGAGGCTGTTAAATCACAGTGTCACGATGGCAGAGGATGATTTAACCACAACCTGTTAACTACTGCTGCAGTGATTAAACAAGCAGCCATGAGGGGAATCGGACCGTGGAACTGCTCCGAACAAAATTTCAGTCTGGCAGAAATCCCTCAGAGCGTCACAAGTGACATCACTGATCATTCGGGCAATTAATCAGGCATCGTGACCTCACCTCAACCCGCACATAAAACAAAACCCGAACATCTCGATTCTAAAGTTAGTCGGCAGTTAACAATTCAGGGTGAGATCACTTGATGGTGAGACGACGAGCTGACGTCATTAAAAGAGCTCCAGTCGAAACTCGAATTATGGAAAACTTTGTGGAAAACGTGATAAATTCATGTATTAATGTGAGGAAGGTCACAGCCTCCTCATCGCTCCACACAGATCTGATGGTTTCAGCTCTTCACTGGAAACATGTCACATGTTTCATTCATTTATTGACCAAGTCTGTTTCCATTGAACTTAGTTTTATGGTTTTTATGGTCAACTTTTCCACCTCAGCCTCGCTCACAAAGTTCTGACAGGTGCGAAAATTGAAAATGTGCATAAAAACAGGTGGATAGAAACTTTGATACTTCAGATGCTGGTATCCAGGGGTGGAAGTAACTAATTACAAATACTCAAATTACTGTAATTAAGAAGTTTTTTGGGGTACTTGTACTTTTATGAGTAGATTTTCAATTCTGTACTTTTCCTTGTACCTGAGTTTGCATGTACTGATTCAATGTCCAAACCTTTCATCTGCATTTTTGTAGCTAATAAGGTTATTTAAACGCTGCAGCAGGCGCAGGTTTGGAATCAGGATCTTAACAATTATTCATTATTCCTGTGAGGAATTTCACCAGTTAAAAATGTATTAATCGATATTTAATCAATAGTCATGAAACTGAGATAATTGCACCTCGTTTATTGTATAAAGAAACTTAAAATGACACAAAAAAAACAAACAGAAAAAATGAAAATGAGGAAAAAGTTTAAAAAAAGAAGCGTTTTGTATCTTATAAATTCCTAATTAATCCTAATTAATTAATTAGTTGTTGGCGTTTACAACTATCAATTAAGGAAAGTAAAGTAGTACAAAATTTGTATTTTACACTGAAGGTTTGACTGAATGTTGCGGCTGATAATTTATTAAATATCAACGATTAAAAAGTAATTAATGCTTTAAGTAGTTTTTGACGAGGATGCTTTTTACTTTTAGTTAAGTAGTTTTCTAACACCAATACTTTTACTTGTAATTGAGTAATATGTTATTAATGTAACAGTACTTGTACTTGAGTACAGACATTCAGTACTTTCCATCACTGCTGGTAACTGATTATCATCTGGTTCAGTTAATTCTGTGTTTTCCAGTGTCGCTTCTAATAACATCATCAGAACCGTGAGTGGATTATTTAATACAACATGAAACAATAACTGCATGAAGAAGGTGATATTCAATGAAGTAAAATATACACAGTATAATCACATGTCAACTAGATTATGACACAAAGTGAAATTAGTTTAAATACTTTTATTTTTTACACTTTTTTGCATGAACACAGAACAGATGAGGGAAATCACAGCAGAATCAGTGAAAAGAGGAGAAAGAGAAAGGTACAGTTAAAATGCATATACATGGTTCAGACAAACATAATAAATAAAGTAAGATTTTTAAGAAGTCTGCATGGTTTTCCTGATATTTCTCTCCCTTCTCCTTGAAGAAATTGAGTTAATTATGTTAAAGCCAACGTCTTGTTATTGTTTTTGTTCTTGCAGGAGGGCTGAATGAATTGAATTGCACTTATTTTGACTGATATCGCAATTATGATATGATTTGCGATGTTTGAGGGAGTGATCATTTTAACATTATTACTCTCATTTTCATTGAAAAACATTTTAAAATGACTCAGCTGTGATTTTTTGCAGGGATCTGTTCCAAACAACGGCGTTCTCTTCAGTCTGAAGAACATGATGTGCAGGACAGGACATCCCTGCAGCACAATTATATTCAGATTAAAATGATATTTTTGACACACATTTTGCCTTTAACGAATATTGCAGAAGAACATTCAGTCGAATTTCAATTAATTGCTCAGCCCTGCTCGCAGCCGTAAAACTCTTCAGAAGTGTTGCTCTTCCTCAGACCTTCAGGAATATTTACAAGGTACAGAAAGGTAAAAGAGGAGTCAGAGTTCAGGTTCTTAACATATCAGCCTTAACACATGGGCAGGACCCAAAAATATCTGGATGATCTGCCGAAAAGGAGTAAAAAAAGTGACAAAAACAAAGAAATGATGGAACTTTAAATTGTAAATGGCGTTAATTCAAGAGTGCAGACGTGTTGGTGTCACCGATAAAAACTTGTGGTTGTAAAGAAACAAGAGAAAGAAGAAATAGTTCCTCTGCAGAGGGAAACAACTTTTCAAACCTGGCCAGAGTCTAAATGACTAATATGTATTAAAAGTTTTGGAAATGACCCAGTAGCTTGTGTGAATGTGTGTGACTTGTGCGTTTTTCACTTGTAAAACACCAAAGTCACACAATAACACAGCTAAACTAACCGATGGAGGCAGCGGTAAACCAGGAACTCCTGTGTTCTGTGAAGTAAAATTTGTCAAAGACGTCTGGTGGCTTTGAAGAGAGCGGTCTGACAGCTGTTTCTGGTTAAACTAAATGGTCTATCTGTTCCATAATGTTGTCAGACACTTAGAATAACTATCTGATCCTGTCAGTGGAAAAAAAAAAAAAACAGCACTTTCAGTGGGCGTACTTTGACGTTGCACAATTGCCCATAAGGGTTACACTGCAGCCTGTTCTGTGGCTGACGGCTGCAGCTGCCAGAAATTGTTGTCCCTATTAATCATTTGACAAAATAGTTGAATATTACTGTTGGTAGGACATGAGATGCGCCCGGCAGGGAAAAAGTGATATTCAGTGAGGTAAAATCTAGACGATATAATCTCGAATGTGATGCAAAGTGAAGTCTGCTTGTTTCTCCTTCCTGAAGGGAGAAGAAAACTAATAGTCTGTGCAAAAAAAAAAAAAAAAACAGGCCTGAGGAAAAGAAATTAATGAAACCATAAATTCAAAATGGCGTTAATTCAAGAGTGCAGACATGGGTGGTGTCACTACTGAAAACTTGTGGTTGTAAAGAAACAAGAGAAAGAAAGAAACGGTTCCCCTGCAGAGGAAAATTCCAGCATTTTTAAACAGGGGGCCTTTTTATTTTACATATGTTGGGTATTAAAAGTTTTGGAACTGGCCCAGTAGATTGTGTTGATGTGTAGTGACTTGTGCTTTTTTCACTTGTAAAAGACCAAAGTCACACAATAACATAAGTACAATTACTGTTTTTGTCAGTGGAGCCTTGTAGCTTTGATAAGAGCGATACAACTGGGGTCTCTGATGGAAGAAAAAGGATTTCACTATTTAACAAAAGGTCCATCTCTGTCAGGATCCTTTCCATAATGTTGTCACTCACTTAGAACAACAATTTAAGTCTGTAAGTCTTGATCTACTGGACAATCTCCAACATTTTTTGCACCCATTAGTCGTTTATACCCCAAAATATTTTTAAAAATTACCCTTTAAATAAAGAAAAAGCTGATGAATTCCATCAACCAGGGTTCAGTCAGCCTCAAATCCTTGATTACAAACTGTTACGGCAATCGACTGTCGAGTGTTCCTCTGTTCAGCCTTTTTGGAAGCATCTTGATTAGGCTTACTCAAGCCAAAACACTCTTTTAATTGAGTGCAGCCACAAAGCCTGTTGACTGCTCTGTTTCTTCTCCAGAAAGCAATGAAAGCGGGAGACGTGCTGCCAGCTCACTGACACGACAAGCAGCCTTTAGAGAATGTGGCTGATTGTAAAAAAGAAAGAAGGAAAGAACAAACAAGTAGCTCAGTTCGATCTTGTGTATTTTAGATAATGACATCTTAAGCTTGTGTTTCTTTGCACAAAAATTGAGCAAAATGGACATTAGAAAATGTTAAAAACCCACCGGTTGTGCTTGTAGAGATGCCACTGCAAAAATGTGCAAATGTGGTACGATAGTAATGCTGTTGTGGTCGTTTCCTGTCGAGGAAATGGTTTGAAAGGAGGAAGCAGAGGGTAACCTCAGCTGTTAGATGAATAAACCATGCATGGGTTAATCGTTAGCTCAAGATGGAAATGATATATTGATGAACTTTTATTCAATCCCGTCTCTGTGCTGCTACAGTGCAAATAAACCCTGACGAGGTGTTAATCAACACACGTTTGTTATTAATGAGGAAACAACAAAACATTGTGTGTGTGTGTGTGTGACACTGTGATGTAATTAATATGTGAATGAATGCTGCTCTCCTGAACCTCCCCGACCATCCCAGTAACTCGGCTTCATATCCTCCTGCAGCAGTGACGGCCCCTTCCTAAATGACCCAGTCTCCTGGCAACCAGGCACCAATCAGCACGCGGGATCTCTCTCTGTAGTAACCACAGTGTGGGGCGTGACCAATCCCACACACAGCCAGGTAACACATGTCTCAGCACCCGGGGACATCTTTTTTTTTGTTTTCTCCTCCTCCTGTTTTATGTGCTGCATTGAAACAAAACCAGTTAGAACAACTGCACATAAAAAAAGCTTTTATTTATTTATTTATTGTGTTATGTATGAAATCAATATGGTATTTATTTGCTACAGTGAAAGTACAGTTTGTATTTTAGTAGAAATTGAAAGAAAAGCTCTATTAATCACATTTCTAATGACTTAAAGCAGCTATAATCAATAGTTTTTATAATATTTCTATAAAGAATGTATCATTTGACATTGTGACAGTTTGGAAGGCGTCACTCTGAATGGATTTATCAGCTGAATCTGCAGCTTCTCTCAGCTTTATGGAGCTTTATGATGAGTTTCAGCTCATCGTTGTTTCAGTTCACTCTCACAGCTCTTTTTTTTTATTTTAATTCAGTTTTTTTATTTTTTCCGCTCTCTCACAGCTGTAATAAGTCATGTTTCTATCAGGACTGCACGGTAAATTGCAATATTATCGATATTGCAATATGGGCAAGTGCAATATCCAAATTGCAGACCCTAATAGCAATTTTTTTTAAAAAGGAAAACTGTGAGAAAACAGCTTTACAATGAAGAACCACAGTGCTGCAGAGACCTGACCTAAGAATCTTGTTCTCCAGATTACAGACCCCAACAAATATCACATCAGCACGATTTTTATTACTTTTTTTCAGTTAAAAATTAAAAAAATTATAATGCAAAAATGTTTATTCCTGCTAATTATGTCACATATAGCAATTTTAGTCAATATAATTATAATATGACATTTTTTTTAACCATATCCGAAAGCCCAAATTTTTTTCTAATTCTCAAGCGAATTTGAAGCAAACAGTGGAAAAAGTCAGAAGTTGGTGTGGTTATGGGAATAAACAGAGTAGAAGAAGGAGAGTTTGCAACCAGACAAAAAAAAATGTTGTTAGCCAAACACCAGTACCACCAAAATGACCAAAACGTTTCGTAGGTTCTCCTACGTGCCCTGTAAGAGACGAGGTGTTTGCTGTCTGCAGGCTCACCACTAGATGCAACTAAATCTTACACTGGTCCTCATCATGTTTGTTACAGTCAGAACTTACATGGAAAAGGTGTTGGATTCGATTCAATTGAGCGTGTTCACTCTTTTTTGAAAAAGGCAAAAATCACATTAAGGCTTTTTTTGGCTGCAGGTGTTTACCTGCTCTGCAGTAAACAGCTGACAGACAGTTAGAGACGAGCTGGTGAACATAGTGGAACATTTAGCAGCTGAAGAACCAGATATTTCCCTCAGACGGTGGTGGAGACCAAACACGGAGCTAAAAGAGAGACAATAGATGAACAATCATGTTGATCTACGACTGTTGGATGTGTTAATAAATTGCTTCCTAACAAGTTCAACATACAGTAACAACCTCGTACCTGATGTTTACAACATTAACGTCAGTGTTCACAGCTTGTTTGTGTTTCCCTCTAATGAGAGAAATAATCTGTCATTGCAAATTTAAGTGAGTATAAAAGTATTTATGGTTTTTTTTTCCGTTTGACTTAAACATAACATACACTTAAATCAAAGTGAACTCTGGAGGACTGGTTGTATGCAGAGTTTCTGACACAATAAGTCTGTAGAGTGCAGCATTAGTCATGATTAGAGCTGCAACGATCAATCGATGAATTGATTATTAATCCATTATTAATAGAAATGTCCAAATTCTCTGATTTCAGCTTCTCAAATGTGAATATTTTCTGGTTTCTTTAGTCCTCTAAGACAGTAAACTGAACGTCTTTTGAACATTTGAGGACGTCAGCGTGGAGTCTGGAAAACAGTGATCAATCATTTTTTCACCATTTTTTTGCCATCGATGATGAGATTGCAGCCCCAGTCATGATGGAGTTTTTCCTCTCCACTGCAAATCCATGTATAAACCTTATAGTTTAGCCTTATAATGTTATCTATAACTAAACTAAGTGGAGTTAAGATGCTTTAGAAGTCATGATTATTAATAATTTAAAAGATTTTTAATGTAAGTCCTCCAAGTTTAAACATAACTGAGACAAAACTAGAATTATCGCCCAAAGCTCTACAGCTTTATTAAAATCACAGAGGAAACACTGTTCTAAACGATGTGTTATTTAAATAAATCTCCATAGTTCAGACTGGGGGGAGTTCAAAGCCAACTATTTGCAGCTGCTGCGTTCTTGTAAGCTCGCACCACTTTTCTCACATTTTTCGACAACAAACGTAAAGACGGCTTTCTTAACAACCTTTTTTTTGTTTGTATTAAACAATGTTGGAATAAAGTGGCCAATAATTATGTTTTCTTTGACGTGTAACAGCTCCTCCATCACCTG
Source organism: Lutjanus argentimaculatus (assembly GCA_034769285.1). Classification (NCBI taxonomy): domain Eukaryota; kingdom Metazoa; phylum Chordata; class Actinopteri; order Lutjaniformes; family Lutjanidae; genus Lutjanus; species Lutjanus argentimaculatus. The sequence goes on along the minus strand of JAWZSL010000005.1, from coordinate 39,715,547 downwards.
CAGAATCTCCAGTATTTAGTTTGGTCTTATATTCTTAATAAAATGTGCAGTATTTCTTATTTGAGATATTTAAGAATCCTTACAAATAATTCTAATAATAAAAAGGAGGAATGAAAAATGTTCTCAATGGAGCGGATGTAGGCTAAATCCACGCATCAGCTGATGTGACTGATCTTCTAAAGTCAAAAATAAACACTTGAGATCTGCTCTGAAAGGTCACTCCTACACTTCACCGAGAGTGGGAGTGAGCTGCTGATAAATCTGTCTCATTCTTCACTTGAAGAAAAAAAACGTTTTTACTCCTCAGTTGGATCTTCAGAACATTTTTTTTCTCTCCTCACATCTTATTAAATATGGTCCCAGATCTCTCAGATGATGCATATTTGTTCCTGCTGATTAAGTGTAGGAGTAAAAGCATTTTATCGACTTTGTTATCCTGGGAAATATCTTCGTCAAACATTTGATTTAAAATACCAACAAGCTTCAAATAGTAAAAAGATTTATTAGAAGTGGAACATTTCTTGTTACTGACTTATTTAACTCATTTTAAAATTATTTTTCCTTATAATCTCTGTTGATTTAAGTTGATTCCAGTGTTCACATGGGTTGTGTAGTTTGGTATATGCAGACAGATATTTTTATTTTTATTATTTTTCACATTTGGATATAGCAGACTTTTAAATCCAATTATACAAATATAAAAGTGTTGCCTTTGTCTCTCTGGTGTCTTGTTCAGAAGTTATGTACGTTTTCAATTTTTGACAAAAATCCAAGATGGCCGCACAGTGGACCCTTGGAAACATATTTTGAGTCGTAACAAATTTGTCGCTGAAAACTTTGAGGATTACAAGAAACTAAGTTAGAAAATATATCAGTAGGGTCCACGGGGACCTGCTGAACTATATATTCAGACTGTATGTAAAAACAATTTATTGCAGGTTATTTGTCAAGTCAAGTCAAATTTATATAAAGAAATTCACAAATGACAAATTGATTCAAATAGTGAAATCAACAGCATTGTCCACAGTTTTGATTTTACATTTTATTAGGTCTGGCACAAATACTCTGAAGCAGTTATTCCCAAACACTGGAGATTTTTTTTTTGTGGGGGGGGCACCAAATAAATTAATCTGCAGATGAATCGATAATGAAAATACTTGTTAGTTGCAGCCCTAAACGAGTCTATACTTGGATTTAAAATTAACTTTTCTTTCAGGGAATTTCCTATTTTCTATACAGTTAGTACCAAATTACACACGTCTGTCTGTTGCCTGGGTCCAGACTAAACTAATAAAAGAATAAAAATGGAGTGTGATAACAATTCAGTATAATATCAGACAAGTCTTTTCAGGAAGCTTCCTGGATATTTTTTTAATCCCTCACGTTTATTTATAAGGTTTTACACAAAAATATTTATACCAACAAGATGTTATATAATCAATAATAACAATAATCAATGTACTACAAGTGAAAAGAAAAAAGAAAAAAAAGGAATGCAAATTAAAAATACTGGCAGATTGTGTAAAATATGACAAAGGGTAAAAACAAGAGAGACAAAGGGAAAATAAAGGATAAAATAAAATCAGATAATAAAAAGAAGAGACGAGAGAGACAGAGGAAAGAGAAAAAGACAAAATAAATTTTGTAAGTAAAATGAGCACTAAAAAAACGTCCTTCATTCAGTCATGAAGAGTAAAAGTCTGTCAGTCTTTTTGGATTTTGTTGATTTCAAACACAATCATCGATTCCATTCCAGAGAAGTTAGTCCCTCAAATGAAAACTTCATGTTTAGTCACAGTTTCACTTTCACTGTGACTCTCAGGACTCAGTCTGACTGTAAAGTGTCGTCTCTGATTGTTAATCACTGTCCCTCCCCCACCATCCTCCCTCTGATTCACTTTATTTCACCACATTATGGGTCATATGAGACTTCGATATGATGACACATCTCTCTATTTTCCCACGTAGGTGTTCGGCGCGCCCATGGGTCCGGGTGAGAGCTCTGGCGGTCACATGATGCCCGGCGGCAGCCCCGGTATGGGTCCCGGTATGGGCTCCCAGTTCATGGGCCAGCAGGCGTACGGGGAGGCGGTCTCTAAAGGTTACGGCCAGCCGGTCATGTACGGACGTCCCGGTGCAGCTTACAACCCGGCGTCGGCCTACGGTGGGAGGTAAACGGCTTTCCTGTGTCACTAAATGTCAGCTGCAGTGAAACTGAATCCAACTCTGAATTTTAGTTTCAGTATGACTGAACATGAATCCAACTCATCATGTTTTAAAGTTACAGGAAACGTGGTGGTCAGTTCACACTTAAGAAGCTCACAGAGATTAAAATGAACTCATTCAGCTTCATAATTCACATTTTTTAAATTTTGAACTAAGTTTACAGTCCCAAAAATGAACCACTTTGCAGTCATTCCTTTAAATTTAATTTGAAATAGAACTTATAATGACGTTATACTAAAATGTTTTCTGTTTTTATTTTATTTTAAAATGTAAAATTACTTTTAACTCAGTTCCAGTAAATAAAATCTAAGTAACATTATTAGACACTACAGCAGTAATTGATGTGTGTGCTTTTATTTGAGACATGTGGAGGTTATCAGTGGTTCAACTGCCCCCAACCACTGTAACTGCATGCAACAATTACATGAAATTTAATATTATAATCTTGTTCTTATTGGTAAAAATATGGAAATTGTATTACTAGTTAGTGCACAGATCTGTTTGTCGTATCAAAAGAAGTGTTTCAAGTAGTCTGTGAGTTATGAAGAGAAATTAAAAAAAGAAGTTACAATTACAAATATAAAATCATTATTTTGAGACCCAAGACATTATTTCAAGTGGGGAGTGGGCGTCATAGAGACAGATGTTTGGAGATGAGTGTATAACACAGCATAGTTTATTCACAGTCGCTGATTTATATCGTGTCAATATTTCTGTCCAGTTCTGCGCACAGTCTCTCTCTGCTGTGATCACACTCCTTCTTCCTTTCCTTCTTCCTTTCCTTTCCTTTCCTCTCCTTCCTTCCTCTCTCCTCTCCTCTCCTCTCCTCTCCCTCCCTCCTCTCCCTCCTCCCTCCTCTCCTCTCCTCTCCTCTCCCTCTCCTCCTCCTCCTCCTCCTCTCCTCTCCTCTCCTCTCCTCTCTCCTCCCTCCCCCCCCCTCCTCTCCTCCTCTCCCCCCTCCTCCCTCCTCTCCTCCTCTCCTCTCTCCTCCCCTCCTTCCCTCCCTCCTCTCCTCTCCTCTCCTCTCCTCTCCTCCCTCTCTCTCCTCCCTCCTCTCCCTCCTCTCCTCTCCTCTCCTCTCCTCTCCTCCTCTCCCTCTCTCCCTCCTCCTCTCCTCCTCTCCCTCCTCTTCTCTCCCCTCTCTCCCCTCCTCTCCTCTCCTCTCCTCTCCCCTCCTCTCCTCTCCTCTCCTCTCTTCTCTCCCTCTCCTCTCCTCTCCTCTCCTCTCCTCTTCTCTCCCTCTCTCCCTCCCTCCTCTCCTTCCTCTCCTCTCCTTCCTCTCCTCTCCTCTCCCTCTCCTCCCCTCCCTCTCCTGTCAGGTTACAGGTGCACTTTATAACCTCAGTACCAGGTGCTAGATGTCTGATCACTGTGATCTAACTTTGTTGTCAGCTGAACAGAATCAAATAACGATCTCATCTTCATCTCGTCGGCAAAATGAACAGAGATTTCTTCTTAATCTTTGTTGTCTGTATTTTTTCGTTTACCTTGTTGTCACACTTTTGTCAGGAAATATTTTTTAATTAACAAAACAGATCAGTTGTTTCCTGTTGTGAAATTCGATCGCAGCAGTCACCAGCTGTGCTGTCAGATCGAATAAATTGACATTTAAAATCAGCGATGATGACAGAAGGTGAAGAACAACAAAACACAGTCAGATTGTTTTAATAAAGATAATAAACTTCAAATAAAGAAACAACATGGGAGCTATTTACACCAGTTGATGTCATTCAGAAGAGCTGACAAACATAATTAACACCTATTTAGCAAAAAACTAATCACAGTCTTGAGTTTCCTGTTCTTTTAACACCGAGCAGTTTGTGTCAGGACGTTATTTCTCTGCCTGCTGTTGATGCTTCTTAAATGACTTTGATAATTCAGCAGTGTTTCTTTTTTTAATGCTATTTCTGCCCGGTTTTACATCACCATATGTCAGCGTGGCTGCTCTCACCCACTGCTCTGACTCATGCTCATGACGAAAACCTCACACACTCACACACACACACACACTCCGCTGCCCACTCATCTCCCCGTCTTCCCCCTGCAGTTACTCTGGTAACAGTGGAGGTGCCGGTCTGGGCGTTCGTCCTCCCTCAGACTTCACTCAGGCTGCCGCTGCCGCTGTTGCCGCCGCCGCTGCCACAGCAACTGCCACTGCTACGGCAACTGTTGCAGCAATACAGGAGAAACAGAACCAGGAGCTGAGCTATGGACAGGTAAATGTCTCTGCCAGGTACACGTGGCCATCTGTACTGGAAACAGCAGCATCTTTTAACCCGTCCAGAGTCGTTTCATTTATTTCTTTTGGCTGAAAACTGGATCCATGTCACTTTTCTACGGATTAAGATGTTTGAGACCTTTTGTTTGTTGTTTAGTTAACATCATGAGACCAGGATGTCTTCAGTTTCACTCCCAGTCACAGTGCTTATAAAGCCACTCGGAGCAAAATTTGGTCTTAAATACATCAAATAGACATAGTATTTCTCTAGTTCTTAGAATAAAAAAGCCCAACTGCATTAACCAAAGGATCAAAACCTGAAAAAAAGGGCTTTAAAGTTACTTCACTGGCCAGATTTTGTAGTTACTGCAAGTTTTAAGCTGCTTTTTCTCTAAAACAAAGCAAACTTGAACTTGTTACGAGATAAAACGTATATCAAGAAGTTCATTTTTAGTTATAACTGAATTTTGCCCAAAATTGTAGTTACTGCTGGTAGATGGCTGATGTCAGCTGGGAGTGACCTGCAGAGGTACCAGTCGCACACTTTCCATATTCTGGAAATGAGTTAATTAAAAGATTTAAAGTCCGTCCCGCTGCACAAACTCAAGACACAACATGAAAAAGTTTATCACGTCTCATATGGAAAAGAAGCAGAAAAAACGTTCCCGTTGCCTCCGACAGTAAATGTTTATGTTTTATATGTATTTTAAGTCTTATGCATCTTTCTCACACAACATGATTTTATGAATCAAGTGATGTGACTCAAGTAAACATATTGTTTGTTGTTTATAAGTAAAGTGCACAGGCACACACACATCTACCAGGTGCAGCATTTATAGGTTAAATATTTCAACATGTCTCAGCGATTAAAGACGTATCTTTTTATATATGAGTATATAATATTAAACGTGTTTTTTGTTTGTTTGTTTTTTTTCTGTTTTTATGTTTCATGTAGAGCTGGGTAACAAAAAGCTATCAAGAAATCTCTTATTATTCGATACCAAAGGAGTAAATCTCCGAGTTGTGGTTTATTTTTTATGTTGTAAAACTGCTTTGAGTGAAAAAATACTAAGGTGCTGAAACCTGGTTAGGACCCCCAAGTTTGTGTTAGAGGGGATGAGGGGTGTAACAATAATTAAAAATAACCGGGGGGAAAAACTGAGACAAAAGTATAAACAAAGATTCTTTTTATTAAAGAATTAAGTGCAAAATTAAGCAAACTTCAACGTAAGTAAAGAAAATATAAAAGGTTAACTTCACGTACTGAATCAAACCACATAACACAAAAGACAACGTGTGTCTTTGCTGGCCAAGGCGGCTAGTAAAACTCATAAACACAGGGAGGCTCAACAGGGAGGCTAGCGAGACTCAGAATACACAAAAGACAACAAGTGACTTTGCTAGCTGGGAAGCAAGCAAGACAACTGACACACAAAACACAACGAGCGGTCCAGCCCACCCCGTAGAACCCGGGACACAGGAGAGCACAGGAACACACACACTGTGGCACGTAACAAACATGAGAAGTTCAACCACAGTTATGGTAAACAGATCTATATTTTTATGTCATGAGACTGCGTCAAGTGTGAAAAAAGGAGATAAAAAATGAACCTAAAGATTTGTACCATCATAGTATCACTACTGGTACATATATCAAACTTTTCTGAATGATTTCATGAAACTTAATCCAAATAACATATTGATATTGTCAAAATAATGAGAGAATGTTGTTACACGCATGCTTCAAACATACATAATGTTGGATACAATAATGATGCGTAGTCCTGCTCATGATGAGGCCTGATCATTATTGTACAACACAGAAAAATCACATTTAAACTTTGCTAAAAGTTACTTTTAGTTGATTTACAGAAAGCCTCTGAGTCTAACTGTTTACTGAGAGTTTATTGACTCATTAGTCAAAGTTTAAGTTGAAGTCTTTGGACCTTTTCTGACACTTTTTTGACACACTGGCTGGTTTAGAGTTGTGATGTTTCAGGGCTGTGGGAGGGATGCGGTGCAGAAGCTGGTTTTCTGTTCTGCTGCTTACACAGACTCGTGACACATGTCTCTTATTAACAGCAGAGACATCACATCATTTGACGCTCGCAGTCGCCAAACTAGTTTCTCAGAAGTTGAGTCTCTGCAGAAGGTTGATAAAAAGCTTTGTGTTTTATAACTTTTTCCTGTCTGTCACACTGTTCACTCTCTGCCAACCTCCCTGTGCTCTCCACACTCTGTTTTCACTCCTGCTGTCGTACTTCCCTTTCCCTCCCAGATGGGTGGAGCATCCTCCTACAGCACCCAGTTCCTGTCTCACTCTGGCCCCCGCGGCCCTCCGCCGGGGATGGTCTCTTCCAGGCCCGGACCTCCGCCCACCGCCGGAGGCCTGTATCCTTCTCACCCCGCCCAGACTCAGAAGATGCCCCAGCACGGAGGGTATCCGGGTGGACAGCAGGGGCTCAAACGCCCTTTTCATTCAGAGGTCAGTGCAAAAAAATCTGTGATTATTTTCTTATATTTTTTCCTGATTTTACATAAATTTTGCAGCCTCAAGAACTCAAATGGTTGTATAAATTAATTTAAAAAATTAATATTCTATGTCTGTCAAAAAGAAAGAAATCAAACTAAATCCTTAACTTTGATAAAGTGATTTATTGGACTAAATGAATTAGTCTTTTTTATTAAATAAACTTAAATAAACCGGCCTGATGGACAAATGCTATGAGACTATAAACTGCAGCATCGCTCTCACGCAGACTGTTCACAGTTTGTGGTCTGCTCTGCTCACTGCTCCATTTTTTGGGGGGCTGAATGTGGAGCGTTTTTGTTGAATGGAAGGAAAAGAAATGAGAATCAAACAGACAAGAGGTTCAACACACAGCAACAGTCTGTATTTGTCAACAGAGAGATTAGGTGAGTCAGTGTTTTGCGGTGTTGTAACAGCTTTTCTTCTATTTTTACCTGCTCCTTCAGCTGGTTTCTATGGCTTGTATTTCACAATAAACTCTTACGTGTCCAAACAGTTGAGTAACTCTCCCTGTCTTGTTTTTTTGTTCTCCAGGGTTTTCCAGTGCAGCAGTACGGTTCTGGTGGGATGTCGGGGTACCCTAACCAGCCTCTGCAGTACCCCGCCGGCCCACAGCAGCGATGCGCCCCCTCTCCCTCTTACCCCTCCAGTCGGATGCCCCTGATGGGGCAGTACTCCTCTGGATCACACAACCCAGCACAGTTCCCTCCTGGAGCCGGTCAGCCCAATCCTCCACAGTACTATAAGGTAATCAATTACACTGCTTTTAAACAAATCAGACTCTCGATGCAGGGGTTGGGCAATCTGGACAAAAAATAAAATCACAATCATGATGATCTAAATTGCGACCCTTTTTCTCAATGTCATTTGCACCATTAAAACACAATATTGCATAAAAGATACAACACAGGTTTCAAAATGGTGATTAAAACCTGAGTTTCTATTTTTTTTATTAAAGTAGCGTGGATCCACTCAATGAGGTTGCTACAACAAAATATAAAAACAGGTGTTTTAGGTCTGTGTTGGAACAGAGTGAATGAGTGGACTGCGTGTGAATGTGCAGTGCATCAACACTTGAAACAAAATAAAAAAAAGTAAGTATATGCATATTTTTTTCAGTGCATGTGTTAAAATCTGCAGTCAGTGGATCCAAAGTCTTCGAAAAAGCTTTGATTTTTGTTTAATATCAAAAAGAAAGAGAAACAAACTCAGTCTTGCTTGCAAGCGGTTAAAAAAAAACGATTTCTTTGCAGTTTCCTCACACACCTGTGACTGTTTCTATTGATGACAACTGCACGATGATTGCGTCTTTTAAAGGTCAAACTGTGATCCTACAGCAAGAATGATATAAATAAGAATATCAGTTGTACAGTATAAACGCTGTGTACAGAATTATTGTACTGTGAAGTCTTTAGTGCACAGTTGGAAATCTAAATGATAAATAAATAGCGGGTTGTAGCTGCAGACTGAGGTGAAACAAGTCCAAGGGCAGACTATTGACTGTCTGACACTGTGAGGGAGGAGTTGAAAACTTTGACGGCCACGGGCAGGAGTGACCTCCTGTGACGCTCTGTGGTGTTTCTCAGTGGAATGAGTCTCGCGCCGAATGCACTTGCATCATGGAGTGGGTGGCCTCGTGCATGGATGCTCAACTTGCGGCCCGCGGGCCAAATCCGCCCCCTAGAGCTGACCTGCACAGGGCCGCTGCTGTCGAATCGGCCGCTTGGTAAAGATGAGTGAAGACAGTAAACATGTGAAGGTCAACAGTGAAAACAGACAAAACAGTGAAAAATGGACAGATGAATTTGACTTTATTCTGTCACCTTATATCAGTCCTAAACCACCGTGTTTAATCTGCCAAGTGACGTTTGCTGTACGCAACATCAGGTGCCATGTGTTTGTTTATTAACTGGCTCCTGGTCTTTTGTCATCTTGCAAAAGTGGCCCCTGGGCAAAGTAGTTTCCCCGGACAAGTGGATCAGTTTATGGAGTCTGTCTGTGTCCACTAACCTCAGCCTGCAGCTCCAGCTGCCAATAATATTGTCAATAAAATTATTCCATAAAGATTCCCATCTGATTAGTGATGTTTAATCAAATTATTAAAGAAACCCCAAAGTGTGAGCAGTGTCATATAGGAACTACTTTCTTTCTGCAGCAGAATCTATCAGAACTACTTTAAAATCTACCAGAACTCCTTTCTTTCTCCTATAAAGAAAGCAGTTCCTACATGAAACTGCTCACAACAAGGTCTGCGCATTAAATTGAGTAACCGGGTCATGATTTTTGGAAAGTGACACTGGTTTTGAATTTTTCAAATGTATTTTTTGGAGCTTTGAGCACCACAAGCCGAGTGCCATTTAGTCCTATGATACTGGAGTGAAGATAGACTTCTCAGTGGCCAATATCTGCAAAACTTTGCAACTCACACCAAAACTATCAAAAAAATGTTAAAAAAGCACTACAGGCCAGAGGAAAAATGTGAACAGCAAAGAAAAAAGCAAAAATGTGACAGTGAGAAAATCAAGTCATCAAACACAATGATTTAATCTTGTGTTTGTTTCTAATTAAAGTTGTTGAGAACGTCCAGGCACACAGATTTATTTTCTTCAACACTGTTGAACTCCTGCTTGATGGATGATGAGCTGAGTGTCGTGTTTCCTGTCTGTGTTCTCCAGTCGGAACCGTTCAACGGTCAGGGCAGCCTGCCGTCTGGAGGAACAGGAGGATACAATGCCTTCACACAGGCTGCAGTCAGCGGGGTAAGTCTCATATTCACTCAGCTCTTATTTAATTCACTGATAACACATAGAAACAGACTTTATGATGATCAGGTTCTGCTGTTAAAACATTTGATGGGATTCTTGAGGAACTAAACACTCGTCGTCTTCTCCGTCGTCTCTCAGCCAGGTCGGGGTGGAGTGATGCCCGGATACCCCAGCTCTCCGATGGGAGGGAATCCCACGCCTCCGATGACGCCGGGGACGTCCGTACCTCCCTACCTGTCCCCAGGCCAGGACACAAAACCTCCCTACCTTCCACCGGACATCAAACCCAACATCAACACCCAGCAGCCCTCCACAGGTGAGACTCACTGCAGTGAACACACAGCAGGAAGTGCACTTTATTCTACACAAACACAAAAAAAATCAGTCTTCCCCATTAAACTGATTTATTTAACAGCATGTAAATGAAAACTGTGCTTTGTAACTGGGTGAGGGAATTACAGACACCTGATTTGCCCAGTACAACCTTCTAGGTGGGTCTGAGATTAAACCCTTGGAATATAAAAAGGTTCTCATAAGAACAGTATGGGTGGGTTCTAGTTTAGACCCCTGGAATATAAAAAGGATCTTCGTAGAACCCCCTCAGTGTCTCCTAGATAAATCCCTTGGAATATACAAAGGTTTTCAGTAGAGCCCCCTTGGTTTTCCTAGGATTTCTAAGAGTGTAGTTACTGGTTCTTTTCTTTCCAAAGGTTTGTGTTCCCCAGGGTAAAGTTCCTGCACTGGAACCTCCCTAAAAGCCATTTGTTCTTCCCCTTCCAGGTAACCCCAGCGATGACCTGCGTCTGACGTTCCCGGTACGAGACGGCGTGGTGTTGGAACCGTTCAGACTGGAGCACAACCTGGCCGTCAGTAACCACGCCTTCCAGCTGAGAGACTCTGTGTACAAAACACTCATGTTGAGGTAAGAAGACTTTACAATCACACTCTCTGGTCTCCTGTGGTTCCAGTTCTGTACAGAACGTGTTTAAAAAGAGAGAAAAAATATACAGATGAATAGGCTTGTGGCCCTGTTTTCCTCTCGTGTGTCCATGGGCACCTGAGGGGTGCAAGATTAATATTACAGGTCACATATTATTCGAGTCGAACGGCTGTAAAACGGTGGCTAAACCATTAATATGTTTCCTGGGACAAACTCGCTGTTCCTTAAATTCTTCACAATAAAAGTCCTGTGTTGTTTCGTTATTTGGAAGCTTTTATTATGAAGCAGCACAAACATGAAATGCTGTCATACAGGGTTTCATCAGCAACTTAACACGACTCCGACACAGCTGAAAGCGAATATGAAACTGTAAAATAAAGCAGATACCTGAAAGTACAAACAGCGACACAGGAGCGATACTTAAAGACTCTGTTAGAAGCTACAAAAGCACTGAGAGCTGAACACAAAGAGACTTTGAGGAACGTCTTCCTCTCTGCTCTCCTTGCACACACATGAGCCTGAGTGTTACAACAAGAAAAAGGCTACTGGTGAATCACAGCGGACAGTGGGAGCTGACCAATCAGAACAGATTGGGGTTTTCAGGAGGACGAAGACAGAGTGTTTCAGACAGAGGGTGAATAAAGGAGTTAAAAATTGTCCAGTATAAGAAAAACAATGTGTTTTATGAACATTAAAGACCATAAATCTAGTTTATTTGAACCCAAAAATAAAAATCTGAACCCAAAAATGAACATCTGTCTTATTTAAATGTTTACTGCATACTGCCATTAGAAACTTAGTACAATTATCTGATAATTAGCCTGATTATCCACTTCAGCAGTTAGAGTTAAACCTGCTCTCTCCAGGGAAAACATTCCGCGTAACTTAATTAAAAAATCCATACGCGGTCGTAAAAACAAAAGACAGAAGGCGTCACATGCCGACAGTCTTCTTGTCACTTCAGCATCAATATAATCCATAGAGATAAACTTTTGTGTTTTGGTACAAACTTTATATCACCTCAACTTTACCAGCCTCTGTTGATTTAAGTGTGAAAAGACGGTGAGAATGAGAAGTGAACTGTTCCAAAATTTAAGATTTCTCTCTAAAATACATGCAGATGTTTAAAAACAGCAGTTGTCGTAACAGCGAGGATGTAGAATCACGTTTGTTCCACTGCTCGTGTGTCAGAACTAATTAGAACACAAACTGATGAAACACTGAGCGAAACACATCAGTGTTAAAGCATAAAATCACTGCCACAAACCAAACATTACTCAAGTCACTTTAAGTAATATCATTCACTAATATCATAACTCCAGAATAAAGATAAATATTTGGTGATTACCATAAAAATAGTGTGTCATTGTTTGAAGAAGGGGCAGAGAGGACGACTCTCCCTCTGAAACATAATAAGCAGCTTCAGTGTGAACTCCAGTACACCTCTCCTCTCCCTGTTTCTGTTCCTGAGTGATTTTTTTTTAAAGCACCAGATGAGGAAAAACAAACGAGGAATGTTTGATAACCCCACCCAGTCCGTCTCTGATGGTTTGTGCTGTGTCGCCCCCTGCAGGCCTGATCTGGAGCTGCAGTTTAAGTGTTACCACCACGAGGACAGACAGATGAACACTAACTGGCCTGCATCTGTACAAGTACGTTTGTTGTTGAGTCTTTGACATGACATTCTTTAATAAATGGTCATTATTATGATTAATTTGGGCTTTTTTTTTTGGCCTTTATTTTTTTCTTGTGTTGAAAATATCATCACTTTTTCAAAGTTGAAATTGAAAAGTGAATTAATTGACTGTTAAACTTTAATGTGAAAATTATTTGCAGAATTTTTCAGTCACAACTGCTCAAGAAAATCAATAAGTTCATGTTGTATTTTTTTTATTCACCTGTTAATGTTGCAGACTGGATGAAAACATCAAAGTAAAAATAAGTGTACTTGTTGTCATTTGGCCTTTTGCAGTTCTAACATGATCGTGATTATTTGAGCTTACCATCATTATTTTGTACTTACGTTACAGTCAAGGGAATTTTAAATGTAAATAAGAACAAAACAAACAGAAATTTCATATTTTTCTGTCATATTTTCCACCATCTGAGGTTTGACTGGCGCCTCTTCTGCATTTTCTGGCTGTTAAACTTAATTTGTATTTTCTTTTGCAGATTTCTTTTTGTAAATTCTGATAAAAGTTGTGCTACATGTGGATGGAAACCTGACAAATGTTAGAAATGTCACAACAAATAGAGAGTAAATTAAGTTTCATTCAACTGAGTTGAGGCAAATAAACTGTTTACCTGAACACAAGGTTCCAGTGTCAGGGGATTTAACAGATCAAAATGTGCTCTAGAAATGTCAGTAATTGTGCCTCATTTGACATCGTTCTGTCTGGTGGAGCCATTTGTTGAATAACAAAACTTTAAAAGAGAAAAAAAAAAAAACAAGAAAAAAATGAAAATGAGAATAAAATAGTATAAATGTATAAATTATTAAATATTAATCGATTAATCAATTAACTATTGTTAGCTATTGCTGTAGTTTAAGGAGAAAGCACAAAATTTGCAGCAGTGATGTGGAATAAAAAACTTGGCTGTCTCGATCGTACTGTCGTTGGTCAGGGTTTAATTTTTCAGCTCATATGAGAACATGTTTCTTGCTTTCTGAAGCGATATGATGGCAGAGAGGTGCCAATAACAGGGCATAAAATTAACAGAAAAAGACAATACGATAGTTAATCACAACTGTCTTAGTTCAGTTTTGTTCTATTTTGCTCAATTTAAAAAATATTGGGTCTCATACGAGAACATATTCTTTTTTTTTCTTTCATTTTGTATCAAGTCAGATTCAACAAACTCTTAACTGCACAAACTTGTCAGCCAGGCATCGTCAGACTGAAACCTGTCAGTTCATTTTTGATTTTTAAAGGTCAGTGTCAACCAGTAGAGTCCTCTGGAGACGTTAAAACAGACACAGAGCGATCAAATGTGTGACGCAGCGATGAGTGACACATTAAATTCCAACTAGACAAGCCAAACTGCCAATAATCAGGCATAAAATTAACAGAAGAAGACAACACAATAGTTAATCACAGTTAGTTTAGTTTAGTTTTATTTTGCACAATTTTAAAAACAAAAATTGCAAAGATAACAAATGATATTAAGTGCAGGGAGAGAGAAAACCCAGGGGGCTTATTTGAAGCATTAAAATTTCATAAAGTTATTGAGAACACAAAATTAACAAACAGAAAATGATACAGTTTCAAACTAATAGTATTAATTCTGTCCCTTTTGTCTTCTCTGTCAGGTCAGCGTCAATGCGACTCCTCTGTGCATCGAACGAGGCGACAACAAAACCTCCCACAAGCCCCTGTACCTGAAGCAAGTGTGCCAGCCGGGACGTAACACCGTCCAGATCACAGTCACAGCCTGCTGCTGTGTAAGTCGCCCTGATAGCTTCACCACAATCCAACACCTTTACTCTATAAATCTCACATTAAACCCCGTTTTAAACACGTTTTTTTTCCCTCCTCTCTCTCCGTAGTCCCACCTGTTTGTGTTACAGTTGGTCCACCGGCCGTCTGTCCGGTCGGTCCTGCAGGGTCTGATGAAGAAGAGGCTCCTGCCGGCCGAACACTGCATCACGAAGAGTGAGTTTAAGATCCAGCTCACTTTTAATCTGAAATCATCGTGGTGGAAAAGCAGTGAAGTAATTCTGTCTTCATGTTTTTTTTTGCTTCAGTAAAGAGAAATTTCAGCAGCGGCACCATCCCCGGGACCCCCGGTCTGAACGGAGAGGACGGCGTCGAGCAGACGGCGATCAAAGTTTCCCTCAAATGCCCGATCACATTCAGACGAATCCAGCTGCCGGCCAGAGGTCATGACTGCCGACACATACAGGTGAGACCCACACACCCCACACACACACACACATGCACAAACATAAACCTGTAAATGTAAATGAATTCTCTCGTACTGATGTTTTTATCTTTGCAGTGTTTCGACCTGGAGTCCTACCTGCAACTGAACTGTGAAAGAGGGACGTGGAGATGTCCTGTGTGCAAGTACGTTCTGTGTCAGCATCTCATTTAACCTTTTAGAACCAAATGTTCTCAGCGAGAAACGTAACCAGCAGTTTGTTCCTGTCGTTCGCAGTAAAACAGCTCTGCTCGAGGGGCTCGAGGTCGACCAGTACATGCTCGGGATCCTGGTCTACATCCAGAAGTAAGTCTTTATATCTGGAAACCATGTGAATGAAATTATTTATGGTGGCATTTATCACTCTGTTTTATGGAAGCCTGTTTCTGCCAATATTATAGAAAAAAGATCCTGTAAGTCAAAATAATGAGAAACGTTCACAAAATAATGACTCAGTATCTAAATCAAGGACTTAGAACCTAAATCATTATTTTTAGAAAGTTTCAGATTATTTGAGACACTCAGTCATTATTCTGGGGACATTTCTCATTATTTTCAGATACCAAGTCAATATTTTGAGAAAATTCTTAATTTTTTGCATATCTAAGACATTATTTTGAGATACTAAGTCATTTTGAGAAAGTTTCTTGTTATTTTGAGGTACTGAATAATTATTTTGAGAAGGTTTCTCTTATTTTTAGATACTATGACATTATTTTTAAAAAGGTTTCTCATTATTTTGAGATACTCAAGTCTTTATTTTGGGGACGTTTCTCATCATTTTCAGATACCAAGTCAATATTTGAGAAATTTCTAATTATTTTGCAAATCTAAGTACTATTTTAAGATACTAAGTCATTTTGAGAAAGTTTCTTGTTATTTTGAGATATTAAATCATTATTTTGATATACTAAGACATTCTTTTTTAAAAGGTTTCTCATTATTTTGAGATATTTAGACATAATTTTGAGACAGTTTCTCGTTATTTTGAGGCACTAAATCATTATTTTGAGAAAGTTTAATTATTATAATTGCATTATTGCATTATTTTGAGATTTTCCTATAAACATTTTATTGTTTTATTGTTGTAATTTTATTCTTGAAGAAATGTATCATTATTTTTATTATTATTATTCCCTTTTTTGTTTTTTTGTTTCCTATATGTGTTGTTTTAATTTTGCTATGTGAAGCTCTTTGAGCTGCATGTGTATGAACGGTGCTTTATAAATAAAGCTAAGCTGAGATTCTAAGTCATTATTTTAAGATAAGATTATTTTAAGTCTTAATTTTAAGATATTTAATCATTATTTTGAGAAAGTTATAATTATAGTGACTGACAGGATGTGTTTTTTCTTTCATAACTTTGGCAGAAATGTTCTTCCTACTGTTTGATGTCCAGTAACTTTCTTTCGTTCAGTATTTTGACCCCGTCTGCGTCCTCCTTCCTCTCAGTTCGGACTACGAGGAGATCACCATAGACCCGGTGTGCGGCTGGAGGCCGGTTCCTGTCAAACCGGACCTGCACATAAAGGAGGAGCCCGACGGTCCGGTCCTGAAGCGCTGTCCGAACGGTCAGCCCAAGTCACATGGTCCTGCCTAACGTGATGGAAATGATCGCCGCCCTGGGCCCGGCGTCGTCCCCGTACCAGGGTCTGACTGCAGGAGGCAGGAACACCCCCGACTACAACAGGCCAGGTACAGTCAGGAACCTGTGGACAGGACAGGAGGAGGGAACACAGATACTGGGGACTTATGAACGTTTCTCCACTTGAGTTCAGTTTCATTCAAAAACGGTGCCAATATATATATTTTTTATCAGTAGTAAGTAAGTTTATCAATAAAGATAATTCGCTCGCTGTTACTTCTGTCTGTCTGGAAGAAATAGGTGTGACAGGGGAAAAGTTAGTCTGGAGTCCTGGTTCGACACACATAAAATCACCAAATAAGGCGACTCTCCTCGTCTCTGTTTGTAGGCAGGTTTCATTCACAAAAATGTCACTTTAGAGTAAAAACAAGAAGTTCACACTGCAGAGATTCAAGTCCTGCAGTTTGAAAACAGCAGACAAAAATGTAGCTGTGTGAGAAGTCTCATTACGAGGCCTGAAATGAGAAAATAATTAATAACTTTCAGATTATTGTTTATTCAGTCGTGGATGTTTAACATTAGGGGAGAAAATATCGGACTTAAAACCAAATTTTCAGGTGTTTTAAAAGTATAAAACTTAAGCTGACTTGATAGAATAAATGAGTGAGAATATAATTTTATTGCATCTCAAAGCTCTCTGTTCTCCTCCTGTCAACCCTCCGTGGTGTCTGAGGTGACAGCTTCCCTTGTTCAGTTGTAAATAATTAAAGCTGATGTTATAAAACCACCGGGGTGCAGAAGGGTTCTCAGAGGTTCTGAAAATACTTGTTTTAACTGTGCAGAATATTATGTGAATCTACTCGCAGTAATGATGACATAGAGCCCATAATTTTATGGTAATAACCAAGTAATAATTAGCAAGTATCAGTTTTATGTAGTTGGTGGTGATTACAAAGCAACATATTTGAAATTTCTTCTTAATTTACCTGCAAATTGTGATAATTGTGTAATAGTGTCGTTTTCATGCACATTTACCATGAAATTTTGGGGTAATTTGTAGGTAAATTCATAGAAATTTAAAATCTGGTTTCCACCCCGGCCTATCACCAACTATTTTGATAATCAATGAATTGGTTTGAGTAATTTTTTAAGAATAAAAAGTAAAAATTCTCTGATTCCAGCTCGTTAAATGTGATTTTTTTGGGGGTTTTGTGAGTAAAACAAGACGTTTGAGGATGTCGTCTCAGGCCTCAGGAAACACGTGACTGACATATTTCACCATTTTCTGACATTTTAAAACAATTATAATTGAGAAAATTATCGGCCAATTAATCGACTATGAAAATAATCATTAGCAGCAGCCTGAGATCATTTATCCCACTTGGTCTGCTGATGACATTTTTGCTTGGGCGTAATGTAAACTGTTATTAAATTTTCTTGCAGAATTCTCCACTGTAGTTGAAGAGGATCTTTATAAACCTGGTTTGAGTTGTGTGCACTTTTAACTGATCTAGTTCTGTATATAATGTGTATAATGTGCACACAGACTGTACACAGTCACTCTCTGTAGTTCTGTAGTCAAACAGATCATCTTGTCTTAGATGGGACGTGACCCAGAACAGCAGAGGACAATCCGAGTGTGTGTCCCCCCCTTCTGTCCTCTCACACTCCACAGCTGGAAGCCCTTTCTCTCCACGCTGCACCGCTCGCCGTTACGCAACACAAAAACACATCTACACTGACCTGTTTTTGTTTGCTGACTGGAAGTAATATTTGTTTTGTTTTGGGTCTCGCAGGGAGCCAGGGATTCTCCAGCCAGACGGGATTCACAGACTTCCCCAACACACCCGGCACCCCGACACTCGGAGAGTACGCCTCCTCCGGACCGCCGCCTCCTCCTCCTCCTCGCTCCCCTACCAGTCTGAGCAGGTTAGACAGCTGCACAGCACCCCAGCTGTTACATAACAGGAGCGTATATTCATGTCCTTTTGTTGATGTAGCCTCGGGCCTCGGTGACGAGGATCCGTGTGTTTCTGTTCGGCTCATTCAGGACGTTTTTCTTAATGGTTGAGTAAGCATCAATGACAAACCGGAGTATGAATAGAGTGGGAACTGAAGGCACTGCAGCATGAGTTTACTTCACATACAGACCCAGAGTCTGAGGTGTTATGCAACTCTGAGGCACACGTTCCCTGACAGTAGCCGCGTCTCCAGCAACAAATTTTCATCTGCATTTTGAAGTATCACATCAGAAAAGGTTGATGGAAATGATCAAAAGTTTTCATGCTCGCTTTAGGGTTGTTTTTGTTTTACCTTTTTCATCGGTATAGCTTTCTTGGTCCATATTGCATGCACTGAGGAATTTATTGTTCCGATTGATCCTTTGCTAAACCAATCACAGCTTAGCAACCATAACTAGGCCTGTCAAGCTTTCTATTTCTCTCCATGTTGAAGGTGAGCAGGAGACTCTAAGAAGAGTGATACTCAGCGTTCGTCTCTCTAAAAACACGAAACACAAGAGCACACGTATGATGAATGGATTAAACTCCGTCTTCATCTGCTCTAACATAAGCTGCGAATGTTAGCCTGTCTGGCTAACTAATGATAGCTTACTAGCTGCAGTAACTTTACCTCCAGACAAACTTGTTAGATATCACTGCATCTGCATTTGTTCTGTGGGGGTTTGAGGAGGAGGATGTGGGCTGATGCAGAATCAGAGTGGGTCGATGACGATGCATCTCACTCTGGCTCACTGACGTCTAAAACTGTGGGTCTGAAACTTATGTTAGCTTAGTAACATTAAGGAGAATTTTATTATATATTTACAGTAATAAATCATAAAATGGACATGATATGTTGTCAGAGATCAAGGAAACTCTAAATTGAAATATTTACTCCAGCTGTGGTGTCCATGAGGCTGGAATAACATTTTTGTTGACTGTTTAACATTAATTTGACTTCAAATTAATGCCGAATGTTTGCTGAATGAGTTAGTTCCTGTTTATGAGTCGTAAGAAATCATTACTAATCTTATAGAAACAGTAGATGTTTATAACGGTTAAATTGAGTGAAATGTTCATGGAGTTTGGCGCAGTGAGACAGGCAGTCCAGACTGTATTTTCAGAGCAGTGGACTTTTGTTTTCAGGATAATAAGCTGAACTTTACATTGACAGACAACTGACTTATACTGAGGCTGGTTATTGTAAAATTTCAATGTTGCCCTCATCTTTTGCTTCTGCAGTGTTCCTGCAGCCTGCCTGAGCCTCCTCCAGTCTGGGGAGGAGGGAGTGAGGAGAAACAACTCATTTCAACCATAGATCGTATATTAAACAGGATTACAGTCCATTTAAAATACAATCTATGGTTCAAACTTGATATTTGGACCGGTGTTCTCATGTTTGGATGTGCAATTGTGTCATATTGTTCCTTTAAAAAGACAGGAACACACAGTGTTACACGTGACAGCTAGCATTACGTAAATGAAACGCAGTCGAACACATAAACAGCTCGTTGTAATTAAGAGTCTAATGAGAGACGAGGACAACGGGGGAGACATCTCTCTTACATCCCCGCCTCCAAAGTCTCAAAAGTCAACTTGACAATCGAGTGATGAGCAGTTGGAAGAGGTAGGGTAAAGACAGGAAGGGTTGAGCTCACACTCCTCACACCACTGTGCTGCTGTTGATACCACATTTGTGTACGTGGAGCTGAAATGCTCCCTGGTGAGGATGATTTTCTGTCTGCTCACATCTCGTGCATCTCAGCCTCCCTTTGCGGCACGTTGTCGCCTCTCTGCAGTGTTCCTGCGCAGTCTGGAAACATGTGAAACTGACTTCAGTAATGTCCTGGTCTGGATAAGTTTTGAAAAAAGGAGAATATGGAAAACTATTTCTCCAAAAAATAAACGGATCATACAAGCCGAGTGTTTTGTTGGGTTTGCAAGAGGCAACCAGCGCGTGCAGCGTTTTCAAAGTAAAATGGCCGCGTCATGTGGAAAATGTAGCTCTACCTCAGCCTCACACTGTGATTCTACAGAAAAGTTCTGATCAGTCAGAAGTCGTCAGATTGTCTTTGGGTTTTCAGCAGCGGGTAACAACAGTAGATATTCAACTAAAAACCTAAATGTAAATAGATCTCTGGTCTCTGATCTCTGTCTCTGGTGACTCCTTGTTGCTTTGACAAAAAATTGCAAATGAATAATAGTTCTTGTTTTAACATTTCCATTTTAATTTGTCGGGGTACTTTTTCCCTCACTGGCTGGCTGCTCCATACCCCGGTGGAAAGTCTTGTTTATGCGGTGATGTAATTATCAATTAAATGATGATAAACGATTAAATGATGTGTGGGCAGTGGAACCAACTGTCTACATAGAACACAGTAGGTAGATGCATGTTTTCCTGTGGCTGGCTTGACAACCCCAAATATAAAACCTGTTTGGCAGAAGAGTAAAAGTGTGAAAAGAAGCTAGATGTCAAATATGGTGGAAAAATCTCCAGAGAAGGTTTACACGTCTGGAACTTTGAAATGGAAAATGTGTCTCTCTTTCTCCCAACTTTCCCGTCTCTCTTTGCCCGTCCTGTCCCCAAAAGCAAAGCCATAAAATAATATTTAATAAAAGAACGAGGCATTCAAATACTGGTATTGTTACCATGGCAGTGGTATTAGCTTCAAAGCTTTTGGTTCAGCCCGACAACACTGACTGTCTTTTCCTTCTGTCTGTTCTGAGTTCAGTTAAGAGCCTTTAACTGAACCTGAAGTAGACGGAGAATGAATTCAGTCACATATTTGGCCACTAAACCTCATTCCACCTGTCGCAGGCAGCTGCTCGGCTGTTTTTTGAGAAAGATTAAAGTGTTTGTCCTCCACTGTCACACACTTCTGGCTCCTGCCTCTCAAGAAAAAGACCACGAAGATTAAACCCGGTGCTTAGTGTTTATCCACCGTGAATTTACTGTGATTTTATGACCATAAAATAAAGATTCTCCTCTTTGTCTCTGTGTCTCTTCCTGCTCTGAGCCGTCAGACGTCTCACTCTGGACGAATCGAACACGCCCACAGCATCCTCCAGCAGCAGCAGCAGCACAGTTCAGGTGTTCACGGTAATCAGAGTCTCGGTGACACCGGCAGTCCTCTGCCGCAGCGGAACGCCAATACCCAGAGTTCCCGGCTGCAGAGCGAAGGCTCCTTCGGGCTGGGAGGCCCCGGAGCGCCTGGAGGAGAGGGAGCCGATCACGCACTCGACGTGAGTGGAAACCTCTTGATCACGTGTTCAGCTGTTTAAGAGGACGCAGCAAATTCTTACAGCTTAATAAAAGATTTAAATTCATAAGAGAGCTGCAGATGTCTCCTAAATAAATATTTTGACATTTTGAGGAATAAATGTATTTGTTTTTTGGCTGAGAGTTGGATCAGAAGTGAATATGAAGCTACAGCCAGCAGCAGGATAGTTTCACTTAGACAGGAAATGATGAAACAACAGCCCCTCTAAAGCTCCACTAATAGAGCTCAGTGTCAACTTTTATTTATTTTATTATATTTTATTTATTTTTAAAAAAAAAGTTTCCTCAATAAGCGTCCAAACCAAACCAAACCAGTTTTCTTCCTCAGTCGTCACCAGCTTGGATCCATGATATTTACAAGTTAACTTTTCATGTTTTTTATGTCCAGATTCTGTGAATTTGTTTAATTTTTTTTTCTTTGTTTCCGTCGCTCAGCTTCTTCCTGAGCTGACCAACCCTGACGAGCTGCTGTCCTACCTTGGCCCCCCCGACCTCCCCAACAACAGCAGCGACGACCTGCTGTCTCTGTTCGAGAACAACTGACGACCTTCATCGTCGTCACGGCGACGGTCATCCTCCCGGTCCAGCCATTCGCTTCTCTGTCTGCTGTAGCCCTGCCCTCACTGGTCGAAGACAGCATCGTCTCCCACTACTCGCGCGTGTGTGTGTGTGTGCCTGTGTGTGTGTGTGTGTGTGTGTGTGAGCGATGTGTGTGAGCGAGTGTGTGTGAGCGAGTGTGTACATGATTGTGTATCTTTGTTTGTTTGACGTGTCCTGCTGTACTTTGACTCAGAGCAGTAAACAGGAACAGGAGGGAACACTTGTCACATGTGAACACTGTCTAACATGAAGAAAACAAACTGTAGGCACTGACTCTGCAGACCAGCATTTAAACTATAGCACAAACCACAGGCTGAAGGATTCACACCTACAATTATTTCATTTAGAGATTTCTTTAGTTGAAGTGGAGGATAAAGAAAGCTGGGACGTGTTTATGACGAGTTAATGGAGACATTAAAGGGACAGTGGGGTTATACGAGGTTCTACCGACAGTAGATGGTGGTCAACACCTCCAGTTTGGAGAAGCAGCAGGAGTACCGGTGTAGGAAGCTGAGCAATGTCCTGCTGTGGACAGGGTCAGCATCAAGACGTATTTCAGACACCTAAAAATGTCAGCATCAGTTTAAGTGTACGCTAGAATTAGGATATTTTCAGTGCTTCACCTTTCTGCCAGACAGCCTTTTCTGACAGGGAACTGAAGTTATAGCGCTCATTCTTTTGTCAAAAGTCTTAATACTTCAATACTTTTCAATGCAACATGTTTAATTCTAGCATAAAACACCATCGAAAGTACCAAAGATATTAAAAAGAAAAGATTTCAGCTCATTTCAGTCTTTATTGTCCTGCCTAGAATTTGTTTTGCAGCAAAACCAGTGACTTTTTCTGCACCAACACTGTGTGCAGGTTGTTAATTTAAGAGGCAGAATTTATATTTAATACCTTTTATTAAATTATTTCAAAGCCTTCAACTTGACTGACTGGAGGAGCTGCAAGGTGGTAATTCCAGGTCCACCTTATTGGAGGACGTTTAAATCCTTTCTTTAAATAAGCAAGTAACTGTATGATAAAAACAGAAAAAATTTGTTTTACAGATTAATTAATTAACATTTAAACAAACAGACTAAATTACAAATTATAAAAAGAATTTACAAGTGAAATATCATTCATCAATAAGTACTTCAAATTAAAAGGGATTTATATCATTAAAAAAAAAAATATCTTATTCTTCACACAGGTTTGATAAATATGGACCCTGACCTCCTGCTAATATACCTGTTCTATATGTTAATTTAAAGAAAGAAAAATATATCCTATTATTTGTGCTTGGACTTTTTTTTCTTTTTTTTTATCAAACGAGGTATCGAGTGTTATTTTTTATACTATAATGTTGTATCAGAGTTTAAAATTCCAGTAACTTCACAATATTTTGCTCTGTGTGAAGCGGCCAGACTCCACTGGAAAAATCAGTGATTTTATTTTGCGCTAACACAGGACTTGCTTTCTACCTGTGACTCCGGTGTTTTGGCTCAATCTGTTAGTTTGTTTGTGTTGTTGTGTGACTTCTGTGAATCCAAACTGTCCTTTGAAATCACAGAAGTCACACAATAACGCAAACAAACTAAACAATCGAGGCCTCGGTAGACCAATAACTCCTGTGTTCTGTGAGGTAAAACTAGTGTTTTTGTCAGTGGAGTTTGGTTGTTTTGGAGAGAGCGATATTTGGCTCATATAGCAGCAGTTTTCTGTCAGAAAAGTCTGTCTGACCGCGATGTAAAGCAGTGAAAATATTCTAAATATAGTGTCACTTAATCTGCACGTTGCTTCAGCTTCCTACACCGGTACCCCACTTCAAAAAACCTGAACTATCCCTTTAATTCAGTGGTTCCCAAACTTTCCTGTCCAGGCCCCCTTTTTGCCGATTCTCCCTACATAAACACAGCACACACCACACACACACCCCACACATTCCTTGTAGACTACTTAGTAGCACAAATACCATATTTCTACTGTTTACTGGGTAGGTAAGGATACATCGTATCATGATGAAAATCGTGATTTACACCCCTACTGTTTACCTCATGATCATCACAACACAATATATATATTTATAATCATTGCGTTAACGTTCCAGAGTTGTATAATGTATTTCTTATAATATTGTATATCTTATAATATATGTTGGCATTGTGGAGCAGTCAGGGTTGGTTCATTCAGCATTTCCTTTCAATTTTTTACATTTTTACAAATTTATCCGTGACTTATTTAAGGTCCCCTGATGTACAATAATCCTTACAGTTTGGGAACCACTGCATTAAAGTTTTAGACTTGTGATGTTCTATATATTTCTTATTGTCAACGACTCCCATAAAAAAAATAAAAAAAATAAATGCGTGTGTGGCTCCGAGCCTGAAGCCGACTGGTTCCTACTGAAGACTTAAATCTTTAAAAAAAAAGTTTATTCTTTTAGAGTCTGTGTCCACCAAAGTGTTTTTTTTTTTCCAGCTGAAAACATCAGGCGTCCTGCTGGGAACTCTTTAACACGAGTGTTTTTTCAGATGAGGTGCAGATTGTTTGTCTTATCAACAAATACTGACTTAAACATAAGACCTGCATGATACAGTAAAAGAGTCACATTGTGATTATTTTATTAGCTCCCGTTGGTAGAAAAAGATGCACATCAATCTTGCAGAAGTTGCAGATGGACTAACTTTCAATATAACATTTATTTGTGACGTTTCTGGACCCTCAGGTTTGTCTGATGAAGCACTGAAACGTTGCAGAATAATGTTATATTGTAGTTTAGACAGCGTGCAGGAGTCCGTCTGCAGCTTGCTCCTCTTCTAGCCTGTCTCATCTAATAGATGCTCAAAGTGAAGTTCCTTTGTTCTAAAACAATTATTGTTCAGCCCTTTGAGTAAAAATGTTGGCACAAGGTAGATCAGCCTCCTGAACAAACGTTTCATTTTATGACTGAAGCTGGATGGCTCCCGCCCCTCCTCCACTGTGATTGGACGGCTGGGTTAAAATAAGCGAAGCGTTTTACCCAAAATTGAACATTTTCAACTCTTAGCAACCAGAAAAAAATGCCAAATGTGCAGCGACCAGCACAGAATCAACGCTCAGAACCTCGTCACACTGCCAGTGTTGGCGGCAGAGTGTAAATATGAGGCACTGCCGTCACAAACTGTTAAAAAAAGACACTTTGGTGGATACAGACCCTTACTTAAAAAAAAATCTCTTTCCTAAAACAGTTTTTATCAATCAAATAGGAGGAAATTTGTTGGGGACTATTTTCAGGGCGGATTAATCCACATTCTGGTCCTCTAGCAGGACAGTGTGTGTGTGTGTGGGAGTGAGCCAAAATAAAATACAGTGTGAGTTTATGGTGATGAAGGAACATGTCAGTGAAACAGTGCAGCTCACTGATGTGTTTTTAATAGTTTATTTATAACCACAGTGGAGCCGTTTGTCTGTTTGTCAGTGGATACAGTCACTTTGGTTGGTTTTGATCTGTTCGTGGGATTTGTTGACAATAAGAGACGTAAATAATTTCACCAGACTTCTTCTTTTATACCTGATGATGTAAGATACGGGGCAGTTCAAAGTGTTCACATGAAGAAAGTAAAAGAAAAGAGTGACCTCACTTTTTAAAAAGGAGAAAAAAATAAAGATGTACAATAGACTTTGTTCTTTTTTTTTTTTTTAAGTACATGAAGCTGGGAGGTGAGGCCCTGAGGCTCACTGTCTCTCCGACGTCCTTCAGCACTGTGAAATATATAAAAAATAAACTCCCATCTTTTCCCTCTGTTGGTTTTCACCCTCTTCAGAGGGATTTTCAAACATACTGTAAATGAGTACAGCTGTGTGTCACGTGGCATTTTCTGCCATTTGAAAGCTCTTAGTATGTTTTTGTATAACCCATCATGACACGGGTTTATGTACTGTATAATCAGCTGTTTTCATTAGAGAACGTGTGTGTATCAAATGAATTGTTAATCATGGTAATTTTAATGTTATTAGTTGGATAATGGATCATCGTTGGCACTGTATACATACTGTATGTTAGAAAATTATAAAGCAATTGTAAAAAATCTGAGGTCATACGAACGCATGTGTGACAGAAAACAGTCAGCTGACATCCAGTTAAACATGCAGAAATTATTCTTAATACCACTTTTTAGCGCTGACGTTTTTTTCTATGAGTG
This sequence comes from Lutjanus argentimaculatus, assembly GCA_034769285.1. NCBI lineage: Eukaryota > Metazoa > Chordata > Actinopteri > Lutjaniformes > Lutjanidae > Lutjanus > Lutjanus argentimaculatus. The sequence goes on along the minus strand of JAWZSL010000005.1, from coordinate 39,689,316 downwards.
ATTTTTTTCCGACTGGTGACATTTGCCCCGACGAGGCAGCGAGAAATAATCTGCTTTGCCAATTGAGCAACACAATAATGTTATATTTGGAAAATTATGGACTATTTAACTGCAAAATTTGCTAGAAGAAAAAAAAAAGTTTTTTTAATATGTAAACTATTCCACATATTTTGTAACACATTGTAATTGCCATTATTTTCTATTTATTTTTTAATCATAATCGTCATTGTACCGACAGTTTCCTCGTCCCTTTCCTGAATCTCAGAATCAGAATTAAAAATCACTTTATTTGACAAAAACAGTTTGTTCTGGAGGCTCTGATGTGTCATTTCTCGTGATGTCGCCTAATACTTCTGCTCCACGACATCACATCGCTTCTTCTGCTACATCATTCATTTAGAGGCTGATGAACATTAATGTCTCTTTTTGCTCTGTTTGGTCTCCACCACCTCCAGAGGGAAACATCTGGCTGCTAAACACTGGTTCACCGCTCGTCTCTAACGTTCTGTCTCACTGTGTCTGTCTGTTCTGTCTAACTGTGTCCGCTAACTGTGCTGTCTCACTGTGTCTTCTGTGTCTGCTAACTGTGTCTGTCTCACTGGTCTGTCTGTGTCTGTCTAACTGTGTCCGTCTAACTGTGTCGTCTAACTGTGTCCGCTCACTTGTCGTCTCGCGTGTCCTAACTGTGTCTGTCTCACTGTGTCTGTCGGTCTCTAACGGGTGTCCCGGTCTCACTGTGTCCGTCTCACTGTGTCCGTCTAACTGTTCGTCTCACTGTGTCCATCTCACTGTGTCCGTCTAACTGTGTCCGTCTAACTGTGTCCGTCTCACTGTGTCCGTCTAACTGTGTCCGTCTAACTGTGTCGTTCCTGTGTCGCTACTGTGTCCGTCAAACTGTCCGTCTCACGGTCCGTCTAACCGTGTCGTCTCACTGTGTCCGTCTAACTGTGTCCGTCTCACTGTGTCTGTCTCACTGTGTCTCTGCTGAGCAGGTCGTGAACTGTGGGGATTTTTTAAAATATCTTTTTCTCTGAAACCGTGCACCTGCTGCTGTGAGGACGCCATGAGAGCCGTGAGAGTGAACCAAAAGTTATTATTAATTATTATTATTATCATCATAAATCATCATCATCATCATCATCATCATTATAAAAATATCAGTTATAACATCTTTAAAGATGAAACCAGTCGTTCCCAAACTTTTTGACTCGGGATCCTTTACAAAAAAACAGCACCTCATCGTGGCTCTGGTGCCACTTTACAATAAGACAACCTTTATGAATGATTTATGAATGGATGATATTAGATTATAAACACTTAACACAAATATTACACTGCACTTAGAATAAATTAATATTGCACATGATTATAAGTTTTACATACATTAATAAAAAGGCATGAACGTTTGAATTGTAATGACATTAATTGTACGGTGTACATGATATCAAACACATTAAATTGATAGAAATAATATTGCACATGATATAAGATATTTTCACATGTTAATTAACAGACTTGCACATGAGACATAATATTCACATAATATAAAAATATTTCTGCTTTGCTGCTAACACATGATATCAAACATCTTATTAAATATACCAGAAAAGTAATATTCACATGACTTCGAGCTTTCGACGATCAAAACAACCTTATTTTAAGGAAATTTTGACAGATTTTTCCAGATGAAATCATCTAACTACCTCACCTCTCTCTCCTTTCCACCAGCTGACAGCGCTTCACATTTAACCCCGCCCACCTCCAGTCCCATTGGTCCATTCTTGAGTCTTTCAGCAGAACTTAGTTGTGATTGGCTGTCAGCAGGCTTTACATCAGCGGCGCACAGAGCCACATAAATAGAGACCTGAATAGAAACAGTGGTTCTACCGCCTGTCAGGGCTCCATTCAGGTGCTTTTTACCATCAGAATCACATCACAGGAGCTTTTATCAACATGGGAAACCCCCGAGTTTTCTTTGACATCACTATTGATGGAGCAAACGCCGGCAGGATTGTAATGGAGGTAAACCTGACAGATATTAACATTATTCACTGAACATTTCTGACTTTATTTCTTTTTTAAAACGTTTGTGATCAAATCTTTTAGGTGCATGAGTGTGATTTATAAAAAGCCTGTAGATCTGACTGACATGTTGCAGTGCGTCAACTTCTCTCATGAAGCTTTTAGGTGAATATTTTGGTGTCCATTTCATTTAGTGCCTGTATATGAAGCCTATTAATGTCCTCATATGGTCGGTTAATTACATAAATGGAGATAAGAGTGATTAAATGATGCGCAGATCCTCCACAGTGATCATGAAGTGATGGAAACGCCCAGCAGCTGCTGCTAACAACAGATGGAGCTGCAGGTCCAGGCTGCAGCTCGTGTTTCTCCTCTTTCACACAGTTACAGTTCAAATAACGAATCAGTTAATAAAATCTCATCTTTTCGACGTTTGAGGTCGTGATTTAAAAAAAAAAAAAAAGGAACAAATCATCTCTGATTTCAGATTCTCAAAAGCAAGAATTTCTCGCTTTATCTCGTCAGAAAATGATATTAAACTTTAATATCTTTGGTTTTTGGACAAAATGAGACATTTGGATATATTGGAATTTTTATATTATAATAGAAAATGTTTACTAATTTCTGACACTTTACAGACAAAATTCTAATACTGATTCTTAGTAAATAACAATAATAATAATAATAATAAATATAATTATTGTTAAAAGGTTGTGGCAGGAGCACTTCCATGACACTCTCTTTTAAATGAATTAAAATGCCTTTATTGTCACAGTTCAGTGAGTTTGTTTGTTTTAGGGTCCAGCATGACAATTTTACATTTTTTAAGAGTGTGCAAGAGAGAGCTTTGGAGATTTTTCTTTCTTTTTTCTTTCTTTTTTTTCTTTTTTTTGTGATTTTTTTCCTTATATTTTGAACCAATATAATTTGCAGTAAAAATTAAAATCTTAGTCTCAAAATTACAATAAAAAACACAATACTTACACTCCACTACATCTGGGCAAAAATTATACTTTTTACTCCAGTCGGCTACATACTGTATATTTGATCATTTTAATTCGTTACTTTGCAGATTCAGATTATTGATACAAACTATAAATCAACTATTATGAACAATTGTGATTATTATATAATTTAAGCCACCCAGCAGTTTATACAGCAGCAGAATTAACAGTCAGATGACGACAGATAGAGAGAAGCAGGTGCATCAGAGCCAAAAAAGTGCATTTTTAACTAATCATTAATTTAATATTAATCATTTATTTTGTCAGCAATTGGATTTAAATTAAATAACTGACACTTTTGGTCCCGTTCCTTTTGGATCCTCAGTCAGTTTTCTCCATTCCTGTTTCCTGTACTTAGATTTGCTGTTTTAGGTTCGTCTATGTTGAAAAAAGATGGTTTGAAGATGTTACCAGATGACCTGTCAAAGCATCTTAAGTTAGCTAATGTTTGCAAAACACCAGCTAACTGCCAAGATAATCTGCATCAATCATGAGGTCACTAGTTAGCCAGTGTTTTACTAACATTAGCTAAAATAAGTTTGTCAACTTTTTCTCTGACAAAGACCTCTCTCCAAATTAAAAAAAAAATACCTGGGACCTCATCATGTTTTCCCCGGAGAATTATATTGATACAGCTTATAGCTATAGTTATATGAACGAAGAAAACAAGAGAAATGTATTAGACAGATTTGACATTATTAAAATATAAAATAGACCTAATAAAAACATAAAAAGAATAATAATAAACCTGTCTAATCATAAAATAAATGCAGGCTCTGATGAAACCTGAAAGAAAGACAGAAAGATTAAATTAATTAATCTGAAAACTTTTCGACCCCGGGGCCAGAGGGCCACGGACCCCTGCGGGTCCCTGGACTCGTATTTGAGCTCGCTCAACTGTGATTGGAGCACAGAGGAAACAGGGGCGGGACTTAGGAAGGGTCAGTTCTGTAAATGCTAAATATCGACGCTGATAATCAGTCGATAAATAAATAATTGTGAGATTAATCGATATTGATTATAAAGTTGTGGCTGTCCTGGAGAACTGATTTTTGGATTTTTTGGGATTTTAGTTTTATCAGCTGAGTAAAAAATAAATGTTGAAACAAGTCAGATTGTTTGTGTTGTTGCTGCTGTCAGATTTAAAGGGACAGTTCACCCCCTATAGTAGCAAGAAAGTAGTTCCTGCATAAAACTACTCACAAAAAGGTCTGTGGATTATTTTGAGCAACCTGGTCATGGTATTAGGAAAGAGACACTGGTTTAGAATTTTTCAGATGTTTTTTTTTTTTTTTTTTTTGTGCTTGGAGCAACACAAGACTTGTATCATTTTGTCTCTTTATATTTGGGAGAAGTCAGACATCCTTCTTCTCTTCTTATAGCAAGCTTGTCAAAAATATTGATAATTAAATAATTTTTTTTCAACCACGTGTTTAAAATGATACAACATCCATTAATCATAGTATCAAAAGCACCAAAGCTATAAATAGAATGACCTATGCCAGTGGTTCCCAAACTGGGGGGTGGGCCCCACTGGGGAGGCGCAGAGCCACAGCAGGGTGGGAGCAGAGACCAGGAGGAAGATAAGTGAGAAGGACAAGAATGAATATGAGCTCTGTCGGGGAAATAAACAAACAAGAGTCTGCTGATTCTATCCTGCTGAGCTTATTTCACTAAAATTCAACGTTTGAATCCTTTTTATCAGCTCCATCCCCTGTTATCGTTTGTAATTGATTAAAAATTTGGGGGCGTAGGGGCGCAAACTGTTTTTTTTTGTTTTTTTGTTTTTTTTTTTGTCGTCTGAAAGGGGGACATGCCAGAAAAAATTAGTGACAATTTAAGCACAGATCAGTTCAGTCTTCACTGTCCTGCCTGAAATTTGGTTTGCAGCAAAGTCAGAAGGTGTTCAGTGACGTTTTCTGCACCAGCTGTGTGCAGGTTGTTCATTTTAAATGCAGTGGTACTGAAAGAGAGATCGAGCATCACGTTTTTTATAAGAGTGTGTATCAAGTTTATCATGACAGCTCGGTTATTACTACAGTGTCTGTCTCAACTTTTGTGTCCGTGCATTTGGTGTCAAACTGACACAAACCTTTATTTTTTAAATTGTCACTAATTGAAATGTGTGTGTTTTTTGCAGCTGCGGGCTGATGTGGTCCCAAAGACGGCAGGTAGGTAAAGAGGGAGGCTTGTATCATCAGTGCACGCAGAGCTGCAGCTCGGTCTCTCTCTCTCTCTCTCTCCACACACACACACACACACACACACACACACACACACACACACCGTAAATGGATTTATGTTTGGTTGAGGAAACTATGCGTCCCCATTAATCCTCAGCTGAGCGTTTATTCTGAATATGGGTCGAGGCTTCAAAGGCATCGATCAAAGAGCCTGAATATCCAGCTGCAGAGCTGAACAGTGTGTTAACAGAGATACAAGGAGGGCTACCACTGCTGGGATTAGTAACAAGCAGGAGAAGAAGAAAAAAAAACACTTATTTAGTTGTTTATTGGTGATTTTCATCTGTTTACAGCTGGCAGTGGTTGACAGTAATGTATCGGTTGCTCTTTCCCGCAGTCTTCATGCAACTCTCGACAAGAAAACCAGGAATCTGGTGCTGGCTGACTGAGATTCTGCCCCACATAGCTATTGTTAGTTATATGACCTCATTATTATTGTCAGTGGGTGCAGAGAAAAGGGCCTATATGCTTCCTTTGTGCATACTGTACTGCATACTGTCTATACTGTTTCTGCACTTTAATTGCAGACTGTGAGCCTGAGGGCCACATGTCATGTTTTGTATATTTCGGCTGTTGTATTAAGGATAATTATCTGTGCAGAAGACTGATGCAGCAGGGAGCTGTGGACAGTCAGACTGTCTTTCATTTTCTCCACCGTGAACAAAAAAAATTAAAGTTCAGCTGTGGTTTTTCAACCAGCAGCAGCACCAGAGAGGTCAGCCTCACCTGTGACACAAACTGATGCAAAATGACCACAAAGAGACAGAAAATGACTCTGAAGGGACCCAAAACCACCACAAAGAGACAGAAAAACCACATAGAGATACAAATGACCACAGTGAAGCAAAATAACCGCAAAAAGACACAAACAACCACAAAGATACACAAAATGACTACAAAGAGACAAAAAATGACTGCAAAGAGGCTCAAAACGACCACAACAAAACACAAGATGGTTACACAAAGAGTCAAAACAGCTACAAAGAGACACAAAACGACTACTAACTGACACAAAACAACCACAAAGACACAAAATAAACAAAAACAGAGGCAAACGTCCACAAAGACAGAACAACCACAAAGAGACACAAAATGACCACAAAAGATGCAAACTGACTAAAAATGACTGCAAAGACAACCATAAAGAGACACACAACTGCAAAGAGATTCAAAGCCACTACAAAGAGATGCAAATGACCACAAAGACACAGAACAACCACAAAGAGACACAAAATGACTATGAAGACATGCACATGACCTCAAAGAGACACAAAACACCCACAAAGACAAAATAATCACAGAGATGTTGAATGACCACAAAGAGACACAAACAGCCACAAAGAGACACAAAACAGCCACAGAGATGCAAAATTACCACAAAAGATGCAAACTGACTGAAAATGACTACAAAGACACAGAGCAACCAATGCAAACACACACGACCATAAAGAGACTGAAAACTACTACAAAGAGACGCAAAACAACTTCAAACAGATGCCATACAACTGTAAGGACACACACAATAACCACAGAGAATCAGAAGGACTTGGTGCTGAGTAGGAGGGTTGGAGGCCTTTTACGTGTCAGATGTACATCAAAGTTATTGATGCAAAGTAATAAATGGTGCGTATTAGTATTTTAGTTGGTTCAGGTATGTTTAATGGAGTGACTGTGTCTTTATTTTACAGAGAACTTCCGTGCTCTGTGCACCGGAGAGAAAGGTTTTGGCTACAAGGGCTCCACTTTTCACCGAGTCATCCCTAAATTTATGTGCCAGGTACAGTGAAGGCAAGGAATTTGTCCTGTTTCCTTGTTTTCACAGGTTCAGATCACCTGAGATAATTGATTTGATTTGATTTCTGTCGCCACATTCGCTGAGTTCACTTTTTTTTTTTAATTCAGGGTGGGGACTTCACCAACCACAATGGAACTGGAGGAACATCCATCTACGGGGAGAAGTTTCCCGATGAGAACTTCCAGTTGAAGCACAAGGGCATGGGCACGCTGTCCATGGCGAACGCTGGACCGAACACCAACGGATCCCAGTTCTTCATCTGCACGGCTTCAACTGACTGGTGAGCCCCGCTCTGAAACAAATGTACCGCTGCATTCAGGTTCAATCAACAGTTCCAGCTTGTGTTCCGATGTTCCTCTCACATACTAATGAGCTGCTCTCCTCTGCAGGCTGAACGGGAAGCACGTGGTGTTTGGCAGCGTTGTCGAGGGCATTGATGTTGTCAAGGCGATAGAGAAGCAAGGCACAAAGAGCGGCACCCCTAAAGCCAAGGTCGTCATCGCCGACAGTGGGGAGCTAAAATAGATCCGCGCACCGAGCAGCTCCAGTTATCGTTCTTATTGAACTAAAATAGTGCGACAGAGCTCCTTCAGTTCAGCCTGTTCACCTGTCAGACGTGTCCTTCATCACCCACATCCCAGTGAATCTTTGAGATGGTTTATATCTGCAGCATCAGTAGAAAAACACCCCCTGAAACCACTTTTCCCTCTAAAAATATTTGTCTACCGTGTTGATATTTGTTGTGTAATATTTTGTACCTTTTAACTTGTTCTTTAAGAACCACATTTGTTAACAAAATCTGAATAAAATGATTGTGATCGTGTAAATAAAACAACTAGAAAGCCTTCTGTGTGTAGCTTTTGTTCTTGTTCTCAGTCTTTGTATCTGAGTGTTTCTGTTAATTAATCACATTACAATTTGATTAATTCCAGTAGGATCAAGACAAGTGGATTAACAAGTGCTGAAACATGCAGTTGACAGATTTCACCACTAGAGGTCAGTATATCATTAACTTAACTACAGGAAACTACTGTGTGTTTCATGTTGGTCATTTCTTTGTGCAGTGGAGACAGAAGTATTCAGATCCATTATTTAAGTAAAAATACTCAAAATCTGACATTATGAAAACTGTGCAAGTAAAAATCCTAAAGTATTCAAAATAAAGGCATCTAAATATCATAAGAAAAATGTGCTTAAGGTTTGAAAAGTAAAAGTAGTCTTTGTGCAGAACAATGGTCCCTGTCAGTGTTTTATTATTATGTATGTGCTCCTGGTGGGACAAAAGTGAAATCATGAAAATCAAGTAGAATTGCTGTTTAAAGGGACAGTTCACCCCCAAATCAAAACTACATTAGTTATGGCCGGTAGTGCTATTTATCCATCTGCATAATTTTGGAGCAGGTTGCCGAGTTTTGGAGATATGGCTGTAGAGATGTCTGCCTTTTTTCCAATATAATGGGATTAAATGGCACTTGGCCTCTGGTGCTTAACACACAAAATAAAATAAAATTAAATTAAATTAAATTAAATTAAATGACAATAATAAAAAATAAAAAAGAACAAGAAAAGTACAAGAGAAAATAAATAAATAAAATAATAAATGAATACATAAATGAAATAAAATAAAAATAATTTAAAAAAAAATAGTTCTTGCATGAACTATTTTCTTTCTTGTAGAAGAGAAGTAGTTCCAGTAGATTCCACTGTAGAGAGAAAATCGTTCCTACATGAAAAGAGTCACTGGTGTTGAATTTTCAAATATATATGTTTTTGGCACTTTAGGCACCACAAGACACATCAGACAGAAGACAGACAACTCTGTGGCCGACATCTCCCAAACTGGTAACTCGCACGTAACAACTTCAATGGATAAATAGCACGACAGGTAAGAGATAAAATATGTATTTTGGATTTTGGGGTGAACTGTCCCTTTACACAGTCTTACATGCATCTTACTCTTTGTGCACAAAAACACACTGACGCCACATTTTTGTATTAATATTTTTATATATGTTTTCTATTTCTATTTATATATTTCTATTTATATTTAGTTTTCTATAGATGTTTATATACATTTTCGTTTTATTAAATTATCCATAAACTATTTAGATACAGCTGTAACAAGAAAAGAAAAACAGCAGGAAAATGTGAGTGTGATTGTAAAAGTTGCTGAAACTAAAATAAAAACTCAAGTTTAAAAAAAAAAAAAGAAGCTTTGTGATGATTTTCCAGCTGATCCAAGATGGTTTTTAAAGAGTTTATTCAGCTTAACAAGTACAGGAATTTTCTCAACCCTGAAAGGAACACTTTGTCCTTTAGTTTACCAGAAAAATAAATAAATAAATAAATAAAATAAATAAATAAATAAATACATACTTTTCACAGGAGGGGATAAAAAGTTGTAATCTAAAATATAACTAAAGTTGTCACACAAATGTAGTGGAGTAAAAGTGTAATATTTGCCTCTGAGAAGAAGTATAAAGCTGCATAAAATAAAAATACTCAAGTACAAATATGTCAAAATTGTACTTAAGTACAGAACATGAATGAATGTGCTCGGCTACATTCCACCGCTGCTGTAATGTATTAAATTATTATTAAATATGTGGAGTAATTTGAGGTTTTAATGGGGTTTATGGCTCAAAGGCAAGCGAGAAAAGTTTGAAAAATGCATGTGGAAACGTGTTAAATCTGACTGTGCTTTGTGCCTTTTGGCTCCACACAGTGTGAATCACAGGTTGTACCTTGCAGTGTGCCTACAACAGCTCCAGAGGAATGTGATGTTCTGGCATCGTCTCCAACCCTGGAATTTACTCTCAGTGGCCACAGGAGGGTGCTTTGATAGTCTGACACTCACCGTGGTCTTTGTTTGGTCTGTTTTCTTTGTCGGACGATAATCAATGTGGATCACAGGAGGTGTTTGTCCAGCCTGTGTCTCCCAGACATAAATGAGTCCAATAAGACTATTTCCTCATACTTCTTAAATTCGGCTCCTGATAAATACCCTCCGCTTGTCTCAACCTGAGACTAATTTGGGTCTAATTTAAAATCTTAAAATGTTCCTTTGTTGTCTCACTGCACTGATCTTAACTTTGTCTAAAACAATCAGCTCTTGAGATAACAATGAGATTTAAACTCGGTTGTCTTAAACGAGATCTTAAATTTGTCTCAGTGGTCAAATTAGTTTCAGTCTTATTGCTCCATCTGAGACAAATATGAGACTTTGACCATTTTACCAAACTTCTTAAATTTGGCTCCTGAGAAATAGCCTTTGTCTCGTCTCAGGCCGAGACTAATTTGAGCCAAATCTAAGATCTTAAAATACTAATTTGTCTTAAATGATCAGCTCTTGGGATAACAGTGAGATCTAAAGAAAACTCGGTTGTTCTAAATGAGATCTTAAATTTGTCTCAGCGGTCAATTTAAAGCCTTGTTGCTCCACATCATTGTCAAGGAGGAACTTCTGAGACGCCTCAGCAAAATCTCCTGCTTTTCTTTTGTTTTGCTCCTTTAGGACGAGGGTTTAGGAGAAACAGATGAGACTTCAGTGAGCTCAAAATAAGAATCTTGTTTATGTCTCATAAGACAAAGAAAAGATTGTGATTGTGAGAAACAAAACTTTTCTTCGGGCTGTATACATGCATAAAAGTGTTTCTCCTAAACTGTATTAAAGGTCCAGAGTGTAAAATTTACAAGGATTTACTGTAAGAATGTCAGAAATGGAACATAATAGTCATAAGCAGCAGTCCACTCTGGTGAATGGATGTATTGTCTTCTCATGGTCTGGTGGTGTCATGAGCTAGAAAGCATTTCATTGGATACAAATTTATTACTATGTGCCCCTGAGTGCAGGATGAGTCATCCAAAGTTTTTAATAGTTTTCCAGGAAAAGACAAACTCTGAAAAATCATTAAAATGTCCAAAAACACCCACAAAATGACTTTTTTGTAATTTTGTTGGCACATAGGTGCCAAAACAGCCTCAGAGGCCAGTTTGACAACAGGGAACAGGCCAAAGCACCGAGGTGGCGGCAGTTAGCAGTTAGCCAAATTACTTTAGCAACAAGTAAAGCTATTTGTCCGTTGGGAAAGTCCATAAACAACCTCAGAACTGTATTCCCTGTTGATCTCGGAGGCTATGTTTGTCCAGTTGACCGGCCATGTTCACTGGGAGGCTGCTGAGCCCACTTCTGTTGCCTGTTAATGGCAGCTAAAAGTCATGGTTAGCTACTTTAGTAATAAGTAAGCAGCTAAAGCTATCTGTCCATCAGGAAACTCTGTAATTAAATCACAGAGAGTTGAAGCTGAGCAGCTGGAAGACATCAGGGAGGAAACCATAAGATACGATCCAGGTTCACCCAGGTCAATAAATAAAAGCTAAATAAAATATAAAATAAAAAAGCTTTATTAGCTTCATTAAACATCCTCTGCCAGCTCCTCTGCTAGCTGTGTTGATGTGAACACTCCCCCAGTGGTTCCAACTCCCAGTCAGCAGAGTTAGCTACTAAATGGACCTCTAGTTGCACAGCTAACTGTGCTAACAAGCTAATGGCAACTAAGTTATTCTTATTGGTTACTGTTGCTGTTTTGGTTCGGCCTTGTTCACTGGAAGCTCTCAGTCCAGGAAGAGTTAGCTAACATGACTGCTCTCCTTCATCCATGGGGCTGCATAAGGCACAGTTAGTGCTATTTGCTACTGTAAATGCCAATCAATGTTTGTAACAAGTCCCTCCCTTGCTGCCTGTTTTTAAAGGAAACATAAATATGTGAAAGCAGTAGAGTGATGCAGGAATGAGTCCTAAAACCTGGAAATGAGTCAGCATATTAGCACTTCCTTATCTTGAAGAGATAAATGGGTTTTTAGCATTATAGCGGCATTTTACTCCAGTTGATTATATTCCAAAAATCATAAAAGTCTGTTCATTTGTGAAGATTATCTTGCAGAACAAAATGTTTTAACTTTTGGTCTCCACAGAGATTATTTTTTGCACTCACCCAAAATCCAATGGAAAAATCTTTTGGTTGCAAACATTCATTGTGCAGTGTTCTATAAGCTTTCTACTAACCATTTAATGGGAACTTTAAAGGTGGACTATGCAGGATTTGTTATTTGCTGTTTGCTAATGAGAAAATAAGAAAATTCAGGCAGAGGGCAGAGTCTATGCAGATACAGACACCACCACATGCGTTTAGTGGGTCAGAAGTGATGTTTTTTGTTTTATTTTAGGACAATCTTGCATAGTACAGTACAGTAACTGAGTAAATGTACTTAGTTTGCAAACTTTTCACCATGCCAGGTGTGATAGCAGAGATCTGAGGTGGGAAGTAACTATGTGCACATACTTTTTTACTGTACTTAAGTAGAGTTTTCATTATCTGTAATTTAGTTGCATATTTATTATTTTGACAACTTTTTACTTTTGCTCCCTACATTTTAACACAAATATCAGTAGTTCCTACTCCTAACATTTTGAAACAGGCTGGTTGCATCAGTTTTATTGCATTTGAGGGTAATTATGATTATTTTTATTTTGCATCACTGAGTGCCACCTAAAAGATGGAACAAGATGCAAATGACATAAAAGATGTAACAAGATGAAAACAATGTAAAAGACATAAGAAAATGAAAAGGACGTAAAAGACATAATAAGACAAAAAAAAAAAAGACATAAAAGACGTAACAAGAGAAAAAAAAGATGCAAAAGCTATAATAAGGGTAAATCAATGTTAAAGACAGAACATGATGAAAATGATGTAAAAGGCAGAACAAGACAAAAAACACACAACAAGACGAAAAAGGCATAAAAGACGTATTGACAAAAAGGCTGCACAAGACATAACAAGACAAAAACAACATCATAAACTTAAAAAGACAAAACAGACGGAGACGGAAATGGAGACTCAGCCACAGAGAAAAGGTGAGGTTCAGTTAACTTTGCACAGAAACCGCGAGTTTCAGTAGAAATATCCTTTGGAGTACATTTCAGAGCCTGTACTTTTTACTTTTCCCTGAGTAAAGAAGTCGAATCTGTACTTCTACTTTTACTAAAGTCTCTTTTTAAACAAGTAATTATACTTTTGTTAATTCTGGATATCTGTCAGAATGGACAACTTGTAGACTTTTCTACAACTTTAAACAAAAGCAGGGTTTCAGTTGGTAGGAATTATCATGCAGGCAATGCAACGTTCACATGTGGACAGAAATTTCCACACGAGATAAGTTAACTACCTGACTTTTGTCCCCCCTCCCCCGGCTGAAAGGCCTTTGAACCTCACCCAATTTTTTTCTGTGAGCGGAGTCTAACACGCTTGTACATGACTGCTTTCAAACTGCTGAGTTTCATGACAGAAACCTGTCTGTCTGCTCATTGCTCCGCCCTGTGCAGACGTCTCACATGACAGCTTAACCCCACCCATCCTCACTCCCAGTGGTCCATTCTGCAGCCTTTGAGAAAAGCCTGGCTGTGATTGGTTGTGAGCATCTTCGACATCACTGGTACATAGAATCATATAAAAATGGGCTTAGATACAGTCAGTTACAGTGTAACTGACGCGCTGTCAGGAATTTATTAATTTTTCCTATTATAATCATATCTCAGGCACATTTACCAACATGGCAGACCCAGAGTTTTCTTTGACATCACTGTTGGTGGCTCCCCAGCAGGCAGGATTGTAATGGAGGTAAGTCAAACATCTGACTATTAACTTTTGTCACTTCCGTGTATTTCAACTATGGCTGTTTTTTAGGGTTTAAAATCATTTGCAATAATGTTTTTTTTAAATATCCATTTGTATGATAATGTCTGTGTTTTGCAGCTCCGGGCTGATGTGGTCCCAAAGACTGCAGGTATGTAAGCTTTGACAACAAGGAGAAAACTTTATAAGTTCACTGCATGCAGAGCTACAGAGCTTTTTTCCCCACACCCACAGTTGATTTATGTTTGGTTGAGGAAACTATGCGTCGCCATTAATCCTCAGCTGAAAATTTACTGCGACGACGAGGCTGTGGGTGAGGCAGGAAGTAAGAACCGGAATTACCAGTTGCAGAGCCAAATGTGAGTGCAAACAGAGCAGTAAGGAGTGCCACGGCTGCCCTGATTAATAAGAGGGAGAAGAAGAGGAAGCAGAACACTTGTTAGCTTGAAAAGTCCTGGTATTTGTCACTTTCACCTTATTACCAGCTGCCAGTGGTTGACAGCAATTTATCGGTTGCTCTGTCCCTCAATGCATGCAACTTTGAACAAGAAAACCTGCCAGATTTATTTCTAAGTGACTGTGGTTTTGTTCCTCGTAGCCCTTGTTAGTTAAATTACCTTATTTATAATCAGTGGATGCAGAAAAAATGGTCTAAATGCTTAATTTGTGAGTACAGTAGATTCTGTTGTGGCATCATGCTGCATCTGCTGTTTGTGCACTTAACGGTCATATTCTTTAAAGCTGGAGTCTCAAACTACCAGCCTGAGAGCCAGATACGACACACAATACAATCATATAAAGCCCTCCACAAATCTAGAATATTGTTTCATTTAACCTGTAAATTAATACTGAAATGTGAATGTGCAGCTGCATCTCAAAGAAACAGAAAACGACCACAAAGACCAAACAATTATGCTGGTGCTGTGTAAGAAGGCCTTTCACATGTCTGTGCCCATGGGTGCAAAGACATAGAACACCACAAAGAGACACAACGACCACAAAGAGATGCACATGACCACAAAGAGCCTCAAAATGGCTACAAAGAGATGCAAAGTGAGGATCACAGAGATGTACACAACTACAATAACTTTGCCCATGGGTGCAAAGACATACAACACCAGAAAAGAGACAAAAATTATCACAAAGAGATGCACACGAACACACACACACACACACACACACACACACACACACACACACACGATTACAAAGACGCACAATGTATGTCTGTGCCAATGCCTTCAAAGACATACAACAGCACAAAAGAGACACAAAACAACTGCAAAGAGATGTAAATGACCATAGGGAGACACAAAACTACAGCAAAGAGACACAAAGCAACCACAAAGAGATGCAAAGAAACGTAATAGACACATAATGACCACACAGAGACTAAAAATGACCACAAAGAGACGCAAAAGCAACTGAAAAGACACACAAAATTACTACAAAGAGACACAAAGCAACTACATTGAGACACAAACTGACTACAAAGAGACACAAAACAACTACAGAGACACAAACTGACTACACTGAGACACTAAAACAACTACACTGAGACACAAAAACTCTGACACAAAGAAGACACAAAGCAACTGAAAAGAGACACAAAGAAACTGCAAGGAGACACACAACAACCACAAAGAAACTCAAAATGACTACAAAGAAGCACAAGGCGGCTATAAAGAGACGCAAAATGACCACAAAGATACTCAAAATGACTACAAAGAGACACAAAAGCATGTCTGTGTCCATGGGTTCAAAGACAAGAACACCACAAAAGAGATGCAAATTATCACGAGACACAAAATAACTACAAGAGATGCAAAGCAACTGATAAGAGACACAAAATGACTACAAAGAGACACAAAATAACTACAGAGAGACAACCAGAAATACACACAACATCCACAGAGAGAGGCAAAAGGACATCTGGTGCTGTGTAGGAGGGGTAAGGGGCCTTTTACACGTCTGTGCTCTGTCTCATGATCCGTCCATGTCAGCAGCATGTAACACAGACAGGCACAGAGGTAGAGGATGGTTATAAATAAAGTATGAAGCAGTCCGGCCGGTGACCTCAGGGGGGTCAGAGTTTGAGAAGCAAATCTGGTGACATGAACCTGTGATTTATTTTTGTATTTTTGCTGGTTTAAGTATATTTAATTACGTTTCTTTATTTTACAGAGAACTTCCGTGTTTTATGTACCGGAGAGAAAGGGTTTGGCTACAAGGGCTCCTCGTTTCACCGTGTCATCCCTGGTTTTATGTGCCAGGTACAGTGAAGATGAGGAGTTTAACCTTTAACCTGATTGAATTTTTATTTATTTATTCAACCGAGCCTTTTGATTTATTTAGGGTGGTGATTTTACCAACCACAACGGAACTGGAGGAAAATCCATCTATGGGATGAAGTTTGCTGATGAGAACTTCCAGCTGAAGCACACAGGACTGGTATACTGTCCATGGCCAATGCTGGACCAAACACCAACGGATCCCAGTTCTTCCTCTGCACAGCTACAAACTTCCTGGTGAGCTCCACTAGTGCATCGCTGCACCGTTCAGGTTTAATCAACAGTTTCAGCTTGGTTCAGATGTTTGTCTCACATACTAATGAGCTCGTCTCGTCTCCAGGCTGGACGGGAAGCACGTGGTGTTTGGCACCGTCGTGGAGGGCATGGACGATTGTCAAGAAAATAGAGAGTTATGGCTCAAAGGAAGGCAAGACTTCAGCCAAGGTTATCATCGCCGACTGTGGTCAACTATCATGAGACAAAACTCCATCGGTTCAGCCTGTTCACCTCTCAGATGTATGTTGATAATCATGTAATACTTTGTACCTTCTACTCTGTCCTTCAAGGACCACATTTGTTAACAAAATCTGAATAAAACGATGGCGATCATGTTAATAAAACAACTTGAAAGCCTGCTCTGTGTACGTCTTCTCATTCAAGAACACCCACCTCGTTTATTTTTATTAGAACTTGATAAATGTCAATGAGATCAAAATGTTTTTTATTGTTGCTGTTGTCATTATGGGCATTAACTCAACTCAGGCAACTGTTTGTCATACTTTTGTACAGTGGTAGAAGGCATATTTAGATCTACAGTACTGTAAAAATACTCTATTACAAGTTACAAGAACCACATGTCATCAGGTCATCAAGTATAATCAGGAAAATGTACTTCAACTCAATTTGTCTCTTTTTTTGTCCTTTTAATAAGTGAATTGAATTCTATTTATATGTGTTGACGCTGACTGTTCTTATTTTTGGTATTATCCTCAGTAAAAAGGTTTATGTACAATTTATTTGTTCTCATTTTAGGTTATTTCACATGTGAATGAAAAGCAACACAATAAGGTTTATAGGATTACCTGTTTGAATAGATGAGGTATGTAAATTCAAATTCTGTTATGGCATTTTCATAAGAATTGTCACCTCCAAAATCAGTGAAAAAGGAAAATACATATAAACTTGATCACAAAAAAAACCCCCAAACCAAATCATTTTCACAGCAAATAAAGTTTAAGAAGATTGGAGCGGTATGTATTTGCCCTTTAATTCTATAAATAAAATTGAGATAAATCTGGGAATAATAAACAGTTAATAAACAAGAAACATTTATGAAACTTTGTAGTTTGCCGATGATCCACATTGACTTTATAATTTCATACATAAAATGTTTTTTTTTCACATGATCCTTTTCATATTTTCTGCCCTTTCTGCAAATATTATTAAATTTGACTTTTTAATATTTAATGAGAGTTTAATCATCAATAATATATAATATACCAAACGTGACAGATGTTTTTTCTTGTTGAAGTTTTATTTTGACAATTTTAGCAGCACATTAGTCGTGTCAATGGGAGACTTACAAGGCAGATCAAATCAAACTGTGAGAAAACTTGTGCGCTCCAGAGAAATGGTCCACAAAACATACATTATTGGTTAATAAATTTGTAATTAATTAAATCGTTAACAGCAGTTTATCCCTTGTCCAAACTTTGACATGATTAAAATGTACATTAAAAAGTTATTTTTTTAGTTAACACTTTCTGCAGTAAAATCTTCCGGAACTACTTTCTGTCTACTAGAAAGAAAATAGTTCCTACATGAAACTGCTCACAACGATGTCTGTGGATTATCTTGAGTAACTTGGTCATGATTTCTGGAAAGAGACGCTGATTTGGGGTTTTTTCTGATGTATTCTTTCACGTGCTTTAAGCCCCACAAGCCGAGTGCCATTTAGTTGCATTATATTGGAGAGAAGGCAGACATCTCTACAGCCGATATCTCCACAACTCTGAAACAAAAGAAAAAATCTAGTTGGATAAATATCTAGATGGAAAAATACAAACTGTCAATAACAGAAATAAAGGGTAAATTATTAAATACAAGATTTTCTTAAATTAAAAAAGAAAAAAAAAATCTAACCACATGCTCTTTCATACCTAAATCGTTTGATCCAGACTTTTAAACTTTAAACTGTCATACTGGCAACACTGTTCTCCTGTCAAAACTCCAGCAGTGTTTTATGGATGAAAAAACTAAACCTGACCATTAATCTGCATGATTATTATGGGTGAACTATCCCTTTAAGGTTTTACACAAAAGGCTGTTGTTGGCTTTTGAAAAAATTTAGTGAGACATGATTATCTTAACTTAAAAAAAAAAAAAAATCAATACCTTCTTTGAAACGAAAGACAGAAAGTACATATATAGAATAAGAAATAAGAAATATATGAATTATGTACACAATGTGCATCATGATGATGAAAAATATTTATAAATCATTGTAAATACACTCAAAAATTTATTCTTGACTCTAATAAACATGAAGCAATACTTTTAAGTAAAATGTAATTGATATATATAAAATCAAAATGTATTTATGATGTGAACATGTTTAATATAAACTGAATGTAAACAAATCGAGTGAACTTTATTTACTTTATGACATCACATTCCAGCACAGTTTACGTTTAAGTTTGCGACAGGAGAAACACTGTATCAAATGCATCACTTTAACAGTGAAAACTATTTTTTTTGGTGTTTTTGTTGATAATAAGAATGTAGACTTTGTTCTCAACACTCTGCTGCTATTTGGTAAGTTTTTCATTCATAAATGTAGGCATTATAAAACCAAACCGTGCTTAACCCATTGGAGGAATGAGTTTAAACTCTGGAGTAAATCACTGAGTCTTGTTAAAGAAAAAAAAGCCCTTAAGTTATTCTCTCTATTGGAAACATTTAAGTTATTATGAAATGGCCCCTGTGTTGTATTTTGTATGTATATTGTTTTGTTTTTGTTGAATGTGTATACATATATATGAATATGTATATTATATTCAATTCAGGCCTTATGTCTTGTGTTGATTTTGCTCAATCTAAGGCTGAATGAATGTATATTTGCATAACTTTTCTATGCCTTGAATGTTTGTATATAATTTCAATTAAAAAAAAAAAAAAAAAAAAAAAATGCATCACTTTACATTAAAGTTATGGGAAATTTACATGTGATTAAAATATATAAAGTTAAGGATTTGGGGTTAATTATTTTTTGAGAGTATACATACATGCTGTATGACTGTGAAGAAAGACAGAACGGAAATGTCAAAATCATTATCGCACAAGTGATAAAATGATGGTACACAAACGATAATTATCACACATGTGCACAATAGCGGACACAATCTGCTGTGTGTGTGTGTGTGGGGGGGGGGGGGGATGGGGGGTTGCCTCGTTTGCATTTCTTTAAACCAATCACAAACGTCTTGGGCGGCGCTCAGCAGCGACGGTGCTGCTGCAAAACAGTGTCGACGGGGAACTTGTCTTGGTGGAACTCTTGAACGTCAGGAGGAGAGCTCTGGTATTAAAATGACTGCATCACTGCAAAAGAAAAGCTAACAGCTGTTAGCGTTGTTTACGTTCGTACCATTAGCGTCCCAGGCGCTAATTTGCTGTTTTCAGCGTTTAAGTCGCAGCTCGTGTTTCCCGGGGACTCTGAAAACGCAGATAACGGACACCGCCCGTTACCAATGGTAGGAATGTGCATCCGGTGAGCCAGACTACGTTTGGACAGACATGTCCACAAGAGAGAAGTCAACCACCTGACTTTTTTTCCCGCCATTTGGACGTCACCTCAGTTTCTGAGTCAGACACATTCATACATGACTGATTTCAAACTGCTGACTCTCCCGACAGAAACATGTCCGTCTGCTCCGCGCTCCGCCCGCGCGGACGTCTCACGTGACAGCTTAGCCCCGCTCATCTTCACTCCTATTGGTCCAACTCTTTAGCCTTTTGAGAAAAGCCTGGCTGCGATTGGCTGTGAGTATCCTGGTGAATAGAATTATATAAAACACACTTAGATCCCGTTAGATGCTCGGGTAACTGACACGCTGGCAGGAATTTATTGAAATACTTTTTTTTTTTATCAATTCTAATCAAATCACAGGAACGTTTATCAACATGGCAAACCCACAAGTTTACCTGGACATCAGCATTGATGGCTCACCAGCTGGCAGGATTAAAATCGAGGTAAGACACAACAAGCTTTGAACCTTTGTCACCTCCACTTTATATCCTCCATAGCCAGAATCGTTTGCAAGAACATTTCTTTACATCCATTCGTATTTCTAAAGACCACGTGTCTGTGTTTTGCAGCTCCGGGCTGATGTGGTCCCAAAGACTGCAGGTATGTAAACTTTGACAACAAGGAAAGTTCGCTGCCACGCAGAGCTGCAGAGCTGCAGAGCTGCTGCAGCTCACACAATTGATTTATGTTTGGCTTAGGAAACTGTGAGTCGCCATTAATCCTCCTCTGAAGATTTACTCCGATGATGGCAGTATGGGCTGACTCAAACTATGGCAGCTGCAGCCAGGAGCGCTCCATCCTGTGGCAGCACGGACACGACTGTGTCTGCCAGGAGATGCCAGAGATTGTTTTTACATAAATGGTGGGGCTGCAGGATTAATTAATGATTAATGCTGCCACATACACAGACACACACACTGACTGACATATGATATATATAGAAGAGTGTGATTTATTTTCCTCATGGTGTAGTGTTGAAAAAACATAAATCACAACAAATCTTAATATAAAAAAACCACAATCACAGCATCCGTTATCTGCGTTTTCAGAGTCTCCAGGAAACAAGAACAGCTTCCTAGTTGCACGCTTAAAACAGCAAATTAGCCCCTGGGAGGCTAATGGTACAAATGTAAAGATGCTAACAGTCGTTACTAGTGATGATGTCACTTTAATACCAGAGCCCGCCTCCTGACGTGCAAACGTTCCACCAAAACAAGTTCCCCCGTGACACTGTTCTGCAGCAGCACCGTCGCTGCATCCTGGACTTAGAGCCTCCCAAGACATTTGTGGTTGGTTTAAAGAAATGCAAACAAAGCAGAGTGTTTTTTTTTTTTTTTACCTTATAGCAGATGTGGATCCAGACCTGTCTTCAGTGCTGAGTGCTGAGAGATGTCTGGATATGCAAGACTGTTATATGTATATAAAAAAATCTTTGGCATCTCACTAACAGACACACACACTATCAGCATTTGCCATGGCTGCTGCATGATTTATTAATTATTGCAATTCTTGAAATATTGCATTTTCATATGAAGATTTATTGTGAAGTTTGTTTTTCAACACTAGACCATGGACTAAAACCATACACTTCTGTGGCATCTACAGACACAAAGTGATTGCAAAGGGATGCAAAGCAAACACAGACATAAAGTGACTACAAAGACAAACAAAGCAACTTGAAGGAGACTGAAAACATCCACAAAGAGACTCAAAACGACTACAAAGACATGCAAAGCAACCTCAAAAAGACACAAAATGACTACAAAGAGACTCAAAGTGACTACAGAGAGGTGCAAAGCAGCTACAAGGAGATACAAAACAACCACAAAGACAGACAACCACAAAGAGACTTAACACAACAACAAAGACACACATAGCAACTACAAAGACACAAAACAACCACAAAACGAGTACAAAGAGATACAAAATGACTTCAAAGATACAACCAAAAGAGAACAAACACAACTGTAAAAAAAAGAGACTCAAAACAACTTAGAATATAAAACAGTGCAAAGAGACGCAAAACAACAGCGGAAACACAGAACAACCACAAATGCACACAAACTTTCAGGAAGAGATTTAAAAAGACACTGTGCGTGTAGCTGGTGACCTCATGTGGGTTTGAGTTTAAGATAAGCAGTGCTTATTACTGGTGACTTAACCTGTGATTTATTTTTGTATTTTTGTTGGTTTAAGTATATTTAATTACGTTTCTTTATTTTACAGAAAACTTCCGTGCTTTATGTACCGGAGAGAAAGGGTTTGGCTTCAAGGACTCCACGTTTCACCGTATTATCCCTGAGTTTATGTGCCAGGTACAGTGAAGATGAGGAGTTTGTTGTGTTTTCTTTGCACATGTTCAGATTTTAACCTTTAACCTGATTGAATTTTTATTGCTGTCACCACATATGCTGACTGAACTGAGCCTTTTGATTTATTTAGGGTGGGGATTTTACCAACCACGATGGAACTGGAGGCAAATCCATCTACGGGGAGACGTTCGCTGATGAGAACTTCCAGCTGAAGCACACAGGAGCTGGTATAATGTCCATGGCCAATGCTGGACCAAACACCAACGGATCCCAGTTCTTCATCTGCACAGAAAAAACTGAATGGTGAGCTCCGCTTGTTAATTAATGGTTTCAGCTTGTTCAGATGTTTGTCTCACATACTAATGAGCTCGTCTTGTCTCGTCTCCAGGCTGGACGGGAAGCACGTGGTGTTTGGCACGTTGTGGAGGGCATGGACGTTGTCAGGAAAATAGAGAGTTATGGCGATGATGAGGGGGACCCAAAGGCAAAGGTTGTCATCACTGGCTGTGGTCAGCTATAGTGAGACAAAGCTCCTTTGGTTCACCTCTCACATATATGCTGTAACACTTTATACCTTCTAATTTGTCCTTTAGGGACCACATTTGTTAACAAAATCTGGATAAAATGATGGCGATCATGTTAATAAACAACTTGGAAGCCTACTCTGTGTACGTCTTCTCGTTCAAGAACACCCACCTGTTGATTTTTTTTGTATTTGAGTGTTTCTATCAATTAAAGATAATACTATAATTTGATTAATGTCAGTGGGATCAAAATGAAGTCCTGTTGTCATTTACAGGTCGCTACGGGCATTAACTCAACTCAGGGAAAATTCATTGTCGTGTTCATGTCATAGTACAACTCAGATCTATTACTTAAAGGTATAATTTGAAACTTTTTCCTAAATAAAACAAGGTATAGATTTATAGACATAATCCTTTCAATCATCATGTTGTGCTGTGCTCTGGATGTTGGACGTCCTGATGCTTTTAGGAACATCTCAGACTAATTCTACTGACTCTACCTTCAAGTAAAGGTATTAATACCACACTGGAAATACTCCACTAGTCCTGCATTGAAGATGTTACTGATGTAAAAAAAAATGCATGTAAGAATAATCAGGAAAATGTACTTAAGAGTATTTAAAGTACTCTATTAGAAAGTAGTTCTGGTAGATTCTACTGCAGAAAGAAAGTTGTCCCTACATGAAACTGCTCACAGGTCTGTGGATCACCTGAGAAACCAGGTCATGATTTTTGGAAAGAGACACTGATTCTGAATTTGCTTTGAGCCCCACAGGCTGAGTGCCATCTTGTGCCATTATATTGGAGAGAATGTAGAACTCTGCAACTTATACCCAAATTATCTAGGTGATTAAACAGCACTACAGGCCAGGGAAAAATATGTATTTTTGAGTTCCTACTTCATTAAATGACAGCAAAAATTGCACATTTTATATATATAATCCTTAATTTTGGACAAACTTTTTTCAATTTGTTCTATTTTTTTTTTCAGAAAGCAATGCACATACCTTACCATCACTGTATATAGTCTGTTTATATCTATTTTTACCATCTGTGTATATTTGATAGGTTAGATATATATTTTTAAACTTCTCACTATATTTTTATTCTTATTTTATATTTTTTATTTTATATTTCACTTCTATTTGCACTATATCTTCTTGATCTTGTAAGGAGCACCTGTAACATCAACATTTCCCCTTGGGATAAATAAAGTATTTCTGATTCTGATTCTGATTCTGATTCTGAAATAAGGGTTCCAAAAGGGTTGTTCCTGAAGGGCTAGTGTTCTACCTATAACTATTTACTTCTGGAAACGACTAAGGGTACAATGTAAGAGCCCTTTTCAAACAAAGAACCCTTTTTGAAAGAACCAGTTCTGCAAGGATTGTTGAAATGCTTGAACTCTTTCATCAAGGGTTCATCAAGGGTTCTTTGAAGCGTAAAATAAAAAGTTTTCAGTAGAACTCCCCAGGTGTGTTCTAGATAAAACCCATGGAATATAAAAAGGTTCATGGTAGAACCCTCTGGATGGGCTTAAAACCCTTGGTGTATAAAGACGTGGGTTCTTTTTAGCACAATTACAAGCTGAAAAGGTTCTGGATAGAACCCCCAGACAAGGTTCTGGGTGGAACCACTACACCGTAGGAGGATACACTGTTGAACCTCTCATAGGGTGTTCTTGGTGAAACCTTTCACAGATGGTTCTAGGTATAACTCTTTGTGTTGTGTTCTCTGAAGAATTCTCTTAAAGGGTTCCAAGTGAAACTTTTATAAAAGGTTCTACCAGGAACCAAAAAAAGCTTCTATGGGAACAAACTGGCACGCTGGCTGTACCTTTTACGGTTCTAGTCAGCACCTTTATTTCTAAGAGTGTAGTGTAAAAACATTTTTGTGGATGATCCAGACTTTAAGACCAATTCAGGAAGTTCTGGCACACAACTGTCAAAGTTCTACAGAGAACCTTTTTTATATTTTAAGGGTTTTAGCTAGAACCCATCTGGGAGGGTTTATTGGAACCCTTTTAGATAATTCAAGGATTTCAACAATCCTTGAATAACTCTTTCTTCCAAGTGGGTTCTTTGGATGAGAACAAAGAACCCTTGACAAACTTTCTTCAAAAAATGTTCTTCAGAAGAAAATGGTTCCAGGTAGAACCTCAACAAGTGACCTCAGGGCTAAATGTAACACACCATCAGATACGCTTTGTGCTAAGCTCGTCTATGTTTAAAAGAAAACCAAAATTTGAAGATGGTGAAGATGTTGCTGGTGCACCTGTAAATATGATCACATCTAATCACATCGCTAATGTTAGCAAAACGTAAGCTAAATAGCTAGCTAATATACATCAATCAAGAGCTAGCTAGTTAGCTAGGCTAGCACTTTTACAGGTCTCTCAGATACGTCTTTCAACCATCTTCAAACTTGGCATATTTAAGTGCAGGAAACAGAAAAGAGAAAAAAAGCTTGATTAATTATTATTGGAGCACAGAGCAAAAAGGGGCGGGGCTTA
Organism: Lutjanus argentimaculatus; assembly: GCA_034769285.1. Classification (NCBI taxonomy): domain Eukaryota; kingdom Metazoa; phylum Chordata; class Actinopteri; order Lutjaniformes; family Lutjanidae; genus Lutjanus; species Lutjanus argentimaculatus. Next base: position 39,664,113 of record JAWZSL010000005.1, on the reverse strand, counting down.
GGAAAGGTAAATTGTGCTGGTAAATGTATACAATGTAACAAAAACACGAACCTTGTTTTGGACTTCCAGGTGTGAAAGCAACCTAAATCTATCTAATACAAAATACAGTATAAGGATGCTGAGAGATTTTTTTTTATTCCTGATTAAGTACAGAATTTATCAAAACAAAGTTATCAATGTTCAGTATTATTCACAATAAAAACATAGAAACAAAAAACTAAAAAAACAAGTTGAAGTACACAGATTAAGGCATCAACATCTCCTTTGCCAGTTTCTCCTTCAGTGAACCTCAAAGAGAGTGATACAAAAATAAATTCAAAAGAATTCAAGTTTTCCTATAGAAAGGTCTCCGTAAGAAAACAAAGACATTACGAGATTATAAACAGGAATCGAGACTGACGACCAATCACGGCACAGTAAAACCACAAATACAAAACATACAGATCCAATACAGCAAAGGTAAAGATCGTAATGGTTAGAGAGGGAAACATCCACGACTGGTTCCCTATTTTAAAAGTTTTTGCTCTGTTTTTGACTGAGTGGATTGAGGAAAGCTTCTGAAAAAAAGGCAGATTTTTCTGCACCAGGACATCGTGGTATTTAACAAAGGTTTGTAGCAAAGGAAGTCTCTGTTCCTGACACAAAATGTAAAAAGAGAGGATTTTTGTCAGGTTGATCCAGGACATTTCAATCCATACATTATACAAAAAGAGCCAATTTTAAATATCCTGGATCTCTTGAAAGTATCTTTTACGCGATAGGGGGAATATCGAGGTCTTACGTGGCCCTTTGGGTCATCTATTGGTCCCCAAGTAGCCAGCTGTGATGCAAGTGGGTATTAATTTAACACACAATGGTGACAAATTGTCCCTTAAACTCATGATAGTCGTGTCCAGATTGTTTACTGCTCTGCCTCGCTTTCCAAGGCCACAACACAAAACAACTCTTTAAAGGAACAGGTTGACATTTTGGGAAATATTTGCTTTCTCGGTGAGAGTTAGATGAGAAGATCTATATCACCCTCTGTGCAACTTAGCTTAGCATAAAGGACAAAGCAGGGAGCAACAGCTAGCCAAACTTTAAAAGAAAGTTACCAACATTTCTAAAGTTATTTGCGTGACCCCCTGGACAGCGATTGTCCAATCAAAGCGTAGAAACAGCATCGGATCAGGTTGATGGTAAGAGTCCGAACCCAGAAAGTTTGAAAAGTGGTGTCTTTTTTATCACAAACCAAAACACAACGATAGTAGGAATGAATTCAACAATGTGTTTATCTGTGCTACAGTAATTAGCTTGCATTAGCCTGTTAGCTACATCTGATAAATTCTGCTCGTGTTTGATGTAATCTGTATAAACACTACACACAATTTTTTTTCCAGTGAACACAATGTTACACAACCTTATAGACTGAACCAGAACATTTCTCAGGTCAGTGTACAGACAGCAACAGTTAACATTAACGTTAGCCTACATTAGCTTGGCTACTTTTTACCTCCAGGCTTAAATAAATGTGTCCAAGATGTGTGTTGATTTTTCAGAATTAATTTGCGCCTTTTCTATCGTATCATGTAACACTAACAAATGGTAACGTTAGCTAGGAATTGGGTGAAAGCAAACGTTAGCTACAGTGGCTACAGAAGTACGACATTTGAGTTTCCCAGAGTCAGACTAACTTCTGTGTGAAATAAATGACCCATTATCTCAAAGATGATGTTAATCTGTCCCTGTAATCGTTGTAAAAACAAACTTTGACAGGTGGCACTAAAGAAGGCTCAATTACCTGATTATATCTCGTTTGTTTAATCTGTAAACAAGTTACGTGCTAACGCTAAGCTAATCGCCTCCAGGCTCAGCTGCGTACTTAGTGTACAGACACAGGAGTGGTATTGATCGTTCTCTCTAACTCTTGGAAGGAAAGTGAATGAGAATATTTCCCAAAAAAAATCAAACTATACCTTTAAATCTCCACTAATCAGCTTTTTATTTACATTTTTATGAATACAAGCTGAGCAAAGTTGCTCACCTCTTTTCCCCATTACCTCATCACGATGGGATTAAAACAGCACAGACAAAGACCACAAGTCACAAAAAATATGTTCGATACTTGAGGTAATCATTAATAACACACACAAGGGTACTCGAAAAGCTGGTTTAAATTTCAGCATCGGATCCTCTATTGTTTTTCACTAGCATGAGAACACAAGCCTCACTTAACACCAAGACAAAAGAGCGGACTTTGCAGGACTTTTGGTGCACACTGAACACTGGTGCACGGTGTCCTGTCGTCCGGGCAGTTGGTAGCTTTTGCAATGGCACATTTGTGGTATTGTCTCCCATTGCTTGTCTACTCTAAATGCTTCTTGTGCTGGCATATTATATTATCACTTAGAGTACTACTCTAGACAGCTAACAGTCACTGTAAAGTTGACGTGATACACCAGACTGGGAGTTGTTTAAAAGCTTCGTTAGAGCACAATGTTGAGTCTAAAGCACCATTCGGACTGGATTTATATCTCTCTGGGAGGTGGGATGATTTTAATGTGCACACAGGTAATTTTTCACCCCCACACCTGTAAAAATTACAGCTGCAATTACTCACTGCTCCTCCTGTAATTTAAATCCCTGTATTTTAAAGCTTTTTAAGAACTCTACTTTTGTTTTCCTGTTTTTTTTAAATCAGCTCTGTGAGAAATTTGACTTTTTTTTGTGAAAACAGAGTAGCCTAGTGTAAATGTTTTCTCTAATCACCCTAAGACACCACCACCCTAAAGACCTATTTGGGAAACAGTAAAAAAAAAAAAAAGTTAGACATAAGAGTTAATGATATTCTCAAGAAGCATAATTCACCCCGAATCTAAAAATATATTTAATGCTGTGTTCGCATTTCTTAGGTATGACTATGATTGTCCCAATTGTCCCAGTGGGGTTGCTGTATTAACAGAATTTGCCCTGTGGTTATTTAGGTTGGCTCATCAGCCCGGTATGCGGTACTGGCACCATGCTTTTGTTTGTTTTTGTAAATTACTTCCTTTACAATAAATTAAGAATTTGATGCAGCAACACTAAGTGTAATGTTATCTGCGGGTGTCACCTCACTGCCCAGTGGGCGACTTTATGGTCCGTGCAAGCTACCCGCTGGGTGCTAGTCATAAAAACACAACACTGCAAATCAATTCCTGCAGTTTGACCATTTCTTCTTCATAGTAACTATACGGGTACCTTCAGGGAATGTCTACCAAATAAATATATACAGCAGCAACACATTCAACCGCGATGAAGATCACAGAGCCGAATCAGTCGACTTCTGTACAGCAGCAAAGCTAACGTTAGCACTGAATTATAAGCTTTCACAAAAAGCAACATGAAAACCAGTTACCGGCATCTGACACACTACTTTCGGGATTTAATTACTTCAAATGAGGCTTAACGTTCCACCTCATTGTTTAAAAAATTAATGATACCTGTAAGTGAACTGATAAGAGAGTACTTCATTTGATTCTTTTTTTTAACTTCATACTTCTGAACATTTTGATGTCATTTCGGCACGCTGAACTGCCGGTCAAATATACCACGCTAGACGTCAACATACCAGCTAGTAGCTCCTGGCTGTAGCATTAAATTGAAGAATGCTTGAGGTGATTGGCTGCAAGGAAAACCATAGAAATAGTCACGTTTTTTTCTAGATCTGGGTACAAAAAGGATTGAATGAAGCTATCGTTTGACTGCAGGAGTCTCAATACTACTTGGTACCAATACCAGCCCTGGAGAGGCTTTTTCTTTCTCTTTTGGCTTTGTCCCGCTGAACGTCCATCCAGAATGATGAGTTAAATTACTGAGGAGCGCAGTGAATATTTAATTCCCCATCTCCCCCTGTAATGTAAATCCTGTCCGAATGGGCTCAGATCTATGGGATGAATTCCAGATTATCACACACAAGATATCTAATACAAAAGTCAAGAAGGACTGTGATTATTTGAAATACATTGGATTGAAAAATACATTGAACTTATTCAACACTCAGTTGAAAACAAAAATCATATTATACCGTATACTGTATGCTGCTATTCACAAACTCGTCACGGATAATAATTGTGTACAGATTGTGACAACACTGACTGTAGTACTATAATCAACAGGCTACATAACTGTGCTGGTTTAGACCTGGGCTACAACTAGTGTGAGAGTTGTTCAGAGCACTTAATGACACTTGCTGAATGTAAAAAAGTAAGTCGAGGGAAGACCTGCAAAGACTTAAACTGTGGGGAAGAATCACTGAGCAAGGATCTTCTTTCTGAGGGCTGATAGCACAGATTTAACCTCAGTTTTGATTATAAAAGACAGTATAGCCCATGTGTGGTTATAGGGCCAGGCGTGGTCATTTTGGGGCCCCACACAATATCAAGCACTGAGGCCCCTTGAAACCCAACCCTGAGCTCCAGGCTGGCTGATAGGAACACTGCAGATAATCCTTCCTAAATATGAAAACAATAGCTCTAGGGGGCAGTAGCAATACTGTTTGCAATTATTTCCATTTTAACCTGTTATTTGGTCCTTTAATCTTATTTTATTACAAGTTAGCATTAACCACACAGTTCCTGCACACCAGAACCCAAAAAGACCACAACCTTGGTGTTTTTTTTAAATGTTTAACTTTTTAAAACACCAAAGTAAATCAGAAATACAAACAAACTAACTGATCAAGGCAGCGGTAAAAGTACCGTTTTTGTCAAGGGAGTCTGGTGGCTTTGAAGAGAGCATGTATAATGCAGATCCCCGTAGGAAAGGGCTATCTGACAGCAAGGTAAAATGGTTAAAATATCCTAAATATAGGCTACACTTGAACTGATACTGATGATTAGGTGTCTAAAAAACGTTTGTCCACAGCAGTACATTTACATAGCCTCCAACACTGGTACTCCTGCTGCTTCTCCAAACTGGAGGGCGTGTCGACCGCCACCTTCTCACTTCGGATAAATACCTCATACAACCCCACTTTAAAAACCCCAAACTATCTCTTTAAAGTACTTTCTGAGGGGGTTCTTTCCCTATCTGAGTCGAGGGCTTTGGCCCAGTAACACCAGAATGTGGCTACATTTATCCACGATATAGTAGCTTGGTGACACAGTAGCTACGAAATGGCTAGCTGATAAAACTGTGGCTAGCAAGCTAATGGCTAGTACACTGGCTGGCCTGTAACATGCTAGCACTTGTCAGTCACAATAATGTTACTCATTTCATTACATCAAGAATTACTGAAGGGGTTTACTGAAACTTGCTTGCTGTCAATTTGCCATTAGCTGGGTTGCTAGCGGGACAACACTTTCACACACTTTAATCTAAAAATGTGGTACCATCGACTACTGTCTCATAACTGACTGAAAAACATTCCTCTTTTGCGTAGCATGTTTATGCTCCAATACTGGAGGTTAAATAAACTAGTGCAACTGCTCAACAGCTACAACTTTCTTTCCGCTCTCCGTTACCACTGTCAAGATGGCTTCCCACGATAGACCGTATGAAAGAAGTGGACGTAGCCAACTTGAAGTCACCAATTTGTTCGCGGATTATCGTTTTATAGCCTTCAGTGTAACATTTTGGCCTTGTTTTTTGGAGCCAGAAGTGAACCCGTGACACTATGCACACTCACCCTGATTACACCTGGGGCTGTTTTACAGAAACTTGCAGGTAACTGTTTTAGTAACCATGGTAATTTTGGTTTTCCAGATAAACAGTTCCTAAGTAAATGTTCCTGTCCTAATGTAAGATAATAAAAGTGTATTGCACAAGCATCCTAACTTCCCAAAAACTTAAATAAACTTTCCTTACTAGGAACTGTTAAATTGTCTTAACTTTAATATTTCCTTCTGTAGTAGTAGCTAACGTACCTACCAGCTAATGAGAGGGTTTGCTAACAGTAGCTAATGGTGAGTGAATCAAAACTGTATGGAGATTATAAATCAAGAGAGAAGTAAGGTCATTATCTTATAAGCTTACAATCAGACTCATTTTTCCAACTCTCTGCTGGCCATTAGAAAGAATGCAGGTTTAAGGCACTTCTGCACTGGGTTCACTACGTCCCAAAGCATTGGCTACGTCCACTTCTTTTACACTGTCCATGTTTGTTACTGGTCAAATATATTGATTTAGTTCACCCCTGCAGGTGAATCCACTGATCAGAATTAAATACATTGATTTTGACGTTTTATGAACGTCCCTTACGCCTGGATTCCACTGGGCATGTTCAGGCTGCTATGCCATTTCGATCTGTCCTCTACAGGGCATCATGCCCCACCAGGAGCATTTCAGAAACAGACCGTTTTGCCACAATGATTTTGTTGAATTACTCAGATTTTGTTGATTTGGTTGATTCTACAATGGATCGTACTTGCCAACCGTGAGACCTCAAAAATAGTGAGGATTTCGATACCCAAAAATCCAAGTTTCAGAGACTTTGTTTCCTGCATTCTGGTGACTATTCCAGAAAAATACAGCATACTTTTAATTCTCAGGAAAGACTACGGAATGATTAGTCCTCCTAAAGAGGACTTGAATAAATCGCTGGCAATTTCTTTCATTCATTTATTTTTTGCCCTTGTCCCTAAAAGACTTTTCCATTTACGCTGCAGATTTTACAAAATGCACGCTCCTTTCCTTTAAAACTTTCCTTGGGAAACTTAGTTTGAAATCTAGTAAAGTCTGTTTGGTGTAGCTGTATCATTCTCCTGGTGGAAACTTCTACACGCCGTACAGAGTCAGAAACAGCTTGTGATAGAGGAAAGAATGCTGTGAAATTCGGCAATCAGGAGAAATACAGGAGAACTGTGATCCCGGGAGGAAATAGGGAGAGGGCAGATGAAAAACAGGAGTCTCCTGGGTAAATTGGGAGGGTTAGCAAGTATGACCATGGGTAAGTAGGCTATGTAGTTAAATAGTTTATTTTTTGTTTTGCTTTAATGATCAAGACTTTACTTTGAAAATTCTCTATGCCACGCCTATCTGACTTCCCGCCTGGCTCGATCTGCTCTGTGCAGCTTGACCCGGCATCCGTCAAAAATAGATAGATTTCCAGGTGGAAACAGCAGGTCATAGTTTCCATATTAGAATTTTAAAGTCTTATAGGACTTATACAGTGCTATGCAGCTTGACCTGGCACCTGTCAAAACTAGACTTGATAAGTATTCTGTGCAGAACGGCCACAATCAGCTCGGGTGGTGGTGGAACAGCCAGAACGTGACGCGGCCCTGTCCAGTGGAATCAAGCACTTAAGGATAGAGGCTGTCACATCCTGCACAGACTGTAAATCCCTTTGAGGAAACCAGACTTGACTCAAATAAATTCCTCTTAAATGGGCCGAGACTTACCTCTGACATTAAATACACGTATGTAGGTCACCCTCCACGTCCTGTATGAAATGGGCTTCACTGGAGAGTTTCACCATCCAGTGTTCATGTTGTTTCAGACACTCAAAGACTAAACACAGGTAAAATAAATAAACACAAATAAAAATGAATTCAGTCTGAAGATACTGATATCAGCACCAGCTGCTACAGATCCATTGTGTCAGAAACCGACTGCTAACTTGGTCCCGTTACCTCCCTCAGTGTAACCAGACCAGCTGCTACCTCCGGCGGTTTGCTCGAACGTTGAAGGGTTGAGGGAGGTTTTTTCAGCTCTGCTGCGACGTCTTGCGGCTCTCTCTCAGGATGCCGTCCAGGCCGTTGAGCTGGCGGAGGAAACCCCGGTTGGGGATGACGCCTCGGTGGTCCTTCACCGTCTTGATGGCCTCCACCAGCGTCAGGTTCTGTCTGATCATCAGGTAGGCCAGCACCAGAGTGGCTGAGCGGCTCACGCCCACAGTGCAGTGGACCAGCACCTTACCTACACACAGACACAAAATATGAACTTAAAACAGCTCTGTTTTTTTTTTTTTATAATAATGTATTAAATGCAGGGATGGAAGTAACTAATTACAAGTACTCAAGTTATTGTAATTAAGTCTTTTTTTTTTTTCAGTATAACAAGTATGCATTACACTATGCAATCTACTTAGTTACTTTTAAAGCAATAATTGAGTTCTGAGTATAACATGAATTAATGTTCAAAACTTTCATCTGCATTTTTGTAGCCAATAAGGCTGCATGAAAACCAGCACGCACAGACAAAAAAAGATATGCTGCAGCAAGCACAGGTTTGGAGTAGGGCTGTATTTCAATTAATCTGTTGATTATTTTTCAGACTTATTGATTAGTTGTTTGGTCCATAAAATGTCAGAGAAAATGGCGATCAATGTTTCACAAAGCCAAAGATGACGTCCTCAAATGTCTTGTTTTGTCCACAACCCAAAGATATCCAGTTTACTGTCAGAGAGGAGTAAAGAAACCAGAAAATATTCACATTTAAGATGTAAAAAGCTACTCTACGTGCTCAGCAGCAAACAGCAGACAGTAGGTGAATTTTATCGAAACTGCAATATGTCCTGTGTGATTTTCAAATCGCAGGAGGTGCAGTATTTGTCAGAGGTGAAATGTGTGTCAGATATCCTTTAAAATTAAATACTGTTGTACTGCAGAGGCGTCCTGGCCTGCACATCATATTCTACAGACTTAAGAAAACATCTTTGTTTGGTGCAGATCCCGCGAAATTCACACAATAATCATTTTAATAGATTTTTCAATGAAAACAAAAGTAATTGTCTAAAAATTACAATTCAGTTTAATATCACAAATCATATCACAGTTGCAGTATCAATCAAAATAATTGCAATTAGATATTTTTTTAAATATTTATTGTTTGCTTTTTTAACACTAGACCATGAGAAAAGGAGCACAGATGTTGGTTTATGTTAAGTATGTGAAGTAAAATGGATCCGTTTGTTAAGATAATACTACAGAGACTGTGATGCTAACTTCCGTTAGCACATCAATGGGAATTCCCATTATATGTTAGCATTGAGCTAACAGAACAAGCACTAGTTATTCATATTTAAAACATCAATTGAAGAATTAAAAAAATCAAACTGTTGTTTGAAAAAAGAGTGTTTGTGCCTGTTTTTGTGTAGCATGTAAATAAACTGCCCTTCTTTCCACCTCCTGCTTCAAGTCGTCTTCGGTTGCTACACTGCTGCTCACCAGCCGACTTTAAAACAACCCTTTCCCTTCCTCTTTTAAAAAAACATACTTCCCCTTTTCCTTTCCCCACTTCCTCCTCTTTCCCCATTACATTTGCAAACATTTCTACTTATTTTTTACCATTATTACCGCATGAGCAGCGTCGAAACATAACGGTTAATTACTTCACCGGTTAGAGGAAAGAAACAGAAAGAAAAAGAAGCATTTTTTAAAATTAACCTTCAAGCATTGTTGATACTGAAACAGTAAACTGATGCAGTGAAGAGCAATCAATCATCAGTTTGTCCTGTGATTTACTGCAATCTCTCAATTTACAGTAATGCAGCAAATTCAGTAACTACAATAAGTTTTTAAAACTCCATTTTAATCTACATAATCAAATACTGACTTATACACAAATTGTACATTTTGTTTCTCTTTGCTTGTTGTATAACAATTTTCTATTATAATTACATTTTTGTTGTATAATCTTGTAGAAATATTCACTGCAGACTCTTTTTTAGCAGTACTTGCAGTTTAACCAGATTATTTGATAATGAACTCATATTTTAAAATGCAAAAAATATTAAAATTCATGAATCAACACGTACAATGTTGTGATGCTCTGATAAACTTGTTGCATGATGGATCTCCTGATCTTTTAACTGTTTTGTGGTCCTACGTTAGATTTTGAGACCAAAGCCAAAGCAATTGTACGATGTTGCAAAAATGACATTTTTTGGGTTAATGCCCAAAGCATTTATAAAATCTTGTCTACAGATTTATCAACATAAGGGTTATAAAGGATGTGCTTCATGTGAATATAAATGTCATCTACACACACACAAATACTCGTAGACTAACCTCCACTTGTGAGGGCTTTGTGGATGAACTCAGCTGCAGGATAGAAGTTGACACTCATGTCAAAGGTCGGCGAGTCGTGAGCCTCGATGCCGTGATACGTGATGTTCATCCCGGCGTAATACTCGGCCCCGCCTCGCCACTTGCTCTGGGCACAGTTGAGGATGTGTGTGATGCCAAGTTTGGCCAGTTCCCGCCGGTCTGATGCAATGTCTCTGCAGAGGAGAGGAGAGTTTCACAGCTCATTATCGGCCAGTCAGACCTATTTTTCACCTCTCTACGTGTCAGGATGATGTGTGTGTTGAACTTTAGAGACTGAAGCTCGTAAAAGCGACATAAAGAAAGACAGTTCAGTCACGCAGCGACATGCAGATGTTTGCATCTGACGACCAGTTTGATGCAAACAGCTTCATACACTGTTATGAAGGTGGTTAATGAATACACATATATCTTAAGTACAAGTACCAATACAACAAGTTAAAAATACTTCATTAAAATTAAAAGTCCTGCGCTGAAAATCCCACTTAAGTAAAAGTACAGAAGTATTAACAGTAAAATGTACTTAAAGTATCAAAAGTAAAAGTATTCATCCTGTAGAATGTCTCCATTTCATGGTGTTATATTATTAGACAATATTATATTACTTAGTTTTTATCACTAACAAATGTATTTTAGGTGTATTTGTGTATCTTACAGTTTTTTTTCAGTTGCTGAATCACATTTGGGGGTTCAGCATTAATGTTTTTTGGGGTTTGGCAAGTTGTTGAGAAATCTTTTTGCATAAAGTAAATTTTTACTTGTTCCTCTACAAATTGTTTTATTTTTGTAGCGGTTAGAAATAACAGCAAAGACTAAAGTTAATTGTCATGTTTAGTCTAGACTGCAACTAGGGCTGCACAATGTGGTAAAAAAGTCATATTACGATTATTTTGACTGGAATTGCAATTGCAATATTTGATATGATTAGTGGAAATGATCAGTTTTGCATTACAATTTTCATGTTCACTGAAAAAAAAAATGTTAATTAATTTGCAATTTTATTACAATTGCGATTAATTGTGCAGCCCTGACTGTAACGTCTATAGAACATCAGAAAATAGTGAAAAATGTCCATCCCAGTTTTCTCAAAGTGCAAAGTGATGTCTTTCAATGTCTCATTTTTTCAGCCCAAAACCAAAAGATATTCAGTTTAATGTGATAACAAACAAAGAAAAGAGGGAAATCCTCATAGTTGAGAGGCTGAAAGGAGCATTTTCTGCCATTTTGCATGAAAAAGTACTTAAATTATTAATTATGATTGTCTAACTAGTTTAATAGTTTAATTATTTTTTTCCCACCTGACCAGTTGGGCAAGTAAGTTGCTGTTTTTCTTGCCTTGGGTAAGTGGGTCAGCACAGCAGCAGTTAATGTGGACGAAACTCTGGATCACTTTTCATTGCTTTTATATAAAATCCATTCAGTTTGACTTAATTCTAATTTCATGCACTCTTCTCTCACTCAAACTCAACCACCACCAAAACTCTGCATATTTGCACATGTTGTGCACATTCTATTGTCAAAACTGTTTAATTTACATTTAAAAAATAAGACCAGACTGCTGCTGTTGTTTCATTCTGCTTCACTGTGAAGGTTTTCCTGCAGCAGTTCTGACACTTACTGTTTTTCTCTACTGTGCATTCTGTTCACACTGTAAAGATGACTCATTCTCTTTTACATGTAATGTTGCACGCACACATTCGACACCCAACCAGTAAATGTGGAGCAGTTTGCAGTAAAAGGAAACCGAACTATAAAAAACAAACAAACAATGGATTTCATGTTGCAGTCGTTCCCAAACACTGGGTCGGGGCCCACAGGTGGGTCACAGCAGATTTTATTTGGTTTTGTTTGGTTTTAACTTGGTTTGTTTGACGTTCTCGTAAGCCTTTGTTTTTGTTGACTAAATTTTCCATTGTCTGCATTTGGGTCCAAACCTGTAACTCGTGACAGTTCCCAGAGGTGGGGTCAGTCGCAACACCTGACTTCATCCGTTCAGATAAATACTGCAAACAATATGTCACATGTAATCATCTTTAAATGGCATGGGTACTTCACAGACAAGTGTGAGTTTAATATATAAAAATTTAGTTGGTCTCATCACCTCTAAATAACTGAGAGAAATACAAACATGGTTGCAACTGTCCCCAGTCTCCCCTACTTTCACAAAGACAGTAGTGACACTAACTGTAATGCTACCTGTTGTGAGTGATTTGTATGGTTTTTGAGTGTTTCTGCTGCAGACAAACCCTCTGTAGTCCTGAGAGGTGTTTTGTTTAGTAGTTTTCAGTGCAGGGCTTTTACTTGTAATCGAGTATTTTGTAAAAAAAAAAAAAAAAAATCTGAGTATATTGCTTATTATTATGAAGTATTACAGCTGAGGGTTATGTAAACTCACTGATCTCCGATATAGAGTCGCGGCCACACTTCGTCTGCATGGTTACAGGCTGTTTTTCCGGTACACAGGAGCCTCTCCAGCTCAGACACCGTCAGGATCGGGGAGACGCGCTCAGAGTCTTTTCGGTTCGGAGACCTGGAGCTGCTCCGGGACCGGGAGAACCGGGACATGAACGCCATTTAATCTGGGAAAACAAAAGAAGCATAATAAACATAACATAATAAGAACGATTTCTCTTATGAACAATAACAAAATGACTGGAATAAAACAGAATAAAAGACGCGATACGGCCTCCATCATTTGATTATTATTATTATTATATAATAAATTACCTGTGGCTTTGTTTTGGTGGACACTAGGCTGGATGTCTCTCTGTAACTGAAGCAACAATTCAATAAAATATGAAATAAAAACATGGAGGCCGAGTGTTTCCTCCATTTGATTTATTTACCTGTGTGTAGTTTTATTCCGTGTCTCAGTGGTGCTGCAGGACGAGCTGCTCCGCGGCCATGTTGACTCATTTATTTGCTGTGGTGGGAGGATGGACAGATGATGCTGCTGAGGCTGAGCTGCTGCATCCACCAGACATCTTCACCTCCTCCTCCTCCTCCTCCTCCACCCGCCGCTTCACCATCTTCTTCTCAACAAGTCCTCATCAAGACACATGACTCCACAAACATGGCGACATGAAGGCTGTTGTGTTCACTGGTGCAGCATGAAGAGCTTCACCTTCATGTGCTTTTTCACTGAAGGTGGATGTTTTTATATTTAAATGTTTAATGATGGTTTATGTGTCGGCAGGGTTTCAGTCGTTGGTGACGTTTGGCGCCATCTTCTGGTCAAAATACGTCAAATTATTTTTTAAAAATGGAGAAAACAAAAGGTTCATTCAGCTGTGGTGGAATGTAACTAAGTACTTTTACTCAAGTACTTGCTTAAGCACACATTGTACTTTACTTCCATTATATGCAACTTTATACATCTGCTCCACCACAACACAGAGGCAAATATTATATTTCTCACTCCACTAACTACATGTATAATGACTTTAATGATAACTTTATTTATATAGCACCTTTAAAAACAAACACAAAAGAGCAGAAGGCAGAATAACAACAAAGGAGACCAACACAACTAGGCCAGAAAAAATAAACTAAAATTGAAGCATAAATAAGACACAAGCAAAAGACACTAAAACAACAGTAAAGGATACTATAAGAACAGGAAAATATGACAATGAGAATAAATGGAAATAGGAGGAGAATGCAGATGATGAATGACATGATGTTGTCTAGTCAATATAAATGAAAAAAAAGGAATGAAATAACCACGACATCACGTAATGTCAATGTAAATAAGTGCAAATAAAACAACCAGCTAACATTTGTAATGTTTACAAATTAATGTGTCAGTAATTATAGTACAATAATAAAATGTTCCATTCTGCATAATAACTACTTTTACTTCAGGGAGTTTGATAGTTACAGTTTCACACCTTTACTTAGGGCTAATTAGAAGTCTGAATTTAGGACTAATTATCTATTTTTTCCTCCATATTTAAATATTTTCTGTATGAATTCTGCTTTACAGCAGCTGACTGACAACTTGCCAAATGAAGGAAAATCAAAAAGCAAAGGGAAAAAAATAAAAGGATAAAACTAAACAAACGGTATCTTATTTGTCTTTACAATTTCATATCTATTTATTCTTTTATTTCTGCAAGACACCCGATTCAGAGCCTGAGAGATCAAATTAAACGTTGATTATTTGCAAAGAAGTTCAGCAGAAAATTATTTATTTTTGTTTCAGTACCTGAGGAGAACAAATCTGATTGCAAAGATACAACAGTTCGGTGTTCTTGGTTATGTAATATAATGTGCATTTTATTTATTTAGTGTCAGTGCTGTTAACTTGCAGCATAATTTAACTCTATTCATTTTTTACATTTAGTCCTTGTTGTGTGTTTTTTTTAACGTTTTAAATAATCAAAGTTTTTTTTTATTTACATAAATTCTTACTGTGTATTTGCTTCATGTCACAATTAATTTAAAAATAATAAATGATATCAAAGCAGAAAACCAAAGAAAACTGAAAGTTTGGGACGCGCGTTGAGAGGAGGGTCATGAAGGCGTCATGACGTCAAACTCCTGCGACGCACGTGTGCGTGTAGTGAGGAGGAGAGATGGCTTCTGAACGGCTGCAGTTTCATGAAATGGGCATAGACGACCGTGTTTTAAAGGTAAGAAACCGTTTGACGTCGTCAGCAGATATTGAAACAAACTGTCAGTGAGAAGTTGAAGCAGCAGTTTAAGATAAATACAACACACACAACACACACACACAGCTGCGCTCACACGTCAGCACGCTCCTGTATGAAAACATGTTCAGATGTAAAGTTCATGCGAAGAAACACGTTCATTCTAGTCACTGATGTCAAATTAACTCGCTGTTTTACATCCTTAGCGTAGTTTACCTGCTTCATAAAACCAACGATAACTTAACACATTGATAGGTTTCAGCATAATGAAGCATATTTTACATTTAATATTGTTTTTTGTTCCTTTGACCCATATGAGAGGCCACACAAAATCTAATATTTATAATGTACTTTTAAAGTAAACAATACATGTCTGATAATATAGATTTACATTATGAGAAGAAGAGTGCAGTGTCTCACCACAGATAAAAATGAAGCAGTTAAAGAATGGCACTGGAATAAAAATAAAATAAAAGTAAATAAATAAAAATAAAGGCGGGTTGATCTATAACCCTTGTAATTAAACAAACTGGTGTATCGGGGTGTTCTGTTTCCATAATGTGGGAAACTCGTATTCAATATTTTTAAAATATCAGTTTCTGGTCTGATTGAAGTAATTTTTAAAAGATAACCATATTCTGTAGAAATTACCTGTGGAAACCCATTTCTGACAGAAGATCCTTTAAATCGTTATAATGAGAAACTTTCTCAAAATTCTGAGTTAGCGCTGAGCTGCGAAGATTAATCAATGAAAAAAAACAACTATTTTGATAATCGATTAATCAGTTTGAGTTGATTTTTAAGAAAAGAAATCAAAATTCTCAAATTTCAGCTTCTTAAATGTGAATATTTTCTGGTTTCTTTCCTCCTCTCTGACAGTAAACTGAATATTTTTGGGTTGTGAGTAAAACAAGACATTTGAGGATGTGATCGTGGTTTTGGGAAACATTTTTCATCATTTTCTGGCATTTTAATACAAATAACATTAATCGATTAATTGGGAAAATGATCGCAGTGTATGTCACACCCTATAACCCCGTCAACAGGGTGTAAAGAGAGTTAACTTCAGCTTCATGAAGATAACAGCAACTTTTCAGTGTCTCATCAAACTCTATGACCCGATCAGAACTGACCTGACCGTGTTCTGCTCTGTGAAATCTTGTCTTTATCGTCATTCAGGCGGTCGCAGATCTGGGTTGGTCCCAGCCGACCCTGATCCAGGAGAAGGCCATCCCTTTGGCTCTGGAGGGGAAAGACCTTCTGGCTCAAGCCCGGACCGGATCTGGAAAGACCGCTGCTTATGCTGTACCCGTCATCCAGCGAATCCTGGCGTCCAAACAGGTGAGAAAAAGTGAATTTAATCTACTTGTCCATCAGCTTACAGATGCATTTACTCAGAAAACCGTCCAATCTCAGCCATACCTGTAGATTAGGGCTGCACAGTATTTTCTGTGATTTATGTTGCAGTATGAAGAAAACAGGAATTTTCACCAGATGACTTGAATAACTCGATATGGAGAGAATTAATCTTTGTCCTTTTCATCCTCCTGATCTTTGTGTACTTTGTGTTTGGTGTCCTCAGAGCGTCCGTGAGCAGGATGTGAGAGCTCTGATCCTGGTACCAACCAAAGAGTTGGGTCAGCAGGTCCAGACTATGATCAGACAGTTAACGGCGTACTGCTCGAGGGACGTCCGAGTGGCCGACATCTCCGGGAAAGCTGACCTGTCGGCACAGAGGTCCGTATATTCAGGGCCTTAGATGACACATCATGTCGTCTATATTCTTATTTCACGTGTTAAAAGCTAATTTTGTCAAGTGAAATCAATGTGTTTTTGTAGTTTAAATGTTTTCACAGCACCAGAGCTTAATTCTGCAGGTCATAAAAACTGCACCACTGTGTCAGAATTTATTCTCCTGTATCGAGTGTAGCCAGATGTAATGATGAAGTTTGTGGTGGATGATGTTCTCTGGTGTGTGTGAACAGGCCCATCTTAATGGAGAAGCCTGACGTGGTCGTGGGGACGCCGTCCCGCGTGCTCGCCCACCTCAACGCCCAGAACCTGTTCCTGCATTCGTCCCTTGAGATGCTGGTCGTAGACGAGGCCGACCTGCTCTTCTCTTTCGGCTTTGAGGCAGACCTGAAGAACTTATTGTGGTGAGAACTGATTGATTGATTGTCATTTTGTTTGAGGAAGTTGATTCACTTTCCCCAGGCAGCTGCACACAGTTTAACACTGAGTTATTTTAAGTATTATTCCATTTATTGAAAAGTTTGAGCAGTTGTCTCCGACCTTTCTGGGTCATTTCCCACGTGACTCCTTAAAATGAGTCAGTGTGGACACGAGAACTTTTTTCCTTCTCAGATTGTTTCATTTGAAGGATTTTTAGAAGCCTGAGGAGGCGACAATATTCTGTATGAACATGTAGACAAAAAAGGCATGTACGTACATTTTTCCCTTAATTTTTTCATGATATGTTTCCTTATTGCAGTTGTTTTTCCTAAACGGGCCAAACTGTCTGTTAACTGTTTTTTTGTGCTTACAAAGTAGGATTTAATTTATTCCTTCTTATATTTCCACATGTATTTTCTTATTCTTATGCAGATTTATTCTTTCTTCTTTGTTTAAATACTGGCAGAAAAGAGCTGCTGATTGATTTTCTTAGAAGTTTAATTGTAACTTTTGGCCACCAGGAGGCAGATTAGCTCAAAAAACAGAAAAACAGATTTGATTTCTGACTTAAAATCACGTCATAATGCTGATTTGCTTAAAATTCACATTTATGTGTTATTTCATCTGATTCTAGAGCTTATCTGGATTTGCCATTTTTGATTTTTCTGGGTTTATTCTTTTTTATTCTCCTGTTGTGGTGTTTTAATGTGTTTCTATGCTGAGTTTGATGCGTTCTTTCCTTTTCCTTTTTAACTTATTTTCATAACTGCCCATATAAATGAAGATATTATTTATTTTCTCCGGAAATTAACGACTTCTATGGAAAACTTTTTGTTGTTTAAACAGTCATTTGCCGAAGATCTACCAGTCGTTCCTGATGTCAGCTACTCTCACTGAGGACGTTCAGGCCTTAAAGGAGCTGCTGCTGCACAACCCGGTAACGTCACCTTCATATTCATGGTCTTAGAGCGGTCGTCTGTAGAGCTGCAGCTAAAGATTAATTTTATTATTGATTAATCTGCTGGTCTATAAAATGTCAAAACT
Organism: Lutjanus argentimaculatus; assembly: GCA_034769285.1. Taxonomy (NCBI): domain Eukaryota; kingdom Metazoa; phylum Chordata; class Actinopteri; order Lutjaniformes; family Lutjanidae; genus Lutjanus; species Lutjanus argentimaculatus. Next base: position 39,646,238 of record JAWZSL010000005.1, on the reverse strand, counting down.
GTTTTGTACGGTTTTAGTTTTTTATTTAACTAATGATTATTTGCTTTATTGTTTATTTTCTAGATAAATTGATTAATCGTTTGGTCTATAAAATGTCCAAAAATAGTGAAAAATGTCCGTCCCAGTTTGTCTCATTCCAAGGTGATGTCTTTAAACGTCTTCTTTTGTCCAAACCCCAAACATATCCAGTTTAATATGATAAAACAGAAAAGCAGAAATCTCCATATTTGAGAGGCTGAAAACAGCATTTTCTGCCATTTTTTCGCGAAAAATAATTTTAAAAATGATTAATTGATGATTAAAATACTTGGTGATAGTTCTTCAGTCGATCACTTAATCAATTTGTCAACTTCTTGTTGCAGCTCTAATGTTTTGTGTGTTGGAGTCTCAACAGTTGCACGTTTTCTGGACACTGATATATAATCGGCAGTAGCACATTAAAGATGTTGCACAGGTGTTGTATGGTGTCTCATACCCGTGTGTCTGTGTGTCCTCTCAGGTGATCCTGAAGCTTCAGGGCTCTCAGCTCCCGGACAGCAGCCAGCTGCAGCAGTACAGCATCAAGTGTGAGGAGGAGGACAAGTTCCTGCTCATCTACACGCTGCTGAGGCTGCGGCTCGTCCAGGGAAAGACGCTGGTGTTTGTGGGAGCCGTGGACAGATGCTACAGACTCAAACTCTTCCTGGAACAGTTTGGGATTCCTGCCTGCGTCCTCAACTCTGAGCTGCCCGTCCACTCCAGGTGAGAGAGGAGGACAGACGACCTCTGACCTCCTGCTACAAAGGAGTTTGTTACGTTTTGTGATTTTTCCACAATAAAGTGAATTCTTTAAAGGTTAGTTTGGGTTTTCTGAAGTGGGATTGTATGAGTTACTTATCCATATCCAAACATATGCCATCATTTTTATTTTCACCACTATACCAAATGTCTCTCGCTCAACCAAACTCCACTGACAAAACAGTCATTTTACCTCGCAGAACACTGGAGTTGCTGATCTACTGCCACCTCGATCTTTTAGTTTGTTTGTGTTATTGTGTGACTTCAGGGTTTTAAAAGGTTAGTTCAAATTTATCAGAGTCACACAGTAACACAAACAAACTAACAGATCAAGGCAGCAGTGGACCAGCAACTCCTGTGTTCTGTGAGGTAAAATGACTGATTTTTTTCAAAGAAGTTTGGTTGGTTTGGACAGAGCGATGTAACTTCAGTTTCCCACTGAAGCAGTGAAAATATCCCTTTAATTCCCTTCTCTTCTGCTCAGACTGATTTTTTTTTCCTCCACTCCTCTGCAGGTGTCACATCATCACTCAGTTTAATCAGGGATTTTACGACTACATCATCGCCACAGATGAGCAGAGTTTGGCCGACCCCACCGCCGCCGCACAGACGCCTGCAGGCAAAGGGAAGAAGAAGAAGACCGCGGAGAAAGGAGCAAAGTGAGTCAAACGAGACGCTTTCATGAAAAGCAAAATCAGGGTCATCGCTTGCTGTTTTAAGAACTTTTGCCACCTTAGAGCAGTGGTGGAAGGTAACCAGGTACATTTACTGAACTGTTCCTGAATGTAGCTGCATGTGTTTATCATGAAAATCACCAGCAGTTCTCGAAAAGTTATCCCAGTAATTTACAGGGACAACTCGTACTGTAAAGTGCTGACACGAGTCCTGTCATCAGATAAGAGTAAAGTGATCAAAGCAGTCGGACTTCTAAAATGTTGAATTTCCGATTGATGTCTTAAAAGGACGAAGGACAAAGAGTACGGAGTCTCCAGAGGTGTGGACTTCCAAAACGTTTCCAACGTCATCAACTTTGATTTTCCCACGACTGTAGAATCGTACATCCATCGAGTGGGAAGGTGAGTACTTCAGACAGTTCACTTCAATCACACGTTTATTCTTAAATCCTGGTTCGACCTCAGGCTCTTTTTATTTATTCTGTTGCACAACAAGTGTTACTTCATCTCTGAGAATCAAAGCCTGACGTGTTCTTTTGTTGTATTTTGCAGGACGCGAGAGCGGACAACCCCTGGCACTGCTCTGTCCTTCATCTCTCACACTGAGCTCGCTTTGCTGTCAGAGGTGGAGGAGGCTCTCGCAGGAGGTAACTTTTAATGTAGTTCTAGTCTTTGGTCATGTGACTAAAATGACTTTTGGTTTTAGTTTAGTTGATCTGTGTTTAGTCCATGAAAAACAGTGGAAAACGGCTTCCCAAACAAGTCAGGGTAACTCAGGAGGAGAAAGGAGAAGCTCCTGAATGCAGAAAAGTTACAATCAAATATTTAAATGTATATTAGCTTTATTTTTTGTGCATTAGTGTTTAAGTCTGTCACTTTTTAGTTTGACAAAGTACTTTCTTTTACCAAATTATTTCTGTATATTTGAAATGATTTGAAGACAGAACCACATTTAAGGCTGAACATCAGCTTTATTAGATAAACAGAAATCTGTCCTCTGACTTCAAGATGGTTTCCTGATGTCTGCTCAGGACTGGTTATCGTTCAAATATTTTTCAGTCCAATGACTTGACTTTGATACGGGTTCCTGAACTATACTTTTTTGATATTAATTATATAAAATCCATTTTAACATAATGTAAGTACATCACAAATTACAGTCCAAATCTTTAGTTTTATTTTTTAGTTCCTTGGCATTTTTACATCACATCATTTCATCACATAAAAAATCTGAACCCATTTTACTCGATGTAAAGATAAATACAGACAGTTGAATCTGTATAAAGGAAACAAGAGGAGGAGAGATGCTGTGAGGAGTTACTGACTTAATACTGACATCAACATGTTTATTTATTAATATGAATTGTGTATTTTTGTTTGATCATGCTGACTGTGTTCTGAAACCGTACCAGTTTAAGATGGAAGAGATCGAAGGCTTCAGGTACAGGTGCAGGGTGAGTGTCCTCATCATATCAGTGTCAGAACGAAGGAATGAAGAGTACAGAGCTGCAATGATTAATCAAGTAATCGATTATTAAATTAATCGCTAACTATTTTAATAATCGATTAATCAGTTTGAGTCATTTAAGGAAAAAAAAGACTCTAAAATTCTGTTTATAGCTTCTTAAAAGTGAATACGTTCTCTCTGACAGTAAACTGAATAATTTTGGGTTGCTGACAAAACAAGACATTTGAGAACATCATCTTGGACTTTGAGAAATACTCACTGACATTTTTCACCATTTTCTGACATTTTATAGATCAAACAACTAATCGATTAATTGAGAAAATAATCATTAATTGCAGCCCTAGGACAGTCTGTCTCCTTTGTTAAACTTACTTTTATAAGTAGACCACATGTTTGCATCAGTTTTTTTTCACTCTGCTTCTGTTGCTGCAGGCTATAAAAGTATAACTGATGAATCTGTATTTTGTGTGTCTGCAGGACGCGATGCGTTCAGTGACAAAGCAGGCAGTGAGGGAGGCCAGACTGAAGGAGATCAAACAGGAGCTGCTCAACTCAGAAAAACTCAAGGTGAGCGTGACGGCGGCTCCTCCACGGAGACGTTAAACGGAGGTGTTACTGTGCTGACATGTTGTGATCGGATGTTTCTGCTTCACTCAGACGTATTTTGAGGACAACCCCAGAGATCTGCAGCTGCTCCGACACGACAAAGACCTGCACCCTGCTGTCGTCAAACCACACATGAAGAACGTGCCCGAGTACCTCGGTAAGACGCACAAACACACTCATACTCACGCTGCTAGAGCTGCGTTACACCAGCAAACCTCGTCAGATGGTGACCAAAAGTGGTTCCTGTCGGACGCCAAAAACTGTAACATGGTGATGTGGCAGATGTTGTTTCCATGTGCAGTAATAATCCAGTCAGACTTTTCATACAAACCAGGAAATACTGATCAAATTACTGCAATTAAAAAAGTAAATGCATGTCTTTTTTTTTTGTACAATGACAATTTATTGACCTTTTATTTTGTCATGAAATGGTTGTGAGATGTCCTGTCCTACAAATCAGATTCTACAGACTTAAAAATCTTCATTTGGTACAGATTCCTGCAAAAAAAATAACACCATATTCATTTTAACATGTTTTTCAATCAAAAGAACAGTGATGTAAAAATTATCATCACCTCTAACGTCACAAATCATATCACAGCTGCACTATCAGTCAAAATAATTGCAGTTAGATATTTTTTTCAGAATCGTTCAGCCCTAATTCAAACAACATCTCGATGGTTTTTCTGTGACATCATGGTTAGATGTCCATCATCAGTAACTCATATTATTTCCTCTGACTTCCTTCAGTTCCAGAGACGCTGAGGGGTGTTGTGAGTCTGTCAGGGAAGAGGAGGAAGAGGAGGGTGAAACCAAAACCAGAAGGAGTCGCTACGAGCAGTTTCAAGGTGAGATTCAGGAAAACGTGTGGAACGATCATGTTAGACTTGACAGAAGAAGTCCCAGTTTGTGTTGATGCATTTGACAAAGAATAAAATCTAAACTGCACATTAAAACAAAAGTGCACAGGTTTAAATGAAATGATTTATTAGATGTTGGCTACAGTTTTTGATTTTATGTCTTTTAGAAGAACATCAAGGGGAAGAACCCACTCAAGAGTTTCCGATACACCGGAGGGAGGAACAGAAAAGGCAAATCAAGCCAGTCGTAGCTGCAGCTGCAGGACACGGTGACTGTGAATCAGTCCTGGTGTTTGGACCGCTCAGAGACTTTCAGCAGGAGGACGGTTTTTATCTGCAGCGTCGGCCCGAGTGAGACGAATATAAACTGTACGGGCTCTGGATTAAATGGGCTGTTGAAGCTACATGGACCACAGACAAAAACAGATGAATGATGGCTTATGACAACTTTGATACAAGAAGAAAATTCAAGTTTCAAATGTACAAATGTAGGCTGAGATTATGAGAAGAGGACAGAATCCATATTATCTCATTTTTAATGTATCTGTTCTGAAAAGTGTTTATTAAAATAAAATGATTTCTTCTCAAAAGTTGAGTTTTTGTGTTTGTCGTTGTAGTGGGTTGTACAGTATATTTACAATATGGACATGATGACACTTCGGAGGTGTAATTTCCATGTTTACAACTGCAGTGTGTTAGCATGTTAGCATTTGTGATATATGTATTTATGTATGCAGCTTTTTCAGGACCACCAACATGAGGAAAGTACCGAGTTTTCGCCAGGTCCGGGTGCTAAGTTTGCTCAACTGTTATGGAGCAGAGTGAAATTAGGCGTGGCTTATGGAGGGTTGATTGAGCTCCCTAATTCCAGAATATAGTATCAGCATATCCCACATGTTGTATTTGGAAAATGCTACATTTGGAATAAGGCCTAATTAGAAATAGCTGCAGCTCACTTCACCTGTTTCAAAAAATAGTGGAAAATTAGCGTGCATGCAAATGTGGTTGAGCTCTTCTGTTCAATCGGTGCCTTTTCTGTTGCTTGGACATTAAATGCACAAATATGCATGAAAAGTACTGTATAATACATCATATTATCAAGCAGAGTTTGTGCATATTGAATATACATCATATTAAAACTCCAGAGAATAATTAAAAAAGAATTTTAGCCCATTCTCACTACACTTCACCACGAAATAAAAGTTTTTTGCATTATAGTGTGACTCCATTTCCAGCTTAGGCATTTAAATACATTTTCTGATCAGAAATTCACAACATGTTGGTTAAAATCAGCTGTGTTCCAGGTTTTCACTCAGTCCTGCTACTTATTTGTTCTCTAAAAGTTTGCAATTACACAGGTCACATGATCAGCAAGAAGTAACATCACTGAGTCTCCTGAAGGTCGTGAGAAGACCAAAAGTCATTCTCTCACTCCATTTTCTCTATTTTTAGCAGTAGTTGACGGTGTTAAGTGTTCTTGTGCAGTTGACGCCATGTGGCCTACATTTCATGTATTTGCTAATGCTATGTTTAAAGTTCAGTCCTGTTATGAAAATACATAATCTTCCATAGAAACCTTGTAAAAACTAAAATGAAATGCGTGTTATTAGATACAGTTCTGAAAAAAGATAAAGAATGACAAGTTAAAACATGTAAATGGAACCACTTGGCCTTTGATCTGATTTTTACATTTGCTTTGTTCAGCTTCACACTGACCACCTGAGAGCTGAACGAGATCACATGAAACGTGGTGAGAATCTGATTCACTTCCTGCAGCTGAGCTTAAGATTTATGATACACGATATGTTCTCTGTTGGTCAAAGAAGGAAAGAAAACACGTGAGAAAATAGTTGTGTTGTGACTGTGTGTGCTCTCGGTTCATCATCGGGAACTGCTGGCTGTGATTTAACTTGGTATTTACAATCTTTTCCTGTTGGGTTCAGATGACAGTTTCACATTCATTTAGAGGAGCACCTGCAGTTTTTGGCATCTGAATATGTTTTGGTAACCTGCCACAGTTTGAACAGAGCTGTCCTCGGCTGCTCAGACAATAAAGACTAAAGGATTAAATGCATATTTCTTTGAGTCATTCATGCATTCCTGAAGTTTTGGAGGTAACGGCTGTAGAGATGTCTGCCCACAGATATAATCCACAGACCTTGTTGTGAGCAGTTTTACGAAGGAATTATTTTCTTAACAGGTAAGAATTTACAGGAAATGCTTTCTGGAAAGAGACACTGGTGCTGAATGTTTAATTTGTATTTTTTGGTGCTTGAGCTGCACAAGCTGAGTGACATTTAGCCACATTAGACTGGAGAGAAGGCAGACATCTCCAAAACTCTCCAACTCACACCACAACATCTAGATGGATAAATGGCACTACAGGTAAGAAGAGATTTTTAAATTGTTGGGGTGAATCGTCCTGTTTAGACCTGACATGCTATTGAAGCATCCACCCAGCGTGAACTGCATGGATGGCAGGGAAACCTGTGGCGCCCCCTGTGGGTCACGCCCCAAATGCTTTGGTCAGTCTCCTAAACATAGCCTGAAGATATCTACAGAGTTTTATGATGATTGGATAAATTCCCTGCTAAGATATTTTGATTGATGGTGGCCATGTTTTTTGATGATCTTGCTCATGTATAATAGAAATATGTATCTCAGTCCCACAGTGCTGTACACCTGAATTGGTCAAAATCAAAAATGTAGATATAACTCTCTTTTTTCTTCTGACTTGAACCTTAATTACACCTTGTAATCAATGTTATTTGCTTTGTTATTTGAACCATAAAATAATACACAGACTACAGCAATTTAGAAAATAACTTCATTTTAATCAAATGCATTCAGCAGTACATTAAATCAGTTTAACTGAGGCTGGCAATCACACTGTAAAGCCATGAAAGACACATAAAGATATAAATGAATATCTAATGGAGAAGTACCTAATCACATCTTGTTAGTGTTGTGACAGACTGTATATTAAACTTGTGCTGTATCGTCTCTGCTCAGCAGAAGCTTCCTATTCCACATCAATTCTCTGTGAAGAATTTCCCCCCAAAACATGTTTTCCCTTAAAATAACTTTCACCTGCACTCAAAATGTTGATCCAACAAGTGAAAACTTTGTGAGATCTAAATAATTAACCTGTGTTGTATTGTGTATTCTTTTTTAAAGCTGTGATGTTGCAGCAAACTGAAGTGGTTATTAAGGTCTTTGTATGAAACAGGCCCTGTTCAGACCTGTTATTAACATGCGTCTTTGGTGATCCAATCACAAATGGACAGCTGTGAGTACACATTCGAGGTGGTCTAGGCTCCATGTGACCACATTCTTTAAGCTGTGCGAACACAGATGTGTCTTGGACCACTGAAAAACCGCCTACTTAAAACTATCATCCAGTTGTTGCCCTGTTGTACTTATCTGAAGTCCATCGTTGGTTCACTGTAATGCAAATGATGTGTTCACCTTCTAGGATAAGCAGCAGATGTATGTAAACACACTAGTAACCCCAGACTTCATTTAAAAATTGCACTATTTTAAGAGTTGTTGAGTGAGGAGAAACTTTATAAACTCAATGAAATGTTGTCTACGACAAATTCTTAATTATTTGGGCCCTCTTGTAAATTCGGCAGGTGGTATCCATTAATTTATGTCTTTATTTGTGGAAAAATATTGTGTCCAACAACACATCTTGCAGACTTGTTTATTTGCATACAGAGCAGGGACATAAAATGGCTATGGTGAATTCTTATCATTCTTGTCTTCTAGTAAATTTGGCACTGAATGCAAAACATTAAGTAGTTTCTTTCCCTGTAAAAAACATTTTCTTGTGAACTGTGAAGAGCAGGCAGGAGAGACGCTCCACGGTGCGCTGGGATGCACACTTTTTCTTTTGCTGACTCTGGCATTAATGTCCTTCTTCATCATCTGTGATGTGAAAACATCAGATTTCTAAACAGTCAGTAAAAGTAAAAGTGTGCATCGTCCTCGTCATAGTTCAGTTATAAAATCCCAGCGCACCATGGAGCATCTCTCCTGCCGACTGCTGACAGCGCAGGTAAAAATATGAGGCTTGTGTCGGCTTAGTGCAGCACTGAACTAAATACACAAAAAACTGCCAAATGGACATTCAACTGACCAAACAGTCATGTTTTTATTAGCATACAGAGCGTACTTAGACCTGTCCAATTGTGATCAGATCACCAAGGATGCATGTTGATACCAGGTCTGAACAGGCTCATAGATGTGGTTGCGGTAATCAATCAATAGTGTATTCAAACGGATAGTCCTGTGTAGGCACTGAGTCAAAGATGACGCTGTCAAATGGGTTCTCAGTGGACCAGCTGTCCACGGGGAACCAGGAGTCGTACCAGGAGGTGGTTCTCTCTGTTTCTGGTATCGTCGTAGGGGCTCTCGTTGTCGTTGTTGTTGTCGTTGTTGTTGTCGTGGTCGTAGGAGTGGTACTAAGACTGCCTCGTTGTCTCAGCAGACGCAGGCGACGTAAGCGCATGATCCTGAGCCGCCGGAGTCGCTCTGCTCTCTGAGCACTGGCGTGACTTTCTGTGGTGCTGCTGGGGACCGTGCTGGCTGGGGTCGGCCTCACAACGTGTACTTTGGGGACGAGTCGAATGGGCCTCTTGCCGTTGAGCGCCATGATTTGTTTGATGCGGTCCCAGTTGGATTTGGCTAAGGTGAAGCTGCACGGAGTGGCTCCGGAGTCATAGCCCACCATGCACAGCCGAGTCTGAGGGGTGTAGCCGTCAGCTTTGGCGGTCACTCGGTACTCTCCGGGATTCAACAGCCGCCAGTAATCACCACCGATAGCTACAATGAAGGACAGAAAATGTTGGGAAGGTCAGTCATTAGAATGTGAAATTCTTTAAGATGCAAAGACTGTAAACTCAATGTATCTTTTTGTTGTACCCAACGTACCAGTTTTGACATCATGCCGTATTCCCTCCACAGTGATAGTGGCATTAGGCAGCGGATTTCCCTCCACATCTCTCACTACGCCCTTTATCCCTCGATGTACCTGCACAGAAACAGCATATTGTGACTGAAATCCCACCTCAAGTTCCAATGACAGTTTCAATGGGACATAACAGCTTTAGAAACCAACATCTGAATGTAGAATCTGCAGGCAATTGAAAAGATTGGCATCAAAAACCTTCTGGTTTCCATTTGCAGTCTAACTCTTATTGATCGATCACGCTTGAGCAGGCTTTGGTTACAACCATTGGCTATCATCTGACAATGATTTAGCTTTTTATTAGCTTTCTTTCTTTATCTGCATTCATATGAGGAAGTTTGTGCACAGAGATTAGCTTCCAATTCCATGCACGGACTTTAGGCAACGACCAGCACACGAAAGAGGAAGTCTTGGCCTGGATGTCCGTTATCTGGATATCTGCTGGCTAAACCAGGAACCCAGAAACATTGGCTGTTGACCCCAGAGGCTAAATTGTTGTCAGGCAATAGCAGATGGGTTCTGAGACGACTTTACAGAAACTATCAGAAGAATTTTATGTGATTATAGCATCTTTCAAATCATTCTGATGGCATTAGTTTTTGTTTGCAAATAAAACAACTGGTTGCCCGTTAGATCTGATCTGTGTGGGGAGCCAGCACTGCAGTCTGCTGCTTCCTCCAGATGGTCATAAGGAGTTATAAATCCTACATATGGTGGCTTTCATGGTGGTGTTTTACCCAAAAGCAGGTGTTAACAGGTGTTCAGACTGATAGGCTGAGTCCAGGAAGGTTCAGACTACATGTTGGTCCCTGAACAATCATAGCTTCTTGTCTTTCATGACCTGCGTGATGACTTCGGAGGAAGGTGCTAGATTTTAGGTGAGGTGTCCCAATTCTGCTTTAAGTCATCAGTCCGGTTCTCACCTGTTCAATGAAGGACAGCAGAGCCTCGCGGTTGTTCTCCCACTCGAGAGGAAGTTCACTTTCATGGGGAAACTTGTCGCAGCCCAAGAAGATGGATAACTCGAAGCAGTTGGTGTGCAGGTAACTGAAGTCATTCATACCTGTTGGAGAGGATGACAGTTAAGTAAAACTGTCACAATATTATGTTGAATTTGAGTGACGTTATTGCTTCATACAAACAAGTAACTACAGCAGGAGTGTCGACACTTACTGCCCACCACTGGCTTCCAGCTGGCCCGGTTGGTGATGCCCTGCCCCCCTGTGATATCATCACCATGGCAGGAGCCTCGGTAGGTCTCCGTCATGGTCAGATGGCTGTGGGCGTACGACATTGCCAACCATCGAAACATGGCATCGTCCGGTGTCTCCTTTAGAGCTCCCTCGTTCTGCCGCTGAATTCGAGCCCACGTCTCCTCGTTCATCTCGGCGTTCATTCTCCAACGCCGGCTGTCTGTCAACTTTAACAATATCAAAATAATATAAGTTTTTCTGACACTTGCTGAGGTAATCTATATATTTGTTTAGTTCTTGGTAAAATATCCTTACAGAAATGGGTGGACGCTGCATGTCAAAGGGATAAGCAACCAGTTTTTCTCCTCCTTGCAGATTAGCTCCAAGCACAAACGGGTTGCGCTCCATCCAGGAAATGATGGCCTTGGTCTCAGTAGCAAGCTAAGAGAGCAAGAAGCAGAAAAATGTTTGAATGTTAACACATTCTGTTGCAAGATTAAAGAGGTGAATGTACCCTTGTGGTATAAAACAGACTCACAGAGCTGTTGAGGAAGTTTTCTGGGAGCGGGATGTGATGATTGGGTACTATTCGAGGCACCCAGCCTCTGTCCTCTGCTCCCCACAAGACGCTGTTCAGGTCTGGGAAATTCTGGAAGATGTCGTAACCTTCTTCAGTCCAGTGGCCCAGCGCCCAGTTCCCCATCTCTGAGCCCTGGAAGACAAGGAGGAGGACCATGCTGGGTCTTAAAGTGCTTCCTAATAGTTGACCAAGTTTTCATTAGTTGCTTATTTGCAAAAAAAAAAAAAACTCCCCTTCCGACTCCATTCAGGAGCTATACCTTGTCATTAGATCTGGACCTGCATTATCAGGAGGACTGTTGCAGCACAGACCTTTTCTCTCATGGGGCAATTAACTGCTATGTGCTGCTAACTGTAGCTGCCGTTAGCTCAGTTAGCTGTGCACCTAGCAGTCCTATTAGCTCCAGGTTTAAACTTGATGGAAAGCTCCTTTAACAAAAACACTGTTGTGACTGAGGATGCCTGATTTCTGACCCTGAGTCTCATTTCTTTAAAAAATTCTGTACAGGGGTTAAAAATTTCTGTCCCGGGCCTGTCGTACCATCTCGTAAGCCAGCTCGTAGGCATCAGGGTTGAGTGAGGGCACCAGGTGTATTCTCACTCCGTCCACCAGGCGGCGCACTCTTGGGTTCTCATCGTTGTACTCCTTGCACAGAAACTGCATCAGCAGGAGTAGAAGCTCTCGACCCAGAGCTTCGTTACCATGGAGACCAGCTGTGTACCGAAATTCAGGTTCACCTATTGACGATGGGACAAAAGGAACAGCACATGGATAATTCTTATTTTCAGGTGATTTTACACCACTGAAAACATACTTGTGAATATAATATTACATTTCTGCCACATTCTGTCAATAAATCTTGCACAAACTGAACCTTTAACACACACAGTGTAATCTTTCGCTGTCTGTCTCTCGTACCTGTCTCATGCTCTCCGGGGTTGTCAGAGATTTCCATGGCGTACATCTTCAAGCCCTGCGAGCTTTTACCGATGTTGTAGATCCTGGTGATGTTAGGACACTCTTCGTTTATCACCTTCATCATCTGGAACGAGGAGAAACACATTTGTGATATCGTTCCTCGCAGAATTATCAGTTTTATGCACTCAGGAACTTTCAGAAAATTCTGATTAGAGGCAAACTATGCATCCAGGAAAGTCTGGGAAGGGCTCAATTTTTAAGTTGCATTACAATCCCCTCATATAGAGTAAAATGCTTCACATAGTTCCAATGGGAACCTGCTGTTATACAGGCCAAATATGTCTCTCTCCAAACCAACCAAACTCCATTCGCAAAATCAGTAATTTTACCTCACAGAACAAAGGAATTGCTGCTTTACGACTGCCTCAATCTGTTAGTTTGGTTGTGTTATCGTGTGACTTTTGTGATTTAAAAGGGTAGTTTGGCTTCACCGAAGTCACACAATGACACAAACAAACTAAGAGATACAGGCAGCAGCAGATGAGTAACTCCACTGTTCTGTGTGGTAAAATTACTTATTTTCCTAATGGAGTTTGGTTGATTTGGAGAGAGCGATATTTGGCTTATATAACAGATGTTTTGCATCGGAAAAGGCTATGTGACGGAAGGGTAAAGTAATGAAAATATTCTGAACACTTAAACTGATATTGAGTTTTTTTGACACTACTGACTGACTATTGATAATACCTCATACTGCCCCACTTCAGATACTAAGAACTATCCCTTTAAAAACAGACCTGTCTCATCTCCTTGTAGTTGTGGTGTCTGTAGTCCAGGTCGTCTGACGGGGTGACTTCATTCTCACTGCGATAGCTGCCTGAAACAAGAAAACGCTGATTTTAGTTGTTACAGGAAATGGTGGAAAAACTTTGCATAGTTGTTCTGTGATGCTGTTATGTAACACACTTTAACACGGAGGTCATGAAGTTCTTGTTGTGAAATAGGCTCTTGTACACCAGCACTGCCGGGTGAAACCAATCTCATGTCAAATTTTGGCAAAAAATGATGTTTTTTCCTCCAGTGGACGGTGACGTACTCCCCAAATTAATTAGAAAACTGTGACTCATGAGATCATGAAAGTCTTCTAACAAGGCTTCCTCATTCCTTAAAGGTTAGATGTGTTCAGTCGTGCTGTGTTTGTTGTTTTTCTATGATACTGACTTGGTAGCTGACAGGCCAGGATCTCAGCTCTCAGGCACAAACTGCCGTTCCAGCTCTGAGGCAGGATGCGGATGTATCGCGCCACCACGGGCCAAGAAAACTGATTCATCACCGGTGTGTCCTTATCCACGTTCCCATAGAACAACTACAAGAGAGGATACAGTTAAGGTTTAATCAATCAATGTCTTTACATTAAACACTGGCTATCATCTGATCCACTCACCCATTCAGCATATCCATCATGCAGCGTCGTCCAGTCACGACTGTCGTTACTGAACGCCACAAAGTAGGAGGACATGAAGTCCTCGCTAGGAAGAAAATTAGATTAATCGGTTAATATTTCTACTGATTGGAAACTAGAGGAACAAATAAAAAATACTTATGTTATATCAAAAATATGAGATAGTAAGTCAAAATTATAACAGTTTAAAACTGCATTTGTTGCCTGTTGCATGACTCTAATCCACAGAGATTTTTTCAGGTGGCGACCTCTAGTGGTCGTAGCAGTTATGACAGGAATAGTGTAAAGAGCGATAAAGTCTGCGTATGGATGGATGGCTCCAACAAACACAGGACTTTAACCCAGGAAGTGAAACCAAAAGTCAGTGTTGACTTATTTAAAGTTTTTAAAGTTACATAATGTGACGTCATGTGACTTACACTTATTTTAAAGCAAACCATGATGTTTTCTTGAACCTAATCAAGTAGTTTTGGTGCCTAAACAGACCCAAACTGCAACTGTTTCACAACGTTGTTTAATGTCACAAGATTTATAACCTGCAGTACGATGCGTACTGAAGGTCTTGTATGTTGTTGTGTACATAATGGAGCATTTAGCACCTAGGTTCTCAAACTGTGGTATGTGTATCACAGGTGGTATACAAGCTCTCTCTAGTGGTATGCTTTAATTTAAAAAGCATAATATTATCAAAATACTACAATTTTTCAAATTTAAATGCATGAAATATGAGTTCACTGAAAGGGAATTCAAAATGAGTTTTGTGTTTCATGTATTTTTGTTTCAATATCAGCCTGCTACATAATCACGATGGTGCACAAAGAGGCTGCATGTGTCAGCCACGGTTACTGGTGGTTGGTAGCTAAACTGATGCCAAGATAGTAAGCAGAGGTAAAATGAAGAGACTGAAAATGAATGGTTCAAAAACACTGCAGTTGTGGCTCAAAACAGGAACTATTATGAAGAGAAGTGCAAATCAGCAGCGCATGTTGAAAATGAAGTGAATGACAGTGAACTAAACACACGTGCTAGCGGCTACTTAAGAAGCGCAAACAAAGCACCAAATAGTAGAGCAGTACTTGGAGAGCTCAATATCTTCTGAGATGGTACGCAGTTTAAAAAGTTTGAGAAACGCTGATTTAGCAGATAAAGAGCCAGGAGGTGGTGGAGACCAAAAACGGAGCTAAAAGAGGGTGAATACTGGCCTAACATTTATCAAGTGGACACAAACACAACTTCATATGAATAATAATGTTGCTCTCTGTCTGCTATATGTGTAAATATGCCACAAGCCATGTTTCCAACCAAATGTATTGTTAATTTTGACAGAATTTCAAGTAAATCTGCAAAAGAAAATGCAAATGAATGCTTGTTTCCATCCACTGCTGTTATGTGATTATGAGGAGCTGGTTCATCGACAGGCTGCACTAATTTTGCATCATTGCAGAAGAAGAGGGCGCAACAAGATGATGTCATTAAAGGAATGGTGTGAAACAATGAAAAAAACAGGATGTAAATCTGACATTTATGTTAGTTTCATGTATTTATGTGAGTAGGGTTTCATCAGATCTGCATGGAGCCATCATGGATGTGTTATAGAGACATGAAGAAACAGCTGATCAGTCATGTGAGTTAAACGTTGGCCACGTCAGAACTAACTTGTTCAGGAAAAGTGTTTCCATCTCCTGTTAAGAGCATTGACTCGTAAAAAAAAGTTTTCTCAATCAAAAGTTTTCTGTTGTTTCCATCAATCTTTTCTGATGCAAAAGTGATTATATGTTTGTTAACGTTGTGTTTACAGCTTGTTGTGCTGCCCCCAAGTGGCCAAAATTAGTTTCTGCATCAAAATTATGAGAGAATATCTGCTAGTGTCTCATAAAGTGTGCTTTTATTATGTCAATCTCAACATTTCATCTGTTGTCTTTCTTTTCCTGACAGAAATGAGCTTCCATTTTTCCATAAACGTGATAAAAACAAAGAATCACAGCAGCATCAGTGCATGAAGTGAAGTTGAATGAGGACTCACTGTAGCTCTGAGTTTCTTCCCTGAGTGATGACTCCAGTGAACTCAACCTCTCGGCGGGCATCAACCTCAAACCAGTGGTTACTCTCCTCTGGCTCTGCACACCAGGCGCCGCCGTACAGATCCTCTTCATTATCAGAGCCCTGCACATAACCAGAGCCAAGTTTTTCATCCAGATATTGGATTCAAACTCTCCATTTTCCCAGTTTTTCCCAGGCTAGAGAGTTGTTTGCATCTACCTGCATGTTGAGTCGTCCCCTCTGAGCCGAGAAGCCATGATGAGACTGAGAGGAAGCCAGCAGCTGGTCGTCCTCCACCCGGTGAGACTCCAGGCCCAGCGGAGGACACTCTGAGAGGAAAAGTAAACATGTAGACGCACACAAACAGGATCTGCTTGACAAATGTTCCAGAGAGACTGCAATTCAAAACATTCATTAGCTTCACTCTCGGGAGCAGCAGAGTGAGGCCGTTAACAAGTCAGTCAAAAGCAGTAAAACATGTCCTTAAAGACAATGTAGTAGTTTTAAAAGGACTCCGTGGATTAATGAATGAACAGTGGTGGAAGAAGAAGGTTAAAATCCTGCATTTAAAACCTTATTTAAGTAAAAGTATGTATCAGCAAAATGTACTTAAAGCATAAAATGTAAAAGTAAAATGTTTTTTACAATTAAATGTGATGTTTTTTGATTAATATTACTGCTGCATTAATGTGCATGTTGCATTTTAACCACTTTATATACTGTTGGCGAATTTTAGCAATGCATCATGGTCTATATGATCATCATATGTTTGCAGCGTGGTTGTCCTGTGAGAATCAGGACAGGACGCAGCTTAGTGACGATGCATTTTCCAGCTGAATCAGGAGGGTTTTAAAAGAGTTTATTTAGCTTTTAAAGGAGGAGAATTTTCTCAAGACGTAAAGGGAAAATCCACCACTTTTCACGTGGATGTCCAGTCAGTGCTGATGGTAAATGGAGTCAAGTGAAGCAAGAAATAGAAAGAAAGAGAGCTGAGGACTCCTGTTGCAAAATCTGTTGTTCTTCCTGCATCCACTGATGTCACAGTGATGTCACTGGTGTTAAGGAAGAAGCACAGGCTTTTTCAACTTGGATTTCTAGTCTTGTCTTCTGGGTAGCCAGGGGTGCACTAGATGAGTATTTTGTCCTCTAATGTTGTTTGTACAACAAAATAGCGGCTATTAGTGTAGGGTGGTGATACACGGCACGACATGGACGTGGGTAACAGACGCTTGCATGCAAAACCTTCTGGAAAATGTAGGAACTGGCATCGCTCTGTAAGCAAGGGAACTCAGCTTTATTGGTCCTATATATCACACAGTGAGGAATTATTGCTTCCACTGATGCATTTACCATAGTAACGATACTAAAGGTACAATAATACCATGATATAAAGTTCATGTATTTATATTTATTTATTAAGTGCTTCTGTTCTCCTTCTTTAATGAAATAAAATAAAAGTAGCCAGCCGTGACCTAAGCATGTACAAAAAAACAACACATTCTCATCCCAACTGAAGCACATGATAACCTTCAGCAGCTGTATCTCATGTGACCAGAAAGCTGTTTAGGCACAAAAAACTACTTGGTGAGGTTTAGGATAAGACCACGTTTGGGGTTACCATGACTACATTACGTACGGCATGTGGTGTCGCTGAAGGTACGGTGGCTGACAAGGGCAAACGCGCTGCAAATACAGAAGCGTGCTGCAAATAAGAAAACGAATGCAACAAGAAAACCCGAGAAGAGGAAAGTTATGGTTGGAGGAAAGCTGGAGTCGGGAGAGGCCACATAAAAAGGTACGTATTCTTCTTTTTCTTTTCTCTTTCTTTCCTTCTTTTTTTTGTGGCCTCTCCCAACTCCAACTTTCCTCCAACCATAACTTTCTTCTCACTCACTCCCTCGTCGGCACCATACCATACATTGATACGTCCGTTGTCTGTCTCTCGGGTGGATGCTCAGCACTGCCCCTAGAGGCCTGGAGCACTTCTGTTGTATGACTGGATATGCAGCGTTTTTCCTTTTGCATTTGTTTTCTTATATGCAACTCGTTCCTGTATATGTAACTTGTTTTTGTATATGCAGCGCGTTTGCACTTGTCGGCCACCATACCGAAGGGACTCTAAACACAAAGGTCACCTGCCACTGAAACGACTTGGGACAAACATGGTGTACAAAAGTCACACAAAAAAATCGTGATATTCAATATATTGTTACATCCCCATTTACCGTCAATACTCACTGGACATCCACATAAAATGTGGTGAATTTTCCCTTTAATGCATCACTTTCTCACACACATTCAAAATCAAAACTGAAAAGTAACTAGTGACTAAAGCTGTCAGACAAATGTAGTGGAGCAGAAGCAGAAAGCTGCATAAAATGGAAATACTCAAGTAAAGTATTTAGAATTAGAATTTGTACTTAAGTGCAGCACTTGAGTAAATGTACTTAGTTACATTCCACCACTGCAAATTAATATAATTGTGTTTCTGAGAGTTCTTGAGGGTGTTTACCCAGTGAAACAAAAAAATAAAGCAAAAACCTCATTAATCTGTTGACTTTCTGGGTCTTTAAAGGGACAGTTCCCATTTTTTTCCCTGGCCTGTAGTGCTCTTTATCCGTCTGCATAGTTTTGGTGTGAGTTGCAGAGTTTTGGAGAAATCAGTCGTAAAGATATCTGCCTTCTCTGCAATATAATAGGACTACATGGCGCTTGTAGAATCAACCCACACTGCTTATTTTTTACTTGAAAGAAAGTAGATCCTACGTGAAACTGCTCACAACAAGGCCTGTGGATTATCTTGAGTAACTGAGTCATGATTTCTGGAAAGAGACGCTGCTCTTGAGTGTTAAATGCCGAGTGCCATTTATACTGGAGAGAAGGCAGATGTCTCCAAAACTCACACCAAAAAAAAATCTAGATGGATGAGAAACAGGTGAAGAAAGTTTAAAAGTAGTAATCGTCTTACTCTTTGGTTCGGGCGGCACTGCCATCTGCCTCAGCCTCTCCTCCTCCTCCTCCTCCCACTGCTTCCTCAGCCGCTCAGCTTCACAGCGTAATGAGAAAACAATATGTGTCAAAACATGTTTTCACATGGACCCCGCTCTCCAGCCAACCGTCACCACCGCGCAAAATATTTCCATATGTGCTCGTACAGTCGGAGCACCTCCGTTTCCACTCAGTCGTTCCTCATGTGTTTCCAATCTGAAAATATGGGTCAGTTTGGTCTGTTTGACTTAATATCTTCAAGACCGTTCGTGCAGAGGCGTGCATTTCAGAGATTTTCACAACATTTCGTTTGATTTTACTGGAAATACTAAAAATCAGAGTGTTGTGTAACTTTAATAGACAGTTATCACATTGATGTTTTCAGTCACGTCCCTCTCTGCCTCCTCATATCATCATAACATCAACCAGCTGCTCTGAGCTTTACGTAACAATACACAACAGGACACTAAACAGAGCAGCTGTTAGAAAGTCCTCATCCTTCCTTCCCACCTCTGTTCCTCTGGCTCCTCGATTTCAAGTTTTCATGTTGTTGTCATCAATAAAAAACACAATGAAGAATTAAGAATAAAGGAAAAGTATTTTATTGGTAACAAATCCCATAAAAAGACCAAAACCAACAACCTGTTATAACGTCTCTGCAAAAAATACTTACTGACTTTCTGTCTGTGGCTCTAAAGTGTTATAACATCATGTTATAACCATATTGATTATCATTTAATGCAACGACATAACAATATGATGATCTATATTGTTAAAATGTATTAAATTAACATTATAATAATGTAATTTATCATGCAACAGGATAATGTAATGTAATGTAACATGATCACTTAGATTTGTTATTATGTCTCATAACATGTTGTAACAATATAAGTTAACACGTAACTTCACATGATAATGTAACATAATGTACTAACATATTGTTATAATGTTATAACATCCAGTATAACAACATAAGTTATCATGTTACATAACGTGATAACTTATATAATTATAATGTGTTTTAAAGTGTTATTACATGAGGTTATAACAATATAAGTTCACATGATGTAACACGATAATGTGTAATTTGATAACATGTTTTTATAACTATCACTTTATTACAAAATAAGTTATGAAGTTATAATGTGAAATGTTTTATGGTATTAATAATAAATTATTACATTATAATGTGATTACAAAATAGTGTTATTGTGGTATAATTATAACATTAAGTGTCATAATAACGTGAAAACATCTTGTTCTAGTTTTTATAATTGATTTTAACACCAGACTTTTCATGTCATGATGTGATGCTCATCTGTTTTTATTTTCCTGTCGTGGCAGCAGCAGCCTGTCAGATAAAACAGCTGTTCGCTGTAGTTTTTATCAAACAAACAGCAGGAGACAGAACATTTGTTTGGGACATGATAGTAGATACACTCGGTGTTGGTTTTGGTCCTTTCGTGAGATTTTTTTGACAGGATGAAAAATAAAGAACATCGTTATCATCACCATCACGATGCCCAGAAAAATAAAACAAATACCTTTTTCTGCCTTTTCTTTTCGAGCTCTCTCCTCCTCTTCTTCCTGTTTCTTTGCGGCCACTGTGAATCAAACAAACACAGAAAGCAACTCATCTCAGTGCAGCTATGGAAAACTGCAGCACATGTGATTTTAAAGCTCATTAGGTGGGAAGTTATCGTAGTGATGAACTCACAGTCGGCGTAATCATATTCTTCATACCAGGGGCCGATATACGGGACGGTGGTTGTTTCCTCTGAAACACAAACAGAAAGATGATTAAACCTTAACGTCTCTTTATTTACACCCCTGTGAACACAGTCACACATGCAAATAGAAACTAAAATAAATAAGTTAAAAGCAACACTTGTTATTCAGTAAATATTTAATAGTAGATAACTTAAAAGTAACCTTTATTATTTTAACAAACTTAGCCAGGTTAGTTGGTATCTTAGCATTAAATTACTCTTCAGATTTAGCTTGAATTGATCCTGTCGTATCATTTTACTAATCTGTTCATTCTATTGTAAAAACTCGGACAAAGTAATAATGAGAATAATGAGACAAAAAAGCTGACGATTGATTTTCTAAGTCTGATCTAAATAGTTTTCTCTCCTGTGTTTTTGACTTAAAAACAGATGAAAAAGTTCCTTTTTTTTTTTTTTATCTGCAAAAAAATGCAAAATTGTCAGGATGTTGTTGCAACACTACCTCATGCTCTAAATGCTCTAAACAGGACTAAGAATATATTTTTTACTGTCATGTCTTTTCTTTGGTAAGAAATGTATTTTAATTGGTGTCACCTGGAAGAGAAGATGAATGCTTTTAGTCTTTATGTAAAACATTAAACATTAAAGGCTGATGTGCACAGGAGCCTCTTGTGGCTGAAATGTGTATTACAACAACAAACACTTAAGAAATGATACTGATATGACCACAAATCCTAAATTTAGACAAAATAGTTCTGTATGCAGGAAGGAGAGAAAAAAAAGATAAATTTAAGTATAAAATCAATCATAAACAGCCTGTATTACAGTGACAGTTTATTTTCAGGTGGTTACACATAAAGAAAACATATGGGACTATTATACTCCATTATAAGCCATATTCTGACAAAAAGGAGCCCTCCTTTATCTGGACCTTTACACTGGACCTTTAAGCCATGAACACTGGAGAGAAAACAGTTTAGATCAGAATAATATTCAGGGTTTCTGTAATAATCACATAAATATCTCAGAAATGTATGACCACATCTCCTAAATTTAGACAAAATCTGTCTTAAACAGTCTGTTGTTATTACATTGAGACTTATTCTAAGCTGTAACACCCAAAGTCTGAGGTACACATGCACTTTTACTATTTGACATTACTTTTATCTCTCACCTTATACTTCAAAAACATACAAATGATCATGAACACAACCTCATATTTCGTAAGACTACAGACTGCATGGACCTACGCAAGATACATAAATCTGTAAACTACGCAAGACTACATAAACACGTGTAAACCTACGCAGACTACATAAACATGTTAAACCTCACAAGACTACATAAACACTGTAAACCTACGCAAGACTACATAACACATGTAACTACGCAAAACATACATAAACGTGTAAAACCTGCACAAGACTACATAAACTCATGTAAACCTGCCAAGACTACATAAACACATGTAAACCTACGCAAGACTACATAAACACATGTAAACCTGCACAAGACTACATAAACACATGTAAACCTGCACAAGACTACATATCGTGCATGAATGCAACCCTGTAATTTTATTTTTTCTTTTGGATCAAGTGGGTTCCCCCATTCTGGGTCTCACACTGGATGTAAATAAATAAACAAATATATCAATAAATAACAAGACAGTGCATATTACAATATGGTGCTCTATGAACAAAACTGACTTAAACTGTGCATTACTGTGGAAAATTACAATCTTAGATCAATATAATAGTTAAAACAAAATAAGAGAGGGGTACCTGGAATATACATGATGACCTCAGTAGTTGTTGTTATTTTCTTATCACGCATCTGATCTGTGAAGAACACAGCACAAACTCTGTTATCATCAGGTTTTATGGTAAAATTTCAGCCATCAAATGGGGAAATAAACTCCACAGCAGCATTTTAATCAGTGCAGAAGTCTGTTGGCATTACAGAGGAAATACACCTGCATGAAAAACTTAATAAATTCAGCTCAAAAAGTGAAAAACTTCTCCTCTGGCCCAGTAATGTGTCTTGATTTGCTCACTGAAAACATTTCAGGACTAAATTTGTTTCACGGAGAGCAGCCGTATCCTTTGAGCTTTGAGTTCTTCTCTACATAAAATCTCCAGTTTTCACAGCCCTCATAACCCGCTGGAACCTTTGAGCTTCCTCATAAAAGGCTTCATAAAACGTTTGGCTCTGAATGAAGAGATGCTGATGAAACCTACGTCTGGCATCCCAGCGGTCAAACTCACAGAGAGGTTTTGTCAGAGATGTCAGCTTCTTTCAGACTGCGTGAAAGTGACGAGGCGTGTAGAACGATAACGATAATGCACATAAATCAATGCTGAGGTGATTCAAACTGACTATTTTACATTTTAGCAGCAGTGTTCAGACATTTTACTTAAGGGGCAGCTCCATTATTTGAAAACTGGTCACCATTCACTTAAATTGTTTTTGGAGATTCTGCAACACTGTTTTCCTGTGAAACTCCAGCAGTGTTTTGTGGACTAAAAAACTAAACCTGACCTTCAATCAGCATGAGGGTGAGTAGATAATAATAATGATTTTAATCCATGCAGCTGTTTGTGACAGCTCTGAGCATCCCAGCTGCATCTGATGGTGCAAACACAACCTGAAGCATTTCTTTAGACTTTACCCAAGTCTATTTTTTAAAGGCATTGAAAACTGATCTTATCCACAGCCTGAGATCAGCTCACTCTGCTCCAGGTTAATGCAACAGACTGACCCTTGACTTCCTCCAGCGGCTGGAAAACAAGATACGGGAACTTCTTGAACTTTTTCTGCAGTTTTTTTCATGTGCAAAATGTACATTTACTGCCACTAGACAACTTCACTGATAAACTTTAATCCCTCTGCTCTGATCGCCAACACCTGTCTGCTCTGAGCGCCGCCACTGGTGCTCTTTTTTTTCTTTTCTCTCTTTTGCAGTGTTTGTTCCACAATCTTGTGAATCGTGTTGATGGAAAAATAGATCAGGAATATTCACACATATTGAAAGAAAACTGCAAAGCTTGTCTGCAGATTTTGCTCTGCTGCTCAGAGTTCTCCATACTCAACTTCTGGCAATAAGTCCTTGGCTTTGGCCAATCAAATAGAAGGGGGCGGGCATTGCAAAAATAGCAGGCATCGTGGGTCAGAAAGTAGCAAACCTGGAGGAACTGATAATGCTGATATCTGAGTACCTGAACTTGTTCAACACAGGAAAAACAATACATTCTACTTGTGGAACCAATGATGCCCCCCCCCCCCCCAACTTTATTGTACACATGTATAAATTTGTGAGCTAATATACATGTTGTGGACTTTAGGGTGGGTTGTACCAACACTATGAAGTTCACTGAAGCACCTGCCTGTCTTCGCAGTCTTTGGTGCAGCTGTGGTTCAGGAGGTAGAGTGTTAGTGTCCACTAATCGAAAAATTGGCGGTGGATTCCCTCCTCCAGTGCACATGTGGAAGTTTGTGCAAGATACTGAACCACAAGTAGTTGACAGACAACATAAGTTCTATTTAAATGCAAGTCCAGTTATCATTTGGACCGCAGCGGTAGCAGCTGCTTTAAAAATTGTTGTATTGCAATTTGCAGGATTTTCTGCAGGATTTTCCACCACTGAATCAGGATTTCATCATCTGAAGGGACGTGTGTGTGCATCTAGATTTGTACAACAGCCAATAGGAACAGCCTCTCTTTGAAATGACCTGTGATTGGCCAAAGTCTCCTGTCATGACCATTTTCTGAAGCCTGAAAATGGAGCCAAGAGAAGGCGCAGAAGTCTAGTTTTCTCAGAGACTACTTGAAATACTCCTTTTCCCAATGATGCCAAAAATAAACCGCCTACCTCAGCTTTAAAAGGGCCTACAGTACTTAAGTAAATGTACTTAGTTACTCTCCTCCTCCACATTTTAGCTAACAGCACCACAGCAGTGAATTAGAAGTATCTGAGTACGATGGACACAAGTTGTCCCAGTTTTAATGTCTCACCCAGGCCAGGCTCAACAGGCTCCTCCACCACAGGTCCTTTTGGGGTCACAGGTTTAAACACTGCAAAGATCAAGCGACAGAGTTAAAAAGCTGGAATCCATCAGACCAAATTACATCTAATTTCCATGAATGAATAAAATGTGTACGTACGTGTCCCCCAGCCCAGTTCAATCAGCAGCTTCTCCTCCTCCTCCTCCAGAGACGGATGTCTGATGTCTGGCTGCACCGTGGTGGTGGTGGTCGTCGTCTTTGGTTTCTTCGTGGCTTTTGGCGCCTTTGGCTTCTTTGTGGGTTTTGGTGCTTTGGGTTTTTTGGTGGGTTTTGGAGGTTTGGGCTTTTTGGTGGGCTTTGGCGCTTTCTGCTTCTTTGCTTTGGCTTCTTTCTCTGCTGCTTTCTTTGCCCTGGCTGCAGAGAGAGAAAAACACTCGGTTATTTGAAGCCAATATAAAATGTGTGTGTATAGACATGTACATGAAACAGCGATGTAGCTTCTTTTAACATTTTATTGTCCATTATGTGAACTTTTATTGGCAAATGTTTCTCTTGACTTTTTCTTTATAGTCTGTTTGTTAACACACATGTATTCACAGAAAACGCCAAAATGTATCTATAAAACATTTTAAAACTGAAACTCAGACACTGACGTAAACGCAGCAGGACCTGGTTCTGAAGGAGAACTCAGCCAGCTAACGGGTTTGTTTTGGTCTCAGACCAAATAAGAAAGCACCCAGAGAGGAGACTAATGCCCAAAACTAATAATCTCCCCAGGAAGCTGTTTCTTTGACAGACAGTACTGTACAGTGAGCAGTTATATAACAGGAGACAAAGTTTGGTCTGAGAGGAAAAGTCTGGAGGTAAATCAGTCCAGATAAATCAAAAGTTTCTTCCCTCCTGGGAGCATGACTGCACTGTAAAATCAAATAAATTGAATTAATTTAACTGTATTTTTTTATGGAAGCCAGGCAGGTGCCAGTGTAATCGAGGGAAATCATTATAATGAGAACATTTTATGAAATATTTATTTATTTATTTGTTTAAAGAAACTCTTTGAGAAAGTTTATGATTACTTAGAGATACAAAGTCATTATTAACAAGACTAAGTCATTTTGTGATATTAGCTGCTTATTTTAAGATACTAAGTCATTATTTTTGCTTCATTAACTCCTTATTTTGCAAGACTAAGTCTCTCTGGCAGACGACACACAGTTCCCCTCTGTAAACTCAACCGTTTTAAAAACTCATTTGTTCCTTCCTCCATTAAACTTTTAAATAACGCTGTTTGAGGCTGCAGGGATTGAGCAATAGTTTCATGGTGTTTTTACCACGGGGTATGTGCAATATGTGTTATGTGCTATGTATGTGCAATATCTTGTAGTTTGCAGTGTGGATTATGTGCAATTTATTATGTAGTTTGTTTCACCACAACTGTGGAGGCATGTTTGTGCGCAGCATTTAAGTCCAAGACAAATTTCCCTACGGGGACAATAAAGTGTATCGTATCATATTGTATCGTGTCACGTCGCGTCGTGTCGTATTGTATCGTATTATTTTGAGATACCAAGTCATTATTTAGCAATATCAAGTCATTTTGTGATATTAACTGCTTATTTTAAGATATTAATCATTATTTTGAGATATTAAGTCATTATTCTGACAAAATTTCTTATAATAATAACTTACAGGATCTTTTTTAAATACATTGACCAGCATAAAGACTGGAAACATGTCTTAATGAACAAGTTTTGGTTTTGTGTTCTGCACCAAACCTGTCAGCTTCACTGTGACAAACTAGACTTCAGGAAGCAGAACACGACGCCTGCGTGTTGTTTACCAAGAAATAGTTCCAGAGTGTAACTCCCCAACGAAACCACAAATTGTTGTTTTCACGTTTCTGTTAATGCACGGATGAAACAAACCAGATAAAACGTGTTAATTAGTGAGCTTTTCGAACGTCCCCCAGATTCTTCCAGTCGCAGCTCTCTGAGAGAAAGTGAATAAGATAAAAAAAAAAAAAAAATCACTGTCAGCTTTAGTCAGGATAGTTTGTCTTACACCATTTCAGGGCTTAAAATGATGAGCTCTAGTCTTATTAGTGAGAATGACTGTTAAACTAATTGTTCACTCATCAGATTAATTAGTTGCACAGCGTGCAATGTGTTTGGGTTAAAATCCCCTGAGAAATTCTTTGTTTTTCTTCTCATGTGGAGAAAGTTATCATGATGGAGGCTCGTTATGTTCCTTTAAACGTGTCACATGATCATCTCTGTAAGTACAGCTACAGTACTTATGGCTGATACAGATAGATTAGATTTTTTTAAAAATGGTGAAGACATATTGCTTATTTTCTCTTGCACAAACACACAAACATTTTTAAAGAATTATGAGCAAGATATATACAGAGTGGGACATTTTACAGTGTAAAATTGAGTTGTAGATTAATTGTGATGGAGACACTGTTCCTAAACTACCTCAAAGACATCTGACCCTTTATTTTCGGCAGTTTTTTTTGTCAGATATACCAATACTGAAATATCTGCAATAAGCTAATATCAGCCTATTGACCTGGCTGATTTGCATGACACTTTGCACAGCTGTTGGTTAGGGTTGGGGAAAAGATCATGTCTGGGTCAAAATGGTCACTCTCACGTCTTTCAAATTGACCCCTCCTAAGCTCCGCCCATTTTCACTCTGTGCTCCAATAACAGTTGTACAAGCTCTGTACCTCGGTCAACTTTTTCCTCTCCTGTTTCCTGTACGTAGATATGATATGTGCTAGGACAGCCTGTCCTCTCCTCATCAGAAAAACATGTGTGTTGGTCGAAAGTCCAAGCAGCGTATTCCGACTTATATGTCCAATTATTGGTAGCATCTCCTAGTGGACGCAGTAAGTATGACAGGAGAAGTATAAGGAATGAGAAAGTCAAGATTTGTAGGAGGCAGCGTGAATGGACGGCTCAAACGAGCACAAGGACCTTCACCCAGGAGACCAGAGTTAGAGTCCTGTGTGAAGCAAAAAGTAAATGTAGAGTTGTTTAAAGTTTCAGAGTAAAATTTTGTTATGAACGTGACGTCCATTGTGTCACTTGACATGTGCAACATAGTCATTTTAACCCAAACCAAAATTCTTGCCTAACCCAAGTCAAGTAGTTTTCTTGCCTGAACCCAACCTACCTGCAACTATTTTACAACATAAACGTGTGTAATGTCATGTGACTTATGTCATCATCCGACTGACATTACTTCTGTCACATGACAAATGTAATGTAGTTATTTTAACCTAAACCACAATCTTTTCTGGACCCTAACCAAGTAGTTTTTGTGCCTAAACCTAATTAAACTGTGACCATTTTACAACGTAAACCACATGTGTAATCTCATGATAGTTACAGCATGCGAATTCCGTAATGTCATTATGTTGTTTTGGAAGTAAGTGACAGTTGGGTTGGGTCCTCACCAACACACCTGCCAAATATGAAGTTAATCAGATGAACATTTGTCGAGAAAATTGAAGGACAAACATACAGACAGACAGAGATTCTTTCCTGAAGAGAAGATAAGGTTAACAGACAAACAAACAAACAAACAGATGGAGGCAATCTCTGAACCTTCAGACTCAGATGTTTTGACCTTCAATCAGCTCAGTGTTGCTTTACACCCCCTCAAAGGTCTGATGAGAAACTACTGAAAGACTCAAAAGTATGAAATAGGTGGTTTCATGTTTAACTATGTGGAATATTACAGAGAGGATTTCTTCAAAGGTCTTCAGGGTTCAGGTTGTTTTTAATCCACCGTCGTTATGCAACCATCATCAGACTCCAACGCTGCAGACACCGAGGGCGGCTTGTTTTCGTCTGCTAGACATGTTTCCTGATGTTCCACCGGTCCTTAAACACAACAGTCCTTCACAGCCAATCCATTACTCTGCCGGCACGCCGGGGAGCCACTTTTCATTACTGTCACTCACCTTTTCTGAGACTGCACACAGAAATAACATGAAACAACACGAGATCAGAGTGATGGAAAGGTTTTGAATTCCTTTGAGGACCACAAAGATTTTTCTGGTTTGTTTTCTCAGAAAACATTATGGTTTTTTGGCACATGGTGTCTTTGCTAAATGAGGTGTGATGGTGAGTAGCTGCATTACCAACCAGGCACAGCAGGCCTCAGACTCACAGAGAGGCACCAAAAGTCCCAAGTTCACTGCCTGTCCAATATTTTCTTGCTAATATACTGTAATAAAAAAAAATTTAAAAAAAGCTAATTTGTGAGGAAGCCACTCTGTCTTCCTTTTGGTTTTTTCTATGATTAAAAAAAAATCGAATTTAAGTCTAATATTGTGGTGTATATTCCAGATTTAAAGGTTTTATTTGCCAAATGTGCAGTAAAATGTAGAGTAGCATACTCTTGAGGCTATGCTAATCAGGCTAGTGTCCAATATGGCCATGCTAGCAGCCCTGGTCACAGCAGTGCTTTGAACTAAATACTAACAGCAGCATGCTAACATGCTCACAACATTCTGATGCTAAGCGTGTACAACGTTTACCATCTTAGTTTTATGTGTGTTAGCAGTCGCAGCATGGTAACGTGTTATTAGCACTGCACAACAAGAACAGCTGAGACTCAGAACCCGTCAGGTGTTGCATGATGTTGATTTAGACTCTGGGGGCAATGGCGAAAAGGGTCTGTTTGCCATGTCACAGACTACTTGACACATCCACATAGATGCTTCTTTTAACCCTTTTCCTAAACCTTGCCTCGCGATACCAGACAGTCTGAGGTCTCGCCACCTACTGATCATCTGGGGAAGTGCAAGGTAGTTGCTTGAACGGTGGTGAGAGCAGTCGCTAACAAACTTACAGTACGCCTCTTACAGTTTTTTACGTATATGTCTCACCAGAAACTATGTTTTCCCCTCAATTCTTGTACAGAATGGCACCGCCCCAACATGAAAGGGCGCCCTAAAGACTTTGGATTGGTTCAGCAATGCAGGTTTTTTCAAACTCTGTAATTGTTTCAACCCAGTTTTCACCAGGAAAGATGGAAGATTGTCCTTAGTCAGTACTGAGTGAAGCATTTAGAGACTGGCTTGTGAGTCTATCCTGAACCTAACCAGGCAGCCTAATTTTGGTGCATAAACCTCACCAAACTGTGACTGTTTCAAGGGTGTGTCATGTTGTAGGGTGTCTTGTATTACTGTGCATCCGCAGATACACCTACTTTGCAACAGCCAATGTTTCAGGGCCTCAGGTATAACCAGCAGATATCCAGATGACAGATATCTGGGCCAGGACGTCCTCTTGTGTGTACTGGTCTGATTAGAAACTTAAGATGGGAGAATGGAGTTGGTTTTGCAAGACAACATCTTCACCTGTATTGTATCTGCACTTGAATGCAGATAAATATAATATCTGGGTTCCCAGATTGCGTTTTGGCCGATGCATTCCACCTCTTTTACTGTCCACACTGACTGTTTATCTGCATATAACCAAACTCTGCTCAAACATGAAAATCTTGTCGCCTGCCGACAGATTTTGGTGCTAGAAAGTTATCATAATTCATTCTGAGACAGACATGAATGTCTGAACCAAATGTTGTGGTAATCCTTCCAATAGTTGTTGAGATATTTCACTCTGAAACAAAGTAGTGGACTGACTGGGTGACAGATTTCCAGTGTGGGCTCTGCATTTTTTCCAGAATATAAAAATGTAAAATTTAATTCCTTAATCAAATCATTACAAGCCAACTGAAACACAGAAATCTTGCCGACAGCTGGTAGCATTTCTGGAGTACTGGTTGGTTTTGGGGGTTGTGGGTCTACAGTCTGCTGTGTGTACTGTACATAATGGGAACTTTAGGCTTGGGTTTGTTGCGTGGCGGCCCAACAACAAATGTTCCGTCCATGCAAAAATGTGCAGTGAAATGTTACCAAAGTAAACAAAAGATAACATTCAGGCTCCAAGAATCTGTGCAGAAAACAGCAGTAAGTAATGCCAAAAAATGACGGTAAAACAGGGCTGATAAAGATGTTGCATGTTCAGCAAAGCCTCTCCCGGATAAACAAAGCTTGAGAAGGATGAAAAATTGTTTTGGGTCTCAGGTTTAGTTAATTATGGCCTTTTATGTAACCAAAATCAGCCACACATGAAAAGCTCTGGCTGCTACGCCTGTGGTTTTGCTTCTTGCAGCGGAAAGTTAACATCCACAACATCAGTGCCATTGCATCGATGCTACTGAAAGTGGGCCGTCTCGTAAATCCTGGTCATTGCTCACTTATGGAAAATCGTAGTGGAAATATTTCTGCTGCTGCTCAGGCTTTTTTCACAGATGGTTCTTTCTTGCAGACATAATTGAGGCGCAGACAGACGCCACTCTCACGGCAAAGGCTCATTCTCTGATCACTGGCTCGACAAAACAAGCTACTAAAACTTTTTTACAGTTGGCAGAGAAAGCAGGTCATGTAAGCAGCGGTGCGGTCGGGCTGCCAAGAAACTGTCAGACCACCAGCTGAATCACTGCAAGTTTCTGCACCGTCATGCATGAATCACTGAGACATCTTGACCAAAACAAAACCCCAAAACTCCTCTTCAATTCTGGTTATGAAATGCAAGTCATTTTAAGGTTCTAACAAAGGTTTCTGTGACTCTGCAGAGGCAAGCAAAGAAATCTCTCGATCAGTTCAGAGAAAAAGCTGCAGAACTAGATAACAGAGTTGAAACCAAATGTTTTCCTGCCTCAGAGATTGATTGCAGCCTTTCCTGTCTGTGTATCCTCAGTGTCTTGGCTGCAAGCTGTGACTGAAAGCTCCGAGAGGAGTAGAAGCCAGAAACGGGAGACGGCAGAGATTAGTCGATTAATTGATCGGTCGATTGAAAGAAAGTTAGTTGCCAGCTCTTTTGAAAATTGATTGATCTTTTCAGTCACTTTGCAAGCAAGAATGTCAAACATTTGCTGCTTCCAGCTTCTTCAGTGCACTGAATTGCTGCTTTGCTTTGTCATTTTTGACAGTAAATGAAGCATCTTTGGGTTTTGGATTGTTGGACAACAGAAGCAATTTGAAGACGTCACTTTGGGCCAGAGGTGGTAAAAGTGCTCACATTCTTTACTGTAGTAGAAGTACAGATACTGGTGTTAAAAAGACAGTAAAAGTACTGATTCAACTTCTTTACTCAAGTGAAAGTGAAAAAAAATCACAGGCTCTGAAATGTCCTCACAGTATAAAAGTAAGAAGTAGTTGTCTTTGACGTGGTTTTTCATCCTGTTGCATGTTTTTTTGTCTTGTTACATATTTTTTGTCTTGTTAGTCTCCTGTGTCTCGTTATATATTTTACGTTGTTTATTATCATGTTATGTCTTTATGCTGTTTTTTGTTTAGTTACATGTCTTATGTCTTATTGTGTAATTTTGTTTGTTATGTTATTTTTCATCATGTCACTTCTTTTTCATAGTTGTTCGTCTTGTTTTGTCTTCTTAGTCTTGTTGCATCTCTTTGTCTTGTTACATATTTTATGTTGCTTTTCATCTTAAGTTTTTTTTGTCTTGTTATGTCTTTAATGTCTTTTACGTTGTTTTTTGTCTTGTTATGTGTTTTTGGCCTTTTTGTTTTTTAACGTCTTTTGTCTCAATAATTCCCCTGAAATGCATTAAAACTAAAATAACAAGCCTGTGTTGAAATTGTGCTAAAATGCAGCAAGTAAAAGTAAAGTACAGATACCTAAAAAATCTACTTTAGTACAGTAGCAAAGTATTTGTATTTAGTTACTTCCCACCTCTGCTTTGGGCTCTGGAAAGTTGCAACCATCCTTTTTAACTAAACGATTAATTGGTCAAACATGAAAATAATCTGCAGATCGATCAATCGATAATAAAAATAATTGTTAGTTGCAGCCATAAAATATTCTGACTTGCACATTTAAGCTCACACAGTAAATGTTTAAATTCAATCACAGATTAACAGGATCTCAAGAGTCGACTTTGTGTCCGTTCGTCTGCAGGAGTTCCTCCTTACCTGCCTCAATTTCCTCAGGTGTTTTCTTCTTCTTTGGTTTGGTCTTCTCCGCTTCCACCACCTCAGCGGGCTCGTCTGACATCTCAACGTCCCCTTCCTCCCCCTGTCTCCTGGGTTCGACCAGTCCTCGGGGTTCTCTCACCTGAACCCGTCCTCCGGAGACTTTGTCCTCCTTCACATCTTCTCCCCGAGCGCAGACCAGAGCGCAGCACAGGGTCAAACCCAGCAGGACGACCAGCACCTCAGCCCTCATTTCTCCAGTGGAAACACAACACTGAGGAGGATGGGGAAGACCAGAGGCACTCCAAGAAAAAAAAATCTTAATTTAGCTGAGAAAATATCCAAACATCTGACCTGCAGATGCTCCAAGTCAGCTGTCACCAGACTTTGAGGTCCCTAAGAAGTCTCAGAGGACATGAAAGGGATGGAGAGAACAAAAGGATGAGCTTGTGGAGGTCTGGAGAGCTTCCTCCTCTCTGTTGGCGAGTCAGCATGGAGAGAGGAAGAAAATGTTGTGGGCTGGAAGTTTTAAAGCAGCCTCCCGGTCGTGCTGGAGTGGAGGAAATGCATCTGTCTGGAGTGGATTTTCTCCAGCAGCAGCAACAGCGGCAGCAGCAGAGCAGAGCAGAGCAGCACACCTCCTCCCTCCTCCTCTTCCTCCTCTTCTTCTTCTTCTCCCACATATTCCTCAGTCACATCTCTCCCTCATGGCCCTTCACCCCCTTTTCCCCTCACCCATCTCTGCAGCAGAGGGGAGGAGCA
The DNA here is from genome assembly GCA_034769285.1 of Lutjanus argentimaculatus. Taxonomy (NCBI): domain Eukaryota; kingdom Metazoa; phylum Chordata; class Actinopteri; order Lutjaniformes; family Lutjanidae; genus Lutjanus; species Lutjanus argentimaculatus. Next base: position 39,613,185 of record JAWZSL010000005.1, on the reverse strand, counting down.
TCTGCCACATGTGACATTCCTACGAGGGAGGAAAGAAAGAAAGAAAGAAAGAAAGGAGGAACATTAAAGAGGGACATTTTAATCTGGTTTGCAGTTGTTCCTAGAATGACTAGAAGACTAGGGGTTAACTTCAACTAAATAACTTAACTACAAAGACATTAAAACAAGCTGAGGCTCCACATTTCTTCAGGATCGGGATCTCTGCTGCCTCCTGCTACAAACTCGGGAGACATAAGAAGTAAATATGAGGTTGTAAACAATGTTGGCACAACTTTTGGTAGTTTAAAGCAAAGCAATCTAACTTTTGAAAGAAGAAATGGCGCATTCTCCTTTTTACAAATGAAAAGTTGTATTCAAGATTCAGTACTAGGGCTGCAACTAATGATCATTTTCATAGTCAGTTAATCTGTTGATTACTTTCTCGATTAATGAATTAATAGTTTTTAGTTTTAAAATGTCAGAAAATGTCCTATTTTGTCCACAACCCAAAGATATGCAGTTTACTGTGAGAGAGGAGGAAAGAAACCAGAAAATATTCACATCTGAGGAGCTGAAACCAGACATGACTTTTTTGACTTTTTTTCTTAAAAAATTACTCAAACCTATTCTTCGATTATCAATATAGTTGGCGATTAATTTAATAATCAATTAATCAAATCAATTAATTGAGTAATCTCTGCTGGGTTTTGCTGCTGAAGCCTTGGTTTGGTGTGACCAGCACCTGGCAAGTGTTTAAAGCTGCATAAAGGCGAGACACTACGGTGACAACAAAACACAATGTCAGTTTTAAGATTTTTGTCTAATTTGCTTCCATAACATCATCTTCTTTCAGAATAGTAGAAAAAAATCTGCTCCAAAATACAAATGTGTGTGTTTATTTTACTACACTTCGTCTATTTGTGTCTGCAGATTTCTCCTAAAATCACCAAGAGTTAGCATTAGATAACAGCTCATTTGCACATTTAGACATACATTTTTAGAAAACTAATGTAAGTAATCAGCTGGGGAAGTTTCATGGCAAAATGTAAGGAATTTTACAACTTGCAGTTACAAACACCAAACTTTCCAGTTAAATTCCTGTCTATATTCTGATTTCACATAAATTTAAATGATTTCAACACATGAAAACTTTTCTGATTTATGGATGGATAAGAAAATCCAGATTCCTCTGTAAAATAACAAAACAAAGCTACAGTTTTAAACACAGCTTCATCCAGTGTTCAGATTTCTGCTCTGGAAATGAATGCATGTGTGCAAACTAGTGCATATTTTGAATTAATTTGATTTGATTGGCTTGACTGTACACACATGTGCATGGATGCACATCAACACACCACTAAAAACATACAAAGTATATGACATACAATAATGCAAAGGACAGGTAGCAGCCAAGAGGTCAAATAAATTACACCGGAGAGCAAATCTTATGGAAACATGAGCGTCCTTGGCGCAGTAAGTCTTTGTTTAATGCCTGTATGGCACAGGGAATAAAAGACTTCCTGTATATGTTCCAGCTGGCCCATGAGACCATAAATTGACAGCCCTTAAAGCCACGTTTCCCCTCCAGTATACCCAGAACTTTTAGTCCTAGGATCTACTTTTCAAGCAGATAGAACGTTCCTTCAGCCTGTTGTTGTCTGCATTTCACTGCTGTGTAAAGACAATTTAATCCACTGACGTTTGAAAAAGCGATGGTGTTTTAACACATAATTTCTGCATGTGACAACAACGACGACGATGCCATATAAAGTGAGCGTGTGCTTTTTTTTCTCTAACTTTATTTTGATGTGTTGAACCACAATGAACAAAAGACAAACTGGTTTGCGGCTGTAGGTTTGTAAAAATGCCGGCTGAAAAAAAAAAGTTCCTCCAAACGTTCCCATAGTCCCTGGGGGAAATTCCTGTGGTGGAAATGCTGCATTTGTTCTCTCCTGCAGCTGGTACCTCCACAATAGCTGATTGACATGGTGCTGCTAGGTGATCCTCAGCTCTATGAGACACAAATATTCAGGAATAATGGAGGATATATTTTCCTCCTGAGCTTCTTTTTGCACTGACTTTAGCAGATTAATAACATGTATGTTGTTGAGTCTGTTGTGTGCACTTTGGACTCCAGATTCTAGTCGTAAAAATCAAACATGTTGGTTCATTGTGAGGCTCCGATGTTCAGTCTGGAGGAGAAAAAATTTAAACCCTGAGTCCCTCTGCAAGATCACATGTCCTGACTGTCAGTGTCGACCCGCCTTACCGGAGCAAAAGTCTCCAAAATCTTGACAATGTTTTGCTGGACTCATTCAGTTTTATAAACTCACAGAGGCCTGTAAAACATTCACATGAGTTTAAACGATCTGAGGGTAAAAATATGTGAATGTAACTGTTCTGAGTAATATTATACAGTGATATGAAGATGAAGAAATCACATTACATAACATTTATTGAACTGAGGTCTTGGTCAGCGATGGGTCACACAGCATTACCTCAGTGAGAGAAACTGTTACCAGATGTGAGGACTGAAGTATTTATTGTTTGGTGAACAAACTGAGTCATCATGTTATAAAGTGAGCAGAGGGACATTCTGTTCCGTTTGGTCATCGTGCCTTCACATGATGATCGACGTTAATTAGACAATAACACAATCAAACGCGTTAAAAGTGCACGCGATACAGAATACAACAAAAGGTTCACGTGATTAAAGGACAACAGTCATGTTAGCAGCTCTGTGGTGGAATGTAACTAAGTAAGTTTACTCGAGTACTGTTGGTTGAACAATACAATCATTGTGCAGGTGTCACTTTGTGTCAGGGGTCTGCAACCTTTACAATCGAAAGAGCCATTTTTGACCAAAAAAAGAAATATAAAAATCTGTCTAGAGCCTCGACTATTAAATTCTCTCTGAAGATTTTTCTTTTTTTTTAAATTTGGCATCCACAGCGGGCTTATGGAGGCTCAAGAAAACGAGCTGCCGCCAAAATTTAGAGGAAAAGGCACCGAGCCATAGACGTAGGCTATAACACACATTTTAGTTGACAAAATATATTTTTAGGGGCCGGGCAGCCTAAGCTGCCAGGACCCTATTGTAATCCTGCATGTTCTTCTTTCTTCTTTCTTTCTTTCTTCTTCCGAGGAAATCCTACTTCCCATGCACGAAAAATGACCAAACTTTGCACAAAGGTCCAGTCCCATGTCAGATTGCCTCAGCTGCAAAAACAGGCCAATAGTCCTGATGGTGGCGCTACAGCAAGCCTCTAAAGTTCAAAATTTTGAAAATTCATAATAAATCAACCATATGTGCTATAGATTTACAACTTTCACCACAATGTAGCCCCGATACTGAAGAAACTTTTGTACATTTAAACCTATTGCAAATTATGAAGTCCATCACTCTGTTTTTTTTCAAAAACTGTAAAACTTATTAAACCTATCTCCTCCCACAATTTTTGCTCAATTGGCACCAAACTTGCTACAGAGCATCTTCAGACTGTCCTACACAAACGATCCACACAGATTTTTGATTTATGGAAAATTGAGCCTACAGTGCATCATAATGTTTGACTGTAAACAGTATTATAAACATATACTTGCAAATTCTTGCTAAATACATTTTCAATGTTCATGAAAAAATAATAATGGTATGGTCATGGTAGATGATGTTTGGAAAATATCAGAATTTTATCTCAAAAACTGAATTTTTTACAGCATTTTGAATTTCACTCTCATGCGAACAATTGGAGTCAATGCAAAAATGTCATTTTTAAACATCAGTTTTTCACTTTTGGAGCCAATAAATCATTGTTAAAAACTAATGACCAACATCTCCATGCTGTCTAGATGCAATTTGTGTATTTTGGGATTTTTGTCTCAATAACTGAATTTTTGACAGCCATTTGAAATCTGCCTTTACATGCTAACAGCTGCTGTCTTGCACACAGGTGACTGGCTTAGTCAATTTGTGAAGCTACAAGTGGTGTTTCCATTTGCCAATTAGCTCAGTGAGATAGAGGATGGTTCTTGGTGTTGGTGGTGAGTCAACCTTCACTGTACAACATTTCCATAGAGAGAAATCTCCTATAACTTTTCACACAGGATAATACCATGTCATGGATGGTCCTCTCAGACTGGAAAAATCAAACAATAGTTGATTGTGCGCTCCATGTCAAGCTCTAAGATCAAAATTTGAAATATTCACACAAATCAATGCCTACTGTTGCGACCGCCTTACTGGACAATCTCCAAATTTGACAATTGTTTTCCCTGGACTATGAGTTTGTCTCACAGTGCCTGTAAACATCCCTGATTTACTTAGGTAAATTTGTGAAGTACTGTTCTGATTAATATTATCAGTGAGATAAAGATGGACTTTCAGATGTCAAATTATGAACGTGAGTTCGGCAGCTCAAGCTAAGCTCAGTGAGGACTTTACAATGTGAGAAAGTATTATGTTCATGGTATCATGTTATAGTGGAGTAGAGGACTGCTAGTTTTGATCATTTGATTAAAGGGAGTTTTAGAAATAACAATAAACCGTTTAATCATGCAACAAACAACAAAGTTTCCTGTTATCCTCTGGCTCTTGGATGTAACTAGTAAGTTACTCGAGTACTTTGGCTGAAATAATTCATTGGCAGGTTCATTTCAGTCTCAACTTACAGAGACCATTTTGACCAAAAGAAATAAAAATTGTGTCTAAGCCTCACTATTAAAATCCTCTGAAGATTTTGCCTTTTTTTTAAAATCATCCTAGCAGGCTGCTTGGTAGCTCAGAAATTGCCGAAATTTGCAAAACATAGCCCATGACGTAGCACCACCATTTTGTTGCAGACATATATTTTAAATTTGGTCTACAGGCTACATATTTGAAAAATTTCAAAGGCAACATACTGCAATATATTTTTGAGTTTTGAGCCCAACTCAAAAATATGAGGATGATTTACTTTTCTTCTTTAGATGAACTTGAATCTTAACTAATAAAAAAAAAGGTTTAATTTATAAGTCTGGACAGTGGCATCTTTCTGTTGTCACTTGAAAACATGAAACACAAGAGCACACGTGTGGTAGATGGATTAAACTGTCTTCATCTGTTCTAACATGAGCTGCAAATGTTAGCATGTCTGGCTAACTAATGCTAGGCTTACTAGCTGCATGTGCATTTGTTCTGTGGGGGTTTGAGGAGGAGGATGTGGGCTGATGCAGAATCAAAGTGGGTCGACGACGATGCATCTCTCTGTCTCAGGTCTGAGCTGGTTAGCTTAGCTCTTATTCTGGATTATTCTGGGCTGGGTGACCGCATCTCAAGGTCCGCTGCACTAATCGAGTCCCTGTGCTTCCTTTTCCACATTAATGAGTGTATTTCTGTCATCTATCATGTAGATATACCTGCTGTATTTCACCATATGACCAGTGTTTGCTGAGATGTAAGCTAGCTTTAGCCTCAGTCTGTTAGCATCAATGTTATATCATGTACGCAGCTGTTAGCTAACTTTACATAAACACTTTCACAGGGTTCTTGTTTTAAAACGTGTCGGATGGAAACATTAAATGTCAGCTGGAGACTTCTCAGCTGACTCAAGGATTCAAAGACCTCGTGTTTCAACAATTACTCACAGTTTTGATGTTAAATCTGCCGCCGTTATCACTGTAAACTGTGTAAACGCAGTGTGAGAATGGAAAGTTTGACAGGCTTAGCAACAGTAACTAAGGAGGACGGTGCTTAGTGAAATGTAAATTTGGAATGATGTTCCAGTGCTGCATGAATGGAGACAAATGAAATTTGTGACTGCGTTGCAATTTACCGATGGAGGCTACAAACCTTTTGCAGCATGCGCCGGAAAAGGTTTCCATTATTGCTGATCGGAGCTGGAGCTGATTAATACCTTCGACCGCTGCAGAGTCATTCTTCATCCGGGAATAAATGCCGATTGTACCCTTTCCCACTGAAGACAAAAGCCAGATGTGAGTTGGTGTTTGTGGTTCAATGAGTATGACTCTTGTTTTAGAAAATGTCCAGTCAGAAAGTGGTCATCACTCCACCGATGACTCACGTCCACACAGACGACAGCAGCTGTCTCATCTGGGATAAAACAAGCATCTTTGAGAAACAAAGCACTTAAGTTAGATTTATGATCTTAATTCCTGCAGAAAATGAAAGAAAAAGTCTTTCCTGAAGGTCACTTGTCAACGATCTCAGTCGTGTTTTATCACCCAGACTGTGATTTAAAAAAAAATCTGTTTCCATTACTGTAGTTGTTGACTCATTTCTCTGCTCACACTCATAATGTGTAATAATAACCTCCTTTATCTGCCGTTTTGTCCAATTGTCTTCTTTGTTTTCTTTTGACCTCCATCTGTTTCCAATCCCTCATCGATGGAGGTGGTTTCAGATCTGTTCCGCTCTAACCAGCCTGCCAGGAAAAAAATCACAACAGCTGATGATAACGTGATGTTTCATCTTTCAACGTAAAGGTTTATTTATTAAGTGAAGAAATCTCAGAATTTCTAGCACCTGGAGAAAAGATGATGCTAAATCATTTTTATCTTTATGCTTCTTTCCTTTTCCCCATACGCAGAGGCTTTTTAAAAAATAATTTATTAAAACTAAATACCTCACTGATTTGTCTCATTCACTATAATGGATGGACAGTTTGGAGAGTTTCAAACCCCCTGACATCTGGGGATAAGAGTATGTGCTAAATTACATACAGATGTGCCCAGGAGTGTGTGTGTGTGTGTGTGTGTGTGTGTGTGTGTGTGTGTGTGTGTGTGTGTGTGTGTATAACAAAGACAAAGAAAAAAAGATTAAAGCAGATGTGTGTGTTGTCTTTGAAATACTTCTAGTAAAGAATGAGTTGAACTTGGCCAAGAAAGTGTTGGATGGAGTTAACCAGTTAGGATGTCCACTCCAGACCATCTGGACATGTCTTTGTCTGTCTGTCTGTCTGTCTGTCTTCTCTCTTCTCTCTCTCTCTCTCCACACACTCACACACACACACACACACACACACACAAAGAGACAAAGACCCCTCTAACCTCAATCTGAGACCTGTTAAACTGATCTGAAGCCGTTTAAGAGGGTTCAGGGAGTTTAGTTTTATTTTACAATGTGACTCTTTCAGCTGAAATCTGACCTGCTCACTTCAGCTATTAGATTTTAGGTGAAAACAAGCAACATGTGCATTACAAAAGATGTTTTATAAGATACATATGGTCCCCTGTTTCTTTATATAATAATTCATTATTTATTTATATAGCGGTGTAGCTCTAGGGATGGTGATGTAGGTCTTTCCACCACTTTCATTCAGACTGAAATATCTCAAAAACTTTTGGATGGATTGCCATGAATGTTTGTACAAACATTCATGGTCCCCAGAGGATAAACCATAACAAGTTTGGTGATCCTGTGAGTTTTTTTGTGGCGCCACCAGCTGGTAAAACTTGTACTTGTCCAGTGAAATATCATCTACATCTACAGACATCTATACATCTAACATCTACCTGATAATTTTGCAGAACATTATGCAGTCGTGGTTCCCAGAGGATGAATCCTATTGACTTTAGTGGTTTTTTTTAAAGTAAGATATCTCAACAACTATTTGGATTATTGGATGGATTCATGGGCAGACCAGGGGCGGGGCCACAGCGGACATTGGCTGCAGCTGAAATCTGATTCGCCCTTCAAGTTACCTGTTTGCTTCACAGAGCTCCATTGGGTGAATTTTAAAAGCTGCACAAATGCCATAATTTAAACGTGAAATCAATTTCAAACATGTCTTCTTCAAGCTCACCTTAGCAACGTTCAAATGAGCGTTGATCTGCAGTCGCTGAAGCTCTGTCTAATATTAGGAATTATGAATTAGCTAGATTTGCAGGCACTTTGCACAGACACTGTAAAACTGCTGCTAATTACTCGTCCTGTAGATGAAATATTAATGTGCATCTGTTCATCTGTATTTGCAGTATTTGTTTTATTTGCACTATAGAGTTACAGTATTATAATCTCAGTTCTATTCTTTATGAGTGACTTGTTATCCTCACATTTTTTGTTTTTGTCTCTATCTGTGCCTTGCTATAACCCCCCCGACCCCCTGATAACTTATAAAAATTTAAATTCTTCTTACTTTTTTGTGTTGTTACTTTTTTTTTGGTATTTTGTTTTCATCCTAGTACTTTTCCTGTATGCATATGGTAAAACTGACAATAAAGTTGACTTTGTCTTTAACTTTTGTTAGCTAGTGCTAGTTAGGGTTAGCTTGGAAAGCTTAACTGTGGGCTAAAGGCTCTGGTTCGGCCAAGACATAGCATGTAGATGAAGGACTTCTTCTGTTGCCTCTGGGGCAGGTAGACAGTTAAATCATTAAAGAAACAAGAGACAAAAAGAACAACTTCAATAAAAATGTTTATCAAAATAAGTTATTACATAATTACATAAGAAAATATTTCTAAACTCAGTCCTGTTTGGCACTTTGACAGCTCTCCTGAATAATAATCATGATGATAATAGTGCCTTATTACTTTGCTGGGCTTCATGTTGGTCCATTTTGTGCTCAGTCTCTCATCATGTGTAATAATGATGATACGGCACCAGCGGCAGAGGTGCAAACAGCTGGAGCGGCGTGCGCTGCTGGCAGTACAGAGGACTGTAGGTCAGAGGTGAGCAGACAGCAGGATGTGAGGAGGAGGAGAAGGGCGACGTGAAGCCGTGCTCCTCCTCTGCCTCCGTCCCCTGCAGGCGCTCCTTCTTCCACTTGGTGCGTCTGTTCTGGAACCAGATCTTCACCTGAGTCTCGGAGAGGCGCAGGGCCGAGGCGATGGTGTGGCGCTCCAGCACCGACAGGTAGTGGCACTGCTGGAAGCTGCGCTCCAGGATCTGCAGCTGTTCCAGCGTGAAGGCGGTCCGGATCCGTCGCCTCTTTGCCTTCGGCCTCTGAAGCTTCCCACGCACTGAGCCTCTTCCTCCTCCTCCTCCTCCTCCTCCTTCCTCCTCCTCACCGGGCTGCGCCTCCCACCTGCTGGAGGATGCTGCTGCTGTCTGGGTTCATCTCTGAGAGCAGGAGCTCCTAAAATACAAAGTCACAATGAATCAGTTTAAAATGTGGCAAGAGCAAGTTTTGGGCCAAACTTTGTCATGTCAAGGACCCTCAGAATAGATGCACTGTAAAAAATCATGAAGGAATTTAGCTGAATCAACTAATCTTTTCTCATTAACTTAACATAAATATACAAGTTGTATTTATTCAAGCAAAGCAAAAGTTAATTAATGAAATTTAATGTATATTTTAACATGCTTCAACTGCCACAGGATCGTGTTGCAACTGTCCCCAGGTTCAGTCAGGTGCAGCATCATTTACATACATTTCTTCCATTCACATAAATATTGTGAAAGATATGACATATGTAATCATCTTTAACTTGTTTGGGTAATTAGCAGACAGTTGTAAGTTTAATATAAAGCTGCAATGATTACCGATCGACTTTTACATTAAACGCCCACTGTTTTGATAATCAATTAATCGTTCTGAGTCATATTTTCATTAAAATATCCTAATTTTCTTCTAAAATGTGAATATTTTCTGGTTTCTTTCCTCCTCTCCGACAGTAAACTGAATATCTTTGGGTTTTGGACAAAACAAGAGATTTGAGGTTGTCATCTCGGGCGTTAGGAAACAACAACTGATATTTTTCACAATTTTCTGGAACAAACAACTAATCGAAATCAAAACTGAAAAAGTGATTGACAGATTGAAAAATAATAACCATTAGTTAACCAAGATTTGGTTGGTCTAGTCCAAATAGTCTGAGTAAATGAGAGAGATGCAAAAAATGCTGCAACCATCCCCAGTCTGCTCTAGTTGAGGAGTTATGAAGGAAAATGTTGCAGTTGGCCCCAGTCTCCCCTATCTCTGCAGTGCAAACAGGTCTGGATTGTTTTTAGGCCTCTTAATGTTTGATTCTCACCTGTCTTCTCCTCCTCTGCACAGATTCTCCTCCTTGTAAACTTCGTCGGGTCCAGGATGTCCTCCACAGAGAAAGGTGTCCTGTGGACCAGCGGGACTTTGGCTGCAGGCGGCTGCATGTCAGCTGTGTGTGGACCGGGTCAGGGGCGCGGTGTGGCTGCTCGGGCTCCTCCGGGGGTTTATATACACAGCCTGCGAGCCTGTGCACACGCCGTCACATTTACATTTCATTCAAAAAGTTACCCAAATGAAGCGATGCGTCTTTCAGGAAACAATCGCCGCCTCTTGTCTCTCCTGTGCGGACGCGCGGACACGCTCCGGCCCCGTGGGACCCCCGTGTGGGCACTTCAAAATGTAAATGCGCCCTCTCAGCTGGGGGGGCACTGAGCCGGTTATTTATTGCCGGGCATCTGGTTAAAATGTGCCCCTTTCTCTGCCTCCGTGTTCCTCTTTGTGCTTCGGCTTGTCATTATTTGCAAATGTGAGATTTTACGCCGGCAGGACACGTGAACGCCGCTTGTGATGCTAATTGATGGACTCATCAAAGGGAAAGTTTGCGCTTTTTTTCTCCCTTGTTGTCCCAGTTTCCATAGAACCACTTGTCCTGTTGTTGAGCGCAGCATCCCCGCAAAGAACTGCGGTTTAATTAGAAGCCCAAATAACAAGTTTATGAGAGCTGCTGCCATCTGATCTCTGCGGACACTTCACGGTCCTGCTGCAGGTCTGAGACGTCAGACAGACTAAAGTTTTTATGATTTATATTGAGCTTTTGTAAAGTGCAAAAATGACAGTGACAGAAATTACTATTCAGTGGATTTTGTTCTTTTCTGTTTCATTAAATTCATTAAAGATGAGTCTGTCATGGATCTACAGGAACCAAATATTAACCAAACATTTAACCTAATTGACAGAATAATTAATAATGAAAATTTGGCGCATATTCACAACGAAATGCAGGAGAATTCATACAGCAACTGATGTGAAGCAGCTATTGGTCACTTTATTTGGTGCTTTAATGGTTTCACATATTTATTTGCAGTAACATGCAGCATGTATAGTATTTAACATGGTTTTCTTTTTCTGTGTGTCTTTGATTCATTTTAAAGGTTTTTCACCTGATGGCTGAACTGAAACTCAGATTGAAGTGTTAAACTAAACTACTGTTCCTTCAAAATAAAAGAAGGAGGAAAAGGAAAAGTTGTTTGGTAATCTGAGTGGAATCCAGTTTGACCTCTGGGTAGATGACTCCTGCACAGGATTTTAAACCACAACATGACAGTTGGTTATATTATAACATACACAACTGACAACCAAACTCATCTGTGGGGTCAAAGAGGCAGCCATTTTAAAACTTGAACCTCCTCAAGTGTAAGTTTAATGTTAATACCGGATAAAATTTTAAATTGGACACAACTAAAGAGAAAAATACATTTCTGATTTCAGCAGTTACTCGGTCAACACAAACTCCTGCTGTGCAGCCAAACTTTCCTCCGGCTCACAGAACTTTGTCTGAAACTGTAGTGCAGGTCTGTAAGTTTTCAGAGACACCAAATATGCCGGGCTGAATTTTTGGGGAAATGATGCACTGGACATATAGAATATTTCCATTGGGTGAAAACATCATATGGCTTTGATGAAGAGTTGGACGACGCTGATTAGGAATATAAATGATACTGTCAGACGGATGGAATCAGACCATTTCTCAACCTTAAACTATTTAAGGGGCCTGAGATGTGCGTGGGTTAACGAAATATAAGATAAGTTAAGATATTCCTTCACTGAGGGGGGAAATGTGGGTGTTACAGCAGCACAAAGGCAGAAATAAGTACAGATAAATAAAGAACTTTGGAAATAAACATCCATTTTACATGTGTTTGTGTTTAATCCAGGGTTTTATCTGCCTCTGATTGCTTCATTAACTTCACAATTCAGGTAACAGTGGCATCTTTAAATCCACATTATAGGTTATAGTTTCCTAATACCCGGAGTGACCGTTCCTCATATCGTAAAGTAGGGCTCAGAGTCGGGGGGTAAATGATCAGGAATGAAGGTGGCAGCTGTCGGTGTGCTCTCAGCTTCAGACACCTACAGAGCCGCTGGTATTGAAGGCAGCAGAGAGGCCGGCCCATCAGGACAATTAGCAGATGTCACCAGTAGGCTTGACCCTCTCTGACCTCCGGCTTTGTTCTGCAGGACAGGGTGGAAATGGATAGACTGAGGGGGGTGAGGAGGGTGAGGGGGGTGGATGAGAAATGATGAAGACAGAATGGAGTGACAGAGAGTTGTACTGAGGAAGGGACATTTCATCCCAAAATCAAACATGTTCCTCTCACCTGTAGCGCTGTTTATCCATCTAGATAGTTTCAGTGTGAGCTGCAGAGTTGTGGAGATATCAGATATTGTCTCAATCTGGCTGTGGATTTATTCAAGAGGGTGAAAAGAGCTAAAGAGGAAAAGAAATACCTTTTTTTTAACCATTCTTCAAACAAATAAATTAAGAGTTCATTTGCAAAAACGGACATAAACAGCATTCCAAAAAAACTGAATAAACCAACAACCTTGAATGCACAATAAAAATCATGATATTCCCTGGAAATTCACAAACGTGCTACATAAAAATCACCGTTTAGTCGCTCAGTCGATACAAATTCCTGCTGTGCAGCCAAACTTTTCTCCAACCTGCAGAGCTTTATTTTAAACTGTAGTTTAGATCTAAAAGTTTTCAAATGCACCAAAAATATGATGCACAAGACATGCAAAATATTTCCATTACAGGTGGAAACATCATACATCGTACTGATACAGAAGTTAAATGATACAGATTGATGAAATCAGACTATTTTTCTACCTTAAAACTAAACTTAAACAGCCAGAAACTTGACATATGGTTTAATTGATTGGAGATATTGGCTGTAAAGATGTTTGACTTGTCTCCAATGTCACTGAACTAAATGGCACTCAGCCAGTGATGCTCAACTTAACAGCTATGTTTTTTTCTAGAAGTTGTGACCTGGTTACTCAAGATAATTCACAGACCTTAAATAAATCAAATTATATGCAGCAAAGGGCTGCAGGCAGCAGTCGAACCTGCAGAGGACCTGCAGAGGACCCACAGCCTCAGTACACGGGGCAAACGCTCCACCACTGAGCCACCAGGCCACCACGCATAACAACTTCTGATCATTTCTGCCTAATACACACAAGACTATATCCTCGTCACTGGTGGACTTAGAGGGTGGTGGGCAGGGCGATTTATGTTCGATAAAACACAGCAAAAATGCCCTCTGGGATGTCCCTATGGTAGGTGATGATAAATGTCCTCTAGAGCTGTTTCCCAAACTTTTGAACCCACTTTTTAAAAATGACTAAACCACCGCGACCCAAATCACAAAAGGCCTTATCACTTTCCACATCACCATATACACATGTTAAAACTTTAGAAATGATAAATAAATTCATATAGGCTGAGTGAAAAGGCCATCTGATTGTTTTTATTTAATCTTATCAGGAAATTAATCAAAGACATCAGCCTGCTTCATAAATGAGACAAAATAAGTGCTTTTAGATGGAATTAACAGGCTCTTGTTTTTGCCTCCCATCAGTAAAACAGACACATTTTAACACATTTTATAAAAGATATAAATCTCAAAGTTGCAGAATTTCTTCTGTAGTTTTTGATTTATTTGGGGACCCAGATAAAACATCCTGTGACCCTCCTGTGGGAGCCAACCTGGTCTTTGGGAATCGCTGCTGTAGACTGTTGTTCCAGTTGACAAAACACGATAAAGTGCATCACAACTTTTGGCGAGCTGGTGCCCCACTGCATACAGCTGGTGCTTTTTTAAAATTTTTTCACCAGTTACACCTCAGACAGCTTGAGTCTACAGTGGCCATCCACGCGTCGGGATGCACTCAGCTCCTGTTACACACCTTATGTTGTCTTTTGAGTCAGTGTCTTCTAGCAAACCACTCCAGTGTGCATTGGTACTCTTATTGTTTCTTGGCAGACAGTAATTAAAAAAACATTGCAACAGTGAATATTTTTTCCAGTTTCTTTTGTTATCCAAACTAAATATTCTTTGCATGAGTTGACATGTATTAATAGTATATTTTTGCACATGATTTCTGCAAAGAGACGTTGCTGCTGAGTTTTTAAGATGTAATTTTTGGCGCTTTGAGCCCCACAAGCCGAGTGACATCTAGTTCTATTCCACTGGAGAGAAGGCTGATATCTCCAAAACTCTGCAGCTCACACCAGTATTATCAAGATGGATAAGTAGCACCACAGGCCAGAGGAAAAATAGTATTTTTGATTTTAGGGTGAACTGTCCCTTTAAGTACAGTACTTAAAGGATAAGTTCGGTTTTTTGACACCTGGACCTTATTGTTAGGATTAAATACACTCGTAGACTCACCCAGACAATTTTGGTGGAGCTCGGAGCCGTTTTCGAGCAATTTTGATCCAGCCGACGGCGTTTTTTCTCATGCCATAGTAGCGGACGGGGCCAGAAATCGAAGCCCCTAAATTAGACATTATCTGCTGCAAAACTCATGCAATGTCCACAACAACACCACCAGTTAGCCCCCATTCGTGGACGTGCAGTGGTTGCTTGTTCTCTGGCCAGCTGTTCGGCTCTTTCCCTCTGCATTAGGGTGACCAGATGTCCCGCTTTGCGCGTGATTTCACGCATTTTCTGTCTCTTTTCACGCATCACGCAAATTGAGACCATGTCCCGCACAACATCCCCCTCAGGCCCCAGCAATGAGAAGCCGGTGATGTTACTGCACTCTGGGCTGTTTGTTGTTGTCATAGTAGCACCGCACGTACGGCGTTTAGGCCCGCCCCTAATTTTCTCCGCGCTACCAACAGCTGAGGTGACAGCTAGTGAATGACACTCGCATCGCGCGTTCTTCTTTGGAAATGGAGGAGGGGGAGACGCCAAACAAGAAGAGACGATGCAGCTACAGGCGGTGTCCCACTTTGTCCCTCACAAACATACCCCTTGTCCCTCTTTTGGTTTATTGGGACCTGGTCACCCTACTCTGCATCCTCCTTTCAAATAGCTCCTCGTCGGTGTATTCTGGCTCAAAACGATACGGGCATCCATTATACTCAAAGTCGTCGTCAGACACTTCTACATCTGATAAATATTCCGCCATGCTGCACAAAAATAGCCGTGTTGCCGTGTAGCCTAGCAACAACAGCGTCTCTTCTCAGCTGCGTTCCTGCGGCGCACGTCTATAATGTCACCAAAAGTTACGCATCCTCGTAAAGTCTCGGATGACCATAACAACGAAGTTGAGCTGACATGGTGATAACACTGGCCATTCATTTATAAAATGTAGGTGAAATGAGCGAGTTTCGCAGCAGATAAAGTCTAATTTAGGAGCTTCGATTTCTGGCCCCGTCCGCTACTATGGCATGAGAAAAAACGCCGTCGGCTGGATCTAAATTGCTCGAAAACGGCTCCGAGCTCCACCAAAATTGTCTGGGTGAGTCTACGAGCGTATTTAATCCTAACAATAAGGTCCAGGTGTCAAAAAACCGAACTTATGCTTTAAGTAAATGTACTTAGTTACATTCCACCACTGATGTACAGGATGGTCCTGACGTCTGTATCCAGCAGCTCATCGGGTGTTTGGACGTGCAAATGTCTCCTTTAGTCCGTAACATTTCCATTTACTGTCCACAGAGTCGTATAAAAACCTTTGTGGAGGACGCGGGACCACCCCGCGTACGTCCTGAAAGTCAAACAGTGTTTTAAAGTTTGCGGGGGCCGTTCCAGCACCAGTAAAAGACACGTCGAGCACAAAGGCAAGTGTGCCAGCAGACGTCTCACAAAAGAGCAGGGGAATGCTAAGAGCACCACCGGGTGCTGCAATAAATGCCTCAGAGCCATTGTGACGAAGATAATAGTTGTGTTTCTCTCCTCCCCTTTTCCTCCTGCAGTGGAGACACATCTGTGACGTCAGGACGGCGTGACCAAGTTATGAATACGTGAAAGAATCTTTGTTTTTGACTTTGTGTAACTTTTATTATTCATATTTCTTTTACTTTTACTCCCTACGTTTTACCACAAATGTTACTGCTGTACTTCCTGCTCCTTACATTTTCAAAGCAGACTTGTTATTTTGGTTTTAAAGCATTCAAGGAAAATGATTGAGCTAAAAGATGTTCAAGACTAAAAAAACAACAACAAAAAAGACATAACAAGATGAAAAAGATGTAACAAAGCTGAGACTCTTGTAGACTCAGTGAAGCTAATTATATGATGTTAATCTCCATAGACTACATTTTGAAACCTGACCTCTCTGTATGAAATGACCTTTAGTGATCTCTAGAATAATCACAGCCTCATGAAACTTCACAACCACAAACTAGAGACCTGCAGCATTCAGAGGATGGATGGTTTCCTATTGACAATAAGGACATTTTATGAAGTATCTGCAGAAGTTCTCACCATCCAATCGCTGAAAAATGTTGTAATCTTTACAGAAATTTTCCAAATGTCAAAAGTTGTCTGTAGTGTTTCTCGAGGTCTTGGTGTCTTATTATGTTATTTTAGAGGGATTTCTGATCATTTTTATAAATTTTTGAGTGGTCAAAAATGGTTAAATTTGGCGCCAAATCTGTGTAATATCTGACATAAACCCAAAAACTGCTGCAACAACTTATGAGACATAATATAACGTGAGAATGGCCATCATATACAATACTTCAACTGATGTTCTGAGCCCTTATACACTCTAAACATTCAAAATTTAAATAGATGTGTAAAAAAACAACATATTTACCACAGATTTATGACTAGTAAAATTTGAAAACACAGTGCTTTAACACCTGAATTTACATCCACCAATAATGCAAAATAAATAAATAAATAAACGGTGTTTCTGTTTAGCAAATAGAAAGATATTGCATTCAGTAACAAATATGAATGCAGATATTTTCGATTGTCTTTTTAATGAAGCTTTACTAGCATTCACAAAGGGTGGTGGGTTTTCTTAATGGAACCGATGACGGGGGTGCACAGGCCTCTCTGTCTCCTTCTGATTTGTTTTTACACAAAACCATGACTGCAGCTGCACCACATCTCAGCGAGAGCACATGATTAATTCAGAGTCTAAGATGGATTCTCATTCTTTGGACTCTTTACTACATTGTCAGGTTTCAGCCAGAACCACCGGCTGCTTCTGAAGCTGCAGAAATCCCGACCACACATCCATCATCCGGTGAGGAAACTACGAGAGGACAAATCCACAGCACCCAAAGCAAACCCTGGCTGCCACCATGACACATAAACATTATAATCTTCTTTAACCAAAGCACAAGACTCATCTCCAGTTTGTTTTAATTCAACTGAGAAAACAAGAAGAGATCCACAGGGTGCAAAGTTTCCACAACAGTAAACATATACCCTACCAAAATAAAAGTCAAATCTTTTCCACAAAGTCACCTTGTAGTAAATTAGAATAAATATTCTTAAAAGCATCACGCTGTTTCAGACCAATAACTTATGAAACTAATCTTCCATTATGAAGCTGTAAATCCATACACCAGCTCCATTAATATAATATTCTGATTATTCCTTTTGACAGTTTGCTTTGTTTGCTGAATATTATTGTAATATTCTATTAAGTTACCATGAGCCCTCTACTGGTCAAACCTTATAACATGTTATGTGACTTCAGATAGATTTACATTCTCATCCATGTGCTTTACACTGTATATGTGCCAATATAAAACCCTGGTTATTACATTTTTTATCATATTATGTTTTTTATGCCGTTATCTCAAGATCACACAGCAATTATTTTGTTATCTGACAATTTCTCAGGATAATGAAATAATTAACTTGTGATCTCAAGATAACAACATTTTAAAAGTTCTTGGCTTCCATGCAAAAGACACATTTTTGTTTTTATGAGACCTGCATTATCAGTGTGTGACTCTACATATGGTTGACATGTGTAGAGTCACTCTGCATTCTGTCATGTGGCTCTTCTACAAAATCCAAGCATCAAAAAATCTCTCAGAATTCTAAAATCACTCTTGTCCTTGTTGATTTGCACAAAGTTGTACATGCTTTTTATTTTACTGCAACCTGCATGAACACTTTTCAGAGCAGACAGTTTGACTTGTTATAGTAGGAAAACCACAGGTGTTACTAATAACATTACTGATGGCTCCATCTTACTCAAGTTGGCCATGATAGTGAGCCAGCATGCACAACAGTAGGGCCCTGAAACTGAAACAGCTAAATGATATTCAGCTATCATCATTTTTATTTTTTACACCTGTGATTTTTCAGTGTCTGCAGTACCTAAAATAAAAATACTCAAAAATACTCATCTTGGAATAATGTATATTATGTATATTGATGCAATATAGTGTGTTCACGGCTTTAATGTTACAGCTGGTAAAGGTGGAGCTGATAAAGATGGAGCAAATCTTTTACTATATATACTCACTCCTAGGTGGTTTAACCCATTGATACATTATAATTTATTATTATTTATTTTATGTAAATTATGTATTCATATAATTTTGAATCTGCAAATTAACTATTAGCAAAAACTGCCAAACAAATCCAGTGGAGTGAAAAGTAAATAATGGAAGAAGGAGAAGAAGAAGAAGAAGAAGAGAAACTGTACTAAACAGTATTTGAAATAATTTGATTTAGGATAAATTAAGATGATATATAAAGTGGCCATATTTTATTCTCCCCTCTTGAAACTGCAGTCACCTGAACCTGCGTTAAGTGTCGCTGCTGAGCGGAATCACTGCAGCAACCCGGAAGCTGATGCTCGAACTCTCGCGATATTTCTGTGTGTTCATTGATTTGAAAGATGGCGTCTGAAGGAGAGGCGGGCAGTCGCTGCTACAACAGAGACCGGAGGCTGGAGACGGGTATGGCGCCTTCATGTGACACATTTCTCATTGTTACAAACATGCAGACTTTGATTCTGATTATCTGTGAAAATATAAACCACAGATACTGTCTTTTTTTTGGCTGTAAACGCTGTTAGCAGTCTGGCTAAGCTAGCGGACTTTAGTGAAACGAATAACGTTCCGGCTCAGCTGCTCTTTGTAAGAGAAAACAATCCTACATCAAAATATCAGACGTCATAATCTTTCCCAGTCTGTTGGGAAACTTATGACGTCTTCCGTGTGTCATTTAAAACATGTTTGTATTGATTCGACCCTCTAATAATCATATGTGAAAACACCTGGCGCCAGTCCGTTTGATTAATGTCACTTTCTGCAAACACAGCAGTAACTGAAGAGCACGTGAGCACATACAAGTTAACATGATGACAACACTGAAACTGTTTAACTAACATGCATTGATTATACAGTTGCACGCAAGCAAATCAGCTGATAGTTCTGATTTTTAGAATAAAGATTAGTTTAAGAAGGATGCTAACAAATTAAGCCCGCAATTAAATTAAATAAAATCATAGAAATATGACCAAGTGCAATATTGCAGAAGCTGCAACATGAAAAAAATTAAATGTGTGGCAAAACAACATTATGAATGAAGTATTGAAGTGCTGCATAATCATTGTGACAGGCCATGACTGTACAAACCTGTTGGTATGAATTCACTGCCTTTATACAGCTGGAGAAATATTTAGTCTTCTGATTAATCTTTTCATTGAATTCCAGAGATGCTGCATTTGGGGAACTACCCACCAGCATGGATACTGAATCATCAAACGGCAAAGAGGGAATGGTAATGTTAGATATTATAATATATCATCATTACTTTGTTTTATTCTGTGCGCTTTATTTTAACTGTGAATGTTGTTTTACAATTTAAAATTGAAAATTGTGATGCAGAAACGATCGTTCCCACTAATTGTATTGCATGTTGCACCTTCAATCAAAATAACTGCAATATGACTTTTTACCATATCGTGCAGCCCTAATGCTGTCAACAGCTTTGTTATAAGTCATGATGTTTTTATAAGCAGTCTCTCTTGTTGACAGGAAACAGCTGGTGAAGGCTCTGAGGCTGCTGATGCTATGACTGGATCTGGAGATGAGGAGAGTGGGAGGCAGCTGGGAGAGGTGGAGCTGCAGTGTGCCTTGTGTATGAAGTGGTTCACCGCAGACACATTTGCTATCGACACTGCGTATGTAAAGTCTTTTGATTTTGATTTGACTGAAATATCAGCAGTAATTTGACTGTACAGACCTGATGGTGTTCATGTCTTCCTTCCTTCCTACAGGACCTGTCTTCCCTTTATGACAAATTATGTGTTTCACTGCAACGTGTGCCATCACAGCGGCAACACATACTTCCTCAGGAAACAAGCCAGTAGGTGTTCTGAGCCTCACAACAGTGGATTCAAGCTTTGTTATGCTAGCATTTTATTGGTGTTTTTAGTCTTCTGCAAACAAACGTTATTTTCTTTCTGTTTTAGACCTGAAGGAGATGTGTCTCACAGCCTTGGCGAATCTGACATGGCGATCCAGAACACAGGACGAGCACCCAAAGACCATGTTCTCCAAAGACAAGGTGAGCATGTTTTCACAAACTGCTGATGTGGCCTTTTTAAACAGACTTGACTTGATTTTTGAAAACAGATTAATAATAATTTAAGTTTGTATCAAGTTCAGTTACTCTTCGCTGCTTGAGACACAACTGGTGGAATTACACAATTATTACCTTCTAAAAAATAAAATGAACACTGTAGAGTGTGGTGGACATCTCCTGATTTATCTCGTCTCTCTTTGCAGGATATCATACCGTTCATTGACAAGTACTGGGAGTGCATGACGACTCGTCAGAGACCGGGGAAGGTCACATGGCCCAACAACATAGTGAAGACGATGGTAATGTTGTGGTGTATAGTGGGGAATTTAGAAAATGCTTCTTCAACCAATGGGAAGAACTGTTGTGTCTCATTTCCTCCAGCCTCCATGAGCTGCTGTTTTGTTGCAGCTTCCAGCTGATATTATATAATGGGTTTTTTTACTTGTACTTATTTTCCAGAGTAAAGAGCGAGATGTTTTCCTGGTGAAGGAACACCCTGACCCTGGCAGTAAAGACCCAGAGGAGGAGTACCCCAAATTTGGCCTGTTGGATCAGGTATTCACCCATTTGGCTGTTGTACAGTATGTAGCACATAGGAAGAAAACTAAAGAATGTTTGTGTTAGGAATGATCTGAGCTACCAGTATTTAGTAAAAACATGAAATGGGGATGAATTCTTTCTAGTCGCTGATTGTGAAAACTGATTAATGGCACAAAAAACTTGAGCCAGATATCAACTGAGTTGGTCTTAATCTGAAGGAGGTCTTCATCCCTAAAATTATCTGTCAGTTGTTACCAATTACTCACCCAGTGTTGTCTTGAATTTCTGAAGCTGGTTGGTGGAGCTCCTGTTTTTAAAATACAAAACTGTATCAAAACATCCGTTTAAAAACTCTCACACAACTCCTGCAGTATAATCCAAGTCTCATTTATCCAGGTGTATGCTCAGTACACACTGGAGAAGCTGGAATCAAATAATTTGGTGTTTTTTTTCTTAAAAAAAAAAAAAAAAACTCAAATCGATTATCAGAGTAGTTGATGATTCATTTAATAAAGTATAAATCTGTTATACCAGCTGCTAGAACAAAACAAAAGCCAATTGGAATCGTATTGATGACGTGGACCATGGAGGGTGATCGGAATGGGCAGCCAAAAATGTGACTGGGCAACCCTAATTTGTACACATATAAAGTTTTAATTTTAGTTTCTTTTCTCTTCTGCAGGACTTGGGGAACATTGGACCGTCATATGACACACAGAAACAGACCACTGCTGCTCCCACTGCTGGTGGGCTGAATGGTAAGGATATAAAACACACAAAAAATCTAAAAAATCTAAAAATATATACAAGTGTAACACAGATTAAGATTAAGTTGCACCATTTGACATTTTGAATCAACAAAGTCCAAGAGGGGAAATGTTTGACATCACTGGTCAGTATGAACTTCCCCAAACTAAAAAAACAAATAAGATCATGTTAAATGTGATGACCATGGCGATTTTGTGCATTGTGTTCCAGGTGGATCTGCTTTCTCAGGTGAATATGTGGTTATTTTGGCATCTGGAGCTGATCAGTGTGTTTTTGTGTCTTGTAACCCTCTGGATAGAAGTTGGCCCTGAGGTTCCAATCAGACTTCAGTTAGCCCCCCACCTCCTCAGCTCAAACCAAACTCGAGCCAAACTGATTCCTCAATGAGCATCTTGTGGGCAACTTCATCCACGTCCAGTTGTAACCCCCACCCCCCACCCCTGTCTGCTCTCTGCATCTGTTTGGTGCCCCCTCCTCACCCCCCTCCTTCCCAAAAGCTTTCGCCCCCTTTAATCGGTGGACATATCTTCCTCGTCTCTGGCTTGCTGCTAATGGGCGCTGAAATCCCTCAGAATCTCCTGGCTGTTGTTGAAATGACTCTCTGCTGTCTGCACAGACACATGTGAGAGCAGAGCGCCATTTTTGATTTGCCACTGGCTTTAATCCAATGCTGATTAGCCTCATCCTCTCTCTTCCTTCTCCTCCAGTTGTGATTTTTGGGTCCGATCATGAATTCTGAAATAATGAATTCTGCTAAAATTTTATTTTATTAAAGGAGTTTAAAGTGTAAAACTACTTATGAGATTTCACCGTGTAGCAGCTTGTATTTGACTAGGACGATGGTGTTATTGAAGATTAAGAAGAGTTTAAAAATCACCAGTAATCACTTTTTAAAACTAACTTATCATGGTGTTAATGTATTGATTTAAGTGGGATCTTTATTATTGCAGTATGTCAGACATGTGAATGAGGCTTTAGTTCAAAAAGTGGAGACTGTCTCAGGTGTATATTACTTTGTTCTCCACGTGATTATGTTTTGTAGAATATTTTCTTGTTAGTATCTGAACGTACAGAATCCCTGAGAGGCAGGTGAGGAAAAAAATGTAGTTATCCATTTTATAAGTCTGATCTAACATGTTTTCTCTCCTGTGTTTATGACTTAAGAACAGGTGGAAAAAAAAGGTTTAACCAGGATTGTTTTTCTAAGTTACTTGATTTTTCTTTTTGTCTTTCATTAGTGCAAACAGGTGGCAGGAAAAAGTTTCGCAGGGATAGTTTTTCTAAGATACTACTATTTCGTCTGTGCAAAAAAAAGTTATGGCAGGTAGAGCTGCAACGAAAAACTATTTTTTTTAGAACATACTTCAAACAAGCATCGATTACCATCTAATCAGTTTTATTTCTTGGAGGAAGAAGAAGAGACCCCATCATCTGGCTCCCCTAAACTGAGAGTTTCATAATGAGAGATCAATATGGAAGAGAAATACTGTATTTTATAAGAGGCTGATAGTGTTTGGAAAATGCCATGCGAACTAATTGCTGCCTTTTTGTGCCTGCTGTTTCCCCGTGTACACCAAACGCTTAATAACCTGCTTTTACTTCGTGTGTTAAATCTGCGTGTGTGTGTGTGTGCTCAGTGGCAGTCTAAACATTGTTGGTTGTGAAAGATTATTACAAAAAATAGTAAGTTGCCACGTAGTCTGAGGTTGTACTAAAGTACTGAACTGTAGTTTATACAGAGTGTTTTTAATGGTTCTTGCCCCAAATTTAGTTTTTCTAAAGCTGGACTCTGGAGACCAGCGTCTGAATACTGCTGATCTTATTATCATTTTATTATTATTACTGCAGTCTAATACAACAGTCCTTCTATAGAGCCCACATTAATGAAGGTAGGACACAGAGGTTTCAGCCTGTCTAATAAACTGGCAACTGAGTGTCTCTTGTCTTTGTCACTGACTGCCTGTTTGTGTGTGTCTGTGTGTGCGTTTCTTTACGTTCAGTTGTATAATCTGTTTCGTGTTTTTTAAGGTGCCCTGGCCCCCGGCCCAGGAAAAGGAAGAGGGGCCAAACGTAAACAGCAGCAGCAACAGGAAGGCACTGCTGCAGGGGCCACCAAGAGAACCAGAAGGTATAAAAACTGTCAGTGAAAACACACACGCACACACACACAGTCCACATTTACAGCAGTTCTGTTGTGAGTGCAGGTGAGCTTATGTGCACAAATTATGCACAAACAAATTGTATCTTTTGTGCATGAAATAGTGTTTCCAGTGCTCGATGTAGTAAAACATGGCTTTGAGATGAATATGTTTTCTCTTTTGCGCGAGCTGTTTGCTTCTTAAGGCATCGTGGCCTCTCCAGAAAAGCAGCAGTTTCATCAGATTCACTCCCTGGATTGACATGTCTCAGTTAATGTGCCCTGGCTACTCTAGAGGACGTCCGATTTGTGCTGCAGGCGTTGCTTAAAGAGATGTTCTATGTTTTCAGTGCCAGAAGTGGTCAAGGAAGTTTAGTTTAGTTTACAGACCTGCACAGAGGAATAACATATCAGATGTTGCACACACAGACAAGACTTATTAGTAGGATGAGTTTGTGTTTGGTTTTGTCTCACCATGGGACTGGATCAAGCACAGCATAGAATGTCACTGTAGTTTCCTTTAAATCAATGAAGATGCAAAACAAACCTGTCCTTCTCTTCCTCCCTCATTGCAGCGACCCTCTGTTCTCCGCCCAGCGCCTCCCTCCTCATGGTTACCCTCTGGAGCATCCCTTTAATAAAGACGGTTACCGTTACATCCTGGCAGAGCCAGATCCTCACGCTCCAGACCCGGAGAGAAGCTTGAACTGGACTGCTGGGCCGGCAAACCCATACCCGGAGACCTGTACAGAGCCTGTCTTTATGAGAGGGTTCTGCTGGCCTTACATGACAGAGGTACTCAGAGGTCAAAACACATTTCAAATCAGAGCTCCGCCATGTTTTTTATCAGTATGTGAAGACTGATATATGTGTTCTTGCTGCAGCGCCTCAGCTGAAGATCTCTGACGACCGTCTGACGGTGACGGGGAGAAAGGTTACTCCATGGTGCGAGCCTCTCATGGTGTACGGAAAGGCTCCTGGTACTTTGAGGTTTCTGTTGATGACATGCCTCCAGAGACGGCAGCCAGGCTCGGCTGGTCTCAACCACTTGGTCAGTAAAGCTTCATTCTTAGGCAGCTTTGTGACGTACATTTTCAAGCAAATATAAATATGTCATGTGCAGGGTGTTTTTTGATATTTGTACCAGTACAACTCCTGAGATTCTGTACAAAATATGTCAGAATTCCTCTCAAGTGTTTATTTTAACAGCCATACATGCATTTTATTTTGCAGGAAACCTGCAGGCACCTCTGGGTTACGACAAGTTCAGCTACTCATGGCGCAGCAAGAAGGGCACCAAGTTTCACCAGTCGATAGGGAAGCATTATTCCTCCAGCTACGGTCAGGGAGACACGCTGGGCTTCTTCATAGAGCTGCCTGACACCACAGAGACGGCCAAGGCTCTGCCCGATACGTACAAGGACAAGGTAACACCTGAGACACGAGACAACCACACTGACTAAACACATCTGCAGGGTTCCTGTGTCTCCTTAAAATCAGTGGCTGATGTTGATCTGTTGTGTTGCATCAGTTTTGTGCTCACTAAAAGTGATCTTTGTTATTTGTAGTTGGACTTAGACAACAGTAGCTACACAACCAGCTGCTGTTTTTGATAATCAAACTGATTATCAAAATAATTTGTAATTAATTTAATAATAAATTAATAAGATTTATTTGCTTCTCTGGCACAGTAGGAGTTATTAACACTTCCAACCACCAGAGGGCAGCAACAACTAGCACTCCAACCTGCAAGCTACATTCATATTGTCTTGGTTGGATGGTAGAATTTGGTGGTGATGTTAACTGAGCTTTAGATTTGATGAATCCAAGTTTCTTCAATTTATATTCAAAACATTGTAATTACTTGATGAAAAGGAAGCATATTTCCGAATCCAACACTGCACGCAGCACATCTGAAGCATCCTCTGACTCCTTTGTGACTTCTAAACTGCACTGAGCAATTTTGCATCACTGCCAGAAACACAAAGGACTGAGGTTCTTTACACAATGATCAGCACCATTCATTCAAGTCTAATGATGACATTCGTTCATAATTGTCTCTCTTTTCTATCAGATTGTTTCAACATTTTTGGATCTTAGATTATATTTGTTTAGGTCTTAAAAAGCATTGAATTTGACTGAAAAAAAAATTGTGCAAGGACCCTGTTCTGACCTCTCAAATCTGTTCTAATTTCAGGCTCTAATCAAGTTCAAGAGCTACCTGTACTTTGAGGAGAAGGACTACGTGGACAAGGCAGAGAAAAGCCTGAAGATGATGAGCCCCAGCAGGGTGAGAAAACCTCTCCAGAATAAAGTCCAGTCAGAAAACCTGCCTCTGTTTGCTGCTGTTAACTCGTGGATCCTGTTTTTCAGATGATATTCTTCAAAAACGGTGTGAGCCAAGGTGTCGCCTTTGAAAACCTGTTTGAAGGACTTTACTTTCCGGCCATCTCACTGTACAAGAGCTGCACGGTCA
The DNA here is from genome assembly GCA_034769285.1 of Lutjanus argentimaculatus. Lineage (NCBI taxonomy): Eukaryota > Metazoa > Chordata > Actinopteri > Lutjaniformes > Lutjanidae > Lutjanus > Lutjanus argentimaculatus. The sequence continues at coordinate 39,586,773 of JAWZSL010000005.1, read as the reverse complement.
GTCGCACCACATGTTGGGCTGTGGGTTTTTTTTTCTGCTTGCTTTGTTTTAATGTGCTGAACTTTATCATCTCCCTTTTCAGGTTTCTGTCAATTTTGGGCCACATTTCAAACACCCTCCGAAGGACCTCAAGTACCAGCCGGTGAGAGCTTCTGTAAAGAATCACACTCTTTGTCCATATAAAGTCTTTACTGGAAAATTACTGTGTCACCTTTCAGAATTGCCTCAACACTTGTGTTTTGACCCTTTGTTATTTTTCCTTTGCCACCCTTGAATGAAAATAATCGTTAGTTGCAGCCGTAACTTATTCTAAAGGAAATGACAAGGTTTTGTGCGCAAACACAAGCCAGGTTTGCATCCAAATGTGGCACAAATTTTAACTGACTTTTGGTCTGAAGAAAATGTGAATTTATGTGAATTTCCATCCACTACTGTTATGTGAATATCAGGAGTTTGTTAAGCAAGATAAGCAACAGGTGGTGCAAACGCTCAAGTCAGTTGCAGAAGACTAAAGGTTTAATGAGACATCATTAGAAGAGCTCTAATCAAAGCTCGAAATGATGTAAAAACATGTGGAAAATATGATTGAATATGATTTTGTGTTAGTTTTGTGTTTCTCCTCATTGCTTCACACAGATTTAATGTGTTTTTGTTTGTTTTTGGACGTTTAAGTCACCGTGGGCTTTGGGAAACTGATGAAAATAATCGACAGTTAAAATAACCATTAGTTGCATCTCTAAATGATTAAATGTTTGATCAAACTGTTTTTTTTTCTCTCTCAGATGAGTGACATGGGCTGGGGAGCTGTGATCGAACACACGCTGGCCGACATGCTTTACCACGTGGAGACGGACGTGGACGGACGACGCAGCCCTCTGTGGGAAGGATGAACACGCCTTTGAATCCAGTACGCACACACGCCCCCCCAGTCGAAACATTGTTCCACCTGCAGACAGTAAAGTTAAAGCACCACACGCTCAAAGAAGTTTAAAACTGAATCGATTTGTTCATGACGGAATGGCTGCATATCAACATTTGTTAGCGTGCCGTCAGCTGACATTCCACTCTGAAAATTCGACATCTGAATGGTGCTTTAAAATATTCATATTTTGAAGTTATTGTGATGCTGTAGCGAGATGTGACTGGGCATCATGTTCTGCATATTGTTGCAGCTAAAACGTCCTTCGCCGGCGTCTCACTCACTCTGTAGATTCTGCCGTCTTTAGTGTTTTCACTCTCTTTGCTGATTTTATTTGTTTTACAATGTGTGTCACTTATTTACTGTTTTATACTTTGGGTTAAATAAAAAAAATGCTACATGGACAAAGTTGAACTGATTCATGAAACCTGGATTTCAAACAAACATCCACACATTTGACATTAAACCAGTGGTTCCTGAACTTTTTGTGGCCTGTGAGCCTTTGAAAAATTAATTTGAACTGATGATCATTTTAAATATTTTCTGAGATTCTGAAGCGGTGAAGGTGTCCATAAGAAAAAAAAGTACAGAAAAAGCAAGCCTGATATTTTTGGAGCAACAATGTTTGCTTTTCTGATTTATTTATCCATCTAATCTGGATTTTAAAAATGTCTTCGAAACACTGCATTAAAAATCTGGTTTATTAAAGCATTTCAACAAAAACAATGTCATGTACAATGTAAAGTACCTTCATGTGTCAAAATTCAAGTATTTAACAAAAAGCTGCTGTCACAAAATTATAAAAAAAAAGATGTAAATAAATGTTGCATTGTGCGTGACTGACAGCAAAGTAAAATTATACATGAAGAAGCAAGTGCTAATATCGTGCAGCTGTGAGTGAAAGGAATCGATACGAAGGAACAAATGCTATGCTGTGATATTTACAGGGAAGAACAGATCTGCCTGCTTTTGTTCTGTTTGCTGGAAGGTTGTTTGTTTGCGTTTCAGTGTCTTTAAAGCGTCTCTGTGTCTCTGTGCTGTGATGCCCTCAGAGGGTGGTGCTGAGGAGTCCTGACTTCATGTAGGTGTCGTTGGACACCAAACTCTGTTTGCTTTCATCGGACGAGTCGGAGGCGTGCTGCTGGGAGGAAAGAGGTATTAATCTTCAGGCTTCACATAAACCAGGGAGCCGCAAAAACTAAATTCTTTCTTTCCCACTGAGACTTTTTTTTATTTGAGATCCATAGCTAGCCGGGGGAGACTCAAGACTAGCCACTGGCAAAATTTAGTGGAAATGGCACCAAGTCATAGCTGTAGGCTGCGACATATTTGCTAACTGTCCCAGTTTTCCTGGGAAGACTCCAGACTCCATTGCCCTCTCCCAGTTTCCTCCAGGGATCACAACTGTCCTGTATTTCTCCCAATTTCTGACACATATGTCCTGAGAAACACATCGGTAAAATATTCTTTTTCTGTGTTATTGTAATCAAATTTGAAACTGGACCACTAGGCTAATTAGCCGGTAACATTTATAAGTCACCTGCAGACATCTGATTGCAAATGTGTAACTTACTTATTATGTTATTTTCATTCTTTAAAAGTCACCAGAATGCAGGAGACAAAGTCTAAAAAAGTCCAAATTTGAGGACTCAGGGTTGGCAGGTTTGGGCTATTATGCACATTTTAGTTGACAATTTAATAAAACTTTTTCTTAAAAAATTGGTGTATAGGCTACACATTTACAACTGAAGAATGTCAGGAGTCACTATAGACCAACAAAAATTATAAACGAAAATTAAAATGTTAAAAAAATAACTGTTTGGCTGCAGGTTGCAGACCCTTGACATAAACCACACGCACACACACACACAACACACACTCTGAGCGACATTAGTTTGTGTTCTTCTTACATGTCTGCGGAAGATTCGGTCCAGCAGGCTGCGTTTGGGGCTCTCGGGGGTCTGGGACCAGTCGAGGTCTGGAGATCGAGATCCTTCAGGGCCAAAAATGTTCAGCTCCCTGAAACATCCCGTCTCTATGATCTACAGAGGAGGAGGAGGAGGTGGAGGAGGAGGAAGGTGAGGTTTGCAGATTGTGTCTGGACCACAGACTGTACTAAAGAAGTGGAAGTAGCCACCATGATGTCACCAGTGGTTTGTGGGCTGCTGTTTGAAGCCTAAAGTTTGGGATTTTGGTTTTTGGAGCCACGGAGGTTATAACTTAAAAAGGATCTATTACAGATGCACCTTGCTAAACAAGCTAGCTAGCTAGCATTAGCCGATAACTTTAAGAGCAACCATATTGATCTGAGAGTGAACGTACCTCGTTTTGCCAGCTGATTGGAACGCTGCCCGTGTTGAACTTGGAGTAGAAGTCGCTGTCTGTCCGGTCCAGAGTGACGCCCTTCACTGTAGAAAACTCATCGATGTCCTGCACGTCGCTGCAGTACACCTGTCTGGGCTGTGGGAGTGAAAACAAGTCACAGTGAGCACAGAAACACACACAACACACACACAAAAAACACCTTCTAACACCAAACTCCACATTTATTCATGTGCCAAGGGTGCAAGTCTTTCCTTGGAAATTAAAAAGCAAGACAAAAGGACAGGAAATTAGACGACTACTATAGAAAAATAGTTTTCTTTCAAAAAGACATATTTTCTAATAATTTTCCATCTGAAAATAAGTATAATTTCATATCATTTACAAGGAAAATAGAGGCGATGTTCAGTCGGTACTCTGGAAATTTAAATAAATTGGTAGTGTAATCTAATGGATCCGTTCTTTTGAGGGCATCCTTCAACAACTGCTGAGAAACTCAACACAATTGACACCAAACTCAAGCGATTAATCAAGTAATCAATTATTAAATTAATCACCAACTCTTCTGAAAATCGATTAATCAGTTTGCATCATTTTTTTTAAGTCAAAATTCTCTGATTCCAGCTTCTTAAATGTGAATATCTTTTGGTTTATGTACTCCTTTATGAGACAGTAAAAAACAAGACATTTGATGACGTCATCTTGGGTTTTTGGGAAATGCTGATCAACATTTTTCACCATTTTCTTACATCTTATTGTCCAAACAACTGATCGATTCATCAAGAAAATAATCGAAAACAAAAAAATAGTTAATTGCATCCTTAGACATGACACTTAATCTCTATTTTCTCTATAATTATTCCTGAATTATATATTTTTTTCCAGAACACATTATTAGAAAGCTCACCAAACCTTTTAAGCTGATGGGTCACTGGTAGTACGCGAGATTAGCTGCAGGTAAATGATGAGTTGCTCACACGCGTAACGGATTGCTTGAACCTGATCGAGGTACTTATGAACAAATCAGATAAAATGTTATAAATTCCTCATGTAGTGGTGTTTCTATTTTTAAGTAAAGAACCTGAGTACTTATTCAGTCACTGCCCAGGTCAGATAATATCTACATGTCATCTGTATCAGCTGATAAAGGCTTTAAAATGAAATATCATATCTGCCCAGAAACATTCCTGCTGATACGGCAGGACGTCAAGATGACACGTGTGCACACAATCATGTACGTCTGCAGTGTCTGAAATGAGTAGAAAAGTTGCCGTTTCCAGTAATCGTTCAGTGTTTGTCATGTGAGGAGGAGCCGGATCACATTCCTTCAACAGCACAGATTTAATTGTCCATCTGAAGAGCCGTCAGTCCGATCAAAGAGCAAAGAGAACAGACACCGGTGACAAAAACCTGTCAGCTGTAGTTTTCTTATTTTTCTCAGTTTATGTGAACATTTTGAAAAGCGTTGTGTTTTATGTCTGCGTCTGCCAGTGAGCCTTCATGATTAGAGCAGATAGAATAATGTTAATTCCACTACAGGAGAGACTTGATGTTTTTTGCAGTTAGGTAGAGAAAAATACGTGCATATATTGGCCAAAATGAGTTGAGTAAAATATCGACATATTGGCAAAAATCTAATCTTGTACATCTTTAGTTAATACACACCTGGCCTGTATGTGAGCCACGGACTAAATTAAACCATCATAGTGTAAAAAAAACAGTTTTATTGTCATTGTTATGTTTTTAAGTAATAATTCCCCAAATCCCAATGCAGACTTGTGGTGAAAAGACGAGACAGATGTGCACTTTGCAATGAATAAAAAAAGGAAGTGCTGCCATGTCGCCTAAAGTGAAATCCTGACCATGACTTTGGGCGTTTTCAGTGGTGTAACTGGGGAAACTGGGCATGCTGTCGGCACAGAAATAGACCATAAGATTATGATGTTTATTATAACTTCATCAGTATCTGCTGTATTAACTTCTACACACAGCTCCTCTCAGCTCGCCGGAGCAGCTCTGTGTCTGCATGTCTGTGACACAGTCTTAAGTGTTGATTGGCTATTACTCGTGCCTTCTAACCAATCAGATAGTGTTGTGGGCGGGACATTGACACAGACTGCTGAGTGTAACTAGTGTATTATACTGCACAGAGTATAATTATCTATTCTATGTACTATAAATACACTGTAGTATTAATATCGTGTAATTGTCAGTTGTTAATTTTACCCTAATCTCACCCGTCTTTTCTTTTTTTGCCGATCTGAAAAATGATCCCTCGTAGGTAAATAGTGTAGATCGTTAGGGTACTCACGTCTGGTTTAAATGGAGGCTCGACGAGTCCCGCCTCCAGCATCCTGAAGTTGATTTTTCTGAAGAAGGGATGTGACTGTACTTCTCTCCCCCCTGAGCTCTGACAGCCCAGCCTCTGTTTTGGGTCTTTGGTCAACAGCTGCAATCCAGGAAAGAAACTGAGACCTGTTAGTTTCTTCAGAGATGAAATAATGACTCATGAACCTGCTGAGCGGTCTTGAACTTACCGAAGAACAGATATCTTTCGCCTCCTTGCTGAAATTGTCATCATATTCTTCCTGTTCTGTCTGAATCCTTCTCTCCATCTCGAAGGGTTTGGGGTGTTCTCCTCGGGCCCTGAGCGGGGGCTTCCCTGCAGTCATTTCATAAATGAGGCAGCCGAGGCCCCACCAGTCAGCGCTCATCCCGTAATGTTTGTGGCCGATCACCTCAGGAGCTGAAATAACAATAATATATATAAATAATATGTCGATGATATGAAACAAACGAGGCTCGCCATCACTACGGTAACACATCGACAGCTGCAGGAGACAGGGGCTGAGACACAAATGGGTGACTCTGTATGTGTTTAATCACGGGACGGGTCGCTGGGACTTAATTTAACGGGTCGGCGGGTGCGGATTTTACTTGGAGTGAAGTGTGGATAAAAGGTCAGTTCTTGCACTCAGTTTACATGTGTAGGGGTGCAAAACTCGGCCTGTGCAGGACTTTGCTCAACATTAGTGCCAAGTACGGCTAGGTATCAGTACTCGGTTCCTTTTAAAGTATTGATCATTTTGATCAGTACCAAGTAGTATCGAAACTTCTCCATTCAAACGATAGCTGCATGCAATCTTTTTGGTATCCAGAATGACTATTATATGGTTTTGCTTGCCGCCAATCATCATCAGCGTTCTTCGTAAGGAAGAACTTAGAACACAAGGTATTGAATGAAGTTTTCCTTTGGTATTGGTATCAATTTAAGGGTACTGGTAGTGTATATTTTTTTAATGACCCAGTTGGGTAATTGGGTCAGAAATCTGCTTGGCTGAACTCAATTTTTACTCGCCCCGATACAAATTGTTTTATTTATTTAACATTATCTAATGACAACAAAGTAACCAGTGTTCTTTTGAAACATGACACACTGGGTAGTGAGTTTTGCAATGACCTGACTCGCCTCAGCGTTCATGTTTGGCACCAGGAGGACGGGTTGTCTGCAGCTCTCTTTGCTGCCATGCTAGCGAGATGCTTTCGGTTCTTGTTACTTCTGTGAGAAACTCGATGTACCATTCAAAAACGACCCCGTTTCATCTGTTTTGCTTACAGTCTTGTGGCAAACTGTGCAATACAGTTGGAGCTTTGCCCGCATTGTCTAACGCCACCCGACTAAACTCCTGTTTCCAGGATAATTTAAATGCTCGCCTGTGCTTCAGCTCGTTAACTTTGTCCTTAGCTGCTGCCATTTACGGTGCAGTGCCTGTGCAACTCTCAACAGAAATGATTGCCTGATTTTACTTGCCCCAAGCAATTGGGCAATCCTTATTGTTTGGCCCTGTTGTGCACAGTGCATTAAACAGTCTATGAAGTCGGTGTGAAATCAGCTTCTGTGGCATTTTGCAGAGATGAAAACCAACAGACTCTTGGTTGTTTGTAGATTTTGGCTGGACATCAGTAAAGTGAGGTTCATACGTACCCATGTAGCCCACCGTGCCCACCCTGCCTCGCACCAGATTCCCCTCAGTCATCTTCACAGCCAGGCCCAGGTCAGAGATGCGGATGTGTCCTTTGGGGAAACAAATACCATAAAATCCACTGAACTGGTTTTAGATTTTTGCTGTTAATAATGACGTACTTTCCTTTTGCGCTGTCCAATTCATACTTCCCTCCCCTGCAGCTTTACTGAAGGTTATACCGGCCCTTGGAACGGATACAATAACCTTGTGACAACTGTACGTACACTAACCAGTAATTTGTAATTACTAAGGCATGTAAAACAAAGGTGTTTGCAGGTCTTCAAACGTGCTGCCAAGAATGAAGGAACAGGTGCGACTTAAAATAGACGACACCACACCTGATTCCCCAAAGCTTTTCACTTCCTCAACCTGTTTGTTCCCATGTCAAAATACCTTCAACTCTGCTTCCTTCTCAAGAATCTGAAGAATGAATCTGATTGGCTGAGACATTGTCTGGCTGAAGTCCAGCTGTTATCATTTAAATCACTCAGATTAATTTTAGAGCTAAAAATAATCCAAGGCAGAGGGTGTCAGTCAAGAATTTCATCATGTTCTGTCTACAAAGTTTTGAATGTGATCCGAACTAGGTTATTAAAGCACATTAGTTATTGTTGTTGAGCTATTTATTGCACCCTCGTGAAACAAACACTGTGGCTGTACATACCATTGTCATCCAGCAGAATGTTTTCTGGTTTCAGATCCCTGAAAGATCAGATCAAAGATTGGTTTCATTTAGTACAGTAAGGACAGCAGAGATGTGACTTAATGGGACAGTTTGAATGTTTTTGAAGTGGGGATGTATGATGTACTTATCTATAGTCAGTGTATATGTGTAGATAGCGGTCAACGCGCCGCCAGTTTGGAGAAAGTAGCAGGAGTACTGGTGCAGGAAGCTAAGCAATGTTCTGCTGTGGATTTATATTTTCAAACGTCTACCTTGTCGTCACGCAGCCTTCTCTGCTGGAAAATCAGTAAATTTATCTCAGAACATAGGAGTTGCTGGTCTACCACTGCCTCGATCAGTTAGTTTATTTGTGTTATTGTGTTTTAAAAGGATGGTTCAGATGCACAGTAGTCACACCATAACACTAACTAACTAGCAGATTAAGGAAGCAGTCGACCAGTAACTCCTGTGTTCTGTGATGTAAAATGACTGATTTCGCCCGTGGAGTTTGTTTGGTTTGGAGAGAGAGATATTTGGCTTGTACAACGGTAGTTTGCCATCGGAAAAGGCTGTTTGGGAGCATATTACATTGGCAAAAATACTCTAAATACAGTGCACCAAACTAACCTTTTAAAATACAGAAGTCGTGCAATAACTAACCAGTCAAGGCAGCAATAAATCAACAACTCCTGGTTTCTGTGAGGTTAAATTACTGTTTTTACCAGTGGAGTCTGGTGGCTGTGGGAAGAGCAATATTTGGCTTACGTAACAGTGGTTTCTTGTTAGAAAAGTCTGTCTGACAGCAAGGTAAAGTGGTGTAAATATTCTAACTATAGTGTAAACTTAAACAGATGTCGATTTTTTGCAGGTAGCTAAAATTTAAGGCTGCAACGACATGCCCAATTAGATACTATCATGATATTTGGGTGCTGATTCGATGTGCAATTCTCAAGTATTAAGATTTTATATTCCGATTTATTGTGATTATTTGCTTTTTGAAGACAAAACCATGTGAAAAAGTTCTAAAGTCTGTACATCAGCCTTTTTTCATATTTCCAAAAACACAGCATGTCACATGTCAGTCTGTTTTTAGTTTTATTTTATATTTTATAGCTTTGCAAAACAAAATGGAAGATAGAAACATATGTGTTCTCTCCTTGTCATCACTTGCTGAAGCTAAAAAATGTGCCTGGAAGTGGATCAGTTTGTTAAGATAATATTACCGCAACTGTGATGCTGATTTCTGTTAGTGCATTAATGGCAATACCCCTTATATGTTAGCATTGAGCTAACGGACTAAAACACTAGTTATGTATTTATAGAAATCAATTCAGCTATCAAAAAGTCGATTCAGAGATCATAAAACAAAGAATTGAGATGATCTTTTTCTTTTCCCAGCCCTACTCAAAGTCTGTGTAAAGGAAAAAGGGGAGTTTTTCTTCTAAACAAATTATACGTAATAAAACAGCTTGTGAAAACATGAAAAGTCTAAGAATTATGTGGTACTGAATTATGAGCGACAGTGTTAAATTGTTCATGATTTCTATGTTTAGCAGAGAAAACTGCTCAATTTTTCATGATTTTGAGACCTTATTTAATATATTTAGTCAATATTTTAATCGTTCAGCTTTGGCTGGGTGTTTAATAACATGTTTCTGTCATGTGACAAACTCAGAACACACATTTATTGTTGCTTTTCGTGATCTTTAAATACATTTAACTCCTGACTCTGTCCACAGCAGTACATTGATTAGCTTCCTACACTGGTACTCCTGCTGCTTCTCCAAACTGGGAGCATGTCGCCCTCTATTTACTGCAGGTAACTGCTGATTATGGAAAAGTATCTCATACAACCAGACTTCAAGTAATCCAAACTATCCTTTTAATGTTATGAAGTGTTAACACACTGACCTGTATAATATTGACTTCTGGTGGAGGTGAATTAAACCACAGCAGACTTCTGCAGCGTAGAACCGCACTCTGTCTTTGTCCAGGCCGGGCACTCCGATGTTATAGATGTGGAACCTCAGGTCCCCGCCGCTCATCATGGTCAAAACCATACAGAGGGCATGTTTGGTCTCGTAAGCGTACGCGAGATTCACCTGCGTACATGGAGGACGAGGAAGTGCACATCATTTAAAAACGTTGATCTTAAGGTTGGCAGCATTCTATGAGGAAATGTGACATTTTAATTCTCCTTTATGTCAACAAATCCTGTGAAAAGACCAAAACCACCAAGTTGTTATCGTCAGATCGGTGTACCGTTCACGCTACACAGCTTCCCTTCTCGCAATTAGGAATCTTGAAGTTGTCGTGTTTTGCACACACCATGACCAGTGACAGGGAAGAGCTTTCACCAGGGGGAATCCCTGACAAATCTTTCTGCTCTCCAAACAACGTTTTGTCTCAAAAACACACACCACCAAGTTACTTTATAACTTTATTGCCTCTTCTACCACGTTACAATGATTTTTCCCCCATTTTCTCTTTGGTTCCCGCTCCGGAGCTCTTCCCTCACTGTCTCTCCATCTGTCTCTCCTTCTTGACTCCTCTCATCCCGCAGCTTGCACCCACTCTCATTGGCTGGAGCTTCTTGTGACCAGATGTTGAACCTGGTTGATATCTTTCAGGCATCTGCGAGGCATGAGCGAGCTCTTGGATCGTGTGCGAACTGTTTGAAGGAACAGTTCGCACATAGAGAAAAAACACCGATTTATCACTGATCTGAGGGCTTTTATCTGTGATCTTTAAAAACTGAGGTGGAAAATCAGGGCTACCGTCTTGAAGTGTGACTTAAGACATTAATCTGACTTTAAGACTTCATCTGTGGCTCTCAGCTCCAAGCCCATTGGTTCCCACTGAAGATAGAAATCTTTTTTACAAATGTGTGAATTATTCCTAAAAAACAAAAGCTCTTACAGGAGAAAATAGCGCATCTATTAGGGATTATTTTCAGTGGCGGATTAATCCACATTTGGTGCTCTGGTATGTATTTGGGGCAGCAGGACGGTGTGTGTGGGACTGAGCCAAAATAAACTGTGTTCATGGTGATGAAGGAAGACATCACCCCAGCACAGTTTCTTCCCAGATCTTTAAATACCGACATGTGTTTGTATGAGACTCACCAGGTTTTCGGGTACCTTCAGTGTAAACCCATCGTGTCAGGTGACGTAGTAAAACTAGCAGTAAAACCTGCATATGGAGGAGGTGGGGTGGATGGATTTGTCAAAAAACACAGAACTTTCACCCAGGAGGCTGGAGTCAAAAAGTCAGCGTTATCTCCATCCAAACATCTTCAACCATTTATCTGAAGCTGGGTCGCAGAGGTAACAGTTCCAGCAGGAGACCCCATACTTCCCTTTCCCCGGCCACATTAACCTGCTCTGACTGGGGGATCCCGAGGCGTTCCCAGGCCAGGGTGGAGATATAATCCCTCCACCTAGTCCTCGGTCTGTCCCGTGGCCTTTCCTCCCAGCTGGACGGCCTGGAACACCTCCCTAGAGAGGCGACCAGGTGGCATCCTTACGAGATGCCCGAACCACCTCAACTGGCTTCTTTCTACACAAAGGAGCAGCGGCTCCACTCCGAGTCCCTCACAGATGACCGAGCTTCTCACCCTATCCCTACTGGAGATGCCAGACACCCTCCTGAGAAAACCCATTTCAGTCGCTTGTATCCACGATCTCGTTCTTTCGGTTGTGACTGTCAACGTTATGTACAGTTTTAATAGCGTTTTAGCTTTTGGGACCTAAATCATGATCTTTTCCTTAACTGTCCAAGTGGTTTTGGTACCTAACCCTAACCAAAATGTGTTAAAAAGGTTGTCTGGCAGCATCTCATGCAGCAACAACTTTTTATTCGATTTCTTGACCATCATAATGTCTCACCACCTTGAAAGATTTTTTAAAACGATGAAAAAGCAGGCTGACACGATCAAACAGAGCGTAAATGTCGTAATCTCACCACAAACCGACTGTCCAGCCCCTCCAGTATCTGTTTCTCATTGAGGGCCATGGCCTCTCCTCTCCTCTTCTTCACATGAGTCTTCTCCAGCTTTTTACAGGCGTACATCATTCCTGTGGCTCGCACCTGACAAGCCCACACCTGGAAACACGACACAGTAGGTTTGAAAGTGACAAAACTCTGCTGATTTAGTCACGTACTTTCATTACGGAGGACTTCTGAGAGACGGGTGAAAGAAGTTGGTAAAAACGGGTTCATGTATCCAACATTTACATGAAACAGCGTCTTTTAATAGACGCTCCCTGGTTGGTAGATGCTCTCTGCTTTGTAACGCAGACTCTTGGTTTCAAATCTATTCATCTTAACCACCAACCCGAGAGAACGCTGGTGATGACACACAAGTAATTTTCTCTTTGTGGCCTCGACTTGACAAAATTCCTGGAGACAATAACTGTTATGTAAGTGTTTCACACACTGTTGGAGACTCTACTGTGGCAGTTTAACAAGCTGCCAATTACATCACAATGGAAAAAGCTGACTTGCAGCAAAGCTAAAGTCGAGAGAAATCAAGTTTGGTTCACTAAAGTTACGTAGAAAAAGTGTTTTTTTTATGTAAGACAAAGTTACACTCAAAAGTTTTTCTTTGAATTGACTTAATTGGCTGCTCTGTGCTCGAATATAGAGCTGCATCGATTAATTGATGAATTGATTTTAACTACTACTACAACTATTTTGATAATCAGTTAATTGGTTTGAGTAATTTAAAAAAAACAAAGTCAGAATTCTCTGGTTTCAGGACAAAACAAGATATTTGAGGACATGATCTGGGCTTTGGGAAACACTAATTGATATTTTTCTCAACATTTGATGGACTAAACAACTAATCAATTAATCTAGAAAATAATTGACAGTTGGAAATTGCTCGAGACTGGAGCTATTTTTCAGCTTGACAATATAGTGACAGGATTAAAGGGAATTTTTCTTAAATGTGAATATTTTATGGAGCAAACAACTAAAATAATTGACATTTCCTGTTTCCTGTACTTATTTTCTGTGCTCGACTCGTCTGTGTTGGAAAAAAATAATTTTGACAATGGTTAAAAGTTGTTGCTGGAGAACCTGTAAAAGCCACATATATTGTAAAATTGTTGTGACAACTTAAAATTTCAAGGCAACGCACTGCAATAGATTTTTGGGTTTTTAGCCCAACTCAAAGTTTTGAAATAAACTTTAGAAAGTTTTGCTGACCTATGATCTTTGGTTGACATAATTTTCTTTTACTTTTTTTTTCCAGTGCCTTTTGCTGTCCTAACATTTACTTTCACTTCAATGAATTTACTCAATATTTTTTTGAGTTTCTAAAATTCAAAGCTTTAAGTTTATCTGAAGAAGAAAAGTAAATTATCTAAACCAAAGGTCAGTAGTTGGTAAAACATTTAATTTGAGTTTGTCTCAAAACTCAAAAATCTGTTGCAGTCCGTTGCCTTGAAATTTTGAGTTTTCCCAACTTTTTTGTTTTTATGGTGTACCCACCACGAGTATCACAAATGAAATTCCAGTTTATTGTAGTTGAAGGCAGAAATCTTAAAACCTGGATAAATAAAACCAAAACTATGTGAATGACAAAATACCACTAGAGGTAAATGAGGAAATCTATTTTTAATCAGAAAAATATTTCATCATTGTGGTGATGTGACTGCGGTCTTACCTCTCCAAACCCTCCTTTCCCCAGAAGTCTGTACTGTCTAAATGTCTGCTTGGTGATTGGCTGCCTTGAAGAGAAACACCAGGATACGATTTTAGAAAAAGAAACAGCGAGCTGAGTGAGTCAACATCGATTGCAGTGGAGTGAATCGAGTACAAGCAGATAAACCAGCTACTCAACCAGCCTCCGATCTGTCACACGCTGTGATTTACGTGTCTCATTTCTGCCGTTAGGGCGTCAGAACACGCACATACTGACCTCTCCAACGTCTTCCACTGGAGGAAACGGTCAAAGAACATGCTGTCCTGGTACTGGATGAAGGGCTCGCCACTCAGGTACATGTGTAGGTCTCTAATTCATGAAACGGTCAAGTTATTCCTTAAAAACATGCATATGCACTCATGTAAGCAGACAGAGAGAGATCATGTGTGGACTTACTCCCTGCAGGCGTGAAAGACGTCCCCGTAGGGTCGAACTCCAGACTCTGGATGCAGCTGTGTTCATGCTTCTGCACGATGGACACACGCTGATTGGACTGAAGAGACACGGATAAAGAGACAGTATGTAGGAAGACTGGTTTTTGTGTGAAGGTGTCAGTGATGTCATTGTGGTTGGGAGCAGCAGTTAAAACATGGGTGTGTTTCTGGGTGGGTGGCAATTTGTTGCGAGATTAAACGTGGAGACGTATTTTCCTGCTGTGTGTTGTCAGACCTGACTCATGAGGAATCTCTGAATGATGCTGAAGCCAAAATCTCTCCTCTCCTCGTCTGACTTTGTCTCAAAGGCTTCCTGAAGGAGACGAAGACGAAACAAATGCACGTAAAAAAGAAGCAGAATATGAATGTGCAGCTCAGTTCTTCAAAAGGTTTAAAATCATAAAGATATTCTTACATATGTCATTAAGACTAGCTATCATAAAAATATATATCTGTCTTAACATCAAAAACATCCTGCACAGAAATGAATCAGTGCGTCAAACACGCAGCACTTATTACGTCTTTTCAGTGATAAGAAATCTGTCCAACAACAAAACTTCTATCTTGTTATCGTTCTTCCTCCATCCAGAGTGTTGGTCAGCTGCCCACTTTTTCAGGTTGTGAAAGTATACAGATTAACGCGTGCTCACTTCAGATTTGTTCCTGAATATGTTTTTTTTTTTTTGGGGGGGGGGGGGACCCAGAGGTGGGAATTACAAATACTTGGTATAGCTCTCTGTATTTTACTTAAGTATTTATTCTGACAACTTTTTACTTTTACTTGAGGAAAATTTGAGGAAAATTATTGATTATTTTTATTTTTTATCATAGCACACAGCCTTCCCAACATGAAGACTGATTTTAACCCAAATGGACGGAACAATAACACATAGAAAAGACAAGTACTTGGCGTGTCCATCAGTGCATATCACACATGACAGAGGTAACAAGACGAAAATTACATAAAAAGATGTAACAAGATGAAAAATGATGTAAAAGACAGAAAAGATGTAACAAGACAAAAAAATGTAAAAGACAAGACAAAAAAGATTAAAAAGACGTAACAAGATGAATAAGATACAACAAGACACAAAAGATGTAATAAAACAAAAAACAACGTAAAAGATGTAACGAAACAAAAAGACGTGATACGACGAAAGATGAAGAAAAAGATGTGACAAGACAAAAAACAAACGGAAACGATGTAACAAGACAGAACAAGATGAAAAAGTAATTGATCCTGCTACAACATTCTGGCATATATACATATTTACAACTCATAAAAAGTTGCTGATGTAATAGGCAGATGCTATTAGCACCAAGGTGTCAGTAGCCAGCAATGCTATTTCACCCAGGTGGAGAGATGGAGGATGCATTACACCTGCAGGGCAGAGACAAACCATGATCGTTTCTTAAACCAAAATACAACTGAAAACTGATCATTTAAATAACCTGAAAATATTAAGTCGACTAAGTCTAAAAATGAAGGTCAACACAAGATGAACAGCTGGTGCAAACTGAGACTCTCCACTGAACGATCTGGTATCAGTTCTTACTCAGTGTCAGCCAACATGCAGAGTTCATTGATCAGAATTGGTATTAAAAAATCAGTCCCTGTAGGAATCCACAATCATTTTTGGGGGATTGTTGTGGCCTAAAATGCCTGATTTTGCGGCAGCTTTTCTAAAAAAAAAAATTGCAGTACATGATACGATGCTTTTATGCATTCTTTGCAATGCAATTCCAAGAGAAAACTGCAAAAGAAAGAGAACAAAGCTGCACCGTATTCTGAATGTTCTAACTAACTTTGCCAAAAATGCTCAGAATTACAAAAAGGCTTCAAAATCGGCTTTATTGTAAATGAAGAAGTGCAGCAGGGGAGTATTTCATAAAGAGGCAAAATCTTTTAGGAGCTTAAAATTTAAATCGCTGCAAAATTATGACTGTGCACAGAGTGTTGATAAAAGTCAGTAACAATGACCAACCTTTCTTCAGTACCCCTGACAAAATATATATATATATATATATGTGTGTGTGTGTGTGTGTGTGTGTGTGTAAATGCAAAAAAACAGTGAATAATGAAACAAAACATTGAGTGGGTTCATCAGATATGCTCATATGACATATGACATATGGTTCATGTGGATTGGTTGAATTTGCGTGAGATGTTGCGATCACAACATCCTGGACTGAAAAATGATATCAGAACATCTCTGCAGGAACTGTTTACTCAACCTGACACACAAACATGCATTTCTCCTGCAGTAGTAATCCTATAAATCATATTTTTTTCCCATCACCGTCCCCAGTTTGAAGTTGTACCAGAGCGTCCAGGAGGGAGATGTAGTTCTGCAGGTCAGGTCGACTCCGACAGAAGAGCTGAAACAGCTTCTTGCCGATCGGCTGCTTCACACAGAGACTGTAGTAGTCTCGCTCTGACAGAGAAAATAAAACATGATGTCAAAACACGCAGACAAAACAAACTATGGCATGCACTGACTCATGAAACACACTTGTGAAACACACACACACACACCTATGTTCATGGCGAGTTCCACACACTGAGTAATCTGAGGGAAACGAAGCATCTCTTTCCATTTATAGCTTCTGCCTTTACTCCCTCCACCTGCAGAAACAGCACAGAGAAAATGAAAGTATTTTAGATGTAATGTAAAAATAGACTCATTCACATTTTATTTGACAGTTCACTAAATAGATGTAACAAGCTGCACAAAACTAGAAATAATTTATTCTTTATTAAACAATATTAGACCCTTTATTAGACTTTATTAGAGGGTAATTACAGATATATTGTAACAGAGCTGTACTGTAAACTAAAGTGTATTATCCTTCACTGTTAGACCCTTTATTAGACTTTATTTGAGGGTAATTGGGGAAACATTACAACAGAACTGTACTGTAAACTAAAGTGTATATTAGTTATTAGAAAGTCTAATAAGGGTTTAACAGTTGGAAACAATACACTTCAGTTTACAGTGCAGGTCTGTTGTAATGTTTCCCTAATTACCCTCTAGGAAAGACTAATATAGGTCTAAAAATGGGAAATAATACACTTTAGTTTACAGTACAGTTCTCGTACTGTGGCATTGATGCCCCTCTAATAAAGTCTAATTATGGTCTAACAATCAGAATTAATACACTTTAGTTTACAGTACAGTTCTGTTGTAATGTGTCAGTAATTTCACTCAGCAAAAGACTAAGAGGGGTCTTAAAATGGGAAATAATACACTTTAGTTTACAGTGCAGTTCTGTTGTAAAGGGTCCTTAATTACTCTCTCACAGGGTCTAACAGTGGGAAATAATACACTTTAGTTAACAGTACAGTTCTGTTGTAAGAAATGGCCCTCTAAAAGGGTCTAACAACAAGAATTAATGCACTTTAGTTTACTGTACAGCTCTATTGTAAAGTGTCCTTAATTACCCTTTACTCAAAGAAAGATTGTTGGATATACGAATACGAATACGAAATACTTTATTGATCCCCAAGGGGAAATTCATTAAATATAAATATAAATACATAAATATATATAATACACTTCAGTTTACAGTACACTTCTGTTGTAATGTGTCAGTAATGGCCCTCTAATAATGGTCTAACAATCAGAAATAATACACTTTAGTTTACAGTACAGTTCCGTTGTAATGATAAGGATCTAATTCTGTCTAATAAAGAAGATATTATTCATCCAGTTTTTGTCTAATTTAATACAAAGTACAACTTTGTTATGTTTTGTTCATGTACAGTAAAGTAAAGTGCAACCACACAGCAGCACAGTGATGAAGAATAAGTCAGACTGACAGGTCTGTCAGCACCGTGTCATAAACGTTCACGCGTACACGCGCGCCCGGCCTGTCAGGTTTCAGACAATAGTACGCTCCACTACAGTGAATGAACTATTAATAGCTCCAGGAACAGGTAAGCAAAGCCTGTGGGACTGCATTACTCTGCAACTTACTTTCAAAGTTAAATGGCCACGCTGTCACTCAGTGATCACATCGATCACATCTCAATTTCCCCCAAAGTGCAAAACACCCACGCAAAACAAGCATTTAATATTTCACCTTAATGAGAAATGGCTTGTTTTTGGTGTGAGAATGAATAACTTTCTGTTCAGTTTTTGTTTGATTATCACTGAGGAGGAACCAAGACTTAAACCTGAAAGTGAAAAGTGAAGTTAGAGGGATTCATTAATAAAAGAGGCTTAAGCTCAGCAATCAGTCAGGGTTTGAACAGCTGCAGGAAATCTTTGAAAACACTTGACTTTAGTTTTTGGATTTTGGATAAAGATCTTGAAACTGCTTGAAATGGTTGTTGCATTATTTTCAAAATAAATCGCCACTTGACTGGATAGTTTGCATTTTGCATTTCAGCCAGCACTGCAAGAGAAAAAAAAGGAAATTTTAGAAAACTCAATTTCCAGGCAACTGCCTTCACTAGATTTTTGAGTTTTTGAGTCAAACTCTTAAGTTCTGAAATAAACTAAGCAAAGTTTCTCTGACCTATAATCTTACTTTTCTTCTTCAGATAAACTTGAATCTTTGAGTTTTAGATACCCCAAAAAAGTTGATTGATACAAAAACACTGGAGCAGGAGAGGGAGGGAGAGGGACTAAGGCAACAAAAACTCAATAAAATTTTCTTAATTTCTTAATAATTCTTAATAAAAAAAGGTTTTGTCACGTCAGTCTGTGTGTTCCAGTGTTTTTGTCATCAATCATCTGAGGCGGTCTGAGTCCGTTGAAGTGTGGTTCACCTCGTTCTTCACCCCAAATATTTTTATTTAAGAAATTATTCACAGTGAGCTGTGAACCTGATTGTGTGTGTGAAAATTAAGTGGTTGCAACTGAAAATGATAAAACTATTAACCATTATTCATTTTCAGTTCAATGGGTTTATTTTTGATTTACATTTTTTTGTTTCTAAAACTCAAAGATTCACGTTTATCTAAAGAAGAACGGTAAATTATCTCCGCTAAACATAATTAGTTGGTAAAACGTTTTCAAAACTTACAAGTGCAAGTTGGAACCAAACTCAAAAATCTGATGAATTAAAATTTTGTGTTTTCGCTTTTTTGCGGTGAGCTGGTGCAGGATGCCGACTCTGCTGACAGACAGGTGACACTTTCTGAAACATGAAACTTTGTTGTGTTTTCTTTTAATTTTTCTTCCTTCTGTAGAATTCCACCAGGAAACACAATTTTAGTTGTTTATCATACAGTAATATCTGATTTACGTGATGAGAAAGTAAAAAAGGTCATTTCGAGTGAATAAAAAAGTATTCATGCGGGCTGTAAGGTGCTGGAAAAGCTTAAAAATGCTTTAAAAAGTGCTTGAATTCGACTTTGGCTGAGAAAAAGATGTGCAAATGCTGAATCCTCTTGACTAATCTGTGATTCAGTTTCATCATTCCTCATCCTCACAACACCATGATGTTTAGGGAAGTCACTGACCTCAGGTCACCCAACCAGGACACCTGAGATCCTCACAAAGATTATGGAAAAACTGCAAATTGAAGTCTAAAAATCTGCGTGTTGTTGATTTAAAATCCTAAAAAAGCTCAAACCAGCCTCTTGTTTGGTCTGAAAGTGGCAATCTGGCATATTAATGATACATAATACCATCTGTCATCCTCTGACATCCTGTTACATGTCTTTTGTCACAATAACTACTTTCAAACAAGATTATTATTAGTTAACTAAAACTAAAAACATTAAAACTAGGTTGTGAAAAAACATTCCAGTTAGTTAGTTAGATTAGAAATAAAGGAAATTTTGACCTTTTTAAAAAATGAAAACTAATTAAAACAATATTTTGTGCTCATAAAACTAAAATAACATAAAAATATACAGGTAATGTCTTTAATTTTAGTCTGTTAGTCTTCAGTTTGGTAAAATTTGTCATCACAACAAGCATGAGGCAGCGTTGATGCATGTGTTGAGTGTTGTTTGTACTCTAACACCTATTCTGAACTTCTTAAATCTCGACCTTAAACAGTACCTCTCATAACATATAAAAAACCAAAAACTAGCATTAAAACGAATAAAAACTAAACTAAAACTACACAGTTTTGAACAATAAAAACTAAAGTGAAACAAGCAAACCCACTCTGGAGACTAAAATGAAATGAAAACAAAAGTAAAACACTTATGAAAATACAAAACTATACTTTCAACAACTGAGAAAATAATTTTTACAAACACTTTGGACATAAATTCTGGAGAAAAACATGAAAAAGGACGCTCACCTTCTCTGGCTTTAATAAGAGCACTGTTTGCTACCATGCTTTCAATCTCCATGTAGAAGTCTGTGTGTTTTCTACCAGTTGTCCTCGTCTATTTGTCCAAAACCTGCCGCTGCGCTTTACATCCAGCGTTCATGCACTGACTGTGATAAAGTAAGAAACTCATCAGCAGCCACAACAAATAAATAACAACAGTCCAGTTGGTTGAGTCGAGGTAACGAGGTGTGTCTGAACCTGCAGTCCCTGTGACTCACTGATGAATGGAGATGCAGGTGTCACACACACATTTTTTTGTGCGACAGCGTGCTCCGGCAGCAGGACACTCCCTCGTCACAGAGCGGAGGCGGGCCTGCAGCAGAGTCTGGTGGGAAGTCAGTCCAAGTGTTTCATCATCTACCTCCAGGTCTTTAAATAGTAAACATGATCCTCCAGAGAAAAGGAAAAGTTCAAAATAAGATCTCGTCTAGCCTCGGTCCCCCATGAGCTCAAATTAAGACCAGTATGAGACATTGACCATTTTCTTAAATAATTCTTAAATTTGGCTCCTGAGAAACAGTCTTTGTCTCGTCTCAGCCTGAGACTAATTTAAGCCCAACTTAAGATCTTAAAATGTTCTTTTTAGTTTCACTGCACTGATTTTAAATAATTTTAAATAATCAGCCCTTGAGATAACAGTGAGCTCTAAAAGAAAACTCGGTTGTCTTAAATGAGGTCTTAAATTTGTCTCAGTGGTCAAATTAAAATCTTGTTCTGAGACACCTATGAGCTCAGCGAAAGATCTCCTGCTTTTCTTTTCTTTTGCTCCTTTCTTTCTTCTAAAGGAGGATTTAGGAGAAACAGATGAGACTTCAGTAAGCTCGAAATAAGAATTACAAGACAAACAAAAGACGATTGTAAAAAAAAAACAAAACTTTTCCTCTGGCTTTCATATTAAACATTATGATTTGATCTGTTGTTGACCAGCCCGTTCTTACAAGGTTAACCACGTGTTCAATACTGTTACCATGTCGACAAGGTCACCTGACTATGACGACAAAGGTTGCCTGACTTCTGCCTTTTACTGCACATCCAAAATACAAAAATAAAATGTGAAATGTTTCTCAGGGCGCTTTATTTTGAAAGTCTTCCTGGACATGACATATTATTTATTGCTAACCTGACACCTCCCAGAGGAAAATAAAAGTTCAAAATAGGATCTCGTCTTTGTCTAGTCGGTGTCCCCCAGACATAGACGAGCTCATGTCAAGACGAATATGACCGTTTTCTTAAATAATTCTTAAATTCGGCTCCTGAGAAACAGCCTTTGTTTCATCTCAGCCTGAGACTAATTTGAGCCCAAGTGAAGTTCTTAAAATGTTCTTTTTTTGTCTCACTGCACTGATTTTACATTTGTCTTAAGTGATCAACTCATGACACTTAACAGTGAGCTCTAAAAGAAAACTCAGTTGTCTTAAATGAAATCTTAAATTTGTCTCAGTGGTCAAATTAAAGTTTTGTTGCTCCATATGGTCGTCAAGAGACACCTATGACCTAAAACATAATCCAAGAAGGATCTCAAGACCAAAGTAATGTAACTTGATTACTTTCCGTTACTTTTAGATTACCTCAATATAAAATGTGAAGGTTTTTTAGTGTTTTTAGGGCTACAAGTAACGATTATTTTCGTCATCAATTAATTGGTCGATTATTTTCTCATTTAATCAATTAGTTGTTTGGTCCATGAAGTGTAAGAAAATGGTGGAAAATGTTGAACAAAGCTGTGGTTTTGTCTACAACAGGAGTAAAGAAACCAGAAAATATTCACATTTAAGAAGCTGAAATCAGTGAATTTTTACTTTGTTTTTATTAGAAAATGACTCAAAATGATTAACCAATTAATTAATCCTGTCACAATCTTGTTACTTGAAAAATAGATCCAAATGTAGAGCACATGGCCGTACATGTTTCAACCTTTTTTTCCAAGTCTTTCCCATGATGATTATTGTAATTATTGATTAATCTGTCGACCATTTTCTCCATTAGTCAGTTAGTAAAATTGTAATCCTGCTAATAATGCTAATAATTTGCTCTGATTGCTTCTTTTTTATCCTGGAACTATAATGGAATACATTTACCTTTTTTGTATCCAGATTATGTAATCCTGTTACATGTAATCTGTTACTCCTCAAGCCTGGACATAAGACAGTGAGCAGATCATTACTGTGAAATAAACCCTGACAGGACGGTACAGGTCTTTATTTTGTAATAATGACCTGCTCACTGTACATTATCATACTTATTACATGGCCACTTACCTCAAAAGGTGCTTTGTGAACACTGATAACATTCAGCCACTAGAGGGCGCACTCCTCCTGCCTCATTCCATTCTATTCTGGTGGGTTGCTGTGGTTGTTGCTAGGAAACCACACATCACACACCTATGTCTTTACACAGAGATAAACAAAACATTAAAGTTATTATTAGAGTTATTATTATTGTTATTATCATTATCATTATTATTATTATTACCAAAACTATCTAGATGGATAAATAGCACTACAGTCCAGGGGTATTTTTTTTTTTTTTTGTTTTTTTTTTTTGTTCCTTTAATTTTGCAGCTGGCAAGGGTGAAGTTAATTGTAACTACGTCATGTACTGGGTGGCTTGTGAATTTACTCCTGGGGATGAATAAAATGTCAGCTTATCTTAACCTATAATAATACATCATAAGTGAAATAAATAAAGCCATCAGGTGAATGTAGAGGAATAAAAAGTACAATATTTGACTCTGAATTTTAGTGGAATAGAAGTATGATGCAGCAGAAAATGGAAAATACTCAAGTTAAGTACCTTAAAATTGTCCTTAAGTACAGTAGGCCTACTTAAATAAATGCACACTGCTGGCTTTACCTAAGTACAAATACTGATACCATCATCTAAAAATACTTAAAGACAAACTATGCAGGATTTTTCCAAAACAATGCATAGCCTCATTCCAATATAATACCTCTCAATCATCAAACACGAGCCACCAGAGGTGTGTGATGGCGTCTGCATGCATAGAAACCCGCCCTCCACCTTTACCGTCTTATTTTCTCATGATTTTGCTCCAATCAGGACGCCAAAACATCTGTATGTGACGATGTGACTGATTCTACCTTTGAATATACACATAAATGTCCGTCTGTCTTTAAATCTTACTGAAATAAAGTAGTTTTATTAAAGTTGGAATTCATTAAATGTTGCTGACTGCATTCATCTGGCCCTTTGTTTAGCTTTGTGCTCTGTGGTCACCTGACCTCTGTGACCCTCAGCGGAAACATTCACACACATTATGGTTATAAATCTGAGTGCCGTGGATGCTCCAGATGTGTTTTTACTCCACAGATGTCACAGAGACTCATTCATCTCATTCAGTTATTTGGCTATAATTTGCACTGAGGAGAAATCCTGACACCTGGTGGACAGATGACGCCACTGCGGCTCATCTAACCACCAGTTGTGTGAGTGTTTGTGAGGCTCCATGAAGCATCGACCAGAACCTGAGTTGAGTTGGAGTTCTGTAAGAAACAAGCACATTAAAGTAAACAAATATGCATCATTTCACACAGTTTCTATTATCTAATGCGTGTGTCTGTCTCTCTCTATCTGTGCAGGAATGCAGAGGTGTTGTTTGAGGTTGCAGCAGAGGATTTTACTTTTTCTGTCTCAAAGTAAGTAAGTGATCTGATCTGCTTTGATCAAAATGTACTTTCATTTTGTTGTGACTTCATGTGGATCTGTAGCCTTAATATACTTGATACTGTTTTTTCAGGTATTTGTCTACCAATATGTCTGCATGAATATTCTATATCATCATCAATCTCTTTTTTTTATATTGTTTATCTTAATGTTTCTTTCTAAAATACTTCTCTCCTCACAGTTTTACATGTTGGTAACACGAGTTCTCACTCTATTTATGTGTGTAAAACCCAGCAGGAGGGAGTCCAGCCGTAAGTAAAGAATCCACCAGATTCCTTCATGCTGTTCAGAGGGGAGCAGAGGCCAGATGTTGAGGCTGAAATCAACATCAGGGGTTGAACTGAGGTCGTAAATACAGTCCTGGGTCAGAGGGTCGGTGTGTTTCCTCTGCATGTTTCAGACGCTCGGTGAGTCTTCACATCTTCACAGTGTTTTGTGTTTTTCATTTATTGTCTCGTGATGAGAGAACAAAAACTTTTTACGACTCAAATGTGCTGCAGGAGTTTTGTGTTTGTGTGTGTTTACATGCAGGCTTGGGGAGTAATGGATTACATGTAACAGGATTACGTAATCTGGATACAAATGTTGTTAATATGGTTTTATGTTCTTATTTGTGCACGTGCACTAGCTGGTCTGTAAGTGTTTGACTGTCGAAGTCCTTGAAGAACTTTTTCGTCAAGGGTTCTCAGTAGAACCCCCTGGGTGGATTATAGATAAAACCGTTGTGTGTGAATGAAAAAAGGGGTCCCAATAGAGGGGTTCTAGACAAAATCTAGGGTTCTTGATAAAATCCTTGTATATAAAAGGGTTCTCAGTAGAACCCCCTTGATTGATTCTTCTTAGCAACCTTAGAAAGGTGGAAAGGTTCAGGATAGAACCTCCAGGGAGGGTCCTGGGTGGAACCATTGTACCATTCAAGGGTTCTCCTTTAGACCCTCTCACTGGGGGTTCTCAGTGGACCCTTTCACAGACAGTTCTAGGTACAGCCCTTTATGCTGGGTCCTAGGCAGAACTCTCTTTTCTCCTAGGCAGAACTTTTATAAAAGGTTCCACCAGGAACTGAAAAGGGTTCTCTTATGGGGATGAGCCAAAGAACCCTTTATAATTCTAGTTAGCACCTTTAGTTCTAAGAGTGAAGGGTCTAATCAGGACATAAAAAGAAAAAATAACAATTAAAAGAACATAAAAATAATAAATTAATTAAAATAAATACATTTAATAAATAAACAAACATGGTGTGTCACATCTGTCACCTGACACAGGTGAGGTCAGCCCCGCCTCAACGTCCTGGTCCCTGCACCGCCTCAAAACACAGACTCCAGCCAATCAAGGACGTCTGAGGACAGGTGTCAGCCAATGGTGGAGCAGCTCGAGCCCCCTTCCCCTCAGCTTTCCCTCCTCTCCACAACTGAAGGAACAATACATTGTGAGCGTTGTCATCAACCACAGACACATCTGTCCAAACATCTGCCCAAACATCTGCCCAAACTCTCCTGACTCTGTGAAAATATTAAGCGGAACAGTTTTATTGATTAACTCAGGAAAACATGAAGAAAAGGAAGAGCAGCCACATGTGAAACTCACCAACAGACACATGATCAACAGTATTTATAGTAGCTGGTTGGCAAACTGCTGCCATGTGATTATTCATTATTAAACATGTTAAGCAACACTATTGTTTGTTCACCCTCACTTATATCAAAGATGTTAGACTGAATAACAGAAACACTTCCCCTTTTCTCAACATTCCCCTTTAAAGTATTCAGGTAATTTCATTTAAATAACAGTATGATTTATTATTTATTATTTTTTAAATCTTATTAGATAAAACAGATGTTGACAAAGTTTCCCTTTAGGGATATCATTTGCAACTGAAAAAAGGCAATAAATCTACAGGAACTACCTTCTTTCTGCAGAAAGAAAGTAGTTCCTGGATGAAACTGATCACAACAAGGTCTGTCTTGAATGAGCGGTTCATGATTTCTGGAAAGAGACGTTCTTTTGACTTTTTCAAATGTATTTTTTTTTGGCTTTTTGACTGACATCTAGTCCCAGAAGAGAAGGCAGACGTCTCTACGGCTGATATCTCCAAAAGTCTGCAACTCACACTAAAACTATCTAGACGGACAAATAGCACTACAAGTGGGAGGGAAAATGTGTATTTTTTATTTTGTTCCTTCAAGTGTTGTGATAAATATGTCATGACACCTCTGGTGTTTCCCACCACTAATTAAATTCACTTTTTATTTATTTATTTATTTATTTTTCAGTGGAAGAAACAAACTAATTCTTGAATTGTACCTGTGGTTCCCCGCCTTTCTTGCTTGTCAACAAGTTGTGAGTTGAACCAAAGTGATTTTAATTTTTCAAACTTGTTAATTTTTTTAGGTCTGAAGAGGTACGATTATATGGTGTTTTCCAGGAAAAAGAAAAACAACAATGAATTAGAGGAAATATTTGCAGAAAAAACAGAGATAATTATGTGTAAAAGAGCTTCTTTCCTATTCTGCTTATCATCTCGGGGCCTCTTGTTATGGCATCAGGTCCGGAGCTGCTGATGTAGATAACAGATGTCAAGGTTGAGATCACAGAGTCATGAGTGATTAAACTGAAGTAACAAAAGACAAAGAAAAACAGTGGACACAAAGAAAATACCATCAAACTGTTGGACCTGAGAAATCTCAGTTCACCTCAGTGTTTTGGGTTTCTTCTTTTCCAATTCCTTGTTCCTTTTCATTTGCCCCTTTTTTCCTTTTCCTCTTTTGTTCATCGAGGTTCTTCTTTTTTTTTTTTTTTTAACTTTTTCTTTTCTCCTTTCCTTTTTTTCTGCGGCAGCTGAACCCAAAACATGTTTTGTCTCGTCATGCTGATCCAGTGTGTTCAGGTCTGCTGGTCTCACTGAATTTAAAAATTAAAAACACAAAAAACAAGATTAACACTGAGGAAAGGTTAGTATATTCTAAGTTTCAAAATAAAAGCCCAGTGTTATCTGCCAAACTTTTTTTTTATCTGTTCTTCTACTGCACTTGAGAATTTTTTTTCTGTTTTTCTGAGTTAATGACATAATGTTCATGTTTTAAAAAATCCATCCCTGTTTTTCTGAATTTATGAGATCATTTTTCATGTAAAAAAAGCCTCTTTTTTTCTTTTTATGGGATAGTTTCCATGAAAAGAAAATCAGCTCGGTTTTCCTGAAGTTAAGAGACTTTTTCATGTAAAAAATAACTCTATTTTTCTGAATTAATGATATGTTTATATGTTTAAAAAAAAAATCAAAAAATTGGCTCTGCTTTTCTGAATTTAGGAAATAATCTTCATACAAGAAAATCTGCTCTTTTTTTAAATTTAGAAGATCATTTTCATGTTTTTTTTAAAAACTGGCTTTGGTTTTCTGAATTTATTTGATAACTTTTCATGTAAAAAAAAAAAAAGGCTCTTTTTTCTGACATTTACAGATAGTTTTCCATGAATAAAAGGCTCTGTTTTTCTAAATAACGAGATCCTTTTTCATGTGAAAAACTAAATAAATTCGTCTCTGTTCTGAATTTAATAGATAATTTTTCATGAAAAGAATTCAGCTCTGTTTTATAAAAAGAAAATTGGCTCCATTATTCTGAATTAATGAGATAAATTTCCCTGTAAAAAATCCAAACAAAACTATGCTGTTTTATTCTTTGTCTTTTGCTTCTGGAGTATTTCCAGTGAATATGAAAGGGACAAACAGGAGGAAAAGTCACAGTTGGGGTACAAATAATGCAGAAGCAGTTATTTATATGTGATGGAAAACTGTGATTCGCTTTAGAAAAACACTGAATGAGTGATTGTCTGCAGGATGATGGGAAGTATTGGCCACGCCACTCGTGTCCATTTCGTGGGGGAATTTAAAGACCAACAGAGTAACCACAGACGGATCAGCTGGTTATTTCTTCCTTCTTCAAATGTCAGGAATAAACCTGCTGCTCTGTTTCTTGTGCCGATGTTTTAATCTGAAACGAGTTCTCAGTGAAATTTGGGAGCCGTGTCAAACTGATGATTGGCTTCTTTAACGCCTGTAGTTTCCCTGCAGAGCTCGAAAACAATGAGCTCCCTGTCTGACTGTGCACACGGAGGCCTAAATACTAAACTAACTCAACTTTTAGGAATGAAATGATACAAGTGAAACTTTAAAAAGCTCTTAATAACACAGCATCATCTAAAATAAACAAAAGTAAAGATCATATTTTGTAAGACTTCCTGATGAAGCCACAGGAAAGAGTCTACAGTCATGCTAGCAGCTCTGTGAGCTTAAACTTGACGGTGTTTTCTTTGAGCTAAGTGCTAAAATCCTGATGTTCAGCAGGTATATTGCTGATAATCTTAAATTGGTTTTGTTCTGCCCCCCTTTTCTCTTGAAAAACTTTTCTATTTGATTGATTTGAGCCCTTTAAATTTAACTTGACTATCCATTCTCACCATCTTAGCTTAGCATGTTAGCATGCTAATTATCACTAAACACAGCACAAAGGTGCAGCTGCTGATGGGAGTGTCATGAGTCTTGACCTGATGATGGCGCTAGATGAAAAGTCAGAGGATTACCAAATGGTGGTGGAAAGTAACTAAGTACTTTTACTTAATGACAATTTTGTGGTATTTGGCTACTTTATCCCTATACTGCATTACACTTCAGAGGCAAATATTGTACTTTTTACTGCTCCATATTTATCTGACAGCTGTAGTTAGTTGTCACTTTGCTGATTTAGATCAATAAAATATAATAACTTAAATATATTGATGAAAACATTAATGCATCAGTAATTATAATTCAGTGATATCAGTGATTGTGAAATGGGCCGTTCTGTAAATTCTGCACAAGTATTTTTTCTTTTGGTGCTTTAAGAATATTTAGATGCTTGGATGTTCAGTAAAATTTTGAAATACACGACTTTCACTTATATAAAAAGAGTATTTCTACACTGTAAAGTCAGATCAGTCACAGCATGAGACATTTTACTTCACAACCAGTACTTTTACAACTGCTTATAATACTTTTCCACTTTAACTTAATTAAGAATTTTACATGACTTGTAATTCAGTATTTTTGCATTGTTGTATTGTTCAACAGACATATAACAGAGTATTTCTGCTATGATTGCTATTATCACATAAGTAGAAGATCTGAGTACTTCCTCCACTGCTGTTATGAAAGTTAAGTTTGAGGTTTTGGTTTACCGTGCACCAGCTGGTACCCAGGATTATTTCACAGCTTTGTTAAATACTTGGTTCTGATTGGTCAATTACAGCATTCTAAGGTCTGTTATTTCTGTATAACAGACCGTTGCTATGAAGAACAGACGGTGCTAAGGACACAGTTCTGATCATAGACTCTGGAGGAACAATAAATCACTGTTAAATCACTTAAATCATTTTAAAATTAATATTTTGTGTCAAATGATTGATTGATTTTGGTACATAAACATGTAACAGGCAGGATAATGTACAGTGAGCAGGTCACTATTTCGAAATAGGGACATAAAATCATTTCAAAATTAATATTTTATGTCACATAAATGTGTGCCAAATATTTACATTTTGGGGTAAATAACCATGTGAGATGATTCAAGACCCTTTGCGTTGGGGTCCTGCATCATCCTGTCAGGATTCATTTCACAATAATGAGCTGCTCGCTGTGCATTACCTCTTACGAGAAGCACACTTTGGTGCACGTGGTTTTATAACACACTAATCTGTGATGAGGAGTCACAAGTATGTTTGTATGTTTGCTCTTTTTAAGGGGTCAAAAATGTTGTAAAAGACTGACCTAAAACTTTCAAAGTATCCAGATTATTGACACGTTTTCCTGCCTAAATATGTGTTTGCAACCTGTCAATAATGTGGAGACGTTAAACATGCTACATGTGCTGTGATGAGCATGTGTCTGCAGAAAACATGCATTTGTGGCTCCGGGCAATTTTAGTGGAAAACAAATTAAAAACAGAAGTTTTATTTGTTATTCATGTTTCAGCGTGTAATGCGGAGAAAATCTGCATCTCGTGACAGAAAGTGACAGAATCAGGGTTTTATGTTATATAGAAAAATGATCCATCACCTGAATAATGTGTGACTCACTATACATCAGGAAACACATGATGTCGTTGTGACTGATAAGTTAAAGATGTTCAGAAGGAGGGGAAGCTCAAGGCCTTTTGGTTAAGACTTCCTTTTTACTGAATGCCACCATCAGCATTTAGGAAGGAAGGCATGTGAGGAGAATCTCAACCCCGTCTTGTCTCTTACACAGGAGCACAAGCATCGCTTTTAAAGCCTAAAACGATCTGAGGATGAGAGATTTCACAGAGCAGTCAGATGAGAGGCTGTGGTGGGCTGCTGCTCTGTGGCCTTGTGTCCCCATGCTACGTCTGAAGCGATCATGTGTACGTTCGGTTAAGAGAGAACCTCTTCATTGCCCAAATTCACCAAATCCATGAATAAAGATGTGAGAGCCGTTAAACTTTATCAGCGGTCGAGGGTTTTGTCTTTAATTTCCCGGAGCCAGGTCGAGCTGCATTTAATAATTTCGTCTCTGTGTGATTAAACCAACAGGAAAAGGTTTGGCGTGACTGAAAATGACTTTAAGAGGACAGAATTACATGCCGTCCTATTAGCAATGGCGGCATAACGTGCTACACTATAATGTGATCACTTACAAAAGGGGCTCGGAGGCATAAACGCCACATGAAGCAATGATTTTTAAGAGTCCAGCACTTTCGATGAATCTGTTGGATGGACTTGCCAACTGTCACAATTTTCCCAGGAGACTCCCATTTTTCTTTGCCCTCTCCCGATATCCTTCCTGGGTAACGATTCTTGCATGTTTCTCCCAATTTCTGCCATATTTTCCACACATTTTTCTTTCCTTTTTGTTTACATTAAGTTTTAAAGGAAAGATGCACAATTTTTCTAAAAGCAGCTTCAGAAAAACATTTGTAAAATCTTCTGTAAATTTTTCTGTGCTATTGTGATCAAATTTTGTGTTTTCCACCTAAAAATTGTCAGTTAAGTCATCTGCAAGGATCTGTTTGCAAAAAAAAAAATTGTAAGATATGTGTTATTTTGTTGTTTTCGTCATTTAAAAGTCACCAAAAATGCAGGACACAAAGTCTGTGAAAGTTTTCACACCTCTCAGATCTCTCAGAAGCTGATATTCTTTTCAGGAGTCCCACAGGATGTGAGTCACTTTCATCATGGGAGTGGGACCGGACAGGAAAAAATAAAAAAGTCAACGGGAGCGGTTGGAAGTTGGAAGGGGAGGGAATCATAATAACAATAGGTCTGTTTTTTATATATAAAAACGAGTAATTTAATGTGAGGACTGTGGATTGACGGGAAGTTCTGGAATTTTTCCGTATTAGTCTATAGCCATTGTGTGCATGTTAGCATGCTGATGTTAGTATTTTGCTGAAGTACAGCATGTCAGAGCTGCTAGCATGGCTACAAACTATCAGTCTTGATTATGACCAAAGAAGTTTCAGTATTTAAGTTCAAGTAATATAATTCCTTTTCCAAAAGATCAGTTGACTCATGTTTTTTGGTCTGACAGGGAGTACACAGTTATCAAAGGCCACCAGGGAACGTTGGCATGCTAACACGTTAAGCTAAGATAGACCAGTGACCCACAGGAAACTACACCTAAGCTGATCTTATTTTCAAACCCCCTTAAGTGTGCACATTCACGCACATGCACATGTATGCACTTTTGCACACACAGGCGCTTTCATAAGGATGTGGAATAATTATTTCAGAAGTTAGCACACCTACTGACAGGCGCAGTTCCAGAAAAAAATGACTATAGGGTGCAAAAAAGAGCACTTTCAGAAAGCACTTGGCAGGAGATTGGATGAACCATCTGTCTCACACCCAGCATGGGCTGACTTCGACCAATCAGATCAAGCTCTTGTCTGGTCTTGAGTGAAAACATCTTTTGTGTCAAGAAAAGCCTTCAGTGCTGCTCTTCTTTCAGTGAGTCTTGGTGTAACTGATGCTATTCGCAGTATCTATGCTAACCTCTCCAGGAAACCACCGTTGTTTGCTCGAGATGAGCTGCTTCTCGCTGTGTCATCCCTAAAACCACATCCGTAGCTGCCAGTAGTCCCTCCTAGGATGATGATTGGCTTGCACCACTTTTGGTGCTGTCAGAAACAGATAACTTGAACCCTGGCAAGATGGATTCTTGCGCGATCTTGCAAATCCAGCTGCCTTGCAAGCTAAGTGCCTCAGTACAACTTACCAGAGCTGCTACGTAGCAAGTCTCTTAAGATGAAATCATCCATTCCTAATCCTTGAGAGAGCAAGGGTCCATGTGACGTAAATTTTGTCATCAGAGAGTGTGACCTACGCTGCTGTATGGACCTCTGTGTACCTCCAATTTGTTGTGATGATGCCAGCTTGTCCCAAAGGCTGCTACACTACAGCATGCTACAGAATCCACGTATGGGTGGAACACATCCTGCAGGTGGATTCAGAGCTGCAACACATCCGTGGTGTCCATGTACACATCTATCTGGGAGTAAATTAGGCCTTTACTCTCGTACGGATTAGCTGAAATTGATGGTTCATTTATGACCTTACAAAACAATCTCATAACAAGGTCCATAAGTAGCTGTAATGAAGCTTTCGATTGTATCACACGATCTTCCTCAGCCAATGGCATTGCCCAGGTGTCATGGAATTGCAAACAAATGAAATGAATTTAAATTTGTCTGAGCGCTCTAATTTTAAAGTGAAAAAATGGTACAGCACAATCTGTCATCATAAATTATATCATGTAGTGTCATCAAAAGGAAAAAATATTACCGATATAATAATAATAGTTTGAAAGAAAAACTCCTCCAGAGCCGCCACAGACGACTTTATACAACAATTTTTCACAGGCTTAATATCTGATATGATTCCAATGTGTAAAATCTGTGAAGCGTCAATGACAAACAAAGACGGAAACAAATAATAGCTTCTTTTATTTGTCTCTGCAGGCCTGCGATATCAAGAGCGGCCTTGTGTTACTTAACAATACACCAAGCTTACAAGCAGACAGTCAACAACGGGGAGCAATTCTTAACCTTAATATCTCATTTCAGAAATCACTGCCAAATCCTGTTTCCTCCATTTATCTCCAAAATTAAATGCTGCCTATCCTGAGCTGACCCTGAAAAATTCACGCCCATCACCTCGTCTGAACTTGAATGCTGCCTCAGTTTCCTCTGCGCCATCCTTTTCATAATGTCTTTTACTGAGTCTGCTTCTTTAATGTGAACTTAGGTAACACCTGCCCATTCAAAAGAAAACTTTGTTCTGTGTCGTCTTTAACAGCTCATATCGATTATAAAATACTTAAATAATTTCCTCCTTAATGGGGTCCTTTATACAAGAAAACACAACCGTAATAAATCAGACGGGAAACTGGGTGACGCATTTAGTGTGATTCCTCTAAAAAAAAACTCACTTACATGTAGTGGTGACTTATCGGATTTAAAGGAATAGTTCAACATTTTGGGATATCAGCTAATTTGCTTTCTTGCTGCAAATTAGATGAGAAGATTCATACCACAACCATTAAGCAAGACGCAGAGGTAGCTAGCTTAGCTTAGCTTAGAATAAAACTGGACTTTTGACTCTGTTAAAGGTAACAAAATCCACCTACAAGGATTAGTGTTAGAACTTGGCTAGCTGCTAATACCTTCCATCAAGTCTTTATGCTAAGCTAAGCTAACCGCTGTTGGCTGTACCTGTACAGACATGATAGAGTAGTATCAGTCATTATCAATCATTATTATCCAACTCTCAGCAAGAATCACTGTCATGACTGTGCACTAAATAAAAGCTTAGCTTAGCATAAAGATTAGATACAAGGGGAAACATCAAGTCTGATTCTGTCAGGAGTTTTTAAAAAATTGGTACAGCACTCTAACTCAGCGTTTAAACGTTGACTTGTTGTTCAATCTGCACAAAGATTAGGGTTAGAGTGAGGCTAGCTGTTTCCCCCACATCCAATCTTTATGCTAAGCTAAGCTAACTGTGTGCTGGCTGTACCTTCATATTAACCATAGCCTACAGACAAGACAGTGGCATCAGGCATCAGACTTATCACCCAACTATCCATAAAAAATGATTGATACCACTCTCGTGTCTGTGTGCAAAATATAAAGGTACAGTTAGGAGACAGTTAGCTTAGCTTAGCATAAAGACTGGACACAAGGAGAAACAGCTAGTCTGCTTCAAATGTAAAAAAAAAAATCTCCCTACTAGCACCTCTAAAACTCAATAATTTACATGTTATATTTTGTTTGTTTTATCCATACAAGGGTCAGGGTTACAGCCAGACTAACTGCATCAAGTCTTTATGCTAAGCTAACTGGCTGCTGGCTGTACTTTAATATTTACTGTGTAGACATGAGAGTTGTATCGATTTTATCATCCAACTCTCGGTAAGGATCGATAAATATGCCTACCACTTTCATGTCCGTATGCTAAATATAAAGGTAGAGTCAGGAGACAGTTAGCTTAGCTTAGCATGAAGACCAGATACAGGGGGCAACAGCTAGTCTGGCTCAGGCGAAAGTTAAACAAAATTCGGCCTACCAGCACCTCTAAAACTAAACAACATGTTACATCGTTTTTGTTTAATATGAACAAGGTGAGGATTTCAACCAGGCTAGCTGCATCAAGTCTTTAAGCTAAGCTAAGCTAACTGACATGAACAGACGTACGGAGCATACAGACATGAGTGTGGTATCAATTTTACCATCAACTCTAGGTAAGGATCAATAGATAGGCCTACCGCTCTCATGTCTGTGTGCTAAATGCAAAGTTAGAGCTAAGAGACCGTTAGCTTAGCATCGGAAACAGGGGGAAACAGCTAGCCTGGGTCTGTCCAAAAAATAAAATAAAATAAAATAAAAATCCATCTACCAGCATATGTTGTTTGTTTAATCTGTACAAGGGTTAGCATTGGACCTAAGCTAACTGTTTCCCCCTGCATCAAGTCTTCATGGAAAGCTAAGCTAACTAGCTTACTGGCTGTACTTTAATATTTAGTGTACAAACATGAGAGTGATATCAATTTTATCACCCAACTCTTGGTAAGGATTAATAGCGGACTGTTTTTGACATAGCATTTTTTCATGATTGCTTTTGAGTGAGCCAAGCTAGCGGTTTCTCCCTGTATCCAGCTTTCATGCTAAGCTAAGCAAATCACCCAAAATCAGCTTTACTGTAAAGACATGAGAAAAAAAAGTTTTTTAAAAAAGGACAACTTGTGATTCTACAGGGGTTGTTAAACAGATTTTCTTGGCCATGCACAGTTACTTCAGTGAACACGTATTAAGTCAGGGTCAGGGGTTGTTTATTCAGCAGTTTGTCCTTTTCTGCATCAGTTTATGGTGCAAAGGTCTTTATGTATGTAAAAGGAAAAGACATTTTGTGAAATAATATCCTGACGTCGGACGTCCTCCTCCTTTTCCCTTCTGGCTCCTCCGTGGTCATCTACCGTGCATAGCTGCCGTCTCTTCTTTTATTTTATAGCAGATTTCAATGTACTTCACCGGAGGTATTGTTGCGTTGCATTGTAGTAGTTTGTTCCAAATAAAAGTATAAGCTTTCATGTTTTTATTGCTGACATCTACACATTGTTGAGATATACGTCTATGGTCCTTCAGATGCAGACAGGAATGGGCACTTGGGGGCTTTTTAGTGTTTAGTTCCTGAGATTATTTCCTCTGGTTCACTAGTTCCTGGAGCTCTTTGGTTGTAAATTACTATTAGGGTATTGTTTGTTTGTTTGACTATTGTCCTTAATATTTTAGGGTTATTTCAGGTCATCAGACATTTTATTAAATTATCTTGTTTCTTTGTTGTTTGTTTGTTCTGTTTTTGTTCTAGTACTGCATCTCTGTATAAAAACTTACTACTCAAATATATTTATGATCATTATTTATTTATGTAGTTTCTATTATTTAATTCCAGAATATGTACATAAAAAGTTATTTTTTTATTGACTGTATAACTGATAAAGTTCATGGTTGTTTGTTTTCTATTTCACTGATAAATTATGAAGCTCTATAAAATAGCGTTTTGGCACAACTTGACCTGCTGTTAAGGACACACTTTAGTGTTTTGGTGTGAGGGAAAAAAAGAAAAAGAAAACAAAAACGGAAAAAACACTTAATGGTGGAACCAAGCCCATTAAAGTTGTGCGACATATTAAATTGTCATTATCAAAGCTTGTGCTCTATAAGGTTATCATTCATGTCCCGGATGAAGACAATAGGTGGAAATGTGTTGGTTTGTTAACTGCAAAAACTTCCAACTTTATGATAACCCACCATCAGGCCTTTCAAAATAAAATACAAAAAATGACATTCATATAAAAGAGACATGATATCCTGGCAAGTAACTGTTTAGGTGCTGAGGTTTTGGTTTGTGTTTTGTTTTATTCTCTGTTTTTTTGTTCAGTCTTATCTTGTTAAATATGATGTGCTGTTGAAAGGGTGAGTAGCTTCAGCCTGCACATTTATCCGACTGCAGAAGAGCCTAAAGTTATGTTAAATTACTTTAATGGGATGTTCTTGACTGCATTATTTAAATATCTGTCATATTTTATAAGAGGTCATGTATTTATTTAGAGAGGTGGCAAAAGTTCACCCATTCTTTACTCAAGTAGTACAGACACTTGTGTAAAAAAAAGACTGAAGTGGAAATACTGATTCAACTTCTTTGCTGCAGTAAAAGTAAAAATACATCCTCTGAAATGTCCTCAAAGTATAAAAGTAAAAAGTCGCTGTTTCTTCACAGCTAACTGAACCTCACCTTTTCTCCGCAGTCAAGTCTCCCTCTGTCTTTTACGTTGTTTTTTTGTTGTTGTTGTTTTTATATCATCTGTCATTTAACCTCATTTTTCATCTCGTTATGTTTTTTTGTCTCGCTCTTTTATGTCATTTAATTATGTTTTTTGTCATGTTACTTTTTTTGTCTTCTAAAATTTTTCTCCTCGTCTTTTGTCTTGTTACTTTTTCATCTTGCTACAATTTTTGTCTTTTTATGTCTTTTTTATTTTGTTTTGTCTTTTATGTAATTAGGGGCCGGGCAGCCTAAGCTGCCAGGACCCTATTGTAATCCTGCATGTTCTTCTTCTCTTTCTTTCTTTCTTTCTTTTCTTTCTTTCTTTCTTTCTTTCTTTCTTCTTCTTCAGAGGAAATCCTACTTCCCATGCACGAAAAATGACCAAACTTTGCACAAAGGTCCAGTCCCATGTCAGATTGCCTCAGCTGCAAAAACAGGCCAATAGTCCTGATGGTGGCGCTACAGCAAGCCTCTAAAGTTCAAAATTTTGAAAATTCATAATAAATCAACCATATGTGCTACAGATTTACAACTTTCCCCAAAATGTAGCCCCAATACTGAAGAAACTTTTGTACATTTAAACCTATTGCAAATTATGAAGTCCATCACTCTGTTTTTTTCAAAAACTGTAAAACTTATTAAACCTATCTCCTCCCACAATTTTTGTTCAATTGACACCAAACTTGCTACAGAGCATCTTCAGACTGTCCTACACAAACGATCCACACAGATTTTTGATTTATCAAAAATTGAGCCTACAGTGCATCAAAATGTTTGACTGTAAACGGTATTATAAACATATACTTGCAAATTCTTGCTAAATACATTTTCAATGTTCATGAAAAAAAAGACAAAATTTTGGAGTCATGGTAGATGATGTTTGGAAAATATCAGTATTTTATCTCAAAAACTGAATTTTTTACAGCATTTTGAATTTCACTCTCATGCGAACAATTGGAGTCAATGCAAAAATGTCATTTTTAACATCAGTTTTTCACTTTTGGAGCCAATAAATCATTGTTAAAAACTAATGACCAACATCTCCATGCTGTCTAGATGCAATTTGTGTATTTTGGGATTTTTGTCTCAATAACTGAATTTTTGACAGCCGTTTGAAATCTGCTTTTACATGCTAACAGCTGCTGTCTTGCACACAGGTGACTGACTTAGTCAATTTGTGAAGCTACAAGTGGTGTTTCCATTTGCCAATTAGCTCAGTGAGATAAAAGACAGACTTCAGTGTCAGAAGTCGTGAGTTTGAGCCTCAGCTAAGGCAGGATGGACTTTCAAATGTGTAAGCCTTATGTTCAGGTATCATGCTATGTGGATTAGAGACTGCTAAGATTAAAATAATTATGATTCAGGGAGTTTTGGGAAGAGACAAATACTCTTTATCAACACGTTTCCCTGTTATCCCTTGTCTCTTTTCCCTGTTTATTTGGCTTAGCTATCAGTCAATATGCAGAGTCTCTTTTGCCAGAAATTGTGAGTTCAAACCTCAACTGATGTAAAATGCACATTAGAATGCCACCTTTTTTTCATCTTCCTACACTCTGCTTGTTGCTCAGAATTGCCTAATTTTGCCTAAAATTGCCCGGCCCCGACCATTGCTGCGCAGCAGCTATAATTTTGCCTTGTTTTTCATCTTGTTACATCTTTTTTATCTTGTATTGTCTTCTTAAAAAAATCTTGTTTTGTTATTTATGTTGTTTACCTCCTTTTCATCTTGTTACATCATTTATATTATTTTTTATTTTCATCTCAAATTGTCTTTTTTGTCTTGTAACATCTTTTTTTGTCTTGTTTTGTCTTTTCATCTTAAATGTCTTGTCATGTCTTGTAACATCTTTTTTTTTTTTAGCTTGTTTCATCTTATGTTGTTTTACATCCTGTTTTCTGTCTTGTTACATCTTTTATGTTGTTTCTGTCTTGTTACGTCTGTCGTTCATGATACACACTGAAGGACACACTAGTGAATTGTCTTTTCTATGTATTATTGTGTGTCCATTTAGGTTGAAATCAGTCTTGATGTTGTGAAGGAAGCGTGCAATGATGAAAAAAATATTAAAAAATAATTATTGATTCTTCTCATTAAAACTAAAATAAGGAGCCTGTTTTGGAAATGTAAGGAGAAGAGTACAGATATTTGTGTTCTAATGTAGTAAAAGTAAGAAGTTGTTGGAAAATTAAATATTACAGATACCTGAAAAATCGATTTAAGTACAGAAACAAAGTATTTGTACTTACTTTCTATTTTCACACCAAAAATGATTTCTAATTCTAATTGTCCTTGTAAATTAACATAATTATCTCCTTGAATAAAGACGTTTGCAGTCAGTGATGTAACCTGATGGCTTGTTGGTGGTTTGGGTGTGGTTTGGTTCTCAGGCACCACAGTTCACTGTTTCTAATTGATAATTAGCATGACGGAGGTCAGTTCTGGGAAACCTGATTCTCTGAAGTCCTTCCTCACAGAAAGGTTAAACAAGGCTGCAGAACAAAGGGAGACCACAACATCCCTCACTTCTCCTAATCACTAAACTATGTCATCTCCATTGTTATGTAATTTTCTGCTTCATTGATTGATTGCGAAGTGTGAGCATGCCAGTGCTGGAACAAGTGTTTATTTCCTTTACTTACAGGACCAGTTTGTAGGATTTAGGGTCATCTATAAATGGCTTATTCTGAGGTAACAAACACACTATACTTCTTATTTACAGGTCCAGCTACTGCTGGAAACTGGTTAAATGATGAGAGGAAGAGTGAGACTGAAGCTAAAGTAAAGCTGTAAAACAAGAAACTACGGTATGAACTTTCCTGAAACCTCAGCAAGTTGTTTATGAGCCAAAAATCTAACCAAACCTGAAGCCAGGGGTTGGCAACCTTTGCTCTCTCTTTTTTGATAAAAAACAAAAAAAACCTGTCTGTTAAATTCTCTAGACTTTACTCTTTTTGCATTTGTAGCCCGGATAGAGAGACCTGAGACTAGCCAGTGGCAAAGGGGAAGATGCTGAGCTGTGGATATACAGTATACTGTGGTGCACATTTTAGTTGATGAAATTTTAAAACATTTTTTAAATTCAGTGCATCAGCTAAACGTTTTTGCAGTCGGATAATGTAAGAATCACTTTAGGGCTACAACAATCATAAATGACAAACAGGAACTGTTATTCATTTCCATGTAATTGTGTGTCAAAGCAACAGAGAGCTGCAAAAATAGATGCATGTGACTCCGGAGCCGCAAGTTGCTGACTCCTGTTTTGACTAACATTCACTGCCAGTGCAGTTAATGTGCCTACAAAGCGTCAAATTGATTTAATATCAGCATGTAGTTAGTTATGAATAATATGTCTCCAAAATAGATTGCTTCCAGAGTTATTGCATTTACCTGCATTTTAATTTAGTAAAGTGAGCTCACACTTGTGAATGTTTGCTCAGCTGTTTGTGCAAAATTACATAAATACTGGTAGCAGAATCATTTGTCTAGGAGCTTATTGTTTCTTCATACTAAAATCAGAAAAGTGGTGTTCATTACAGAAGGTTATCATGCCGAAAAAAAATGTGTATCATAAACTTTTATTTGCCACAGAGTTTATTTTCTGCAATAATCAGATATCCAAAGGAAAAAATCCCTTTGGGTGTTTTGTGGAGGGAACCAGAGTGATGCTAGCTTCTGCGTTGGCCTACATTATGTCATCTCTGCAGCCTGTAGTTCTTCTTTAACACCAATGAAATCACAATGACATCACTGTGACATCATCTGATGCAGGAAGAACAACAGATTCTGCAGCAGGAGAACTCAGCTTTCTTTGTCACAAGAACAGCGCTGACGTTTTCATTTTAAATATAATAAATATAAATTGATTTTGGTGCAAAAGGCTTGTGGGTGGATATGGAGAGGGATGGGGGGGCACAACAACTCATTAGAGGGTGAGAGAGGGGGGTTGCATGGCACGTGAATGCCCCCCCCCCCCATGACATTGATTCTGCCCAGAGATAAGGAATGACAGGGATGATGGTTGAGAGGCAGGTTTTGGAGAGTGATCCGGTTGGACGGCCTGCCGGTGGAGTCGCACAGGTTGACTTTTACACTAATGAGGTCTGAACATGAGCAGAGAGCTGCAGCTCACTGACAGACCCCATAAACAACACAATGAGGGAGGGCGTGACTGAGTCGGGCCCCTGAAACTCACACTTGTGGAAAAACTGTCATTCAGCAAACCCTCCATAACAGCACAAACTTGTTAGAAATTTCTCATTTCAATCTGATGAATATCAGTGGTGGAAAGTAACTAAGTACATTTATTCGAGTACTGGACTTCAGTACAATTTTGAGGCAATTTACACTTTTAGTTTTTCCATCATCTGCAACTTTATACTTTATGCAGTTCAGCGGCAATTATTGTACTTTTTTACTCACCTACATGTATTTGATAACTATAAGTGAACTGTTACTTTCAGATTCAGATTAATAAAATAAAACATAATCAATGACTTGCATTATTATACATCAGTGCTTCTTAAACTTTTTCTGGGGGGGCTTTTATGCCTTTAATTACAGGACATCTGAGGATATGACAGAAAAGGAGAAAAGAGAGTCGGGGACACGCAGGAGAGGGACATCAGCAGGAGTT
This sequence comes from Lutjanus argentimaculatus, assembly GCA_034769285.1. Taxonomy (NCBI): domain Eukaryota; kingdom Metazoa; phylum Chordata; class Actinopteri; order Lutjaniformes; family Lutjanidae; genus Lutjanus; species Lutjanus argentimaculatus. The sequence continues at coordinate 39,545,214 of JAWZSL010000005.1, read as the reverse complement.
ACTTTTTGCACAGTTGGAGATGCATCTTGGTTGCTTAGCAACTATCATTGTCTCTGTCAATAAAACTTCTTGATTTCCAATTTCCAGACATTAAAATACAAATAATTAATTAATGAGATTCAATTAAAAATAAAGTAGGGGAGACCAGGGACAGTTGATGGTTCAAGGTGGATTTTTTTTTTATTATTAATGTTAAAATAACATGTTTTAAATATCTTTGTTTCTCAATCTGAGTAATTCTAGATAAATCTGAATTTGAACTGGATCACTGATGGTTATTATCCTACAGAAAAATACTGCTGTGAATATATTCAGTCATTATGGTTAAAGGGATAGTTCACCCAAAAATGAAAATTCAGTCGTTATCCACTCACCCTCATGCTGACTGAAGGTCAGGTTTAGTTTTTTAGTCCACAAAACACTGCTGGAGTTTCACAGGAAAACAGTGTTGCAGAGTCTCTCAAATAATGGAAGTGAATGGTTACCCGACATGCCAAGTTGACTACAAAAAATGTTATTTACACCATGTTTTTAGCCCGAATCTTCACTGTAGATCTTTAGCTTGGAGCCACGTTCACGTTTGTGTGCACACTGTCTGAACTGTGTGTGTGGTGTGACGGTGTGCAAACAGCATGTCGGGCCTTTAGGAGACTTGGATCACACCAGACGAGCAGTATGGAGGCATTTTATGTTTTTATAAAACTGGTCATCATTCACTTCCATTATTTGAGAGATTCTGCAAAACTGTTTTCCTGTGAAACTCAAGCAGTGTTTTGTGAACTAAAAAACTAAACCTGACCTTTAATCAGCATGAGGATGAGCAGATAATGAATGGATTTTCATTTTTGGGTGAACTATCCCTTTAACTACATGCTATGGCATGCATATTGATAAATATATAAATACAATTTACAAAATTTACATTTTGATGTTATTTCATTTTTCAAAATATAAACTAACAGAATAGATGCATTAATCTGTCAGTCTGGTTTTTATCATGAGAGTTTGGATTCAAAAATTATTGAAGACAGTTACACAGTTGCCTTGAAATGAGAGTTTCTGCAGCTGTTTGTTTTGGTTGTTTTTATGCCATGATGATGATGATGATGATGATGATGATGATATAGTGAACATATAGTAGTTTTTTTTTCAGTTATGTATTTTATCATATTTATTAAACTCCAGTCTCACCAGATGAGGACATTATGAACTTAAGTTACTTGTTCTTAGTTTATTCTTAGCTCCTTTTACACCACTGTTTGATGTCACCATGTTTAATACTGATGACGAGCTGTCATCTGACTACAACGTGACCTGCTCTGAGTTACGAATTTGGGATAAAAGCGCTCAGGATGCGGCTGCGCACGCCCCTCAGTGTGAGGAGGAGGAGGGCGGGGTCTGCACAGTATAAACACAGGCAACACGCCTGACTGCAGCCTCCCTTTTACTAACTCCATCACTCCTCCATCACTGGACCCTAAAATATTATCATTCATATTTCAGCATATTGGCTTTGAAGCAATATTTTCTTACAGTATCAGGCAGCACTGATCATTATTAGCCACCATGGCCATCAATAAAGCCAAGCTAGCTATTGGATTTATAGTGGCAGGGGCTCTGACGGTGCTTTTTGGAGCAATTCTTCTGTTTGTGGGGCCGAAGGTGATGAACGACCAAATAGTAAAGGTAGGCTATATCATAATCTGAATCCTTTTAGATCATGCAAGTCAAATTTTAACCCCTGAATTCTGCTTATTCTCTGTTTAATTGCAGTTTTTGACCAATAAAGGAGTCTATTATTTTCTTTTTTTTCTTTGCGCAAAGTTTATTGCATTGAACAAATTTCTTCACAAAAGAAGTGTGCATTCAAGTGGACTTTTATTTGCATGTTTTATCAGCCTGCGTGCATCTCTCAGTCTTAGAAAAAAAAAAGTGCGCTGCAGCTCTTCTCGTGACGGCTGCACCTATCTGCACCTTGTATCGGACTTTATCATCCATTTGCATATGTAATCTGCCTTTAGTGTTGTTAATGTGTTACTCATAGTGTATAATCTGTTTCACACATGCAGCAGTTGGCACAGCTGATAACTTTCAGGTGTTAAAAGTCAGGTGAAAACACGAACAAGTCTTTCCTGCTGAATGCAGATGGGATGCTGAGTTTGTGTTTGTGTTTCTGTCCTAGTTTTTGCCCCGTGTTTACCCTGAAGCACCTCAATTCTTTGTGATGAAAACAGAAAATATTTTCCACAATCAAATCATTTTAACTTAGAGCTACTTTACTGGAGGGAACTCCATTGTGGGATACCCTTCTGCACCATGCAATAAAATGCATTAAGGTCTCTGTGTGATATCACTTACCATATTCACTCTAATACTATCGGTAATTTTACCATAATAGCTGTAATAGTTTACTAATGATTTGCTCCCAAATTTGATCTTAAAATGTGTAGCTTATTGTAATTGGAAACTATTACCAGACTATAACTGGTGGAAGAGGTATTTTAATTCTCCAGTAGCAGAAAAAGTACTGAAAAGTAATCCCAAGTAAGTATGAAAAGTAAAAGTACTCATGCAGAATGGTTCCGCTTCGTGTTTGGATCATTATTTTTGATGCATTACATGCACACAGCAGCCTATTTTGATGTTGCATTATATTTTTTTATTTTTATATGTAATTTTTTAATCTAAAAAGTATGTATCAGAGGAGCAAAATATGAGATATTTTCCTTAATGAAAGCAGCAGAAGTACAAAGTGACAGGAGAAGAAAATATTCAAGTTTTACCACCAATATTTTTTTGCCAAATCTACCACTTTAAACTAAAATGTTAATCATTAGTGGTACATGTGGACTATTTCTTTGCAAGAGAAATAGTATGTTTCCTGCTGTCGGTGCCTAAAACATCACAAGCAGTTATAATTCATTTTTTTATCTCCATCATTCCTGTTTTTTTTACTGAATTTTCTTCAAAAATGCACTTAAGTCCTGTACTTGAGTAAAAGTTGGTTATTTAGTTACTTACCTCTAAACATAACTGTTTGCATCTCCTCCCATCAATCATCTCACGACCCCTCAAATTTATCTGGTGACCCTTTGTAGGGGCCTGAACCATAGGTTGGGAACCACTGGTCCAAAAGTGGAGCAGCTCCAACAGGAAAATGCTGCTCTGACATTGATGCATCAGTATGAACAATCTGATAATATAGTCTAGAAGTACTCCATTACAAGTAAACCTCCTGATTTTAAAATGTTACTTGAGTAAATAAGTATTACCTGGAAAATGTACTTAAAGTACTTGTAATGCAAAATGTCTCAGTTCAAAGAGTTATAATATTATAGAACATTAAATGATTCAGTTTTGTCACAAGTGAAGCATTTTAATGTAGTTCTTCACTGTGGAGCCATGTTTAGATACTTCAGATACTACTGGGAATATTAGTAGTTTAATACTGCATCATGTAAGTACATCATATGTTAAAGTAACTATAAGTGTTAAATAAAGTGGAGTAAAAACTAGACAATATTCCCCTCTGAGATGTAGGTGAGTAGAAGTGTAACATAGCATAGAATGGAAATACTCAAGTAAAGTACAAGTACCTCAAAACTGTACTTGAGTAAATGTACATAGTTACATTCCACAAGTGCAGAATGAGTACTTTTACTTTGATAGTTTAAGTATATTTCACTTGAATGCATAAGTTTTACTTGCAATAGAGTATGTTTACATTATTGTACTGCTCTTTTATTTAAGTAGAATTTTTTTTTGTCTTGAAAAGTCTTTATTGAACAATTCGTCATTTACAATAAATAACAGGTCAAAAAACGTACATTAGGCATTACAGAATCATCAAAACCTTCTCGAGTGTGTTATGAAAAATAAAACATGGAAAGAGAAAAAAAAACAGAACTAATAATAAATAAACTAGCTTGTAAATAAGGCAACAAAAGAGGCAGGCAATAAAATTAACTTTCTTTAAAAAGGTTTCTTCTTGGTTATAATCTTAATCGACTCAAAACGGATCTTAAATTCCATCTTTTGTTTTCATAAGACAGTTTTACATCCTTTGTTTCGAGCCTGAATGTCTTCCCCAACTGTTAACGTGACAAAAATCTGTGTTTGAGTGCAGATCGCGCGGGAACTACAGCTCCCAGAATCCTCGGCGCGGCGGAGGCGTGCCCAGCAGACTATAAATACAGCGACAACAGAAGCAGGTCAACAACATCGATCAGAGGCAATAAATCGCCGGCAGGGCTTCAGACTGTAACCCTCATACCGGCAGGGTTTAATGCTTAGATAGTGTCGTAGTCATTTATTGTTAGCTTCAGTTTGCTAGCTCTGTTTAGCCGTGACGTTGAGTTTTTAGACATAAACAAAGTACAAACAGCGAAGTGTCAAGTGTCAATAACAAGCTATGGCAGTTAATAAAGCCAAAGTCGCCATCGGGTTCATGGTGGCAGGTGTCCTGACGGTGTTCTTCGGGACGGTTCTTACCTTTGTGGGACCTTTAATCATCGACGACCAGATAGTGAAGGTAAGAAGCCCGCTGACACACACATGTAGCGCGTTAATCCCCGTGTTTTAATGTGCGGAGTCAAGTCCATTTAACTCGTTCTCACAGCCGAAGTCTCAAAGGGCTTCAGACGGTCACGTGACGAAAACAATAAATGATGAAAAAAAAGGCGCGTGCATGCAGTCAAACTAAACTTTAAAAAAATTGATAATTTCCTATATGGACTTCTGTTATTGCGTATTGAACGTATTTAAAGTACCGTTTATCACATATACAAGCTATATGAGCAGTGAAATGCGATGTGGCATGTTCCTTAAACACTCCTGTGAGAAATAAGAAATGTAAAGGATAATGTTCAAGATAGAAAAATCTGGTTATATTGTTCCCTGCTTAAGACACCAGAGGTCTATGGCTCAGAATATATCAGGCAAAGGTTTTTATTGGATTTTTATTGGGATTTGGTGACAGTAAAGAAAAATATTTGATATCTAATCCTTTGAAAATAGGCAAAAAAAGGAAAAATGCATTATATTGAATCCTTCAAAAATAGGCAAAAAGGGGAAATACATCATGGCAAACTGTAAAATAAAAATTGGGAAAAATAAAAAATAAAAACCATTAAAAGAAAAAAATGTAATGCTTACAAAATAGGCAAAAAACAAAAAAAAAATCCTTTAAAATTAGGTAAAAGCGAAAACAAGAAAAATATATTGGATTGAATCCTTAAAAAACAGACAAAAAAGAAATATATCAAACCTTTTTAAAAATAGACAAAAAAGAAAAATACATTAGCCAAAAAGGGAAATAAAGAAAAAGAGGTACCGAATCCTTTAAAAATAGCCAAACATGAAAAAAAGATATATTGAATCCTTTAAAATTAGGTTAAAGGAAAACAATATAAATATATTAGACTGAATCCTTTAAAAAATAGCCAAAAAAAGGAAAAATATTTCAGATCAAACCCTTTAAAAATGGGCAAAAGTGTGAAAATTTAAAATATATCATTATATCAGAGCTTTAAAAATAGGCAAAAAAATTACATTTACATCCTTTAAAAATATGCATAAAAAGCTTAAAGAAAAAATGAATATATTGAATCCTTAAAAAAACAAGTTAAAAATTGTCTACAGAGAGCAGAGAGGTCAAATTAATATCTAACCATATTGTTTCAAGAAACCTTCACTTTTACGTCTTATCTAATCTTTTGAGACGGCTCAGTGATGTTTTCTGTCATGTTTGCTGTTTTATCTTCACAATAACAAAATAAGTCAAAGTTCTCAAACGTTAAATGTTAAAAAAAATAAGCAATACATCTACAATTTTAAATCATCCTGGACCTTGCAGGGTCTTGGATGACATATAGAGTCAGTCGACCTTTGAGACATATCTGAATCGTGAACTCTATATTAAAATAACAATGTGAACGCCCTTTAATTAGAGGTGGGTGGACTTCCTGATTGAGAAACCCCAGCCTCCCCAGATCACATTATATAATCTCTAATCCCATCTCCCCATCTGGCTCCCCTCCTCAGCCCCTTGCCTGCTTTTTTTTTTTTTTAAGGACATTTTCAAAATTATTCAGTGGTTGGAGTTGGGGCCCAGACCTGCGGGTGAGGTTACACTTTAATGAAAGGCAGAAATTACACAGTCGCCTTCAGTTCTTCTCTTAGATTTTGGCGGGCATCACTGCATTAAAACAGGGTTATTCAGGCCACATTCTTCACCTTTTACAGAGATAAATAGAGACAATCAGATAAAAAAGAGCTACTTTTGGACTGGAGTAACTGAAACACTCGTCAGTCAACAGAAAATATGTGAAATTTTCTGCTTTTGGACCATTTATCAAATAAAGAAAGCAGTTTGAAGTGTTAAACTGAGCTTTCGGGAATTGTGACGGGTATTTATCACTATTGTCTGATATTTTATTGACTAAAGTATCAGTTAATTAATGAAAAGTCAGATCAAATCTGCTTTAACTCATTCAACGCTCCTATTAAGTTCCATCCACCGATTCCAATTACACAGTTTTTTATGTCTGAAAAGATACAAATTTGGGGAAAAAACTACTTGGGAACAGTGTTTATAAAAAATCTTATGGACTTTTTATGACAATATAATAGTAAGTAAACAATACATGTGACATTGTTTGGTGGTAACACAAGTCTCTTAGTGCGAATACAGCTCAAATGCCGCCTCTATCTTTTATCTGTGAACGTGCAAATTAATTTTTATGTTGGGGTTGTTCCGATACCGATACCAGTATTGGAACTGCCTCTAATACATCCAAATGCTGGACATGGTATCAGTGAATAAATGAGTTTATGCACCGATCTGGTATTGTTAGCCCCGAAACGGGACCCTGCTACTTCTCAGCGAGTGGAGTCGGGGTTTATTTCACAATAATGACCTCTTCACTGTACGTTATCGCTTACTTAATGCACTGGTATCGAATCTAGGGCCCAATCGTTACTGGAGTTTTCGGGCCAATACCAATATTTTTGGAGAAAATCCAAAATTACGTCAGGACAGTCAACTTTAACTGGTATTTTTAATATGTATAAATAACTAAATAAAAACCATCTGCATTATCTTCTGTTTAGAAATATTGAACAGCCAGCCAGGTACTCTGTATTGGCCAATACACAATTCCTTCATTAATAAAGTTCTGTCTTATCTTATACACAAAGTTCAAGTATCGGGTAGGAAAAAATGGTACCAGAACATCTATTTTTTTTTCATACATGTCTGTTCTTGTAGATTTAATTGTACAGAAACTAAAATAAGTCTATTGCCTGACCTTTGAATTCGCCCACTGCACTGAGTTGAGACGCTTATTATAGCTGTCACGATACCAGAATTTTGCGCTTCAATACTTGATACTTAGTTTGATACCACAGCAAAAAGAAAAAAGTCCTTGGCACACAAAATAAAATCTTTTTTCTCTTTTTTAAAAATTTTTTTTTAAATTAACAACTTGCGCACAATTATCAAACTCAACAAATGCTGTGTGGTTTTGGTCTGCTGCAAGCCAAATTCCGAGCAAAAATGGCAAACATTCCTCGGCTCCCACTTCTTAAATGTGAAGATCTGATGTTTTTTTAAACATGTGACATAGTAAACTAAGTATCTTTTGGATTTTGGACTGTTGGTGTGACAAAACAGGCATTTTGTGCTATTTTTTTGGCATCTTATGAAAGAAAAATTAATTAAGACAATAAATGAAAGATTAATTGGTGATGAAAATGCTAATTTTTTTCCTCTCATTCCAGAACACGGTGATCGACCCAAAGAATGAGATGTCCTACACCATGTGGAAGGACGTCCCGGTGCCCTTCTACATGTCCGTCTACTTCTTCAATGTCCTCAACCCAAAGGAGATCCTGAAGGGAGAGAAGCCGATGGTGGAGCAGAAAGGACCTTACGTGTACAGGTACGCAGTTTAAATAAAACCTCCCTCAGAACATACGCTGAACCGTAACATGCAGTTTTTACTTTATTGCATTTGCCTATCAGTACACTTTGTCCTGCAACCTGTAAATGTGTTGCTAGATGCATTCAGGGGACGTTTCCTCTGAATTTGATTACTTTCTTTGTCAAATACGACGCTTTTCTAAATTTAAGATACTTTGATCCAAATGTGGACTTTCTGTCTTTGATTTTTTTTATTGTATCCCACTAATCTCCAGTCCAGACAGGTCATAAACCTCTGATTTGGTGAAGTACATGAAGGACGTCTGTCTCTTTCTGTCTGATTGGCCCAATTTGAGAACAGTATGTGCTGTATACACAGAATGTGGGTCATTCTACAGTACATGCATGAAATTGAACTTTTTTTCCACTGACCTAGTGGGATGTGTCCCAAACATTGTTACATAACACTCCATATGTGCATTGAGGGGGGATTTGGGGTGCGTGTAGTCGGTACATTTTGTTTTGTTCGCTCTTAAATAGATCACTCCCCATATGTTGACCTAGATTCAGGGTAATTGCAGACTGTTTTGGATGGACAAAAAGTTCTAGCAGGAGCACATTGGATTGCACAACTCTGACTCTTGTGTACTTGTAGCTCTGTACAGTGATGCTCACCTCCCTGCTGCAGAGGAACTTTGCTCATTCCTAATGTTCATGAACGTGGCTCTTAAGGACACGGTATCTTTTGTTGGTTTCAGACTTTTAGAAGCTGTCACACATAGAACTTGAGATCTGTGCCTGAACCCTACGGGACCCGATGGGTTCGGGCTGTACTATATTTATTTATTCATTTATCTATTTTCATTTTTCTCCCTAATTTAATTTAGATGCAAATTCAAATTCCCTGCATGCATTGTCCTCGTCACTGAAAACGTTGGAGCATAGAGGGAAGCTTGTTAAGAAAAATGTCAGGCTATAATCGGGTTTGGGCTGAAATATGCTATTGAGGGTCGGGTGCGGGTCAGTTTTGGACAGAATTTTGTTGGCATCGGGCCTTGACAGGCTAAACTTTTCAGGCACGATTAAAGCGCTATTACACAATAGAGATGCCCAGATTGATCAGCCGCCAATTGTTATCGTCCCTGTACAAATTATTTTATTAGCAGTTATTAACTAACCACGACTGCAGTTAACTGTCATGTTTAATCTAGTTTATAACATCTATAAAATGTAAGAAAATAATAAAAAATGTTCGTCCCAGTGTCTCAGAGTCCAAGTTGATGTCTTAAAATGTCTTGTGTTGTCCACAAACCAAAGATATTTAGTTTACCACCGGAGACGACTAAAGAAACCAGAAAATATTCACATTTAAGTAGCTGGAATCAGAGAATTGCAGGGTTCAACGTTAAGTGAAGTTTTTACTTGCCCCCGTACATATTGTTTTATTTATTAGTCGTTTCAAATAACAGCAAAGACTAAAGTTAATTGCCATGTTTAATCTAGGACTGCAACATCTATGCATGTCCACCACAGTTTCTCAAAGTCCAAGGTAATGCCTTTATTGTCTTGTTTGTTTGTCCAAAAGCCAAAGATATTCAGTTTAATATGATAATAAAGGTAGAAATGCAGGAAATCTCCTTATTTGAGAGCCCGAAAAGTTGAAAAGTTTCTGCCATTTTTACATGAAACATTACTTCAATTATTTATAATTTATCAAAATAGCTTAATTCACTTTTTAAACACTTCCTGGGTCAAGCAAGAGACTTTCTAGATTTACTAGATTTACCCTGAATATACAATTGTGAAAATTGGGATTAATGCTTTCTAGTCAGTGATTGATTCTGATTTCGATATTGCACTTGGCCATATTGCGATTTCTATAATATTGCGATTAATTGTGCAGCCCTAGTTCATAGACAATTGGCGGTTTGTTTAAATAAAATATAAAATGTAAAATTGGGAACATTAATTTTAATTGCAAACCATCAGAACAGAGTTCTGATTTTTACCAAAGTGCCGTAACAGGACAGTTTTTGCTGCTCAGTGCTGAAAAAGTTTTGAGGTTTTTTTTTTTAAATACACAGACTGCTAATACTTTGACGGCCATGGGTGAAATGGTTTAGTCTGTCTTCCTTTCATCTGTCTTATCTACCTTCATCCTCTTTATCACTTTATCGTGTTAGTAGGATTCTGTGTACAAAGTACACCGTGAACCCGAGGGCGTAGGTGGTTTGGTTTCAGAAGCAGGGGGGACACTAGGAATTCAAAAAACAATAAAACATTACATACATATAAATGATCTTACTTTATTGCACTTTTCATAATAATTCTAACGATTATTATGAATAATAATTCATAATATCTGTCTACCTTGCTGTCAGACAGTCTTTTCAAACAGAAAACCACCCTTAAAGAAGACAAATATCTCTTTTTCTAAAGCCACCAAACTCCACTGACAAAAACAGCAATTTTACCTCACAGAACACAGGTTTTGCTGGGCTACTGCTGCCTTAATTGTTAGTTTGTTTGTGTTATTTTGAGACTTTGGTGAATTCAAACTAACTTTTCAAAACACAGAAGTCACACAGTGACACAAACAAACCAACAGATTGCGACAGCGGTAGACCAGCAACTTCTGTGTTCTGTGAGGTAAAATTTATGTTTTTGTCAATGGAGTTTGGTTGGGTTGGAGAGAGCAATATTTGGCTAGTATAACTGTGGTTTCCCTTTGGAAAATGCTGTCTGCAGGCGTGGTAAAATGATATAAATATTATAGAAAATACACCTCATACAAAAAGTCCCACCTATCCCTTTAAGTTGCAGTGTGTTGAGCTCTCAGGGCCACTGTACTTGGTAAGAAAATCCATCCCTCAACTATAAAGTTGAGGGAGACAAATTTAACATTTTTAAAAGTGAAGTGCACCTGACAAAATTGAGAATATAGGTGTGAAATTATATATATTTTTATGCCTTCTTTTTTTCAGAAAACGTATCCAGAAAGACAACATCACATTTCATCCCAACTACACAGTGTCCTACAGGGAATACAGAAGATACTTCTTTGAGCCGACGATGTCCGCAGGGAACGAGTCCGATGTTGTCACGATTCCAAACATGTTGGTGCTGGTGAGGCGTGATTTTCCTTTGTGGTCAACACACATTCTTCAGTTAATCTGCTCATAATCCTTCACTCCTCTGATGTTTTTTTGTTGTTGTTGTTTTTAACTCTCTCGTTTTCAGGGTGCAGCAGTGATGATGGAAAACCTGCCCTGGGCTGTGCGTTTAATGATCAGCGCCACCTTCAAGACTTTCAAAGAGGGGCCCTTCCTGACCAAGACCGTAGGGGAGCTGATGTGGGGTTATGACAGCGGACTGGTTGATTTCCTCAATAAATATCTGCCCGGCATGCTGCCCTCATCGGGAAAGTTTGGCCTCTTTGCTGAAGTGAGTAGTTAAAATGGTTTGTTACACTCCAGTTTTATGATCCCCATGCCAGAGAGGAGGATATAGAGACTCAAAAATGTGTCCAAAATCAGTCACTGCAACTCTGCACTTATCTAGACATTACCCAGAGGAGTTGGGTGTGTGAACTGTCCGCATTCTTTGCCCCACACTTAACCCTGCCAGCTCCAGAGTTCTTTTGACATGTAAAGCCTGGTTGGGTCATGATTCCAGATGTCAAAGAAAAATCTGAAGATAATCTGGAGATTTGTGTCCGTAAAAAAATACAGAATTGTTAAATGGAAAATGTGTAAGGACCCTGAGTGTTTCTTTTACTTTTTATATGGGAAAACCATGTTAAACAAAATATTAATCATAGCAGAGTATTTTTAATTACTTAAAAACATGCCTTTATTTAGTTCAACAATTCCAACACTGGCCTGTTCACCATCCACACGGGACAAGACGACATCAGGAATGTCCATAGAGTCGACTCCTGGAACGGCCTGACGGAGGTGAGACATTGACGTGACACCTGCAGGTTGATTTTTTTTGATGATCAGGTGTGTTTGGTTTTTTTTTCATTCCCATCTGACCGTTCTCTCTGTTAACAGCTGGACTACTGGAGGACTCCTCAGTGCAACATGATCAATGGAACAGCTGGACAGATGTGGCCTCCATTCATGACCAAAGAGAGCACTTTACCGTTCTACAGCCCCGACGCCTGCAGGTACAAGTGTTTCCGTGCTTCCTCAGTTCTTTATTGCTCACAGTTGTGTTTGCATACTTACAAAGCCTCTTCCTGTGTTTTTATTTCCTCAGATCTATGGAGCTCGTTTACCAGCGTGAGGGCAAGATGAAGGGCATCCCTCTGTATCGATACGTTGCACCGAAGACCCTGTTTGCCAATGGGACAGACTACGCCCCCAATGAAGGCTTCTGCCCCTGTAGACAGTCCGGTCTGCTGAATGTCAGCAGCTGCCGCCACAGTGAGTACACATGCGCACAACTTAAAGGGATAGTTCGGATTGTTTGAAGTAGTTTCGTATGAAGTATTTATCCATAGTCAGGGAATCACCTGCAGTAGATGGCAGTCGGCGCGCCTCCAGTTTGGGGAAACAGCAGCAGTGCCGGTGTAGGAAATTACCGCCAAATATCGCTCTCTCCAAACCAACCAGACTCCATAGGTGAAATCAGTTATCTGTTAGTTTGTTCGTGCTTTTGTGTGACTTTGGTGAATCCAAACGACCTTTCGAAACACCGAAGTCACACAATAACGCAAACAAACTAACAGACCTGAGGCAGCGATAGATGAGCAGCTCCTGTGTTCTGTGAGGTAAAATTACTGATTTTGCAGCAAGAGCCTGGTGCTTTTGGTGAGAGCAATACTTGACTAATGTAACAGCAGTTTGCCATCAGAAAAGCTGTCTGACAGCGAGGTAAAGCAGTGAAAATATTCTAAATATAGTACACTTCAACTGACTTTTTTTTGGTGGTCATATAAGTATTTAAATGATTAAAGAATGTATTCATATGATTTCATAAGTTGAAGGTAAACTTGTAAAAAATAAGGTAAGATTGAAAGGTGAAGTTGAAAACAGCATGTGACCCTTCACCCACCATCAACCAGTTATTCTTCTGACCTAGTTTCCAAACATATATATATGTAAACCTGTTGACCATGACACACAGTACAAAGTTGCATGTCTGTGATATGTAATCAGTCCACTTTTGTTCGATGATCACACAACGTGACCTCAAGAACACTGACAACAGTCCCACTAGAGCAATCTGACGTTAAAGAAACAGTGAAAGAAGAACTACAGCGATGTTTGGCTTTTATAATGGCTGTTTCCTGTCATAAAAGGCTGTCTGACAGCAAAGTGAAGCAGTGAAAATATTCTAAATGTGTCGTACACTTGTACCTCATTTCAGAAAAACCCAAACTATCCCTTTAAAATCATGTATGTTTGCTTTATTTGTGCTTTGTAGTACCTGATACATTACAACCTGCAGACTCTGCTTTGCATCATGATCCTTTTTTTGAACTATTTTACATACTGTTCGGTATTTTACGTTTATATAAGTGTGTTTCTATGATGAAAATATGATGCATTGTTACCATGATTTATAAAGTTCATCATATGATTTTTTATGTAAAGTCAGGAGTACAGTAATTAGCACTGATGTACAGTGGAGAATAAGTATAATGTTGCATAAAATGGAAATACTTAAATTAAGTACAAGCTCCCTAAAATTTTGAATTGCACTCCTTAAACATATCCATCTGGAGAAAAAGGTTTGAATCTCCACCTACTAACACCAGATGCTGCTTCATTTGGACCGTTGCACTGTGAGTTGTCGTCCAGATGAATAATTTGTACCGTGTCTTGTCTGTTTTTCAGATTCTCCCGTCTTCATCTCTCATCCTCACTTCTTTAACGCTGATCCTGTGCTGCTGGACTACGTGCAGGGTCTTCGTCCAACTGAGGAAGAGCATGGCCTCTTCATAGACATTCACCCAGTAAGCACACACACACACACACTCACATGAATCAATGTTACAAACAGATTGAAACCACAGCCTGCCCTGAGCCGGTTTAAGTCTCACTGAAAACAGAAGTATTCAGACCAGAGGAACTATTACAACATGCAGCACTTGGATGACTGCATTTTTAGAATATTTTCGCCACTTTACCTTCCTGTTAGACGACCTTTTCCAATATGAAACAACAGTTATAAAAGCCAAATATTACTTTACTTTAAAGCTCCACGTAAAACAGTCCCACAGGTGACATCAGATTGTTTTCGTGGGGCTGTTGTCTGTGTCCTTGAGGCCCCCTTTGTGTGATCATCTTGAGCAGAAGTCGACTGATTGCATATCACAAACATGCAAACTTTGCGTTGTGTGTCATGGTCAAGTGCAGATTTTTATCTTTTATCAAGACAAACTCGGTCTGAAGACTCTCTGGTCGCAGGTGGGTGAAGAGTCACATCCTGTTTTCAACTTTGAACTTTGTTTTTGCTTTTACAAGTTTTACCTCCAACTGATTAAATCTTTAACGATTTAAATTGTTGTGTGAGATCTTTCAAACAAGCCTCAATAGAGGGTCCCTAAACATACGTTGATCTACGTTTTATATAGACATCGTAAAGTGAATTTAATTAATCTCAGTCTATAATATAATACAGCGCATTGTAACTAGAGATGGCTCGATAATGCAAACTTGAGTATGTACTGATACTAATCGGATCCCATCTTCTTCTGTCTCTTAAACAACTAAGTTGTCAATAATCCATTTGTATTGGTGCACTTTTATTGTTCTGCAACTCCACATCCATGAAGGAAGAAAGACACACCACAACATGACTCAGTTATCAAAACTGCTGCAACTTTTAAAAACTTTTAAAAGCATTTGTGACTGGACAGCACCATAAATACATAAATTGCACTCTGCTGTTCACATGACATATGTTGCACATCTGTGTTACTTGTGACGCACCAATGAATCAGAAGTGAAAGCCCTACTTTTCTGCAGCTTACCTGTTGGTTTGAAAATGACAATCCTGCATACAAATTCATTAAATTATAAATAACTGTAGCTTTGCACTACTGTAGATGAAGAGAGATTTATATTTTATTAATCCTGATTGCAAAATTCTGCAAGAATGAAACCAGTATGCATCCTGCATCTCTGACATGTTAAAATCCTCAAGGATGCAGTAAACTCTCTACTGACACACCCCATTTTTTCCCCCAATGATGTTAAATTTTGAACAACAAATTCTTGTTGAAATTATAGAAGTAAACAAAAGAAACTTTGCTGTTAAAAAAAGACAAAACAACCAACAGGTGTTCTTTTTTCTCCTGTCTTAATTGGATGAGATGCCATATTAATACTCTCAATAATCACAACATGCTACTTTCACTGCAACAAAACCAATAATAATGCTTCACCATCCACAGGATGCATCATGTTGAAACCACAGAAATAAACCAAACAGACTTTGGTGTTTGCCACAATTTTCTGACCGTCTGCACAAGATGAGATCACATTTTTTTCCTGAATGAGCAGTGAATGGAAAAACTCCCAGAAAATGATCATACCCACTAATCAAACCAGTCAAAATAACTGCAATATGACTTTTTTTCCATAGTGTGCTACCCCAGTTGTAACTGTATAACATCAAACACCTGCCCAAATGACCACATTTGAGCCGAGTCACTCATATAAAAACCTTTCAGCATCACTGCGCAGATTCTTTGTACACAAGCTGGTGATCATCATGCAATCTTGCAATTATGACAGTAAGTCAAGCTGATAATTATGATAATCATTATATTTGTTTGTGTAGACCTACTGCTGATAATGTAAGTAAACAATACAGAGAGAGCCTGAGGTCTGTTTTTCTTTGTAACGTCTCTGAGAAATACACAATGAACTGAGTGACATGTGATTTTATTGCCGTACAGCGACAAACTAAAGTGCACTGATGTTAATTATGTTGCTCTTTTCAGTAGACGACAAATGTCAGGGACAGATAAGTTTGATGCAATGCTGCCATGATTCAGCTCGTTCCACGTTCCTTATGCAACTCTGCTTGTGTAAATCTCTATCAGCAGTGTAGTTGGCTTAACCTGAGTTGTGATAAGGTAATTGAAATTGGTCTATTTCACTGTAATTGTAGATGCTTGTCTTTTAAGGGCTGTTAAGAAACTTTTTATGGCCCCAGTAAAAAATTAGCTTTGCTAACAACATGGTGTTATCATGTTCTCGTGTACGCTGGCTCCAAGTAGATGAGAGCACAGCGTTCAGTGGTGTCCAGGAAATTCAGATTGATATCAAGTTAATAATTAAGGAAAATCACTTGGCGTGAGATTTTATTAAGCTATTTCAAATGGCAGAGGGACATTTTGGCACAACAGGTGAGATTCCTCATGTCTAGTTCATCATTTCCCAACTGGGGAGATTTAAAAACATATTTAAGGTGCTTTACAGCTGTGGGTTGGTTTATTTGCCCCAAACCATTGTTGTATTTTAGTTCTGGTCCATTTCCTGTTCACATGGACCTTTTTACAAACAAACCAAGTGGAGTAAACATGAAGTTATACAGATGAGGGATGTCACAATACCAGAGGCGATAAGTCGTCTACCAGTAAAATTCCATGATTCTTGATAACCAATTCGATACCATGATAAACAGACATGAACAATTAGAAAATTCAGTCACTGTTCAGAGTTTTTTATCACTTGCCTGAGTGGGCAATGATAACAACAAAGACTTAAGCTAATTGTCAGGTTAAATCTAGGGCTGCAAAGTCTATACATGTCGGATAATAATGAAAAATATCCATCCCGATTTCTCAAAGTCCAGGGTGATGTCTGACAGTGTCTTGTTTTGTCTAAATACAAGGATATTCAGTTTAATATGATAATAAACTGAAAAAGTGGGAAATCTCCATATTTGAGAGGCACAAAACAGCATTTCCTGCCATCATTGCGTGAAAAATTACTTTACATGCTCCGGTCAGGTGGGCAAGCCTTATTGTTGAGCTCTGATTGTTATTTTTCTTTGCCACCTGGAATAAAAACTTCTTCCAACTTTAAATAAAAGGTGAACTTAGAGTGCAGCATTAGTTTGAATTTACTGTCATGGTGAAGCCATTAACGCCATTGCAAATATCTTCAGGAGACGGATGGTGTTGCCAAACAGCCGTAAACTTTGTAGCTCTTCATGCTAATGTTAGCCAGCAGCAGACTGCTGTTCACAGACTGACAGTTAAAATCTCACCTCCTGTTCTGACTGAAGAATAAACAACCTGTGTTGATGCGTCTCCTCTAACATTTCCTCATCCAGACTCGTTTAACTTCTGCTTCTGTTTTTCTCACTGCAAAGTTTTACTACAGCAAACTGTTGCACCACGTCAGTCTCTAGTTTGTTTACATCTGCTTCCACATGAGATCACGTGAAATCTCGTCCTGCGAGATCTTCTTCCCTCTAGTACATAATGTTAGTATAATAATTTATTAAGGCCTGGCTGTAATCTGAAGCACTTTCAGAGAAAATGTGCTTTATTATCAACATCCAATTTAATTTTACAAGAGCAAAAATCGGAAATTGGAATCGATGCATCTCTGATTGTATCCCCTTTAGAAAAACAATTACCTTCATGTTTGGAGAATTTTGGCATCAGCTTGGTACCGATGTGTCTGTTCTTGTGACATTCCTAATACAGACTGACAGGTAACTCCTTGATTGGGCTGTTTTTGGCGACTGTCATCAGGACCTTCGTGGGGAAATTAAATTCTGGCAGATGTTTGTGCAGTACATTAATACTTCAGATGTGCATATCTATGTTCTTTGGTGGCACAAATAGCTCATGAAGAAATAACTGATTATAAGCATTATTAGACTATAATGACTAACATGATAGCTGATACAGTGATGATTTATGGATTATTACCGTGGGATCGCAGTCACATACTTTTTAATGAACTGACAAAGCACACAGAGTCAGATATATGATCAGTAGATGGATTTGTTCATATTTAAGCTTTTGAAATCATGCTGAAATCACATATCTGCTCTGTTAAAGTCCCGTGTTTGGTTTGTTGTCTTCCACACCACAAACAAACCGCACCAGAATCCTCTTTGGGAGTGGATTGAAACAAACTGCACCAGACAGGGTCTGTTTTCACCAAACAGCTCACAGCTGTACTTGCTTCTTGTTTTCTTGTTTGAAGATGCTGTCCAGCCTTCACTGATGATATGAGTAATGACAACAAGAACAAAACGAGACCAGGTTGTCGCAGGCATGAACTCAATCAGTGATCACCAGAGGGGCATGTTTTGCCATTTTGAAAAAAAAACCAAAAAAACAGAAGTGAGTCCAGGAGAGCCATGATGGCATTCGCACAGTTTGTCCTCTGTCTTTATCCCCCTGACTTCAGCCTGTATTAAGTTTTTATCAAAGCAATATGTCAAGAACTGAGCTCTGAAATCTGTTTATTGAGCTAAAATCCTTCACAGAATAAAGCGAGTGAAACGTGAGAATCTTAATGTATGTTCGCATTTACATTTTTCTCTCCTGAATATCGATTTCAGCGCCCAGAACTTTTCCTTTCACTGCTTCATACAGCCTGTCATACAAACAACGGCCGCTATCTAGAGTTTAGTCAAAATTTAAAACATCTGTGCCAATGTTACAGCACTGAGATCACTTTATGGTAGTGTGAAATTTATAAAAGACGCCAACACTTCTTCAGCTTGGGATGGGGGACATTTTTAGTTTATTCTTTACAGCTGGCTCAAGTCAAACTCTGCAACCTTGAACGTTTTAAATAAATAATGAAGTCAGTGGCAGTGGTGGTCGCTGGGCAGTGGTAAGAAGGAAAAAGGACTTGAAGGGGGGATAAGACTTGATGACATAACACAATAAACAGTATTTGTATAATATGCATGAAATCGGAAGGTGCTGGATGGCGTCTGTTTGTTTGGTGGAGGAACACGTGACGGTTGGCATTCCAGTGGGATTTATGTGGTTGTTGCTTCCAGAACTCCAGTGGTGACTGGGCAGTGGTTCAGGCTGTTGTCTGGATGCATAAACCTGACAACTGAGTAAATACACCAGATATTGTACAAAAAATAAAGACATGTTTCCCGTTTATAAATGATCAAGGATGCTCGTGCAGCAGGGAGGTGAAAAACTATAAGTGCCGCAGCAGCCGTGTTTCCTTCTACGGGTTTTTATGCACATTTTGAAGTATTGTAAAAGAAAAGGTTGATGGAAACAGCAAAATTTGACAAAAATCACTTTGCAAAAAAGTTTGTATGCTCGCTTGAGGTGGTTTTTACCTTTTTCTAAAAAGGTATACTTTTTTTTAGGAAAATGTTGCATGTGATGCCTTTTAACAAAGACACTAAAAAGGTCTTTAAAGTTGCCAGTCACTTGCTCTAGAAATACTTTCAGGGTATTAAAATCCTTTCAGGTCATTATGTCCATCTCATGTGCTCACCTGCATCAATAAAAAGTTATCTTATCTCAAGTTCAGATCATATTGTGGAGGTGACGCTTGCCAACTTGGCAGATAAAAATAACTTTATAGCTGTTTTTGTACATGTTTTTGCCGTGTTAATGGCGGTGTGAAGCAGATTCTACTGAACACTGCAGTGTTTCGTGTAATAACTGGTGAAGAAAATGTTGTCTGGGCCTTGGGGGCATTTAATTTCCTGCAGGGTCAAGTAGTCAATGCTTGATTTCCGGCTCTCACGTGCTAGATGTTACAAAACATCAAAGTGTCCGGTATTCGTGTAACTGAAAGGCCAGATGTTCAAGGAAACATCATGACATGAAAGGGCTGGAAGAGCACAGTTATGTGTCCGTGTTATTTGTGCAAAACACCTTTATTGTTCATAGGATTTATGATCTACAGTAATTCAAGGTGCACGAGAAGATACAGGATAACTTTTTAAATTCTGAAGGCTTTGTAATGATAGCAAAGAGTTGGTAGATGCATTGCTGAAACAACTATTTTGGTAGGAAGGAGACAATTTAAGAAATTCCAAGTACAGAAAACAGACCCCGGTATGGAATCAGTGACTTAAGTCTGCTGGGTCCGAGCTGAAGGTCTGGACTGGGCTGCAGAATTTGTTCTGCCAGAAAAAATACTTGTAAAAAATGAATGGTGATTGTTTAGTTCTCTGCAGTAAGTGTCAGTGTCTGTTATCATGACACACTCCATGATGGCTTCGGGCAAACTTGAATTTGAAGCAGCCAAACTGTGTTGGTTCCTCAAAATTGTAGATTTGTCTTGTTTTGATTTCTGCCTGCTTCTTTGAATTGTTTTCTTGGCAGGCTGGCTCAGATTAAAGGGATAGTTTGAATTTGAAGTGGGGTTGTATTATCATCATTATCGCTAGTCACTGGCACCGGTGTAGGAAGCTAACCGATGTACTGCTGTGGACAGGATCAGCAGCAGAATGTATTTTAGACACCTAAAAACTTGAAGTGTACACTATATTTAGAATATTTTCACCACTTAACCTTGCTCTCAGACAGCCTTTTCTGATGAGAAACCACTGTTGTACAAGCCAAACATCGCTCATTCCAAAGCCACCAAACTCCATTGGCAAAATCAGTAATTTTACGTCACAGAACACGAGTGTTGCTGGTCCACCGCTGCCTCAATTTGTTTGTGTTATTTGTGACTTGAGTATCTCATACAATCCTGCTTCAAAAAACCCAAACGATCCCTTTTAAGTAAAAGAAGTTCCAAGTTATAATAATGTTTGCACATTTGCACTAACTCTCACTGTTGAGAACGAAATAATTCAAAGCCTGAAGGTCCTTTTGCAGCTATAACTCTAAGACAAAATCGTGCAAGAATATTGTTTTAACTGTTACATCTCACTTGTTGAATCTTCTGCCGTGCCAGTTGAGCAGTGAAATCCTTGGGTGGATTATTTGCTGCTAAATCTGTGTTAATAGTCTTATATCATCTTAAGATGGCTCCCAAAAGAACCACATGCTCATAAGGATTTCCGTCTTTTGTTTACTCTATTTGGTTACATGGGAACATGTTTTTAAATAGTCGGTTGGACAATTAAATGTTCCTAAACTAATTTAAAAAGTGAACAGTGAAAGCCTTTTTATTTCCCATGTGAGATTCTTTTTTATGTTTTTTTTCCAGCAAACAGGTGTCCCACTGAATGTGTCCATCCGCCTGCAGCTCAACCTCTACATGAAGACAGTGACAGGAATTACGTAAGGAAGTTATTCCCTCAGCTCCCATCGAGCCATTAACACTTGTCATGTATTGTGTTTTATATCTTTTCATTGTTCGATATGAAAGTCTTGCGGATATTTCCTGCTTTTCTCACCGTTCACGATGCAGCCTTGGAGTCTGAAGTTGAGTGTCTTTGTCCTTGTAGAGAAACTGGCAGAATTTCCGAGGTGGTGATGCCAATGATCTGGTTTGAGGAGGTAAGTCACTAACGTCCGTTTTTTAAAAATAACTCAGCGAATTAAAGTGATAGTTCGGATTATTTAATCTTGGTTGGGATGAGGCACTTATCCATCAGTTGTGGCAGCGGAGGTGAAGCCTCTACGTGTCTGCTGACACCAGAGCAGCTCTTGAGTCCACGGTGGTCCTCAACCAATTTTACTGCACATTTGACCAGCTCAGTAATAGATCAAAAAACCCAACATAAATACCATGATCGGTATTTGTTTGGTGTCTGCAACATTTTGCAAGAAAGTGATCATTTTATTATTATTGAAGACTCTTAGAGTCTCAGTGTTACTGGCCCCTGTTGGCCCCCACCCTTCCTTGCATGACAGTATGTAGTTTCCACAAAAGAATAAAAACAAATTAAAAAGCAATAATTGGAGAAGCAGAGACGAGCACCAGCAAGGGAGCTAAGCGGTGAACTGCTGTGGACGGGGTCAGCGGCAACACGTGTTTTATCCACTTAAACTGAGACTGATGTTTTTTAGGTGGACCTTTTTTAAGTGTGCACTATATTTAGAGTATTTTTACTGCTTTACTTTGCAGACAGTTTTCTTTTTTTCCAACGGGAAACTGCTGCCAAACAAGCCAAATATTGCTCTCTCGAAACCAACCAAACTCCAGAGAAGAAATCAGTCATTTTAACTCACAGAACACAGGAGTTGCAGGTCTAACACAGCCTCGATCTGTTAGTTTGTTTGTGTCATTGTGTGACTTCAGTGTTTCAAAAGGATGGTTTAGATTCACCAAAGTCACATAATAATTGAAACTAACTAACAGATCAAGGCGGTGATAGATCAGCAATTTGTGTTCTGTGAGGTAAAATGACCGATTTTGCCTGTGGAGTTTGGTTGATTTGGAGAGAGCAATATTTGGCCCTATTTTAACAGTGGTTACCAATCAGAAGAGGTTGTCTGATGGCAACGTAAACTAATGAAAATATTCTAAATACAACATACCCTTAAACTGATATTGATTTCTTTTATTAAACACGTTTTGCTTTATTTAACTTCCACGCTGGTTCTCCTGCGTCTCCAAACTGGTGACACGCCAGCTGCCATCTACTGTGGCTAATACACTGACTATCAATAAATACCTCATACAGCCTCACTTCAAATAATCCAAACTGTTCCTTTTAGGTTGCCCCCTTATCGTACACGTGCCAGATTTAAGTAATTGTGATGCCCTGGACTCACACGTGACCACATTGTTTTCATTTTTTGTTCGGGTCATACCCGAAAAAAAAAATCAATGCACCCTTTTGTTCCACTGTACTTGTGTTGCCAGAGTTTGCAAAGCACAAAATGTTCTCCTAATTTCGCCCTGCGAATCCCACTCAGAGCACAAAATGAAAACATCTGCTCAAATCGAATTATGCAATAGATTACAGTCCATTACAGCATCACAGCAGGGTCTGTGTTCATCACTGAACTTTAATCATGGTTGTGTTATAGAAATACAACTGTTAATATCAAATTATGTTGTGAAACCGTAGCTAATTAAAACAAAGTCTTAAGTGGTCACTTCATCTCAGCAGTGCCTGGAAAGGAAATTTAATTACATCTGCCACAAATGTGACCCAGAGATGAACTGATGAAATCAGAGGTTCTCAAGTTTTTCTCAGCCAAGGAACTCTTACAAGACACAAAATACAAAGGGGACCCACTCAAGTGTGTCCCTACGGAATAATTTGACTTAACCAATCTTTTTTAACACGTCTTAGGTATGCAAAAGAAGAACACAACAGAAATGTGTTAGAAAAATATTACACGTGTATTTAAAGTATTTGCACATTGTCAACACGGAATTCCCATCAAAAGAGTGTTTTACTCTGAGTGCACACGAAAAATGAAATGTGCATTCTGATTTTAATACACAATAAAAATGTAGACTACATAAAATATAAACATAAAAAGAACTATAATAGATTGAGTAGAGCATAATCTACAAGCTACTTTAGATTTAAAAATTTAAATATTATTTGTTGAATATCAATCCTTTTGTTAAAAAATATATATTTTTATGTCATGATATTTTAAAAAATATAATCTGCCATAGACAGACACCTATTTGAGAACCACTGGATTTGTTTTTGGAGGTCAAAGGTCACTTTGATCTCAAAATCTTTTTAGTCAAAACTCAAGAATACAAATGTCACAAATGTCTTACAGCATAAAATGATGAAGTGAGGACATTTTGCATACAAAAGGTCGAAGGTCAGCTTCACTTAGACATCAACATTTTCAGCTAAAATGTTTATCTGGCTGTTACTTGAAGATCGATAACAGAAGGGGAGATTGTGACCATATTTCACAGACTTGGTGACTTTAATCGTGGGCACCCACGTTTAAACTCAGGTGTTTGTAAAGATCTTCTGTGCTGCAGGCAGACTGCAGATGTGTGTGTGAAGCATCCACGTTTTAGAATTTGTTGCGAAGCATTGTAGTCCACCACAGGCTCACTGGTTTGGCTGATACTGAGCCTCAAGTGACTGCTGTGCAGCCCCGTGAAAATCTCTAAGTGAAGACAGCATGTGTCTTAACATTTTGCCAAAAAGTACACTTAATACCTTTTATTTATTAAATTCCTCAACTCTTCACTACATACATTACATAAGTCTGTACAGACTCGTATGCAGCCTGCAGCTCGACTGGTTGGCTCTAATTCTTGTTCTTTCCTCTGTTGCCATACATTTGAAATATGTGACACAGTTGGCAGTTGTGTAACGCTGCTCGTCTTGAAATGTTGGAATGGAGAAATGCTTCAGACAGATGTTGTATCATTCAGTGATCTGTAGGCTCGGGTGACTCATGAGAACATGTGATTTAGTGATTTGTACTTTGTATGTACAGACAGCGTTTTCTGTTTAAAGGTAGAAAGTTACCAAGTTAATTTGTCTCTTCCTTCTTTTGCACCCGACTGATCTATCAGCAGATAGATGTATCAGCGTACATGTTTTCTGATGTTGAAATTTTTTTTTACTGAACATATAAAGTGAAAAACTATTTCTGGGGTGATTTAGATTTAGCACATTGGGGAAACAATTACAAGGACAATAGGAACAATTTATTTTATTATTTATTCCTTATTTTTTATTCAAATGTACTGTTCGGTACTGACATTTATTTTACGGTTTATTTTATTTTTATTCAAATGGTTGGCAACTAACTCATACTGAACACACAATACTGATGTTTATTTAGTCATTTTGTTTATTTTTATTTATTCTTTATTTTAGGTTTAGGTTTATTTTCATTCCAGCTGAAAAGTTCACTATATCAGCCACCTTATCAGTAATCTGTGAATTTTTTTTACATATATAATTAATGTATAATAATCGGTGTCTTTACTGGTCTCAAAAATCCTGTAGTGGTTGCACTCTATATGCACATTAAAACTGTCAGTTAAATTTTAATTAAAATCCTGTAATTCACCACATTGTATTGTTGTTTTTGCTGTTTTTTCCCTCCTCAGAGTGGCTACATAGACGGCCCCATCCTCTCCACGTTCCACACAAACCTGGTCGTTCTCCCCGCCGTGATGGAGTTTATGCAGTACGGCTTCATCGCTCTTGGCCTGGCGACGATAATAATCGCCGTCCTGGTGCATCGCAGAGTGAAGGTAAGGCTGCCACTCGGCACGCAGGCCGACGTGTGTCGTCACTGTCTTTTTTTTAACTGCATGCGGCAAGTCGCACATTAACGCATGTTCTCCCACTGACTGATGGGAAGAGGAGCAGGAGAGGCTGCAGCAAAGATGCTCTAAATGATATCAAGGCTAAAAGTTATACAATTTATCTCCAATAAATCATTATTCTCATCTGTTTTTATGAAAGAAATGATGAACTTCACTTCCAACCAACCCAACCAGTGTGCTGGGTTGCATCTTTACTTGCATGGTATATTAGTGCAGCATCAAACTTTTTTTATTATAGCTAGTAATCCTCATTTTCTGCTGAAACGGCGAAGAAAATTGAGTTTTTAAAGGTTAATAATGCAGTATAAATGCACATTTGGATATGTGTTTTTTAAAAAAAATGAATTGAATCATTGAATTTTCAGTCTTTTAAAGAGTAAAACTGTTTATTTATTCATTAAAAAAAAAGTTTAGATTAAAGAACAATTGCATCTTAATTTTTCTATCAGTAAACGCTATTACTCATAAGAATAATCAACTAAACTATGAAAACAAGACCTTAAAGCTCCAGTTGGTAAGTTGATGAAAGTGAAAGTAAACTCCGCGACTTGGTCGGAAATTTCAAGACAATACTCCATCAGGTCTCTTTATGAACCTCTGCCAAGAACCCCCCACACACACAGACACACACTGGCACACACAGACACACACACGTGCAGGCGCATGCACACAAAGTAGCCATAAACGCACCCACAGACGACGTACCGTTTCCATAGCAACCGGAGACTCCAAAACGATCTCACATCTCTCTCACCATGAAACACACTCTTCTTGTGTGTGTCTGCGTGTGTGGAGGGAAGGAGGGGGGTTGACAGAGGTGAAAGAGGGAGCTGACGGTGTGTATCATCTTGAAATGTCCGACCAAGTCGCGGACTTTACTTTCACTTTGTCAGTTTACTACGACGTGTAGGAGCTGCGATTGGCTACTCCTCCTGCTCCCTCTACCTGACTGGTGGAGAATCTTCGGTCGCGGTGGATTTCGGCAAATACGATTACAGGCTGTAGGTGGAGCCAGAGGAGTTGGATTTTGTCCTAAATTACCCATTTAATGTCCGACTATCAGAATATAGTGACAGTTCCAGCAAATATGACTGAATAATTGTTACCTACTGTAGCTTTAAGTACAATTTTTTTTCTAAATATGAGCAAATTCCATGAAAAAACAAAACCAACAACATGTCTCTCAATACATCCAAAATGTTTTGTTTTTTGTTTTGCCCACTGGTTCCTATTGAAAACATAAGTCTCACGAACATATAGTTTCATTTATAAAAGCCATCATTAATAAATGGTAAATTGATAGTTAATTAAACTTTAGTTAATAGTTAATTCACTGTTAGCAAGTAATGAAATTATAATATTTATCAGTTATTATTAATGCTTTAATTAACATTGTCTGAGACTTTTTTGTTACATGTGCAACATTAAAATAGTTTATTAATGTAGTCAGAACTGTGATTGATTTGTTTTTTCATCGTTGTTTTATTGTTAACAAACAATAACATTAAAATAAATAATGTTTACTATCAATTTGTTTACTTTTTAATGATAGTTATTATGAAATATATTAAAATCATTCTTAAAAAAGACACTGGAGGAAATAGTGTAATATCTGGGGACTATTTTCAGTGGCGGATTAATCCATATTCGGTGTATGTGGGATTGATTCATTGTTGGTTTGGGTCTTTTCTTGCGACTTTTTGGCAGTAAGAAAAATGTAGAATATCACCAGACATAGATTAATATTTGTGATCATATGATTTTTTAAAACTTGAATCATTTTGAGCACCTCCACACAGTCACTCTTGCTCCTCTGCTGATCTGTATTTATGTAACACATGAACACATTACTTAATTTGTCTACAAACTAACTTTTAACCCCCTTTAACCGACTGCATAAAGAGAATAAAAGTTCATATCAGTCAGGTGTAGGCGGCTGGTCGACTCCTCCAGCTGCTGCTTGTTGTTAATCTTCCCACCTGTTTATGTAAAATATTATCAGCTGCGGTGTAATTGGTTGTGACACGGTGCAGATCAGTGCTTATCGGTAAAGACAAGATCTTGTGTCATTCTTGTAGTAGATTTTTCACCACTTCCGTCTGGTTTGGAAACACTCTGGTTGTTGTGAGTAAGGCAGCAAAAGTTTGACCTCACATGTGACGGAACCTCTGGACTCTTGCAGACATATTGTACAGCCTATAAAATGTGATTTTATTGTGTTATCAGATGCACATGCATAGGATGGCAGCCCACTTCCACTAATGTGATGGAAAAAAAGATCCTGTGGTCATTATAGAAACTTTCTTAAAATAATGACTTGGCATCTCAAAAGAATGGCTTATCTGAAGGTTTCTCATTATTTGAAATATAAGTCATTTAGATGAGTAACTCATTATTTTGTCATGCTAACTCATTAATTTGACACAAGTCATTATTTTGAAAAAAAAATTCTCATCATTTTGAGACACTAAGTCATTAAAAAAAACAATGACATATATAAAAGTAATGACTTAGTGTCTTGAAATAAAGTTTTTCATCATAATGAGTCAGGATTTTTTTTTTCATAAGATTTGCAGAAATGGGCAAGTTTTATTATTTCTAAAGAATAGTT
Source organism: Lutjanus argentimaculatus (assembly GCA_034769285.1). NCBI lineage: Eukaryota > Metazoa > Chordata > Actinopteri > Lutjaniformes > Lutjanidae > Lutjanus > Lutjanus argentimaculatus. The sequence goes on along the minus strand of JAWZSL010000005.1, from coordinate 39,517,535 downwards.
TGACATTTTGGAAATCCATATTTCGCACATTGTTGCAAAGAGTTAGACGAGACGATCTCATGTCTGTATGCTAAATATGAAGCTTCTACAGACATTTAGCTTAGCTAGCTCACTGTTTTCCTTGAATCAAGTCTTTATGCTAAGCTAAGCTAACTGCCTTCTAATTTTAGCTTCATATTTAGTGCACGGACATCAGAGTGGCATTGATCTTCTCATCCAACTCTCATATATGTGTGATATTTAGCATTCACGTCTGTATGCTAAATATGATGCTAAAGCTAGGAGATGGTTAGCTTAGTTTAGCATAAATATTTAATGCAACAGGAAACCGCTAGCCTGGCGCTAACCCTTGTGCGTATTAAAAAAATAAGATTTAAAGCATTAATTAGTGCGGTGATGAAAGGTGTAGTTTCTTTTGTATTTTGTGCTCCCTTGTTTCCAGTCTTTATGCTAAGCTAAGCTAACTACCTCTTGTTCTTGCTTCATATTTAGTGAACAGACAGAAGAGTGGTATGTCAGTCTTCTCATCTAACTCTCAGCAAGCGATGAATACCACGCTCATGTCAGTATGATAATTATGAAGCTACAGCTAAGAGATTGTTAGCTTAGCTTAGCATAAAGATTTAATGCAACAGGAAACAGCTAGCCTGGCTCCATCCCTAACCCTTGTACGGATTAAACAAACAAGACTTAAAGTTTTGTTAATGATCTTTAGAGGTGCTGGTCGCTGTAGTTTGTTTTGTCATCATGTCACCGTCATGAATTTGTGTGTGTGTGTGTGTTACATGATGTGTTATGAAACACATGACACCTGATGTAATAATATCAATTTAAGTTAATGAGTGTTCTGTTGACATCTCACTATCACAATGTAGTGTACTGTAATGTTTTTATGGTCCGATATCTCAGCGGCAGATAGTCAGCGGTCTGTAAAGCAGGTGGAGGTGAACCGTTTGCCGAGAGAGATTTCAGTGAAATGATTTTGTAAATGAGCGCTGGCTGGTTTTATCATAATGATTTAAAATGGTTTTGACATTTTGTTGTGTTTGCAGAGGTCTTGTGCGCGTGCTTTAATAAGCTCCACAGTGGTGAAGAACCTTGGGGTTTGTAAAACTGTTTTGTTTGAAAACAGTCTGGTTTCAATCATCCAAAATCCAAATTATGGTGCCAAATTCTGATATTTATTCGATTTGGACCTGCGCCAATCTGCATGAATTTTGGAGTCGATTTCCTTTTTTTTCCCTTTGTGACTAATCAGGGCAGCAAGAATATTCTTTTCTTCTAAATTATAGGAGTTACCATCCACCTCTGGGTCAGATTTCATTTGACAAAAGATCATAAATATCAAACTTTTCCAGATGTTCCTCCTGCAGCAGCAGCAGCTGTGACAGCAGGGTGTAGAGCGTTTATGACATTTCTATCAAACAGAGTTAGTGACTCACTACACTCTGTTTTCCATCTTCATTACAGTGTATCAGGACTTTATTTTTAACGACAGAAAATTGGCAACTTTTTTGAAAATGAATTATTTGTTCAAGTCATTTTTTTTTAAAGCAAAACTGCTAAAAGTTCTCTGGTTTCAGTCTTTTATAGTGTTGAACTAAATCGCTTTTGTAGTCTTTGTTGGACAAAATAAGCATTTTGATCATGTCGGATTAGATTTTGGGATATAAAAATATAAAATATAAACAGTAGAACATACTAGAGCATTACTGATAGATCAATCAACCAATATTATTGTCCTATATTGTACACATTGTCTGATAAGCGCCTATATGAAAACTTTTTTTTGTTTTTTTTGTTTTTTGCAGAACATAACAGATTTATTTATTTTTTAAATATTGATTATTTTAGTTCTCTGTGTTTATTTATTTATAGCTATTTATAATCCATAAAAGTACCTGTAAAATTTACTGTTTCAGTGCCCTGATGTCTTTTTTGACAAGAAAGTTTATTAAGTCATCGTAAAATATAAAGAATATTGTCCAATTTATTAGAGCTGCAATGAGTAATCGACTATGAATCGATTAATAAATTAATCGCCAACTATTTTGCTAATCGATTAATTCGTTTGAGTAAATTTTTTTGAGGAAAATTCTCTGATTCCAGCTCCTTGAATATTTTCTGATTTCTGTACTCATTTATGACAGTAAACTGAATACAGTTTTCTTAAAAAACGCTCCATGATCAAGTCGACTCCAGTTGAGTCCAACTTCAGTTAAATATTGGTCCTATGTGAGGGCAGGCGCGCTGCTGTTTTTAAAAAAAAGCAACACACGCCTCCTTAGGGGTAATGTATATAATGTCTAATTACTGCTCTTGTGTTTTGGGGAAACAGGGAGAAGAAACTCCCGTCATTATGTTGTTTGATCTTTATCATCAGTATCTGTTGGCCACTTTCAGCTTTTCTTATCTTTCCTGTCTCATTAAGTTCTATTGTCTGATGATCAGTCCATTAAAAGTGTCGTGGAGGCAAACAAACCGAATGCCTTCACATTTGAATGTATATGATGATGTTGAAAAGAATTAACCAATCGCATGTCCTTAATTAACTGCATGGTCGAATCAGTCGCCACCAGAAAAAGGCTCCTTGCATGAACTCTTAATATCTCTGCACATCCACGATCTAAAAAACCTAAAGCCTGATGCTGCTGGTTTTCACCTGCATAACACCTTGAATCAAACCAGCAGCTGATCGTTTTGTTCCATGTTCTGATTGGCTGACGTGTAAGACGATCTGGTCATCTTTTAGGCTTCCGATAAAGTGCAGATAAAAGGTTCACAAGACCATGAAACAAAGGAGAAATGTCTCATGAGTAATTCAGGTGGGTGTGCACACAAAAGCATACACATTTACTCACTCTTATTGTTCACTTGTGTTTAAGCTGCAGAGCTGAATTAGATTTTTTTTAATATTTGAAATGCTGACGTGTATGTTTTCGTCCTGAGAACAGTGACCAGATGTTATTATTGTTGAAACAGCTAAAATTATTTTCCCCACTTTTGTCTACATGTCATGAAAATTTGAAGGAGGCAGTTTTTTTCACATCATAAGCTGGTTTCACTTTTGTTTTCTCACCACAGCACTCAGTTATTCACTGTTTATGACTTTACTTCTGTTTTTTACTTTTTAAAAAAATACCAAAAGAGTTTACGTAGTTTTGTGGACTGAATGTACAGATGTTTTCACTCTAAACTTTAAGACTTTAAATGATATTTGCATATTTGATATTTATTGTAAGGTCACAAACAAATTAAGTTGCAGTATGTTCCAGATGAGGTGAATTTATTGAGTTCTCACAGGTTAAATAGCAGGTTTGTATGGAAGCTCATTTCTGCCAATGTGAAAGATGTGATGAAGAACCTTCTTGAGTTAGTATCTCAAAATAATAATAAACCTTCTCAAAATAATGACTTACTTATCTTTAAATAATGACTTAGAGTTGCAAAATGAGAAACTTTCTTGAAATGACTTAATATTGCAAAATAATGAGAAGCTTTCTCATAATAATGACTTAATATCTGAAAACAATTACTTATTATAGAAAAATAATGACTTATCTCTAAATAATAACTTAGTATATCAAAATGTTGACTTAATATCTCAAAAAAATGAGTTTGAATATTTTTAAGGGAAATCCTCTGATTCCAGCTTCTTAAATGTGAATATTTTCTGGTTTCTTTATAGTAAACTGAATATTTTTGGGCTTTGAGAAACATTTTCACTATTTTCTAGACCAAACAACTTATGGATTAATCAATAAAATAATCGACAGCTTAATCCACAGTGAAACTAATCATTAGTTGCAGCCTTATAATATATTTATCAGAATTTTTGTTTTTACTCCCTAATGTCTGCGTCAGCATCAGCCCCAAAAATCCAGTTTCTTTCAGGCTCTTTCCCAAATGATTATCAATTATCTGAGAAATAACGACGAGAAAATGACTTATTATCTCATATTAATGAGACGCTTTCTCTAAATAATGACATAGTTTTTGAAAGTAATGACTTAATATATCAAAATAATGACTTAGTATCTCAAAATAATGAGAAACTTTCTGAAAATAGTTTCTCACTATTCAAAATATTAGGTCATTTCGAGAAAGATTCTTTTTATAATGACATACAGGAGCTTTTGCTCACATTGGCAGAAATGGCTTTAATAGACTTTAAACTTCAACTTTACATTTCGTTAGGGTTAGGAAACTTTTTTACGACTTTGTTCACCAGACACCACCGCCTGCAGTTGGTCAACATCGTCATGTGATTGTTTGCAGGCAGAATGTTACTAAAACCAGAATAACAATAATGCAAGTTGTGTTGTGTTTTTAAAAAACGGACATTTTTGAGTCTTAGTCTTTTTTTTAATCATGTTTGGGCTATTCATGTTCCTGTTTACATGATGATAACAGTATCCAGATTTCTGATCGTCTGCCTGCACGTGTGTGTCGTGATTCTGTTCTGTGCCATCAAAGAATGATCAGAAATCTGGATCAGGTGTTAACGTCCCACAATATGAACTAAAAAATGTGTTGTTTGAGGGGGATAAGCTGCAAACTGCCTCCATGCCTGATGGATGATTATGTCTGTTTTTTAAAGTTTGAAAGCCTGAGTGTTCAGCTGCAGTGAGGCTTGATGACAGATTTGTTCCGGGTGGTATTTTGAATCATGTTCATCTGTCTGTCTGTCTTTTATCTTCTGAACACGTCATAACGGCCTCTTTCTTCTGCTCCTGACACAGAGAAGTAAATGTGACGGTGGTGGATCCACACCAGATGGAAGCACTTCGACTGAAGAGAAAGACCCTCTCCTGCAAGATGACACGGACTGACATACACACAACATGAACACACACACACACACACACGTAAACACACACACGCAGCTGGTGTTGTGGACGCACTGATGGCCGACATCATTCCAGCACGTTGAACTGAAGAAAACACTGTCTCAAGAAGGTGCTCTGCTCAGCGTATTTTGAACCACTTTTTACTGTACTGTAGGTTTATGAAACTCTCAGCCAAAGACTCGTGTTCACTTTGTTAAATGTGTTTATGTTGAGGCTGTCGGGGTGGAGACTGTTTCATCTCAGAGCGGGAGAAGACGCTCAAAACCACTTTTTGTACAAAGAACTAACAACAACAAAAAAACACTATTTCCAGTCAGTTACGTGACAGTTTTGAACATGTGTTCATTTTGCTCTGCTCAGTGTTCAGTGATCGTTCAACACAGTTTAGCATTTCATCAGGAGCAGCAGTAGACAGTTACTGTGCTATTTTTACTGCAATTTTAGAGAAATGTTTCTGTATCAACAACAAGGGAACTTAAAGGGCTAGTCTGGGTTATTTGAAGTGTGGTTGTATGAGGTGCTACCTGCAGTAGGAGTGCTGCAGCTAAGCAGTGTAAAGCTGTGGACGGGGTTAGCAACAAAATTTATATTTAGATTATTTTCCACTGCTTTACCTTGCTGTCAGACAGACTTATTTTGACAGAAAAACACTGTTATACAAGCCAAATATCACTGTCTCCAAATCAACCAAACTCTGTTGACAAAATCAGCAGTTTTAGCTCACAGAATGTGGAGGTTGTTGGTCTACCACTGCCTCAATCTGGTAGTTTGTTCACGTTATTGTGTGACATCGGTGAGTCATAAATAGCCCTTGAAAACACCAAAGCCACACAATAACTCAAACAAGCTAACCAATCGAGTCAGTGGTAGACCAGCAACTCCTGTGTTCTCTGAGGTAAAACTGCTGATTTTGCCAATGGAGTCTGGTTGAGCAAGAGAAAGTGATATTTGGCTCATTTATGCCAGTTTCCCCTCGGAAAAGCCTGAAAAGCAGTGAAAATATTCTAAATAAAATGTACACTTAAACTGATAAGCATTTTTTTAGGTGCTTAAAATATGTTTTGCTGCCTCTCTGCTTCTCAAAACTGGGGACAAGTCGTCCGCCATCTACTGTTGGTAAATACACCGATTATCTCATACAGTACCTCATACACTACCACTTCAAATAATCCGAACTATCCTTTTAAAGGGCAGAAAAGCTCTTTCTCTGTACAGTATTTTACTACCAAAGTGCCTTCATTAAGGGGGAGACATTTCTTTGTCTAGCTGACCTCCAGGTTCCTGTATTTCATGTGCACTAAGGATCACAGAGTTGAAATTTGTCGTCGAGGTTTCCGACAATCAATGAGTGGAGCAGAGTGTACGCACTCCTGTTTGTATACTACTGTCCTCTGTAAAGGTGTGAATGTATTTCTTTGAAATGGACGTGAATGATGCCTCCCTGTTATAAATAAGTGAATGAATGAAGAGAAACTTGGGGGTAATAAATGTGCCTTTGTTTGAAATTCTATTCATGAACGTGTGATCTCTCTCTTTTTTTCCGTCTGGGTTTCCTACATGTTTTCACAGCAAACAGATAATGAAGAGTGTTTTTTGAAATATGAAAATGGTACAAATGGACGTGGTTGCAATAGTGAAAGTTTAGATGATGTCAGAGCCAGGTTGGCAACCAGGCATCATCTTTCGGTTTCTGAAACTGACAATATGGTCGCCATCTTTAGTCATGTTATATTTTGAGTAATTAAGATACTATGCAGTTATACATCAGCTTAGTAATGAAACTGTGACATAAAAGAAATTTTTAAAAGATTGAGAAGTGGGTGGTGTTGATGCTTTAGAGTGTAATTATCCATCCAGCCTCCCAAAGGCTGCACAAATTTTCATTTTGTTTTCCTTCAGGTTCGTCTGGTTTTGTTTTTATGTTGACAGTTTAGTTTAACTTTTCACCCCACAGTCAAACAACTTACTTTGCTTTAACGCTGTACATGTGCAACAACACATGTACAGCGTTGTCTGGTTACTATATCACTAATGCAACAGATATTTAAAAAAATATTTATGTTGGGGTGCATGTTTTGCTGTTTGCTGTCCCTCTATTTTTATACATTGAAACAGGGTTTCCACGGGTCTGTAAAAAGTATAAACTCCAATAATCTGAATTTTAGGCCTTAAAATGTTTTAAATACAATTTTGACAGGTCTTAAAAAAACAACTGGATTATGAAGTTAACTTCAGTCAAGCTTTGACTGACGGCTAGGTGGAGGGATTATACCTCCACCCTGGCCTGGGAACGCCTCAGGATCCCCCAGTCAGAGCGGGTTAATGTGGCCGGGGAAAGGGAAGTCTGGGGTTCCCTGCTGGAACTTTTACCTCCGCGACCTGATTTCGCATAAGCGGTTGAAGATGTATGGATAACAGTCATAAACATCTACCCCTTTTACAAGATTATTAATGACTTTTTGTGATTCATAAACACAAACTTACTCATTCAGCAAATATTTGGCATTAATTTGAACACTAATTAATCTGAAACAGGCAAACAACACAAATTACAGCCTGGAATACAAATAGATCTCTGATGACATACCATGGTCATTTTATGATTTAGTCCAGTAAATATATCATCAATTTCTCCTTTACCTCAGTCTAATTAATCAGTCCTGTGATAAATGCTTCCTTCAGGAAGGTTCAGCTGTTGTTCAAGCTGTTACAGAGAGGTGTTGATCATCAGGTTGTTTTAGAGCCTGCAGTTGCTTGTGCTGCTGTTGAACAGTGTTGTGTTAAACAGAGGTTTGTGATTGATTTATTGATTTGTTTATTTGAGTATCCTGTTTCTGGTGTCAGGAAACTTGCCCTCATGAACCCACCACATACACTATCTGCCCTGCACAAACAACATTTGAGACTGCCATATGAACAAAGTGGAACATTTCATTTTTTCATATTTTATTTGTTAGTTTAGACAACTTTTCTACATTTCTAAATGCTGTAATGATGTTTCAAAGTACACTGTCTGAAACACATTCTGCTAAACGTCCATCCAAGTTTGATTTATTCCCTAAAAGTAACAAAATTTAAACGCTGTAATCAGCTGATAAAATACAAACTATGTGGTAGATATTTTATTTGTAGAAAGTAAACTCTCCCCAGTTGGTGAAACCCTGAAATTCCCAGTAAACATACTGAGAACAGACCTGGACTCAGTGACAACTTCTTCAGTCTGACAGTTTGTTTAAGTCAGCAAGAATCAGTGTTTGTGTCAAAGGTTCAGGTCAATGCGGAGGTCACAGCGTGGGGTCATCAGATGTCTTTGAAAACAAAGAAGCCTGTGGGGTCGACGAGGTTAATACCCACAGGACGTCACTGGAATACCAAAGCACACTTTGGGAACGGCCACTTTACATGGTTCTGGTCCACCCTTTTAAGCTCCCAGCAGCAGATAATAACGCTCTTTCCATCTGCAGATGCTTCAGGGGACATGACAGTCACTTCAGATTCCTGCTGTAGCCTGCAAAGTCTCTAGACTTAAACACAAGACTGCCTTTGAGATAAGGTGGAGAAGATGTCAGGGTGGATGGATGGGTCAAACAAACGCAGGACACACCCTGGAGACTGCTCTTCAGGTCTCGTGTCAAACTTGTGCTTCATTAAGTTGAGCCATTCTCTGTTGATAATTATGCCGGTCATGTTGGGATCTCCTGTCGTGAGGTTTTTGATGTTTGCGCTCTTGTTTGTTGTCCTTAAGGTGATAAATATGATGATTTGGGAATGGAGATTGAGATGTGGTATGTAGGCGTGGCATGATCATTGATTTAGGACTGGTGAAGAGCTGATCAGGGGGAGCGGAAGGGCAAACAATGTTCAAGCGCACAGCGACGAACCTACAGTTGCGCTTTATTTGCTTTATTCCAAGCTGATTATTTTATCAGTCATCTGTTGTCCTGCAGTAAAGACCTGATTATGATGTTAAGAAAGTGAGAATACGCGTTGATTTACTGACCACTCCTAACAAACACAAATATCACATTATTTGATCACAAAATATAATTCTGTCTTACTTTATCATTTAACTGTCTTGTCACCAAGAGAAAATGGCGGCTCATCTTGCAGGGGAAAAAAATCTGTGGACGTCAGAACGACACATACACAAGAGAAGCTAAACTGAGGTGCTTTTACTGAAATAAATAGCAGATTATGAGAAAGGGATGTAATTTCAAGTTGTTTCAATCCAGCAGATTTCAGCAGAAAGCTGAATGTGACTCATTTAAAACATTCTATGACATTAACTACTAATGAAATACACTTCTTACAGTCTCAGATCATCGGTTTGATGCCCTGACAACTAACATTTACATTTTCAAAATTTTCTTTAAAAAGACAGTCTATAGGGTGTCAAATGTGATATAAAGGCCCGTCAGCTTTGCTGTGTCGTCTCTGAAGTGTTTTTCTCTTCTCTGCAGTAGAGAACACAGTATTTGTCATGTTGTTTCAGTAGTCTGAGTTGTGGTTAGTTTGTCTGAATGCAGACGAGGAGTGGAGGATGTCTGGTTCAAAAACATCCGCATGAGGTTTCTCTTTCTATTCTGCTCTTAGTAAATGAAAACATTTAGTCGTACAGTGACATGCAGGCAGGAGAAGATCTTCCCTATAGTCCAAAGTCGTACGCAGGCTTGGAGAGTAACAGATTACATGAAACAGGATTATGTAATCTGGATACAAAAAAAAGATAACTGTATTCCATTGCAGTTACAGATAAAAAAGACAGACACGGTGCACACACAGTTGCCAATTAATTATCATGGCTTCTAGTGAAAAAATGCTTCACTGGGTGGAAACTTTGCGATTTTTTGTCTTTAAATCAATCAATCAATCAATCAATCAATCAGTCTGTAAACTGTGCACAACAAAAGAAGGAACAACTAGAAAAATGAATGAATTAATTAAACTTAATTAATCTATTATTCATCGACTATTAAATTAATCTGCATCTATTTTGATAATTGATTAATCTTTTTGAGTCATTTTCTAATTTAAAAATGTCAAAATTCTCTGATTTCAGTTTCTTAAATGTGAATATTTTCTGGTTTCTTTTCTCCTCTCTGACAGTAAACTGAATATCTTTGAGTTGTGGACAAAACAAGACATTACAAGGACTTTATCTTGAGTTTTGATCAACATTTTTGACCATTTCATGGACCAAACAACTAATCGATTAATTGAGAAAAAAATCGCCCAATTAATCGATGATGAAAATAATCATTAGTTGCAGCCCTAAAAACACTATATTACTCTTAACAGTGTCACCATATTATACTGAGGTAATCCAGAAGTAACAGAAAGTAATCAGTATTACTTTAATATTTGTGATACTTGGATTACATTTTTCCCTCCCATCTCTGGTCATACGTTCTGTATGTTCTGCTGCTGTGATACTGTGAAGTCATACACGCTGCATGTCCTCACATTTGGCGTTCATTATGACTAATTAACTCATCCCAGGTGTTTCACAGTCATTGGGTCATGCACCTCTGATCACATTAGTTTTACAGTCCGTGTACAGGGTCAACTGCTCGACTGCTTTCACGCTGGACTCATTTTACAGATTGCATTATACTGTGGAGGCTTTTGGGAGTGACTGTAAGCTTCTTTTATTCCGAAGCCCAAACTCACTGCAAGCACTTTAATATCATCAGGAGGATTTCTACAAAAGACACATCGAAACTCTTTTTATTCTTGTTCTTATGGTATTATAGGTTTAATATAGCTGTGATGTGTGTGGTCAGGTAAGGTTAACCACCCCGCGCTCTCCCGATTTGCCCCCGTCCGCCTCCCACGTCGTTGAAGGTGTTGAGTATCGAGTGACTGTGGTTTGAATTCAGAGGAGTTTGACCTCTTTATCTGCACTGGAGCCTTTATCTGCAGAGATAATGACTTCCACTTCTTCTCAGAGACACGCAGCAGGGTTGTAAGTCAAAGTCTTCCCCCTTTGCGTGTTTATATATAAGCTTGTTATGTAGTCGATATTTTGTCCACACGTTTTTTAGAAGACAAACCCAAGCAGTGTCCAATTTGTACTAAAATGTGAAGCATTACGGGTAGCTTTCTGGATTTTTGAATTAACAGAGTGGATATTCAAGTTTCCCTTAAATGCGAAGGGTCGTACCAGGACAGCTGGTGTTGAGGATATCAGGCTCTATCTGGAACCACAAACCACCAAGGAACAACTGTTGCATTAAACTGTCATTTATTGTTCAGATTATTCAGGAATGATGATGAATGCTGATAGCTTTGATGTTCGTCTTGATGTTTACCATCAAACACTCAAGCAGGATGGAAATGTTGGCAGACAAAGTGGAGGAAGTGTGGTGCAGAACTCTACTTATAAACTTGGAAAGCAGGTCAAACTGAACAACCACGTGGTTTCTACTTGAGGATGTGAGGTGAGTAAACATGCACTTTCTAACTGCATGCTGCTCCCGGATTTGTGCAGCAAATACGTCTTATTTAGAGTCTTGAGTGATTTCAGGAAGTGCGGTTAATCTGGAAACAGTATTCTCGGCCTTTAGGTGTCAGTTATCCTTCCAATAGGCCATGATGCTCAAGGACATTGGGGATCAACTATCATTACGACCTGACCTGAACCCAGATTGTCCTTTTCAGTCTCCCATTTTTTGCCTGGTTTGAAGGTTTGGAAGATAAGAGCGGGCAAAGGCTGTCCAAAACTGATCACCTAGGATCTGACTGTGACACCATTTTCGGGTCGCCCCATCAACAACATGTTGATCCAGGTGTGACTGGATCTTGTTTGAATTCAGAATGCCCTCAACTTCGATCAGGACTGTTTCTGTTCTTGCCAAACTCACTGCGAGCACTTGATTGATTTCCTAGGGTGACAACGAAGGCCATTTTTATTGATTCTGTCTCTCGTTCCCAGCTTCCGCCAAAATGTGGTGCAGATAGAGGACTGAACTTGAAGTTCAGTTGTTTGTGGGCCAGTTGCCGCTTTAAGTCAGGTGCCAGGGCCTGGAAGGCATCTTGCAGATCTGCCTCTCCTGTTCTGAAATTAGTCCCACAATCAGGAAGGAGTTCAAAGGGTTTCCCTCTGCGTGAGACAAGTCTTCTGAAGGCCATTAAGAATGTATCTGCGTCCATACTGTCAAGCACCTCAAGATGTACGCAGCGTGTTTCTAAGCACTTGAAGAGCATGCCCCATCTTTTCTCTGTGCACCGGCAACTTTTGCTGTGAAGGGCCCGAACCCATCAATGCCTGTGGACTGAAAGTGGGGCTTGAAGAGTCTAAGACGGATGACTGGAGCGGCTCTCCATTTCTGACCATCTTGACACTGGTGTTGATGTTGGTGAATGGCTTGGCGGCTATGCAGGATCCAGTATCTGTGTCTCATTTCTCCCAGGACACGCTCAGGGCCTGCATGGAGCTAGATATTGTCTTGGTCAAGAGTCTCTCACTCTTCACAGTCAGTCTCCCACTCTGATGAAACTGAGATCAGGGTCATATTCAGGTGACAGGGGGAGTAGTCTGTTCCTCTTTGGTATGAGTTTATCCGTTTCCAGGGCATTGAATGCCTCAGGGAAACACTCTAATGTGGCCCTTTTGTAGAAGACGCCTCTCTGCATTTATGTAGCATTGAGCTACGTTTAAGATGTGATCCACTGCCCTGTAAAGCACATCCTTTGTTTCTTTTATCAGATCATCCCAGTTGCTGTACTTGTTCAGGTCAGGGAGGTTTGTGTCATCTGACATCACTGCACCACAGAACAAAGATTTCCTGAGTTCCTCAACAGGCTCTGGTTCAGCTGGCACACATGGATTGGCTGGCCAGCAGCTGGTGTTTAGCATGAGGAATAGAGGGCCTTGACTCCATCTGTGTCACTGAAAGAGCTCCAGGAGGGTTTTTTCCCTGTGTTATGTCACTGGCTGGATTATTCTTTGAGTAATTCTTTGATTCTTATTCCAACAAATACCTCGTAGTGACAGGAGTCAGATGTTAGCCATGATAGTACTGCTGGTAATAGAGTGGTGAATTCAGAAGTGGGAAGGTTAGCCAACTGAGCACCAGATAGGGCTGCACATAGTTCCATAACAGCAAGGAAAGTGAATGTCAGGAAGATTTTGCAGTTCCAACTCTGATGCCTTCCATTTCTCCAACAAATTGTCCGTTTTGATCCACAGATCCTGTACAAGGATCTTAGCATGGGTTGTGAAAGGGGTCAGATAGCCCAGAGGATAATATTGACTTGCCAGTACTTTATAGATATTTCTCATAGGCTGATGGTAGGTGATGGATCTGTTCTTGTAACTCAGCGTGTCTGTGAAGCAGTTCCATTGAAGGTCAAGTGTCACCTCTCTGGGGTCTGCATTTCCTGAGAGCAACAGTTTACTGGTTTTAGATTTTGCATCTGGGGGGAGATATTGGATGACAGTTGGATCATTGGTAGTCCATTGTCTGTTGTCAAACCCACCATCAGCAAGCAGAGGTCTCATTTTGTCACCGAGGGACTTGGCTTCATGAGAGGCAGGAGAACTTTGGAGGCAGTTATCAACATTAAAACAAAGCTGGACAGATTGAAGGACCTCCTCATTTCCATCACAGTGATCTTGGACAGCTGGACCAGGCAGAAGACATTTTTGCAGGTTGTGTCCTGTGTATTCGAAGGAGCAGTCAAATGCAATTCTGTGTTTGTTGTGTAGCCAGACTGCACAAGTTTATTCAGTTCCTCTTGGTATTTATTAGACAAATCAGGGTCTTTGGACAGGCGTCTTTCTGTAGCACAGAGATGGGACAGGATCCGTAATACTGGGGTTTGAACATGTGTGTAAGCAGACTGGTAGTAGACCACCATTGAAAGTGGGCTGTCCAGGAGCAGGTATGGATGCAGTATAATAAGGGGCTTGGACAGGGACTGGAGGTGCAGGTACATGATGAATAGGAAGGCAAGAGGGTATCACTTTGGCAGATGTATGGTGACTGGAAGAGGGTATAACCTGGGTGGATGACAACAATGCAGCTTGAGCAGTACATATGGAGGGCGAAGTGGGAGCCTGAACAGCGCCTAAGCTTTGCTGACTTGGTTGAGGCCCAGGAAGGGCCTGTCTCTTAGCAGCTACCTTTTGGGAAAGCTAAGTTTGGAAAGCAGGGGAGTTGAAGCTGAATGAGAGTTAGAGACAGCATACACCAAAGCTCCCCCAAGGTGATCATCTTCTGCATCTTTGCGGAGGTTCGGTCTATTACAAGTAGAAACAAGCTGTGCTGACTCAAGCTCTTGTTCTTCAACACAAATGCGCTGCTTCAAGTTAACCTCTGACAATTCTCTCTGTCTCCTTGTGTGCATCAACTTGCATATGCCTGGCAGCTCTGGCGTTCTCAACAATTAGTTTACATCGTTCATCAAGCTCCTTCTCCTCCTGTCTTTGTCCTTTTTAAGTTCCTCCAGCTCATCTCTTGATCTCTTTTCCTCAAGAATGCTGGTTTGAAGATAACTCGAATTAGAGGCTTCTGGAATACCTGCTGAGTTGAGATCTTGTTGGAAGATTAAAGGCTGACTTGATACAATAAGTCTTCTTACTATGATGACTCAATAAGCCATGGGACTGTGTGGACGCCCTCTGCTGTCGCTGAGTCCCATAGTAGTCTGGGGGCCATAGTTTTTTAGGCCAAGCCCCTGGGTCATGGGTAATTGGCTTTGTGAGGGTTTTAGCTGATACTTCACAAGATACTGAGGGCAAAGGGATTTGAGCCTCTCTGTGAGAGGCAGGCAATATCTGTTCAGGTTGGCAAGGCTCTGTTTGGTGGGCAGGTGTAGATAGCTTAGGTAACCTGGTTAGGTGCCTTGGTTGGGTCCACCACACCTTGAGATCCATCCATAAGCTCAGTAGGAAGAGCCTGACCTGTATTCATGGGCTCATCAATAGGCTTGGTGCCATCAGTCTCTGAATAAGCCATGTTAGGTCACTGTGTGGAGTGTGGACATTGGCTCTAATTGGAGCCACAAACCACCAGGAAACAACTGTTGCGTCCAACTGTCAGTTATTGTTTAATTTGTTCAGGAATTACGATGAATGCTGATAGCTTTGATGCTTGTCGTGATGTTTGCCAAGATTATTGATAGTTTCTCAAAAAAACACATGGAAAACACATGGAAAACACCATCAAACGCTCAGGCAGGATGGGAATGTTTGGAGACAAAGAGGAGGAAGTGTGGTCCAGAAATATACTTGTAAACTAGGATGTGGGAGGGGCTATCAAAAGTACGTTATCTCGTCTCCTTGAGGATGTGAGTAAATGTGCACTTTCACAGAGCGGGTATGTAGTAATATAATTCAGCTTAATGTGACGGTTCACCCCAAAATCAGAAATACATATTTTTTTCCTCTTGCCGGTTGTGTTACAGAGTTTCTGAGATATTGGCAGTAGGAATGTCTGTTTCCTCTCCAGTATAATGGAACTAGATGCCACACGGCAAAACAAACAACTTTTAAAAAACTCAACAGCAACGTCTCTTTTCAGAAATCATGACTCAGGTACTCAAGAAAATTCACAGACTTGGTTGTAAACAGTTTCATGTAGGAACTATTTTCTTTCTACTGCAGAAAGAAAGTAGTTTTAGTGGATTCTACTGTTGATAGTGATTATTACTTACACTATAATCTTACTATGTGTGCTACATGTTTTAATTTCTTACAGCCGTGCCATAAAAATACAGTGATTTTCTTTTACGTTGGTCCCTCAATCTGTTTTTTAAACATGCAAATTCCCTCTCTCATTTAAACAAACCTTGGATACCATTAGCGCTGTGTTCACGTAGCGTTAATTTCCGAGGACACACAACCATCACTCGGAACAGACAGGATACGCAGCCATGATGCATATATGTGAACGTGTAGTTAAAAACAAATATACTTCTGGTCTCAGTTACAACGTAACTTTTATTTAACTTCCTCTGTCTGATTATAAATTCCTCTAGAAAAGAGAAATGGTTTGCAGAGTAAAATAATCGCATTTTTAAAAACACACTGTCTATCTGTGTTTTATGGATACTCTGTGTTGACACATGGTACAAATAATTTTAATACATGTCCAATACCGTTTCAATACATTTCTCTTGTGTTGTTCTTTCACATAACTCAGTAGAAATGTACAAAAAAAATTCCAAGGGACATGAGGAACTATCTTGTGAACTATCTCGGAGTTGTTGCTTGTAATTGAAACCAATATAATAATCATTCAGTAATTATTCAGAGACATAAAAGACTGAAAGACTTAACAAAAGCAGCTCTGATCTTGGCTTTTCATCCCATCAGTGTCAGCTTTCATGCCTTTCTGTAAGCAAACACTTTGCTACTTTATTGCTGGTCTGAACAGAAAAGGTCTCTTTATGGAGAACCACGGGGTTCTTCATTCCTCACTATAAATTACAAAGGTCCCATAACCCAGGAGCTGTGGGTCCTCAGTGACTTTCCTATCACGTAAATGCAGCGCTGCAGCAGCACAAATGCTCTCCAGAATCAGATATGTACCACAGCTCTTCAGGTGTCCACAGGTGCTGTTTGGGATTCTTTAGAAACCTTGTTCTGGTATTTTAATCTGAAAAGGGAATGTAGGTCAGCTGCCCTGAAGCGCTGCCTTTAAGATCTGATCTTTTGACTTCTTTGGACGGATGACCTTTAGCTGTGAGAGATCAGTGGAGGTTAGGGATGTACCACCGTCACGCCTAGGATCTGTCTATCATCAGCACGTTTCATGCTTCCTCTTTAGTCTCTCTTTGTGTCAGTATGCTCATACATACGAGCAGCTCGGGATGGAGAGGCTGCAGTAGGTGGAGCTGTGGAGACGTGTGGTTTTTGTGGCGTGTGTGGTTCAGCAGCTTTGTCTCTATTTCCAGCCTTCTTTTTCATTTTTTTCTTTCTTTCTGAATGAAAGAATGAAAGATTATGACCAGAGGCTGAGATTATAAATATCTCAGTACATAACAAAAAAAAAAAACCCAGATCTATCTACTCTCAAATTTTGTAAAGCCATGGAATTCAGATTGCCATCACTTTGATGACAAGGATATACTAGATATAGGATAACTATACATTATGGACTCTCGAGATTTCGTGCAGTATCCTTAAATTTGTATCAGTATTTTTGTTTGAGTTTGATTCCATATATTCAAGTTTCATTCCATACACCAACACATGTATTTCTGAAATACATAATATGAAGTTTAATATATGGAATGAGACTCGAATATACAGAATGAAACTTGAATATATGAAATGAAAGTCTGAATATATGGAATAAAACTTGAATATATGGAACAACAGATAAAGAAATGTATTCACTGTCATTTGGAGGATGACCAGCTGTTGCAAATTTCTCCAAATTAAGCCATTTTGTAAATGCAGGGTAATCAGATTACTATTACTTTGATTCTGATTTTTTAAGGTGCTTGTACTCTACTTGAGCACACAGATCTTATCTAACTTAACTGTGCTGTACTTCTACAACAGTTCATCTCACAGGGAAATACCGTACGTCTTACAGTATTGCACAACTTCTATAACTTTGAGGATCATGGTTTTACATAGACAACACATAATCATCTTAAAATATGATTTATTTTTTATAGATAACAGTACAATGTCAACACTTCATTTTACAGGTCCCCATTTCCATGGTAATTAGCAAGTAATATATTTCAGATTACCTCAGAATTACCCAGGTGAAAACAAATTTACTTGATGAAAAAAGTTTTTCTAAATTAACTTTTTTAAATCTGTGAAAACAGGTGTTTAGAGTGGATGGAGAACTTTCTAACTCACCTGGAGGATAACATGAACGCTCTCATCCATTGAGAAGATGGGGTAGTGGTGCATGTCACCCTCTTGTGGCCAAAATGAGTATTACAACAACAAACATGAAAAAACTTACCAAAACCAATTTCACAGATGAAAAAAAGTAACGCAAAATAATTTTTTCCCCACCTATTTTTCAGTCATAAACACGTGACGAAAAAAACAATTCAGAATTAGAAAATGGATCACCTGATTTTTTTTTTCTCACTTGCCTTTCAGGGCTTATGTGGAAACTGATTTATCAATACAGATTAAAAGTTTTCACCAAATATGTAATATAATAAATATTTCAGTAATAATAAAATCTGGAATAAACAACCTGTTACACAATAATAAACCCATGTCATGTTTTGAATGGCCACTCAGACATGATATCATATTGTTATAAACACATAATCAAACACAGAATAAAACACATTCTGACCAGTCACTGTGACTATTGTACCAGTAAGATGAGCAGCTGATGCCAGAGCTGTGCAGGAGGACTGATGAAGAACAAAGTCCCTCATGTTCCTCCAGCTCTGTCAGTCCTTCACGCTGGACGTTATATTATAAAAATGATCAGATATTTGATAAAATTCAGGCAAAGGTGATCACAAGCAGCAGATGTCACCCTGCACAACGTGAAACATTCACACTTCCTGTGTGGACAGGAAGCTAAAGGGATAGTTCAGATTGATTTGAAGTGTGGTCACTTATCCATAGTCAGTGTATTACCGACAGTAGATGGTGGTCAACACACCCCCAGATTGGAGAAGCAGTGGGAATACTGGTGCAGGAAGCTCAGCAATGTACTGCAGTGGACAGGGTCAGCAGCATAATGTATTTTAGCCACCTTAAAAATCAGTATCAGTTTAAGTGTACACTATATTTAGAATATTTTCACCACTTTACCTTGCTGTCAGACAGACTTTTTCAACAGGAGACCACTTTTACAAAAAACAATTATCGCTTTCACTTAAGCCACCAAACTTCTTTGGCAAAATCAGTCATTTTACTATTTTACAGAACACAGCAAATTCTCATCTACCACTTCACTGATCGGTTAGTTTGTTTGGGTTATTGTGTGAGTCTGAACAGTGGAAACCT
Organism: Lutjanus argentimaculatus; assembly: GCA_034769285.1. NCBI lineage: Eukaryota > Metazoa > Chordata > Actinopteri > Lutjaniformes > Lutjanidae > Lutjanus > Lutjanus argentimaculatus. The sequence continues at coordinate 39,498,737 of JAWZSL010000005.1, read as the reverse complement.
CTGATCGTAATCACATCTATATGGATCAAATTCATCCTAGAAAGGGATGATTTCTTTGTTTCTCATGCAGCCATATGATTTGTTTGAGTATATTACATATTGAAACAGACAGCTTTACTATTTTTCTCTCACCAAGTACCAGTTCAAGGCTGAATTACCCACCTTTAACCACAGGTGCTTTCTCTGTGCACACTCATTTCCTGTCTCCTGCAGACTCTCATATTGTTTGAGACAATGTTTTTCAGTGAGAGAAAATGAAGCAGATAGGTTACTGCAAGGCAAAGTATCATGGGAGTAAAGTTAAAAAACATATATAATTACTGTAGCTTAAATATTTATTTCATATGTTGCCATTTTTGACCCAAAATGAAGACTGTAAGCGGACTACTTGATTACTAAAGGTGATCTTTAAACACCATTTGCATATTTACAATATTTCCACCACTTCACCTTTCACATCAGACGGCCTCATCCAACGGGAAAACCACTGTTAAATATACCAAATATCACTCTCTCCAAAGCCACCAAACTCCATAGGAAAAAATCAATAATTTTACCTTGCAGAACACAGTAGTTGCTGGTCTACTGCTGCTTCGATCGGTTAGCTTGTTTGTGTTATTGTGTGACTCTGATGAATCCAAACTATCCTATTAAAACACCAAAATGACCCAATAACAAACAGATTAACAGATCGAGACAGCAGGAGCCGAGCAATTCCCGTTCTGTGAGGTAAAATCACTGATTTCTCAAATGGAGTTTGGTTCGTTTGGAGTGAGCAATATTTGACTTATATATCGGCTGTTTCCTGTGAGAAAAAGCTGTCTGCTGACAAAGTAAAACACTGAAAATATTCTATTATCTATCTGTTTTGCTGCTGACCCTGTCTACAACTGAGGGTACCTCATACAACCCCACTTTAAATAATCCGGACTATCCCTTTAAGAGGCAAACTAACAGTGTCAGAGCACTTCCTTGTTGCTGAAAGAAAGTCAACAGCCAGTTGTCTGTAATAGCACATAAGGTGGATGGATGTAATTATACTGAACCAATAAAAGTCCTTGTACCACATGACATGATAACTATTTGGTCCTCACACATTCTGTACACTCGACATGCGCTCACATTACAGTAAACAGAGCAGTTAAACAGGTAAACCAGTCCAGTAAACTGTCACGTCTGTGGACATTGTTTGACTGAGTTTGTGCAGCTGTTGTCTGCGTTCCTCACCGGTGACGTACCAGTGTTCCCAGTCCCGGGGTAAAGAGGTGCATTGCAGCACACGTGTGTTAAAAGCTCCTCATGTTTTCCTATCCTTTTCTTTCCTCCAGTACTTCATCAGTCCCTCTGTATGTGTCTCCATTCCCCACTGTCCCATCCTCTATATTTAGCTGGCCTGTGACCTGGCTGCTGCAGACTGAACCCTGCTCTGCACATTGTCAAAACAAGGGGCTAATCCTGTCCAACAGGTGCTACATCCACCACACACACACACACACACCACACTCTGAATCCACCTCCCTATTTCCAAACAACACAAACACGGCGTCACAAACTCAACTTGACGTGACTGTGTTGCCAGGGGAAGCCGAGGGTCACGCTTTCCAAAACCAGCCTGAGAATGCTGGAGGTCAAGTGTTCGGAACCGCACACACACACCGCCGAATGATGGAACGAACCGGTGTGTGAGGTCGACAGCCGTGTTTACACTGCGACGATCAGGCCTCTAACTGAGGTTCACGTCTGTGGTGTCCAAACAGTTCAGACACGTCTGTGAGTTTTCACCAGTGGTGGAAAAACCTTCACTTAAAGGAGAAATCTGTAATATATTTACTGTAATAAATCACAAAATGGCCACGATATGTCATCAGAGATTAAGGAAACACGTTAGTTGAAATGCTCCAGCCGTGATGTCCTCCAATGAGATTTCTATTCCAATCCAGAATAACTTTTTGTTGCCTGTTCAACGTTAATTAGAGTTCAGATTAATGCATAAGTATCTGTTGAGGAGCTGTAAGAAATCACTAATAATCTTTTAGAAGGAGTAGAGGTTTATAACAGTTAAACTGATCAATATGTAAATAGAATCTGGCAGGAAGTCACTGACCACTGAACAGAGTTGTAAACAACTGCCAACACTTCAATTTCCTGGTCCACATAATTTCATGGTAAATAGGAGGTAATTACCAAGTAATATATTTGAAATGTCTTGGAAATGGCCCACAAATTACCCCAGATTTCACAGTTAAGTATATGAAGCTAATTACACAGAACATATTTGAAATTTCTCTAAATTTACCCAGAAATTATCACAAATTACCAACAAATTTCATGGTAAGTATCTGATTATTTGCAAGTGTTGTTTTCACGCAAGTAGGTGGTACTTTATTACCAATTCACATATTTTAACTTTATTTGAAATTAAACACAAATTTACCACAAATTTCATGGTAAACGTGATAATTAGCAAGTCGTGTCCACGTCCATGTCTTTGCATGAAAAAGACACTTGTGAATCATCGCACATCAACCATGAAATTTAGGGGTGATTTGTGGGTAATTTCTACGAAATTCCAAATATATTACTTGGTAACTATCACCTATTTATTATGAAATTATGGGACCTGGAAACTGAAGCCTGGACCTGGAGGCCTCTAGTAAGATTGGACACTAAACAGGATTACAACCTATTTAATATACAGTCTATGGCTCCAGGTTGTACTGTACTCATTTTTGCACATGCAATTGCCCCTTTAAGTAAAAGTACTAATACGAAAATGTAAAAAAAAAAAATGTAAAAAGTAAAAGTCCTTCATTCAAGAGTGTATTTGAGTAAAAGTATGTAATTATTATCTGCAAAATATTCTTAAAGTATTCAAGTAAAACTACTTGACAGTGGACTGGGGGGAGTAATATTACGGGAAAAAGTCCTAAATTTGAAAGAAAAAAAATTTAAGGTCTTTACACACCAAGTCCACACATTTCATCCTCAGTTATCACACGGGAGGAGAAATGAGAGAGAAGAGCACCTCGCAGGAGCTGCAGACAGATGAGGTGTCCACTTTCCTCTCCAGCTTGGCCCCCAGCATGAGGACACTCGACTCTGAGAAACTATCTAGAAGTGAGAGACGGGACCACAAGATCATCCTCACGGCTTGACAACTCAATTTTGTCTCGTACTGTGAATTTTTGCAACAAATAGAACAATAAAATGCAATGAACTCAGTGTGCAATGTTATCGAAATACGCGTACAACAAAGTACTGACTTGTTGTGCAAAGGCCTTAAAGCAGTAAATTTATGAGATGTGGTTCCTTCAAGGAACCACATCACTTCACTTTGCACACCACAGATGCTGCAGCTTGCCTGCAGTAGATGTCCTAATTAAATTATACTTTGCAATCGGATTTAGCATTAAGGAAATACTTGAGAATTGATTCCTTAAATGATTTGCCGTACTGCTGTGTCCTGCTGTACCCAATCCCCAAACTGCACAGTGCTTAAGTTAACGTAATTAAGTTGTTCCTTTCCACCACTGGTTTTCTCTTCCCCACCCACTGATGATCGAGGCCTCCATGATGTATTAATGCACTTGTCTGGCTGGAACAAAACATCACGGCTAAATAATGCACTTGACCAGAACGACAGCAGTTGAGCATCTGAACGCGACTGCATCTTCAGTACGACGGGATCGAGCCGCTGGCTGCTCGCTCTTACACCACCTGATGGTGTTTGCTCTACTGTGAGGGGCCGTTGGGGCTCTTGGTAAACGTCTCTGAGCCTGAGCCGTTGGATGTGACCTCCACACGAGGCTGGCTGTTCGGGCTGCAGGACGGCAGCTCGGCCGTCTTCTGCTCCGCTGCTGCAGGATGGACGGCCGTCGACACGACCGTCTCCATCCGACTGGCTCGGTATATGCTCACCTGAAAATACAGATGGATAAATTATATATAGATTAACTCACCTTGTAACCTCAGTAATATTTCCATTTTGTTAAAAACACTGTATTTCCTTTAAGTGATTTTTGGTGCTCCTCCCTATTTCACTGAGAAAAGCTGTATTACAGTTTTTTGTTTAATTTTTAATAGCCAGGTAAGTATTCTGTCTGAAAGAATCTGGGGTAGGAAACTGACTGTTTTCTAAGCTCTGCCCCCATTATTAACAGTGGTGCTAACTTTTGTAGTTTATATTTGAACATATTAACACTAAGTTTAGTCCATTCTTTCCACTTTTGCTCCACTGTTTTTGGTTTTGGAAAGTCTAAAAAAGCACCATCGTCCAAACTCTTAAAGTATTACAGCTCCATTAACAGCACTTAAACAAATACAGAAATCCAAAGCTTGACAGACCTGCTGTGCTCAGTTATGGTTGCTAAGCTATGATTGGAGTTAGCAAGCAGCCTGTTGATCCTTCCTAAGCCCCGCCCCTTTTTGCTCTGTGCCCCAATCACAGTTGAATGAGCTTGGTACCCGACGGAACCTCGGTCTCTCCTGGACTTGTTACGTGCTCGGCTCCTCTATGTTGAAAAGAAAAACAAATTTTGTAGACGGTTTAAAGATGTTGGTGGAGAACCTGTAACATATAGTCCACTCTTAAGTTAGCTTATGTTAGCCAAACACTAGCTACTAGCAAGCTAATGACAGCATTTTGCTGATATTAGCCACCAAATGTAACTAGCTAGCTAACGACTGATGCAGATTTGCCATAGATGTAATGTTTGAACCTAGATAGGGTATTGCACTCTGCCTTGCTTCCAGTTTTTCCCAGTGGCCACTCACGGTATTGCAGCAAAAAAGCATTTCCCTATAAGCCACGATTGTAAAAGAGATGTCTTTAAAACACATCTCTCTGACCACCACCTTCTCTGACAGAGAGAAACAGCAACATTAGCTGAGCTGGGCACAGAGCGACAAAATACCAGCAGCACAAGTGACACAGAGGCGGTCAGTGGGTCAGAGAGGACATGCATCGTGATCCCCCCCACCCCCCAAAAGATTAGAAAAAATATCAATAAGTGCTGTTAAAGCTTCAAAGACCAAAAACTGGTATTTAGGACAGCCCTAGTGTTGTTTGAACTGTGCTGATCAGTATTTCCCAAAAACTCAAGATGACATCCTCAAATGTCCACAACCCAAATAAATTCAGTTTACTGTCATAGAGGAGCAAAGAAACCAGAAAATATTAACATTTAAGAAGCTGAAATCAGGGGGTTTGGACATTTTTTATTTAAAAAATTACGTAAAATGATTATTCGATTATCAAAATAGTTGGCGATTATTTTAACAGTTGATTAATCGGTTAATTGTTGCAGCTGTAGTCTGAGCCGGACGTTACACTCACCTGTGTTTGCAGGTAGCGCGGTGATTTGAGCTCCAGCTCCTCCTTGGCGACGGTGGGAGCACAGCAACAAAACACCTGCCGGAAACCTGCTCTGAACCTGCAGAGCGGGAGACAAATATTTCATAAGAGGAAGGATTAAACAGGCATTATATACACGGGATTACAGACACAAATACAGATTACAGCCACACAGACGGACAGATAGCCATTTTGACGGGGACTTATTCAAACTACCTGCTGTTGAGGCAGTAGTAGATGATGGGGTTGTACATGGTGGAGCTCATGGCGAGCCACATGACGGCCAGGTACACCTGCTGGATGTAGCGCTGCTCGAATAAATCGGGGAAGAACTGGTGCAATAAGAAGTAGATGTGATAGGGCAGCCAGCAGACAGCGAACGTACACACGACCACGATCATCATCTTCACCACCTGCCACAGAGATGAACACGGAGGAGGAGACGAGGCTTTAAAATAATCTTCTCAAATGTTTTGTTTTGCTGTTGTTGTTTTCATGGTGGGGATTTAAAAAACCATTAAATTAAATGAGAGTGTTCAGTGACGCTGCTCGGACTCACTCGGGAGGGACGACAAAATGTGATGTGTGTGTGTGTGTGTGTTTGCATCACCTTGCGTTTGGCGATTAGCTGCTCTTTGTAGTGTTCGGACGTGTCCCCGGGAATCTCACTCGCCCAGAGGGTGACGCCCACCGTCGTGTACGCACATCCCATGATGCAAAGGGGCAGGAAGTAGATCAGCAGTGTCACACACACATAGTAGCTAAGAAATGAGAGAAGGATGGAAAATTTATTACATTCATTCATCAGACTTGAGACAAATTATGTCCTACCAAAAAACACTTTAAAAATGATTAATATCAACACTCTAATTCCAATTTTTGGTGCATAATTTTTATTATATGTACTATAACATATGTAATTCATGAAATGTATGGCTCTAAACTCGGTCTGTGCCAGAAAAAAACCCTCATCTCAGAAAGGAACTCACAACTTCAAACAATTAAAAAAATGTATTAAAAGCCATCAAAATCTAAATTTTACAATACCTACTGATAACATATGTGTAAAAATGTGCTATTATAGTTAGAATATTTACAAAAACTTGATTTAATCAGGCATAAAAAGGGTTAGCTATGCCGTAAGGACCCCGTCTCACTTCCTGGTTTAAAAAAAAAGGCGGGAGCACAGGTAAACTTTGTATTTTTTGGGAAAAATGTATTAAATAATATTTCTATCAGATGTGTCTCAACCATAACATGTCAGTTCTGTAGCCCTTCTAAATCAAAGTTAAATAAGAATTATGGTTTAAAAATGTGTATTAAGAGCCACTTTAAAAAATAAAATGGATGCTCACTACAACAATGCTGTGAAATGAAAAAAAAAAGGACATTTTCTCAACCCCATAACTCCTACATTTAATAAAAAATGGAATCACTAAGAGGTTGACTCATTACAAGGTTTAATAGCCAAGAGTTTGATCTTTTAAAAATATTTTTTCAGGATAATTGAAGAGTAAAATTTTTTTTAAATCCTTAAAAGTACAGTTTCCTCCCAATTCTCAAGGACGGGTGTACTAATGTGTCATGTTTTGCAGTGGAAATATTGTCTGTAATTCTGCATTTTTCAACTAGACACAGGTCCACTGTCATTGTGTGACTTTGTTTGGTTGAATGTGTCTGCAGGCTGCGGTGGATTAAATATTAAACAAACCAGAAAAACTCATCTCAGGGTTGAGCTCGCTCTGCCGAGGGAAACTGTCCGACTGTAGTATTAATAGTCGTAATTATAACCGAGGCTCGATGTTGTCATTAAAGTTTCAGACGACACCGTCCTTTAAAGGTCCAGGACACGACCGAAGCTGTGCTCACAATTTGTTGAAGCTGAATGTGTCCAATATCAGAGTATTAATTATTGATTTTCGACCCATCAGGGGTAAAAATCACAGAGAGCATCTTTAGCAATACCTCAATAGAGCTGCAATGATTAATCAGTGATTAAATTGATTAGTAAGATAAGTCTGGTGTAATTCAAGTCTCCTAAAGCTCCAACATGCCAAGCTGACTCAAAAAAAGTTATTTCCACCATGTTTTTAGCCTGAATCTTCACTGTAGATCTTTAGCTTGGAGCCACGTTCACGTGCACACTGTCTGAACTGTGTGTGTGGTGTGACGGTGTGCGAACGGCACGTTGGGGCTTTAGGAGACTTGGATCACACCAGACGAGCAGTATGGAGGCATTTTATGTTTTTATTCTGTTGTTTTTTTTCTGTTTGAAAACTGGTCACCATTCACTTCCATTGTTTGGGAGATTCTGCAACAGTTTTCCTGTGAAACTCCAGCAGTGTTTTGTGGACTAACAAAATAAACCCGACCCAGAAATGGGTTCAGAAATTCATGGTCCTCAGAGGATGAATCTTAATTTAATGACAAACTGTAATGGTGAATCTTTGCATGGCTGTAGACTTAAGACAGTCTGGTTATATTTAGTTCAGTTTCTCCTAAAAGTACTTTGCACTCTGCCAACTGAGATCTGTCTGATGTCGGAGGGATTGTCTCCTGTCAGATCATGGACTGCATGTTTATGTTCATTAACACACACACGCACATGCACACTCAAATACACTCATATCTGCAAAAGAGTGCAGCCCAAAGAAATCAGGACCACTAAATTAAAGATGCTTTAATCTGCAGGGAGGTTGAGAAGGTGAGTTCGGGACGCGTTAATTTTGGAAATAAATTTGTCAAATGCACTTTTCCTCTTTTACCTCCGCAGAAATTTCCAGGAGAAATTGACTGGACCTGAGGATGAACCTCAGATTCATCACCTGAACATGAGTCACTTCAGCTGCGGGCTTTTTTTTTTTTTTAATAAACTAAATTAATCCCTGAAGGAAATTATTATCACACTGGTTCAGACGGGCTGCAGCAGCATCCCTGAAGCAGCAGGTATCCTCCTGTCCATGATGAGATGACAAGGGATCAAACCTCATTACCCACCAAGGGTGTGTTGCTGTGGGATATATTAAGCATGGAATAATACTGAACATCAAATATTTGACATACCTGCTGCCAAAATAACTTTCTTCTGTTCTGAATACTGAAGGAGTTTGAGTGCACCAGCCAAAATAAGCAATCAGATCAAATCAAATCAAATCAAATCAAATCAGTTCAATACTTTGACCATGTTTGGCTGAAAAGTTCTGATCCGTCCTCCACATGGGGCACCAGCAGCGTTTCAGAAGCCTTTCAGCAGTGGAGTGTTTTGTCCGCCTGATTATGTTTACTTGCTCAGATTTAGTTGATTAGGTCCTCTTTCTTTGCTCTTTGGGCTTCTACCATGGATAAACAGGCTACGTGGTTAAATAGTTTCTGTCTGTCTTTATGATTGTGAGTCTGCACGGAGTCTTTTATTTTGAAAACTGACTGGATTCTCCCTGACTTTTCTGTGTCTGACTTCCTGCCCGTGCTAATTGACTAATTCTAATTAGTGCTAATTAATTACAGAGGACACATGTTCCACTTGTTCCCCACAGGTACTCACATCTTCTTGAAGTCCATGGTGGAGTATTCAGGCCAGTCGATGTAGCAGACTGTGCGTCCAGGCAGCAGCGCTGTGGACGAGTAGTAGTACTGAGGGAAGGCCAGAAGCAGAGCCAAGATCCAGATCACCCCGATCACCACCCGGGTCTCTGTGGACGTCAGCCTCTGCTGCAGGGGGTGGATGATCGCCATGTATCTGACAAAGACAGAGAACAGATTCTCATTTAACTGTCTTAATATGTTCTGCTGGGTTTTCAAGTTTCAGACCATTAACTACAAATTAAATATATCATTTACATTTTTGCCAGTGAGCATTAATTTCCTCGATATCTTCCCAGAATTCATAACAGTATGAAATGTGCTTTAAATGGGTAATGAACATTTTTCTGCCTTTATTTTTTACGCCACATTACCTTGTCACAGGGTTTTAATACCATTTTGAGTCCTCCCTGTTGTTGCATTCAAGGATATTTAGACATTTGAGATTATTAAAATCTAATAATCAACTATTTCCTTTTCATAATGTTTATGTCTGCTTATTTGTAACTCCTCTGACTTTGTTTTTCCTGCTTTTTGACAGCAGACTCGTAAATCCCAGATGTCAATGCATGCTTACTTGCACAGCCAAAGATGTTCTCTATGGTCACTGCTGCGAACCCCATCGCCACGTGAGAGTACGAACAGTAAGTACAAAAATCTAAATAAATGTTTAATGTGTAGATTCAAACAACTAAGTAACTTTCAAGTTTCTGCAAGATTCTGTGATGTTGAAATGAACTGAAACATAAGTTTTCAAAATGGTTTTTACGTGTTGTGGACATGCAACCAATTTATTTAATTTGCAAAACTTATTGGTGCCACTGAGGCTGACTGAAGATGTTAAATGATATTACTCTTTTAATCATGAGTATTGCTGCAGCGTTAGCTTCTGGCCACCAGTGGCAGCACTGAGCACTCTGCTGCTCTTACACACATTTATCTGAAGACACACTATCCTGTAACACTCTGCACACAAATGCACACACACCTGTCCAGAGCTATGGCCGTCATGGAGTAAATGCTGGCGAATATGGCTGCGATGGGGAAGAAGTTGTGGAAGCGGCAGTAAATCAAACCAAAGTACCACTCGTTGTGAACGGCGTAGGCGAAGTTGATCACTGTGTTGAACGCTGACATGCCGGCTTCAGCGAAGGCCAAGTTCACCTGCAGGACAGAGAGAGAGACATGGAATGAGCCCACCCAGGGTTTCTGCAGGGTTTAACACTTTTAAAGACCTTTTTAATACCTCAACTCAACTTTATTTATTTAGTACTTACAACACAGTTACACACAGAGGAAATACAGAACACAAGAAGGAAACAAACACAAGAGAAGAAAGAACAATATGCAAAAGCAATGACACTAGTGAAAGTAAAGGCAAATGGACACGCAGAGCCCATTTGTGACACACAGATCTACAAATAATTTTAGGGGAAGTACCTGAGGTGGATAGGTTAAGCACAGCTAAAAGCCAAAGAATAAAAAAGTGTTTTAAGTTGAAAATCTCTATTGTGGAAGAGAATTCCAGAGTTTTGTTGCAGCAACAGAGAAAGCCACATCCCCTCAACACTTCGTCCTGGATCTTGAGATGGACAGAATATTTGCTCAGATGATCTCAGAGGGGACAAGACGTTTCGTACTCTGTAAACAAATAATAGGATTTTGAAGTTAATCCTGTAGCTGGCAGCCAGTGAACAGAGGCCAGAATTGGAGTAATGTGGTCTCTCTTTTTTGACCGTGTTAAAACTCTTGCTGCTGCATTTTGGACTAGAATTAGTTACGATTATATCACATTTTTTGTGCAGCACTTTGCAGGACTGCACAATTATTCACAATTTCAATAAAATCACAATATACCCAGGCGCAATTTCTAAATCACAGAACCAGAACCAAATCAGTATTTTCTGAAAAAGGAAAAATGTTGTGAGAAAACAGTTTTATAATGAGGTAGGTAAGTGCTGCAGAGATGACCTGACCTAAAAATCTTCTACAGATGAAATAAAACATGTTTGTTTGGTTCAGACCTCAATAAATATCACAACATCTCAGTTTTAATAATTTTTTTTTCAGCTAACATGAAAATTGTCATGCAAAACTGATCATTGTATTGCATATAACAATTTCAGTCGAAAATAATCACAGTATGACCTTTTTGCAGCCTCTTGTGCAGCCCTTCTTAGCAGCAGAATATACAACAGTTCCTAATGATATGATTACTTGTGTTAATGCAAAGTGGCCTGGATGAGTGAGAGAAAAAGGGTTGGGTGCCTCCTACAAGAAGATAAGCTCCCCAGGCATGTAGCTGCAGTAGTGACAGAGTTTGCAGAGGATATGATGGTGCTGACAGACACTGGAATAAAAAAGGATTGAACATATATACGTCTCCCAGCAGAAACATTTTTACAGCAAGCAAGAGGAGCTTCAGTGCCTGCAAGACCTGCAGATATCCTGCTGACAAACAACAAACTCGCGCACCTAACAGGGTGTTCTGGACAGGAAACAACCTGTGAGGAAGAGCTGCCTGGGAGACTAATTCCAGGGCACACTTGTCCCTTTGTTGAGAGGTAACAGGTGCTCATCTTGACCAGCAGACAGACAGTTCACCTCTGATCTCTGATCTCTGGTAGATATTCGATATATTCTAGATATCAGTCAGTGTATTTATGAGCCTGATGATTTGGAACATTTATCGTTCATCAAATACAGTTTGTAAATGTGCACATTTGGGGCAGATTGTGAGTTAACAGGATGGGTAGTAGGGCCTGATTGATACAGGATTTTAGGGTGAAAAATATTCTATTATTGGTTTATATTCTTTATTTACAACTTCCACTGTTTAAATAATTATAGATAACTATAAATTAAAAAAACACACAAATAGACCAACTAGAATTAAGAAAACAGATGAAATATACATAAAATACTGCCCATAAAACTAAAAAAAAAGTTCTTTAATGTTCTGTATGTTCTGTTCAATATTGCTGTGCTCGGCCAATAGTGGGTCAATAATATCGGCTAACCGATATATCTGTCTGACTCTTGTCGATGGAATAATGGTCTGAAAACAATTTTGATTCTTTCTATTTTGTTTTGTTTTTTTAACAGCTTCTCAAATGTGATAATTTGATGGTTTTCTTTGTCTTATATGAAAATAAACTGAATATTTTTGGATTTTGGACTGCTGGTCGAACAAAACAAGTGATTATTTTATCAACCAAATGAGAAATTCGTTTATTTCCAAATATATTTAGACAAAATACAGTACAGGCCCCCCAACAACATTTTGCATAGGGCCCCCAAAGAGCTAGAGACGGCCCTGCAAACAGTTCATGATGGTTAACTGTAGAGCTGCAACTAAGGGTTATTTTCCTTGCTAATTAATTATTTTCTTAACTGACTGATTAGTTGTTTTCAGAAAATGGTGAAAAATGTCCCCAAAGCCCAGTTTGACGTCCTCAAATGTCTTGTTTTGTCCAAAACTAACAGATATTCAGTTTATCGTCGTAGAGAAGTAAAATATTCACATTTAATGAGCTGAATCAAAGAATTTTAACATTTTTCTTAAAACAGATTAACTCGTTTTCAAAATATTTGTCATTTAATTCAATAGTTGTAAACTAATCAGTTAATCGATTAATTGTTGCAGCTTCAGTTTACAGGTGATGAAAATTACGCATGGTTCAGTTTCAGGAGACACAATTTAAAGAATCTCCCAAAGAAAAAGTAAAGAGGTTAAAAGTTTTATCATCCTCTTAAATAATTTCTAACATGTGACTTGGCTGAATACGCGCTATAATATATACGTACTATAACGACACCAGAAAGTAGTTGGTGACGGTCCTCATGCGTTTGTGCGCCAGAATAATCCAGATCACCACCATGTTACCGACCACAGACACCGCCACGATGCTGCAGTAAGCCACAGCCCAGAGTGTGATCTGCCACACCGGCTGGACGAACTGGTTGAAGCCGTCGCTGCAGTTCACGCACACGTTCGTTCCGTTCGTGGCGTTGATAAACTCGGTGGCGTTGTTGTAGAGCGGGTCCATCTTCTGCGCATCGGCGTGTCTGGCGAGTTGTTACGTGTTAAAAATAGATCAGTGTCCTGTTACTGGAACAGATTCCTGTCTAGCACGACCAGGAACAGCGTGTGTGAAAGTAAAAAAGGCGCAATTCCCGCATTTTCTGCTGCTGGAGTCGCGTCTTTACGCACCGTGGAGCAGCGCGCTCCTGAGGACATCACCGCACCAAAACGCACGACGCAGCGAGCTCATCCAAACCATTGACGCTCTTCTTCAGGCTGTTTAACACACCCCACCCCCTCCCTCAACTGTACACCCCCACCCACACACACCCCTTCACCGTAAACACACCGAATGATTAGTCTCGGTCTCGTCGGGTCGATATCAGCTGTTGTAAATCACTCTGGATGACCCTGAACGCAGCACAACTTCTCTTGACCTCCTAATACGATCTCAACAGGATTATTCCTGAATCTCTCTCTGGGTCAATCTGATGATATTGGCTTATATAATAACAAAAAATAATAAATAGTTTATAACACCCTATAATATATAATCTTATAGTGAGCAGACATACAGTAATGACATTTTCAAGTCTTTTCGTCAACATTTAAAAAGCATCAAACTGTTTTTTTTGTTTTTTTTGGTGGTTTTGGTTTTATTTATTAGGGAAGTAATGACTCCAGGAACTCACGGTGCAATAACACTGCATGTAAAGTTCATGATACAATATCGCAATATTTAAAAAACAAAGAAAAATGATGAAAATGTACTTTATTGAATAATAAATCTGATGCATATAGCATTTTTTCTTTGTATAAAATTAGACTTTTCTTTTAAGTGTCTCTGCCTGCCTTCTTTGTTAAAAAAAAAAAACGTTTTTTAGAATAAAATGAAATAAAAATAATAAACTAAAAATAATGAATAAATATCACAGTAGATATAACCACAGTCCGTTGCAGTATCGCAGAGTTTTTTTTAACTTTGGTGTTGTCAAAGCATAGTTCGGATTCACGAAACTCACATAATAACACAAACTAACTTACAGATCGAGGCAGCGGTAGACCAGCAACTCCTGTGTTCTGAGAGGTAAAATTACTGATTTTATCAATGGAGTTTGGTTGGTTTGGACAGAGCAATATCTGGCTCGTATAACAACAGTTTCCCATTGGAAAGGGCTGTCTGGCAGCAAGGTGAAGAGGTGAAAATATTCTAAAATATTAATATTGTGTACACTGAATTTTTTTTAGGTGGACCTTTTATAAGTGGCTAAAACATTTTGCAGCTTCCTACACCTGTACTCCTGCTGCTTCTCCAAACCGAGGTCGAGTCAACCAACATCTACAGTTCATTTTAATTACCTTTTGTATTCCTTGTTGTGTCTGTACGTATTCTCTTTAATTATTTTCTGCTCTAAAGCATATTTATTGAGAGTTTCCAGAAGGTAACAAATATGTAAAATTTCCACCGCAGTCAGAGTCAGTCAGTCTTGAAATTGGCTCACAGTCTCACAGTGTTTACTGATTTCATGCTTCAACATTTGATGCATTCTAGACAAATGATGTCCATTTAAACTGAAGCTGCTGCACGGAGCAGCTCTGCTCGTCGAGCTGTCAGTTAAAGGCTCAGTGACTTTAAGGTCACGAGGTCGCTGGATTGTGGTCTGACTGGTTAAATAACATGTCAGCTCGCCAAAGTAATAGAAAAACAGATATGTAGCACATAAATGGAGCGTATACCCAGTTACCTCAGAGCACAAATACAACAGCTGTCTGTCTGAGTGACTGTCTGTCTGCCTGCCTGCATCAGATCGGGGATATTAGAATCCACTGCAGGGGGAAACATTCAATCTCATCCATCACCTGCTCCCCTCACAGCTGCTGTATCTAACATCTAACACCAGCACAGCGCAGGTAGCAAACGCTCATGTCTGAACTGGTGATGAGGAAAGGATGTGACACCGAGAGGAAGAGGGGCACCAGAGAATGACGGGCAGGAGGGGGGCTTTTTCTTCATTTATCTGCCACCTGCTTTCATATCAAACTCAAATTAAAAAAGTGAGAACATCGGTAACAAGAGCATGTCAACGTAATAGAAAGGCTGTGACTTAAATCTCACAGAAAATGGAAAAGACGATGACAAGAGAGAAACTGGATGAGTGAGGAAGAGGAGAGAGGATGAAGGGAGATATTTTATTATTTAGTGGAGGATTCACAGAAAAGTACAAGTGGAACAAGAAAAGATTAAAAGTTATTATATACAAATAAAAATACAAATTAAGAATAAAGAAGCAGAAATAAAAAAAATACAGTACAAGTTAAAAATAATAAATAGGGTGATATCAGCTAAATTTATCCACTTTTTGATTAATCACTCGGGACACTAACAAAATAAAGATGTATGACATTTAATTGTGTTCATATCATTAATAAAGACTGTTTTCATAATATTATTGTGTTGAATTGATGTCATGAAATATAATTGTTTGGGCCCTTCAGCTCTAGAAACATCAGCTGTCCAACATTTTTTAGATGAACAGTGTTCAGGTAAAATGTGTCGTCACACTGCCAAGTGAAACAGTCATTTCTGATAAAAAACAATCATCGTGTGTGTCTGTGTGTGTGATGTCATAATATAATTGAAAAAGATCAACAATTCAAAATTCAGCTTCAGTTCAGCTTTTTAAATGTAGCCATTAGCCTGTTTTATGAAGTTGTGTCATTTTGGAACATTCCTCTACTTATGACGTTGCATTAAAACATTTTAAAGATAAAATTCAGTGTGTGTGTGTGTGTGTGTTTTGTGTGTGTGTGTGTGGTGTGTGTGGTGTGTGTGTGTGTGTGTGTGTGTGTGTGCGTGTGCACAAGCATGCATGCATGTATGCCAGAATGCACACTGACATGCACAAATGAATGGACACGTGTGTATGAGGGCCGTGCAAAACCCTCAGCGAGCACAGGAAGACACACAGCAAACAATACTGCAGCACATAGGTTGTAATTTACTCCTGGTATCAGTAAAGTTTAATATTATAATTTATTTGTTTATTATATTTTGTATTATTAATCTGAATCTGGAAAGTTACAGTTATCAAAAAATGTAGTGAAGTAAAATAAAAAACATTTTTTAGTAGACGTACAGAAGATGGAAACAGCACAACTGCTCCCCTGTGGTTTTTACTGAAGGTCTGTAATCAAATCTTCCACTACATTCAAGATAAAGAACTAAAGACTCAGTGATAAAGTTATTAAGCATTTACACTGTGATGTGGTTCAGAAACTTGTTAATTGATTTGGGGGAAAAAAAATGCAATGAACACACATTTTAAAATTAATCTGGAATAATTATCTAATTTTACTGAAAATCTTTAACAGTCCTCAAATCCTGTTGGAACAAGTTTTGTTCCTGAACATTTTTCTTTGTGGCATCATTTTGAAAATCTCACTGTGTGCTTTCACGTGTGTGTGTGTGTGTGTGTGTGTGTGCACATGCATGTGTGTGTCAGAACTAAATGCATCAGCTGGGAGTGAAAGAGGAGAAACCCAGTAAAATCAGCCTCCTTTGCCCTGAGGCGTCAATCCTCGCTCCACATATAACATCAGATATGAAAAACTGTGTTGTGTGTGTGTGTGTGTCAGATTGACACGGTCACATTCGATTATTCCACAGGGGACTCTTCAAACAAAGGATAACGTCTTATCTATCCCATATGCTAATTGGTTGATTCATTAAGCAGTACAGCAGAAATTAATACCATCAGCAGTCAGTGTGCACGTGTGAAAGAGCTGCGACTGAAGAGAGACGATAAGAGAAGAAGACGCTGAGGTGACAAACAGATACACTGGAGGGAGGGACAGAGGAGCCGGTCAGGAATATGGGAATCCACTCCTGACATGTGGATGAATACATTAAACAATGACTGAATACACAAAGAAATTCAGAATTAAATAAAAGAAGACTGTAATTATTCACATGCCAAGAGCAGGAGTCCATAAAGGAATAATTCAATTATAGAAGCATTATCTTCAAAGCATATACAGTGTATCCTGAGGTGGTGAAAGAAGACAGGACCAGTACAGTAAAATTACACCATTATATGTAAAAGCCATGCATTCAAAATCCTATTTATACTTAAAAGTATCAGTGATAAAAGTACAAATTCTGCAGTAAAATGATTCAGATTGTTCATACCTGATGCATCAGTCTTAGAGCAGGATTTTACTGTTGGAGCTGCTCGAAGATGAGAAGTAACTAAGTGCACATATTTTGTTATTCAAGTAGATTTTTAAACTATCTGTACTTTAATTGAGTATTTCTTTTTCTGACAACATATTTACTTTTACTCCAATTTTAACACAAATATATGTACTTTATACTGCTTACATTTTCAAAATTGGCCCCATACTTTGGTTTTGATGCAGGATAAAAACAGCATAAAAAGACTTAACAAAAGAAAAATGACATGAGATAAAAATGACATAACAAAATGACAAAAATGACAAAAAGATGCAACAAGACGAACAAAAACGACATAAAACGGTATCAAGACAAATATGATTGATGTATACAAAAATATGTTATTGCTGTGGCCAAAAGAAATATTTAATATTTAATTATATACATTTTCATATATAGACCCTTGATACCCCCTTAAATTTAACAATCAGTGTAATTAAATGTAGGGTTAATATTGCAGTTCTGCTAAATGTCCACAGGAGGGCGCCAAGTGCTCGGAGACAGTGAGCAGTCAACAGAAGGCAAAGGAAGAAAAATGGCGGGAAAGGCTACCTCAGTTACACAATATCTCTTAAATCATGAGAAGAAAAGTCGCCATTATTACATAAAGTGTTGTTTTGAAGTGACAGAGGACAGATTTACTGTTCTATTTTTTTTTCTTGGCTAGAATATTACGGAGGTTGGTGAGTGAATTTTCTTTTTTTCTTTGTTAGCTTAAAACGATGGAAACTTTTCCCAGTAAAAATATGAGTAAAAATAAATTTAACAAATAATCACTTAACTGAAATGTATGGTTACTGTCGCAGTTAACCCAACACAAAAGAGCGCCACAATTTTAATAAAAAACATTTAAGTTGAGAAATCAGGTGTAGGGTTTATGTTGCAGTTTCACGAAATGTCCACAAGAGGGCGCCAGCGCCTGCAGTCATGTTTGTGAAGAGCAGCGGTGAGAGGGGAGGAAAAATGGAGAACGAAGAAGAAAACCAACCGATTAACGTTAGCTAGCTTAAACCAAGTCGGAGAAGAAAAGGTGTTTTTTATTTAATAAAAGTGACGTTAAAGTTACGCTGGACAGATTCACCGTGTTTCTGGATATTTCTCTTGACCTCAGGATGAAGGCGGATCAGAATCGGACTTGTTTTGATGACGTTTAGTTTAGTGAGTTTTCTCTGTGACAGCTCGTGTTCGCTTCACTGTGAATGAACAAACTAAACTAAAGGAAACGTGTTGTGACTGAAGTTCAGCGGCCTTTAAAAGATGGTTGTGTAAATGTTTTGTTTTCATGCAGAAACTAGCGCCAGGTTATGACGTCCAGGTGCTTCATTCACAGGTGAGTTAAAGGGACAGTTCACAGCAAATTCAAAAATACATATTTTTGCTCTTAACTGTAGTGATGTTTATCCATGTAGATCAGTGTTCCCCAAACTCTCTTCATTCAGAACAGGCCCTATCAATAAATCGATTAATCTGTGCATAAATATCAATTCTGGGTAGTTTTGGTGAGTTGCAGATTTTGGAGATGTCAGCCTTCTCCAGTGTAATGAAACTAGATCTCACTCAGCTTGTGGTGCTCAAAAAATTATATTTTAAAAACTCAACAGCAATGTCTTTTTCCAGAAATCATCCACAGACCTTGTTGTGGGCAATTTAATGTAGAAACTAGTTTCTTTCTACAGCAGACGGGGGTGAACTGTCCCTTTACCCATCAATTAAAAAAAAATATAATAAACCAGTAATGTTGGAAAAAAAACATGTAATTTTAAAACAAGTCAAAAATCTTTTCTTTATCTGCGTACTGTAAAAAAAATCACATTAACTGAAGTTAAACTTTATGGCCTGCAGGTTTGTTTTTATGGACGAACTCTGGAAGAGGACAACTGTGAGGACTTGTAGCAAGACAGAGACTCAACAGATGTCACTGCTGCTGCATGTGGAGGAGTAAAGGAGCCATGCCAGGACTGTGGACTGTTTGCACCAGATTCTCCAACTGGATTGCAGATAAGATTTAACAAAACACTTGACTGAACTATTTTGATTTAACTGACAGTGATGCTGCATTTGCAGCCCTTCCTCCTTCACATCTGTAGTTCTTTTCACCAGCTGGGAGATATCATTAGTGTCAAAAAATTCCTGATTTTTCTGACTCTAAATTATAAGTTTGAGGCTGATGTGAACAATGTTTTCCACTCAGCTGCTCCTAATGATGGTTTAAACGATATGACATGAACACAGCGTAAATGTCACCGTTGTCAGAGTGAGTGAACACTGGAAGGGTTTTTTAAACAGCAGACATAACAACTAGAAAGTTGAAAAGTATTTGTGCCGCCAGGCCTGTAGTTTTAAACATAGTTTAACTGTTAAAATCATGAAATTTTAATTCACATATTTTTCATATTCACATATTTTCTTTTAAAGAAAATAATAGTCATGTGAACTATTTTTATTTTTCTATAATGAATTTATATTGTCTGTTTTCAGTAAGCTAACATCCTCCTCATAGGACCTAAAGAGTGGTGTATCACTATTTCATCGGCATCTTATCTATTTCATAATAGCAAATCCTTACATATACAAAGTATTATTACAGAAGACTTTACATTTTCTGAACATATATTACATATAACTTTATATCATGTTAATATATCATTATGTATATTGTACATATTATTCCCAGGGTTGGGAGGGTTACTTAAAAATTCCTTCTAATACAGTTATTAATTACCTGATTAAAAAATGTAGTCAGTAACGTAATCCAAGTCTAACAATATTAA
Organism: Lutjanus argentimaculatus; assembly: GCA_034769285.1. Classification (NCBI taxonomy): domain Eukaryota; kingdom Metazoa; phylum Chordata; class Actinopteri; order Lutjaniformes; family Lutjanidae; genus Lutjanus; species Lutjanus argentimaculatus. The sequence continues at coordinate 39,478,776 of JAWZSL010000005.1, read as the reverse complement.
AGTAATGTGACATAATTACTTTCCATTACTTTTGAATTACCTCAATTTAAAATATGGTAAAATTGTTTAGCCTAATATAGTGTTTTTAGGACTGCAATTAATGATTTTTTTCATCATCAATTTATTGGTTAATGAGTTTCTTAATTAATCAATTAGTTGTTTGTTCCATAAAATGTCAGAAAATGGTGAAAAATGTTGAAAAGTCAAAGATTACGTCTTCAAATGTCTTATTTTTTCCACAACTCAAAAATATTCAGTTTACTGTCAGAGCGGAGTAAAGAAGATACAGATTAATTTAATAGCTGATTAATAATAGATTGCAGCTGTTTGCTGTAACTTGTGAACTTGCCTCTTACAAGAGGATCATTTAAGTCCTATATAAATATATAAATATATAAATATATAAACAGACAGCACCTGATCCATTTCCTAGTTACAGTACAGCTCATCACACTACGTCTTCATAAATGTTCCAAGCTGCTGCAGTCTTTAGATTCCTGGATTGTTTTCACTCAGATCCTCTTTGTGCAGCAGATCACACCAAGTGATTCATGCATCTAATTTATTCTGCCCTCTGTCTGGAGGGATAAGAGGATTACTAACAACATCTAAGCAGCAGAGTTTCACTGGATGGGAAGCTCCCCCAGTAATCATCTACTGCTCCGTCTACTTACAAGGAAACCGCTTTTTGTATCTATCTCCATCTGGTGGTGACAAGTGCTGCCACAGTTCAAGTGGGAGTCAAGGTGCAGTGAAGTGGTCGAGAGTTTGTGGCTGCCATGTTCAGCACAGCTCCACCATGTGGTCAGTATGAATGTGGATCTGTAGCCTCATCAGATGTGATAAGAATTGATTTGTATGTTCTTCTGTTGCCATAGTGCTCCATTGTGCAAAAACTATTAAAAACACAACAGTGAGCCACACTGTTACACTGACTGACATGATGTTACCATGAACAGACACTCTGTAGTTTATTTGGCTTAATTACACATACACGGTCCTGCTGAGGATTTGCCGTGTTTCTTTGTTTTATATAAAATAAGACAAGACTGGTTGATCAATTTATTGATCTATATTGGTTATGGCTGGACAATATATCAATATTGTATAGTATTGTGTATTTCATAAGGCTGTATAAAAGTAAAGTGATGTCATTTTCTGAACTTACTTCTACTAATTATTTGCCTTTATCCACTTGATCTTTTTATCCACATTACTGATGATTATTTCTCAGTCTCATTGTGTTAATTAGAGATGTTAATGATTCATCATCTATCAATTGATGTCTATCAATAGTCAGGAAATGGCTGTAACAATAAGGGCACTAAGTAAGGTAAGGAAAATGCACAAAATTTGCAACCTGAGTGTTAAAATTTTGTGATAGCACCAACTTTTAAACAAGTCCAGTTGCTTTCGATTTAATCTTTTCCTGAGATTACAATGACCTGGACGAATGAGAACATTCACGGACATGTTGCAATATCAGTATCAAGATGCTTGGTCAAATGTGATATTTGATTTTATCAATATTGCTCAGCGATAATACAACACACTTATTTTACCACCATAGCCACTTTCATCCTTTGGAGTGCACAACATGTCGTCAGTCACAACCTACATAATCAGAATACCTGCTGTACCACCAGATAAATAAACATCAGGAATGTGGAAATAATGACGTACTGGTAAAAAGACAGTTTGGTAAGTTTAGAAAATCACATCACTTTGTTGTAATGCAGCCGTTAAAAAGTCAACACACAATATCAAAATATAATGATATCCAAAATCTAAGACGATATCTATTTCATATCGATAAAATATTGATATATTGCCCAGGGTACTTGAAGGACAGTACGTAAGTAAATATACTCCACTGGTTAGCCTCAGTGTTTCTGGTCAGAGTGTAAAAAAGTGAATGGATGCTCCACAGAATGAACTGATGACACTCCACACACTGTTACCTCACACACACCCAACCCCCCAACACACACGCACACACTCATACACAAAGTGACACTCCAGCCTCGTCCAATACCCAATACTCAGATTGTCTCTACAGTCATTGAGAGCAGTTTGTTGGTGTTCTGTTGCAGTATTTTGCTCTTTAGATTATAAACTGAACATTGTTGAAATCTGTGCTATTCTGAGTGTTTCGTGCTTTGTTAGCATTTGTTACTTAGACGTTATAAAAATACTCCTGATTTTGGTCTCTGCTTCAACTTTCACATCAGGTAAGATTAACATTTATGACACTTTTTATACTTTTTTGATATTGACTGCTTGAATTAATTGATTTTTTGATGAATGAAAATGAAGTTTCTGTCACATTTAGTATTTTGCTCATTTGAAACACTGAATCAGATTTAATATCAATTCTGGACGACAGTTAACTTATGTAACTTCTGAAATAATTTAGTTAAAGGTTGAAAATCTGTCGGTGGTCTGAGATAATTTCACTCAAGAGATAAACTGCTTGTATCAGTGATAAGGTAAAGTTTGTCAGACTGTTTTGTGTGTATGGTATGGGCTACCTGCTTTAAATATTAAACTGCATATCTTTCACAAATATCTGCTGCAAAAACCATCCACCTTTTGAAATAAGATCATCGTCATTTTATTAGGAACACAGGATTTTGAGATTTGGCTATATAATTAGCTAAAAGAATGTGTTAAATGTTTATTTCTTGCTAAAAATACATATAAATAGATAACACCCACCCCAAGCTAGCGTCAGCTACATGCTACAAGTTGCATCATTGTTCGCATTCTTGGATTTTTGTGTGAAATTATTGGCTCGTAGCTCTGGTAATCACCAATCACTAAAATTAAGCATGAATCTTGTCACATTTTATCGACAAGATGATTTTGGCATCTTCCCAAGCCAAACTCCCACGCTGCAGGCTGGACTAAGATCGATTACTTGTTCCCTTCTGCCGTGAACAAGTATTGCTGGTGAGAGCCTGTTGCATGGGCGTGTAACCACAGGACATGGTGGTATGGGAAATTATTGTCTTTGTTCCCAGGACTTATTTCTACTAACCGTCCCCAAAGTCCACACTGAACTGGGATTAAAGACGTTTAAGAATGCTGCTCTCTCGGCTTGGAGATCAGATTCAAAATCACCTAAATCTTCAGGAACTGGTCAGATTGGATTCTTTTAAAGTGATTATAAATTGGAGACCGGCTGTAGATGGCGTTAATGTGGAAGAATGTTTTGATATCTTATAATTCTGTAATTCCTCTCTGGTTGGGCTCAGCCATAAAAAAAAATAATGCACTACAGGTGGAACTCTACGATATTATGATTATTGATGCATCAAAACTTTTACTTTTTAAGCCAGGGGTGAGCCTGGTAAACATGATGCATGTGTTTAGTTTGTTTCATTCAGCCGTAAGGAACGTACAAAATTGTTATAGGTGCTCATAATGTCTAGGATTGGGTTTTAAATTTCCCAGTATTGACTTTTCTGCATTGAATTATAATCTTTGAAGAGGGAATCATGATGCATCTAATAATCGATTATTTCCCACACCCCTACAACGCACCCTTGCTGGAGTTTGTCCAGTAATGTAAGACACTTACCTCCATGCAGGTGTGTGTTATGCAGAGGAAGACTCTGGCTGTCTGTGCCTATGCAGAGTCTCTGGGTGACCAGCAGGGGATTGGTTGCACCAACTGGTCTTTACTAAGCCTGGTCCTAACTGCTAGGTTGGTCTTTCAGAACGCACCAACCAACTTAAGCCAAGTCTTAACTACGCATTAGAGATGTGCATCCATATAAATGCCAATACAATATGGCTATTGCCTATCAGCGTGCTTTGCTGGGTCACATTGTTAGCAATGTCCAGCAGTCTTGCTAATTTGTAGATAATCATTTCTAATTAGCGGTTTTGTGTCTAGAAGGGAACCCTTGATTTGTTAAACTCTTGCAAGATTTTTACATGTTGTGTCCTCATTGCTGGATATGGTTTAGGGGCAGAAAACATGGTGGTTAGGGTTAAGCAATGATTTTGGTTAAAACAGATCACCCTTGCAAGATTTTTTGCAAATCAAAGGTTAACTTCTTGACATGACCAATTTTACCGTTCAATACAATCAAAGAATAAGAAAACACAGTTTGACAGCATTGGGACAAGAAATTTAGCTTTAAAAAAAAAAGAGCTGCACAGCCAGCGCAAGAAAACGCTGACTGCCAAGCAGTCTAATATAATAACGAATAAGAAGAAGTAGTCAACTTGGAGAGAAATAACAGAAGCCATAAGTGATTGTTGGGGAGCCTTTGTTGAGAAAGCAATGTTGATTTTACGTGTGCTCTTGTAAAATGTACGCCAAGTCTTAGTGGAAAGAAGGCTTGATCCTCGATGGTGCAACTGGTGTAAGAGACTAATGTTGTCAACATACTGCAGCCTTGCTGTGTTTTCTTACTCGTCCTCTGCACTGGACATGGACTGACCACAGTTAGACAAATGTATAATGACAATTTTTCAGATTAAGGTAGTTCACAAGTGGACACGGTACCAGAACAGCTTGAGCTTTGCATCACTGGATCCATGGGTATAAATCACATCAGTAGGATCAAATGTTGGCATGTTTCCTAGGCAACAATTAAATTTTTATGCAAAAGGTAGTTGGTAAAACATAGATGAGCAGTTTATAAAGATAGTTTTGAGAGGACAGGGTTGACCTGGCAGTCTTTGTAAATCCAAACTTCTCCTGAAACCAAAATAACTAATTTTAAAAATGTGCAGTTTAACTGTTAAGCTTCTCATTACGCCGTGTGTGTGTGCGTGTGTGTGTGTGCGTGTGGTTGTGCCCATGAGTGTGTGTGCATGACTGAACTCATGTGACTGCCCTTCACAGTCAGTGATCAGGCTTCAGGAACTAGTAAGCAATCAGAAATGACATCTATTGATCAGCCTAGAAAACACCCCCAAATCAGCCACGTCATGAGTGAGCAGGAGCACTCATCAGTGATCAGTTCAACGTGTAGAAATAAAACTTAAATTAGTATGTCGGGGTGTCATTGGAGCAGAGAAAAAGAAACATTTGCATATTTCTTTATTTTTTTGCTCAGTAAACTTAAATTTTATTGATCACATTCGACCTCTCACATTCATTCATACTGAACTCCTGCTGGAGGGAATGGTGGGACCAGGAAGGGTTCATTGTTACAAACTCAGTGCCCAAATGTGATCTCACTGGATTTCATATAAATAGCACGCGACTTATAAGGACATTTCATGTGTCATGCCTACACATTTTAAGCTTTTTCCATTCAATTTAATGCTGTTCACTGGCAAATTTTAGGAGTTTTGAACTTGCCAAAACATTGTGAAATGATTGCAGTTTTGTTATCTCTAGGAAAAGATCATAGTCTGGGTTAAAATAAGCATGTTGATTATGTAAGTTAATTCACAATAGGTCAACATTGACTTTGAGTTTCACATGAGATACAAACCCCCGTCTCCTGAGTGAAGGTCCTGTGTTTGTGTGACGTGTGACCCATCCATCCCACCTCCTCCATACGTCAACATTCTTGCTCTTTATACTACATCACCTTTTCAAATCAAATCTTTTTTTTTTTTATCTTACCGATAAGTAAGTCATGTAAGTATTCTTACAGGGGCCTTTGGTTTCCATGGTTTGAGCTGCAGTCTGGTCCTGAAGGGCTGCTGGGGTTTTCCATTGAGTTTTCCTCTCGACATTCATTGATCTGATGAGGTTGCCGTGGCACATGTGTTGCCCCGTGGCCCAGCCAGCGGCTCACATGGTACAGTACGAGTCACTGTAAGTCCGGAGGATTCCCTGACCACAGAAATCACTACAAACAGAGGGATGTGATGTGTGGTGGTTTATTTCAGGCTTTAGCTCAGAGAGATAGACAGGTTTGTGATCATCCTTCCTTCCTTTCTTCTCTCTTCACCAGCATCTATATTTATTCAGTAAACCTTGTTTCTGTTTGTCTGTTTCAGGATGGATCATCATGACTGGCAGCGAGGGAGAAGTAGAGGTCACAGACGCTACGATGATGAAGAAGGTGAGAAGACCATACAAGCAGGGCTGGATTATCAACTGAGTTAAGTGGGCAACTGCCCCTGAACTCCTGAAAGACCCAGGCTAACTGTGTGGCAAGTGGTTTGTTGTACAATAATGCAACAAGCGGTAACTTTGTTTGGGAAAATGGGAATATGCACGACTTCACCTGACATGAACCTCTTAAAAGTTTACACTTTTTGGCCACTTTTGGAGTCACAGTTGCTTCTTATGGAAGCCAATTTCTGCCAATCTGATGGAAACAGAAAAGATCCTGTAAGTCATTATAATGAGAAGCTTTCTTGATGACCTAGTATTGCACAGTCTCACTACTTTGAGAAACTAAGTGTCAGTACTGATGGGGACCCAAAAATGCAGAGACACAGGAGTGAATGAACGAGAAGTTAACTTCAATAAATTTACTTGAGAAAGGCAAGTAACACAAAAGAAAAGCTGGAAAGTCTGTGTTAAAAAACAAACTAACTCAACAGTGCAACAAAGAGCAAAAACAAGAGTCGAAAAAAAACATAAAGAATAATCCAGAACAAACATGGAAATAATAGGGAGCCGACATAGACGAGTGACAATTCAAAGGGGAAACACAACCTGACTGAACTACACAAAGAGGTCTAATGAGGGGCAGGTGAAACTAACCAGGAAATCAAAAGGGGGTAAACTGTCTTTTTTTAAAAAAAAGGTGTCGTATTATAATGACTTATGGGATCTTTTTTTCATCACGCTTCCATAGTTCCTACATCCAGCAGCAACATTGTCATTTATTTGTCATGTTTGTGTGCACCTGATGAATCTAAGTCCAATATTCAATATTCACTACCTGACACCTTTTCTCTCTGGTTTGGTTTCTCCTTAAATTTTGCCTCTTTAGTTGCTCCATTTTCTTCTTTCTTAGCTGATAACTGTATGTGTCTGTTGTTTGGAAGGCAGCATACAAAGGGTTTATTAAAGCTGTTTCATTAAAAAGAGCTGCTTGATGCTGCTGGAAACAACTGAAACAAAACAGTAAAGTTGTGGTGATAATAACAAAAAAAGAAAGTGTAGAACATATAACTCCATCCAACTATGAAAATCCTCCACTTAAAGGAATTTATTTTTTGTGCCAAGTGCTAACTCATCTCACTCTGGGCAAGAAAATGTATATACTTAATCCCCAAAATGTTTGCACTTTTCATTATGAAGGTGAATTTATTTCTGTTCAGTTTGCTTCAATTCAAAAAGCTTTATTGGCGTGAAAGTTTCTATTAAGTATATATTATTGTAAGTAATTACTGTCAAAGCACATTAAAAGAAATTGCTTTGTTGCTTTCACACACTCCACGAGCTCTTTTACCGTATTTATCACTTATTTGTTCTCTCTCTATCTGTCTGTCTCTCAGAAGCCCAGCCAGTCTACATCGGTGTTCCAGTTTCCCACAGACGGAAAAGGCGCAGACATCACTCCTATGCCAGTGATGCCGAGCGGGAAAGCCGGCACTCACACTATGATCACCACACACACCGTGAACACTCGCACCGGGGATATTACCACGACAGAGAGGAGCACTATGACGATGACGAGGGCAGTACAGAGCGCCACGAGCCCGTCGACCCCTCAGGTCAGAAACAACATGTCTGTACAAGATATGTGTCCTGTAATGCCAGTGTCTGCATGCACTGACAACGTTATTCACTGGAGTATCCTGATCTCAGTAGAATATAAATCCTGTAGCACTTTTCTGAAGACATACAGGGTTCTTTATAAGGAAAAGAACATGAGAAAACACCAAATCAAAAACTGCAAATCATGAAAATGATGTAGGATAAAGAATTTAAATATGGAAGAACAAATCAAAGAAGAGCCAGAGGAGGTACATAAAATTTAAAAAGTTAAGCTGAGTTATCCAAGCTGACTTAAGGATAATGTTAAAAGATAAAGTCTTGGACCCAATTTTTTTGCATTTAGGATGGCAGTAATGACTCAGCAGTCTGAGGCATCCATCCAAACTCAGAACTGAACCCTTCCTTTGAGGCCTTTTTATTCCAAACTCCATGTGTTTTATTCTAGTCCCATCCCTGGGTCAAAAGGTCAACTTTACACACAGTGTAAGCCCTAATCTATCAGGCAACTTGCCATCAAATTTACGAAACACATTGAGTGACGCAGGGATGACGTATTTTTGTAGAGCAGTCCGGAAGTGAGCAGCGCCCTGGTTCCCTCAACAAAAAGTCAATGGGATTTTTCGATCGCAGAAAATAAACTGTATGGCAAACAAAAGTTTATGATACTTACACTTTTTGTTCAACAAGATAATAAAAAGGGATCATCTGGTCTGTGAAGGTATTTGTGGAGTTGTGAAGTTCACATAAAAAATCATAAAAGTTGTGTTAAAAAATTAAAATGAGAGACTGAGATGTTCAAACTCAGTCCACACTGCTGACCAATCACTGCGTGAACTGAGGGGGCTTGTCTGATAATTGGTTTCATGGTTCATGGACGCTGTCAATAATCCAACAAACGACAACAACTTGTCAGTGTATAGTTCTGTTGTGTCTAACACATATTTCATATTGTTGGTTGTCAGTGTTTCCCCTGTGGCAACAGCTCTGGGGGACAGATGAGCTTCAGAGGGGGGTGGAGGGTTGGTTGGAAAATTGAGCACCACAGGACTCTGGTCTGGAGTCATCGGTTGGATTTCAGCTCTTTAACGCCTACCTGTGACTTCTTACTGTAAAATGAAATCAGCTTACTCTCCGTGTGACTGTGTGACAACTGAACAGGTGCTATAATGACCATGTCATCAGTAATACAGGCCAAGTTAAAATCCTCAACTTGTTTCAGGTCAGTCTGTATAATTCATGATTTTGTATTAAGACAGCATTCGTTTTATTTTGACAGTTTACATCAGTTAGGATGTTTTACTCTACAGCAAACAGCAAACCTGAGCACCGTCATGCAGCGAGGAGATAAGGAGAGAGAGACCGCGTATGGACACTTCATCATGGTTTACAACAGTGATTCCCAAATTTTTTTGGCATGCCCCAATTTTAGAAATTGAAAAAAGGTTGCACATGCCCAGCCCACAATTTGTATCAATCATTAACAATAATTGTGGATGGAACTGATAAAAAGGGTTCAGAAATTGAATTTTAGTGAAATAAAGGTTTGCGTGGTAGAATTAGCAAACTCCCTTCCCCTACATAGATCATATTCATTCAACCTTGTTTAATTTTTTTATTTCTTCCCTGATCCTCCACGCCCCCTGCTGTGGTTCTGCGCTCCCCCAGGGGGGTGTGCCCCCCAGTTTAGGACCCACTGGTTTATAATAATACAGAGCAGTGACAGATCTTTCATGAAGGAGACAAGCGTCTGTCTGTCTGTCACTACTTCAGTCTGTTTAAACCACAGAACTGTTGGTACCATCAGGATTCATGATCAAAAGAAGTTTTTATATCACGTCGACACTTAAAATGCACGCTCCCTCTCCCTCCCTCCTCTCTGCTGCTTGGGTCCTCATTTGACGCTCCAAATGTCAAATCAGTTTGACACCCATCAAGATGTTTTCAGTGCGTGTTTTGCCATTTAAAACAATGGGTCTACTTCAAAGTATCAGACACTTTTAGTGTATTGTTGGGCCTTGTTAATGAACCCTTCGTACTGCAGCTTTAAGCACCAAATTAATTTTCAAATTAGGTGAAAAATGAAACACATCAAACCAATTTTGTGCTTAATGTATTGTGCACAGAGTAGTGGAAGGCATATGACCGTGCTGGATATATCCTGTTAGGTAGAGAAGCCTGCATTGGGAGTGTGAGATGAGGTAGAAGTTGTTAGTGCATGCATGTATTTGATGAATGTTTTGCAGCATGCTCCCACGGGGCCATGAAGTCTGAAGCCTGTAAGCTGATTAGAGCTGAGGAACTCCGAGCTCTGTGTGTGTGTGTGAGTGTTATTTTGGGTGAATGTGAGTGTTGGTATGCTTAGTTTTTTTTTGCCAGATTCATACCAAAAGTGTACACCAAACACCTGAGGCCTGAGGTGGATAGTTAGAGGCACTGATGCAGGACGACTGGGGTCATCAGAGCAAGAAAGTAGAAGTTAAGTTGGTGAGGATGTCTTTGCTTTTCTTTGCATGTGTGTTTTTGAGTGTGTGTGCATGGAGTCTGGACTTCTGGGAGGAGAGTACTAGAGGGCCCTGTGGTGTGTGTCAACCCTCTTAAAGCCTCTGGCTCTTTGCTGCTTTTGAGATTTTCAGTGGATTTCTGCCACAGCTTAGAGAAGACCTTTTTCCCCGACTGATTCAGTGGCACAGGTCTGACCGACAACACACTAAAACATACATGGCTAATTGAAATAACAAAACGGTCTGTGGAATAAAACTCGAAGTCAACACTGAGGCAGCAAACCGGAGAAAGGAGCAGAAAGGACGTATGTGGGAAGGAGAGAAAGTGTGTTACTTCTCCCCACTCATGGTGGTGAGCTAAGGACACTTGACCTCAACAAGAGGACAGGAAGCTAGACGCCTCTGTTTTTTTTTCCTGAGGATCTCTCTGAAGTTACGTTTGGGTCTTACTGCCTCTGTCAGAGGATCCAGCGAGCATGCAGGACCCCGGGGCGTCTTTTCCCTCGAGTATGGCCTCCCGCTGGACCCTACCTGGCTCTAAAATAGGTAAAGACAGCATAAGTAAAGAGAGGAAAACCTGGACAAGGAGAGTTCATGCAGACTCATGCTGTGTTATAGTGAAGTGTTTGTTAAAATGGAAGCAAGGGTCACCAGCTATGTGGTAATCAGGTTTGATTCTAGTATCAATGCATTTACTTTGTTTTTTGTCATCAATTAGTAATGAACATAAATTTTACTTTCTATTATCTCTAAAACTGCAGTCTATACCAGGGTTGTTTATGGAATTGGCATATGGTAATGCCCAGTGGTTGTTTTTATGTTCTTTCTTTTAAACTTTTTAAGTCTATGTATGTTTGATATTAATTACAAATCAGGCAGCGTTTTGTGCTGTTTTTCCTTTAGTAAATCAGATGCAAGGTGCTTTTATAATAAACCCATCTTTCATTTTTGCATCTGGCTGATGTTCCTTAAAAATACATATCCATCAGTTCTAAGGCACCTACAGTAGATGGTGGTCAACACCACCCCCTAGTCTGGAGAAGCAGTAGGAGTCCTGGGGTAGGAAGCTAAGCAATGTAGTGCTGTGGACAGGGTCAGGAGCAAAATGTATTTTAGCCATCTAAAAAGAATCATTCCCATCATGCCTCCAACATTCTGCATCCGCATGCAGATATCTGGTTAAAAAGATTAGGATTTTCCCCACATGTTGCAGCCTTAGCAGAACAAGGTGCTTCCCAAAGGAGATTTCTTGTTGTGTCATTATTTTGCAGCATAACCAGCAGCCAGACGTCAAAGTTGGGAAAAATGTGTGACAAAATAGCATTTTAATGAGGTACTGTAGCGCTGTAGAGATGCCAAGGCCTACAGATCTTTTTCTCCAGATGGAAACAACAAAAATCACATCATCACGATTTTTTAGTGAAATTCAAAATTGCAAAAATGATCATTCCCACTAATCGTATCACCTGTTGCAATCGCTATTACAGTTAAAATAATCACAAATTATATATGTATATATGTGTGTGTGTGTGTGCGTGTATATATATATATATGTATATATATAATATATATATATATATATATATATACATACACACACATACATATATACACGTATAAAAGTTATCTCTGTTTTAAAACTTTTCCTCTGTATGCTGCTGTGTATTTTTCGGCATCCCCTCTTGTTAACATAGCCGTGTGCACATGCACTCAAGACAAGAAAGACAGAGCGAACGTAGCAGTGAATTGCAGTGTCTGTGCAGTTTAGGCTATTTTATTTTCTATACACATTAATACAAAAGTACACACACATACACATATACAAACACACATGTCCTACGTTCTAATCCCTTCCAAACCATTAATTAACAAATCTAAACTAAACCATTATCCAGTGCACCTCCAGAGCAGTGTCATTCATAAACACCATTACTATCTTTCAGTTTTCACTGCACCTTATCTTACAGCACAGATAATATGAATTGCTCATTCTGTAGAACAGCTGTGCCAGAAAAAAAACACAAACAAAACAAAAACAAACAAACAAAAAACAGTCATTTGATTAGTGGAGCTTTATGTAATACACATAGGTAATTAAGAAGTTAAAGTGCTAGAGGGGCAGTGTAAATTTGTATTTTATAGGGCTGAACAATTAATTGAAATTTTACTGAAATTGGTATATGTTCTACTGCAATTTTCAAATCGCAGGACGAACAGTATTTGTTAAAGGCGAAATGTGATGGAAACAGCAACTGATTCCACTTGAGAGTTGTGGAACATTGTATTGTATTATAATTATACACCACTCATTAGTCAACATGGATTACATAATCGTCCCCTGTGCATGGAAGTGTTGATTGAGACTGTGAATGTCACGGTCACATGACGCCTGTGACACTTAGAACTGGAGCCAATCAGATCTCAGATCCCAATCAGAGTTCATGTGTTATTGACTCTTCACTGTTTTAGCTTTTGGATCACAGGAGAGAGAAAGAGCGAGCGACAGGAAACTGTGAGACCGGTGATATACACATTCTCGTGCTGATGGACACACACACCACTGTGTGTGTGTGGTGTGTGTGTGTGTGTGTGTGTGTGATGAGAGTGAACATCGCCTCCAGGCTTGATGTTAATGGGGATCGATCTGCTCTGAGTAAAATTAGAAAAAGGTGCTGGCTGATCAGTTGTCAGATAGTCATTAGAGGAACTCAGTCTCTTGTTTGCTCATTAAAGAAGGGTAATGAGGATTGTTTAAATTAGACGTGGCTATTTCTAATGTCTCGCACACTAAAACTATTCTCCACAGTGTCTTGTTGGCCAAATGGTCAAAGGCACTTTTTGTTTAATTTGTAATGTTGTGGGATTTAATTCAACAGAGGACTTTTGTCACATGTAAACCCCAACTCTTTCTTTCTCTTTTGTTTTTGCTCCCCAGTGTAAACTGTGTAATACAGGCAAAATCACATAATGATAATAAACTTGAAAGCTCCGTTGTGGCTCCCAAAAGTAGCAGAACAAAACAACATAGTGATGATTTTGTTACTTTTAGAGTTTTACTAGTAGAACTTTATTTTCTGATGTTTTTGTGTCAAAGTGACTAATGGGGACAAAAGCCTTCAAAATTGGTCCATTATTGAGCTGTAGCCGTCAGCCATGAAACAGGCTGCAGCGTAATCCCTACAGGCAATTGCGAGCCATCACAGTCTGTCTGCTAAAAGTGCCTGTTTTTGCCACTAACAGGCTCAGATTGTTGTTCTAGGTGTTTGACAACATTATGGAAAAGATCCCCACAGAGGTTGTAATCAAACTACACCACGATCGCAGGACTTCATGTCACCACCACTAAGTGACCAGCAGGCCTGGAATTTCATCATATTGGGGACAAGGTCACTTTATTTTTGGTGTTTTTGGTGTTGTCAGTTTTTTGAGGACACAAAGGCTGAATGTCAGGGCAGCACAGCCATCAGATAAAACAAACAGAACAATAATAAAGCAATGATAATTTGTTAACGCTAAGTGCAGGGACACTGGAAGTCAGTCAGAGGTCAGTCTATATAATGACATCATACTAAACAGTGTGCAATATGTAATAGGGCTAATATATAACGAGTCAGTATCTCAAAATAATTTGAAACTCAAACTTATATTATACTGTCTTGCTGGATCTTATATAATGAGCATATATAACGCAGATCTGTCTGTCGCTGTTAACAGAGACTTCAGTCTGCAGTGAGTAAATCATGGACTTGTAGAGTAACATTATGTTTCATGGTCAAAGAAAGTTTATATCACGTCGACACTTCTGTCCATTTTTGCACGCTCCCTTTCTCGCACTCGTCCTGAGCGCTCTGTCTCTGCTGCGAGTCCGCAGCCCTGTTTTCCAGAGCTTCATGCCAGGTTCGAAACCTAACCCACTGCTGGTTATGTGTGCAGTGTTTCACTTGATGTTGTCCAGTGGGAATCACAACAAAAGACGCTGGTGTCTAAAAGCCGAAAACTTTGAAATCAGCTGGGTGCATTCAGCATGATTATGTTTAATGTCCATGTCGAGTGGAGATTTTGCTGACGCTTTATGTTGTAGAAGAAAGCTTGACAGTCTCTTAAGGTTGTGTTAACCACAGGCCTTATTTCAGCTAATCAAAAAACCCACAGACTTCAAGATGAAGGAACTGGGGGTGCTAATATGCTAACTTGTTTCTGTGTTGTAAGACTCATTCCTGTAGCATTTCATCCTGATGGGAACATGAATGTCTTAACCTAAATTCATGTGAATCCCTCCAATAGTTGTTGAGATATTTCAATCTGAACCAATGTTATGGAGTGACTGACTTTGCATCCCTGCGGCTACACTACATGCCAGGCTTGATGTAAAGCTTGTCTTGAGGGTGGTGCTATTAAGAAAGTCCATTTGGCCAGTTTCATGTTGATCTGGATTGATGTTGTAGATTATTTTTTTGGACCAAAGTGTTGTTATCATCTTTTAAAATTGCCACAATTCCTGAAACCCACATTAGCATGCTTGTTGCTCTTGTCTGTGTCAGGTTAGTTTACTGCATGTAGGCTGCTTCTGACATGTCTAAAATGTGAATTTAAAAATGAATCTGACCCCTATTTCTTGCTTTGTCTCTGTTTTGCAGTGTCCCCTGCAGCAGAGCGGCTGCGCCACATCCTGGGGGACGATGACAGCACCCCAACACCCACAATATTCACTGAGATGGACACACTACAGCATGAGGGGGGTGAATTAGAGTGGAAAGAGTCTGCAAGGTACACACACCCATATACACACAAACATACAGGCGTCTGAGCCTTCATTAGTTTAGGATTTGGGGTCACTTTTGATGGGATTTAGAGGTTGAAGGTTGAGACATCATGGGTTACAGAACTACATGTGATTAAAGCTATAGTTTAAATTACATAACAACATCCTGCTGGTTGACACTCCTGAACTCAGACAAATCAATCACTCTGTCTCTCTTTAAACAGTCAAATAACACCACTTCATTTACTGAATTCCAGAGCCAAACCTTTATTTTTTTCTCGTCTCTGTAGGTGGGTGAAGTTTGAGGAGAAGGTGGAGGAGGGAGGAGAGAGATGGAGCAAGCCCCATGTGTCCACGCTGACCCTCCACAGCCTGTTTGAGCTCAGGACCTGCCTGCAGACGGGAAGCATTCTGCTCGACCTGGAGGGTTACTCACTGCCACAGATTGTGGGTGAGTGCAGCAAAATTTCTCCATTATTGTTTCTGAACATCAGAACTAAATAAATCAAGACAGCTAGACAAATAAATCCAAACCAGCCATACTGCTCACAATGTTTGCAAAGCATTTCATTTAAGTTTTAAGCTACAGTGTACCCTCCAGCCAAGACATAGTTTCCATTATTTTTCATTACTTTCACATGCTTGAAATGTGGTTAAAATAAGCATAAAACATATAGATTTTCTTTATATTTGTTTGGTAATGCAGGTGCAAGCAGGAAACTCCTTGGTGGTGCATTAAAGGACTCTGATGATTGATAAACATTGTTATTAATGGATGGGCGATATGTAGGGTTGTGCAATAAAATTAGAGTTATAGTTAATTTGTATTACGCACAGATGATTAATTAAATTCAGAATGGAAGAGGGTGAAAATAATATAAACCAAAATAAATACACACATAAATATACTGTACATTTCCACCCAGTAAATAATTCTGTAGTGCATTTTTTAAATTTGCGTTGAATGTTGAATGTAAACAGCAGCAACAAGGTGGTGATGATAATATGGTCGACATCTTCACATTAAAAGTTCAACATCTGGGAAACTGTCCATCAGCTTTGGCTATGTTTGATCACAGAACAAAAACAAAACAAAACAAACAAAACAAATATGGGGCAACATATCACTTAGTTACTCAGTTAAACTGCCATCAGCTAGTTAGCTCAGTTAGCCATGCAGCTAGCGGTCCTGTAAGCTGACTCTGTCCAGACTGGGAGCTTGGCGGTCCAGTGGAGTGTTGGTGTTAACACCTCTAGGACAGGAGCTTTGGACTGCTGGAATGAGAAGGTTTTCACGTTCATCTAGGTGCTTTTGGACTGAGGGCAGACTGGACGCTATATTGACTCAGTATCACCTCTTGAGGTACACTGAGAGTGGTATTATGAGACACAATGCATAGATGTCTTTAACATAATGTCAAAAATGGTTATTTCTTCACATTCTTCATTAAAACAGTATTCTTATATATAGCACCTTTAAAAAGTTGCTGCTCAGCATCTGACTCTCAAATCTCAAACGCCCTTGAACTCACCAGAGAAAAGAGACAAAACAGTCCCTAGATGCAACTGATAATAATGTTTTCAAGCAAGAAATCAACCAAGTTTCAAGTGTTTGTTTATTTTTAGGTTGATTTTGTTGCGATTTGAGCTGAAACCAGTTTGGCTTTCTAGCAGGTAGTAAAATCAACGTAAAACTGGTAAAATCTAGTTACGTAACTTGTAGTAAATGGTTTAATCCTTGTAAAACCACCCTGTGCTGTAAACTTTTATTCCAGATGACATCGTGGATCGGCAGATAGCTGATGGTCTCATTGCTCCGGATCTGAAGGAGAAGATCAGCTTTGTGTTGCTCAGAAAGCACCGTCACCAGACCAAGAAACCAATCCACCGCTCGCTGGCAGATATAGGAAAGTCCTCCAACGCTGCTTCCAGTAAGTTCGTGTTCTGTTTGTATGTATCTTCAACTACCAATCAGCAATAACCAAAGTAATCTAACCTAACGACATCCTGATGCTTCCACTGTTTTCATGTTGATCACCACCTGTTTCACTTTCCCTCATAAAATCACCTCTTCTGTGCTCATCGTTTTCACTTCTTCTGCTGCTGCTGCTGCTCTGTCAGACCGTAGTCCTCAGGTTAATCTGAATCGTAGTACTAGTTCAGCTTCTGGGATCCACCGCTCCATAGAAGACCTACGCTCTCGGCAGTCAAGCAGCCTTGGCCGCCTGCGTGAGTCTAAACCACACACACACACACACACCACACACACCAATGCACCACATCTGTCATCCTATGATTACGACTGTCTATACAACAGAGGTGGAAAGTATTTTTAATCAAGTAAGCAAAATTTTGAGGTATCCCTTACTAGAGTATTTCCATTTTATGCCACTTTATACTTCTTCTCCACAACATCCACTGAATTTGACAAAAAACAACTTTTCAGATTAAGATTTGATATAAGATAAACATATAATGAGCTTATAAAATACAATGTAGTTAGTAATTAAACCAACCATTACCAAATTTAGGTGGGCTCAGTTCATTTCAGCTCATCGTGAGAGTCTTAACTGGCTTGTGCTGTCATTTACAGTCACTAGTTTTTTTCTCCTCTCCTGTGTTCTCTCACCGAGCCCCTCCACTCACATGGAGCGGAGCAGAGGAGGGGCAGGTGAAGTGAACATGACATTATTTGAGTAGAGCAGAGCCATCCATACTGCTAAACCTAAGTGACCAGCTACAAGCCAGAATAAATTAGTCAGAATCACTCTCAACTACGGTTCAGGGACAAGGAAGTAAAACAACAAGCATATCACAACTCTGCAACAACTGTGCACAGTCATTTGAGAGTGAAGAATGGTTGAATAGTTCTCAATGAATATTCAGTAGTATTTTTGCTTGAAATGCCCATCCCTTTCCCGAGAACTTGTTACGTTACTGTAAGTGAAATAATGGTTAGGAATAATTAAATATGGAAAGACTTCTAAAATAAACTGTAAAACTGTCAAACTAGGGGAAGCACTGGAGTTTTTGTCAGTTTCACCGAAGAGACATTTGCTCTCTAATATTTTCACGAAAAGCACAAAAACTAAAAACAGACTTGTGCATCAGAACTTTGTTTTTTCTTATTTACTCTCCCATTATTTGTCTGATGACCTCTCTGGTGACCCTTTAAAGGGGCCCAACCCCCAGGCTGGGAACCACTGAACTGAACTATCTAAGTGTATATAAAGTAGTTCAAAGTGTCTCCACCTGCAGCAGCTCCAACAGTAAAATGCTCCTCTAATATTGATGCATCAGTGTGAAGCATCTAATAATGTCACAGAAAATCAGATATCAGTCACAGCAGGAGACATTTTACTTCACAGCTAGTATGTTTACTACTGATACTTTGAGCACATTTCACTGATAAAACTTGTAGGATTTTGAATGCAGGACATACTTCTGCTGCAGTATTTTAACTTTGTTGATAAACTCTCATATTTGCAGCTATTTACCAAATTCTAATCTCTAGGCTCTCACTTTTAATCAACACTGATCCCCCAGCTAACTCCCCGCTACTGCATGATTCCAACACTTTGAGATGGCTTTGTGTGTATATATATACTCACCATGAATACAGTGTGTTTGACATAATGTGCGTTTACATTAGAGATTTTGGTCCTATTGTGTGCACCTTTGCTAATTTCTATTTGTGAATCTATGTGGGTGAAGAGGATTATGAAAGGATTTTGGGGGGCTCTGTGGTATGTTCTCGATTTTATTTGCTCCCAAATCTGCTTTGAGGAAAAGAAAGGGAAATGAATCATTAAAAAATAATCCCCCGCACAAAGTGTGAAGTTCTAGCACACATTTTGGACATAACTGAATGCCCCCTCTGTTGCTCTTATAACCCTTTAATTGGATGAAATTTACATCCTTACTCAGCTATTATTGAATAAAATTCCACTCAAACACACTGAAACACCTGCTTCTTTGTTGTTTTGAAAAATCTAGGATGGTATATTATGTGTTTTAAAAATCAAATATAAGTGTTTGCGGTTTATTTACAGATCCTGCCCAGAGCCGAAGCATGAATGATATTTCAGACACACCAAGCACAGACCAGGTAACTGTTATGTTCAATATTTTATGTGTGTGCATGTGTGTTCTCTTGTCTGGTCCCCATACAGGGTTGGCAAAGTTATTCTAAGGATTCTTTGAATAAATGTAATGTAATGACTAAGGCAGGGGATAGTCGACATTTACATTCTGTATCGTTACTGTTGACAAACCTATGATAAGACCAAAACCAACAGTGTCAACCAAGTTTGTCTCCCAGTACCTTATGACTTTCTGTCTATAGCTTTCAGTTCCACCCCATCCATTGGTTCTTGCTAAAGAGGTAAATCCAAGTTGCTCTTGATTAATCCCCATTTGGTGCTTTAGTGAGTATGTTGTGCAGCAGGATGGTGTATGTGGAACTGAGTCTAAATAAACTCAAGTGTTCATGAACTACGTTCATGATAATGAAGGAACATGTCAACCAGTGCAACAGTGTGGTTCATTGATGTGTTTTTAATAGTTTTTGGACAACAATAGAGCTGTTGTTATTAGGGATGTTCCTGGTGACTAATTTTGCTGTTGATTAAATGCAAATTTTAATTTAGACTAGTCGACTAGTCTGACGGTAAGAAAACACTCAAAAAGCAGTTAAAATTGAGTGCAGTTTATTAATTGATAATGTTAAATACTGTCCAAAAAACACTGTATTAAGAGCCATTTGGAGCCATTAATCACAGTCTACATTCGCCAAATCATATTTTGAATGCTGCTAAAATGTGTGACACTTTGTACCGTGCATTATGAACATTACACATTAGCCTACAAAACATGACAACAACTCACTAAATACCTCAACTTTTCTGACCAAAAAGGATCACAGAGCCTGGGGAGCTGACGTTAGCTGCCAGCTTGACACACAATGTGGCTAACGTTAGCAGTGTTAGCAGCAGCTGTTCTGCTTGCAGGTTAATGTCCATGTCTGTGCTGAATGTGGTCACATGTTGCTCCAGTTGAGTGATTATATGCCAGTTTATTCTGTCACAGCCTACATTCAACATTATTTCCATTTTCTAGATTAAAACACTCCCAAACTGTGCGGGTTTTACGACGGGTCGTCTGTCAGACTTTGTTGATAACAACATGTGGGGTTGTGCCACTGAGGCATTCACACTGGGCGAGAGGAGCTGCCATCTGACGGTGCTGCAGCCCCTACTAGTGGCAGGCAGCTGCATGACACCTTAGAGGCAACAGTTAACTGGCAACGTGCGTGAATAAAATATTGATCAATACTTAAACCGACTAGTATTTCTGGTGCCGACTACCGAGGGTGGTGACGTTCAATTGTATAGTCTACTAATCGCGCGCATCTCTAGTAATAAATGCCGAACAGTTGCAGCAACTTCTAGAGGAAACAAGCTGCACAATATTTGTTTGTTTATCATAAGAAATATCATCATTGTAATGTTGACCAATATTATCATAAATCACAGATTTTTCTTTTAACGTGCAGGCCCACTTCCAGACATCACTATGACATCATCACGGTTATTTCAGACTTGACAGAGCTGCAGAGGACAGACAACAGTTTAAAGGTTGAAAAGTCCTCATAACGACGAGTAAACTGCCCTTCATGTGTAAAATTGGTGGAGTGCCCCTTTAATATCCACATGCGCTGTACATTCAATTGTGTCAACACATACATTGCCACAATCTAAGTTGTTATTGATTTTTAATCAGCTCATCTCCTGTTGCCTATGGGAAATTAATGATTATTTCAGCTCTGTACACAGTTAACAAATGGCATTAAGTGACACATTCTCTTATAGGTGTGTATCTGTGTGTGTTTTTTTGTTTTGTTTTGTGTGTTGCTGTGAAAAAAGTTGAGCCTTGTTTTATGAGAAGGTGTACAGAATCGTCAGAACTACTTAATCCCTCTAATCCACACTGGGAGCTGAGGTGGGCATTTGTTAAATTGTGTTTGTGCTCATACCTGCATGTGCGTTTGTTCTTTTGATTGTGTGTTTGTGTGCAGTTTTTTAATCTCCTTCTTTTGAGCTTAATTGTTTGAGCCTGTCCCCAAAAAGTACAACCATGAAGAACATTAGCAGTTTCTGCCACTTGCTTTTTCTTTTGATTTGGACTTTTGTATTTGTTCATTTGGTGCGCGAGTGTGTCATTTGGATAAATATGAAATCAAAGAACTTCAAAGCAAGCAAGAAATGATCTCATGCATGTGAGCGTGCTTTAATTATTTGTTAACAGAAGCTGGCGTTGCACCTCCAGCTTCTTTGATCGGACCAGTATGTAAAGTACATGACGTCAGAAGGTGTTGTGCCTACTGGAGGAGGATAAAACTTCTAAACTCACTGCAGTATAGCTGCCGATGGCAACTAAAACTTGAGTGAGTGGATTAATCCTAAATTAGTTCATAGCGTGTGAGATTGAAATGTCTTGTTTATGGTTGCTTAGGGCCAAGAGGAGTGAAAGAGGACCAGTTGGTGAATTGACTCTGAAAGCAGCATTAACAGATTATGAGGAGATTTTAATTTAAGTACCCACCACTCCACTGCCACGTGCTTCCTTGGTGAGGAGGAGGAAGAGAAGGAGGGGTGCATCGAAAGAGCTGCAACACGGTGTTGTGTGTTGGGCTTACCCAAATGCTTCGAAGCTTCAGCTGTTGCCATGGTAACACACATCCAAATTAGTATTTGGGTGCTTTATTTTTTATGTTTGTTGAGGAGAGGAAGGAGATGTTGCGTCGGCTGCACTGAAAAGAGGAAAAAGACTGATAAAAAGTGAGAAATGGAGCTCCTCCATAGTCTTTAATTAGTCTCAAATCTTGCGCACATAGAAACCAGGTGCTGCACTTGATACGAGTGCACAGAACAGTATCTGCGAGCAGAAAAGCATCCTCACACGGGAGCATTTCTGGCCTACGTCTGCAAATGCGGCATTGCAAACATTCATCATGGAGCATGGGACGAGCACAAGCTCGAACCTCCCTACGCTCTTACACCTGCTCAACACTCACTTGCTTGTCAAGTTGACTTTTGAGACGTTGGAGGTGGGCATGTAATAGACAGTGGCTGATGTCTCCCTTCCTGTCTGCGTCTTTCATCAGACAGGAATGTATATAAGTGAATTACTGCAAATTTGACAGCAATTTGATAGCTTGTGTCATATTGAGGATGGACCTAGTTGTAAGCATTAATGTATGGTACATGCAGAAAGATATGTTAAAATATCAGCCATCGAACTCACATGACTGTGATTATTGTGTGAATGTAGAATATGTCCAACATTGATGCTTGGTGTCTGATCTTGTCACTTTCTACAAGGAAAACAGGGAGCTGGTAGTGATCAGACCCTACAGGTGGATCCTGGGCTGGAGATGGTGTTTATGAAATTTAGGCGAGCAGCCTGGCATCAAAAGAGTGAGCAGAGGACTGACTGCTCAGTGCACATTCAGTCCAAAAACAGCACTGTATTATAACAGTGCAGCTGGCTGCTCTGCAGGCTTCTGGTTGTTTCAGGTGCAGGTGAGACAGAAATATGACCAAGGAAGTTCAGTCTAAGTGACAGATCCACAAGTTTCAAGGCTAATCAGATGTCAAAATGCTGCACAGCAGTTCTTAATATTGTGAGGAAGAATTTAACTTATCTTTCATCGTAACAGTTGTGAGTTTAACATTACAAAGTAATCCACTAGTAATGTGTGCTTGGACTTAGGGTTGGGCAATATATTAAAATTTTCCAACTGACCATTGTCAGTCCATCCATTGGCAATTGGCCATATAGTCGGCTGAGTGGGTGTGTACTGTGCCACTGGACGAGAGCGTGTTGCGTAGCAGCAGCTGTCACTCTGCAGTCCATTACTTTAGCAAAAATCGCCCCAAAAAAAAAAAAGCTGGCGATGGATTCAGCCCATCTTGATTAATCCAATCGCCTAACCCTGCTTGGACTGAATGTAGCAGTCTAACATTAGGGCGTCACATTTTGTTCTGGCAAAAGTTGAGCCACGTTCAACTGTGTTTTTTCTGCCAGAGAATTAGCCTGCTGTGTCAGTGAAGTAGCCTGAAGTGCAATGAATTATTATCTGTCTGAACACTGCTTTAAGGGTGTGTTGGATATTCTTTATGTTAAAAAAAAAACTGCCATCCTGCAGTAACAGTGGTTTCACTCTGGTGTCAAATTTCATGGCAATCTATCCAGTAGTTGTTGCAACACTTCACTCTAAATCAGCTATGTCAGCCTCACCAAAGTCAGTTAAAAACATTTGAGGATTATGAAAGTTTGCACCAAATTTTGTGCCATGTTGAGATATTTCACTGGATAAGTGACAACATTAAATGCTGGTGGCTCTAGATGAAAAGTCAGGGGATAACCAAAGTTATTAGGATTCATCCTCAGAGAACCTTTATTTTTTTTGCCAAGTTTCATGACAGTCCAACCAGTATTTGTCATCTGAAAGTGGTGGGCCAAAGGATTGACCAGTATTGCCACCCTTAAAAGGTTTTAGTGTTTAGTATTGAGTTGGACTTAAGGAGGAGCAAATGGTCTGTAACTGAAAGCACAGCCGCTCAGGTTTGAGGAGGATCTAGCTTTCGTTGTGGCTTTTGTTTTATCTGTAAAGAGTCAACTACTGATGACAGCCCACCAGATCTGATCTGATTAGCCACCAACAGCAAACGTCAGCTGATCATTGCACACAGAAGCAGCTGGGGGAGGTCATCTGCAGTGCAACATGCTTCAGATATGTGATTTCCACTCATCCTCTCCCTCCTGTCGTCTCTTTCTGCTCCTCTCTCCCCTGCCAGCTGAAGAATAAATTTATGAAAAAGATTCCTCGTGATGCCGAAGCCTCCAACGTCCTGATTGGTGAGGTGGACTTTCTGGACAAACCATTTGTCTCCTTCGTACGTTTGGCCCAGGCCACGACTCTGGGAGGCCTCACCGAGGTCCCTGTGCCAACAAGGTGGGCGAGTCTTGTGTCTCCCTGTTTATTTTCCTGTAGCGTCTGGGTGTCCTGTCATTTATCAGCCTCGTCTCCTTCTGTTCTGACAGGTTTCTCTTCATCTTGCTGGGTCCTCACGGCAAAACCAAGTCCTACAATGAGATTGGCAGAGCTATTGCCACACTCATGGTGGATGATGTAAGTGACTGGCACTGTGCGGCCCTGATAGACTTCACTCATGCACACTTTATATTTGTTACTTTAATTTTATTTATTTATTTCCTGTCAGCTCTTCAGTGACGTTGCCTATAAAGCCAGGGACCGTGATGACCTGATTGCAGGTGTTGATGAGTTTCTGGATGAGGTGATCGTCCTCCCTCCTGGGGAGTGGGACCCAAAAATACGCATCGAACCCCCAAAGAAGGTTCCATCAGCAGAAATGAGGCAAGAACACACTCACATAAAACCTTTGATAACAAATTTTTGGCCATTTGGACTCAACTTTTAAGTTCATATGGTGAACTTGTTAGCAAACAGTTCTTATTTACACATCCAGCAGTTACAGAGCGACATGATCATTACTTTGGAGATGGGTTGTGGACAAAACAGGACATTTGAGGATGTCACCTTTGAATTAGTTGTGGCCCTAAATTCTATCTTCACATGAGTCCTGTCTTACCCCTGCCACCTTGTTCTGTTTTCATGTTTCCTGCAGGAAGTCGGTGCTGAACCTGAACGAGCTGGGTCAAATGAACGGCTCGGCTGGCGGCGCAGCCGGAGGGGAAGATGAGGAGCTCCCAGCCCCACATGAGCTCGGAGAGGAGCTGAAATTCACTGGGAGGTAAGAGCAGGCTCGATACGACTGGATCGTGTTTCATCCTGGTTCTGTCGTCTTAACGATGTGTTCGACCTTGTTTCGACAGGTTTGGAGGTGGACTGTGGCTGGACATCAAACGGAAGCTCCCGTGGTATTGTAGTGATATCTACGACGGTTCCATATCCAGTCCATCTCTGCTGTACTCTTCATCTACCTGGGCTGCATCACCAATGCCATCACCTTTGGGGGGCTGCTAGGGGATGCTACAGACAATTACCAGGTCTTCATAAAGACTGCAACATGCTGAACCAATCCAGAAACCATCCAGCTCATCCAATACCTGACTAAATTTGTTGTGTTTCTGTGCCTGTCCCCTCTCTTTTCAAAGGGAGTGATGGAGAGTTTCCTCGGCACTGCTTTAGCGGGGACTGTCTTCTGTTTGTTTGGTGGGCAGCCTCTCATCATCCTCAGCTCAACTGGACCCATTCTCATCTTTGAGAAACTGCTTTATGAATTCAGCAAGTAAGATACACACACGAAAAAAGCACACACGTGTACAATACTAAAAAAGAGGTGAGGTCAGCACTGTCTCTCTCCACAGGAACAATGGTATAGACTACATGGAGCTGCGTCTGTGGATCGGCCTTCACTCATGTCTGCAGTGTTTCCTGCTGGTCGTCTCAGATGCCAGCTACATTATCAAGTACATGACCCGCTTCACAGAGGAGGGTTTCTCCAGCCTCATCTCCTTCATATTCATCTCTGATGCCATTAAGAAGATGGTATGTAAAACATTTTCTCATGTTAAATGGACAAATGCCAAATGGTGAGATAACACAAGATAAAACTGGTGTGTTTTTCACAGGTAGGAGCCTTCAAGTATTACCCAATCAACCGTGGCTTCAAGCCTGACTACATCACTGCCTATAAGTGTGAATGCATCGCACCTGACCAGGGTGAGTTTATTTGTTTTACATGTTTTCTGAGTGCTTTAAGAAAATTATTATTAAAATATGATCATATTTAAGAGCAGCACATTAGTGTAATAAAAGTCATTCCTCACCTAAAATATTCAGGGTGGCCACTGGAATAACTAATTTGGCAAATAAAATATTTAGAGATGAAGAAGACAAATGTTAGCTACTATACTAAAGGGAGTAGTTTTTTTGTCTGAGCGTTAAGTACAGAGCTGGAGTTAGGATGTGGTTAGCCTAGCTTAGCATAAACACTACAAACAAGTGGAAACAGCTAGCCTGGATCTGTCCAAAGTCCAAAAAAGTTTTAGAGAGGTGGTATATTTTTGAACTTTGTTAAGAGCCAGGTGAGCTGTGTCCCCCTGCTTTCAGTCTTCATGCTAAGCTAGGCTATTAACAGCTAGGATGTGGTTCAATCTGCTTATTTCACTATTGGAAAGAAAATTAGAAAGTTTTTTTCCCCAAAATGCTAAACTGTTCTTTTAATGATGTGATATGACCTGACATGACTTGACCTTTGTAAAATATTAGCAGGACAACTTCAGGTCTTCATGTCCACATAAATTCTGTGCGTTAATTAAATAAATATTTGAATGTGATTAGATGGAAATAATTTGGTCTTTGCTCTGTGATGATTTGTGTTTCCTGTCTGTTTCTGCCTCATTTTTGGATGCTTTTCTGACAAAGTGAGTATGTAAATGAAAACCCTGGTAGAGCATGTTTGAACATTTAAGTTACTCAATTAGAGGAATATCGCACCAAACACTTTTAATGTAGGCTTGAAAGGTGTATTGATATGTCATGTCATGTTACCCAATCATTCATTTGGTTTTCCTCTTGTGTTTTTGCTCCTCAGCATCTGTTCTGGGCTTGAATGTTTCAGCTCCACTCGCAGATGATAACATGACTCTGCTGGTAAGTGACAAAAGACAGAAAACATCACTTATATGAACCTTTTCTGTCCTCTTTGTGAATGTAACGCTGAAGTAACCAAGTCTCACTTGCTGTTTGTACTGTATATGTTCTGATGTCACCAAGTTTGATTTACAGAAATCTGCCCCATACTTATCAAGCATCTCAGGGTAGAAAATCAGCCGATATTCAGGACAGCTTCAGATATGTCCTAACGTAACTAACTGGTATTTTAATGTCACACAAACTGACAGGAAGATGTCAGTACATCAACATAAATTCTATTTTGGTGGCTCTGAATTAGAGCTGCACCAATCTGCTTTTTTAACTGTTCCAATCTGATTTGGATATCTGAATTTGGATCTTCTGATACTGATATTAGCACAAACTCAGTGTTTGTGTTCTTCAGTATTAAGGTGAACAACCAATTTTGATTTAGTTTTAGCCGTAGTCTTTTCACTAAAATGCCATTTAGTTTTAGTCAAATTTTAGTCATCTGAATTGTTTTAGTTTTAGTCAACCAAACATTTTGTCTCAGTTTATTCTTTGATGCAAGTGTCAGAAGATTTTGTCATAGGTTTTATCATCATAAATGACTTTTTATTAATTTTATTACTGCACCGGGTCGTCCCAGCTCTTCTCTGAACGTCATGAAACAGTGACATTGTGCTCTCTCCTCAGAGTGACCCTCTGCTGAAACTCAATGTCTTCTGAAGTTGAAGGTCAACTTCCAGGGCGATTTCAAGTTTTGATTCTGAGACGCTTGATAAATACAGGCCCAGAAGTCCTTTTCGCAACAAGTCTTTATTCAGATTCAAGAGTTACAGAGGACAGTACAGGACCGTTACAGAGCGCTGTGGCTCCGGTCTCGGTCTTCTGTATTGTCTTTTCTTCTGTTATCGCTTGTTCTTTTCTCTCTTTCGTGTCCGCTTCTTCCCCACATTTTCCTCCCCCTTTCTTCAACTCCCCATCCCACCCCATCACCCCCCTCTTCCCCTCTTCTCCCTCTCTCCCTCTCCTCCTCTTCCTCCTCCCTCATCCTGTCTCTGTAGTTTAACTTGACAGACCTGGACTGGAGTCAGCTGAGTAAGAAAGAGTGTGTGAAGTACGGCGGTACGCTGGTGGGGAGCTCCTGTAAGTATGTTCCCGACCTGGCCCTCATGTCCTTCATCCTCTTCTTCGGCACGTACTCCATGACCGTCTCTCTTAAGAAGTTTAAGTTCAGCCGCTACTTCCCGACAAAGGTAAGACAGCAGAAAAATCCAAAGACTTGCACTGTTTTCCCACAATGGCTTTAATGCTGTTACAGGCTCTTAAACCCTGCAAGAAAGTGAACCTGCATGTCTTGTAACGTGGAGGATATTTATCAAAGCATGAAAACAGTCCAATTTAAAGGGTAAGGCTGGTGAAATTCTTACTCTGCAGGTCATCTTTTCATTATTATCAGTCATGGTTGCCAGCTAATTAACAAGCTAGAAATAAACCAATGACAAACTGTTGGGGGAAGATAAATTGCAGCAGTGGCTGGTGCCGCAGGAAACTAATCAAGGTGTAATTTATTTCGAAAGACGTTCCTTTTAGGGAAAAGGGGGAAAGGTTGAATCCCACATGAAATCTGAAAAGCATGCAGTGGTAACTAATGGAGCTACGCTAATGCCTGCATTGTTTGCACGTAGCAAACCTGAAACTTCCTCTGACTCCCTCACAATTTCAGACAGTCAGAAAAAACCTACAAAAAGATAAGATAAAATAAACCTTTCTTAATCCCCGGAAGGAAATTCAGGTGTGGTTTAAAAAGCCTTGAATTTGACCTTAAAAACTGCATCCTGAAAAATAATCTACAACATCACCAGCTTCATCTTTTAAAGCGACTGAATACCTGCATGAAATATTAGCAGCTTTCATTTGAAATAAACCGATTGCAGCCACTGTCATCCCTTCCTGCTCCTTATCCAAACCACCACCTGTAAACCTCCACATCTGTACCAGAGTGTCCTCTGCTATGTTCTCCCATGTTCTCCCATGTTCTCCTCTCCTCTGCTCTCCCTGAATGTGCTCCAGCTCCGCTCCCTCATCAGTGATTTTGCCATCATCATTTCTATCCTGGTCTTCTG
This sequence comes from Lutjanus argentimaculatus, assembly GCA_034769285.1. Classification (NCBI taxonomy): domain Eukaryota; kingdom Metazoa; phylum Chordata; class Actinopteri; order Lutjaniformes; family Lutjanidae; genus Lutjanus; species Lutjanus argentimaculatus. The sequence continues at coordinate 39,450,047 of JAWZSL010000005.1, read as the reverse complement.
TGGACTGGACTGCCTGCTGGAGCTGGACACCCCCAAACTGCACGTGCCCACTCAGATCAAGGTCCACTCTTCCTTAAACACTCACTTTCCTCTTTCCCAACTTCTTTATGTAACTGCTGGGAGACATTTCTTTACCAAAGGATGTAGTTTTGATACATTTTTGATCAAATGTTTGATTTTTCTGTGGATTGATCAATGTAATGATTCATTCTTCTTTGTCCTGTCCTCATTTCCTCGTGTTCGCACCTTTTTTCTTCTACTTTTGGACGAATGTCTTCCCTTCAATCTGTCACTCTACACATCTGTATTTATCCTCCCTCTGTCTTGTGTGTGTCTCTGTGTTGGTGGACGTGTAGCTGAGGAAGCTAATCAGTGATTTTTCCATCTTCATGTCAATCATGTGCTTTGTGGGTCTGGACATGTTGATGGGGTTAGACACTCCCAAACTAATCGTTCCAACTGAGTTCAAGGTATTTGATTTCTCACTAAAATATGTGTTTTAACAATTGCAACACATAACTGCCCTTCTGAGCACGTATCTGTTTCTGTGTGCATGTTAGCAGTGGTGGAAAGTAGTTTATTTAATTTAACTTTGATATTCTTGTACTTTATGAGAGTATTTTCATTTTTTAGCTACTTCAGATTTCTACTCCACAACTTTTCAGAGGGAAATGTTATAACCTACTTTTTACTCCTCTACATTTATTTGACAGCTACAGATACAATCTGCTTTTCAGATTAAGATTTTACATTTAAAAAAAAACACATAAAATAAGTTTGTTAAATCCACTGCATTGTTGAAGATTAACAAGATTCCCAACATTTTGGGCCTGTGACCTCTCACAGCCAAAGTTTTGTGTTTGTGTCCCTCCTGCCGACTTATGTATTTTTTCACATAGACTGGCTTTACTATGTGCACTGCAAAAACGAAAAAAGTTGGGAAAACTCAAAATTTTAAGGCAGCTGACTGCAATAGATTTTTGAGTTTTGAGTCCAACTCAAATTCTTTTGAAAAAGTTTTGTTGGAATAATTTACTTTCCTTCTTTAGATCAACTTAAAGCTTTAAATGTTTGAAGCTCAAAACATTGTATTTAAAAAAATGTTGAGTAAATTCATTGAAGTGAAAGTAAATTTCAGAATTTCAATATTTTCAGTCAAAACTATTTAATTTTTCAGGCACACACACAAAAAAAGACAATCAGGTTCACAGCCCACTGTGTTTTTTTTTTTTAGTTTCTAAAACTCAAAGACTCAAGTTTATCTAAAGAAGAAAAATAAGAGTTTGAGTCGGGCTTAAAACTCAAAAATCTTTTGCTTTTACAGTGTGTATACTGAGTTTTGCCCTGTGATAATGCACTTGGTTATGCAGGGTTTTTTGACTGGTACTGAATTAATTAACTAGATTGTTGTAACTACATCGTGAATACACACTGATTTGATTAATTTATGATTAAAAAAAAAAACAAATTTGCTCTGCTGCTTCAAATTGCTTCTGTACAATGAGATATTTATTTAGTCATTTTTAAACAGATGGTACTCGTTTTTACACAGAAACATGTTTTTTTACCTGCTGGAGAGCCGCACGTTGAAAAGGCCAGAAGAAAAATAGGCCAGCTGCGTAAAAAGTAGAGATGAGTAGTGTCCCATTTATTTCAACTGTTACAAAAAACAAAATTAGTGTCTAGTTGGGACCCTTGGACTCATATAAGATGTCTCTGAGTTGTTAATGGGTCCACCAGAGAGACATGGTTTAATTTAAATATCAAACATTATATCGCATTTTACAAAATTATAAAGTGAATGAGAAAAATATGAATATACATGTTTCTATCACAACTGTTTTTTTACTCTTTCCTCTCCCATTAATCATCTCATGGCCCTTTGGATATTTCTGGTGACCCTTTGGAGGGACCCATACTCCAGGTTGAGAACCACTGGACTAAACTATCTAACTGTGTATAAAGTAGATCAAAGTGTCTCCACCTGAAGCAGCTCCAACAGTAAAACACTGCTCTAACTGATGGATCAGAACGAGTACATTTTGCTGATAATACTTAATTAATTTTATTTAGGATTTTAAATGAAGGACTTTTAGTTGCATTGGAGTATTTACACATTATTGTAGTTTTACGTACATTAATGATCTGAATACCTCTTCCACCACTGCATACTAATATGTTTCAGTTTCATTATTATTGTATGTAGTTATGAAGCATTTGATTGTTTTAGATCGATGTGTGCAGTTACCGTCTCACCATGTTCACTGTACTGAATATTTTTTTTCGTGTGTGTTTGTGTGTGATCAGCCCACGCGTTTTGACCGTGGCTGGCTGGTGATGCCGTTCGGTAAGAATCCCTGGTGGTGGTACGTGGCCAGCTTCGTTCCAGCTCTCCTGGTCACCATCCTCATCTTCATGGACCAACAGATCAGCGCCGTCATCGTCAACCGCAAGGAAAACAAGCTGAAGGTCTGAAAAGACACACAAGAGAAAATACAACGCTTCAAAACGGTTAAACCCAGTGTCATGAACACATTGATCATTTTACTTAACAGGAAAACCCTTTTTAAAGGCATAGTTTGGATTATTTGAAGTGTGGTTGTATGAGGTACTTATCCATGCCCCCAGTTTGGAGTAGGAAGCTAAGCCATGTACAGGATCAGCAGCAAAACATACTTTAGAAACCCAAAAAAGGGTTTAAGTGTTGTTATATAGGTCAAATATGCTTTCTTCAAACCAACCAAACTCCATTGGCCAAATCAGTAATTTTACCTCATTTCACTCCCTCTTTTTTCACTTCCTGTCGTTGTACCTATTTACAGAAAGGTTGTGGTTACCACCTGGACCTGTTCTGGGTGGGCGTGCTGATGGCTGTGTGCTCCTTCATGGGTCTGCCCTGGTACGTAGCAGCGACCGTCATCTCCATCGCACACATCGACTCTCTGAAGATGGAGAGCGAGTCCAGCGCTCCTGGGGAGCAGCCGCAGTTCCTCGGGGTCAGGTAGGACTCTCCTGACACCGTATGAGTGAGTGAATCCTTCTTCACTTTACATATTTAATACTTCATTCATTTGCAGGGAGCAGAGGTTGACGGGTACTCTGGTGTTCGTTCTGACCGGACTCTCAGTTTTCCTCGCTCCCATTCTACAGGTAAGTTAGTAGATGCGTTAAGAAGGAAGATAAAGTGATGTTTTGTTTTTTTATTCACTTGACACTTCTCCTATAATGTTGTATTTTAACTGCTGCTCTGTGTCATTCAGTTCATCCCAATGCCGGTCCTGTACGGAGTCTTCCTTTACATGGGAGTGGCCTCACTGAGTGGCATCCAGGTAGGTCAAAGATGATGCTCATATATCTGTGTTTTTCTTATTCCTCCATGGGAAGTGTAATTCACAGTTTTGATGCAAATCAAGCACAACTTTAGCTCTGAATGATCATGGAAATCACAGATTAATATCAAGTGGTGTAATCTTGAGCCTGACTGATTCTGGATTTTTGAGGTCGATGCCTACAGAATATTCATATTAAACAGGTTTAAAATGCCTGATTTTGTAATTGAGAAGCTTTATTCAAGTGACTCAGCAATCGTTGGAGCAACTAAAGGCAAAAACTTTAAGACAATCAGAGAAATTAACTAAATTAATCTAATTAGTCTAAACTTTTCCCAGGCTTGAGAAAGGTTGTATCTACTAATATCTACTACCTACCTAAACACAACAAACAAACATAACATTTTTTGTAAGGATCCCTTACATTTGGTGAATTGTGACTAAGATATATGGGACATTTTACTGTGTAAAAAATAAACCCTAATTTGCATTTTCTTTCCTTTTTTTTTTTTTTTTTTTGATATTTCAAAAGAGCAAGACTGACCTGTAACTAGAGGATTATTGTCATTTTTCTTTTTTTGTAGTTAATGACTGACTTTTTGTCAGTGTATCGTCTGTTGGTTTCAGCTCTAAATAATTATAATAAGAACAGCTAAGAACACGTTCTGTATCTTTCTTCTCCAGTTCTGGGAGCGGATCAAGTTGTATCTGATGCCCGCCAAACACCAGCCAGACTTCTCCTTCCTGCGTCACGTTCCTCTGAGACGCGTCCACCTCTTCACCCTCGTCCAGATCCTCTGTTTGGCCGTCCTCTGGATCCTGAAGTCCACCTTCCTCGCCATCATCTTCCCAGTGATGGTGAGTCTCCTGAGTAAGTTGTGTCGAGCAATACTGGCTCACTGGCCTGGATTATTGAGGCAGAGTCTTTCCGCTGTGCGCAGATTCTGGGTCTGATGGTCGTACGGAAGCTTCTGGATCTGATGTTCTCGCAACACGACCTGGCCTGGCTGGACGACATCCTGCCTGACAAAGACAAGAAGAAGAAAGAGGACGACAAGAAGAAGAAGAAGGAGAAGAAGGCGGCAGAGCCAGAGAGCGATGAGGAGGTGAGAGAAATGTGGACAAACGTGAAATTAAACCTGAGATTACTTGCACAGATACGGCGTCTTCCTGCCAAACACACAGCTACTGTAATCTCCAAAGTGTGGATCTGTTTTCTTGGTATTTGCTGTGTATTTAAATGTGTGTCACTCCATCTGTTGTGGGTGTGTCGTTCCTGGGTTTGTTTTCTCGGACTAATACTGTATGTTTCTCCTCTCTGTCCCACAGTGTTGCTGAAAAGGCACTGTACCACACTTACTACAGTCTTTTTGTGTCCCTGTCCTCCTTTTAGCGCATCTGCCCCCTCTCCCACTGTGTTTCAACACTCACTCTTTGTGTCCATTATGCACTGAAGGATAAGACTAGTGCTATTCTATGTTTTTGTTAACAAATCCTACGGAAAAAAAAGACATTTTTTAAGGTCCGGTCACACCAGAAAGTGAAATTAATCTGCATGTCCTCACAAAATAATTATTATAATAACTTATTTCAAAGTTTAAAGCATAGTTACAAAGTGCAAAACAATAAAGAAAGTCAATCCAATTGATTATATCTTATATATATATGATATGATAAAAAAGTAAATTGGGTTTAAAGGAGAAACTTAAAAGAGGACACTGAGTTTGTCTGCCTTGGTGTTGTGTGTGGGTGTGTGTGTGTGGAAGGGGAGGGGAAGCAAGGTGTTTGCATGTGCAAGCTCACAGCTAGATGCCACTAAATCTTACATACTGCTCCAGTGTTTCATACTTTATACAGTGACAGGTTAAATAAAAGTGGAGGGTGCAACACAGCTAATAAACTCTGATAGCTTCCAACATTTTTGTCACTCCGGCTGTCCATCTACTCAGAGATGAGCACTCTCCAAATCGTTCACAGCTAGCTAATTTTAACTGTTTTAAATGCTGCTGTGGTCGGGCTGTTACTTTGCCTCTCAACACGTATTCCTGTAGAGTAAGGCTGCACAATTAATTGCAATATTATCAAAATCACAATATGGCCAAGTGCAATTTTTTTGAAAAAGAAAAAATGTGTGAGAAAACACATCTGGCCTACATTACCCAAACAGCAGGAAATTTGTTAGGGACTATTTTCAGTGGCAGATTAATCCATGTGGTGCTCTCGTGACTATTTGGAGCAGCAGGATGATGTATGTGAAACTGTTGTGTGTTTTCAACAGTTTTTGAACAATTCTTGGTACAGAGGAGGAAAATCATATTCTGTGACGATGACAGAAACATAGAATATATCAAGTCTTATCCCATAAACCTCCGGTTTGTCCTGCATGCCGATGATTCCTGTTTCTGTCACTCAGCCCAACAGCTCTGCCCCCCCTCCGGTGAAGATTCCCATGGAGGCCATAGAGCCCCACACTGAGCCTGTCCCTGCCCCCGTTAACCCCCCCACCCAAAACCAAACCTCTGAGTGTGAGTACGCCGACCCCTCCCTCCACCTCTCACTGTATCAGTTTGATTTGCTGTTTGAATCTTTGATGTTATTTACTAAATGTGACAGATGGAGTGTTGATGGAGGTTTAGGTTGATGTTGCTCAGGACCGTGGATTTCACATCTACTTTTACATGTGCACAATAATGTGACTGTGAGCAAATCTGTGAGTAATTCAATACTTTAACTGAATTTACATGAATTTTAAGTTAACCCCCCCTTTGATAGTCCATCACATATTTATGAAAATCACGGAAATAACAAGTTTGTTAGCGAAACAGAGATGTAGTAGCTTTACTGTACATCACACAGGCTGATAGAAAAGAGCACAATCGCCAAGTTTTTAATTCTAAACTTTGTGATTGCACAAGTTGCACTTTGAATAACTTCTTTCCCAAAGAAAAAAAAAACTAGAGGTTAAAGAATATGATGATATATGTTCTTTATTAGGTAGTAAACAAACACGTTAAAAAACATGTTACCCTAATAATACGTAACAAGCTGTACTTTATATCAAAATAGATAGAAATATGTTCTTTATTGGACATTAAACAAGCACAGTTATACCACAATGAGACCTAACAAGCTGTACTTTGTATTAAATTAGACAAAAATACCCTTATTAGACCTTAATTAGAGCTTATTATGTGTTAATTAGGGACATATTACAACAAAACTGTACTGTAAACTGAAGTTTGTTATTTCCCACCCAAAAATGAAAATTCAGTCATTATCTACTCACCCTCATGAAGATTGAAGGTTGGGTTTGTTTTGTTAGTCCACAATTCTGCAGCGCTGTTTTCCTGTGAAACTCCAGCAGTGTTCTGTGGACTAAAAAACTAAACCTGACCTTTTTCAATTTCCATTTTTGGGTGAACTCTCTCTTTAATTAGACCTTCATTATATGTTGATTAGGGACACATTACAACAAAACTGTACTGTGAACTGAAGTTTGTTGTTTCCCACCGTTAGACCCTCATCAGATCTTATTAAGGGGTAAGTAGTGTCTAATAAAATATGTTATTTCTAGTTTTTTTGTCTAATTTAATACAAAGTACAGCTTGTTAGCTCTTATTAGGGTATAATTGTTTGTTTAGTGTCTAAAAAATAACATATTTCCATCTAATTTGATACAAAGTACAGCTTGTTACATATTATTAGAGTAACATGTTTTTACTTTCTAAAAAAGAAGATATTTTTACTTTTTGTCTATTTTGGTGCAAAGTACAGCTCATTATGTCTTATTAGTGTGCTGTAAAATAAACTGGGACTCTTTCATCTGAAGTAGTCACATTTTTTATGTGCATGTAAAGTAGCCAAAGTCATCTAATATATTAAAGATGGTTAAACACTTAAACTATGAATGTTATTGAAAGGTCTGTGGTCCAGAGCAACTTCTACAGATTGTTATCATGTGAAGATCTTAACAATAGAGTCTCTTTTTTGATGGATTCCTTCATCTTTATTATCTTTGTGTCTGTGTTTGTATCTGTGTTGAACTGTACTTGTGTTTACATGCCTGTGTTTGCTTGTTTTGTTGTTCTGTTTTGTGCACGTTCTCTCTGTGTGTGTGTCTGCGTAGTGTGGTTGTGTGTGTGTGTGTTTCCTTACAGGAGATGAACCCGTACTCGACAGTCACATCCGATCAAAATGAGTTAGACCGCAGGTACTGTGTGCTGAAACTGCACGTGCCCTACAGTGATCTGCTGTACTCACCTGACACACACACGGGCTGCTGGGACAACAACACTGTCACCTTCAGACAACCAAACACAACATAGTTAGAAGAGAGACCACACTCTGCTCTGTTTCCAGCTGCTGAAACACTTGTATTTAATTGTACGTTGGATGAAGATTTTAGACATTTTCTGTGGATTGTTTTTATGTTGCAGGCATGTACAGTAGAGATCATAGAGGTTATTCAGTGCACCTGCATAGAAAGTACCGTGTACTTTTTAACAGCATTAGTTACTAGTTACTTTGCAGATTCAGATTATAATACAAAATATAAACCAACTAATAAATTATAAAGTTATTAAAATTAGCTCCACCTTTACCAGCTGCAACATTAAAGTGATAAACATATTAATGCATCAAGAATTTTAGTCCAGTGATATTTGATTAATTATTCTGCATATTAAGTACTTTTTGTACTTCAAGTATATTTTAATTCTAATACTTTTGTTTTTACTTGAGCTAAAATCTGAATGTATGTCCTTTATGTGTGACTGCAGTATTTCTACTTTTACTTAAGTAAAAGATCTAAGTACTTCTTCCACCACTTCTAACTGCCTCGTCATGCTAATGTGTTGTGAGGAAGGAGATTAAACTTGTACTGCGCTCTGCAGAGGGACAGTGTGTCTCTGTGAGGATTTACTGTGTCTTTACTGTAATGCAGAGGAGTAATGAACACAAACCACTTTAAACCTGCAGCACAGAACTTTTGTCTCACTGTCAGTGTGTTTATGAGTTATGCCTACTGTTTTTCAGCTCTGGCAAACCAACCATTGCTACCAGTGCAACGTAAACGGTGGTGCATTGAACACCATGGAAACACACTGCAGTGCACCTCCTTTTTAATGCGGCAGCATTTTATCTAATGGACGTTTATTTATCTAGTACAAGTCCTGCACTGCAGGTTTAAACACCTAAAAACAACAAAAGTCGGTGATGTCTGGTATGAAAACCTGCAGTGAATCTGACAGCAGGAGCTTTGAACTCTGATAAACATTGGTGGATTTATAAGAGGCAATAAAGGCCAAAAAAAAAAAAAAAACAAGTACAACTGATGAATAAAATCACACCAATGTTACCCTTTAATTATGTTAATTTATTTAAAGACACATTATTGCTATTAAAGATGACTTTGCCATCTAGACTGTATCAGGTAAGTGGACGTAGCTACTGTGACGTCTATGGAGCTAAATTAGGGTCAAAAGTTTTGAACTTGAAAAAATAAAATTTGAAACTGAAAATTCAAGTTTTGATCTTGTATTTTCGAAAAATGCATCAATGTATTCAAAATAAAAATAAGTGTGCAAAAAGTTTTTTCAGGTTAAATATAATTATGATTCACTCTGCTAATTATTTTGAATAAATTTTTTATTTTCATTTTTCACTTTCATATATTTTGATATTTGAGATCCTATTTCTTTCAGTTGCACCTTTTTTTATTTTCAGATTCAGATCTTTTTTTTTTACAGTTTTAAATCTTTTTTTCAGTTTCAGATCTTTATTTTTCAGTTTCAAATCTTTTCTTTTCAGTTTCAGACTTTTGACCCTGATTTCGCGTGGAGGGCGTGGCATCATGTTGCCTTCAGGGAACGTAGGAACTAAAACAATTCAACTCAACATTTTATGTAGGCTGTGATTGGCAGTGAAAAAACTGATTTCAGTGACAAACTTCCATATGCACGACATGCACGAATATCCTGCACGGCTAAATCTGTTTTAATTTCCACTGTTAGCTAAGGCTGTTAATATGTCACTTTATTAAGTTTTAATATTATTCAATACGTGGCAAGTTTATCCAAATATGGCCTTTCTTAAAATTTACTCCGTTTTCGGAGATGTGAGGAGGATGTGATGTGTGGAGATGTGAGATGTGAAAGCTGTTTTAGACAGTACTGAGGAACAATTACAGAAGCAGGGCGATAAAGCCCACCTGCTGGAGCCAGCACACAGGTGATTAATGTTCAAAATGAGAGGTCGTTTTGTGACAACATACAATGTTTCTGACGTCTTTAAGTGGTGAGCTGGTAAAGCTGGAAGTTAAGCACAGGGCTAATGCACTCACACCATGCATCTATTTGTGATATAAACTCACTAGGACTCAGGAAAGCCAGAGCCATACCAGCTTTAACATTCTAATTTAATTTTAATCGATCAATTAGGCTATTTAAATATCTGACAACCCCATTTGAGGCCCTGGCCTTAGGTTGGGAACCACTGCTGTAAGAATTCACAGACACTAGCTGAAAGCATCAGGACACATTCATACTGTAGCATGGATCAACCTTTTCCACCGCAGGCAGCTGCAGGTTATTTCAGCACCCAATGCATTCCCAAAGCCACAACAGCACTACCCTTATTCAATGTATTTATTATCTGTGTATTTCACGCAGTACCTACTACTGTCTGAATGCTAATAACGTTAAGCTACTCGATGCTAACATTAGCACTATGCTTAACTTCCAGCTTTGCCAATTTCACCACTTAAAGACATCAGAAACATTGTATGTTGTCACAAAACGACCTCTCATTGTGAACATTTCTCACCTGTGTGCTGGCTCCAGCAGGCAGACCTGCTGAACCAGACGCCATCATTGCAAGCAGACACTGCGCTGCGTTCGCAGTGCTACGTGAAATCGGAAATCGGAAATTTCAGCACTTGAAGTGTGGCTGTTGAAGTGCACAATCTGGCATAATTTATCCGCTCCGCTTCTGCAATTGGTCCTGAGCACTGTCTAAAACAGCTTTCACATCTCACATCTCCGAAACGAAAATATAAAAAAAGGCGATATTTGGATAAAGTTAAGCCTACCACGTATTGAAGAATATTAAAACTTAATAATGTGACATATTAACAGCCTTAGCCTGACAGTGGAAATTAAAACAGATTTAGCTGTACAGGATATTAGTGCATGCCGTGCAAATGGAAGTTTGTCACTGACATCAGTTTTTTTACTGATCAATCAATCAATCACATGGTGTAGCTTACATAAAGAGTTTAATTGTTTTAATTCCTACATTCCCTGAAGGCAACGTGATGCCACGCCCTCCACGCGAAATCAGGGTCAAAAGTCTGAAACTGAAAAGAAAAGATTTGAAACTGAAAAATAAAGATTTAAACTGAAATAAGATTTGAAAGAAAAAAAAGATTTTGAAACTGTAAAAAAAAGATCTGAATCTGAAAATAAAAAAGGTGCAACTGAAAGAAATAGGATCTCAAATATGAAAATATATGAAAGTGAAAAATGAAAATAAAAAATTTATTCAAAATAATTACAGAGTGAATCATAATTATATTTAATCTGAAAAAACTTTTTGCACACTTATTTTTATTTTGAATACATTGATGCATTTTTCAAAATACAAGATCAAAACTTGAATTTTCAGTTTCAAATGTTATTTTTTCAAGTTCAAAACTTTTGACCCTAATTTAGCTCCATAGACGTCGCCCATTTGGCATCATGGCTGTAGCCATCTTGGTTTTTTGGGGCCAGAACATACCATGTTTAGATGAGAGGTTGGAGATGGGGAGCTCGCCATGGTAGCCTCACTCTGAAGCGGACCCTGCTTTGTGTTTATTTTACTCTCAATGGAACCATCATTTACTAAATCAACATCCTGCTGTATCGAAGAAGACTTTAAACTAGTGACTGAAGCCATAAACTCAATAAGAAACTGTTTAACGAGGTCATAAATCAAGTATAAAGAGGCTCTTGCTATAAGCCTATAAACACTACCACCACCTGCTGGTCATTACAAAGAATGCAGGTTGAAGCTAAAAAGCTCCACTTTTCAGACCCAGAAGCTACGTCCAGTTCTCTTATACAGACTATAGACTGTCTATGATTATCCAAATATATATACAAGGGGATTCATCATGATAAGATTTTGGTTGTTTCTTTAGAAAATACTAGTTTCTCTTCATTTCCTTTCTTGACCAAAGTGTGAAAAACACACAATGATTCAGTAAAACAGAGAGCACTACGGCAACACGTTGCATTTTTTTTTACAATTCCTTCCTTCCTTTTCCTGCACAGCTGTTGTTCTCACTGTGTCATAAAGTCTGATCCTGTTTACCTGCCTACACCTGGCAGCAGATAACACTGCTGTGCTCATGAGCTCGAAATTAAAAGCATAAATACATCAGCCTTTAGTGGAACAATTAATTATATTTATCAAAATATCAACTTAAGTTTAATAACACAACTATTTGTTTTGTAGTGTTATCGATTTGGAATTTGGAGTAGAATCTTTGTATATTATAAGGCTGCAACTAAATTATTTTCATTACCATTTACTCTGATGTTTCATTCCTTGATCCCAGATTATTTTATTCTATTTGATTATTCTTTTTGTCACTAAATATCAGAGAAAAATGGCCATCACAGAGCTTCAAATCTTCATATCTTTAAGTTGTTGGTTTTGTCCAACCAATAGTCCAGAAAACTATTTTGTTTACTGTTGTGCGACAACTAAAACAAAAAAATCTTCACATTTGAAGACTAGGAACCAGTGAATATTTGACTTTTTGAATTAATTAATCAATTAATTGAATAATTGTTGCAGTTCGAGTATAATCAGATTTATTCTAGACACTAAGTCATAAAGGATGTAAGAAGGGATATAAAACAATCTGCTATATTTAAACATTACTGAGAAAATTATCTTCTTTCCCACAAAGCCCTTTTGATTTCTGCTGCACTCTCTTACTTCTCTCCCTCCTCCACCTGCCTGTCAGCTTTAGTTGTAGCTGTGCTTGGAGAACAGCGCCCCCTACAGTAATTTAACTTTCCAACAAATCTGTCCCTCATGGTCACAGAAAATGCAGCGTCGAGGCCATTATATCATCAAAATCATCTTGTTTTCATGTAACACGCTGCACCTTCAATGATAACAGACATAAGCACACAATTTACATGTTGACTGCTGCCATTCTGTGTATTTTTGAGCCTGTGTATGTGCACAGTACACTCAGTTTTCAGTTGTGAGGTGCAGCTACTTAAAACTAATTCATTCTAATACAAAATACCTGCAATAAATCCTCCTTCATGAAGATTATAAACTGTTTCAGAGACATGTTGATTCAACTGTGGGATCATTTTATGCAACTTCTTTATACTTCTGCTACATGTCAGATAAAAAAATGTATTTTACTCAACTACATTTGTCTGACAGCTTTAGTTACTTTTCAAATTACAATTTTCACAGTTATACCCTTCATTTTTCAGTGAGGCTGGAGCCCAGTACGCACAAATCAATACAAAGTGAACATAAAAATTAAAGATGTTCAGCTTATACACTATTTTAAACGGTCTGAAATTAATTAATGAGCATTTACTAATTTTTTAAACTATGATTCCATTGTTCCTCTACAATGTGGATATTTAAATATTTGCACATGCCAGGAATAATGTTATTATTGTGAAATAATCAATCTTTTATTTACTTTTTAATTGTGATAACACTAGTTAAGTTTAAAGATTTTATAACTGATTCTGATTCCTGCCTTGTCAAATACTTTGGGTTGGCACCTGGAGCACCTGTCCAAAGCGTCTGTGTTTGAAGGCCTGAGAAAAGACTCACTCAACTGTCTTCCTCCAGAATCCTTTACAGCATCATTAAAACGATAGTTCACCTAAAAATGAAAATTCACTCAGTATCTACTCACCTTTGTGCTGATGTGAAGATTGGTGAAGTCCAGTACAACTGATAAAAGATCACCAAACAAACACAAAGTGTCTCCGTCCTGCTCCTGTGGTGTAATCCAAGTGTCCCTAAGTCGCCAAAATTGACGCCGTTACACCACCGTGTTTTTAGCTGAAACGTCAACTGTAGCCTCTCAGACCGGAACCGCGTGCGCACGCCAGGTGTGAAGGTATCGCGAGATCTCTTACATCTCGTGTCGCGCCGCTTGGACGAGAGCTTGTGTACCGCGGTTCCGGTTACTCCACGAACAGTATGGAGACATTTTGAGTTTTTTTTTGTTCTTTTTTTACATTTTAAAACTGGTCACCATTAAATTTAAATCAAAAATTCAAAAAATCAAATCAATCAATCAATCCCTGAAAGAAGTTCAGAGAACATGGCCTCCTCACTGTCAGCTACAGTCCTGAGCACAAACTACATTCTCCAAAATGATCCTACAGACCAATTTAATTTAAAGCCCAAACTGATCAGTATAACTTTAATGAAGGGAGCATTTATTAGACTGCATTAGTTTTGGCGACTGTACCTAATAAACTGGACACTGAGCACCTGTGGTGTGTGTGTGTGTGTGTTGTGGGGTGTGTGTGATGGAGAGTAAAAGTGTAACCTGGCCGGTTCCACCACTGTTCCTCAGCATCACTCTGCACCTGAAGATCTCCTGCCCCCCCTCACCTGCCCACTCTCAGACGAGCCTCGTCCCCGGGGAGCCTCCGTCGCGCCTGCCTCCTCCACGGCCGCCCGTGTCCCCACGTCAGCATCCAGGTGGAGTCAGACTACGAGGAGGAGGAGGAAGAGGAGGAGGAGGACGAGGAGGAAGAAGAGGAAGGAAGAAGAGTCTGGCTTCTACTACAAACCGCAACGCCAACACCGCCTTTATCCTCCCCCTCATGAGCTGGCTCCACCTGGAATACACAGAGACTTTGACCGATCACTGCTGCGGGCTCACTTTGGTGACTCGTGTGCTGAGACCATCCTGTAGACAGACAGACACACACACACACCACACACACACACATGAGAGAAGGTGCAAAGTGTTGCATACTGATAATAACTCATAATCTCTCTGATATCTCCATGTGTGGGTTTAAATTCAATTTCTAGAGGCTGAGCCTAATCAGCATACAGAAAGTGCTCTTTCACACTCTTAATTAATTGGATTTTTATCTGATATTATGTATTAAACAGCTCCCCGACCTAAACTGATCTCAGCTTTCAGGTCAAAAATACACAAACCAGCTTCAACGTAGTGACATTAAATAGCTGCAGCAAAGAAACAACCAAAATGTGTTAATAATAACAATAAAAATAATAAATGTCTGAACCCACTCTGAACTTGTGTTAGTTTATCATGATTTTGTTCATTTTTGCTTTTATTTTTCTTGTGCATATAAAAAAAAGGTAGAGAGGAGGGTGATTTACATCATGTTTATGTGAATTATGGATGTAAAAGCCCGAAACTGTAATAAAACAGCATTTAAAATCTGTTCATATTGCTTTGTTTTGTTCTGATTTCCTTGATAAAACAGAACGACTCCCTCTGCAGCTTATTTCAGGGAGAGTTCATCCCAAAAAAATAAAAATACATCGTTTTTCTCTTGTGCTTTTCGAGCACCACAAGGCAGGTGCCATCTAGTGTGATTACATTAGAAAGAAGACAGACAACTCTAGAGATGATATCTCCAAAACTCTGCAACTCACGTCCAAAACTATCTGTATCAGGCCTATTCAGTTACTTTTTTTTTTAGAAAGGTCAGATTTGAATAAAGTCCCATGAG
Organism: Lutjanus argentimaculatus; assembly: GCA_034769285.1. NCBI lineage: Eukaryota > Metazoa > Chordata > Actinopteri > Lutjaniformes > Lutjanidae > Lutjanus > Lutjanus argentimaculatus. The sequence goes on along the minus strand of JAWZSL010000005.1, from coordinate 39,434,962 downwards.
GCCTGACATTCATATTTCCTGTCTGGCCTGAAGAGTTTGGAAGTTAAATGCATGAAACAAAGCATTTCTCACTTTTTCCTCCACATTATTAGTTTTCACAACTGAAAACTAAACTACACAAGTACAGGACAAAACAAAACACCTTTATAATCCTAGAACAGATGTAGTTTGTTTTAATAAAGATATTTTATCATTCAGTTTGAATCTCCTAAATTCCCTCGGCTTAAACAGCCTGAGCTAAATCTTTTTTTTTAAATAATCTGTCTTTGTGCTTAACAACAGATAAAACCAATGAATGGGCTCATTGGCCTGCTAATAAAATGATCTCCTAAATAACAATATAAACATGTTCAGAATGTTAATTAAATCACAATTATATACTTTTTTTCATATTTAAGAATGATCAAAGGGGCGGACTGAGTCTTTCAAGGGCTGATTGAGATGATAAATAGCACTACAGGTAAGTGGAAAAAATCTATTTTTTATTTTGGGTGAACTGTCCCTTTAAAATGAAGATGAAAGAAAATAGTTTGCTGTAGTTTCACCAGGAATGATTCTGTTGAAAAAAGAAGTTGATGGTTGGGTTGTGTCAGGCCTGCAGAGTTTAAATGTAGAAGAAAGTAACTAAGTAGATTTATTCAAGTATTTATACTCCACTACACCCAAGAGGCAAATATTCTGTTTTATTTTTTTTTACCAGCTGCATTTTATCTTTTCTGTTTACAGTTTAGTTTCCATAGTGGGTTTGCTCACGTTGCTTTAGTTTTTGTTTAAAAACTTAGTTTTAGTATAATATGGGGGTATTTGTCAGGGCAAATACTTGAGAAGTCCAGAGTAGGTATTACAACACAAACACTTGGTGGAGGCAGTTGACTCAGTCTCAGTAAACATTATGTGGCAGTACTTCCTCATTCCTGAGCTGACAAATTTGGTTAATGCCACAATGTCACTTCAGTTCATTTCCCCTTTTTTCTTAAGTCCAGTTGTTTTATTTCAGTAAGAAACTTTTCCCCACCAGCTTTAGTTTACTGGATCTTTTTCTTCAACATTAAACTTCTGAACATAGAAGTGCATCATGATTATAATCCAATGAAATTATTTTGAAAAGGGGAATTTTGCATGGATGCTTTTACTTTAAGTACTCCATCATATTAAGATTACAATACTTTTACTTGTACCAAGTTATACTCTAGTATTACTACCTTAAGAGACTTCAATCAGATAAAACATCTGTATTAATGACACTGAATGTTCTGAGAGGTAATGCTGACTCATCTGCTTACAAAAAAATCATACGATGACCAAGTGACAGTGTGAAGCCAGTTTATTTATCTTTTGTAACAGCATTTCCAGATGCCATAATGAACATATTTCAGGTCTCAGTTCCAACTTGGCAACTTAAACCGGTTAGTGAACTTTGATCAATGCACATTGAACACTTTAACACAAACACATCCAACTTTATCATTTAGCATGTTTGTTACCAGACTGCTGAAAATCACCTCAAAAATCAAGCTCTGCAAGCCAGAGAGCATTAACTGTCAGCTGAAGCAGTCAAAATGCAAAGCAGATTACTAAAAGTCAAACAAAAATTCAGGAATGCACAACCTTTATTGAAACTTTAAAAAAAAGGAATGACTGACAGCTGATAAGCATTTTAGCACTGGAATAAATGGTGGGAATGCTGAGATGGCTTCAAGCAGAGGTGGTTTAGTTTCCTCCCCTCAGACGGAGCACAAGATGGAGGGTGGACTCCTTCTGGATGTTGTAGTCAGAGAGGGTGCGGCCGTCTTCAAGCTGCTTGCCAGCGAAGATGAGACGCTGCTGGTCAGGAGGGATTCCTTCCTTATCCTGGATCTTGGCTTTGACATTTTCAATGGTGTCGCTGGGCTCCACCTCCAGGGTGATGGTCTTGCCAGTCAGGGTCTTCACGAAGATCTGCATTCCTCCCCTCAGACGCAGGACCAGGTGGAGGGTGGACTCCTTCTGGATGTTGTAGTCGGAGAGGGTGCGGCCATCCTCGAGCTGCTTGCCAGCAAAGATGAGACGCTGCTGGTCAGGAGGGATTCCTTCCTTATCCTGGATCTTGGCCTTCACGATTCTCGATGGTGTCGCTGGGCTCCACCTCCAGGGTGATGGTCTTGCCAGTCAGGGTCTTCACGAAGATCTGCATACCTCCCCTCAGACGGAGCACAAGATGGAGGGTGGACTCCTTCTGGATGTTGTAGTCAGAGAGGGTGCGGCCGTCTTCAAGCTGCTTGCCAGCAAAGATAAGACGCTGCTGGTCAGGAGGGATTCCTTCCTTGTCCTGGATCTTGGCCTTCACGTTCTCGATGGTGTCGCTGGGCTCCACCTCCAGGGTGATGGTCTTGCCAGTCAGGGTCTTCACGAAGATCTGCATTCCTCCCCTCAGACGCAGGACCAGGTGAAGGGTGGACTCCTTCTGAATGTTGTAGTCGGAGAGGGTGCGGCCATCCTCGAGCTGCTTGCCAGCAAAGATAAGACGCTGCTGGTCAGGAGGGATTCCTTCCTTATCCTGGATCTTGGCCTTCACGTTCTCAATGGTGTCACTGGGCTCAACCTCCAGGGTGATGGTTTGCCAGTCAGGGTCTTCACAAAGATCTGCATACCTCCCCTCAGACGGAGCACAAGATGGAGGGTGGACTCCTTCTGGATGTTGTAGTCAGAGAGGTTCGGCCATCTTCGAGCTGCTTGCCAGCAAAGATGAGACGCTGCTGGTCAGGAGGGATTCCTTCCTTATCCTGGATCTTGGCCTTGACATTTTCAATGGTGTCACTGGGCTCGACCTCCAAGGTGATGGTCTTACCAGTCAGGGTCTTCACAAAGATCTGCATCTTGACACTGTTGAGAAGAAACAGATTTAATGAAAACAAGTCCTTTCATAAAAGTCTGTCACCCAACACTATTTGCTCCAACAAGATAATTAAGGAGGAAATGTCTGCAGGTCTTTGTGTCAGTAAATGGCTCCTCCCTGAAGGGAAGTGGTCTGCTGACATCCATAAACATTATACCACAGTTTCCCCTAAAGAGGATTTAAAATTAAATCTAAAGAAACAAAAAATAACCATAATCAAATGGTGGAGGAGTATTCAGACACATTACTAGTACAAGTACTAACATGACACAAAAAATATCTATTACAAATACAAGTGTGTTACTTCCTCATATATGACCATGACATGCTTATGTATAAAAACTGACTAAATAGTTATGGTTTCAGCTCTACTTATATTTCATTCATTTTATTCTATTTGAGTAGTTTAATTTAAATCAAATCATGTTTCAGAATTATAGTCAATACAATGTGCAATACTTCCCTCTGAACTGTAGTTCAGGGGGGAAAAAAAAACATATGAAAGACTTGAGTTTGTACTTAAGCAGCTACCCTTCACCACTGTCAGTCTAACAACAATCTGAAAGAACAGACAGATCATTTAATATTTAATGTCAGACAGCTGTAAAGCGTACCCATCTTAAAACCCAAGGTGGCATCTTCAAAACGCCAAATAATCAGTTTAGACATGAATCAAAGAAAAACTGCATCATCATGTTATAAAGATGAAACAGAATCAGAAACCCTTTATTAATCCCTGGGAGAAATTGATGTTACAGGCACTCCCATCCAAGAATAGAAAAAATAGATATATATGTATATATAGCATAGAGAATTACAAGAACAGAAAAATGTAAAATATATATTCTACTATAAAATATAAAAGAAAACAAATATACCATAAGTGTAACAGTGCATGTACCTTCTCTACAACATGTAACTATATTATCTTGACAAAAACGATTAGATCTACGAAAATGAATGCAAAATTATATATAAAGATGTGCATTAAGTTACAAGCACAGATAACGGTCATAACAATGCTGTGTGTACTGCACGGCGAGTTACTGCACGATTTATTAAATTAAAACAAACAAACGCTTTATACGTTAATAAAGTGTTTTTCATCCCAGCTGACAAACTTCTGTGAATCCACCGACGTAACTAACGTCAATCGTTCATGACGCACTTCTTTACACGTCTCAGGTTAATGAACAACGTCAGTTTAGCTAAGCTAGCAGTTAGCCGCGGGGTTACTTCCGTCACAGCCGCCTCTCTCTGTTCGACGCGTCTAACAGAACCTCCTGGAAGAACCTCTGACGTGTCACAACACAAAGACGTTGTTCAGTGACTGAGCGAACGTTAACCAGACGTTTCCTGTTTGTGAGTCGGTCAGCTAAACCGGCTAACCACTGTGGAGCTAACGAGCTAATGTTGCTAAGCTAAACGGCCGCTGCAAATAAAAACCGTTTTGAGCCGTTAACGTCGACACCGACTCCTCCTCAGACACGTGACCTCTTCTGTGGGTCATGTTTCTTTCTCCACCGGTTTACCGGGATGAATATAAAGTTAAAGTGAGATTTAAACTGAGGCTTGGCGGAGTTTTTCCGTGGTCAGGCCTCAGTTAGCCTCAGTTAGCCTCAGTTAGCCTCAGTTAGCCTTGTTAGCCTTGTTAGCTACTGAAACTGCTGACGCAACGTTAGCTAGTTCCTGATTCATCCGTTACCAACAGCTAAAATAAAGTTTGTTCAACACGTCACGACACATATGAAGCCTGTGGCCTAAATCTGCTGATTACTGTTTAAAATACTCTGATTACTTACAAACAAATTGTTCCTGGCGGTGTGGGCTGCTCTCACCTCCGGATGCTGTCAGCTTGAACTGAACAAAGACCGCGGAGGGGTATTTATAGACAACAATGCAGTATCCTTCCGCTGTCCCACCCGATGGAACTATAAACTGTATTTATCAACAAACCGCACTGGAATCATTTTGGAAATCAATTAAACAAAAAATATTCCCGATATTAAGACAATAACAGTTTTATTGGAGGAGACTAGCAGCGTTTTTTAGCAGAGTGAGGGTGAAAAATAACCGTTCAGCCTTCGCGGATGTAGACAAGCAGGAAACAGCACATCATCGATGACATCCTCAAAATATGAACAAGTTACAGTGTGAGGCAGTGAGTAATCTGTTTAATATAGTAACGGAGTACCTGTAATCAGCAGTATGTAATCACATTACAAAAATAAGCAATTATTATGGTTAACTGTTAATAGGAACATAATAAAAGATTGAATGACCATAATAGGCATTGTTTACACTTTAGATCCAGTATCCCCAAAATGCATTAGTTAGTGAGAGCACAGTAAAGGATTAATTAACCTTCAGCATCATTAATGCGCTTAGAAATGTCTTATAGTCCAACAATAAACATATTTATAATGCAATAATTAATACTTAAATAGTCTTATTAACACATATTAATGTTAATAAACATCTTATAAGGGCCTTATTACCTATTAACTAACAAGTCACTTTCGACCAGGTGCCCCCAAAATGCATGGTTAACTACTAATAAATGCACAATAAAGAATTTAAATCTTAACAAAAGCTTAGTAAATGTTTAACAGTGATATAATAGGCAAGTTACTTAAACTCAATTAATATTTGTAATGCCATTATGAACAATTATAACAAACTCATAAGGCTTTTATAAACATTCTTTTGAATTCTTGACAAGTTTATTATAAGTGCTTATAAATGTCTTTATTTCACAATAAACATGTTTATTATGCTATTATTAACACCTATAGTCTTATTAACACATATTAATGTTAATAAGCATCTTAATAGGGCCTTATTACCTATTAACTAACGCTTATTACAAGCACCATACTATAAAGAGAAGGATGTCTAAAGAGAAGAAAAATATTCTCCTCTTGGAAGAGAAAATGAAGAATTTGGAAGAGTGTGTAATTTTGTACAGATATTTATTGTTCCAGACGATGTATCTTCATGATTTTGGTGATGCTTGACTTTTTCTTTAGTTTTCTGTAGTTCTGAGTGAAATGTTGGATGGATTGCCATGAAATCAACAGTGGTTACCCCCTGACTTTTTATCTAATATTATAAGTAATCCCACGGATTTCTGTGGAAGGCTATTTCAACTAGATATAACAAGAAATTATCTTGAAATAATGGGTTACTATCTCAAAATACTGTTAAACTTCCTCACAAAGTTTCTCATTCTAATGACTTACAGGGTCTTTTTCCCCCTCATATTTGCAGAAATGGGCTTCCATAACCACACACCATTATACAGTCAACATTTCAATTAATCCAGAATTAAAACATCTTTATGTGTTCAATGATGTGACAGATGACTCATCAAAACTCTGCTGTGGCTCTCTCTCCCTCTCTACCTGCACATGAACATGTAAAATACTGTTATTATAGAAAATGTGACGACCTCTGTGTCCATCTGTGTATTTGTTTCTGTTGAAAATAAATGACCAATTTAATGAGAATTTTGGTTTGCGTTTCCATGACTACATGAGCAAAGACCGTATTGATCTGGCCTTTTCCCCAGAATCATCATCATGCCTTTATATGGTCAAACAAGCAGGATCTTCTCACTCATTATTCATAAATTGACAAATATTTGATATTTTCCTCCAAACAGGAGGGAGACTATAGATTTTCGTTACCCCGTGACCTTTTACCCTCGGTTCACCCCTCATTACATTTCTGTCATTAACCGAAACAACACTGCCTGCAAAACTAATGACTAACTGGGGACATTATTAGGCTGACTGCACACTTTCAACTGCTTCCTCTTTATAATTGTCTTTTGATTTCAGATAATCATTAACACAACATTTTGTCTGAGGTGCACATTTCCTTGCCTGCGGTCCAACATTTTTTAAAATGAGCTGCTTGACATTTTAATATTCATCCACTGAGGGAAAAGATTACATTTTGTAAATGCCAGCTTCAAGTTGAGACTTTTTGGAGAAACTTTTTACACTCGCATTATACATATACATATATATATATATATATATATATATATTCAAGTGCAAAAATGAATGCACAAAAATCTGTTTGACATATAATATAATATACTTCAGCAGTTGCCATTATAACACAGCTGTTTTGAGTTTAATATACCACAAGGAAGATTGTTAGGGTCAGGAATAAGAAAAAAAGAGGAGGAGGAATGTTTGTTGAGATGTTGAGACTAAAGTGAATGTAGTAAAGTTAAAATACTATTTCAACTTTATTCTCAACATGCAACTTGCATTTAAAAATCTTCTTCCTCTGATTTATTTTTTATTTTTGACATTTCAAATTTTCCTCTCATTTTTGAGAAAAGTATGAGGGCCAGGCAAAAGGGAAAAAATGTGAGGGAGGAAGACTTATTTTTATTTGTTTGCATGTTTTTTTTTTCTTTTTGCATTTCAAGATTGAAGTCAAAATGTTGAAGATAAAGTTGAAATACCATTTTGACTTTATACTTGATATGCCAACTTTATTGTCAACATTTTTGTCCTGTGATTAATTTTTTCTTAGGCCTGACACAAATACTGAAAATTAAACTTTATTGTCGACATTTCAACATTTCAGATGTCCTCTAGTTTTTTCTTCAGGAGAGTATTAGGGGCTGTCATGAGGGAAAAAAATCTGGTGGAGGAAGATTTTTTAAATTTTGCATTCAAAGAATAATAACATAAAGGAGACCAGACCAGGTTCTCAATATTTTAAGTTCATTCCTGAAATACAAAGTTAAAAATCCATCTCCATCTCCAGCTTTTTAAAGCCTGTGTGTGTGTGTGTTTGCGTGTGTGTGACTCAGTTCAACATGGATGACACTGTCTCCTGAGGCTCGATTCAGCCAGTTCTGTTTATCCGACTTGGCGGATGTGTAGCTCAAACTCGGCAGCTCTCCATCACAGAGGCTTTCAGAGAGTGTTAGCCATCAGGCCTGCTTTAAATCACAAGGGTCCACACTTGGTTTATAACCTTAACCCCACCCCCCTCCCTGCAGCCTGTAGACTGCTGCTACAGGCTCAGAAACCATCATAACATCATAAGAACTTTTATAAAGTTCTGTCACTCAAAACTATGCTGGTGGAAGAAGAACTCTGATCCATTACTTCCATTAATTTAATATATCCAGACTTTCATTCCATATATTCAAACTTCATATTACACACTAAATAGCAAATATCCCAAATCAATTGCAGACATTTTTGGCAAAGATGTGGCACTGTTAACAAAAGTGAACACTGAAAGTGAGCAACATATGATGCAGCAAATGTGGACTGTTTTTTAAAAACATAGCTGAGCCACTTTTGGCAAATATGTGGCAGAGTGAGCTCTGGCTAATCTGGATGTGAACCTAAAGTGGCCCACATGGCAAATATGGCCCAAATATTTTACAACAATTTTGGCTCCTTTTAGCAAATATACAACACAATAATCACCAGTGAGTCTAAGGTGGCCCACATTTGACATGGCAAATATGGCCTGAACAATAAAACTGAAGTGGGACACTTCTGGAAGAAATGTAGCATTGTTCTCTGCACAACATTGGCACCATAAACCACTGTGTAAAAACTTCCTAACCAGATTAAATTCATTATGCATCTTTCACCTGCTTCTCTCTGTTTTACAAAAATATTCCGTGACAAATCTTTGCAGCATGTATTGGCTCAGTGGTGTGGGTCTGTCCCATGCTGTTAGCTGCTTGTAATATTAATGATCTCATTGTGTTGCTGCTCTCATTATGACTCTCTGTGGATAATAGTTCCAACTAAACGGCCTAAATGCAGACATAACTGTAATGTATTTCTGGCTCTGTGACTGCCTCTGGTTCATTAAACTTGTGTGGGTAGCACTCAGTTTCCTCAGAGTGCCTAATATCATCAAGCATCTGGTTAAAAGCTTCTCAACAGTTGAATTAACCGCAGCAGGAAAGCCTCTGGAAATTGCTATCGTGGCAGGAAACATTATCTTCTTATTAGCATGCAGGATGGCAACAGAAGGAATCATTAGGACATTAAAATGGGTTGGCGGTAGGGAAATGCCGCGGGGCAGGATTTGCCTCCCACCCATCAGGGTATATTTGCAAGACAACAGCACTCAGTCCAGAAAAAAAAGCTGCTTTTCAAACTGAATGGAAGCCAGAACTGCCTGATGTGGTGAAAAAGAGGAGTTCATACTTCAAAGAAACTTTTCATGGTTGTTAAGTGGATTAAAGTCTTCACGATGGCGATGCTGGAATTGTGTTTTGCTGACCTTCACAAGGGGTCTGAGACAAATTCAAGAAGCTGCGAGATGATTAACAGGACAGGTAAGGAGAGAACACAATTTGTATTTCGTGTGAATTACTGGAAACATTTATGGGCAGTAGATTGGCACCCATAGTGTCCACGGACAAGTCCACGCAGTCACAACAGGTTGGGTGTAAGCAGATGTCTGCCTGCCTACTTGTACACCCTCTACTTCACCCTTTTTTTCTAGAATCTGCGCACTTACAGGTTGCAGCAAAGTCTGGTAGCTCTCAAAATCTTTGTTATTTTTGTTATTTTTGTCGCTTTTTATCTGATTTTTTACATCTACTGATGGATATTTCTGTGGAGAGAAGAGTTTATTCGAAAGAAGAGCTTTTTTCATTGAAATGGAGCAAATCTGGAGTATATTACTCTATTCCAGCTGAGATAAGGAGGAGCTTTCGTGGTTGCCGTGCTGGTGCAAAGTTAAAGGCAAGGAAATGGAGATACAAGCCCGTTCTGCCATCAGTCATCATGGGGAATGTCAACTCTCTGCCCAACAAAAGTGAGGAGTTGGAGATAATTGGTGAAGACTCAGAAAGTGTACCGTGAGTGCAGCCTGATGTGTTTTACTGAGACCTGGTTGAATAATAACATCTCGGATTCCATTGTGGATATACCTGGCTTCACTCTCATACGGTCAGACAGAGATGCAAAGGCTAGTGGCAAGAAAAAAGGAGGAGGACTGGCCTTATTTGTGAACCAGAGATGGTGTAATCCTGCACATATTACTGTCAAGGAGAAGATATGCTGTCCAGATATTGAATTATTGGCAGTTGGAATGCGGCCATATTATGTACCAAGAGAATTTGGTCATATAATAACAATACTTGTGTACATCCCTCCCAAGGCAACGGCTGATGTTCCATGTGAAATTCTGCATGAATTTGTTGCTAGGATACAGACTAAACACCCTGAGGCACTTATAATAATATCTGGAGACTTCAACCATGTTACCCTCTCCTCCCACCTGACTGGATTTACACAATTTGTTAACTGTGCTACAAGAGAAAACAAAACCCTTGATCTGCTGTATGCCAATGTCAAAGAAGCTTACAGAGATACTGCCTTACCACCACTGGGCAGGTCAGATCACAACTTGGTTCTTCTGCAGACCTGTTACAAACCCTGTGTGCAAAGGGAACCTACAACTACACTCACTGTAAGGAAATGGACACCTGAGGCTAGTGAGGCTCTAAAGGACTGCTTTGAACGCACTGATTGGGATGTGCTTCTGGAAACAGATGAGAACAGTATGGACATTGATAGACAGGCTGATTGTTTCACTGAGTACATCAACTTCTGTAGAGACACAGTCATACCTACAAAGACTGTACGCTGTTTCCCCAATAACAAACCCTGGATCACAAGTGACATAAAGGCAATCCTCAATCAGAAAAAGGAAGCTTTTAGAGAGGGTGACAAAGAACAGCTCAAACAGGTGCAACATGAGCTGAAGAAGAGATTGACGATGGCAAAGGTGGAATACAAAAAGAAGATAGAGAAGAATTTACATCATAACAACATCCGTGAGGTGTGGAGAGAAATAAATACCATCTCTGGCTACAACAAAAAGAAAAGACAGCCAATCGTGGGTGATGTGGAAAGAGCTGATGAACTCAATCAGTTCTTCAACAGGTTTGACACTGAGGTCACATCCCATTCCACTGCCGCTCCTCCTCCTCCTCCTCCTCCTCCTCCTCTTCAACATGTGGGCATCTCCACCATGGCTCCTCTTCAACAACATCTGGACATCTCCATCATGGCTCCTCCTCCTCCTCCTCCCCCTCCTTCTCCACAAGTGTGTTCCTCCACCATGCCTCCTCTTCAACAACATCCGGGCATCTCCATCATGGCTCCTCCTCCTCCTCCACCACAAGTGTGTTCCTCCACCATGGCTCCTCTTCAACAACATCTGGGCATCTCCACCATGGCTCCTCCTCCTCCTCCTCCTCTCCACAAGTGTGTTCCTCCACCATGCCTCCTCTTCAACAACATCTGGGCATCTCCATCATGGCTCCTCCTCCTCCTCCTCCTCCTCCTCCACAAGTGTGTTCCTCCACCATGGCTCCTCTTCAACAACATCTGGGCATCTCCATCATGACTCCGCCTCCACCTCCTCCTCCACATGGGTACATTTCCGCGACTGCAGCTACTCCTCTTCACACACCTGTTCCTACACCCTTGTTTGTCACTGAGACAGGGGTGAGGTTGGAGCTCGGGAGACTTTGCTCTGGGAAGGCAGCTGGCCCTGATGGTGTGTGTCCAAGGCTGCTTAAAGACTGTGCTGCCCAACTGTGTCAACCTCTTCACAAAATCTTCAACCTGAGTCTACAGCTGGGGCGGGTGCCGGCTCTGTGGAAAACATCTTGTATTGTCCCGGTACCAAAAAGAAAATGTCCAGCTGAACTAAATGACTACAGACCGGTAGCCCTTACTTCACACATCATGAAAACCCTGGAGCGGCTGATTCTACGTCTTCTGAGGCCTGAGGTCAAAGACAAACTCGATCCCCTGCAGTTTGCCTACAAAGAACACATTGGAGTGAATGATGCAGTACTCTACATGCTCCACCGTTCCCTCTCTCATTTGGAAGAATCTGGCGCTTATGTAAGAACTATGTTTTTTGACTTTTCAAGCGCATTTAATACCATCCAACCCAACATACTCAAAAACAAGCTCATAGAGATGGGAGTGGTTTCTTCCTTTGTCTCCTGGATCACGGATTACCTGACAGAAAGGCCACAGTTTGTCAGGTTGGGGAACTGTTTTTCTGGGACATTAATGAGCAGCACTGGGGCTCCACAAGGGACTGTCCTGGCTCCATTCCTGTTCACATTGTATACAGCAGACTTTAAATATAACTCTGAGTCCTGCCACATCCAGAAATACTCAGATGACACTGCTATTGTAGCTTGTATAAGGAATGGACAGGAATCTGAATATAGGGATTTGATAAAATCCTTCAGTGACTGGAGTCATAAAAACTGCCTCATACTAAACACCTCAAAGACAAAGGAAATGGTCATTGATTTCCGTAGATCCAAGCCCCCTCTTCAGCCTGTGAACACTTGTGGAGTGGACATCGAGGTGGTAACAAACTATAAATATCTTGGTGTACACCTGGATAACAAGCTGGACTGGTCCCTTAACACAGATGCACTCTACAAAAAGGGGCAGAGCCGCCTCTTTTTCCTAAGGAAGCTCAGATCTCTAAACATCTGCAGTAAGATGCTGCAGATGTTTTATCAGTCTATTGTGGCAAGTGTTTTATTTTATGCTGCAGTCTGCTGGGGAGGAAGTTTGGGAAAAAAGCAAGCAAGGAGGCTGGATAAGCTTGTGAAAAAGGCTGGCTCTGTGATCGGAGTAAGGATGGACTCTCTGGAGGAAGTTGTGGAGAGAGACACAATGAGGACGGTGGAGGTCATCCTAAACAACATGGATCATCCACTGCATAACACCTTGATGGACCAAAGAAATAATGGTGGTGGAAGGCTTCTCTCTCTTCGTTGTAGGACAGAGAGATACAGAAGATCTTTCATACCAACTGCCATCAGACTCTATAATTCTTATACAAATAGATGAGACCACAGACAAATGAATTTCCCCTTGGGGATCAATAAAGTATTTCGTATTCGTATTCGTATTCGTATTCGTACTTAGAAAATGTACACATTCTGGATCCTACATGGATACTGGTGGACCCTCATGCACACATGGATGCAGAAAGAATACCACAGGCTTATCTCTGATGCTTTTCAAGTCTTTCAAAGCTAAGAGAAGGGTAATTTCCATGGAACTCGAACTGTCGTCATTAACACCTGTTGACTAAGTCATTATATACTTATCGGCACAGGCTGGAGGTGGAAATAAACATTCTTTGTTAGCCTCAAATGGGGCTAGTCCTGTCCATCCACCTGATGATGCTTCCCGGTGAGCTTGCTGCGGGTTTCTGCTCAATATTCCTTTGCCGTTCCTATCACACAACATGATTTCAAGTTGAAAATATGTATATGTATATATGTTTGACAGAATTCAAAAGTGGGGAAAAAAGTGGGGAAAGTCACATCTAGTTACATTAAGATAATGCCTGTACCCCCGACACACTGCAGGATCTGAACAGACGAGCCTTGAATCGGGAACACCCCAGCAATTTTTGGGAGGGCGAATCGAATCCCAAAATCTGCCCAATTATACTCTAGAGTGGAGCCAGCATAAGATAAGATAAAATGAGATAATCCTTTACTGATCCTCAAGCTGATGGGAGAGGTATTCAGTTGGCTGCAATCTGCAACTTCACCACAAGATGCCACTAAATCCTGCACACTGGTGCGTTAAGGGATCAGCGTGCAGGATTTCTGTGATTTCTGTCTCCAGCAGACTCCCTCTCAAATGTCTCTTTTATTACAGTAGAAAAAGTGCAACGCTTCAAGCACAGACCGGCTTTTCTTCAGGTACAGAAGAATCAAAAAACTTTAGCTTGTGATCCCTGTTTCATTTTAAAGGATAAAGCCTGAGCCTAACAACAGATGAGAACCTGGTCTCTGGTGTCAAAGTCTACAGCAACCACCTGCCTGTAACTCTGCTGCAGTAGATAAACACAGCACTTTATTAAAAAAAAAAAAATCACAATGTCAGCACATGTATCTGGGAATTTTGTCCAATAAAAATCTTCATTTCTAGGAGATGCAGTTGATCATTTCTACCCATTTGTTCGATTTCCTGAGCATCAATAGTACCAACAGTAGAACGTTCTCCCTCAAAACACAGAACATCCTCCTGGACTTACTAAAATTGCAGAAACTATGCAGAAAGAATTGACACAACAGAAATCGATAGATGCTGCATATATCAGCAAACAACAGACAGGAGGAGCCACTAATGTGATCATCCGCCCACTCAGCTGACCCCACCTGACCTGCAGCAATGATTGTGCTGAACACAAAACCACGTGGATCGACTTTCACTTCATTTAAACAGGTTATAATGACAATAATTTATAAATGAAAGCAAACCAAAAACTATGAGCTGACAAGACGTTCATCTCATCTCTCATCATCATCACTGATTATTACTCTGTAATGAGCTGTCATAATTTGACTTCTTCTGGATTCTAATAAAATTCACTTTTAACAACATTTTTAACAGTGAACATAAATGTAACGTTTATATAATCCAGTGGTTCCCAAACGTTTTCTGGCCTGCCGTACCTCAAAGGCTGAAAATAGTTCATGCAAAATGTCAATTCTGTGATTTCATCTTCTTAAATGTGAATATTTTCTGGTTTCTTTAATCCTCTCTGTGACAGTAAGTTGAACATATTTGGGTTGTGGACAAAACAAGACATTTGAGGACAACATCTAGGACTTTGGGAAACCAATCAATATTTCTCAGCAATTTCTGACATTTTATGAGCCAAAAACTAATGAATTCATCAAGAAAGTAATGGACAGACAATCCATAATGAAAAATGTTACAGGACAGACTTGAAAAATGCATCCTGTTTTTCAAGTGAGAAGATTGTGACAGGATTAATTAATCAATTCTTTGATAAAATGATCGACAGATGAAAATTGTGTGTTGGAGCCCTAAATCACTGACAATAACTGGGGAAGCATCTGATAAAAATGGATTCAAAAGTTGAGAAAGTTTCTCATCATTATGACGTACAGGATTTTGCATCATAATGGAGGAAACTGGCCTTCATAACACAATAGATGTGAGATAATGTACTTTATATGTTTCCCAGGGTTTGAATCACACTGTGGCTTTCGGGGAGCCCTATTTTCCAGTGCACAACGCTTCCAAAACACACCACGTGCACACACATACATGGAAGTATGCGTCAGTGCAGCCAATTTCAGGGTGACTGTGAAAAGCATACTGTTACTATAACAGATAGTTTAAGAGTTAGATTTAACTCTTACCAAACGTGTTGCAGGTCCAATCCATCCATTATCTGTAACCACTTGTCCTTAACAGGTCGCGGGGCCTAAGGGATCAGCCTATCCCAGCTGACACTGGGCGAGAGGCGGGGTACACCCTGGACAAGTCACCTGTTCATCACAAGGCTGACACATAGAGACAGACAACCACTCACGTTCACATTCACACCTACAGGCAATTTTGAGTTATCAAGTAACCTATTATGCTGCATGTCTTTGGACTGTGGGAGGAAGCCGGAGTACCCGGAGAGAACCAATGCGGACATGAGGAGGATGTGCAAACTCTGCACAGAAAGGTCCTGCCCTGCTCCAAACTCCCCAGCCCCCCAGCCGGCTGGGGGATTCGAATTCAAAGGTCCCAAAGTAGGCTTTCAGGGGAGCTCATGTCCTTTTCAAGGGAGCTCAGCTCCATTTAGCTTCCCCATAATTCAGACCATGATGTTTCCACAGTGAAAAGAAACATGACGCCAAAAGAATTCACGAGAACACCTCAGTATTTAGAAAGTCTTTTGTACTTTTTATTCAAGTTTTACCATTTATTTAGGGAAACTGTTAACATTTGTCTTCTCATAATGAAAATGTACATTTATCAATCTGCATAAAACATCACATATACAGTACATCAAAATAAATACATCATCTGGTGGGTTGATTGAGCTTGTGCTCGAAGATCGGTCAGTTTAACTACAGCTACGCTATTCACATCGCAACCTCCACATCTGCAACAACGCATGTTTTTCCAATTTCCTTTTTAATTCTCAGCTGGTCCAGACCTGGGGACTCTTGAGACCAGTCTATGAAAGTCATCGATCTAACTACATGTGAGAAATAAGACATCTGCACTGCACTGCTCCTAGAGTCAGAGAGTTTTTAATACCACTAAACTACAGCTAAAGCCAGAACTGGACCGGCTGGAGTAAAAAGTCTTGAAGGTGACTGCAGGCAGGAGGGAGTTCGGGGACAGGACACAGCTGTGCCAGACTAACTAAGAAAGGAAAAAAATGAGCTTTATCACTATTTCCTTCCTGTTATTATCATTTTGTGGCAAGAGATGGTGACTCATGTGTGAGGATATAAAAAAAATCCACCAATCTTCCTGCCAGTATATCCCAAAACTCTCAAAAAAGTTGTAATCCTTAAGATTTCAGTCCGGTTCAGTCAGAAGCTTAGCTGAACGTAAACACACACGGTCAGTACATATGTTGCTAGCTAGCATACAGCTCATGCACAGTTACAGGTACACTGGCTTACTGTTGTGGTTTTAATAAAGAAGTCAGGAAATGACTGCCATTTTCCCATCATTCTGTGAAGAACTGTGATCTGATTTTATGCTGATTTTCTGAGAAGTTGGAGGTGTGCAGCCTGTTGTCTGCAGCTCTTCATCTAACAGCTCACTGTGGCTGCTCCTTACTGTTCTATAACTTGCCTGACATATTTCAAAGTGATCCACTGTCAAAAAATGACTGTTGTCTTGTTTTGTAGATGCATTTTTGATGCACGATAGTGGTGCTAACCTCATTGACAAATATGTTGCATTTTCTGTGTCTACTTCAAATTAAAAGTCAACTTGTGTTTCATCAGTTAAATACTTTCAATGTGAAGCAGCAGCAGAAAGAAATGTTCACTTTGCATTAACAGCAATTTAATACAACTTTTTTTCCCCAAGAATGTCAACACAAACACCCATTTCATGGTACTTCAAATATAGAAGTATTGTAATACTTTCACCAGTGGGCCATAAGCTAAATCACCATTGTGTTCACTCATTTAGTGAAAGATAGTGACTAACAAATGTCTATTTAAATGCAAATCTTTGAGATTGCCATTTTAATGAAGACCTCAGTCAATAGTTGGTCTGTATCCATCATGCAATGAGCAACTGCAATCTGATTTTCACAACTAATTTTCCACACAACTGCAGGGCGTGATAAACTCACTGAGGAGGTGTGCAACTCTTCATCTAACAGCTCACTGTGGCTGCTCCTCACTGTCTCATTACTCCCCAAAAATTAAACCACTGATGAAAAACTGCCCAAAATGATCGGTGGTCCTTGCTCCACAAAGGCAGAATTTTTGTTGATTTCTATCTTTTTTTTTCATCAGTTTAATGGTCTGCCTCCAGGGAACGTGCGCTTCTCAGTGTCAGTGTCGCTACACTGAAGAACGAGTGAAGAAAACAGCCTGTACAACCACAGTATTTTCACATTTGACTCCGTGAATTAAGGGTTTATTTTGACCAAACCAGAGTTGGTGATTACTGAACCAAGCAAATTCTCCCCAGCTGAAACTACAGGGTTTTTGGGTTTCCAGTTGGAAAATTTAAACATACTGCCCAACCTTACATCAGGACAGCATAAAAACCCCACCACTCCACATTTTTCTCTATTCTTTTTCCCTTATTTTTCTAAATGTAGTGCTTGAAATTCTGCATGTTTGATGAAGTTTGATGTACTTGTGTGATTCTTGCAGGTGATGGGTTGTATCCACATGGTTGAACGCACTGGATGAAGACATCAGCTAAATGAATGCAATGTAAAATCTGACTGTCTTGTTTTGAAGATGCATTTTTGATGAACAATCACTGTTAGCGCTAACCTCGGTGACAAAAACAATAAAAGCCACACTGTGTTTCGCTTAATGTGAAGCAGCAGCGGTAGTAAATGTAAAAGTGCAGGCTTCCTTTCCTATGAATCTCTCGTGCATGTGAAGACAATTCGAACCCAGCACAGGAATGGCGGACTCCGCCACTAACAATGAAAACTACTGTGTAAAGAGTTAATTACTGAATGTAAACACAAATGGGGTTTGTTTTCATGAAAATCTTAAGGATTATAACTTTAGCTCTCTCTCCTTCTGAGACATCTTCAAGGAATTATTCTGGCAAAAAATACTAAAAAGTGCTTCAATCTCCTCGTTCCACATTCCTCATACTGTGTCCTGTCCCCTACTCCACCCCTTCTCCCCTCCTTACCAACGTCTCGTCTTTTCTCACCACGTTCTTGTTCATGTTCTTCGATGATCTTTGGGTCTTTCCCCTCCGTCCTCAATCTCCCATCATCTCCCAGATCCACACAGGTTCAAACACTGACTCGTCTCCTCCTCCCCACTCCTCTCACGTTTTTTCCCGTCCCGTGTCCCCTCATGTCACGTCAAAGGAGGAGAGAACAGGATCAATCACTGCGTCTCATGGCAGAAGGGGCTGGACATCATCTATTTGTATTTACATCGCCTCCTCCTGGGCGGAGAAGGAGGGAGGAGAGGATGAAGAGTTAGGACGGGGCGGTCGGTCTCGGTTCAGAAATGTCTTTAGTGAGGCTTCTCATATCGATACTTCATATTCACGAGTGTCCTGTGACAAGATAGAGGAGACAGAGACAGTGTTAGCAGTGTGTGTGTCCAGCTTTCCTTAATGCAGTGCACAGCATGACTGACTATAAATGATTACTTTGAGGGTATATGGACAGTTAAAGGGTAATTCCAGTGTTTTAAACCCTTTTTTAAAACATATTTCAGGGTCCAGAGTGGAATCCAGGAGGGGAAAATATGAGACTTTGACCATTTGTTCATACTTCTTAAATTTGGCTTCTGAGAAATAGTCTCTGTCTTGTCTCAGCCCGAGACTAATTTGAGCCCAATTTAAGATCTTAAAATGTTCTCTCTCTCTTTTTTTTTTTTGCCTCATTGCATTGATCTTAAATTTGTCTTAGATAAACAGCTCTTGAGATAACAAGTGAGATCTAAAAGAAAACTCTTCTTACATGAGATCTTAAATTCGGCTCCTGAGAAGTAGCCTTTGTTTGTCTCAGCCCAAACTAATTTGAGCTCAATTTCAGATCTTAAAATGTTGCATTGATCTTCAATTTGTCTTAAATAATCAGCTCTTGAGAAAAGTCACTCTTAAATGATATCTTAAATTTGTGTCAAGTGTCAAATTAAAGTCTTGTTGCTCCATGCTTGTCAAGGAGAAACCTCTCAGACAAATATGAGACTTTGACAATTTGCTCATACCTCTTAAATTCTGGCTCCTGAGAAATAGCCTTTGTCTTGTCTCAGCTAGACTAATTTGAGCCCAATTTAAGATCTTAAAATGTTAATTTGTCTTAAATAATCAACTCCCGGATAACAGTGAGATCAAAAAGAAAACTCGGTTGTCTTACATTCGATCTTAAATTTGTCTCAGTGGCCAAATTTAAGTGTTGTTGTTGCATATGGTCATCAAGGAGAAATCCTCTAAGACACCTACAAGTTCAGCAGAAGATCTCCTGTGTTTCTTTTGTTTTGCTCCTTTTTTCTAAATATAGTTGTAGAAAAATAGGACCCACATTAAAAAAGTAGCAGAATTACCCTTTAAGTGGTTTTAAATGTACTGGACACTCACCCCTCCTGTCTCATACAGCGGGTTGTCAAACTCTGTCTCCACAGTGATCTGTCGGTACGGGTGGGGGTAGATAAGAGGAAGCCTTAAGTTGGAGTGATATCGACACCTAAAGGACAAGACAGGAAAACAGAAAATTAGACACATTAATTAATCAATCAATTCAGTGATCCAATTTTCAAAATTTGGTCTAATAAAAACAAATTGAATAAAACAAGGTTCTTGAGATATGTTCACAAGAATGGGACAGATTTGGGGTTACAGTGACTTTGACCTTTGATCACCAAAATCTATTCAGCTCATCTTGGAGTCCAAGATGTCATTTGTGTCAAGTTTGTGAGAAGTTGAGGCGATCTTGAGATTTTATGCACACAAGAACGGGACAGATGAACAGACAACCTTGATAACTGAGGCATAAAAACAACCATGTAGCCTATCAAAATTTCAACAGCTGCAGAAGTGAAGTCTAATTGTAGAACAGTCTCAAATCAAATTTGCATGAGAGAGAGAGAGAAAAAAAAACAGGCTAGATTTCTTTCAAACATGAGCGCAAATTGGCCTAAGTTGACTCATCAGATGTGTCATGTCAGGACGCTTCGCTCTCACTAACCAACCACAGCATTTTATATGCAGAATCGTTTGAGTCTGTTGATGATGCTCTCTGGTGAAACTGCATCCCAAACCTGGAGGATCCATTCACAGAGCAGACGTACTGCAGCCCAGACAGGATCCACTCTGTGTATCTCCTGTACAGATGATGCTTTGATGGCTTGTTGATGTCTACATCCGACACCTGTACCTGGCTCATCATCATTTTACTGCAGCTTTTTTTTTTAACATGGGAGCACCAGGGGGAGCAATTGCTCCCCTTGCATGTTAGCATGCTAGCATTTAGCTCCAAGCACAGCTGTGCCCACAGTAAGTGCAGCATCGCAGAGCTGCATGACTGTAGACTCTTTATCTAGTGCAGAGGTCTGCAATCACTGTTGTAGGTCTACACTGTAAAAATGAAAAAGTTGAGAAAATCAAAATTTCAAATTTCAAATTCAAACTCAAATTCCTAAGTTTTAAAAAAGTTTTAACAACTACTAATCTTTGATTGAAATTAAGCAAACCCCCTAAATTGTATTTCAAAAATAGTAAAAAATAGTAAAAAAAAAAAAAAAAAAGTAAATGCATTAAAGTGAATGTATAAAATGTAGATATTTTCAAAAGGAAATCATCTCAGCTAAAGATTACAGGTTAGCAAAACTTTTTAAGCTGATTTCAAAAGTCAGAAAGTTTGAAAAAGTTTTAAAAATCTATGGCAGCATGTTGCCTTGAAAATTTGACCATTTTTTTGCAGTGTGAAGTGAGTCTTACATTCTTCAGCTGTAAAATATGTAGCCTTTACACCAAATTTAAAAAAAAGTTTTAATATTTTGTCAACTAAATTTTGACAGTGGCTCGTCTTCTTGAGTCTCCATAAACTCCCTACAGATGCCAAATCAAAAAACAAACAAACAAACAAATTAATGATTGTGGCTCCATACAGAGTTTTTATTTTTCTTCTTTTGTGCAAAAATGGCTCTTTTGATTATAAAGGTTGCAGACCCCTGGTCTAATATAAAATTACTTCATACAAATTTTGTATTTCATTAAACTCTTATGCTTATGAAGACCGTGTCGTCTGGTCGACAGCACCTGAGCTGGTTGGGATTGTCAGGAGAGCTGCTGTTTTTAAAATAAAGATTAAATTGTCAAACTTAACTTGTAAACCGTCATCATGTCTGTGCATGTTGTGTTCTAGTTGGTGCATATTCCTAAATAATCAATTTACCACAAACCTATTGCAACATAAAGACCCTGGAGGCTTTGGGTCTGGAGATCAGACAGGTGTTCACTTTGTGCAGTTGTTAATTTAGCCTTTTCATGTGATCGTGATCTTACCGTGTGACATAAACGTAAGCCCCTCCAAGCAGCACGGACAGCAGAAAAACAAGGATGAAGATGGCCAGCGCTATGTTCCCTCCATCCAGAGTGGAGCCTGCAGTCGCCTCTGCAACTGAGACAAACACACAAATAAAAAAGGTTAAGTGAAGGTCTAATATTATCAAGAGAACAAATAAACCTCTAACAGTCTGGTCAGGCTCAGCAAATGTACACTAATGCTACAGGTAAACAGATGAACACGCACACAGGTGGCTGACAAACACGTACGGTGGGAATGAACCTGGCAGGCAGATGTTTGCTGATGCAGGCAGAGCAGACACACACACACACACACACCACACACAGAGGTGAGGTGCTTTTTTTGAAAATTCTCTGGTTTGTTTGAGTCTAGAAAACAAACTGTGTGGTCTTTTCAGCACACAGCGTCAGAGCACACCAACACACACAGGTAGACTCACCTTCCAAAGCATGGTTGTCAAAGCAGTCATGGTTGGCTGCAAGACATCATTCTGTCAGTCAGTGCATTATGAAAACAGACATCACACTTTCCTGAGGAGTTTGTATCTGTAACAAGGCTGCTTTGAGCTGACCGTTCGCTAATCCACCACCACCACCGCTCACTGTTAGCCCACTGCGCCTGTCAAGGTTTCTGTTATCGAATGGGCTAACGTTTGCTGGAGTCGCTGGAGATTAAACAGAATCCAGTAAAAAGCAGGATAAGTTGGTAACTTAACCTTAAAATCTAGAAGCTCTCACACTTTTCTGGGCAAAGCTAACTGAACCTCATCTTTTCTCTGTGGTCAAATCTTTCTCTTCCGTCCGGTCACGTCCTTCACATTGGTTTTAGTTTTGTTACGGCTTTTTCATCTCATTCGTTTTTTGTCTTTTTACATTCTGTCTTTTTCATTTTACGTTGTTTAAGTACAAGTATTTGTACTTTGTTACTTTCCACTGGCATCTAGTCTTGAATTTTTGGTCTGAACTGAGCTTTAGCTAAGACTAACAGACTGTTAAATCAGTTCCTTAAACCTTTGTGCTTGCCTTTTTTGAAATGCTAATGAAAGGACCCCACCCTGGTACACAATTTTCAGTGTGTGCATGTAATTTGTAATATGATGTTAGATTGTAACCGTTAGATGCTGTCCACATACACCAACCTAGATTAGTTAGAAAAGTTATCTATTAGCCTAAACCCTGACAACAACTCAGGTAAAGCAATATTTTAGTGGTTTTAGGAAATATACTGGTGCAGCAACAAGTAACGAAATGTCAGTTGAAGCATACTTGGATAGCAGCGCTAGCATGCTCAGCCAACCCATAACCCAATGTGTTCATGAGCTTAAAGGCTCAAAACACACAACACACCGAAGTCTGACTTTCCACCTTGGGAAATGGGACTATCTGAAGAGCACGTGAATGCATCATAAATGCCTTGCTCAGCTATGACTGGACAAGTTTGGGAAAGGGGTTTAGCGAACGGTCATTAGCATGCACGGGGGGACGATCAATCTGTATCAACAAGCAAGAAGAATATTGTGTTCATGCATAAATCCAAAGGTATTTGAACAGAGGAGCGTTTCATTCCACACATATGTAAAAATAAAAAAAATTCTGTAAAAAAAAAGTCTCACCCCTGCAGAGTGGCAGTGGACCGCTCCAAAATGAAGGGTTTCCTAGGATGCATTTAATTGCAACCTCTCCAATGAGCTCGTATCCTTGGTAACAGACAAAGGTGAGTGATTCACCGGGCAGGTACAGCCTCTTGGACAGGATCTGGTAACCGTTGTCAGGGAGACCAGGGTTTTCACAGGAAACAGAATCCTCAGCTGGAGAAGAAGAAAAAAAAAAGAGAGCTGGATGGATCCTGTTGAGTTTCTCGACACGAATCCGAGGTTTTGCGTCAGAGCTCGACTGACAGATTTGACAGGCTCTGGCTGAGGTGACATGACTCATGGATAATCTCCACCCCCTCCTCCAGGTGGCTGAGGGCTGATTGGTACGGTGTATTAGCATTGCATTTACATATCAAACACTCCACACAAACATTAATATCCCTGAAAACACACACACGCGCGCGCACACACAAGATCGTCAGTCATAAGATGAAAATGCAGGAGATGAAGCGTCGTCTCTGGCATGCAGAGACGCTGTGATCTGTCAGCAGAGGAAAGAGAGAGAAATCACACAAACCCACTCATGTTAGATCGCACAGCCACAGGCAGAGAGCCTCTCATCTTCAGTTAACTGCCATGTGCAACTGTCTATCCTGATGACAGCTTTCTGAAATCAAAGGCCTGACAAATCACCAGAACGCCACGGGAACCTTTCAGCCCACAAGTTTGATAAAATAACGACAAGCTTTTCCTGGTAGGTAAAAGCAACCAGCCTCTCATGTTCTTTTTTTTACACTGGAAAACTGTACAGAGACCGTCTTTCTGACACTCACAGACACAGTGAGGGAGTCGAGACGTCCACACGGGGGTCCCCGGCTCGCGGCCGTAGCAGGTGATGGTGGCGCCGCCCTGCAGGATGAAGCCGGGGTTGCAGCTGTACTGAATAGTCGTCCCCACCAGGAGTTTAGGGTCGGACAGAGACCTGGTGGAGTGCTCCACATGGCCCGGGTCTGAACAGTACATGACTGAGAAAAATAAAAGAGAAAAAAAGAGGAACATATGAAGAAAGCACAGACACACACATTTTAAAATGTTCTTGTTGAGAGTTTAAAGACTGCCTCCAGCGAAAATCCTGTTTTTAACCTTGTTAAAATGTCCATGTGGTGTTTTTCAGCTGTTACACAACATATCAAAATAAGCACCAAACACCATGTCTGAGCATCTCTTGCTTTGAAACTGCAGTGAGAAGGGTGGTCTCAATAAAAGGGATTCAGTCAGGCTGGGTATATGATGTCATAAACCTAAGGAACCAATCCTGTTAATTGAAGGACGCGATGTATATCATTAGTGGTGATGCTCAGCACACAGGAGAAGCTGGATGTAGCTTGTTAGCACAAATAGGGGAGAAGGGAGGTGCAGCTACTTAAAGCTGGGGGTTGCAGGGTATGAAGAGGGAGGGGCATGTTTGCATATTCATGAATCCTTGAATAATAAATGAAGGCAAGGTGTAGAGCTATATAAAAGCCATTTTAACAAGGTACTTGAACTTATTTTGCAAAACATATCAGACACAATTTATTACTTCATGCAGAGCTTTTAATATTGTTTAAAACTGTTTCTCAAACTTTTCACATCACATACCACCTCAGAAAATATCAAGCTCTCTAAGTACCACTTTACTATTTTGTGCCGTTTGTTGCTAGCAGGCGCTGTGGACACTTCATTTGTGCTTAGTTCACTGTCATTCAGTACATTTTCAACATGCGCTGCTGAAAATATTCTCCTCCTGATTTGCACTTCTCTTCATAAGAGTTCCCATTTTGAGCCACAACTGTAGTATTTTAGAACCGTTCATTTTCTGTCTCTTCATTTTACCTCTGCTTACTATCTTGGTGTCAGTTTAGCTACCAGCTACCAGTAACTGTGGCTGACACGTGCGTGCGCTATACGTGCATCATTGTGACTACGCAGTTGGCTGATATTGAAACAAAAATACATGAAAGACAAAATTTATTTTGAATTCCATTTTAGTGAACTCATTTTATGCATTTAAATTTGAAAATTTGTAGTATTTTGATAGTATTATGTTTAATTAGATTAATATTTTTAATTAAAAAAAAAAATTTCCTACATTACTCTGTGTACCACTAGAGGGAGCTCGCGTACCACCTGTGGTACACGTACCACAGTTTAATAATCAAGGGTTTAAAACATGACTGGAGGTGGACTTTAAAGCTGAGGTAGGCAATTTATTTTTGGCATAATTGGGAATAAACTCCATAATAGCTTTTCAGCATTATATAATTGAAGTGGTCTGAGAGAAATTTAGACCTCTGCTCCTCCTCTCTTTTGAAAATCTAACCCATGA
The DNA here is from genome assembly GCA_034769285.1 of Lutjanus argentimaculatus. NCBI lineage: Eukaryota > Metazoa > Chordata > Actinopteri > Lutjaniformes > Lutjanidae > Lutjanus > Lutjanus argentimaculatus. The sequence continues at coordinate 39,409,537 of JAWZSL010000005.1, read as the reverse complement.
TGGAAGACTTTAGCCAATCACAGGTCAGTAAGACAGTTGGTTGTTGAGTCTCATTCCCAGGTACCTGGATATAAGACTAAACAATCAACTATCTTTCTCCAGAATCACTGCACCTTTAATCACTAGGGAGCTCTCTGACGGGAAGACAGGAAGACATTAAGGGAAGACATGATGACTGTTACCATGTAAACTCATGTCATATTCAGTCCCTCCTTTTTTGGGATTGTTGCGGCCTAAAATGCCTGATTTCACAGCAGCTTTTCCAAAAAATTGCAATGCATGTTACAGTGCTTTTAGGCATTTTTGAATGAAATTGTGGGATCAAGTGAAAGCTGCAAAAGAAAGTTGCAAATTTCTTTGTATAATTCATTAAAAATTGAAGGCAGCTTGTTCCAGGCTGCACTCTGCTCGAGCGTTCTAACTAACCTCACCAAGAAGGCTCAGAAATACAAAAATGATAAAAAATAAGCTTAAGTTTTGTAGCTCAAACTGTCAAAACAGCACAAAATTATAGAATAAAAGTGCACAGATCATTGATACATGTCAATAACAATGACAAATGTGTGTTCTATTTAGTACCTGTGACAAAATAAAAATCAAGAAATAAAAATGCAAAAAATAGTGAATAATAAAACATTGAGTTGATTCATTAAGATGTACATGTATGATGTTTGCACAGGGAAATGCTGTGATTGGTTGAACTCACAGAAAGCAACAATGATTGGTTAAATTTGCAGAAAAGTTGCCGAGTTTGGACAACATTGCAAGGTTGCACAGAATTCAGAGGGACTGGTTGAATTTGCGTGAACAGTTGGAGGGACTGTGTATGTCACAGGTGAACACCGGCTACAAGGATTCCTATAGACAATAAGAGAGACACACACACTAACACAGATGTACAGTAGATGTTTAAATAAAACTGACTCTTTTCACAGAACGGCGGCTGGGAGCTCCAGGACAGGTCTAACTGACAGGTGAGGGTCTCCCGTCCCACCAGGTCGTAACCTGGGTCACACTGGTAGGTGATCCGGGCCCCTCGCACCAGCGCGATGTGGGACGTCGTCTTCCAGCCGTTCTGGATCTCAGGCAGGTCCGGACAGGAGTCGTTTCGGGACACCTCTGGGAAGACAAATTAAAAAAGCAAAGCTTGATTAATGGCTCCGTTACGTCGGTGTTATTGCTTGTCGTCCAGGTTCGGTACGGTGACGCGTTTCCTCTGTCTCAGCAGTCAGGAGGGTCAAGAAGAGAACAGGATAAACAACAGTCTGTCTGATGTAGACTTTAGATACTGGCTCATATTCTCAGTGAGGAAGATGATGGACTTATTGTGCGATTACTTGACCATGTGACAGAATGATGGATTTCATCTGTGTTGGAGGTCCTCAAATATCATCTACAGTGAATCCAGTTTGCCTCTGAAGCTGCTGTTTGGAGAAAACAGACAGTTTTAATTCAGACTCCCACTGAAACTGTCCTCAATAAAATTATTACACGCTGTCAGTTATCTGTCACAGAGAGAAAAATGTTTTTGTTGTTATGTTCTGTCAGAATGAGCTTCTTTATAACGGAACGTCAGTGAAAATAATCCCACCTCAGAATCCATTTTCTAGCTTTTTCGGGGCTTTCAGCTACATCTCACAGTCTTCATCAGTGGGTGGAATGACTAGGTGTCCACTCGTGATCTAACACTCAGGTCACGTAACAACCGATCACAAGCTTCAACCTGCGATTATATTCTACTGTTCCCGAAGTCAAGAATGAGCTTTCAAAATTTCACTTTTAAAACTTTTGTAGGTTTGTTTATATTGTAAAGTTTTTATCTTCTTCCTTCTTTCAAACAGCATAAAGTAAGGAAGGAAGTGGAGCTAAAACCGACCAGTTTTCTGTTTCTGTCACCTCGTAGTACTCAACTAAAACCGCAACCAAAATAAAGGCCATGGGTCTCATGCAAGAACCACTCGTACGAACAGATTTGTTCTCATGTTGTGTGTACGAGTGATTCAGGAGAACTTGTCACATTCATCAGTTTTCTTGTATTTTGAATTTTCTTTCAGATACGAACAAAATTTACGAGACCTGTCGTAGAGTCATGTGCCGTCAGTCTGCTGGTATCCAAACCAAAGTTTTTCACTAATAATTATATATTTCATTAGTTTGAAGAATTTTGAGTTTGAAAAATAAATTCCACTTCATAATTATGTCGACATTATCCTGTTTGACTGCATTTCAAATTGAAATATAATTGTAAATTTACACATAAAGCCTCTCATTATGAATCTAAAGATGTATTATTACCTACAGACAGATTAAGTCTCTGTCATGGGAACGTCCTCGCTTATTCTGTCCTCTTTGAAGCCATTTTCATATCGAGACATTTCTTTATTTCAGTGACAGTCTGACCCTCTGATAACACACATTGAAAAACCTTCTATTTTCCCGTCTTTGCTTTAGCAGGTCTTTTAATTCGCCGCTGACGCTGTTAAAATGACAGATTTTAATTTACGGATCTCTGAAAGCAGAACCTCGATCTCTGAACTCTTGGATGCCATTTTCATGAATGAACAGTTCCTGACATATGAAGAAGGAAGTGTTGCCTTATATGATATTATTGGAGAGTTAATTATGCTAACTCAAATATGCACAGACAGCTCATTTCCACAGTTATCTGAAGTTAGGAACATTTGCTGAATCAGTGGTAGCACGTTCGTATGAGCCCTGAAATAAAGTAAGAGAAACTGAAGATAAGAATATGAAAATGGTCTTGCACGAGGTCCATTGTTTCTGCTTCGACCTTTTGCATTTTGTGCAAGTTTTGCAACCACCGTGGGTTCTCCTGCGTGACTGGAAAGGAAATGTGGCACGAGGTGTCTGAAAGCTGGATGCCACTAAATCCTCCACACTGGTCCTTTAACATGCATGTTGCTTCAGCAAATCTTTTCTTAAAACATCAGGTACAAATCGAGGGTCAGCACTACTGGAATTGGATCAGCTGACAAATCACAGTTTAAACATATCAAATCTGACCCCTGAGTGGACTGCAGAGGCAGTTCAAGAATGATTTCAGGCTTTTCTCGACTGGAAAACAAATTCAAAATCAAAGCTTATCAGAGGGTAAGAATGGTTACAATTATATTCTCCCCTGTTATGCCGCACCGTGGGGACGCTAAATTGAAGTTTTAATCATTTAATTATTCTTCTTTTGGAGCCAAAAAAATTGTAAATAATACATTTAGTGTCTGAATTATACTGTTTTTTATCTATATTAAAATATCCATTATTGAAGGAAAGAAGACAAACATGAAGAAATGACTCCAAACTTTTGAACGGTGTTCTTCTAATGATGAGTGTATTACCCTGATTCAGGTGTGAGCTCCATGATTTTCATGCTGTTTCTGAGAGAAGTGATTGCACAGACAGAGACGCAGCGGGAGGCTCAGACCAACAGTCTCTTGATCGCTCTGAAGATCTTCATGAATCAAGAATTCCTCTGATCTTGGATTAAAAGTGTCCTGCTCAAACTTCTTCATGTTATTGCCGCGGTTGTAAAAATCAATGGAGCTTCAGAGTTTAGGGCTCACAGTCAAATTTAATAAAAGCCACAGCCATGAGAGGAGAACAACTCTCGCTTCTGATTGATCAAGGAGTTCAAATCTGAAGTTGTGTCCGTATGATAAAATATATTTAAAAAAAAAAAAGTTCTTTAGATTTTAGTTTCCACAAAATGTCCACAAAATCTAAAGAATCAAAGTTGTTTTTTTTTTTTTTTTGATGAGCTGGAAGGAAGAAAAGTCCACTGGTAAATTGGATCGGCTCCATTATGCAGGAGAGGCTGCGGGCAAATGAGTGACCACGCCATTAACTTCTGGAATTGTTTGAAATGAACCAAATTAATGGGAGGACATGCATGGTTAGATAAAAACTAAATCTTTATGTGCCACTAGAACTGCAAGGAGAGACACCAGCTAATGTCCCCTTCAGTAATTAACTATGATCAGTATTTTAAAGGGATAGTTCACACTACTTGAAGTGTTAACTGTCTTGTTAATAGTCAGTTACCTACAGTAGCACCCAGTTTGGAGAAGCAGCAGGGGTACTGGTGTAGGAAGCTGAGCAATATGCTGTGTGCAGGTGTGCAGTCACCTGTTGTTATTATGACTCCTCCTCTACATCACTGCAGTCTGTTTGTAATTATTTCATTCTGGTGTGAATATCCAGTGCATTTCACTGTTGCTGGCATGCTGTCACTTCTTTCATTCTCCACTGGACATTGTATTATATTAAGTCTGACTGTGACGGGCAGGGCCCCGTTTGATAATCTTGCACCGGGGCCCGGCGCTGACTTGTTACACCACTGGATATTACACATCAAAGTAAGCTAGTGGGGAGTACAACTGTCTACACTAACACAGTACAATAAAACCTTTAGTGCCGCCAGAGGGAGCAGTGTGAAGTCCTCAAGTGATGTCACTTGAGTCGGCGTCAGTTGAAGGCTGAGAGTTAGAAAATGAAACAAATGAGTCGGTGTGGAGTTGGAAAGAAGTGACCTGACCAGACCTCCTGTAGCTGCTTCTCATTTACGCTGCAGGCTACATTAGCTGGTAGCCACATCCAATATCCAACAAACTGTCAAGATGTATTGTGGGTAATGTAGGCACCAAGTTTTGACAATGGAAGAAGAATGTGTGGAATATAAAAAAAGAAATCTCTGGTTCCGCTGCATCGATTTTGATCCTTTTTTTTTTAAAAGACTGTCTATCAAGAGTCAGACAGTGTTATATATCATCTATATTATCAGCGGAGGCCTGGCTGAGAACTTTGTTTGAAAGTGTTCTTGTCAGGGAATGTTACTGAGATGATGTTTTTCAAATCAGTCTCAAATGTATTTTCATCTGTGAGACAGGCCGTCTATGTCTGAAAGATAATGTTGTACATTAAAGAAATTCCTGCCAAGAAGCAACACTGCGGTTAAATCAAATCAGCTGCAGATTACTGTTATGTGCCTTCACAGATGGTTTATATTTCTCCACTTTCATTCAAGACACTTACAGGCTGTTTGTTTGTTGTTTCTCTGTGGATTCTAAAATCTCAAGCGTATAAAAGACGAGAAAAATAAAACCTCATGGCAGGAATAAAATATAGAACATTAATGAAATTTATGCTGTTTAAGACAGAAAATAATCATTACGCCTGGAGAAATATATAAACAAGTAGCCTCCCGCAGTGTGTGCATATGTATATTTGATGATTGATCGGGCAGCATTACACTGTACAATATAATAGGCCTACAGGGATTTGTAAGTTGAAGGATCCTGGATCAATTATTCATTCTGTATTGACTTGCTTCTCCTTCTGCGTGCAGCCTGAATGTGTGCGGTGGGTAATTTATTCTGTGCACAAACACACACACACACACACACACACACACACACACACACACAATTCATGCACACACACATATAATCAAAGAGGGTAGCCTACGTATTCATGCTGTGTCTACTTGATTTACTCCTGAGGGAAACGTGTGTGGTGTCGAGCGGGTGACAAGTAAATTGGACAGTGTGTGTCTAAATTGGAGTCAGGTGTTGGATCTGGAGGAGCGCTGCAGATTACTGTGTGTAAAAGAAGGAACTGAGCTTATTTGGCTGCTTGTTAAACTCTGGGCTTGTGTGCAGACGAGAGCCATTGTGAGATGGTGAAACAAATAGGATGTGATTGAATAAGGGCAGAGGGAAATGAAAGCAAAGACAAATAGAGATGAGAGGAGAGGAAAAAGGAGGGGAAGATGAAAAATGGAGTCGGCAGCCTGAGCAGAAACGGCTAAATAAAAACCAACAGCCAAACTGAATGAAAGTTAACATTTCCAGATCATGTTAAAGGACAGGGCAGGTTTTATTCTACGTATTTCTTACAAAACAAATGATGTGTTTCTCAAACAGGGCTGGGTATCATTTAAAAAACTGAAATCAGGATCAATATCAGTGTTTGCAAAGTGATACTGAGACCAGCTGAGTATTTTACTTGATTTTACACAGTGCAGCTGGCCAAACTGACGTGTTCAGAGTGGACAGAGTCTTTTCCTGAAATAATCCCTTTATTTTTATCAGACGCCACAGATGTGTACTAGAACCATCCTTTTTGGGCCAATCACATGTTGCATTAAATCGAAGAACATTTGTGGTGATTGGCTGCAGTCTAACTTGCAATATATCATTTATTTGCAACTGTTTTGGTACTAGAAGGTACTAAAAGGTTTTGCCTGATGAAGGTCTAGAATCGAAACGTTGCAAATAAATGAGTTAGACAGTGTGCAGGACTCCTTTTTGCAACTTTTTGGTCACCTTACTCACCTCTCTCTAACACACCTGTCTTATCTGATAAATGTGTGAAGTGCTTCCTTTGTTCTAGATTTGGATATAAAAAAAGATCAAAAGTAGGTATCGTCTGACTGGGGAAGTTTTGATACAACCGCATACTGGGTTCTTTTGGTCAATACTATAAAAATTTTGAGTACTGATACTCAGCTTTACTCCCAATACTCTGTGACTTCCTGTTTGTGGCTCTCAGCTCCAAGCCCACTGGTCCCTACTGAAGATGTAAATCTTTACAATCACCTCACAAATATGTAGTTTAACTCAGTAATTTCCTAAAACAGCTGGTCACGGCAGTTCTATTTTTCAAATGTTACTCAAACAAGAGGAAATAGTTCGGGACTATTTTCAGGCGCGGATTAATACACACGTTTTCCTAGAGCAGGGCTTCTCATGAAATGCATGCATTATATGTCATTCCATTTCAATAGTTTCACTTTGCAAATTAGACAGCATGCAGGAGTCCTTTTGCAACTTTTCGGTCCACTCGCCTCTCTCTTACGCAACAGTCTCATCTGCGAAATGTTCCTTTGTTCTAATAGTTTCACTTTCAAAAGTGTTGGGCAGTAATGCATTACTCAGAAACTTATTAAGGAAGGATTACAATTTCCAAAAACAGTGATTATATTAGAGCTACTGATCAAAGTAACTCTGATTTTCTGATATAATGTTTGACCTATGTGGGTAGGTATCTTATGATGAAGTGTTTGTGCAGCAGGTCAGAGCAGGTCATGTCAGTTGCAGCCAAAAAGTTAAATGGAGGATGGATGATGAGGGAGAGAGACAAACTTTCCACAGGTGGAAGTATTGTCATTAATCTGAGTTTGTTTGGCTCCTTAAGAGAGAATATGTAGGAGGAATCTAATTTGAAGGTCACGCTCAGAGAGGAGGACTTTGTTTCCTCCACAGTCGACATCTGGGCAGGTAACAACAAAGTCTTCTGGGTGTTAACAGCTCACTGGATCAGCTGTTCAACTCTGGAGCAAAACAAGGCCACCAAAAAAGTAAAAAAGTCATATAGTAATATAACCAGTAAGATAACTGATTCCTTTTAATACCAAGTAACAAGTAAAGTAATATTATTACTTTTTAAATGAGTAATATGTAAAAAGTAACTGATTATACCTCTCGACTCTGCATCTCCCTCCATGTTTATTTATCTACCCGGTTTGCAGTTTCCTGCTAAGCGCTGGAAAGAGCTCACTGATTGGTTGTTGACAGTGTTCACGTGATTGAACTTCACTATTTGCATGAGCAAGACAAAAAACTTCTGATAGTAAAAATGTTTTTAACTTAATCATAACATCAAGATGCTTGTTGCATGTCATGTAGCGTCTTTATCGTCTATTAAAAAGACATAAGTCACACATTTTTGTCATTCTCTAAACATGTTTTTAACTTAATCATAACATCGAGATGAGAAAAAGACTGAAGACAGCTTGGACGGAGTTTTATGACCAGCTAAAATCAGAGATCGAGATAACGGGAGCGTGCCACGACTCTTATAAAACTGTCATGATTTTATTCTGATATTTGTCTGTGACAGTTAAGAGAAGTCCTTTGGTGTAAGGCCTGCATGAAACATCACTTACAGTAAAGAGCTGAAAACGTCATACCTATGAGGAAATAGTGCATTTGTTTGGGATTAATACACATTTGGTGTTCTTGTGAGTATTTGGGACAGCAGGACGGTGGGAACATGTCACCCAGTTGAATTGGACATATATATCTGCCATCCCCAGTTGGTTTTTTGGGTGATTTTTGTCATTTTATTTAGCTCATTTAACATGAGAGGAAAATAGTCTGTAGAGCCTGAATATTTTCACATCTAATGTGGTGAATTAAGGATTAATTTTGACCAAACCAGAGTTGGTGATCGATTTTAACAGTGGAAAGATTAACCAAGACAGTTTAGATGACTTTAATTTTCATTTTTCTGTCATCGTGCATGGTTATATTTTTTTTAGTTCAATAAGGAAAACAGTAGGGCTGCACAATTTAGCAAAATATTACTGAAATTGCAATATGGCTTTCTACAATTTTCAAATCACAGGAGGTGCAATATTTGTTAAAGGCAAAATGTGTGTTCAAAAAACTTTTAAATTAATGAATGATGTGAGGCAGAGATGTCCTGTCCTAAAATCAGATTCTACAAACTTAAAAAAACATCTTTGTTTGGCACAGATTCCTGCAAAAAAAACATGTTTTTCAATCAAATTGTTGCAATTAGATATTTTTTCAAAATCATTTAGCCCTAGAAAATAGCTTTAAGAATATTTCCTTCCTTTTATTTTCTGATTTTATTTAGTTTAGTTTACTTATTGGTAGCAAATATATATAGCATTAAGTAGTAAACTTCATTCATACACATCTCCCAGTTGAGACTTGGGAGGAAGAACAATTTAACATATCGTCCTTTTTAAAAGGTTTTTAGACAACAATGCAGCTCAGTGGCAGAGAAGAAGAAGAAGCCCAAGGCTGTGAAACACACAAAATGCTGAGTAGGATGAACTGATGTTGTTTGTTTGGGTGAACTGTGACTCTCACCCATGTAGTTGATGATGAAGCCTTCGCCTTTGCCGAAGACGAGCCCCGCTGGATCGGAGTGGAAGGTGACAGTCAGATCCGGGGTGGTGGAGGACAGCTTGAAGGGGCTGCTTCCCCCGACGTAGCGCCCGAGGATGCGAGTCGTGACCTCGTCGCCGTCAGTGATGGTCAACATGTCGCTGTCACTGATGTTCAGTCTGAGGACGCGGGGAGACGGACAGAGACAAGAGTCAGACAGAGACAAGTGTAGCCAGTGGTATCAACTTGTGATGACTCAGAGTGAAGTCATGTCGACAGCCGACTGGTGGGAGACGAGATGACCTCAAAGGCTAAACGCTGCGTTCGTCCACAGGCCAAGTGTTTAACAGTCTGCAAACACAGCCATGTTTTACTGCCCCAGAGACGTTTCTGTTTCACCACAGAAGCTTCTTTAACATGCAGTTAGAAAATTGAAATATCTGTAAATGTGATATGACATAAATCTACCAAAGGACTGAAGGATGTAATTGGATTTGTGCTTTCAGGGAGTGAAACTCAACATGTCAAACCCATTTCATACCAATGAAAGAAAGGTAGGATATGTCAGATTTGTCAGTTGCAGTTGGTAAACACACCAGAAAGATAACTGATTGTTAAGTTTCTTTCCCAAGACGTCAAACACAGACACTCTTTGTCCTGAGCAGCAAAATAATCAAAAAATAAGAAGGTACAGTTTAAGGGTGGAGTTTCTGCAGATGCATGTGCCACCACACACTCCTGGTGGGCTGTGGGTGACGACTGAGGAGGATTATTTTTGTGTGAGTCTATGCATTTTTTTTGTGTAAATCTCTTTCTGTGATTTGAGGTAGTTCTTAAGACACTGATGTTTGTTCAAGTGTTACTTTTTCTGTTCAATTTGGTTTTAATTAGCTATTGATTGATTGATGCTATAAAAAGTGGGTTTCACATCATGATTGACAGCTGAGTTCTGCTCGCGATTGAGTCGCCCAGTGTGTGGGCGAGAACTCTGATCGCTACTGCACAGACTCTGACAGCGCTCGTACCTGCGACACTTTGGCTTCACTTTTGTACAGTGGGAGGAAGCGGAGATGCACCATCCATCTTGATTTATGTCAGTGGTTGAGAAAGAGTCTGACTCTGCCTCAGCTCTATGGTCACGGTGACATCCACTCCTTCTCTTCTCACTCCAGACCACACCTTTCCCCGCCTGGCTAACAGTACACCTGTGACAGACGTGAGTGTGTATGACCATCTGCTGTGGCCCGCTAGTGAGCTAACCCGTTAGCTTGTTGCATGTCATGTAGCGTGTTTATCGTCTATTAAAAAGACATAAGTCACGCATTTTTGTCATTCTATTTAGCTAATTTAATGGATAAGGAAAAACGCCACAAATTTGTCAAAATAGGCAGAAAAATGGGAGAACTGTGCCCCAAGAGAGGGCAATGAAAAACGTGAGTCTCCCAGAAAAATCAGGAGGGTTGACAAGTATGGGAAGAGCTTTTTGCACATCTTCTTTCACTGCAAATTCAGGAGGCAGCTCCGATGAGACTGTCTGTGCTTTCTGAGTGATTTGCACTTTGACATAAACTGAAGCTGATAAGAGATTGTCTCATTTATCTACAAACAAAAATCCCATCAAAAGAATTTGAAATATGCATAAATAAGATAAAACTTCAACTTCTTGGCTTTGGTTTTAGCATCCTTGGTTAACACGGAAGTTTCTGAGACATGAGTGTGGGGGAGGGACAAAAGTTTCAATCCAAGCCACAGTGACCAACCCTGGAGTGAGCCAGTGGGAGAAACAGAACGAAGATAAATGCAGAACAGTTGTGTGAAAACTGCAGTGGGTAGTTTTATCAGCATGCTCTCTAAGTTTTGAATTTAATGGTTCAGTATGAGCAGGATTAGGGAAATATCAATCGGCCCATGTAGACGGGGAGCTGGACCCCTCACTGAGCCTCCTCACTCAGAACTCCACACATACATTTTTAATGACAACATTTGTGCTCTCGGTCGGCCGAAAACTTTGGATCTGAGCTGAAGTTTTGATGTTTACGAGTCAGAGCGTGTTGGTGAGTTTTCTCACAGTTGCACATCGAGCAGCACCCGTTTGTCCTCCCCGACGTGAATCCTCCAGCTGCAGTCCTCTCCCTCGCCGTACCACTCCGGCCAGTTTGGAGACAGAATCACACCTCCTGGACCGGTCAGGTCGCCCCCACACTGCGCTGCAGAGAAGAATGAGAGAGGAAAAGTCAGAAATTATGGAGGATTTGAAGGAATAGTTTGACATTTTTAGAAATATGCGGCTTTCAGAGCATCAACACAACATCAGGACTCCTGCAAGACCAACTTCAACAAACAGATTAATTCATCAGTGATGAGAAATGAGGGAATTTTTCTCAGTTTTCCCATAAATTGAATTATCTCTTGGTATGAACAAAAGAAAGAAAGAAAAGAAAGAAAGAAAGAAGGCAATCAATCAATCTAGCAAATAACAAATCAGTTATCATGCTTTCCATAATAATGCCAGTATAACACACAAAAAATGGTGCTTTTGGTGCTGATATAATTTATAATAAATGATGGTGTATTTCTGCCATCTAGAAGGTCTGTCATTAATGTTTAATTCTAGTGTCTTTTTTTAGGAGAATGATAAGAGTAAATGAAAAGTTTTGTTTTACTTGAAAAACATTCACAGTACAGTCCCAACAACCTACACTTGGCAACCTGTGCAGTACCTGACAGTCAAAACCCAGGGGAAAAAAGTCAACAAAGTGCTCGCCGCTGCTCGTAAAGCTTAATTGCTTTGAGGACCGGTCATAATGGACGGCGACTCAGAAAGTGTCAGCCTTTTTATTAACTCACAGCTTCTGTTGTCTGGATTTTGGCAGCTGGACAGACAGTCAGAGGGGGTGAACGTCCTTTATTATAACAGCTGACAGTGTGACATCACACCTGCATTGAAGTATATTCTGTTGTCACATCGACCCGACCTGCTCATATTTCAGTGACGGACATTTTTAGCATCTGAGGTGTCACAAACTGGATGACGCAACAACTTCCAACTTTGTTCAAGACTTGAAGTTGCACAAAGAACGGTAAGCTGAGGTTCTGCTCTTAATGGTTCTCTGCTGTCTGATTGGTTCAAACAAAGTGGATCTGGAGAATTAAGTGTCGACTTTCTGAGCGTGAAAAGTGTTCAACGTTAGTTGATTCAGAAAATGAAGGGAAATTATTAATTCTGTTGAAATAACAGACTTTAAATAATTTAAAGTATTTTCAAGTCAAAAGGCTCAAGTCCAAGTAAAGTCACGAATCATTGGTGTTAAACTCCAAGTCAAGTTTGCAAGTCTTTTTTGATTTGGTTCAGCTGAGTCTAAAGTCATGAAATTTGTGACTTATGTCAGACTCGAGTCCACGTCATGTGACTCAAGTCCATATCTCAGAAAGTTAAAGACAGAGACACAGCAGCTGAACTTCCAACTTTGTTCAACTTTTGAAGTTGCACTAAGAGCTGTGAGTTGAGACTCTGTTGTTGTAGCGACATTGCATTTGTTGAAGAGCATCATGACTTGTTTAGGACTTTAAAACTCAAAGTTTAGGGCTTAAGACTTGACTCAGAACTTGCCTGTCTTGACTTGAGACTTAGGTGCAAAGACTTGAGATCGCAAAACAAACTACGAGTAATACGGCTGCTGTTGTTCTATTTTCATCTGCTGATTTCCAACAGCAGGATTCGAAGCACCCAGTGTCTTTCTTTTTACTATTGGATGACATTTTCTGTGACCTTCATTAGTTGAAACAAACGATTTGCGAAAAGTTTACTCAACTCTCAACCCGACCAGTCGAGGCACGATGGCCGCCTACGCAAAGCCCGGCTCTGCTCGAGGTTTCTACCCGTTCGTCAGAGATGAATACAGCCTCTGTTTGGTCGAGACTCAACCCAAGGCATCATGGGCGTGCAAGAGGACGGCTAACCACCTCACTAACAGTTTCCAACACAGAATAATGGATTATTAATCACAGAAAACACACAAGGCAAAGAGGATAAGTCTCTCACTTGCAGCATTCCTGGAATATTGAATCATTTATGATGTACTTATATCAGAAAGTTGCCAAGTGCTTACTCATGGTGGGAATTGCTGGATCTCTGTAAATAATGTTATACAGCGTACAGTCTAGACCTGCTTTATGTGAAAAGTGCCCTGAGATAACTTCTGTTATGACTGGTGCAATATAATTAACACCGACTTGACTTCAGCTCAGAAAAAAGTTGAAGATAAAACTTAGAAAAAGTACCCGTTGTCTGTTTCCTGCCCTCAGAATTACCTTTGCAGAGCGGTTCTGTGTCATTCCAGTACGGATCCCTCGCGCTGATGCACTCGATCACGGGGGGGCCTTGTTCTAGAGAGTGTCCTGGGTCGCACGTGAACTGAACCACAGCTCCGACCCCGTACAGCGGGTCAGAGGTCGTGAAGTTTCCGTTCTGGAGGTACGGCTCGTAGCAGTGGCCACGCTCGAAAGCTGGAAGAAGAAAAGAGAGAAGTGACAGACAGAAAACCTCAGCCCACTTCAAATTAACAAGAAGATGTGTCCAATTAAAGTCACACCACGCAGCTATTTGAGCATGATATTTTTGCAGCATCTTCTTTGTGATACCTCGGTGTAATTTCCATAAACAGATGCCAGGATGATTGGTAGCTTCTCCCTCAAAACACTATAATCACACATTGTCCGTAAATCTTGTTTCCTCTCGCAGAAAGAGGATTCTTTGGGTTCTTTTTCTCTTCACTGATGAGGATAAACATGCTGGATGGGATATTTCCATCCCCACACAATCCGACACTGCCAGGAACTCTGAAAGCTTTAGCTCAGATTACGTTGGACGACGATCCCACTTCCCTGCGATCCAGCCAAAATCAGCTTGGCAGTGCACGATGTAAGCAGAAACACTGAGCCTCGCAATCTTCTCTTATTTGTTTACATAATTACACTGTAATTATAGAAATATAACAATACATCTTTTAAACTGTGCTGCAGAAATACATGTTTTATTTTTGTGACAGTCTCTCTGGTACCTTCATAGCGGATGTTGAAGCCTGTGTTGTGGTTTGGCTGATCGGTGATGAACTGGATCCTCACAGCTGGACCCTCGCTGATCACTCCCTCGAAAGGTATCTGTCCGCCGCGGCCTGAGTCGAACAGCACCACGGAGCCGGCGTCCAGCCCGCTCCACAACACCAGCCTGCAGGGACGGAAAGACCGTGTGCATGACTGGACGGGAAAGTGAAAACTTCGGAAGGAGTTCGGCTAACTTGTTTCAACAGAAAATGAAGCAAATCATACTCATGTTTCCTGGAGTTTTTCTGGTACAGTGTAAACGCAACCATGAACTGTTCTACACAACTGTGCTATGATGCATCACGAGGGAACACTGAGGAGGTTGATCAAAGAAGAGACAAAAATCAAGCTATAATAAGAAATTAGTGTACTCCAGTCCTCTAAGGAAAGACCAATAGCTATTGAATAATGTTTGGGAAATTAAGAGAAAATGACCTTTTGAGAGTTTAATCTGCATTAACTGGTTTATTTTGGCTCCATGAGGGAATTTGACAACAAGCTGTAAACACATGATCACCTTTTAAATTCAGTTTATTCAATGAATAAATGAATGCATGAACTTTAAACTGCTTTTCAATTAAGAAGCAAAATCAAAAACATTCCATAAACACGCACAAGGAGGAATAAGGGTGAAAACAAGTTTTATTATTTATAAAATAACATTAACACTGTTTCTCTACAATGTAAAACTAAAGGCTCTATAATTAGTGAAAACCTAAAATTTGTTTAGAAGTTCTACAAACTTAAACATGTTACCAGTAGAATTGTGCTTTGTTGTTTATTAAACTCAGAATTTTTAACTAATGAATGAATACTGAACATGAAATAATGGGTTTTTAGTTCTGGTGACAATGCAATGAGAGGAGTGAATGAAAATGTGTTTGAGTTGCATTTACTGAAAATGTTTGCTTCATCAATAATTTAAATTTAACTGTAACGAAAGCCTAACCTTATAGCAGCTCTAGAGGAAATGTTTTTGACAGAAATTGTGTAAAGTGGATTATTTACAAGAAACAAGATGCCGAACAAGTAACCAGCCCACAACAACAATGTGTTCTCTGTTTTGTTAAACTTAAAGCATAAAAAAGACATTTAAAAAATTGTAGAACCTGAAATAACACACAAAGACCTACCTGTCGGTGGGTCCCAGGGCCAGTCTCTCCAGGTGGAGGTGCAGCCTCTGGTCCTTGGGAGCCTCCAGGGACCAGGAGCAGGAGCGGTCCTGGGTGGCGTTTGGCCCGTGGTGGGGAGAAGGAGACAGCACCCTCCCGACTGTGGCATTCTTCACCGTACCCCCACAGAGAGCTGCAGAGAGGAGACATCACTGCAGTTATTTATTCAAAGACACAAGTGATCACTCCAATACAAATACAAATACTATATGTGTACAGTTTCTTTATTCCACGTAAAGACTTTTGTAACATCACTGAGAAAAATGTTATATAATTAAAGTCAGTTTTTATCATAATTTTTTATATGAAAACAGTCATAAATTTTTCTTTTACAAAGAAAATGTGGCCTGGAGCTGGAAAAATTAGTCGATTTTATACTTTTAAGTACAGTCTAAATGCCAAATATGACTTTTTTCCATCTGCTTATATTACTGCTTTGTCTCCTTGGGCTTTAGGATGATCGTGATTATTTAAAATTTATATGCAGAAAACAATCTGCAGATTTATCAAAAATGAACACTTTTATTTATTCAACAGTACATTTGCACGACAATTTGTAAATTCTATCTGCAGTCCAAAGCAAAATAAACAATGAAAAGCTACAGAACAGCAACTGAGATTTTATAAACTGAAAGAAATGTGTATCTTTAATCATCACTACAGTAATTGACACCACACTGAATAAAAACCTGCTGACTATTGGACCTTCTTCGCGGCAGTAACCGGCTCCACTCACCCCTGCAGCTGGGCACCTTCCCGCTCCACACCGGCAGGGAGGCGTTGAGGCAGGTGAGCTGCGACTCCCCCTGCAGGTGGTAACCCATGTGGCAGTGAAAGCGGGCCGTGCCTCCGGGGAGAAGGTCCAGCACGGACACCTCCCCGAAGTGAGGCCTCTTGGGCAGTGAACAGCTCAGCCTGAAGACTGCGGAGAGGGGGACAAACCAGGAATGAATTCTGTGTGTATATTAGGACGGCAGGTTCGTATCAAATACAATAACACAACACATCTATGACCATTTCAGTTTGCAAAACACATAACAAGGACGTCATTTACTCTGTGATTTTGGACTAAATCTTCACTGTAGATACTTAGGAGCCACATCCACGTCCATGCTTTAACTTTCTAGCTATCACAGCTGTGAGGTGTATTCTGCTTAGCATTTAGCATCCTCCCACATGTCCCATCATACTTAGTAACTTCACTTCAGCAAACAGAAAACTTACCAAACTACTCAGTTGTTCCAACCCAGTCTGAAACTTTTCTGATCCTGAAGTGGAGCTACAACTTCTGTAACTTTCAAGAAAAGACAATCTGACAGTCACACTCACTGAAGAGTCAGAGGTGTCCTACTTTACCTCAGTAAAAGATCTGGATAATTCTTCCTCCCCTGCACAGACAAACCTCAAATCGTTCATTATTCGTAGCAAATTAAAAAATCTGGCTTTAAAGGATTTGTAAATGAGCACTTTAGGTCAGTGTTTTTCCTTTTAATTTAAGAGGAAGGTCACTTGAGAAATCACACACCCACAGGTAAATTTTAATTGAATAATAATAAGCTCTGTAAGCTGTGAGTCATAAAATTCCTGGTGTATTTATGTTTGCGTTTTTTAATTCTATTAATTTTTCACGCTTGGTATTGAGTGCATCTCTCTGTGGAGGTATTTTAATCCCCATCAGTCCTCCTCTGCTCTCTCCTCCTACCTGCTGGTGATGTAAAAGGATTAGATGGCTGTGATTAATGACACAGGTGGGTCTTAACACTCTGATGCTTCCTCGTCATATCTATTATGGGCTGCCACAGCCAAGTGCACACACACACGCACACACACACACCGCAGAAACATACACAACACACACACACACTCTATACAAACTCCCATACTCTCAGCCTGCTAATGAGATGAGAGCCAATTAATCAGAGCTCTAATCAGCTAATTCACACGACAGATTCAATCAGCGTGCTAAGTGATTAGATGAGAAGATTTTTGATGATGCAATTAGCATGTATACAGAGAACAAACAGCCCCTCAGACCCTAATGAAGGATTCACATGTATTGAATCCATAAAGTGTGTTTATGCACATGAATATTCATCTTTGAGGCATGACAGACTTGAGTTTGTGTACACTCGCGTCCACATGTGTGTGCAAGGACGTCGGATTAATTTGGTTGGGTGCGTGGCAGGATTTTTTTTTTATTTAATAGAACTTAAAAGTGCCATTTCCCACAATATAGACCGATCGATCACTAATAATAAAGCTGCTCTTTCACTATAAACTTCAGTTTACATTATATTAAAGTATTAATCTTTGATTGTGTTCTGTACTTTCAGCAGTGAGTCACAGATGAGAACATAAATGACAACAATTTACTGCACACTGCTGAGACAAACTGATAATTAACCTGATCAGCCACCGTCAGTAATCAATACACACATTATTAAACCATTAATCAACCAATTAACAGAAGTCAAGGACAGACAGTCACCTTGTGTTCCCGAACAACCTCCTGAGTGTGTTCTAGAAATGCTTGGAGTATAGAAATGTTCTCAGTAGAACCCCCTGAATATGTCCTAGATAAAACACTTGGAATATAGAACCGCTGAGTGTGTTCTAGATAGAACCTGTGGAAAATGAAAAGGTTCTCTGTAGAACCTGTTGCGAGGGTTCTAGATAGAAGCTTTGGAATAAAAAAAGGTTCTCTGTAGAACCACCTGAGTGTATTCTAGATAGAACCCTTGGAATATAAAAACTTACCCGTAGAACCCCCTGTGTGTTCTATATAGAACCCCTGGATTACAAAAAGGTGCTCTGGAGAACCTCTTGAGAGGTTTCTAGATTAAACTCTTGGAATATGAAAATATTTTGGGTAGAAACTCTTGAGTCTGGTCTAGATAGAACCCTAGAACCCTAGATAGAGTATAAAAAGGTTCTCGGTAGAATCTCCTGGTTGGGTTCTTGATAGAACCCTTGGAATATACAAATGTTCTCTGATTGTGCTCTAGATAAAATCCTTTGCATATAAAAAGGTTCTCGGTAGAACCCCCCTGCCTTGGAGTATACAAAGTTTTTCAGAAGAACCCTCAGAGTGTGTTATGATTAAACCCTTTAAATATACAAAGGTTCTCTGTAGAACCTCTTGGGAGGGCTCTAAATAAAACCCTTGGAAGAACCCCTGATTGTGTTCTAGATAAAACCCTTGCAATATAAAAAGGTTCTTGACAGAACTCCCTGGTGGGTTCTTATTAGCACTCTTAGAAGGTGGAAAGGTTCTAGATAAAACCCCTAGAGATGGTCCTGGTTGGAACCACCCCACAGAAGAGTTCTCTGTAGAACTTCTTGTAGGGGGTTCCTGGAACCAAAAAGATTCTTCTATAAGCCAAAGAACCCCTAATGGTTCTAGTTAGCACCTTTATTTCAAACTACAGTTTTTAGTGTTGCTGATATTTTCTGCAGTGACATTACTGCACTCATGGAAGCGAAACTGAACGCACCCCGTCTCATCATCAGAGCAAATCCGTAAAGAAAGAACCCTGTTGTCCACATGTGGACTCACTCTGGTAGTGCAGCTGGAAGATTCCCATGTTCCCCTCCGGCGTGGAGCGGTAGTAGACGGACAGAGTGTTGGTGGGGCTGCGGATCACCTGACCTTCGACCAGCAGCGTGTGATTGGCCAGGACCAGCAGGGCGCCGCGCTCGTCCGCACCCCTGATGGACAGCTGCTCGCCCTCCGAGAGGTTCACGCTCTTCACCTGAACACACGGGAGGACACGAGTTAAAATATAAGACGAGGAAAATACAGCAGAAATTTTCTTTCTCTTCAAAATGTTTCCAAGTTATCAGATCCTGTGTTGTTTTGGCCGTTTTTTCTTCAGATATTGGAGTTAAAATACACCACAGAGGGATGTTTTTATTGCCTCCCATCACTCTGAGAATGACACAGAGCTTGTTTTACCAAAATTACCACCACACTGTTGTATGTCTCCGCCAACCAGTCAAGTTACAGTTTACTTCGATGTCTGTCCAAACTCTCATAACATATGTTGTGAAGTGTATTTTTTGGCAAAATGGAAGTTCTCACTCTACATGTGTGATTACAGTGAATAATTTCCAGTGAGAAACATGCTGTTTTCACTTAGAGACTAATTTTATAGAGGACTGATAGAGAGCTGAACATAATGATGTCATAGTGAAGTTGACCTTTGACCTCTAGCATACAAAATGCCCAACCAGGCAACTGTTTAAAAAAAAGAGTTAAACCAAACTACTTTCATGCAGAATGTGGCAGAATGGCAGAAAATGCTGTTTTCAGCATCTCACATATGGAGATTTCCAGGTTTTCTTAATTTATTATCATAATAAACTGTATTTTAGACGGACAAAGAGAGCAGAATATTATGATGTCACAGTGAAGTTGACCTTTGACCTATTGGATATAAACTGTCATCACTTCAGCATTTTATACTATGGATATGTGTGTTAAAATTTGTCATTATTAGTGCAGAAATTCATGGAGTTCTGGACAAAAACATGTTTTGTGAGGTCACAGTGATCTTGACCTTTGACCTCCAGTTCTAATCAGTTCTAATTCTAATGAGTCAAAGTGGATGTTTGTGCCAAATGTAGTGAAATTTCCTCCAGATGCTCCAGAGACACCTGGTTCACAAGAACACGGGACAGACATGAACATGACAATGTCACAGTGACCTTGACCTTTGACCTTCAATGAACAAAAATCGAATCAGTTCATCCTCGAGTCCAACTGGTCATTTGTACCAAGAAATTCCTTCGAGGCGTTCTTGAGATATTGCATTCACAAGAATGGGATGCACAGACAATCTTGCTGTTTTTCTGTGTACGTGTGTGTGCATGTTGTGAACAAAACGGGGACCCACTAACAGAAAAACAGCTCCATGGTGCTACTAGATGTCAGAAACACAACAGGGAACCTTTGAAGGAAAATTCAGCTAACATTTTCCCACTAAAGTAAACCACTTCATTTGAAGTTAAAAACCTAAACTAATAAGAAAATTGTGTTTGCACAATATTGCGTTACAATAAAGGAGCAGTATTTAACAATTGTGCATCTAAAAATAAATAATGGAGCCTAAATAGTGAGCTGGAGCCTGTTGAGCCTGGTTGAAGCACCCTTTCCTGTCCAGACTTGAGGAAGGTCAGGCAGGCTGCAGAAACACTGCAGCAGTGCAAGACGAGTGCAGCATTATAATTTGACAATACAAGCGAAGACAAGTCCTCCACTGTCAGTTGTCTGTCAATGTTAAGTTCAGCCCGTTATCCTGGAAACAAAAGCCCACTGCTCCGAAAATACACTGGAGTTTAAGTTCAGTGACTGTCTGCCTCACTGCTGCCAAACTCCATTAACATTTTGCTCAGTTTAACCGTTACAAACATCTTCTCCTTCTACAAGATTATTTTTGATTTCTCACAACTCCTAAACTGACATTTACTCATTCAGCGAACATTCGGTTTTAATTCGAACTCAATTAATGTTAAACAGACAAATAATAACACAGTTACGGCTGGAATAGAAATCTCAAAGGAGGACACCTCGTCTGGAATGTGTTGGCAGAGAAGCGAGTATGTTTTGTTCATCTCTGATGACATATCAGGGTCACTTTATGATTTAGTACAGTAAATATATTACAAACCTCTCCTTTAAACTTGAGTATGGCAGGTTAAAATGAAACCTCCAGTAAACTGATGGATGTTTAAAACAGACAGTTTGGGTAATAATTTTACTGTTCAGCTTAATTTTCTCTACCAAATACGTTTGTCCATCCAGCTGGTTTCTTTCCAATCAGTCTGATCAAACTGTTCCTGCTTCAATACTTAATTTGGCGATGACAGCGTTATTATTAGACTGAATGCCAAAACCACAGAAAATATGATTCAAATCATAATTATTGTCTAACACTGTAATAATACTGTCAACTTATGAACTAAATAAAATCACTGCATCTACTTACTTTCCAAATCCCAGCTTTGTCTGCTATTTTCTTTTCCAAATTTAAAAAATATATTTCTTCATTTAATGACAACATATAATCATAACATTGTCCTAGAAAGATAATATACAATAAATAAACATCAACTAGAAATAAAGCTGTAAAGAACAGTGATATTAATAAAGGAATTGTATGGGGTGAAAAAAATCGATTGATTGAGTATCAGGTCTCTTTTGATGAAACTTATCTTGATATTAAGCGGGAATACAGCAATAGATCAGCATTATAATACAACATAAAAGCTGTGATTTTAATATAATATGCTGTTAGACTGATGTAAATGTTTAGTTTGCTTTGGGGAAGCTGCATCTGCATGTCACCAAAAACGTGAATAAACCATGAAAACAAAACTGCTGCGACTTATTTTCTGTCTTAACGTCCCTGCTCAGATTCACGAGCTGTGCTGCTGAGTCTGTTTGTATCAGAGGAGCAGTTCTGTTGTTGACTGACTGTGAGTTTCAGTTTGCATCATGATGCTGCTGGTGACGAAAAAAAAAAAAACACAACAAGAATTCAGCTCTTGTTCCAAAACGTGTTGATAGTTGTCAAGCGTTAGAGGGAAACAGAATTCATTTTGTCAGTGAATATGGAAATATATGAGATCTGTGCGCCGTACCAATAAAACTGTCAGATGCAGTCAACCAAAATTACATTCGGTGCATGTGTGTGTGAATGCTTTAACTGCTATGTTTGTGAGGACCAGTTTGAATTTAAAGCCACTGCAGTGAGGACATTTCTGCAGTGTGAGGACAGTTCACTTCATCACAGGACTCTTTTAAGGTTAAAGTTTGCTTAAACACTTTCTTTGGGATGGAAGAAAGCCTAGAATTCATACAGACGAACTCTGCCAGCCGAAGAAGGGAGAAAGCTTATCATTACCAAACATAAAATATTACAGGATTTCTTTTGAAACGAGTAAAACTTGCAGACACTGGTTCAGAACAAATTCTGAAGCAGACTGGATCCTGACTGAACAGGTAATTACTTCTCCTTTAAAACAGGAGGACATAATGTGATGAATCACATTCCAGCACGTTCAAAGACGGACA
Organism: Lutjanus argentimaculatus; assembly: GCA_034769285.1. Taxonomy (NCBI): domain Eukaryota; kingdom Metazoa; phylum Chordata; class Actinopteri; order Lutjaniformes; family Lutjanidae; genus Lutjanus; species Lutjanus argentimaculatus. Next base: position 39,387,254 of record JAWZSL010000005.1, on the reverse strand, counting down.
TGCAACCGTAAAGTCTTTCATAATAATCAGAAGTGTGCATCAACATGGTATAACCCTGAAATAAAAATAGGTAAACAGAGAATTTATTGTGCACAGTGGTTAAGAGACGGTGTCAGAATATTAAATGACATATTCGAGAAGTGTAATTTCCCTTCCTATAACAGAATGAGGGAGAAAATTAATCTGGAGGGACATGTCTACCTTTGGCAGTATTAACAAATCAGACACTGTCTTCAGGGGAAAGTTAACTGTTCTCAAGCAATATATACAACAAATGATGTATCATAAATGTAAGTTTTTGTTTTGTTTTGTTTGGTTAGTTTTTCCCACGTCTACTATGAATATCATCTAATAAAACCCAATAAATCTTTAAAAAGTTATTATTTTACTTAGGGTTAGGGTTAGAGTTGGGCTTGATCATTTAGTTTTGGTGGGTTATGTGCTGGGGCAGTAATTCACTGGTGGGTCGTGATGGCCCTGCAGGTAGGCAATAGATTATTAAATTAATTGTCAACTATTTTGATATTAATTAATTGGTTTGAGCAATTTTTTTTAAAGAAAAATAGTCCAAATTCTCTGATTCCAGCTCCTTCAGTGTGAATATTTTGTGGTTTCTTGGCTCTTCTGTGACAGTAAGCTGGTAATTTTTGGGTTGTGGGAAAACCAAAACATACAACATCTTGGGCTTTGGGAAACACTGATCTTTTTTCTTTTTTATTATTTCTGTAACAATGTTCTAATTAAATTTCTAAAACAGATAGTCCTTGGTTATGATTGGCTGAGCCGTGTTCAAAGCTGATGTAAATTGGGATTCCCTAAAAATACGGTATTTCACCCGGGGGCGGCGCCTCACGTCCTGCGTCACACAGTTGTTAGTTGAGTTGTGTGCCTGATGCACGTTCTTGTCAGCTCGCTTTGGGTCGTCTCATCATTTGCTGGATAAACAAGCAACCCTAAAAAGCTGTTTACTGACCTAATTTCTGCTTTAACCCTAAGATTAAACCCGCGGGAGATCTCACAACTAACCGTAACTTCAAACAGAGAAGACTTTTTTGTTATTATTATCCATTCACTAAGATAGATTTTGGCTCGTTGCACTGCTGGCGCGGCTACAACCACGTCTAAGATTAGACTTCCCTGCAGAGCTTCTGACTGCAGATTAATTTAAATAATTTATACTAGAAAATATAACTAAACCAGGGGTGTAGTGGTAAATACAGAGGGAGTTTACCAACTTTCTCTCATTGATTCACACAGTTGATTTGAAAGTAGGTGATTAAACTCTTAGCCTCGTTTAAAGAGGTGGATAAACTGAGTTTACTCAGATTTACTGCTAAAATATGCTGACATGATGGACTAAATTATGTCCAACAAGAAAAATATACTAATGTGGGGTCTGTGTTCTGATGTCAGTGTGGTATTTTGCCAACATGGACTTTCAAGACTCACAAACATCAGATAAACTTATCTCTTGTTGTATGTGTGTATTATTCAGTCTAGTTCATCCAATCTTCCAAGCTTTAGAAATAAAATTAGCCTTTACTTTGCCACTCAGTCCAACTTTTTTTGTGTATTCAGAGCACAGGCTGAGACGGTCATGGAGCTGAAGCTACGTCCTGCAAAAACACGCTGATCTGGGGGTGAAATAGCAAGTTTTTAGGAAGTTCTGTTGTAAAATACTCTATTAACACACCCACATTACATTATTGTATTATTGCACCAAACAGATTCCTTCAAATTGTCAGATTTTGTTGTGAATTTGGTTTACTGAGTGGGTTAAGTGTGGATGAGTAATGGACAATGATGGACAGGGTAGAGAAGGGAGATTTAAAAAAATAAAAAATCAAAGCAGACACACTGAAATTAATAACAGAGAAACTGAAGAGATGGAAAGGTCAAGAAATGAAGCTGTGACCATTAAACGGACTATACAATCATTTATCTTCTGCCAGGACAAGAACCTGATTACACTGTCATTCAACAAGTGCTGTACAAATAAACTTTGATTGTCAGATGTTTTAAAATCAGATATCAGTATATCAGTATATAAATTAAATATTTTACTGCATTTAATAATGCAACTGCATTTTCATTGTAAATGCTTTGTTAACTTTTGAAAAACTTTCTACAAAATTAAACATATCTGGAACGTTTTCCATCATGCAGTCACTGAAATGTGAACTCAGTGAATCCATTTCATTTCATTGTGAATTAGAAAAAGGTGGGAGGGTCACCTGACATGCTATTTTGGGGCAGATTGGGCTTTTGGGACACAAGTTGAGTATCATTCTTATAATTTATCATAAAATGGAAAAAAAAATATTCTTAAAGGGATAATTCACCCAAAAATGAAAATTAAGTCTTTATCTACTCACCCTCGTGCTGATTGAGTGTTGGGTTCATTTTGTTAGTCTGCAAAACACTGCTGGAGCTTCACAGGAAAACAGGGTTACAGAACCTCCTCAACAATTTAAAATGTAAAAATGTAAAAAACAACTGGAAAAAAACACATGAAATGCCTCCATACTGCTCGTCTGGTGTAATCCAAGTCTCCTAAAGTCCCGAGATGCTGTTTGCACACCGTCACACCACACACACACACAGTTGTTTGGGAGATTCTGCAACACTGTTTTCCTGTGAAACTCCAGCAGTGTTTTGTGGACTAAAAAACCCAAACCCTTCAATAAGCATGAGGGTGAGTAGATAATGACTGAACTCTCATATTTGGGTGAACTCTCCCTTGAGTAAATTAACTGAGGTATCTTCCACCACTGTGTAACAATTATGGTCGATAAAGTGATTTGAATTTGAAATTATAGCTGCTGCGCAGCAATGGTCAGGGCCGGGCAATTTTAGGCAAAATTAGGCAATTCTGAGCAACAAGCAGAGTGTAGGAAGATGAAAAAAAGGTGGCATTCTAATGTGCATTTTACATCAGTTGAGGCTTGAACTCACAATTTCTGGCACAAGAGACTCTGCATATTGACTGATAGCTAAGCCAAATAAACAGGGAAAAGAGACAAGGGATAACAGGGAAACGTGTTGATAAAGAGTATTTGTCTCTTCCCAAAACTCCTGAATCATAATTATTTAAATCTTAGCAGTCTCTAATCCACATAGCATGATACCTGAACATAAGGCTTTCACATTTGAAAGTCCATCCTGTCTTAGCTGAAGCTCGAACTCACGACTTCTGACACTGAAGTCCGTCTTTTATCTCACTGAGCTAATTGGCAAGTGACAGTTCATGTGTGGCTTCACAAATTGACTAAGCCAAGGATCAGGGTGCCAGGCAGCAGCCATCCATGCCATGGAAAAGCACATTTCAAAGTGAAAGTTCCAAAGCTGTAGCACATATGGTTGATTTGTTGTGAATTTTCAAAGTTTTGAAATTTAGAGGCTTGCTGTAGCGCCACCATCAGGACTATTGTCTTGTGTTTCCAGTTGAGGACATCTGGCATGGGACTGGACCTTTGTGAAAAGTTTGGGTAGATTTCTCATATGGAAATGTTGTACAAGCTGAGGCTTGAACTCACAATCTTCAACACCAAGAACCATCCTCTATCTCACTGAGCTAATTGGCAAATGGAAACACCACTTGTAGCTTCACAAATTGACTAAGCCAGTCACCTGTGTGCAAGACAGCAGCTGTTAGCGTGTAAAGGCAGATTTCAAATGGCTGTCAAAAATTCAGTTATTGAGACAAAAAATCCCAAAATACACAGATTGCATCTAGACAGCATGGAGATGTTGGTCATTAGTTTTAAACAATGATTTATTGGCTCCAAAAGTGAAAAACTGATGTTTAAAAATGCCATTTTTGCATTGACTCCAATTGTTTGCATGAGAGTGAAATTCAAAATGCTGTAAAAAATTCAGTTTTTGAGATAAAATTCTGATATTTTCCAAACATCATCTACCATGACTCCAAAATTTTGTCAATGTATTTAGCAAGAATTTGCAAGTATATGTTTATAATACCGTTTACAGTCAAACATTTTGATGCACTGTAGGCTCAATTTTTGATAAATCAAAAATCTGTGTGGATCGTTTGTGTAGGACAGTCTGAAGATGCTCTGTAGCAAGTTTGGTGCCAATTGAGCAAAAATTGTGGGAGGAGATAGGTTTAATAAGTTTTACATTTTTTGAAAAAAACAGAGTGATGGACTTCATAATTTGCAATAGGTTTAAATGTACAAAAGTTTCTTCAGTATTGGGGCTACATTTTGGTGAAAGTTGTAAATCTGTAAATCAACATATGGTTGATTTGTTGTGAATTTTCAAAATTTTGAACCTGTAGCGCCACCGTCAGGACTATTGGCCTGTTTTTGCAGCTGAGGCAATCTGACATGGGACTGGACCTTTGTGCAAAGTTTGGTCATTTTTCATGCATGGGAAGTAGGATTTCCTCGGAAGAAGAAGAAAGAAAGAAAGAAAGAAGAACATGCAGGATTACAATAGGGTCCTGGCAGCTTAGGCTGCCCGGCCCCTAATTAAGAGACAGAGAGCAGTACCACCAGCTGCCACTAGGAGGCAGAGTTCAACCTGGGATCAGATCAGCTCCTCATGGTCACAACAGACATAAACACAGACAACAAAACGACGTCGAGCAGGACATCAGGTGATGCTGCTGACAGGGAATCAGCCCTGGTGTAACTGCAGTGTGTGCACGTGTGTGTTTATTGTCATGCTGCCGGCGTGTACCTGCAGCTCCACCCCGTAGCCGGTGTACACGGTCACCGTGTAGGTGCAGTGTAAGAAGGCGCCGTCAGGCAGAGGGGGGTCATCGGAGGAGTCGATGTATCCCTCTGGGTCGGAGAAATTCACCATGCAGCTCGACAGCGCTGGGGAGAAAGCAGAGGAGTTTGTTTTGTCTTTGTTCTCCACCCTGCCTTGTAATCCCTTTAATGTGACCCTGACTGGAAACCCGTTGGAAATCCCTGCTGTGTATAATTAATGACGGAAATTACAGGGATCAGAGCGGCTACACAGCCGACGCGAGGCACAGAGAGGACTCAACAGTGGCTTCAAATAAATAATCACATTCCTCAAAAGAATTCACTAACATCAGTGGTGGGTGAAGTAGTCACATCCAAGAAGTATTATTATGTAAAAATACTCCATCACGAGTTCCTGCACTTCCGGGGCCTGTGCACTATTTTGTCATGACTTACTCTGTAGCTTGTGTTGACTGTTAAGGTCAACAAGATGGGGATTTCACTGTTTGTTCTCATTTATCCCTTAATTTGATTTCATTAGCGGTGTCTGATTTGTTGCTACCTTTTGATCCTTTGCCAGGAAGCTCTGCAGGAGAGAGGCTGCCATCTTTTTATGACTCTTTTCTTCTGTTTCTCTTGGATTGTAACTTTTTTGTTTGGGTAATTCATTTAGTACTGATTTTATTTAGGGCTGTTTCATTGGTTATTTGGGCCTCCCTCTGGCTTTCCCTGATGTTGTATTTAAGCTTCTTTATCTGGCAATAAAACATTTTAAGACTGATTGTAATAACTCTTCACATTCTGCATCCAGGCTTATGTTACATCCTTTTCCCCTCAACCAGTGGTTCCCAAACTGTGGGGGTGGGCGCAGATGATGAGGGGAGGAATAAAGAGTGAAACAAAGTTGAATGAATTATGAATTATGTAGGGGAAATAAACAAGCTTTTTTATTAGTTGCTTCCTCAGTTATTAATAATGACTGAGTTATAATTGTGGGTGGAGCTGCCTGAACTTTCCACCATTGTTGTCACTGCTGACGTGCCTACTGACCCCGTCGCATCCCCATACTGCCCCTATTGTTCAGAGGAACTGCACAACCAACATCCCAAACAAACCCAGGACACGCAAGGCAACCACCATGTGCAAGTGAACATGCAGTTACAAGCAAGTGCATCTCTGGCCACACTGTATAGTTGCACTTCATCCTGAGGGGAAGATGAACAGCTGAACTAGATTTCATGGCAATCCATCCGACAGTTGTAGACATGTTTCAGTTTGGAACAACGTGTCGGACCAATGAATGATCAATATTTCCATCCATTGAGCCACGCTGCTAGTATATAGTATGAAGTACAAGTAAAAACACCACACTGTGAACACAATTACAAGTGAGAGTTATGTTATATGATGTATAAAACATTTCATTCATCAATTACAGCAACATAACAGCAAAATGCTATCACAAAAATTAGTGTAGGGTATTAGTTTTAATTTCTTTCAAACTAATATTAAAAAAATATTGAAAGATCAGGTCTGGTCATGTGTGGCCTACAGGTGTATTTATGTATGAAATATGTACTTAATTTTTATAATTTTATCTATTTTTTACATATTTCCCCCCGGCTTGTGATGCTATTTGTGGGGGCAGCAGTAACTCTGTCTGTAAGGACTTGGCATGGGAACCAGTAGGTCGCTGGTTCTAGTCCTGCATGGACCAAGTACGGAGTGTGGACTGGTAGCTGGTGAGGTGCCAGTTCACCTGCTCCCCTGAACAAGGCACTGAGCCCCTAACTGCTCAGGGTGCCTGACTATACGTATATATATGTATACGTATATGTGCAGCCCCTTGCTCTGACATCTCTCTGATGCGTGTCTATAGGTCCCGTTTGTGCATGTGTGTGTATTTCGGGCCTGTGTCTGCATAAACAATGTACAACAGAGCGGAAAATGTAATTTCCCCAAGGGGATTAACAAAGTATGGTTTCTTCCTCTTCTTATCCATCGAGATAGTTTTGCCGTGACTTGCAAAGTTTTGGAGACATCAGCTGTAGAGACGTCTGCCTTCTCTCCAGTATAATAGAACTGGATGTCACTCAGCTGAAAGCAACAAAAAAATACACTTGGTAAATTCAAAATCAGTGTTTTTTTTTTCCAAAAATTGTGACCTGTTTTTTCAAGATAATCCACAGATCTTGTTGTGAGCAGTTTTATGGAGGAACTACTGTCTTTCTGCAGTAAAATCTACCGGAACTACTTTCTTTCTACTAGACAGAAACTAGGTCCTACACGAAACAGCTCACAACAAAGTCTGTGGATTATCTTGAGTAATTGAGTAATGACTTTTAGAAAAAGACACGTGTTTTGAATTTTTCAAATGTATTTTTTGGGCTCTTTGAGCAACACAAGCTGAGTGACATTTAGTCTCATTATACTGGACAGAAGACAGACATCTCTACAGGCGATATCTCCAAAACTCTGCAACTCACACCAAAACTATCTAGACGGATCAATAGTACTGCAGGCCCAGGGGAAAATGTGTATTTTTGAATTTGGGGTGAACTGTCCCTTTAAGTAGAGAACTTGAGTAAATGTACTCAGTTTATTCCACTGTGTCAGATGTTGACTGATTGGATACGTCCAAACTTACTGATGACTAATCTCGTACCTGATGGAGGTGTCCCCGTCTCTGTGTCCATGTCCAACATCGTGCCCACAGTGGTGCTCTCGGCCTCCTGCTCGGGGGTGTGTGTCTGTGTGTGAGGCAGCTGGGGGTGTGTGTCTGTCGGCAGAGGCTCAGTTGGATCGCTGCCTCGGCCTGACACTGCAGCTGATGCCGGGGGTTTTACCCTCCTCAGTAATCCCCCACTTTGATGCTCCAGGGAATGACTTCCAGGGAGGGAGCTGACGCTGAGTCCTCTGCCCAGGAGAGGGAGCAGGTTCTGGGGCAGAGCAGAGGGGAGGATGTCCCCTTTCTGGGAGACAAGGCGTCCTTTTTGAGTCAGCACTGACTGTAGCAAACCTCCAGCCAACGCGCTGGAGCTTTTGCCTTTAGGGCTGCTTTCCCTTGTGCTCCCTGGTGTCACCACTGGAGGCTGAGCAGAGGGGGCGGCTGTGGGGACTTCTTTATCTGAAAAGAGTGGAAAAAAACAAGGAATGAAAAAAAATCTTTGAAAATGCCCCGAGTGCACGACTCTGGGTGGTTCAGTCACTGTCCTGCTGGTCTTATCGGGAGTGGGGTTATCTGGCCAGCACAGCCAAAGCTCAGTCGAGCTTACTACCTCCACTTTTCACACACAAACAACATACTGAGCGCACACACACACACACACACACACACACATACACACACACACAGTGAAAAGACGGTGTAGTGGGGAGACAGGGCAGTTAAGCATGACAGGAGCTGAGCCAAGAGGAGGGGGGAGAAACTAGAAAAAAAGAAGAAATGCATAGACAGGCAAACCACTCTGCCGTGCATGCTAAAATGCCATCTCCAGCAGCTTAGTTCAAAAACAGCACAGAGCAGCATTTACACACACAAACCCACACACACACATTCACATACACCCCCTGTTTTCTTGCCTGCATGCTTTACAGCAGCCTGGGGAGTAACGGATGTACCCACATTACATAATTAGGATACAAAAAAGGTAACTGTACTCTGGGGAGTATTATCAGCAGGATTAAAATGTTAAAATAAGGAACGAAATACGACTTTGCGCAGTGCGCACACATTACAACACTTCACAAGTCTCACAACACCACTCTGGTCTGGAGTGAAAACAAAAAGATAATCTTACAGCTGCCAATTCATTATTACAGCCTCTGGTGAAAAAAACGCTTCACTGGGTGGAAATTTCAAAATTATTTTGGCTTAAATCAGAAAAGAGAAACAACATCACAGCACAGAGCGAGTTCTGCCTTCCAGCCAGTGTTGCCAGATGTACTTTCATTATCATATGTGTACCAGAACTGCACAATATACCATCAATAACTCAAAAAAAGAGTGTGCAAATGTGCAATAATTTTGCCATTTGAATGAAACAACAATGAAACCTTGTTTTAGAGCAACAAATCACATCAGCGCCGCACTGAGCGCCTGGTAAAGCAGTGACGCAGTGTGTAGATCTGAGGCTTTTATTATGGTGGGTAAGATAAGAGGGTGAGATTGTATAACTGCATTTTTTTTGCTGTTAAACTCAGACAAAACTGAGGCTACTGTACTCCAACATCTCTGAAACTCATTATCTAAAAATATAATTACTTTAGATGGTATTGCACCGGCCTCCAGAATCAGAACAAAGTACATTTAAATGCACATAATTACAGCATTCCTGTATAACGAAGGAAGGAAAAGCTGGACAAACACTTTAATATTGTCATACTTGGACAAGTTTACTGACTATATTACATACAGACAATGAATCCTTTATGCACACCAAAGTTAGTCATGGAGTCCCACAAGGGTCTGTGCTTGGACCAACTCTATTCACCCAATATATGCGTCTTTTAGGTAACATTATTAGGAAACATAAATGTTCATTGTTATGCTGGTGATCCCAGTTATATCTATCAATCAAGCCAGATGAAACCAATCAGCTAGTTAAACTTCGAGCGTGTCATAAAAACCTGGATGACCCTTCAATTTACTGCTGTTTAACTCAGACAAAACTGAGGTTACTGTACTCGGCCCAGGACATCTCTGAAACTCATTATCTAAAGACATAATTACAGTTATTAATCTAATCATGTATTCATGCATAACAAAGAAAGGAATATCTGGACAAACAATTAATGAACTCCGCTCCGTTTTGCCCTGAACGACAAATTGCCACGAGAGAAGCGGCGAGCGAGGAGGCGGGACTCCAGCTTTGTTTCGGGTTTTACAGGTTTTTATTTTTTTATTTAAATATTTTTGTGATATATAAATAAGAACTAAAGCTTCTTTACTATGGGAGATGCAACATAAATCTTAGATTAAAGATATTTCTTCCTTCAGCCTATGACACAATATTTTGGGGACTGAGAATTTTGCCTTTTTATGAATATTTTTAAGATTTTAAATGTTGCTAAATCTTTTTTCTTTATTTTAATATTTTGTTTTATTCCTCAAATACCTAGTCAAAACTGTATCTATTTTGCAGAGTCAAGTATATTTTATTTCTGAATTTATCATTTTTATCCCCCCTCAATGGACTGTAAACAAGCATCAACATATCCTCTGTTACAGGAGCCTTCTATATTTTTGTATAGGACTTTTGTGCAACTACTTGGATTTTGGGCATCATGCAGCACCCTTGGGTGAATGCTTTTTTGGGTGTATGGATCTGGGGATGATACTGTTAGTCGTACTTTGTGCGTGTGTGGTCGTGTTGCCTGTGTTCTCTTGAATGTCCGAGACAAATTTCTCCTGAGGGAGACAATAAAAGCTCATCATATCCTATCCTGTCCTACCCTGTCCTTCTGGACAGCTTTCACAGCGACTGTAACAATTCATTCATCTGGAATTCATTTTATTTGATAACAGGGATATTGATATTTGATATTGAGGTAGCCCTGACTACATTTTAAACAGGTAATTAGTAACTGTGACGTCACCCTCCCGACCTGTTTTACAGTCCCTCTTCACGACAACCAGCAGCTGACACACTCTCCAGCTGAGCGAGTGCTCAGGGTGCAGTCGCACTTTAATCATCCGGGTGTCAGTTAAACACTCCTCGAGCAAAACCACGCAGGCCAAAGCTGTACTGCTGCTGTCATTTGTATCAAGAAGGAAATAAGTCAGGGGAAAATATCCTCTCTGTGTTGTCAACAACACAAGCGCTTTCTTTTTTGTTCTGCTGTTTTTCATCTGCAGACAGAAAATAGCCCCTTTTTTTATTTCTGGATATATACCTGCATTACGCTCAATGTGTCAAACCGCCACCATCAAGAAACTCATTTCAGCTCACACAGTTTGCAATTATTTAAGCAGCTACTCAGCAGCAGATGTTGACACACACACACACCACACACACAATGAAAAACTTTTGCTCTTGATGTGGCTCTCTGCTCCATAAAACTATGCTTTTGATATTTAAAGTCATTTAAATTTAATTTGATGGAAAATCACATCAATTATTGAGATGTAAACACTCAACATGAACAAGCATTTTTGATGAAGATCCTTTAAATTTGATTTTTTTTTTTAAAGAATTCTGACCAAAATACAGTCTGAGCAAAATATTTCACAGCTGCAAAATAAATAAAGTAACAGAGTATAAAGTATTTAATTAAAAAAGTTTAGCAATTCAGCTGTTGTACTGATTTAACAGTACAAGCTAGCTGTTTCCCCTTGTTTCCAGTCTTTATGCTATGCTAAGTTAGCCATTTGCTGACTGTAGCTCTCCTGCTTAAATCATCAGTACCAAAGTTGAACAACTGTGTCAGAAAAAATCAGTTTCTTTGATTAAAAGTCATGTACAACATGTGCACAAAAATACTCAGGAAGAGAAGATAATTACAACATTTCGCCAAGAAACAGCCAATCAGATGGTTTAAATTCTGTTGTACCGGCGGGTACAAACTCAAGATTATGTTGAGAAAACTGATGGAGTCGTATTCATCGTGTTCATGACAAGAGTCCACATGAACGTCCCCCCTCTTGTGCTATCAACAATGGAAATTTAGCATGCTAGCATTAGCATTTACCTTGCAGCACCCTGTGCTACAGCGTGCCAATCACCAAACCCAATCCGGAGATCTTAGTGACCAAAGAATGCTTTATTCACTGACAGTAATTATAATAATAATAGTTGACTGGACTAGAAATATATCTATGATTTGTCCTGTTTACTGGAGTAGTGAACATTTCCATTGCATAAGGATTCTATTGGATGGTTATTCCAGGTATTACACAAATCCTCAGGGAAACTGAGTAAGGGCTTGTGAAAAACTTTTAATTCTGATTGCAAAATACATGAAAATATAAATTTCGGTCTTAATTTATTTTCTTTGGCCGATGACCATGGTAATGCCCTTTGAGGTAATCAGGAATTAATGGACTCCACAGAGGCAGCCATCCTTGGCGTCTGATGGTTTTGGCCTCCTCCTCATCCATTAATTCCTGATAATGGACACTTCATTGGGCGTTATCTCTCATATATTCCATACCTTAACTAACACTGAGAACTTACACATTCCTGCATAAGCTTGTACAGCTTCTTCACTCATCCAGATAAAGTACTGTTCATTATTTTTTTGTATGTTGACTTGCATTACTTGCCTTAAACTTTATTTATATTTTTACTACTTTGCGCTAATATACCACAGTAAATTCCTTGTGTTGAAATATGAAAACGTACTTAAATAATAAAAGTGACTCTGATTCTGATGATTCGTGTGTACTAACCTTGGCAGAAGTGGATCAAGGTACCGTGCATCTTTCAAATTAACTGCAAACAGTTTCTTTTCGTTAGATTCCCTCATTCCTCCTGAGATTTATATTCTAATGTTTTTATGATTTTTTATTTATGGGTGAGTCTCTGTAACGAGCCTTTTGCGTCACACATTTAAAAAAAAAATTACCTAAAATAATTGTATTTCTGATCACTACATCGGATAATGAACTAGTTAAACCTTTGAGAAAACACATTTTCCCACCTCAGGCATGGAATCCCAATCATTATTAGGTTTTTCTTTCTCACTAAAAGTCAACATGTTGGACCCTGTTTGAATGTGATTGTAAATTATACTAAAGTAAATTCTTGTAGAAGCTTAATAATGAGACGTCTTGTTTGAGATAACGAATTCTGAGACATTTTTATTTAAAATACTCCACATTTGACTGCACAAGCAAGTCATGAGAACTTTATCTAAAATCAGCCGTCATATTTATATATCTTCATATATCAGAAATATGCACTAACATTGGGATTTGATTAAGTTTTCATATATTGTCTGATTATCCTGTCAACTGACCCTTCGCTAAGCACTGCTTTCCTTAGTTACTGTTGCTAAGCCTGCCAAATTTTCCATTCTTGCACTGTATTTATGCAGTTTACGGTGATAACAGTGGCAGATTTAACATCGAAACTGGGAGTCATTGTTTAAACAGGAGGTCTTTGAATTCTTAGAGACATAAACAAAAGCAGCTTCTCATTTCTAGCTGATGACGGTGGATTTTGTCGGCTAAAACAATGACTCACAAGCAGATTTCATAAGTATTGCTAGCTGATGTAAGCTAAAGATAACTCAGCTTGATTCAGCTGAGAAGTCTCCAGCTGACGTTTTAATGTTTCCATCTGACATGTTTTAAACAAGAACCCTGTGAAAGTGTTAATGTAAAGTTAGCTAACAGCTGCGTTCATGACATAACGTTACTGCTAAAAGACTGAGGCTAAAGCTAGCTTACATCTCAGCAAACACTGGTCGGATGGTGAAACACAGCAGGTATATCTACATGATAGATGACAGAAATACACTCATTAAGTGGGAAAATGAAGCACAGGGACTTGATTAGTGCAGCCGACCTTGATTAAGACCTTGTCACCCAGCCAGGCTAGCCGGGATAAGAGCTAAGCTAACTCGGCTTAGACCTCAGACAGTGAGCCCATTTTGATTCTGCATCAGCCCACATCCTCCTCCTCAAACCTCCACAGAACAAACACAGATGCAGTGGATCTGCAGTTTAACTGGAGGTAAAGTTACTGCAGCTAGTAAGCTAGTGTTAGTTAGCCAGACATGCTAACGTTCGCAGCTCATATTAGAGCAGATGAAGACAGAGTTTAATCCATTCACCACACGTGTGCTCTTGTGTTTCACATTTTTGAGAGACGACAAAAAAAGACGCCACCGTCCAGAATCATGAAACGCAGAGTATCGCTCTTCAGAGCCTCCTGCACACCTTCAACATGGAGAGAAATGGAAAGCTTGACAGGCCCTAGTTATGGTTGCTAAGCTATGATTGGGCAGTTGCTGTCTGGAGGCGGGGCTTAGCGAAGGGTCAATTCTGCACACAGATAAAAAAGATAAACCTCAGCCCTTATTTGACTTTATATATCAGTTGTATGCTGGTTTTGTGGTTGTCTGACTATAAATATTGTTTTGTTCGAAGGTGTCTCTTAAAAAACAGGACTTGATCTCAATGAAAGAGCCTGATTGAAGCAAAGTTACTATTCTGTTCTATTTTTAGCTGTCGTTATAGCATTCAAAAGCCCTATGTATAGGGCTTAATAACCTACAATCAAAGCCAGAGGTGAGCAGTGGTTTTTAAATGAAACGTAGTGTGTACTCTGAATTTAGAGTGCATGAATCATTTATAATAACTCGCTCATTCGTCACGATGGCAGGTGAATAGACTTTTCATTCCTTCGTTCCTTCCCTGTAGTAGGAGGTGAAGTTTTAACATTAATGTCGTTGTGTCAGAACATAATTTATTTCAGACCATTTGGCTGTGACAAGGTTGGCAGGTGAGCCATATCTCTGTAATGCTTCCTCCGGTCCTGATCAAAATGGCTCAGCAGGACGACTTGAAGGCTTCATTGTACCTGTGAGTAATTTACTCTGATTAACACTCAGAAATGGCTTCTTGGAGCTTTTAATCATGACAAAAAACAATTTCTCAATCAAGAGAACTTCAGCTTCTGACGACAAATAGAAAGCTGAAGTGCTGCCCTGTTTTAAAGCTGCACTAATCGATATTTCTAAATCAAAACCGGATCGAATCAATACAGTAGTAGTCACAAACCCACTCCGCTATCACTCGAATCTGCTCCCTTTAGATCAGTGTTTTCCAAAACTTTTTTCCTGTGGACCCACTTTCGAAAAATGGCAAACCACCACAACCCAATCCACACAGGCCGCATTAATAAATCTTCACAGGACTTAATTTAATTTGTGCATAAATTAATGTTCCTCACCATTTTTACTTCCATTTCCACATAACTTATATATCTGACTCGGCTGCAATGATTAAATGATTATTAAATTAAACGCCAGCTGTTTTCATAATCAGTTAATCATTTTGAGTAATTTTTAAAGAAAAAAAAGTCTAAATTCTCTGATCTCAGATTCTTAAATGTGAATATTTTCTTCTTTTTTTTTGCTCCTCTCTGACAGTAAACTGAATATATTTGAGTTGTGGACAAAACAAGAAACACTGATCAACATTTTCTGATATTTTATGGACCAAACAACTGATCAATTTATGGAAAAATTATTGCCAGATCCATATTTTTTCACCAACAACTGATCAATCAATCGTGAATAAAATGGACAGATTGATTGGCCATGTTTAATACTTTGTTAATGAGCAATAAATGTTGAATTAACAGGGCAGCTCACTGATTTTATTTCCTCTCATCAGAAGAACAGAACATTTTAGACGTCTGAATTATAGGAATATAATTAAGATATTGCTAATTTTTTTTTTCCATGGTCTTTTCCTTTATTTAGTGACTCAAATAAAATCTCCTGTGACTCACCTCTGTGTCACAACCCAGTGTTTGGGTAGCAGTCTGTTTGAAATTCTTTTTTCTTTTGTTTTCCAGGACAGGTTTGCTTGCTGAGCAGTATCAGATTACATGTAATGGGATTACAGACTCTGAATACAAAAAATAAAAAAATAAATTAAATTACAGATAAAAAAGATGTAATCAGATTACAGATACATATAGTAAAAACGGGATTATTAGCAGGATTACAATTTCAAAATAAAGAATGATATCCTACCATGCACAGTGCACACACAGCTGTCAATTCATTATCATGGCCTCTAGTGAAAAAATGCTTCACTGGGTGGAAATTTCACCATTTTTTATCTTTAAGTCAATCAATCAATTAATAAATTCCACACAACAAAGGCAGGAACAGCTGAACAAACCAAGAAACCTAACAACAAACATAAACACTGAGAGCTGCAACGATTGATCAATCTCTCATCCACAATTACATTAATCTGCATTTATTCTGATAAATCATTTTGAGTCATTTTTTAATTTTAAAAAGTCAAACTTCTCTGATTTCAGCTTCTTAAATGTGAATATTTTCTTCTTTTTTTTTTTTTTTTGCTCCTCTCTGACAATAAACTGACATTTGAGGACAAAACAAGACATTTGAGGACGTCATCTTGAGCTTTGATCAAAATTTTTCACTGTTTTCTGACCTTTCATGGACCAAATAATCACCATTCACCTTCATTGTATGAGGGTGGAGACAGGAATCTTGGAGACGGGTATCTGCATGGCTAAATAGAGTATTTTATGTGGGAGGATGTATTTTGGGCCCCGGCTCCGGAAGTAAAACAGATACCATTTATTTTCACAGACATTGTTACGTGACACACAGTTGGAGCTCTTCTCTGGAACCTGGGTTGGCATGAATCTCTCAGTTCAAGAAGAAGAGGAAGAATGTTCTTCCCCGATGGAGAAAATTAGATTTTTTCCCTCATGTGTTAATTATTTCACACGTCTTGTATACACACATGCACATGCAGTTTGTGAGAGACGTGGTAGAGTGATGGATGCTGCCCAAATACAGGCGACCCGAGCAGCTGGGGCTTCGGTGCCTTGCTCAAGGGCACCTCAACAGTGCCAGAGGGTGAACTGGCACCTCTCCAGCTACCAGTCCACTCCATACTTTTTGGCCTGAGCTGAAGTTGAACCATTTACCCCTCTGGTCCCCAAGCCAAGCTCTTGTGTACGGAGCTACTGCCGCCCAAAAAGATAAACAACCGTGTTCCCTTGACAGTCTGCACAACTTTCAAACTAATGTATTATATCGTCGTTCTCAAGCCGCAGTCAAGTTTGCCATAATGAATATGCAGCTTTCAGTTACACTTTCAAAATAAAGCTCGCTGAGAAGCATTTGAGGTGAAGGTCCCAGTTTCATTTAGGCAACTATAAAGGGTTAAAAATGTGTTTAAAAAGAAATAAAGATGCAGTGTGTGAATGGTTAAGAAAAATGACAGATTGTAAAGGGTTTTAAAATTCAGTATATGTACAGGAATGAGGGTCGAGTTTATTTTGTTACTCCACAGAACACTGCTGGAATTTCACAGGAAAACAGTGTTGCAGAATCTCCCGAACAATGGAAGTGAATAGTGACAACATAAAACTTTAAATGTCTCCATACTGCTCGTCTGATGTAATCGAAGTCTCCTAAAGTCCCGACATGCCGTTTGCACACCGTCACACCGCACACACCCAGTTCAGACAGTGTGCACATGCACATGAATGTGGCTCCAAGCTAAAGATCTACAGTGAAGATTCAGGCTAAAAACATGGTGTAAATAACATTTTTTTAGTCAACTTGGCATGTCAGGGCTTTAGGACACTTGGATTACACCAGACGAGCAGAATGGAGGCATTTCATCTGATTCTGTAACACTGTTTTCCTGTGAAACTCCAGCAGTGTTTTGTGGAATAAAAAACTAAACCTGACCTTCAATCGGCATGAGGGTGAGTAGATAATGACTGAATTTTCATTTTTGGATGAACTAGCCCTTTAAATAGATATTATTTACCGGTCAGCAGAGGGCACATAGCGCTAAGGAGGAACCTAAAACCCCACAGAGGCAGCGCTGCAGAATAAGTCCTGCAGTGGAGCTGAACGCAAGCTAAAGTTTTCTGCATCTTTATTGCCCCCTTTACCACCAGGGCAGGGGGGCAACACAACAAAACTACTTGGTTAGGTAAAGGAAATGATCATGGTTTGGGTTAAAATAACTGCTTCCTTAAAACAATAAACAAGGACTATGTGTCTCACATGGGACACAAACAACTGTCTCCTGTGTAAAAGTCTTGTGTTTGACCCATTCATTCACTATTCATTCATTCTTTATCACTTTGAAAGAAATGCAGACTGTTACGAGAGAAAAAATAGGACAATTCATGTCTGTGTACACAAACTTACTGATCACACTTCTTGCTTCACACATAGCAGCCAGGTTCTTTGATAAAAACTCAAAAGGTACAAGTGTGGAATTAAAAAGTTGAGATGAGAAGGTACCTGAGGTGCATTTTGGCAGGAAACATCCGATTTCGCTCTCCGCTAACAGCCGGCAGAAGCTAAAGATTACGGTTTGAGAAAACTTTAATTTCTGGGTCACTTTTAGATGAATCCAACTATCGCTCCGTGTTTTGTGCCAAACTGCAATGACAAAACATTTTGAGTTCGCCAACTCTCCGGTTTGTGCCTCTGCTGGCTCCTTCTTTACAGAAATGGCAGCCGAGGCTCATGGGTATTAGGGTATTACTGCTCTGAGCCATCTGATTAAGACGGTTTGTTGCCCGAGTAGCACATTTGTGGTTTTGTTATCTTTATAGTGTTGACAAGAAATTTCTAGACAGCGTTTGAGCCGTCGGAGGCTGAGAATCTTTTGTCTTTAATTGGTCTCCAGTGTGTGTACACATTTGCATTCACTGTGCCTTTGTTTTGTTGTTGCTCTCATCCCAATTACCTTATTTATAGCGAGAGGGTCATCATCTGACTTTGAACCATCCAAACAATGATGTGTTATGAGAGAGACGCATGAATACAGAGTGATTGGGGTAATCGTTGATAGGCAGAATTATGATGAGCTCTACGGTTGAAGTGTGGCCACTGGTTTGATCCACTGAACCCAAATATCTCACCGCACGAGAACACTGCCAGGGTTTTTCAAATGAGAAATCAATGGGCTTGTGTATGGAAGCCCATTTCCACTAATGTGATGAAAAACAAGATCCTGCAAGTGATTTTAACTTTGTCCAAAATATTAGTATCTCAAAGTTTGCACCAACATCATGGTCTGGTCACTAACCTGGCTGCATGACCAACCGAATGGGTTACAAGCTGAATATTCAATTTAAGCCGACTTTTGGGCGTTTGAACCTTGGAAAACGTGCTAAAGCTGCTTAAGGACTTGGTCAGGAGGAAGGTGTGTGATATTTTGAGAACCTAAGAATAACAGCTGGTGAAGATCCTTACGAGTCGGCTCAGACAAACTTTTCCTTCCGTTTCCTGTCCCGACATAGTGAAATACTTACATGTAACAAAGGTTTGATGGTGTGATATAATGTCTATTCCATCCAAGTTTATAGCCACTGTCCCAGCTATAGAAGAACTGTTTTAACGCACCTTTACTCCAGGCTCCATGCATCCACTGTTTCAAAATAAAAGCCTAACTAAACTCAAATATCCAAGATGGTTAAAAGTAACGCTAGGACTCTGCAAGTGTTTCCAGCTTCCCCTCTGTTAACTACCACACCCCCAACTACCATGTGGGGCTGAATTATCAATCAGTGGCTGAACTGTCAATCAAAACGACTGAATCAGAACTATAACAAAAAACATGGAAGCTTTGAAATGATATTTTGGCTCCTACAATGTGAATTCTGAAGACCGAGGTAGGTGATCGACTGATCTTTACATTTTGGAAGTTTAACTAAATATCTAAGACTTTAGAGATTTTGAGTCTAATAGTCTTTTTGGATTAAAATGCTGATCTGGCATCAATAAAACATCTCTCTACAGCCATTTCAGCACATTCTCATCCCAACTGAAATGTCAGCTCTCCTCTACGTCTGATACTGAGGCAGAAGATACCCTTTAGCTGCAGTATTTGAGGCCGTCAGTAAGTTTTGAACATGAGGTTAACGCAGCGAGACCTGTGCTTTTTAACACGTGAACAAAGCTGTGAAAGAGTCACAGTTTAGTTTTAGGTTTAGGCTCTAAACCTACTTGGTTAGGTTTAAAATAAAACCATGTTTGGGGTTAAAATGACTACAAAAGTCATGTGATGAAACTCACGTGTCACCGACATGACTCACAACACAAAAGTCATGTGACCTACAGTATGTAACTCACATGTCACTTTCTGCTCGCGACACAAAGTCACATGAAAACACCTTGTAGTGTAAAACCTTCTCAAATCATAAGAAACTCTCAAAACAATGAGAATTTTTCTAAAAACAATGAGAAAACTTTCTCAAAATGCTGAGAAACTTTATCACAACAAGAAACTTTGTAAAATAATGAGACAATTCCTCATATGCCTTAGATACTACGTCAGTACTTTGAGATCTTATCTCAGAGAAAGCTTCTCATTATTTTGAGGTTCTAAGTCATTATGTTGAGACAGCCCATTTCTCATTACAACGACTTACACAGATGTTCCTTTTCCAACACATTTTAAATGTCAGAAAGGTGCTTCCGTAGTTATGTATAGAATAATGTTTTGCAAAGTCATTTCTGATTGACTCCAGTTTAAGAAGCAGAACCTGCTGAACATATTGTATAATTAATTTCCTGTCATGTATCAGGAGAATGTGCTGACAGCTTCCATGGCTCTGCTGCTACCTGAGTAATTTGGTTCACTCATCAGATGAATAATTAAAGCCCAGATGTTGCGAAGTCCATTAAAGGACAGATTGTGTTTATGACAAATTTTCCCCCCGTCGCTCTTTTCGAGATTAATGTGCAGCGTTTAGTTCTGGGGAGAGGACAATAGACACGTTGATGAGAGCTGACAGACTTGTGGCATTTTTGAGGTTTGTTTGATGGAAATTTGCTGCGACATTCGCTGTTGTGACAGCTGCAGTTTGACGGGGCATTCAGCTCTCTGAAAAGATTGTCAGCCGAGAGAGTTGTCACCCAGCGCACTGGCAAGACGAATGATTTAATAAAAAAAGATAACGAAGAGGATGAAACAATGAGGAAATAAACAACCTTATAATTCTGATGCATCAGGTTCTGTGCGGTTTGAGATATGAAATCTCACTTTTAAAGCCTCTGGATCTCATTTAAGGTGCCGTGAGTTTGCAGATTTTTATTCCACTCCGAGCAAACCGGAGCAGCTGATTTCAGCGATCAGCACCTTCAATCAGAG
This sequence comes from Lutjanus argentimaculatus, assembly GCA_034769285.1. Lineage (NCBI taxonomy): Eukaryota > Metazoa > Chordata > Actinopteri > Lutjaniformes > Lutjanidae > Lutjanus > Lutjanus argentimaculatus. The sequence goes on along the minus strand of JAWZSL010000005.1, from coordinate 39,366,689 downwards.
GGGAGGAAATAATCAGTGAAATCAGCCGCTGCTTGTTTTCCACCAAACTGCTGGGACTGCAGCATTAATGCAGCCTGCACAGAAGCAAGTACACAAGAAGAAGGCGAGCAACACAAGGCGAAGAGTAACGAGGAATGATAATACTGCAGGATAACAGTGCACCACCGACCTGGACGCCGAGCAGAAAAAGGTCATGTGACACGACTCGGGCCGAGAGAGGAGCAGATTAAACAATTTAAAACTAATAAGGTGGGATTGTCTCCACGGCCGGAATGACAAAGGTGCAGAGTCCTGGCAGAAACCTAAACTCCCCGACTGTGTGGTCAAACATAATTACCCAACACTACACACCACAACACAGTGTGAGAACAAATCACAGGGTGCTTATCATACCTAAAAAATGCCAAGTCATTATTGTTTTATTCTGAAGAAAGTTTCCCCTGAAAAAGCCACCAGAATTTCTCCATGATTAAAGAAGTCGAGAACAGACGGCCGTGCTTGCAATTATTTCTTTAAAAACGTTATCTCAAAGCTCACGAGGTGATTGTCTGGATCTCGAGATAACAGAGCCGTTCTCTCATTAATTTATCTTGTTATCTGTAGAAAACAAAAGGCAGACTTCTCAAGATAATGAGATAATTTATCACAAGGAAATGATCACTGAAGTGCACACCTCTTTGAAGCTGCAGCCGGACGAGTCTTCTCTTTTAATAATGAGGACTGATCTGAATGTTATCTCTAACAGAGACCTTGATTGAAGTACAGTCTGATATATTGATTAATAATCCACTATAACCATGTGATTTAGAGTCTTATGCACATAATAGTAAGTAAATAAAAAGTATTAGACATCAGATTTAATCCAAATTTGAAATATTCTCATCTAAATGTTTGCACACTTTGCTACATTGGGTTTAAATTGGTTAATTGCTATGTGAGTGCAACAAAACTTCTCCTGCTGCTGCAGCTGCTCTCTCAACAACCTTATATCACTCCTGTAACACAAACAGTGATTTAACCTGGCCGAAATCAATATCGGTTTAAGTGTTAACACTATATTTAGAACATTTTCCATGCTTTGCTTTCCTGTTAGACGGCCTTTACTGATGGCAAACTGAAGCTGCCGCCCACACACTGTTGAAAAATGATCTAAACAGCAAAATTTTTGATCCAGGTTCTCAAATATTCATTTTCATTCTTTCATTCTTTGTGGATGCTTAATGAGAAACTAAACTTTGATACGATAAACGCATTTTTACTATTTCAAGCCAAGTTTTCAGAGGCTTTAAAGTCCAGATAAATCGTGACAGGATGAGCAGGTGGGACTTGAATTTGATTTGAGCGCTGAAAAGTGGGTGAGTCTTTATCCGACGTGCCGTACTGTAGCTAGCTAGCTGATGGATGAGTCTTAGACAGACTGACTGATGGGTGGATGCCATGTTATTGTTGGTTGAAACTGGTTGGTTCTAGCCTTTGCAAGCACATGTTGTATGTTGTTTCGCAGGAAGAAAACACTGGATTTGGTATAAGGTTACAAAAAAATTGATTTTTTTTTATTGTGTATTGTTAAGTAGGTGCATAATATGCATGATTCTCTATAATTATCCCGTCATCTCCAGGAAACAAAAATACTCGCTCATTAGCTCAAGAAATCAGGCTTTTGTTATCTTGAAGAACAAAATAATAAATTAATTGAAAAGAAATTGCAAGCACAGTCGTTTTCAGCTTCCACAGATAACATTCAGATCGGTAATGAATCCCGACAGTCATAATCCTGAAGGCTGAAATTATGTGATCAAATGAAGCAGACACACTTCTATGAGTTCTCCATAATTATCCCGGGATCTCGAAGAAACAAAAGTGGTTTCCTCGTGATAAATTATGTCGTTATCAGTAAATCAGCCTTTTGTTTTCTGGAGATAACAAGAGAAATATTTCAGAATATTGAGTTAAGAAAAGCAACAAAGGATTCTTGTGGTAACAAGTTAATTGAAGAAAAGAAATGCCAGTTTTCTCAAGGTAACAAGATGAATGAACCTGTGCTACGAGAAAAACAAGCTTTTTTATCTTGAGATAATGAAATAATTAACTTTTGATCTTGAGACAACAGCATTAAAAATACTTGCAAGCAAGAATATTCTCAGCTTCCACAGTTCTTGGTTACTGTTTGCAGAAAACTTAGATACTAAATTGGTCTGTTCTCAGCACATTTTGCCAGAGTTCCTTGTCAAAGTCCAACTAAAATAAAATTGCATGTTTTTGCTTCCTTTTCTGGGAAGGGAACTGAAAAAATAATGAGAGATGCACCAGCACAGGGCTGGTTTTAGGTGTTTTCTTCTATTAGTAACATGTCAAATAACACCAGCCTTATCCTTTTGGCTTTAAATTTTAATTTTGTTCATAAGATTATTATGTAGAAGGTATCACAGGAGGACAAAACAGCCAGTGTCCAGCTCCATAAACTGCCTTAAGTTTCAAATTTAAGTTTGTTCCTCATGCAAAGAAGTTTTCTTCTTGCCTGAGTGTTTACACTGAGTGACCTATGGGTTTACCCTGTGGCAAAAAATGTGTCTTGGTATCTCCTCCTCTTCTTCAATTACCATAAATCCAGGCATTAGTTTTATATTACAGAATTACGAAAAGTAGCTAAGGCCAAACACTTGGTGATCAAAGTGTTTTCTCATACAACATCCCAAGGATATCCTTATGTGGGTTTTATGCAAATATTTCTTAAAGCATCCTTAGACGATTCTTCTTTTTCTCTCTTAGATTTCATAATCTTGAGATAAAACAGCAACAAAGGTTTCTTGTGATAACGGATTAATTGAAGAAAATAAATGCCTGATTTCTCAAGCATCAAGATAAATGAACCTATGAGCAAACAAGTTTTTATGTTGAGATAAAGAAATATTTGACTTGTGATCTCAAGACAACAGCATTAAAAATATTTGCAAGCATGGATGTTCTCGTCTTCCATAGTTCTTAGTTTCTGTTTACTGTTACTGTTACATGGTTATGTTTGCAGAAAAATTAGAAACTAAATCAGTCCATTTTCAGCCCATTTATACCAGTGTTCCTTGTCAAAGTTTAACTAAAATAAAAAAAAAAAAAAAATCTTTTGGAGTAGGTAACTGAAAACATAATGAGAGATGCACCAGCACAGGGCTGGTTTTGGTGTTTTCTTCTGTTAGTAAAATGTAGAATAATACCAGCCTTATCCTTTAGGCTTTAAATTTTAATTTTGTTCATAAGATTATTATGTAGACGGTGTCACGAGGACAAAACAGCCAGTGTCCAGTTACATAAATCGCCTTAAGTTTCAAATTTAAGTTTGTTCCTCATGCAAAGTATTTGCTGAGGTTCATTTTGGAGAGTTGCATACAGACTCTCAAGTTTTCTTCTTGCCAAAGTGTTTATACTAAGTGACCTATGAGTTTCCCCTGTGCCAAAAAAAATCTGTCTTGGTATCTCCTCCTCCTCCTCTTCTTCAATTACCATAAATCCAGTCACTTTCACTTTTCAGAGACTGGAGTGGGTCCCTTAACATTTTCTGAGGAAAACTTCTAGCAATACATAAAGGAACACTTTAGTAGCTAAGGGCAAACACTCAGTGATCAAAGGGTTTTCCTTTACAGCATCCTAAGGAAATCCTGATGGGGATTTTATGCAAATGATCTTTTTCTAAGGTATCTTTAGATGATTCTATTTTTCTTAGATGAAAATTTAAGGGCAGCCTAGCCTAAGGTTTTATGCAGCAGGGAACAGAGTGATAATAAATGCTATAATCTCTGCTTAAAAGTTTGACCTATATCTTCCAGCTCATCGAGGATGTTCCTGTAGGCATCTGATGAAATTAAAAACTGGTGATAATCACTCAGCATCCAGTCTTTTCTGTTGAATAACTGTTTGTAGGTTTGTACATACGGCCCCAAACTCTCTGCAGGTGCAGACGTGAAAGGTCAGCGTGCCCCGCTGTAGGGGGCAGGTACTCTGAAGATACACCTTTCGGTTTGGGGGAAGCCTTGATGTCTGCTGTTTCAAAGGCCTGTGGAATAAGGTGCGCAGGGAGTCCCCGGGGTGCGGCGATACCTGGTGACCTCCCGATCACAAAGAAAAGGATGAAAGGGACCACTTGCTGCTCCTTGACAAGAGTTTGGTAGAAAAATGGAGCATGTACTGTGGCTCCCGATAAATAGGACAGTTGTGGCTATTTCAGGACATCAGTAGAGTATCTGGACAGTTTTTATTGATTGTGAGAGGCCTCCGATCAGCTCGATCTGTGCTGATAGCAACAACTAAAACAAGTCTAGGCTGGCGGTACTGAGGATAGAGGGTTCAGATCTGTTTAAATGGAACAGATAATACTAAAAGGAGGCCAAAGCTGCACCCTCGTAACTCTGAGGCAGTGTTTTGGTACATTAACTCCTTCAGGACGAGGACGGCCTTCTTAGTTTTGATCTTAAAGAAAGCAATGTGTCAAAACATCAACCCTCATGACTTCTATAAGAGACGATCAGGTTGTATTCCATTACAATTCCAGATAAAAACAATGGAAAAATGGAGATTATTTGTAGGATTAAAATGTTAAAGTAAAGAACGATATACTACCACGCACAGTGCACACACAGCTGTCAATTCAAAATCATGGCCTCTAGTGAAAAAAAATATTGTTTTTTGCCAATTTTTGTCTTTAAATCAATCAATCAGTCAATAAATTGCACAGAACAAAGGAAGGAACATCTGGACAAACTAATAAACCACCAACCAACATAAGACACTTAGAGCTGCAGTGATTAATCTATTATTAATCAACTATAAAATTAATCTGCATCTATTTTGACAATCAATTAATTGTATTTAGTCATGGATATTTTTGAGTTGTGGACAAAATAAAGACATGTGAGGACGACATATTGAGCTTTGGGAAACACTGATCAATATTTTTCACTATTTTCTGACTCTATGGACCAGATAACTAATCGATTAATGGAGAAAATGAGCAACAGATTAATCAATAATGAGAATATTCGTTATAAGAAAGGCTTGAAGAACAGGTCTGTTTTTCAACCGATTAGATTGTGACGGATTAATTAATCAATTAATTATTTTGAATGATTTTTTTGATTAAGTAATCTTTAAGTTTCTTTTCTCCTCTCTGACAGCACACTGACTATTTTTGACATTTGATGATGTCATCTTGAACTTGGACAAATAATCGACTGATTAATTTTTATTTTCCAACATGTAATTTGCATCAGAATACATTAATAAAGTGACCCTCCCAACCCTGAAGATGATGATGCTGTGTACTGAGAGTTTTCTTTGCAAAAGCAACCTCTGTATTGGAAATCAGTTATCATCATCAGTTAGTCCTCATTTCCTATTTTCATGTAAAAGTGAATAACAGTAAAGCATAAATCTAATTTTTGGGTTGTTGGTCCAAGTGACATTAATTCTATGATAAAAATCTGAATGTCTTTATGTTAAAAAGAGAACTACTTTACTTTTTTTTTATTATACTGTACAATAATATTCAAGCTAGTTACCCTGTGATACAAGCACAATTCTCCTCCTTTATCTTCACATCTTCAACACGGATCAGCTGGTGACATCCTGATAGCTTTAGCCACAACATGTAAAATACTGCTGCAATAAGATTAAAACAAGCTAACAACAGTTTATAAGGGATTAGTGCTCAAACTGCCAACTAAACTTTTGGACATAAAAAACACTTGATTGCACAAAAGCCATTTTAGGATCATTCAGGTGGTCAAAACCTGTGGTGCAATAACATCAAGTGATAATTAGGCCGATTAAGACAAGACAAGGGGCCTATTAGCACAATTACCTGATAATTAGCCTGATCAGCTACACTGTAAACCATTATTCAAACCGATAACTAAAGCAGCCAACATCAGACAACCTTATCTAGAGTTTCTGTAGCCTAGAGGTGAGAAAACATTTAAAATATACAGTATGACATTTGAATTAAACAGAAGCTCCCTACGCTCTCTGGGGAAAATATCACACCAAAGTCCTGTTAAGAAATGTCACATATTAACAATATAAACACATAACTCCAGATATACAAGATAAAAGGCGTCATTAAGATCAACTTCTCACTTTCAACAAACCAAAACCACATGTTATGATATTCAGAAATTAGCATGATGGGTTTCGGTGCATCGTCATCGCAGAGATACGTGTGCAACTGTGCAGGCTTATCGACACAGCACAACCAGTGCTGCCAACAGATTTAGCAACTTTTCAGACCCTTTTAGTGACTTTACTTGCAAAGAGCGACAAATTTAGCGACTTATTCTGCACACAGCGTTGAGGTCTCTCTCTTGTTGTGTCTAGAAGGGAACCCTAGTCGCACTAAAAAAACTTGTGAGAGTGATGTTTCTGGCCTGAACCCCGATCTTTTGCAAATCAAGGTTTCCCTTCTAGACATGATCGGGGAGGCCACTGTGGGAGATGAAATAGAATAGCTTGTTTGAGCTCCTCTCTCTTAGCGTGTTTCGATACAGAGTTCTAGGTTATCTGGTCATTCATCATCATTACTGAGAACTAAGTTATTGATGTAATCTGCAAAGTCCGAGTTTCTTTCTAACGTAATCAGTGCCAGTGATTTTGTCAAGTCTCAGACCGAGCGAGCTTTGTTCAGTATGTTTACAGTAGCTGTCACATTTCTTTCACATGTGGCCGTAAAGTAAAGTAAAGATTCTTCCGTTAATTAGCTTATTGGCACTAATGTTAAAACCATGTTCCTGTTATGGTTGATAAAGAGGATAAACGAGGCTAAATAATCAACAAAACCAGGTAAGCTGAGCAAAATTAATTGGACATGTCAGCGACCCATTAGGTTTTTGTGATTCAGCACCTTTTAGCTAAACATTTATTTGAATAGTAAACTTAGTGGGGCGACTTCATTCAGAGACCTCATGACTGTACTGGCAGTCAACTATTGTTAGCTAATGTTAGCTGTTTATGATTGAGTCAACAAGGATTTACAAAACTGTGCTGCATGTCCGTTGATTACAGCTGTTGACTAAAATCTTTTGACCAGCTACCAAAGATGTTTTGCCCCCTGAATGCGCGCGCACCCTGTAACATCTGTAAACTAGAAACCTGTCTATAGTGCAAACGAGAAATCTTTCACAGAAGTGTGCACTGCTACGTCCTGTAGAACTGCAGGACACAGAGGCAGTGGGAGAGGCGCTGTGAAATCCAAGTGCATTTGCTGCGTCTCATGCAGTTTTAAATGAGGAAATTTTTAGAAGGCGCTGCACAGCCGCGCTCCAGAGCATCCACGGCACTGGCCTGTTTATGTGGACTTCAGAGATCATAATAAAAAGCCTCTTTCATTTACTTTACAGTTAGAATGATCCACTTGTGGTATCAAGTGCCAGTCTGGGACTTTGGCACCATTATGTAGCGGGTTTGAATTCCCGGACTGCGCAGGAAATGAACTGTGGCAGGAGTGAATGGGAAATGCATTCTGTTGATGTCGGTTTGTTATCAGATGGACGGCTGAGGCCGTGAATATTAGATGCCAGAAATTTCATTAAACTCTTCATTGCGGTTTTCTCCTGTCCTGCCTCCATTTGTAGGTGCAATGCTGCTCCTCGCTCTCCATTAACATACACAAACAAACATGTCTCGCTGAGGAGTCCAGGCAACCTTAAACGCCACACGGTGCTGAGGCAGCGCTCGCCACATCAGCTTATTAGCAACATTTAGTGTCTGCTGCTGCTGTGTGTGTGTGTGCCGTGTGTGTGTTGTACGTGCTTCTCACAAATTCACTGGTAACTGCAGGAGGAAAACAAGGGTGTGTGTGTGTGTTTATTGACTGAGTAGGTGAGTTTGTGCTCGAAACAGAATGAGTGTTGTGAAAGAAAGCGAGATGGAGGCAGAATTCAATAGTCCTCAGTGGCTGCAGACTTTCATTGCCTCTCCAACACAATCAAGTCTGAGGTTGTAAAGCAATGTCAAAAAAAGGTTTCAATGGCGCTGAGAGGGGGGCGACAATGAAGATGGGCTCCTTTGTGGTTTTGTGTGTGTTGCCTGAACCACTGTGCTAAAATACAGGGGGAAAAGCTCCGGTCTTTGTTTTCTTTGTTACTCTGTGTAATTTGTATTCTAGGAGTTGGTGGCTGTTTAAAGTGCTTTATCAGACCCGAGACTGGCAGCAACTGTATCTGGAATACATTCCCTGTCTACCATGTCCGTTCCCCATGGAGACCCACTGTGATAACACACACACACACACACAAACACAGCAGCTGTCTGAATTCTGCACAGGCTACAACGGGCAGTTTCTGGCTGCATTAATGAGACAAGTCAGGTTACCATCCCAGGTGCAGGAATAAAAATGCTCTGATGTATTCGGGTATATATTGTTAAAAACTTTCAGTGTGACCGTCATTTCCATCAGTTATGACGAGACTGTACTCACTGAGGTAATTGCTGAGATGTGGTAGACTAATGAAGCACGATGCAGCAACAGTTAAATGATCAGACAGGTTGCAAGTCAATAGTAATTTGCAGAAAGGGAAGTAATTAAGTAAAAATACTTTGTTACTGTATATGACACACTGCCTAACTTCCAATATCTCATTCATTTGCGACGTTTCGGTACTAACCTTCATCATCATGTTTGCCTGATGAAGGTCTAGAACCAAAACTTTTGGCCTGTCACCTCTCTCCAACACACACGTCTTATATAATAGATGTGCAAAGTGTTTCCTTCGTTGTAACATTTTAACACAAATATCTGTACTTTCTACTCGGCCTGGGCATGAGAAAGCAGTTTGATAAAATGTCTCGATAGCTTCATTTAAATGCAGTGAAAGCAAACCGCCATTAAAAAGCACAAACTGACTACGCCCCCGTTGAGACATCCTGTCTGTGACTGACACACAAACAGCCAATCATTTAATAGACAAACCCCACGTGTGCTCTTTATAGTCAGACAGCAACTAACATAAGGTGAGGGGCTCGTTCATATGGAGGGAGCTCGGAGTAGAACCGCTGGTCCTTGAAAGGAGCCAGCTGAGGTGGATGAGCAGGAAAGCGTCGGGGACGAGAAGGACATCATTGCTCGGACTGCTGCCACCACGACTCAACCACAGATAAGCAGAAGAAAAGCGTTGTGTACTGCAAAATAGTGTCCTGATCAGGACTAGCAATGCAACAAACTTCTTTTATAACCTCAGCTGCTTCCACCTTTCTGAGTAAAGAACATGTCACATCAGTCACAAGCTAATGATCGATAGTTATCGATATCTACCGATATGAAACTTTTCAGCTGTATCACCCAGGCCTACTTTCTACTCCACACATTATCAACACAGTCTTACTACTTTGGTTTTAATGCATTTGAAGGGAACATCAAGACTGATTTCAATGCAAACTGACGGGACAATAAAACATAGAAAAGACGATTTCTGGTGTATCCATCAGTGCATATCACACTCAACCTTCACAATCAGATTGTGGCTTAATTTTCAGGGTATTTTTGACAAACTGTTGGCAAGAAATTTTTGAGAGCTAGCAGATCCTAACCTTGGACCTTCTTGCTGTAAGGCAAAAGTGCTGACCACTGCGCCATCATGATTTTATTCTGACAGTCGACAGCTGTCTTTGACAGTAAGCTTGAAATGTTGTTTATTAGGGACGAAACCCCGCCCAATCGGCACTATGGACAGAGCCGACAGTCACTGAGCCAACAACAGCAGGGAGATTGTGTATTTTTGGAGCAGTGGGCCTTCAGAGCAGCGGGGCATTTGTTTTCGGGATAATGAGCTGTCAAACAAATGGGTTTTTGATCGAATGGGACATTTTTTTGGACTACTGGGGTCTTGAAATAATGGACTGTCAAGACAATGGCAGAGAACCATTACAACCTGATCTAAGAAGTCGTAAATGTATTCCCAGATCTCGGCACTTAACTTTGGTGTGTCCACTGTTATTATAAACTACAAAAACAAGATCCATCTTCTAATAAACCTGAATCGTCCTTGAGGAGCCACTTGCTCTGCAAACCGGGACAACTTGACCATCAGCGTACCCCCGGTGTTAATTATCAAGCGCTCGCTGCTAATTGGCTGAAGACACTGGAAGCCAGACTCTGGTAAAATGCAGCGCTTGTGACCTCAGATGTGTCTGCCTCTCAAATTCAGGCGCTGGGTAAGCACGCTGCACTGATTTAATGATTTCCTGTGTGAGAAGTGATGAGTGCCAACACACACACACGCACACACACAGACACACACAGACACACACACACAGATCGATGTTATCTGAGGATTGGCGCATGAGCGGCGCTTGGGGTCAGCGAGTGGAATGACCTGAAACTGAAAGCAGAGCAGCTATCGAACCGACCAATCAACGATGACCTCGGAGCAGATAAGCAATCTCCTCTGTGCTCACACACACACTTAAACACACACTCACACACACACTGACACACATATTATGTAAACAGGCTTATTAGCATCCATATAATTCACACTTTCATTTACAGTCTTATTAGCACAAATGTCAAACGCACTCATTAAAACTGATTATCTTATCAAGTTTTGGTGAATTTGCTACACTGAGGAGCAAAACTAATAACTTCTAATGTTTGCTAAATTAATGGCTTGATTAATAAGGACTAATTTTCTCAGAGTTTAAAGATTAAATAACATCCTTCAACTGATGATGCAGAAGAGCGGAGGCATGCATTTTCAGAGAAAGTTAATTAAAGTTAATTAATTAAACCTGGCTGATTGGAAAAACGGTTAACAGAACATAAGTGGCAGCAAAAACTAATTTGTTTTTTGAAAACACCCAAATACCAATCAGGTTAAAGGGAATTGAATTTTTGAAGGCGTCTTAAACTTCAACAGCCATTATCGAGTGTCCTCTCCCAGCACATGAAGCAGTAAATCTTAGAGATGAAAAGATTAACAGATATGAAGCAGACAAGCGATACAACAGTCAGATTACGCTGATACACAACCACAGATCCCACCGACATTCTGCATGAAATATGACTGTCAAGCAGCAAGTTTTCATGATAACTCTCGACAGTATCTCTGCACTCCGGTGCTTTCTTCAGTCTCATATTTCTCCCAGTAACACACCTTCAGGCCATCCACAACATTCCCACGCAGATATGTACCCTATAGAACACCGCCGGCAACCTTTACATTATCGCTCTGCAAAAGTCTCACTTGTATCATATCAGATATACCAGAGGAACCTCAAACTTTGCTACTCAAATATGGAGGCGATGTGTGTGCTGACAGTTAAGTCACGGTAGTCTTCCATAGCCAAGACTTCCAATTTTCTCAGGAGACAGAATCCCTGTTTCTTAAGGAACATTTTAAATGAAAGGGGCATGCAATTTGTAAAAACTAAATGACGGAAAGCAAACGTATTAATATTAGTACAGAGGGATGAATTATTCTGCATTCTCTCCTGAGAATTAAAAATAAAATTAACATAACAATGCTGTTGCAGTGTAATTTATTCTGTTATTTTCCTCCGTTAAAAATAGGGATGAACAGTTAATCAAAGTCACAATCTGGTCTACTGCAATTTTCAAATCACAGGATTCGTAATATTTGTTAGAGGCGAAATGTGGGTCAAAATACCTGTATATATTAAATACTGTGGTGCTGCAGAGGTGTGCTGGCCAACACATGATTTTCAAGACAGAAAATAGTTCAGTTCCCTGAAAAAATAACACGTTTTAATATGTTTTTCAATGAAAATGAGAATTGTGGTGTAAAAATGATCCTTTCCTCTGATATTGCAAATCATATTAAAATTGCAATATTAGTCAAAATAATTTCAATTACATATTTCCTCAGAGTCATTCAGCCCTGTTTAAAAGTCACCAGAACGCAGGAGACAAAGTCTCTGAAACTCAGATGTTTTGGTATCGAAATCCTCTCCTCCTATTTTTGAGGTCTCAAAGTTGGCAAAAGTATGAGTCAGACCTGTCTGTGCAGCACGTGTCAGTGCTAGAGAAACCACCAGTTCCACACATTATCATTCTATAAGAGGAAAAACACTCTGCCTGGTTTGTATTTCTGTCACAAATTGTCAAGCGAGAAAACAGAGAAAAACAGAGAATTGGTCCCAAAATGCAGACTTGGGTACTGAGCTGGTGGTTCAGAAGATTTAATAACAAATGTCAACGGACAAAAACTTACTGAACAGTCCAACAAAGGCGACCAAATCCAAAAGTTGAGGCAGACTTTTTGAGGCAGAAAATGCAAAAGTCAAAAGTTCAGAGGGAAAAAAAAACACAAAAAAGTTCCGCTAGAAGACACAAGGTGACTGGACATACAAACGAAATAAACTGGCAACTAAAGAGGGAACAGACACAGGATGAAGACACCGGGAGGTTGACGAGGGGCAGGAATAATCAAAGACAGGTGAAAACAATCAGGACTGAAAAACGGCGGGAAAACAGACAAAGACAGGAAGTAAAGCCACAAACAAGAGGTGAGCAAATACAAAATCAAACAGGAAATACTAACACAAAAATCCAAACCATGACAATTTAAACTATCACTAAATAGTCAACCAATTGCAGGTTTATACCCACCGTTTACTTCTGGTGAATCAGACTACACTCACGCAGCTAATGCTACTTCCAACTCACGACAGCCATGTTCTTAATTATTAAGCTGGAATTCTATTTCTGTGGTTTGCATACGGGCAAATATATGTCCTCTAGAACAGAGTTTCTCAACTTTTTTTTCTGGGGACCCACTTTTTTAAAAATGACAAACCAACGTGACCCGGTTCCCTCTTCGTTTTCATCAGTAAAACAATACACACATTTTAAATGCTTTATAAAAGATGTACTGCAGACATAAATCTTAAATTTTGCAGAATTTCTTCTGTAGATTTTTTCAGGGGACCCAAATAAAATCTCCAATAACCCACCGATGGGTCACAGATTTACAGTTTACGGTGATTTACGATTTATCACCGTAAATGGACCCACCTGTGAGGTCACAGGACCAGCAAACCACAATGTAAAGAAAACATAGAAGAAGTCAGGAAACAGAGATTTTCAGCAGATTTCAGTTTTCAGTGAAAACAAACCACTGCGTACTTAAAACAAACACGAAAAGAAACTTAGATTTATCACCATAAATGAACGGACAGTGACAAGATGGGCAACAACATTAAATGCCTGTTAGGCACTCTGCTACAAGATCACTTGTGGCAGTACGATGCTGAAGTGTAACTCAAGAAAAAATAGAGAGAACTTCCTGACAGGATGATGAATCAACCCATCAGCTCACAGAGTGCCTCAGTAGCTGAATGGTTATGGTGCATGAAGCGTGCCTTTCACAATGTCACTGGTCCAAATCCAGCACGCAACCTTTGTTGCCCTGTTTCTTCTCTGCGTAACAAAGCAGAAAACATGCCTGTAAATAAATCATTTTCAAGACAAAACAAAAATCGATCGGCTTAATTGACACGCAGGTTTGTGTTGGGAGATGTGTGTTCATCACGGCTGCACAAGGTAAAAAAGTCACATAGCAATTAATTTGACTGAAATTGTAAATGAAATACAATTAGTGGGAATGATCAATTTTCATTTTCAGTGGAAAAAAAAATCATGAACATGTGTCATTTGTTGGGGTCTGCACCAAACAAACGTGTTCTTACATCTGGAGAACGAGAATCTTATCTTTAATTATGATGCTGTTTGTCACACAGTTTTCCTTTATCAAAAAATTGCATAGCTCTGCGATTTGGATATTGCACTTGGCCATATTGTGATTTGGATTATATTCCGATTAATTGTGCAAGCCTAGTGTGCACGCTGTAGCTTTGTAAAGATATTTATTTGTACCTTGGGAGCTTTACAGGAACATGCATACTGAGTTACTGAAAATACCAAATTCTGAAATATGACTGAGGTGAATGAAACCCTGTCAGCACCGTCAAATTCTTCCTCCTTGGTGGCTGCATCACTGCACCTTTACTGTTGTTGGTTTTGCAGAATACATCCTTTTCTGGGCTGTTTCTGCTTCAGTATTTGAAATAAAACTAGATCTTTATTTAAAAAGGATTGGCTTGATATTAGCCTAACTCACAGGATGCATACTGCAGGTTTAAGTCCTGCCATTGGCCACGGTATCACGGTGTCCGCTGTCTGTGTTTTCAAAGTCCCCAGACAACAAGAACAACCTCTGAGCTGCAACCTACATGCTGAAAATGGCAATTTAGTGCCTGGGATGCTAATAGTACAAACATAAACAAGCTAACAGCTGTTAGCTTTTCTTTTGCAGTGATGTACTCATTTTAATCTGACGTGCAAATGTTCCACCACAGCAAGTTCCCCCTTGACACTATTTTAAAGCAGCACCGTCGCTGCATCCTGGGCTTTGCTCCACCCGATGATTGATGATTGATTTGTGATTGGTTTAAAGAAATTCAAACATGGCAGAGCCACACTGAGCGCTGTGGAGAGAGGTCTGGCTATGCAAGACTAGCTCAAAGTACAAAAAGATAAAAAATCAGGTCCTGCACCTGTCAACATTTATAGTAAATTAATTCAGAAGCTACATATTAGTGGGGCTGTTTTATGTTTCGTAACCATGATCTCCTCCACACCTGTCTGTACAGTCTGTACAGTACACAGGTGTGCAAAGACAGCTTCTTCTGCACATCTGATCATTTAAAAAGTGAAACTATAAAATCCTCTTCAGCTGAACTGAATCGAACCAGCTTTGAACCGCAGCAGCGTATCACAGGATTACAGTTTTATCTGAATGTTTTTTTGTGTCAGATCGTGGTGTGTGTGTCTTGCGAAACATCGCGGATCAATAAAGTCTCATCTTTATCTTAAATATGCATCAGATTTTCTGTCTGAGAGAGACAGAAAGAGAGACACACTGCGAGGAAATCTGTGAAAAATCTGCTCTGCTTTTGGTTTAAGGCTCAAAACTTGATGCTATAACATCGTGGTTCCAAGCCACAAGCCTCAGCTGGTGTGTGTGTGTGTGTGTGTGTGTGTGTGAGTGGTGTCAGAAGCAGGTGTTACTGCAGCCAGGCATGACCAGCTCAGTTGAGCAGATGGCATCGTCTGTGGGCTCTTTTTCCTTCACACCATCCTCTCTCTCTCTCGTCTCCTCATCCAGTCTCTCTCCCCTCGACTCCCCTCCTGCATCATGACCACCAGCCTGCTGCTGCAGCTGTGTTTCCTGCTCCACCTTCCACTCGCTTCAATGTCAACTTTTATCCTCCCTCCGTATATTTCCACATTATATATTTCCCACATTTTAAGACGCTGCGTGTAACTGTCTGTGTGTTTCTCCCCTGGGCGACACGTATGATTAATGAGCGATAAATCCTGTTGCTCAAGCATATAAACTGTTTCCCTGTTGGATTTTAGAGCAACAACAACGCCGGAGCTTTATTCTGGTCTTCCAGTCTTTCTCTTTTTTCACACATCAGCAGAAAAATGTTTTTTTTTATGGACTCATCCACCAAACACTCACCCCACAAACACCCACATTGTTATTTCATATTTAAAAATAAAAGTTATTTCTGTGTTTTAGTCAGTGTCTTTATCAGATGTTTCCAGCTTTAATACAAACACTCTGATGCCAATTTTTTGGTGAATATTATTTTTTAAGGATTTTTAGATATGAAGTATATGTAAGGTAGGACATGTTTTGGTTTGCTTTACTTTTTTTAATCTCAAAACTTGCAACTTTCTTGAACTTTGTCAGAAAACACCCTCGTTCCAGACAATAATTCATAACCTCAAACAGTTAAAAACAATACCTACTGATAACATACATTGTAATTATCTTTGTTTTATGTAAATGTCGTCCCTTCAAAGTTGTCTTCCACATTTCCACAAACTGTCAGATTTTTTACAAAAATGTGATTTAATCAGGCATAAAAAGGGTCAGCTATACTGACCCCTGACTCACTTCCTGGTTTGAAAAAGGCAGGAATTCTGCTCAAGCACTAGTAAACTTTCTATTTTCTGACAAACTCATTAAATAATATTGCTATCAGATGTGTCTTGACTCCGTAGATCAAAGCTAAATAAAAATTATGGTTTAAAAATGTGTATTTTGATCAGCATTAAGAGAACTCTGAGCAACTTTAAAAAATAAAATGGCTGCTCACTACGACTCTGCTGTGAAATGAAAAAAAAGACAAAACACTTTTTGTCTGTAAGAAGTCTACTTCGTCAGATTTTCCATCTAGTTTGGTCTTATTTCTAAACCAAACCAGTTTTGGTGCCTAAACCTAATCAACCTGCAACAGTTTCACAGCGTCAAATATTAAAATCACTGTTATTTTGACAAAAAAGGTCACTGGATTTACGTCACCTGACAACGGTCACCTGACTTCATTGTTTCCAAAATTCATAAAATGTACCAGACTAAACAGAGTTAAACTGTCCCTCCAGGAAGTTGTGATGTTGTGATCGCAACAATAAATGTAAATTCAACCAAACCCTGTGACAACTTTGCAATTTTGTCCAATCACCGCAACTTTTCTGCAAGTTTGACCAATCATCGTAGCTTCCTGCGAGTTCCACCAATCATAGCAGTTCCCACGCAAACGTCATGTCTCAATTAACCAACTCAGTGTTTTGTTATTTTTTATATTTTTGGATTTTTATTTTTTTATTTTTTCACAGAGACCAAAAAGAGTGCAAGGTTTGTCATTGTTATTGACTTCCTTTTTTGCAATTTTCACTTGCTCCTGTAATTTAATCTCAAAAACCGCCTAAAAACGTCACAACACACATCTCATTTTTTTTTAGATAAGTTGCAGTAAAATCAGGCACTTTATGCACAACAAGAGCTTGAGCTAGAGCTGGGCAATATATCAATAATATATCAATATTATATGTATCATGATATGAGACTAGATATTGTGATAGATTTTGCATATTGTTACGTGTTGTCTTTTCCTGGTTTTAAAGGCTGTATCACAGTAAAGTGATGTAATTATCTGAACTTTGCCTATTTGTCTTTACCCACATAGTCATTATATCCACATTACTGATGGCTGTTTGTGAAAAACTCTCATTGGGTTAATATTTTGTGGAAGCACCAACAGTCATCCCTACAAACATCGAGGTATTTGATCAAAAATATTGTGATTTTTATTAATTTTATCACCTCAGCTGCTTCCATCCCTTGGACCACACAACATGTCATCAGTCACTACCTGCATGATCAATAATTATCGGTATCGACTGATATGAAACTTCACTATCGTGATAGGTCTCTCAACAATCCCACAAAAAGCCTGCCAAACCCTGGAGAGACTGGTTAAATGACAAACCAAAAGATTAAAAAGCGTAGACATGACACCTGAAATGTCCCTAAACACAGCATGCTGTTTGTACGCCATCTGAAGAGATCACGCTGTTATTGTCTGCGTAAAACAAAATTCATAGATACATTTACAATGTAGTACTGTAAAAATCTGAATAAACTCTGATTAAATGATCCATCTCGCCTTCTTGGAGTCAAAGTTAACTTACACACACAAAAATCAAACAGCCTTTCCAGTTTTTGCTCATCTGAGCACTAGAATATTTCAGGGTTTAGTCGAGTCATTACATGGAACATTAACTCCCCTAAATCATCGTAATTTGTTCAGTACAAAAGGAAATGGGGCTCACTTTCCTCCTCACTCAAATCACACAGCTCACACAGTCTGTTTTTCCTCCTGAATATTACCGAACCAACCGACCTCAAAGGAAGAACAGCAGCTCTGAGCTGAGACACTAAAGGTCTTTGGCTTCCAGACAGACCAGACGTAAAATCTGATTCAGGACCAAACGTTTATTTGTTATCCACATTCTGTATGTACTTAATTGTGACAGAATGTTTTAAACCCTTTTTAATCAGATTTCAGTAAAAGCTGAATAGAGGTAACATGACGACATAAATTAGTGCTGTTTCTGTAGATCCTGGGCACAGATCCTGAGGGATCTTCAACAAAACATGAAGTTGACCCCTCTCACAATAATGTAATTGAAAATATAGTTAATAAAAGCTGACTCGACGTTTGAAATAATTTACATATAAACACAACAACAAATACAACTGTCACACGCCACAACTGAGATCCGGTTAACATGGAGGTCAAGGACAAAAAACAGTCATGAAGCAGCAATTTTCTAAAGCAATCTCAGAGAAAATTTTGGAGCAGTCACAGTGACCCAGACAGCTATTTTCTCAACTCACATCTGCTTCAAAATGTAATGGGTTCCTGCCAGGCCCCTGCTACAACCTTCATGAAAACTGGGCCAATATTTTTTTTCTGTAACTTAGCTGACAAACCAAAAACAAACTGAACCAAAAACATAACCTCCTTGAGTAATAAAATGTGTAAGTAGCCTAGTTTTGTGCATCCAAATATAAAGTCTACCAATCAACAGAATTAAAGGTTAAAAGTTGTAGCCAGGCTGTGTTTAGGGTTTCAAGCAAATTAACTTATCCCCAGATCCAAATTTTAGAGGTAGCTAGTTAGTTCACAAACTTAGCTAACTTTTCGCAAATGGGGTTTATATCGCAGTTATATCAATTTAAAATTTCTGAGACTCATTCTGGTTTCTGATGGCGAATGTTTAAAGAGAATGTAAAGGAGCTACATGTTACATGCTAACAATCGTATACCTGTGAAAAAGACACGCACGTCCCCGAGCTCAATGGGTTGGGTGCTGGATCACAAAAATATCTGAACGGAAAAGGAAAAAATCTGCACACGAAAAAGAACCTCTGTTCAACATATTTTTTGGCGTGACATTTCAAGCTATCAGCTCTTCCTCAGACTACAATCGTATAGCCAACATAAGTGTTAACTTAGCTATTTAAATGTGTGCCCGCTAACATTAGCAAGCTACTGTGACTTTATGCTACCGTTATAGCCTCCAGTAGCCTGCATTAACAGCCATTGCTCTTTATTAGCATTATTTTAAATTAAAAAAGTGCTGTTTGCTTCTGCACATTTACGTGTTTCCTGTAAAAACAGGCAGCTATGGAGGGACTTGTCACAGTACCCAGTGGCACTGAACGAGCATTAACACAATGCCATGCAGCTGCAAACAGCTGTCCATTAGCTTGACTGACTCGTCCTGGACCAGTAGCTCCCAGTGAACACGTCAACACTGGGACTGAACCCCCCCCCCCCCCCCCCCCCCCCCCCCCCCGCTAAAGCAGTCCACTGTAAAATACCTTCAGAACAATCTGCTGTCACAGATACCACTTTCCCTAAAGTGATTAAATCCTATCCAACGGCTGTAATGACAGAATTTTGGGGAAACAGAATAAGATTTGAGGTGGTGAACATCTTGGAATGCATACAAGCTTAATATGCTGTTGCTAGCAAGCTAAATAATGAGCTAATTAGCTCTGCACCACTAAAAGTTGAAGACTGATTGATGAGTGGATTGATGGTTGAAAGTGGTTGGTTCTAGCTTACATCAGCACCTGCCCTATTTTGGAAGGAAAATAAGCAGATTTTCCATGTTTGTGTATAAAAATACAAAGAAATTGTTTGTTCTTTATGGCACATTGTCAGATATTGTAGGTGCACATAATGACTGGAGATGTGATCCAAAAGGGTTTTAAAAAGGATTTTTTCATTTCATCTTAACTTTAAAGTAGGAAAAAAGAAAAAATGATCATGATAAAATGTGTCAATTCAGTTGATATTGATAATCACTGATAATTTGTCATGCATGTCACTCATAGCAAGCTCCATTTTCAAGGGCTATGATAGGCTGTGCATGTATGCAATGCCTTTAATGCCTTTAAGTGATCCTACTGAACGTTCTATTGAACAGTAGCAGTTTATTGCTATTGATAAAGTTCCTATTGTGATACATATCACTATTGTTTTATTGCCCAGGCCTACTTTAAAGTATATTAATTCCTTCCATAATTAACCTGAGTGACATTTGTGGTCCCTCTGTAAACTGTAATGAGACCTGCGACCTTTCTGTAGATGGTAAAGTAGATAGTGTAAATCTCTTTTTGTGTGATGATTTACTTCATATAAACACCTTCTCATAAATATAATTATCTGATTTCAAACTCCATTCTCATTTTCTTTATTAGTATAAGTTTATGGGAACTTGTTGCACTTTTTAACCATATTTGCGGAGACGCTCGGTCACATTTGTTGTGCCAAAGCTCACAGATGGACAGCAGCGACGAAGAGATGACTATCAACACCTCCTGCGATGACTGAACATTTCGCACCAGCGGTTACGTTTTATAAATATGTTTGTCATAGCAACCAGCTGATCTTAGCATGAGAAGCACTTGTGCCTCGACACTGAGTAAGAGTGTCTCTTGGTATGTGTTCAAGGCAATGAGGCGTGCAGGCAGGAGGAGAGTGTGTGTGTGTGTGTTTGTGTGAGTGATGAAGCAGCGGTGGCTGCAGTGAGAATGAACAGAAAAGATTTAAAGTAGTGCAGTTCTTTGCTGCCACAGCGTCGGGACTCCGTGTGTCTTCTTATGTGAAAACATTTAATCCTCATGAGGATTAAATGTCCTCAAAAATAGAGAAGGAAGAAGAAAATATTCCAGAGTCAGAACATTTTTACTTCTTTTCAGGGCTGCTTCAGAGTTGGATGTGGCTTTTAGGGCTAAGATTAGGATAGGATTAAGTGGAAATGTCAGAGTTAGTAATGGTAAAGGTTGGGATTAGAGGGAATGGTTAGGGACTGAATACAGTTTCTAACAAGTACGCAGCACTAATACAAATGTGTGTGTGTGTGTGAGTGTGTGTGACATGTTCGTGTTTGTTAGCTGCTCCACTGAGCAGAAACATCGCCGTGTGAGTGCACTCGCAGCCACAAGTCATTGAAACTCTCCTCACACCCCTGCCTGCCTCCAGTTAGCAGCGGAAGAGCTGAGGGGGGAGGAAACGAGAGATAGGGGGGAGGAGGGTACGAGGGGGTAGAGTAGGAGAGGGAGCGATGGAAGAAAGCGATGCCAGTTGATGCCAGAGGAAACAGACAGCTCTATCCCTCCACAGACCCAGAATCTTCCTGTGTTTTACACTGTTTTATGGGTCGTGTTGCGTAAGATAAGATGTCATTTTGGAAGGATGATATTGTTTTGGAGTGTTCTGCATCTTTTAGCTCATTAACTACAAATTGTGTGGATTTTTACATCACAACTGATTATTTTCAGACCTTTAAATCAATCATTGGTTTCCATTAATTTAGGTAAACTACAAAAATCAAAACAAATGCTTGCACAGACATGTTTCTTAATGAGTTTTCCACAGTATTTTTGTGTTTTTGTTGCAGTTATTTACTCTCTAATTTAAGAGATTTCAGTCAGCTCAACTTCAGACAACTGTAATGCCAGAGATTAGCATAATTTGCTCAAAGGATAATTCCACTTGATTATAATCTCATTTTCTATTGGTTATGATGATATTATATCCAGTGGTTAAAGTGGGATTTGACAGGTGGGGGAGCCCTAAAATTCGGTGCTGAGGCGCAGTAGGGAAAATGACGTAAATGATTGCAAAAAACTATATTGGCTTTATTCTCAACTAGACTTGCACCGATTACAATTTTTTGGGCCGATCCTGATTTCCGATTTGCAGAGTGCTTGGATGGCTGATACTGATTTCGGCCGATTCCGATTTCATTTTTTCCAAACCACTTTACAGCACACAAGATATTGCAAAATTTTCAAATTTTCCTTTATTAGAACATTTTAACCAAGATTCAACCAGCTTTTCAATAATCATGTCTTTGCTAAAACACACTCTACATTAATAAATAATATATAACTTTTTGTCTATAACATCATCATATCATAGCATGTGTTATATTATTCTTAAGATTTTATTTTCATTCAGGGTAGTGTGTGTTTTCTGGCTCCTATTTGCTACCAGCTGAGTACACAGGGTGCTTTTATTAATTGGTTAACGATCACAAATCGCCATGAATTCAAGCATGTCTGATTATGAATGCACTTAATACAATAACTTTTGTCTCTACCATCTTAATGAGACACATGAAACGCTGTCTGCCACCAGCTTTGTGTGGAAATACTTCAAAATATTAAACAATGAAGATGCAAACTGTTGCTGCAACTTTTAGAATCTCAGATAAAATTCCCGGTGAAGCTCGAAGCTTCAAGGTCACTGGATTTATACTTTATCCAAAACACGTCGGGGTGAAATAGCTACTGCATGTGATGGATTTACCATCAGCAGCTGCTGTGGCAAAAAGCGCCCCTCACTGAAGAAAGACACCAACATCTCCAGGAAATGCGTACAAAGCCCTCGACCAAGTGAGTGAGAGCTTTTTTTTTTTTTTTTTTTTTTTTTAGAGTTTTGCTTTTTAACTTTCAGTGATAATTAACTTTATTAAGTCTACGATGTTGAACATCGCAGTGTGCGTGGTGTGAGCCGTCTGCTCCGCTCAGCAGCAGTCTGTGAATGCGAACGAAGTCTAGAACCTGTTTCAGCTCAATATCATGACTTTGAAAACACCAACTGACTTTTTTATACGAATTTTGTTAGATTAAAATATGTAGAACCGTAAAATATCACTTCCATGAGGTTGTTCAGTCAGACAGTAACAGATCACAGGCTGAACTTGGCATTTCATCCACCTGTGCAGCTGCAGCAAACGTCAAGTTGCACGCAGTTTATAATGTTGATTAATATTGAAATGGCGGTCTTCTTCCTCAATAATAATTATTGATATCAGCAGAAAATACACTAAAGTTGTCAGGTTGGGAACCTACATACATCGGGATATATAGCGCCTCTGTTTCCAGGATAGAAAATGTAATTTTCGGGAAAATATTCATCCCGACGCCCCCAAAAGGCTCTGTCAAACTACGAAGTACGAAATTGTGCAAAAACAACTACAGAGAATAACAATAAAACAGTACCGAGCAAACAAATAAATCAACAAAGTCAGGATCAGCACCTTGGAAAGCGCCGCGGCATCCGCGCCTTGTGAGAGCGCAGCGGTACCAAACACCTGGGCAAAGCATGTTATAGCACGTTATAACATGGTGTGTTTGGTTTTTGTTTTTTTGTTTCTTTTGCTGCCGCAGCGCGATGGGAATTTGACCGGCGCTTTAGACCGTCAAATTTAGACTGACCGGACCGGTCGCAGGTCATGGATGACCACGTGAAAACCTGCCCGAATCCGAGCACTGCCGATAAATCCGTGCAAGTCTATTCTCAACAGAAAAATACAGGCCGGATTAACAGGTAAAACACACATGGCTAACAAACAGAGAAACACAGCAAACTAACAGCTACTGGCTACTGCCAGTTTGAATTGAAAAATTTATTTATTTGAATAAGGTGGCGGAGCTGAGCTCCGGGGTGGCGGAGCTCAGCTCTGAGGTGGCGGAACTCAGCTCCGGAGGGCTCCGGCCCACTTTAACCCCTGATTATATCCACTAAAGTAAAAGTTCTGATCAGGAACATCACAACAACAAAATCCAGTTGTGCATGAATGTGCTAAACCAGCATGTTCAATGAACAGACTCATGTATTAGGTGAACAGTGAACTGAATGTTTCTGTTTGCAACAAGGGTTAGGCATCGAAAATGTGACCGGTCACCAGTGGACTTTGAAAAAAACATAGAAAGTGCCTTCTTGGCTGCCATTATGGTAAATAAAACATGATTAATACCCTTTAGAGAGGTCCAATGTCCAAAACAATGTGATAAACTGTGCTCTACTAGTGGAAAAAGTGGGGCAAAGTGCGCCCATCGAGGGGATAAAACATGATAAAGTTCCCTCTACAGTGCGCTTTGATTGGTAAAAACGTGATAAATTGCCCTCTAGGGAACACTTCTGGTGGAGAAAAATGTGGTAAAGTTCCCACTTGTGGTCTCTGAGTGGACAAAACAAGATCAAGTGCACTCTAGAGTGTCCTTGGTGTGGACAAAATGTGATAAAGTGCCCACTACGGAGCCCTTTGAGTGGACAAAGCATGATAAAGTACCCTAGAGTGTCCTAAGAGTACACAAAATGGAAGAAAATGCCCTCTAGAGTGCCCTTGGAGTAGACAAAACATGATAAAGTCCCCTCTAGGCAGCCCTTCGTGTGGACAATACATGATCAAGTGTCCTCTATGATGCCCTTGGAGTGGATAAAATGGGATAAAATGCCCACTAGAGTTTGGAATGGATAAAAATGGGATAAAGTGCCCTCTACAGTGGCTTGAAACGGTTAGGTTTAGGCACCACGAGTCTGAATGTGAGCCACATTGGCAAAGAAACTGAATCGACACATTGAGGTGAAGTATCCGACCAGTCTTGGAAAATATCTGCAAGTGAACAATAAATGCAAGAAATCACACATAACAAAAGGGCAGAACACAAGCTAACAACCACAAAGTCCCTCCACCCAAGTCAAACTGCATTTTGTAACAGACCGACTACCTTCTCTTCCCAACAACAAGCAGACAGACATGTACCAGACTACACTGTTGGAGAAAACAGAAGAAATTAATGTGAACTAGTGCAGTTTTTCGACTGTTAGCTTAGTTCAACATTCAAAATTCTAAACTATGAACGTGTGCTAGTTCATTTTCATCTGTGTGAACAGAACTTTTGAGCTAGCTCCTGAAACGCTGTCCCTTTTTCACAGCAGACATTTTGACTTGTCACAGCAGCAAAAAGCACAGGTGTTGCTAATAATATTAACGATGGCTCCGTCTGTTCAGGTGTCCCAGTAAACCATGACAGTGTGACAGTGAACCAGCATGTACAATAGCCTGAAACCCTGAAACTGACACAGCGAAATGGAATTCATCCATCATACTTATAATTTACTCCAGTGCTGCTGACATATTTCTTGTTTCCTAGTGATATTCAACATGTTTCCTTTTTTGTCAACAAATCACATGAAAACATTAAAACTGCTAATAAATATTAAAGCCTGTTTTTTCCATAGAGCTCCACTGTCGTCCGAAAACTATTAAAAACACATCAGTGAGTTGCACTGGCTGCCATGTTCCCTCATTACAATGAACACACACACACACTGTAGTTTATTTTGCCTCAGTCCCACACACACCGTATCTTGCAAAGCAGCTGGATTCACAAGAGAAATCTTCTTGCCAGGCTTCAAGTTATGCACTTGTGGCTGAACCACAGTGGAGGAACTCCTGGCAGCTGTGGGTGTGGTTTAGGTGTGATGCCAGCGAGAAGTGACTGTTCACTCGAAAACAACAATGGCGGCTCATAAATGGCGCCTACAGACTGCAAGAATTTAGCAGTCTTATAAGTTTATTGCAGCCACACTGTGCCACATGGATCTAATAAACTTGGGTATAACATCAAGTTTGATGTATGGAGACTGTGTAATCATCCCTTCACAATTTTAGGAAACGGTGCAAATCAAGAAAACGCCATCTGCATGCATCATCTGCGCCACTATAGTCATAAACAATACTAGCAAAGCTAAGCAAGAATTGAGCTCTTGCAATAGTGGTATTTATGTGTATGGAAAAGAATTCAAAGAAGAGAAGGAGGAGAAGGTGGACCCAGTCACGGGAAGAGAAAAAAGGACAACTTAGGACAGCAATTTTGCAAAGAGAGCTTGAGGTATTTTTTGAGTATTTTTTAGCATACATAAACATGCGTTCAGTGCGCCATTTCACGCTGCATGCCTGCCGGATGGTTCGTAAAGGTAGGTCGTAACAGCAGACACATTGTGAGATGATTATTTTAAATTTGTGACACAAATACTAGATTATCTTTGCTCGCGTCTTTGAACTTCTCACAGTGCGATGTAGGACCACTGTTTTGGAGCCACGTCCAAAGATATCACCACATTTCTTTCACGTTGGTCATCTTTTGTCCCGGACAGCCCAAAATCAAAGAGTATATACATATATACAGTGTATATATAGAGGTTAGTGTAGATGCTGCTATAGTATGATTTACATCAGAACTTATCGAAAGAAGAGCAAAGATTGGCACTTCTCTGATGGAAAAGATGTTTCTGCTCTTCTTCCAGCTGTCTTCAGCAAGAGTTTGGCTACATCATATGGTTCGTTGATGTGACTGGATGAATTTAGTCTGTGGAGTTTTGAAAGTTCCTGCCCTTTGCCAAACAGTTTCCAAAGACGACTGCTCACATGGTTTTGTGCAACAAACCATCGGCCACTTCAAGTTAACTTGACCAAGGTCCTGCTGCCCCAAATACTCATCAGAGCAATTAAATGTGGATTAATCCGCCGCTAAAAATCGTCCCTGACACGTGTTATTTCTTCCTGTTTGTTTAATAAAAACTACAATGAGCGGCTGTTGTAGGAAATTACTGAAAACTCTATTTGAGAGGTGTATTTAAAGATTTAAGTCTTCAGTGCAGGAACCAATGGGCTTAGAGCTGAGAGCCACAGACAGGAAGTCAGTTGCTGTGTCCAGAATCACACAATACGTTGCTAAAATTAGGTTCCAGCGTATGTTTGTGTAAATAAACAGCTGTATGTGTCTTTTCAGTTGGAAATGCACCTTGAAAAGTGAAACCTTACTTACATATTGAGATGTTATTTATGTTCTGCCAGAGCTGCCCGGGTTGCTGTTTGCCTTTTGTCTGTTATTTTGTTGTGTTGTTGTTAGTGCTGCATTGCAGAGTGAGATATTTTTGCCGGCAGAGTGTCATGTATCACTCATGCATCTCGTGTACCATTGGTTTCATACTAAGGCTTCGCACACAGGCTAGTGAAAAATGTCACAGTGTACTAAATAGTTATGATGGAATTTCGGCAAGAGAGAGAGACAGACAAACAAGTTGTTGGTTTTGGTCTGCACATGAAATTTGTCGAAAACAAGGAAAAAAAATATATAATATCACCAGCCTTTTCTTTTAATTCTCACATTGTGTGACAAAGTAAAGGTACTGAAATGTTCCCTGTGAAGGACTTTATATGCCATGAAACTGCACACACTGAAAAGCTATAATCATCTAAAATGTCCCTTGGAAATTGGTCGTATAAAGTAAAATATTGTGTGTATATGTGTGATTTGCAGTTCAAAGGATACAGCTTTTAAAATGGAATGTCATTACCATCATGTTTGAAATGAATATCCGCTAAATGCCGTTAATCTCAACACCGTTAGACGTCCACAAAGCCAATAATTAACCTCTTGGAGGAGTGATCTCACAGCTCGCTGTCTCGCAGAGCGTGTGTGTGTGTGTGTGATCATGGTGTGTGTATTCATTGGCCTGTCATAGGTATGTGGGCTCTGTGCTTTTTAATCCATGAATAAAAGAAAAGGTGGATGTATCTCCTCACCAGCCACATCAATTGTGAGAGGAGGCAGAGAGCAGAGCTGAGAGGAGTCCGAGAAGAAAGGCGGAATGCTTTTAGCGCGAACCTCAGGGTGGCCATGACCCAAATGTCAACATGAAGAACATCCAGTAATAAATTATGAGGCGGAAAAGAAATAAAAGTGAACTGTGATAAGAAACACAAACTCTCCTATTGTGAGGTAAAACCAGATATGAAGTGTTGCACTCTAGATAATAATAAAGCTTAATATTTTGTCTTTTCTGTTTATCTTTTGATGTAAGATTCATTTCAAACGGTGTGATTCAGATTGAAAAATACCAGCCTGAGTGCACCGCTGAGGCTTTTATGGTATAGAATAATATAAGTGCTCTAAAAGCAGAGGATTCACAGATTTCTGGATAGCAAAAGTGGACACTATCCACGTCCCAGCTGTCCATTATAGTCTTTATATAGGATGTTATAGTGAGGACCTAGAGTATGTGATAAAAAATGTATTTTACTTTAGGACTCAAATCAATCAGGCCTGACCTTCATGATCGATTGATCAATGACCTGCCCTATGTTTCAGAAATGCCCGGCAGCTTTGCTCCCGTCCAGACCTTCATGAGTAAATGATCAAAAGTCAGTGTTGGCTGAGCAAAAATTGATCACAGATCAGGAGATCCTGACAGGAACGCGCAATAAATGATGATAACAGTGCGGACCGGCCAAACATGTATGGATTTTTATAAGTGTGTATTTGACAGCTGCAGATTGGAGCCAAGCGACGTGATTGATTTCACCTCTTTCACAATGTCCGTAACTGTTTTTTTGGCAGCCGAGGCTCAAATCACAGATGTCCGACCAAGAGCAATTTAAAATATATATATTAGAATTATTAGTCATGCTTGACGCCCGTCTGTGGATCTGCAGCAATAAATCTGTGCAGCACGTTTTTAAAGACACGTCATTATCCTCTTTTTCTGCTCTACTACAGTTATTGTCTTAGTAACACTTTATTTGAGGGATGTGCATAAGACTGACATAACACTGTCATAACCATGACATAACACCAGAGCATGAAGGCGCCTTTATGAATGTTTGACATCTATATGACATGTTCAAATGGTACCACTTTAGTTGAGCTCAAGGGAATTATTCATGACACCATTCTAAAAGCATTTGAAAGTGTAATATCACTTTGATGAGATCTTTATGACAAGTCCAAATGTAGTTGAGATCAAAGAAAATATAAAACTCAAAGCTCAAGTTAAAGGTTTAATAATTAGGTCTGTTATAGCATGTTTATAACAGGTTATGTTGTCTTGGTTAATATCAAAGACATTATGACATTGTTGTCTTTATTAATGTCATAACCATGACATGACACCTGTCACATACATGAACCTTTATGACTGTTGAACATTTAATGACATTTTTATGACAAATCTAAATTAGTTGAGATCGAAGGAATAACTCGTCAGACAGTTAATGTTAAAACATAAAGCTAAATAGTTTCTTTAAGACTGATCATTAGGCCTGTTATGGCATGTTTATGACAGGTTATATTGTCTTGATTAATGTCATGTTGTCATAACAAAGACATTGTTGTCTCGATTAATGTCAAGTTGTCACAAAGACATTTTTTTCTTGATTAATATCAAGTTATCATAACAAAGACATTTTTGTTTTGGTTAATGTCAACTTGTCATTAACCAAAACAAAAAAATGACATTGTCAAGTTGTCATAACAAGGACATTGTTGTCTAAATTAATGCCACTTTGTCATAACAAAAACATTATTGTCGTGATTAATGTCAAGTTCAGTCAGACGGCTCACATTTCAAACCTGTCAGCTTCATGTTTAAATAAAGTGTTACTGCTGCTTATGTATTTTGCACAGATTTTTTTTAAACTGTATATTGTAATTGTACTTGTTCTTTATTTCAGATATTTTCTCTTTGTCTCTACTGATACCTTTAATCATTTTTATTGTATTTTTATATTTTTCTTCAGTTTATACACCTGTGTGTCCTTGTTTAATGACATTCAGAGTGGAAGACAAAAGAAGAATTTCACTGCACAGGGAAACTTTTTAATTGCGCAAATGACAATGAATGCTTTGACTTTTAATCAGTTAGAGCATGATGAATGGGGGGTTATGAACCCAGTATGGATGTAATAATCAAAGCATATTGAAGACAATAAAGTAAAGAAAAGAAACTGGTGTCTGTCCAATATGTTCACATTTATTTACAGTGAACATCGCAGCCTACAGAGCGAGAAACAGTTCCTGCATTCAGCGTCATTACAGTGCAATGACAGTGTAACTTTGACGGAATGAATTAAGGCAACAAAATGTTGACTGTGATGGATTACCTATCAGAAGCAAATTTCAAGTCCCTGCAAGTTGATTTTTTTTCCCCTGCAGATATTAATGGAGAACCTGAATTGGCTGGAGGGCGGCGAATCAATCTAAAATATACAGCAAAAATAAAAACATGCAAAAAACCAGCAGAGAGGTTGTTTAAAACTCGAGGTTTCTGCCTTTCTATCGGCAGCTGACTCAATGAATTCTGAACAACCGAGCTGCAGCAACAGCAGCAGCAGCACCTCAGTCCTGCTTTAATGATTTTCTGGAACTTGTGGAGCCACCTGGCAAACACAAGAAGAAGAAGAAGAAGAAGAAGAAGAAGAAGTCTGTGGATCAATCTGACATAAACAACCATGCAGAGCATGACTGGCAGCCATCATCCTGCAGGAATCTGAAGTCTGGATGGAGGCTTTGCATCTCCTCAGCCTTTAAATTCATCCTACATCACGCCTCAAAACTGTTGGACCATAAATTTCTGTAAAGCTCTGAGAGGCTTTGTCGGTGCGAGAACTCTGCGCACCCCGTGACAGGAATCAATCAATCAATCCCCCAACCAGGCAGCGGAGCGCAGCAGCGCTGATACATTGAACCTCACGGCCCAGACTGGAGCCAATCAGAGTGAAAAAACAGCCAGACATCCTTTTTATCTATCTATCCCACAATGCTCGGCTCGTCTCTGCAGCTCTCTCAGACCTATTGGAGTTGAAGTACGCGGGGAGACAAACACACTGGCTCGACAGCATGACAGGCGTAGCTATCAGCGTTGCCGTAAGCGTCGTGCGGCGTGGATTATCACACACACAGACGGTTGTTTGTCGAATGCGTCAACAGACCTACTTCAGTGGGACTCCCGTATCAAAGGCAGATAGATGAGGGAGCAGAGCAGTGGCTTAGCGTAAGCTTTGAGGCAAATGGGAACTGAAATATTAACCTTTTAAAAGGCTTGGCTGCAGACACTCCTGATTGTGCCAATCTGCTCTGAGTGAGTTTGACGAGGCAAAGTGTCAGGACGAGCTTTGTGTTGTGTGTGTGTGTGTTTGTGTGTTTGTAACTCAGTCAGACTGAAAATCCAAATTGTCACTTTAATCCCAGACAAGCGTAACAAATCTCTCTTTGGATCGCAATTCATCATTTGCCACCGAGCAAAAATGAACAACATTTTCAATGCCCTTCCTAAGAAGTCAAGCGTTAAATGTAGATTTGTCTGCAGGAGTGGAAACATTTTTCTTTTCTTGCAACAATTTGATCAAAACATTTTGTTTGTCCTTGTTTCTTTGTGTCTCATCACAGAGCCTCTGAGCCTCTTAGATGTTGACATCAAACCCTGGTTCTCATTTAGCAACCTCAGATGAGAAGATTGATGCCACTCTCCTGTTAAAAATGAAGCAGCAGGGAGATGGTTAGCTTATCGTAGCTTAGCATAAAGACTGAGTCTTGTCGCTACACCCAGCCAAGAAATAGACCTACACATCACCCACTGTAAAACCACAAATTTATGTTTTTACACATTGCTTTTTACACAGATTAAATAGACAAGATGATAGTTGAGGTGGCTTTTATGTTTTTTAGACAGAGCCAGGCTAGCTGTTTCCCCCGTTTCCATTCTTTACGCTAAGCTAAGCTAACTGGCTGCTGATTGTAGCTCCATATGCAGACAGACCAACATATTGTCACTCCAAACATCAAATATGGCAGTGATTGGAGCAGTTTTGGATATGCAGGGCTCCACGGTCCAGTTAGCAATAATAAATATGCAACATCTGGGTAGACTTTCAAAATAAAGGCACAAAAACTACTTGGTTAGGTTTAGAAAAATGATGAGAGATCATGGTTTGGGTTAAAATAAGTTTCTCACAAAAGGTCATGTACATAACATAATTTAACATAATGTCTCTAAAAAATAAACTACATTTACACTTATTTATTTATAAGTATTGATATGTTTATTTTGGGCACAGATGATAGTATAAAAATTGTTGGATATAAGCAGATCACTAATTTTAAAATAAACACTTTGATCATAAAACTGGAATTGTTATGTGTAATTTATTTTGACTGAAACGAAATAATTTACTAATATGAAAATAAGTTACAGTAACAATTAGCAATGACATTTCTGCATAGTCTGAAAGTAAAATAATAAATAAACTTAAATGAAGTAAATTCAGCTGTTAATAGCACCAAAATTTTAAAATTAAAATTAAGTTGATTCAACTTAATTAATTGAGTTGCTCTTACTCTAAAAGTCTCATTGGAATTGTCCCATGCAACTTGTTACCTTCATTTTTTTAAGTTGAGCCAGTGTTTTCTTTTTTTAGTTAGTTACACAACGTCTTTAAAATAAGTCATGACTGACTTTTGGGTTTGAGTTGGGACACGAACCACCGGTCTCCTGGGTGAAAGACTTGTGTTTGTTTGACTCATCCATCCACCTCCTCCATATGACACCTTTCTCGCTCTTTATGCCGCATCACTTGTCTACAACAGTGCATCAAAACAAAACACTAGAGGGGCGCTTCCAGAAATAACACTCTAGGGGTGCCTACAGCATCATAGTTTGAACTGGACAGACATGAGACTGACATTAATTCTCTCATTAAACCCTTGCAAGAAAGTGAATAATCTTATTTTCTCAAAATGTTGAACTATTCCTTTAAATCATGCATACACTTAATTATACGCATAAAATTTGATCAATCGGTGTCTGTACATTTACAGTAGAATCTCTCCAACATGTTTACCTGCTATAGTTGTTTTTCAGATTATGCCAATAATGTTTTTTTTTCCCTTCTTTCTGCTCCACTGTGTCACTGTGACCTGGTGTCTTTTTTTTTGTTACCTACAATAATTTTTATGCAAAGTGTCTCCATGCTGTGTCATGCTCCATTTATTTTTGGACAAGTCACTCGAATAAATGTCAAATAACAGAATCTGGCTGCGCTGAATCCCATTTAGAATGTGACAATTTAGGGTTCTCAGCTGCCATAAGCTGAACTGAGAGTAAGTTTGACATTATATAATATGATGACAAGCAGCAACAGGCAGAGTGATATCTTAACCGAGCCACAGTCAGAGAACCACATTCACTCCTGGTTGGTATCGGAATAGATAAAGAGTAAATAATGAAAATATTGTAGACAACATGATAAACAATTCTTAAAGATGTTTCGCCTCTCATCCAAGAGGCTTCCTAAAGAACTACATCTTCATCTTCATCTACATCTCCGTCTACATCTTAAAGAATACTGTGAACTGGACTGAAAATCTACCCAGACAATAACACAAGCAACAATAAGCAGACTTATGTTCATATCTTACTGCAACTTTCCTGGTTGCTCCATTTATTCACAACAGGTAACTCAAAATGTCAGGAAGGCAAACTGACTAGCGCTAGCATGTCACGCTAACACACTCATCAGCTGCAGTAGCACACCAGCTAGCCCTGCAAGTAGTCACAGAGATTTTCAAGGGGTCTGCAGTATTATTATTTGAATTACTGAATTACTATCATTTATAATAACATAAAACAAAATAAAACATATTGAAATCTCATTTGCTGCCTCCATCTTTCTAACTTCCTGCCAGTCAAAACGTCATTCATCATGTCTTTGTTGACCTGCAGCTGCTCTGCTCCTGGAATTTAGCTAGCTACGTAGCGCTAACTCTCAAAGTTGGACATATTTTTGAAAAGCAAAATGCTGACGAGCAAACGAACAGCACAGCTGACAAAAGCTCAGCTGCAAAGAAACTCACTGCCAACTAAAACTCACAAGTATGAGGCAGCATATTAAAGTATGGATTCACTGCCACACATAAGAATGGCTACGAGCACCCAAATGCGTTTTCTCCCAAAACCCTCTCAAATTAATGTTCAGTTAGAGATTTTTCATGACCTCTTGTAATAGGTAGGTAAGCTAGTGCTATTTGGGGGCCCTTAGCATGCAAAGGTTTGGGAACCCACATCATCATCCTTCTAAACCCAAATAGTGCTCGAAGACATTTGAATGAATCTGCCACTTTCTGGTGTGATCAGGTCTTGGGATTTTCACCACTGTTTACTATGTCTGCAAAAAAACCACTACAGTTCAAGGCTGATTACAAAGCTTCTGGAAGGGATACGATTGCACCAAGCTGACATTGTAAAGGCACAATGATAGTGTTAACATTAGCCTTTCCTGCTTTAGCTTACTTCAGGGCTGACCCCGTCACTTTTACAGCAGTTAAGAAAAAACAGATTAGACTTTTCTTGGTGTTGAGAAGCTGCAGCGTTTATTAACTGACACACTGTAACCTGAACTGAACATTTACTGCCACACTGACAACTTACTGCAAAGTTCAAGTTTCTGCTCCACCATGAGCAGCACCGTCTGCTGCTCGCTCTACCT
Source organism: Lutjanus argentimaculatus (assembly GCA_034769285.1). Classification (NCBI taxonomy): domain Eukaryota; kingdom Metazoa; phylum Chordata; class Actinopteri; order Lutjaniformes; family Lutjanidae; genus Lutjanus; species Lutjanus argentimaculatus. The sequence continues at coordinate 39,332,641 of JAWZSL010000005.1, read as the reverse complement.
TATTGCACGCTGCATGCACTTACATAGTGCCCTATTCCTTAAAGGAGCTTGTCCGTGAATGTTCTCATTCGTCCAGGTCATTGTAATCTCAGGAAAAGATTAAATCGAAAGCAACTGGACTTGTTTAAAAGTCTTATTGAAGACGTTTCGCTTCTCATCCAAGAAGCTTCATCAGTTCATGCCTGTCAGACTAGTCAGAGCTATGCTAAGGAGCTATGCTACACTCATGACAGTATGCTTCAATAAAGTTCAATGAAATGTAATTATTAAGGGAGTTGTGGTAAACCGCCATCCCACAGGAGTATGTGGCTTTGTCACAGCTCTGTGGGCCTGATTTACTAAAGGTTTGATATCACCCACAGACAAATGTGCAAACTGATCTACTATCAGTGCACACTGATGTTTGCGTCTAACAAATGTGCAAGACAGCACTCACTGTCCATTTAGTATGTTTACCTTAATGAATGTGCGATATGGGGCCTTTCTACCCTAGTGTGCAAAATACTGGGAGGAGAAAATGCAAATATGTTAATTTAGCACATGCACTGGGATTTACCTGTTGTCATTTACGCAATTATACTTAGTTGATGCACATGCAATTTAGCACTCTTTATTTGGGATCTTAGTAAATCAGACCCTATGTGAATAAAAAATTTTAAATGTGTTTTTATATCAGATTTTTTAAACTCTCAAACATTGATGTTGATATCAGCTGCAAAAATGCATCATCAGTCAGACTCATGCAACCAATCCAGACTGATGACGATGCACATGATTCATGTTTATCCTTTTTATTCATGGTAATGCGAACAATTTATGCACATACTGTGTTTAGAACTTGTTCTGAGAATGCTTTGATAAATGCAGACCCAGGAATGGAGACAGATAACAGAAAAACCTGGACGGTTTAGTTTCAATTGCACACACACATACTGTATGCATGCACACACACGCACACACACGCACACACAGACAGACAAACATCCAGGGCTTAAAACAGACAAACACAAAGTTAAGCTTCAGTTAATTGCTTCTATTGTAGAGAAGTGTCAGCAGCATCCGTGCAATCCTGCAGCCATCCTAGAGAGGATAATCCCGGATAGTGAGGCAGGCACCAACAACTCGCTCTGAACAACAAACACACACACACGCTGACACACACACACTCTCAAAGCCCTTTAAACAGCCGCACTGGGTCACAAAGGTCTACGCAGACCTGCTGAGGTGGAGACATCACCGGCGGTAAGACCTGCCATTGCTTCAGGCGTCCTCCTTTGATGTCAACACTGCACACAGACGAAGGTTAGAGCCAGGAGAACATCATGGGAGGCGCTAACCTCCCCACCAACTCCTCCAACCCCACCCACACACACACACACACAAACACACACACACACACACACTCGCTCATCTCTGAATAATTCACTGGGATGTTGTCGTCTCTAGTAAGTTTGTTGCAGAAGCCCGGACCATATGTCACAGTGTGTGAGAGACCGAGAATCTGCAGCTCTCACTTCTGGTCCTAATGAGCGCAGGGACTAATTGAGATGGCAGCTTGTGCTTCGAGGATGACACTCCTCCAGCTGCAGCAAACACAAACAAGGATAAACACACACGCTCCCTAATACAAAGAGGAGTCAGGACAAAGACCCTCCAACCGACAGAAAGACTGCAGCGGGATCTAATGTGGCTTTTACAGTATATTAGTCTTTTAAATGCGGGGGCAAAAATCTGGGGACAGTTGCATGAATTTGTTTCAAGAACAATTCCTGAGGGGGACACAAAAAGCAGTGCTGTGACTCTGCTAACAAAAACTGTCACCCAGCTAAGGAACGCTACATTGCATTGCCAGTTTTTCCTCACTGACTCGAGCAAACAGCTGCAAACATCGGCTGATGTTACTGCGGCTCCCTAACAACAAAATGCAAATAGTAACCTGTGATTCGCTGCAGAGAAAATGAAGATCGGTGCCGAGTGACTGTGTTTCATTGTACTGAGTGCTGTAGTTTGATTTACTTAACAGATGGAACATTCTAACACAAACTACTCATACACATTCCACTATAAAACATGAGCAGGAGGAAGAAAAATCATATATTACCTGCCCTTTTCTTAATAATAACATATTATAAATATAGTACAGTCATTTCTAAAAAAAATGTTGCAATGTTTTGAAACTTAAAAATATAATATTAAATGTATGTAATCAGTACAGTTGCTTTCATTGTGTAATATTGATGCTATTAAAATTATATAGTTGGGTTTGATATTTGGGGGGGCAAATTATATTTTTTCAAGAGGCTGTGTACCCCCTGTCCCCCCCTGGGATTTCTGCCTATTTTCTGAGCAAATTTAAAGATCTATTCTAGGTTGTCTGAGGTTCTTGTTTAGCCATTTAACTGCAAATTTGTGCATTCTTTACATTAACACTTGCAATTTTCCAAAGCTTGCACTTCAAAATTGATTTTCTATATAAGTCAGCCCCAAAGACTGGCTTGTGACCCACAGGTGAGTTTATTTGGGTCAGCAAATAAATCAAAGACTGTGGAAGAAATTCAGCAAATTTAAGATTTATATCTGCAATACATCTTTTATTAAGTGTTTTAAATGTGTATATTGTTTCACTGATGAGAGGAAAAAACATGAGCCTGTTAATTCTGCCTGAAAACACTAATTTTGTCTCATTTATGAAATGTCCTTTTTTCTTGAGATGAGGAAATAAAACAATGAGATGGGCTGTAAACTCAGAATAAATGCATTTATGTCTCACTTATAAAGTACTTAACATGTGCATGTTTTCAATAAACATGTCAGGATAAAATAAGGATGCAGAAATGGCAGTAAAAAATGGTGAGGAATGTTAATTTCCCACTCAAGATTTATTGATAAGACCTACTGTGAATTGTGTTACTGTCATTTTTAAAAAGTGGGTGCTCAGAAAAAAAAAAAAAGATTTTGGAAACACTGTTCTAGATGATCAGGTAGGTGGTCGGTTCATTAACGGTACAGAAAAACACCATCACAGATGTAAAACCTGCTACCTTTGCTCAACTCTTTGTTTGGTAACTTTTCTCTCTTGGTGCTACCAATCATCCAATATTTAGGTTTTCTGCCTAACGGCAACTTGCAAGTAACTTTCATTAGAAAATATGTTTTTAAAGACATTTTCATTCATTCATTCAACCTTCATTTTAACTTCGAAATACATTAAGTTAGAGACCTCATTAGCCACGTAAAAAAATAAACAATTCTAGACAACACGAAACTCAAACTTGGATAATAATGGCAATAAAAAGAAAAATAACAAAAAGCCAAATTAGTACAATAATAAGGCTTAAAGAATACATAAAGCAATTAAATTTAATCAGCCAAGACAAGAACAGCTGGAAGTGAAATAAGATTACATTAAAAATTTAAACTGCCCCACGGATAAAAATGAGGTAAGCTTTGGGTTGTTCTGCATGTTATTCCAGGTTGCAAATGAACGTCCACCACCAACACAAAGTGATGTGTAACTCAAAACATACCTTCAGTTTATATTGTTGTTACTGCCAACATGTTAGTCCATCTCTGAAGACTTTTCTTCCTGTCTGTCTGTAGCTCTCAGCTCCAAGCATCCTGTTACTCTTCTCGTCTCTAAACTACTGCAGCTAAATACACCGACTGTGGATAAGTACCTCATACAGCCCCACTTCAAATAATCCATACTATCCCTTTAAGGTTTAATGAAAGATCTGAGCGGTCAGTGTGGTCTTGACACTCAAGACAGGATGTTTTGAGTCTGTCCTTAATCAAGTGTTTTAGTATCTTAAACCGAACAACATGTTGCTGCAAAACCCAGTTTCCACTGCAGGAGTCCTGTGTTTTGTTCTCCCTCTGACTCTGCAGCACGAGGATGTCACACCTGTTAGACTGAGTGAATGTGAGTTAAAGCACATTCAAAGTGTGAAGAAATGTATTCTGACGTGTTGCTAGCTAAATTCACATCATTGTGACTTCATTATCTGGACCTGGGATGGGAATCAAGAACTGGTTCCAGTTGAAAACCGGTTCCAAATTGCCCAATCCACCAGAATCGTGCCTCACCAATTCAGCTCTATCACATCCTTTTATCGATGCTGGAGTCTTTTCTTGACAGGTACACATTGCAAACAAACACAACACCTCCTCATACCTAAACGCATGAAAATCAGCGATACTCAAAAACACAGAAGCAGTCAGCTGCCACATGTGTCATTAAGTGAAAAGGTTTATGAAACATGTGACAAGGTTAGTGTGGAAAAGGTTGGTATTAACATGTAATCTTAATTAAAATGAATTCTCAGTAACTGCAACTCATTCATTCGCCCCTCTCAGTGCAATAAGTTAAATTATGAATAAAGTATAAAAAAACACTATTTCAGTAAACTCTATATAGTAATAAATTAAATAGTTTTTTTTTTATCTCTCAAAATATTCATGTTTTACAGACCTTTTTTCCCCTCAGGAATAGAAAATTATGAGTTTACTAAACACAAAAGAAAGAAAATTCTACTGTCAATCAACATTTATAAGTTAGTAAAACCTCTAAACAAAAGATGAGTTTTCACTACTTACTACAAATAATTAATCTGAGCGTTCACAGTACGGCAGTATAGGCTGATTGTTACTTACGCCCAAAATGAGATATTTTACCGGTGAAGATTAATGCATTAGCAGGTTTACCGCACCTGAACTACGTTATGTGTGTCACGTGACTTTTAACATGTGGTTTATGTTGTAAAATGGTTGCAGTTTGGTTGGGTTTAGGCACAAAAACTAGTTGGTGAAGGTTAGGAAAAGATTGTGGTTTGGATTAAAATAACTGTGTTATGTATGTCACATGATTGAAGTGACGTCTCTCACACAGCGGATGTCCTGACCATGATGAAAGTTACTCAAAACATTAAATAACTCCATGTTTACTTTTTGTTCCACACAGGACTCAAACCTCGGTCCTCCTGGGTGGTTTGAACCATCCATCTCCCCACCTTTTCCAAATACGGACTTTCTCGTTCCTTCTCCTTCTCCTGTCATGTTTACTACGTCCACTAGGGGGCAAAGTGATCCTTATCACCTAAGACCCAGGTGACTGTTCTTCTGTAGGGTTGCAACTAACAGTTACTTTCATTATCCATTATTCTGCACCTTACTTTTACAATTAGTTAATTGATGTTGACTATAAAAAATATTTGCATCCTCGCAGATGATGTGATTCTGTTTACTTCTGTAAACAACCTTCATCTCAGTGTTTCAGTGCAAAACAATCACATCAAACTCATGTGTCTACTCTAGGGGTGGGCGATATAGCCAAAATTAAAATGATATCACGATATTTCAAGGGAAAAAAAATACTGAACAACCTTTTATCAGTGATCGCAGCTTGCAGGCAGCAGCATTTGTTAGTGCAAACCAAATGAAGGGCATTTTCCATCCTTCTTTTCCGATGAACTGCTGTCACTGATGACAGTAACCTTGACTCTTCAGGAGCCTGCACGATATTGTCACCTAATAAAACTGACCTCAGATTTTACAGCAGCAATCCAAACAAACCTTCAGTCAATATGTAAATACTAAATGCTTATAAAAATAAAATAGAAATGCAGTCAAAACTTAAATAACAGTTGCTTTGCATCTTTTTTTTTTTGGATTACCATCAAATGAGGTTGAATATCAGTGCTGAAACTGTTGCATTGCCTCTAATTGTATAAGTTAGAATGTGTCATTGTGTGCACTAGGGGTATCGCGAGATGAAAATTTATACCGTGTTATCGTGGACGGTGTGATATGGCACAGCCCTCGTCTACACTGCTAGAAACTTTCAACGAGAAGGAGTCGTGGCAGGGAGCAACAAAGTGTGGCTTCATCTCACAAGGAAAGATGAGAACACAGCTTGTTGCAGTGTCTGTAAAATGATCATTTCTTTCTGCACAACGCCGGCTTAAATTCCAGGAATGACATGTATTTGACACACACACGCTGCTTCCCAACTGAGCAACACGCCTGTTACTGAGGGTAAATATCCTGTTATAATAACATCAGCACCGTGCAGGCAGGCTTAGTAGAGTTTTCTTAGACTAAGAAATCCTAAATTAATTTTGTCTGCTCTGCTCCTACGCAGTGTTCAGACTAAGAGATAATAAAAGAGTGGCAATAATGCTGAGAACCTGGGTAGGCTACTTTTATTTCCACACAGAAAATTTAACAGGAATCAATAAGGAAGTCAGTGAAGATTTGGACCAATCAGCAGAATCGATAATAGCAATGGTATTAATGAAAATCTCACTGATTTCCACTCTGCACATGTTCTTGAATGCAACTAGATTTTTTTAAAGAAGTGTCCCTGCTCACAACTGCAGTTACAAGACAATAATTTTCATTGTAGTTAAGATTTTCACACTGTGAAAGACTGTCTGTCTCTAACTTTTAACGTCCCTGCAAGTTGATTTTGCACGCAGTCACTAGTTAGTCGACTATACGAATTAAACGTCGCCACCCTTGCTAGTCGGCACCAGACCATCTCTAAGCTGTTATGCAGTTGCCTGCCACTAGTCCGGGCTGCGACCCAGTCAGACAGCAGCCCCTCTCGCCCGGCACAAATGCCCTTGATGACCCACCCAACCCTGGATGCTGTTATCTGCAAAGTTGGACAGATGACAGCTCATAAAACCAGCGTAGTTTGCAGCGTTTTAATCTAGAAAATTAAAATAAAGTTGAATGTAGGCTGCACCAGAATAAACTGGTTTATAACCACAACGAGCAACGTGTGACCACATTCAGCACAGACGTGGACGTTAACCTGCAAGCAGAGCAGGCTGCTGCTGCTGCTAACACTGCTAACACTGGTCAGGCTGGCAGGTAACATCAGCTCGGGTGAACAATGTTGTTTACCTGCAGACTGTGATCCTTTTCGGTCTGAAAAGCTGAAGCATTTAGTGAGTTGCTGTCATGTTTTGTACGTTAATGTGCAGTGTTTGTATTGCACAGCACAAAAAGGCACACATTTCAGCGGCAATTAAAATACATTTGGCTGTTGTTGACTGTGATTAACAGCTGCATATGACTCTTAATACACAGCAGTTTTTCAGACAGTGTTTAACATTATCAATCAATAAATTGTGCTCAATTTTAACTGCTTCCCGAGAGTTTTCTTACTGTTAAACTAAGCAACTAGTCTAAATTAAAATTAGCATTTAATCGAACAGGGAAATTAGTCTCCAGGAACATCCCTAGTAGTCACCTGAAACCAGCAGGAAATCAATTTTAAAATCTTGTATTATGCTTCAGGGAATTAGCAACATATAGACACTATGTAGTTAACGGGCTAAACATGCTAAACCATCACCACATTCCTTTAAACCTGGACCACAGCTATCAGAAAACACGGCATCAGCTCTTCATTAAGAGCACAATGATCTGTATAACCATGTTAATCAGGGGCTCATATTCCGGTGAGCTCTCCTGGAAATGAAAGGTTAAGCCCCCTCTAAGCCCACCTGTGCTTTGCTGCTGCTGCTGCTGCTGCTGCTGGGCCAAGAGTGTCGCTGATTAAAATGGGGTCACCTCCAACTTTCTGTCTGTTTCTGTCTCTGCTCTCCTGCCTGCTTTTGTCTTACAAGCACCTCTTTACTTCAACCAGCCATGTGCCTCTGCAAATTTGTCTTCCTGCCATTTCATTTGATTCTGCCGGCACTTCTTCCAATCAAATGTCATTCACGGATAAATTGCACAGTCTGTTTCATGAGGATATTATACATGAACAGGTAACACGCTCTGAACAGACAGCTCACAATTTGCCACAAACGTCACAACGCTTTCATTCAGAGTCATGACTCAGTCGAATGTAACTGCCACAATCAAGAGAACTCATTCTCTACAGTGATATCAAGATCTAGAACAAGATCTGTGTTCATAAAAAGGATATTAAAATGCTTCCTTATCATTAAAGATCCCGGCTGTGGCTGTCAAACTCAGACTGTTAAATCCAAGTAATTGTTGTCTGTAGGTCTGCAACTAATAGCTATTTTAATTATGATTAATCAGCAGGCTATTTTTTACAAATAATCACATAGTCTTTTTGACTAAAAAATGTGTCTGTCTCTTCTCTTTGCAGATGATGTGGTTCTGTTTGCATCATCAGGCCGTGACCTTCAACAGACTCTGGATCAGTTTGAGTGCAAAGCTGTCAGGATGTAATCTCTATAAACAAATATCTGCATATGAATTGATCTGTAGGCGAAGGGCAAGATTTTGGTTTCTGTTTGTCATTAAAATAGTACTGACCAATCACGTTTGAGCAGGTTTTGGTAGCATGTAGATAAACAGTGCGTGTGGAGAGCAAAAGAGGCTGTGTGCATTGACCATTGATTACTTTACCCCTACCTAAGTCTGACTCTATGAAGAGGACTGTATTCTATAGGTCAACTGTGTTTTGGAACAATCTTCCAGTTGTGGTTCGTGAAATTATGGGAAAACTGGTTTTAAAAAGAGACTAAGAAAGTATTTGTTCTCAACACCATAATATCATCTTGATTATTTGTTTGAGCGAGGTTTTGTCAGTGATACATGAAGGGTATGTTGCTTTTCCTATTTTATTGTTTTTATTTTAATAGGTACTTTCAGTGTTGTTGGGTTTTTTTCTTATAATTGAGATTGTGAGTAATTGAGATTGTAATGATTGTGTTTTGTATGTATTGTCTGGACCCCAGGAAGACTAGCTGTCGTCTTGGCGTCAGCTAAAGGGGATCCTTTTAAATAAACAAATAAACCAGAATGCAATCTCAGAAGCCATCAGCTGTCGTGTGATGATGATTTCGCTTTTTATTTATCTGCATTAATATAAAGATATCTGTTTGTTTGTAGAGATCAGCCTCCAACTTCATTCTCATCTCATCTCAAGTTCCTAATCAAACTGTAAACGCTGAAGAAGGAAGAGGAAGTCACCACAGCTCATTATACGCTGTGCAGCACTCTACAGCTGCAACAGCCGAGTAATTGACTTTTAATCGATTACTAAATTAATCGCCAACTATTTTGATAGTCAGTTAATCAGTTGGGGCAATTCTTTAAGTTAAAATAGTTAAAGTTCTCTGATACCAGCTCATTAAATGTGATATTTTCTGTTTTTTTTCCTCCTTTCTGACAGTAAACGGAATATTTTTGAGTTGTGAACAAAACACGACATTTTAGGATGTCGTCTTGAACTTTGGGAATATTTTCTGACATTTTATTGACCAAACTTTGCTTCATGTTTGCTCTGAACACACCATAAGGGTAAAACTAAACTACTATTTTGTATGTATTGTTAGTAGCTAAACTCGCATATATGTTCAAGGGGTACAAATGAGAATATACAGATTTTTTTAACATAAACATACAGATAATAGCTTCTCGCTGCAGCCCTAGTACAAAGCATTTTCTGTTTTTTTTCTTTCTCAAACTAACCTCCATGTTTGTTTTTGCCTCCGCCTCACTTTCCCTCATTCTGTGTCCCTGTCTGGTGCTTATTCTCAAAGTTTGCAGCCCGAGGATCTAGTTGTATAATAAGGCCAGAGTTACTCAACCATAAGAAACAATCTCCTCTGTCTCCCCCTCACTTCCATTTTTCTGCCCTCTCACTCACAAGTAATAGGGAGGCAAAAGAAAAAAAAAATCAGGATAGAGCCCACTGAAAGAGGACAGGAGGAAGGAAGTGGAAGAGGTGATGTGATGAGAGGAGAAAGGCGAGTTACAAGATGAATGAGTTCTGGAGGAGAGAGGAGGAGAGGATCTATATTTTTTAAGCCAACATGCATCCACAACAAACTTTGTACAACAAAACAATGCCAGTGTGGGTCGATAAAAGGGCTCCGTGTTGCTCGCTGGATGCAAAACTGCAGTTGGCTTTGCTTCTCAGCTGGAGCTCCTGAATCTGCACTCAGCTGTCAAGCTGTCTTTCTGGCAGATTATCACTCTCACCCCGAGAAATTAGACCACGCAGTGATCCAGCCTATCTTCATACACAGGCACAATCCGCGCATTAAAAAACACTAGCACGCACACACACACGTAAACACACACAATCACAAGCCTGTTCGGTGACATTACATCTCTGCTGGGTGATCTCATTAAGCACAGACACCGACAGTGAGATGAAAAACCAGTGATGCAGTGTGTGATACGCAGTGTGTGTGTGTGTGTGTGTGTGTGTGTGCGTCTGTGTGTGTGTGCATGTGTGTGTCTTTGTGGCTGCATCCGCTGATCGAACATTTGTGCATGTACACGAGAAAAGACAGGAGTGACAAGGATTAACAAGCAGACTGAAGCCTGCTGGGAGCTGATTGATGAATTTGTGTGTGTGTGTGTGTGATGCATAAATTATTGAAATACACACTAAAATGCAGATTATTAATTACCGTAACATAGTTATCAAAGAAATGTATACTTTTATTTTGGAAAAACAAATCACCTCCTACTTTTCTGCTGTTCCTGGACCAGTTATTACAATTCTTATATTAGAGAGACTGACCTTAGAGAAGAATAATCGGGGACATATTTTTCAAGAACTCTGGTCTCCACTACGCTCTTACTTTTCCTGAGGACATCAATCAAATATCAGACATTTTCTGGACTTTTTCTGAACCTGGACTTCATAGCTTTTATATGCACACCATAAATTATGGATTATTAAATTATTGTTGCCATTAATTTTGTGCAGTTCTAAGTATACTTTTTGGGTGTTTTTTTCCTTCTGCTCTTTTGCTCGGTTGTCTGTCTGTTTTGTTTTGTTTATTTGGGTGTATGAGGGTGGAGGGAAGCGATGAGGGAGGTGCGGAAACTCATTGTACTTTGTTATGATTTTATTATCACATAAAAAAAGAAATACAGACTAAAGAAGTCCTCGGTTGTGGGACTTTCAGCAGCAATATGAGACCAACTGTCACTTCGGATTTTCAAAATAAAATCAAACAGCGAAAGTGATGAAATGTTCTGGAACAGCACGTTCAGAACTAGGCCATGACAGACATCACACATTTCTATTGTGATGACAATAAGAATATACATATTTAATGTAACCTAATTTATCTAAGACCAGGAAGTTTTCAGAGAAAATATAAACTCTGCTGAAGATTAGCTGAACCAAAGGCAACGTCTCCAGTCGCTTGTTTTGTCAACCAACACTCCAAACCCAACATTTATTGCGTTTACAGCAGAGGTGTGGATTTGAGTCACGTGACTTGCATGCTACTCAACCTGGACTAACACTAATGACTCATGACCTAACTTGGACTCGAGGCTTTTGACTTGAAAGTACTCGATACCTTCCCCCAAGACCAGAGATTAAAAAGCCTGTTATTTAAAACATGTGACTGCACGAATCAATTCACTTCCCTTCATTTCCTGAATCAGCTTAAATTAACACTATTCATTCTCAGCATGTCAACACTTAATTCTCTAGATCCACTTTCTTAGAACCAATCAGACTGCAGAGAACCATGAAGAACTAATATTATGTTACTGAGCTCCAGCTGGAGATCAAAAGACCAAAGATCATTTTGTTCACATACAAAAACTATGAGGCAGCCAAAAAGAAACAAACTGCAGAATCCAAAACTTGCATGTCAAGAATAACAGATGGAGACGCAACAACTTCCAACTTTGTTCAACATTTGAAGTTCCACAAAGAACAGTAAGTCGAGGCTGATATTAACACAGCTACTAATGTTAGCTTAACAACTCAGCAACGAGGCTTAGAACTCACACGTACATTATGACTTGTTTAGGACTCGGCTTAAGACTCGTCAGTCTTGGTTTAAGACTTGAGTGCAAAGACTTGGGACTTGACTTTTGACTGGTTTAAAGTGATACAAAAACAAGAGAGAAGCTGCATTTTTTTTTATAGAGAAACAAAACTCACAAAGCAAAAAGACTAAACAAGTCATCAATTATGAAAACAGCTGCAGGTTAATTTTCCGGCAGTTGACTAAATCATTTGTCAAGTAATTGTTTCAGCTCCAAACTTGATTTGAAAAACATGAAATGCAAAACAAAACAAAACACAATCATGAGCAACGTTGTTAAAAGCGGCACTTTAGAGATTTAGTACCGACTCCCATTAAGGTGGGGGACTTGCAATTTAAATTAAAATGAATTCAAATAACAGTTAAAGTTGAAACAGCAGAAAATGACACATCCAGACTTTAAGTCCTGATGAGTCAAGACCTAAAAACTGCATCCTCCGCTTCTCATTTCTGAAACTAAATTTGGTCTCCAATCTGCGTACACAACTTTACACTTTCAACTAGCATCCGGTGCCTACACCAGTCCTCCTCATTAACTACTGTGGAGAGTGGATCCATAATCAGGTGACCTTCATCGTCATGGTAACAAAGTAAACATGTGGTTACCGTTGTGAAATAGTTGCAGTTTGGTTCAGTTTAGGCAACAGAATTACTTGTTTATGTTTAAAGGATCATGGTCTGGGTTAAAATAGACATGTTACATGACAAGTCACATGACATAAGTGAGATAAGTCATGTGATAATGTCATGTTACTTAAAACTTTAAATAATATTGACTCTTGGGTGTCCTGGGTGAAAGTCATGTGTTTGTTCGGCCCATCCATCCACCCCACCACCACAGACTTTCTTGCCCTTTATATTACATAGTCGATTAATCTGTCGATTAGTTTTTTTGATCAATCGATTAGTTGTTTGGGCTATAAAATGGTGAACAATGTTGATCAGTGTTTCCCAAAGTCTGTTTACTGTCAGAGAGGAGTAAAGAAAGAAAATATATCACGTTTAAGAAGCTGAAATCAGAGAGTTTGACTTCTTCTTAGAAAAATCGATTATCAGAATAGTTGGGGATTCATTTAATACTTGATTGATTGACCGTTGCAGCTCTATTAACATTTTTATGGGAATGATTGGCATATCGTCTGCATGCAAAATTGGCCTCTGGTGTATGCACTGCACGCAATTTGGAACTCCTGAGGGCAGAGGACTGACTGTGACCACATCAAACCTCCACACAGATATCAAACTGCGTGATGTTCTACAGCGAGTCTGGAGAATGATGTACTGTATTTAATTGACACAAACAAAACACAGACAGGTCAAACAGCCCACAAACACAAATGTCACCCTCAGTCAGAGTCAGACATCAATAACTGCCTAATTTCACACATCATCTATGATGATGGAGAAACAGAAAAATATTTTAGAGAAGCCCCAAAACTCCACAAATCATGTTTTTAGCTCCTCTGAAGTTCGCAGCCTGTGTGTGGGTCCTCTTCCACAGAATCCACCATGTTGAACAGCCATGTTTCTACAGGAGCCCAAAACAAACAAACCAAACACTGACTCTAGATACGGACTTTTGTGTTTTGTGTGAGCTTCTCGGCCACCATAGTTTCTCCTACACGCTTGGAAGAGCAGGGTGACTGTTCGCAATCTGCAAGCTCACCACTAGATGCAACTAAATCCTACACGCCGGTCCTTTAAGAGCACACACTCCAACTCGCTATTTGGACTGCTGTACTCAATTTTGCACACACACTTGCTACACATGCTCCTTTAAAGCTACTTCAAAGAACTGTTGATTTTAGAGGCCGCTGTGGACAAAAGCAGTAGTATTTCCACCTTAATAACCACAAAATATAACAACAAAAATAAAATTATCTAATTATCTTGCTTCTTTTTAACTGGCTAACATACTACTGTGGCACACTTTTTGCCTTGGTCCCCCCTACTGGAGAACAACCTCTTACAAACCAACCGTGCCAATATGTGCATATTGCAGCTCTGATATGGTCAAGGTTAGGGTTGGTGATCAAAATAGGCTGAAGTAATTTTGTTGGAAGTCATTTTAAAACATGATCCACATCTTTCAAAACGATCATTAATAATCTTTTAGAAGGAGCAAATGTTTATAACAGTTAAATCAACTAAAATGTTAATGAAGTCTGGCAGGCAGTCACTGAACTCCAACTCCAGAGTGTGTATTTTCAGAGCAGTGGGCTGTTATTTTCAAGATAACAAGCTTATATTTACATCTACAGACAACTGACAGAGTTATAAGCTGATCAGCTTACAGTGGAGGACTGGTTGTTGCTTGTTATTGTCAGTTTACAACACTCTGTGCATCCTGCACTCCTGCAGAGCTTCATCAAGTCCACAGATTCGCTTCAACCACACACAAGTGGGTTTATTTAATATAATATACAGTCTATGGCTCCATACTCATTTTTGCATGTGCAGTTGCTACACAGTGCTCCTTTAAAGCTACCACCAAGAACTTTAGGGCCCCCTGTGGACAAAAGCAGTAGTATTTCCACCTTAATAACCACAAAACATAAAGCCAAAAATAAAATTCTCCTCTTGTCTCTTTTTAACTGGCTAACATACCAAGCTGACATACTATTTGCCACGGTTTTCCCGACTCATCTTTGCTTGCTATTGTCACTTTGTGCGTCTTGTGCTCCTGCAGAGCTCCTGCAGCCTGCAGAGAGTCCTCAAGTCAGCAAACCTGCTTCAACCATAGACTGTAAATTAAATCAGATATTCAACCTAATATTCAGTCTATGGCTCCAACTCACTATCTGAACCGCTGTACTAATTTTTGCATGCACAGTTGCTATACACATGCTCCTTTAAAGCTACAACAAAGAACTTTAGAGCCCCCTGTGGACAGAAGCAGCAGTATTTCCACCTTAATAACCACATAAAAAATAAAGTATCGAAATAAAAATGTCCTCTTGCTTCTTTTTAACTGGCTAACATACTACTCTGACCTGCTGTTTGCCTGGGTCTCCCCTACTGGAGCACAACCTCGCCAGAAAACAACATGAACAATGGACAGATCTCCAAAACAACACACTTTCTTGTGCACATTGCAGCTATGATAAGGTCGAGGTTAGTAGTTTCTGGGAGGCATTTTTAAAAGAAGATGCACAGCCTTTTTCTCTGTTTCAACTTTCCTCACTTTGCCGCTCTGTCTGTTTTCTCTGCTGCTGCTCAAACTGGAGGGATCCCCCAGTCTGTCTCCCACTCTGTGCGTGACCACCAGTCTGATCTGCAGAGCTTGTTGACAGGTGATCTCTCTCTGAATCTCTCCCTGCATTCACTCCTGATCGACGCTCCCACGCACACGAGTGGGCTCGGGTCCACATGGACTCTCTGCGAGGATGCCTGTGCAGCCAAAACCCCGCGCAGTAAACAGCGTTTATTTCAAGACTTCAAAAGCATCTCTATCTCCATCTTCTCTCCTCCTACGAGAGGAGGAGAGAAGATCGCATCAGTCTCAGGGATACCCGGAAAGAAAGACGAGTTGTTTTGTGCAACTGTCCTCCAGCTTGGACAGGAGCCAGGACAGAGGACATTTGGAGTCGGGGAGGGGGGGCATGCAGAATTTAAAAGGTATCGGCTCTCCTACCTCCTGCTGAGACGCTGCTCCACAGCAGCCCGATCCACAGCACCGCCGGGAGGAAGGAGGAGGTGATGCGGTACCCGACCGAGCAGGCGGCCGGCGGCATGGCGACAGGAGCCGGTCCAGAGGAGGGAGAGGAGGGAGCGGATGAAGAAGAAGAAGAAAGAAGAAGAAGAAGGAGACGGGCTCTCCGGGGGTCTTTCTTTCAGCGGGATGATGTGCAGTGTGATCCGATCAGAGAGTGCCGACGGTCCGCATGTCAGCGCAGCATCCTCTGGACTGACTGGCTGCACGGAGCGGAGCGCCTCCTGCTTTCTGCTCCGATCTGTCCTCCTTTTCTCCTCCGCGGACTCTTCTGTCCTCCTCTCTCTCTCTCTCTCTCTCTTCTCTCTCTCTCCTCTCTCTATTCAGTGTGCATCACCCGCCCACCCCCTCCACACACACACACTCTCCCTCACAAACACTCACACACACACACACACACACACACACACACACACACCACACTCTCACACCGAGCTGACCTTAATGATAATGAAACTTTTGCTCAGAGAGAGTGTGTGTAAATGTGTCAGGGTGACTGTTGTGGGCTGCAGCAGTAAGATCAGGACACACTTATGTAAGATAACAGAGAGAGATACTGAGAGTCCCGTCCATGTAGTGCACATTTGCAGGGTGGATGTGTGTTATTTGCAGGGGTGGTGGTGGTGGAGGGGTGACTTACGAGCCATCTCATCCAGAGCTGGTAATCTGTTTAAGTAGCTGTATTTCACTGGAGCAATCTACTGCAATCCAAACTGAACTCACTGCAGGCTGATAAATGCTGACCAGCAGAGATACAGCAGGAGACACTGGATTATTTTAAAATCTGATCAATATTAATTACCTTCCTTATCATATTATTAGTAGTAGCGGTTGTACCAGCAGCGGTACGGAGGTGGAGGAAGTATCTGACAACACTTTGTTTTAAGTTACTGCACTGAAAATGTCACTTAAAGACACAGTTTACCCCAAAATCACAAATCCATGTTTTTCCCCTGGCCTGTTGTGTTATTTATCCATCTAGATCAGCAACCTTTACTTTCAAAAGAGCCACAAAAAGAAAACAAAAAGAAAAAGAAAATCTGTCTGGAGCTGCAACTATTAAATTCCTCTGAGACTTTTCATTTTGGGGGATTTTGGCTTCCAAAGCTAGCCTACCAAGATTAAGACTAGCCACCAGTGACATTTAGAAGAAAAGGTCCTATCTCTGCCTGTCACATGGAAGACCAGGCTTCAGTTCCCAGACGGGGAGCCATTCATGTAGTGGCTATCTTTAGTCTGCATAGCTCTTAACTTTTTAATATCAATGCTCTTCTGCATATATCCACATTCTATGGACTACATGAGACACTGAGTCAGCTCGGTGGCAACACCAACTCATAAATCAGTCTCATGTCGTCCACAGAATGTGGATATATGCAGAAGTGAGCTGATATTAAGAAGTAAAAGAGGTATGCAGACTAAATACAGCCACTACAGGTATTGAGCTGTAGATGTATGACACAGATTTTAACTAAAGAAATATATTTTTTTTATATTTTTTAAAATATTGAATTTGGTGTATATGCTACATGTAAGAATCACTGTAAGGCTACAACAATGATAAATGAAAACTAAAAGTTTTTTTTAAAAAAAAGAAAAGTTATTCATTTCTATATCATTTTTGGTAAAGCCCCACAGGGAGCCACTGGAGAGGTTGCAGACCCCTGATCTAGATAGTTTTGGGAGTTATCAGCCATAGAGATGTTTATTTCTCTTCAGTATAATGGGACCAAATGACCCTTTTTTTGTGGTGTTTAAAGCACAAAAAGTGTCTCGTTCCAAAAATCATGACCCTTACATATACATGTTTTTGATGGAGGGGAAAGCACAAAGAGAACATGCAGTCTGCACACAGAAAGGCTGGATCCAAATCCACAGCTTCCTTGCTGAGAGGCGAAATTTCTAACCACTGCACCGCTGAGTGTAATGTTTGTTATCTGGACGTATGCAAAGTTTTTAAAGTTTGCATGAAGTCAAAATCAATGTTTTAGTCTTTTTATTACATGTGAATTGTGCTTTATGTTTCTCTTTTATTTTCCTTGAAAGCCATCACACTAAATTTGCATCCAATGAAACTCTTTTTTGCTTATGATGCAGCAGAGCGTGGACGGAGAACACATCTGTTCACCGGAGGAGGCTGCAGTGTTTCTGGGGGCCTCACTGTACAAAAGAACAACTTTATAACTTTATTCACTGATTTGGGTGAAACTGGATCATATTTTATGTACAATTTTTTTTTCTGGTTTCTCCTCTGATGTCCTCCAGCTGCTCAGCTTCAACTCTCAGTGATTTAATTACAGAGTTTGCTGATGGACAGATAGCTGTAGCTGCTTACTTGTTGCCAAAGTGAAAATCTGTGACTGTTAGCTGCAATTAGCGAGAAACAGAACCGGGCTCAGCAGCCTCCGTCAACGGGACCAAACCCAGCCTCAGAGACCAACATGAAGTACAGTACAGAGGTCATTTACAGAGTTTTCTGATAGAAGAATAGCTTTACTTGTTTCTAAAGTAAGGGCTGTTAGCTCGGTTAATCATGACTCAGCCACAGGGTGCTGGAAGCCAAACAGGACAATAGGTCCAAACTTCTTCATTTAAACAATGTTCTTTATTTGGAGCTTTCTTTTTAGAACATTACAAGCAACCAGATGACTTCACATCAATATAAGAGAGGTTGCACGTCCCAGTTTGCTATTGAGAAGGTTAATGTTTCAGCAGAGAGTTGATCCCCAATAACTGAAATTAATTCCAGCAGTTATCACCACTATCATGTTCAATTTCTCACATTTATAACAAACCAAATTTCATGAAAAATGGTTCAGAATTAAACAAGTCACAGCTGATTTTGTAGTGAAGGCTGTTTCTCTCATTTGTTTTCTGGCGGACCTTGAACGCTCAGATAGGGAGACAGTGCAGACGCCTAGCGGAGATGATGGCAAAGCTAACAAAAGAGGGATTTATTCATCTCATATCATGGCTGAATTTAGTGGAACAAAAGATATCAGGTAGGACATCAATCTGCAGATACTGCGGTTTAAGATGAGATGAAACTTTTCTATGGATGTCAGTTTTTGATCTGCGACAAAGACCAAAACAGACTGGCAAGCCTTGTTTTTAGCCTAGCAGTTGTTGATGACTTGTGGCCCTGAATGGCCGAGTCAATAAAGTAAGTTTTTCAGAATTGTGACTCACCACAAATATGAGAGGTCCTTGAGCATACAGTCGTAATTGTGCATGAAAAATATTAGGCTGAGTGTGAGACTGGATGTGGACATGGACAGCAGATCCAGCCCCTTTTGGTTACACACACGCACACAACCTTTTGTCCATGTTGCACAAGCAGCTTAATCCAATAAATTAGCAAAATACACAATAAATTACAAAATACAAATTTCACCAATTAAAAAGAAAAATACAACTGATCTCCTTCTAAATTCAAGTTTCTCTCTACTGAATATGAAGCTACAGTCAGCAGCTGATTAGCTTAATTTAGCATAAAGACTAAAAAAAACTGCTAGCTCAGTCCAAAGACAACAAAATCCGCCAACTAGCACCTGTAAAGCTCACTAATAAATGTGTTTTATCATGTTTGTTTAAAATGCAAAAACAGAAAATTGACGTTTTATTGGGGGATTATGTGCAGGATTATTTATGGACAATGTTTCTACATATATATGTCAGTCTATTTTTGGGAGGCTGGTGGGATTTTGTATGCATGTAGGTTTGTGATAAGGCAGGTGGGCGAAATAGTGACAGGTATTAGAGAATTAATGGGCTCATTATGGGACTCTGCTTCTTTATACATGTGGGCTTTGGAGCTTTAGTGTATGTGATTTGCTTCATCTCATGAGGCTCCCATACTTCCTGAATCCACATGTTCTTCAGTAGGAAGGTTTGTAACAAGTAGATTTTCACCTTTTCCTCAAAAGCTCACCCAAAGGAAGAGCTGGTGGGAATAAATATCGTGATTTAATACTTCTTTAAGAGCATCAAACATGTCCTGCCTGTAGTTAGTTGAACCTGCAATCACTCATTTTTGGGCCACTTGGGTGGAACAAGCTGTAAACACAACACTCGTCAAATTATCACCTCATAAAATTTGCTATGATGATATATTTGTTAGCAAACATTATTTGCAAACCTTGCAGGTACAGAACAGAACAACACAATCATTAAGTTTCTAATTCTAATTTCTCTTTCCATCTGTTCTCATCTCAGTTTGTCACGTACGGACGTTTGGACACTGTCCCTCAGTGTCTCATACTGATGCTAAAGATATCCTTTAGTGGCTGTATTAAAAAAATACTGCAGAAAGACTTTTTGACACATGGATAATGTGGTGAAACAGTTGCAGTTTGGGGAGGTTTGGACCTCAAAAATACTGGGAAGGTTTAGGATGTGTGGAGTAACAATAACTCAGTCCCTCCAGGAAGTTGCGATCTTGCCATCGCAACAATTCACGCAAATTCAACCAATCCCTGTGAACTTCGCACAACTTTGCAATTATGTTCAAACTCTTCATCTTTTCTGCAAATTGAACCAATCATCCTTACTTCCCACAAGTTCTACCAATAATAGCGGTCCCCTTTGCAAACATTATAAGCTTTATTATATTTGTTTTATTATTCACTATTTTTTGCATTCATATTTTTTATTTTAAGAACACAAGGTTTGTCATTGTTATTGACCTTTATCCACTTGAGTGGACTGAGTTTGAGCTCCAAAAAGATTTTTGCCTTTTTGTGTAATTCACCCCAGGTGCACTTGTTCATCTGCAAATAAATTTTGTTCATGTTTTTTGTGATTGTGAGTCTTTTTGATAAGATTACTGAGGACTTTTAATGAATTATACAAAAAAATCACAACTTTCCTTTGCCAACATCACAACATGCAGTGCAATTTTTTAGAAAAGCTGCTGTGGAATCAGGCTGCAACAATCCCAAAGACAGCCAACGAAATCCAGGAGGGACTGGTAACTATGTTTACGTTACGTACATCATGTGACGTCGCTGAAGGCAGGGAAAGAGTGGAAATGGGCAGGTGTATAAACTACAGGGCTGATGAGGAAAAGTGGTAACAGGTGAGTTAGTGGGCGGGGAGGGTCAGGTGACGGGACTGGCAGGACAGGTGTTACTGCAGTGTCTCGATCTGAAATGACAGGAGAGTTACTACTGTATGTGGCAGGAAAAAACAAAAACAGAGCAGACAGCAGAATGAATACTAGGAGCTGGCTTTTGTGACACTTGTCTGCTGTTTGGTGCTGAGCAGGCGGTGCACAGAGAGTTTTAGGGCTTTTTCACAGAAAACAGCTGCCTGCTACTGCTGGAAACAACATTATGAGAGCAGTGAAAGTGAACCACAACAAAAAAAAAAAGAGCTGAACAAGCCTGCTCTCACCCAAAAAACAACTCTACATATAGGTCATCTGTGCAGGCAGCTTATCATGACCCATATTTACATTTATTGTAGGGATGCACAATATGTTTTTTTTTTCCAGCTGTTTAGACGACCAATAATTACCTGTTTCTCATGGCTGATACTGATAAGATAACTGATAATTTCATATTTTTGTATTTTGAAAACAAGTTCATGTTCATGTTCCACAGCTCTGACTGAACCAAATCTAACTGACATCACGACTACAACAAAAACAAACAACAGCTCTGACTCTTCACAAATATACTTTGGCTTTAATGAAGCATTTAGCATTTTGCCTAAGAATTAAAATGAAGTATTTTTAAATAATCTGTCAAATCAGATGTTATTATGCTGCTTATACCGCCTGTAATTTCAATATCGGAATAATATATATCAATAATAATGATATTGTTAGGTGGTGACCTCTAGTGGCCGTAGTAATTATGACATGAGCAGAGGAGGAAGTCAGGTGACGTCAGGGCTGCTATCATTAAAGAATAACTACCCACCAGATGCACATGGTTGGTGTAAGTCCTGCTATTGGCTGCTTGCTTCAGGCGGCATCACAGCGTCTACCTTCTACATTTTCAAAGTCCCTGAGAAACAAGAAAAACCTCCTAGTTGCAACCCACACGCTGAAAGCGGCAAATTAGCACCTGGGATGCTAATGGTACAAATGTAAACAAGCTAACAGCTGTTAGCTTTTCTTCTGCAGTGATGTAGTCACTTTAATACCAGAGCTCTCCTCCCGACGTGCAAATGTTCCACAACAAGTTCCCCCTCAACACCATTTTGCAGCAGCACCGTCGCTGCATCCTGGGTTTAGCTCAGCCCAAGACTTTTGTGATTGGTTCAAAGAAATGCAGGGTGTTTCTCCTCTATAGCAGAATGTGTTTGCATGGAGCCACACCTTTTTTCAGCACTGGCTGGATATGTGAGACTAACCTAAACCAAACCAAACTGGTTAAACTAGCTGACAAAGTTAAGACGAAGACCCAGTGCACCTGTCGCTGGTGGCCTCCTGTCCAAATGGTCCTATTCTGCCATTTAAGTCTGTTGGTTGAACGGCACTAAAAACTCCCAGGAGAGCTGAGGGGAGCTGCAGAGTCAGTGAGTATTTTCGATGGGTTTGTCACCGACTGCTTTTAAATTGAGGTCGTCATGACCGAAAACGTCTGTGTCTCATTTGTGAGCTGGATGGAGCCACTTCGTTTTTATCATCAGCAGCAGTTTCATGTAAAATAAAAAAAAAAAACATATTTGTATAACAGGCTTCAAACTCTCAGCTTCTCTCTCCCTCCTCTCTCAGTGTGTCTATAATGCATGACAAAAGGTTATCAATGATTCAGTGATATCTTTTTATAAAAAAGCTCTTCAGACAGACTGGGAGCTGATGGATGTCTGTGTGTCTGTACATCCGTCTGTACATCCGTCCGTGCGTCTGGGTTTTCATGGCTTGTAGTGGGAAGGAAGTAACACACGCACACCTCATTAGACACGGTGCTACAACAGCTGTCTCGCCCTTTTCTGCATGATTTTTCACTTGTAACTTTCAGCAGCTGACACATCCAGACGGGCTGATGGGGGAAAAAACAGAGTGCAGACATGAGAAACTGAGAAAATTCAAGGAACAGGACATGACTGGTACACAAAAAAAACATTTACTGAGTGTTTGTTTACAGTGTCTGTCCAGAGTGCTCAGAAAATGAAGGAGGCAGCAAACAGCATCACATCTATGGAAGTAAAGAAAGGCTGAAAGAGTGAAACGCTGAACATAAACAACTAAATGTCTCTAAAATTGAATCACTACTTTTTCAACATAGGCATAATGTATATATTAAGTAGTATTAATGCGAAATAAAACATTAAAACTGCAACTAGCAAACTGACTAACATTACATTAGCAATTTTTATACACATTTTAACGCTGAATACCTTCTATTGACATTCTAAGTGGTTCCCAAACTGCGGGGTGGGACCCCGTGGAGGGGGCGCAGAAACACTGCAGCAGGGGCAAAGCTGAATGAATATGATTTATGCAGGGAAACAAACAAACAAGAGTCATTCTGACCTTTATTTCACTAAAATTCAGCTTTTGAATTATCAGTTTTTATCAGTTGCTTCCCCAATTATTGTTCATGATTTAGAGCTGCAACTAACGATTATTTTCATTGTCAATTAATCTGTTAGGTCGATCATTTTCTCTATTAATTGATTCATTAATCCTGTCACAGTCTTGTTACTTGAAAAATACAACTCGTACATCCGTTCGCTGCACATATTTGGATTTTCTGTAACAACTATTTTCTCAATTAATCAGTTAGTTGTTTGGTCCACAAAGAATCAGAAACTGGTGAAGAATTAGTCTTGTCACAGTCTTGTCAATTGAAAAATAGAAGTGCACCGACATACGTAGTATTTTTTAACTAGTGATCAATCTAGCAATGATTTTTCCACTAATCACTTAGTTGTTTGGTCCCTAAAATGTCATAAAATGTTGATCAAAGTCCAAGAAGACGTCCGCAAATGTCAACTGAAAGATATTCAGTTTACTGTCAGAGAGGAGAAAAGAAACCAGAAAATATTCACATTTAAGAAGCTGAAATCAGATCATTTGTACGCTTTTTCTTTTAAAAAATGATTAATTGATAATCAAAATAGCTGATTGATTTACGAGTTGAATAATCGATTTATTGTTGCAGCTCTATAATGATTGATAAAAAAAATTGGGGTGATTTTTTTCAGCCTCTGAAAGGCAGCATGCCAGAAACAGTTTGGGAACCACTGCGTTAACATATTCTTACAGCGCTGGATCTCTTCATCAAGCTTTTATTTTGGTAGCTCCACCGACAGACCGTGTGAATTTGCATATTAGCTGAATGTTTATTTTCACCAACCACACGGAGATGTTTAGATTTATGCAGATTCAACATTTAGATTTAACACTAAACACTTAGATTTAAAGGTAGAATCAGTGGGATTTGTCTGAGCTTTTAAAAGATGAACCAGAAAGATATAAGGAAGTCAAACACAACGTTCTGAGTTAGTAAAGTGAAATAAAATAATAAGAAAAATAATAAAAGAAGAAGAAAAAGAAAATAAGGAAATACAGGCAGAGGGCTGCAGACTCTCCACAGGAAGAGGACCACCACCACACACTCATGAGTCTATACATTGTTTTGTTTTGTTTTTAAGGAAAATGTTGCATGTTGTACCTTTAAGATTCCACATTTTAACAGGTAGCTTTAGATTTGATATTTATATTCATGAATTTATGTCCCACATGTGAGGAAAATGTGACAAATATTACAAATATATTTGCTTGAGAAGAGTTGCTGAATTTTTACATTTGGCGTCGTAAACAACTTCCACCACCTGTCAAGCATAAGTCCAATATTCACCCTCTTTTAGCTCTGTTTTTGGTCTCCACCACCTCCTGAGGTGACCTTTAAGTTTCTACATGTTCCACTACGTTCACCAGCTTGTCTCTTTACTGTGTGTGTCTGCTGTTTGTTTGCTGCTAAACAAGTTGTGCTAGCTTTTAAAAACAAACGAGGCTAAACAGAGGGAGTCAAAAGCTGAAAAAATTAAAATAAATAAAGTCGAGGGCCGGACGGATAAACTTTGAGCAGAAACTCACTACAAAGCTACTGCAGATAATTCTCTGTAGGTTCGTCACTACGGGTGATCGCTTCCTCATTGTTATGCCAAAATATCGGTTCAGTAGTGATTAGATTTCATAATTCAGTTTTAAGTTGCTGGATGTTTGAGTTATTTATTGTTTTATTTTGAGTTGCATGACTCCATTACTTAAAGTCTTAAAAACACCTCGCAGCAATAATGATTCCAGGTAATAAATACTGAACTCTGTTTTGCACAGCCCCGTATCTGGAAAATCAGATGCATATTTGATGATTCTCCTCCTCACTTTTTTTTTCAAAGTCTGTCTTAAAACAACGCTCCCCTCTCCATATTTGTTTTTTTTTTTTTTTAAATGATCGGTTGTTGTATTCACTCCTCCAGGCTGCACTGGCCTTGAAAAGATTCTCTTTATTTGACTAACACAAGCTGCTGAGGCCTCACATTTGTTACTTCTGATCCACAGAAGCATTTTTGCACAAACAAAAGATTTTTTTCACCCATTCACTCACATTAGAATCACATTAGGAAGGTGAACTTTTCACTTTGCCAGTGTGGAGAGGAAGGACGACAGGAGCAAACAAAAATGTGCCATGTCAATATTGGTAGAAGAGTATCGTGTTAGCATAGAGTTTTACTCTAATTATGTAATACTGATGTCCAATACCAGTGCAGGAGATAGTGGCAAAAAGTGAGGGTGTTTGCATGCTGTTAGAGAGCTGCAATCATGATTTTAACCACAATCTTTCCTAAACCATCGAAGAATTTCAGAACTTTGCAGGAGTTTTGCAGCTGAAGGATTATTGTAGTTTATTTTTGTGGTTTTGTCCATCATTCCTGCATGATAGTCTGACTAGTCAAGTTTCATGCCCCAGCAAACTTCACTGTAGCGCCGCAGTGTCACAATTATGTAAGCAGGGTAACAGTAAAACAGGAGACTGGACCCAAACAGAGACTGCAGAGGCAGAGCCGGCTCAGTTCAGTGATCTACTGAAGAAAGCCGGTGTACAAAAGGCTCACAGTGTGGCGAGGCAGGCGAGGGTCAAAAGCACAGAATAAAGTCCGAACTGGCACACAAATCCGCCGAGGAGTGGGCAAAAATCTAAAGTACAAAAACACAGGCAAGGTCCAGAAAAACAAGGCAATAATCCACAACACCGGGAGAACAAAACACAGAGATGAAACTGTGGGTGTCTGAAAAGACAAGGAAGTATCAGCTTTTATTAAAACCCCCCAAAAACCTTCTGACTTGTTTTCAACTGAATACAGCACAAAGACAAGATATTTCATGTTCAGATTTTATTGTTTTTTATGACACTTACACTCATTTTGGATTTGATGCCTGCAACATGTTTCGAAAGAGTTGGGACAGGAGCAACACAAGACTGTGAAATGTTCAAAAACACCTGTTTGGATCATTCAACAGGTAAAACAGGAGACAGTATCATGACTGTGTATTAAAGAGGCGTCCTTGAAAGGCTCAGTGGTTCACAAGCATGGATGAGGTGACGTTCACCACTTTGTGAAAAACTGCAAACAGTCCAACAGTTTACAACAACAACAGTTTGTCAACACAAACCTGAAGCAATTTATAGATTTCACCAGCTACAATCTATAATATCATTAAAAGATACAGAGAATCCAGAGAAATCTCTGCACGTAAGGAACAAGGCTGAAAACCAACACTGAACGTCTGTGACCTTTGACCCCTCAGGCAGCACTGCATTAAAAACTGCATCAAAAACCCACATCATTATATAAAAGATACTACATGGGCTCAGGAACACTTTGGAAAACCGTTGTCAGTAAACACACCACCAACTACGGTACAGATTTTGGCTAAATGAAACTTAGCTAGCCTAGCCGTATAATATATTATATATATATATATATATATATATATATATATACACACATACATATATATAGCCGTCTTGTTCACTGCATCAGTGTGGAGTTTAGTTTGGCAGAGGAGAGTCCATTAAAGAGTAAAAAATAAGTCTTGGTAAGCGGGGCGAGATATGTAACGCTCAAAGTATGGACTGTAAATAAGTTGTCTATTGTATAATTATAAGTTTTATGTGCTAATTTGAGCAGCATTTAAATATTCTTCATTTTTTGTGCACATGGGTTTTGGTCATTTATTTTCTGAGTTAATATGCTGTGCATGAGTGCAAGTGTAAATACTACACTGTAAAATTCAAGGATTTATTTAGAATGGTTTTAAGTGAAAAGTCACATTTTGTATTTATGTTTTGTTTTTATTTTACTTATACTTTCACAGTGCTCGAAGAGATGCCAGAATATAAAGACTGATTGTTTTGGAAACTCTTTCCTCTTACTATTGATGCCAAGGGCTGCAATACTGCAGTTAGTTGCTGTGTTAGTAAAAGTAGTCGACTTTTTGATTAATGTAATCATAACAAATGCATGTGTACAGCGGTCCATATTTATGACAGCAGATCTATGAATTCCAGTCTGAAACTGGGGTCATCAAATCACAAAAAAAAATAAAACTGACATAATGTTATGTTAAACTTCATCTGGATGGTTTTGTTGGTTAAACTTTAAGAAGCTTTAAGAAAAGAAATGACCATTTGACAATGGAAAATTTATGATCAAATTACTTTTAAATGAGTTTTTAAAATCATGCTCAGGTTTAAACTTGAAAAGCCAGATAGTCAATTTATCATTTGACTTTTCAGTGTTTTCATTGCACTCCTGTCTCATTTTTCCTGGCCTAGAGGTCAACATAAGTTAAAATTGGCTCATCTTACCCCAAACTCCCCTATAAATGTAAAGGAACACAAGTTTAAAAATTAATTGTGAGGACAGAAATGTTGCTGAAGAAGAGGGACAGGAAGACAGACTGACAGTTAACTTTTCTAACAGATAAAAATTATTGTCAAAGCCATTAAGATGAAAAGCTTTTATAAGATTTAATAAACCACAGTTTGCTTTAATATAATTTTCCCCTGTGACGTCTGCTATTCCTCATGTCAGGCCGTGTTTATTATCTGAGACTCTGAACAGGATCATTGTCCAAATGAATAAACTCCTTGATTTCTGCTGTTCTGAGCTGAGACAGGCAGCGCTGCGTGTTCGCTGTGTGGCTGTGTGCCAACATGGCAGAGTGCTGTCTCCTCCATCTCTGATAACCAAAGAATAAAATGATTAGACAACAGCCTCTGAAGGAGAAGAGATATCATTATTTCTGTGAAAGATCAGCCTCTTCCTCCCTCCTCCTCCTCCTCCTCCTCCTCCTCCTCCTCCTCCACCACCGTCTCCCTCATCCCCGCTCATTCTCCCTCTGTCTAATCCCTCCCCCCTCTCTCTTCCATCTTACCCCCAATCTCATCTCTTTTATCTCTCTACTTTTCCTCCCATCGCTTCTGGTTCTCACGCTGCTGTTGTGTGTTTTCTCCTCAGATACATGTGAGTGGAGGATAAGCCTCCGCACTGAGCCGGGCTCAGCGACAGCCTGCCTGCTTCGACGTCTCTCTTTCACACTGCACGGCAGAGGTGCAGAGGTCACATTGAACCGTGAAAAAACTGTGCTTTTTAAGAACTTTTTTTTTGCAAAAACACTACACTGAAGAGAATGAACAAAAAAAAGCACATATAATCATCAGCACAAATTGGCTGAGTGGTGGAGCGGCAAATAAAAGGATGGATAAATGAAGATTTGCAGCATGTGGTC
Organism: Lutjanus argentimaculatus; assembly: GCA_034769285.1. Lineage (NCBI taxonomy): Eukaryota > Metazoa > Chordata > Actinopteri > Lutjaniformes > Lutjanidae > Lutjanus > Lutjanus argentimaculatus. Next base: position 39,304,377 of record JAWZSL010000005.1, on the reverse strand, counting down.
ATCAGTTAAAAAGAAATGACTAAATGCTCCATTATGTTTGCAGGCACGCTCTTTACAGTTGATTAATTTACAACCATTGATATATTTGGTTTTGTTAGCAATTTAGTGTGGCCCAGAATATAGTTCATCATCATAAAAAGGGAATTTTGTTAATCAGAGTCTTAAAATGTGCCAAATGTTCACTGACAACATATTTTATTTGCAATTAATCGCAATTGCAAAAAAAAAATCGCACCTGACCTGGTCTAAAAATCTTCTTCTCCAGATGAAAGAAAACATGTTTGTTTGGTTCAGACCTCAACATGATTTTAACCTTTTTTTTTTCAGTGAACATGAACATTGTAATGCAACACAGATCATTCCAAATCTTGCAGCCCTGGAGCAGAGGTACTGCCTCCAGGGCCTGTGTCCACCAAAGTGTTTTTTTTCCTGAAGCCAGTGTATTTTTTGAATTGATTGCAATGGGAGGGCCGTGTATTTTACACTATGCTACAAATGCCTGCAGCACAACAAGGTGCTGAGTGTCTATTTTGTGCTGAGTGCTGCACATTTGGCGATTTTTTTCCTGGTCATTAAGAATTGCAAAACTCTGGACCAAACACTGAGCTTGTCGCAACCAGCCAATCAGTTTACAGTTTACAATTTCATTCAGCAGGTGCAAAGCGACGTAAATCTGAGAGCTGATACAACACAAGCAAGGATCTAGTCAGGAGACTAAGTGCCATGAAGTAAAGTTCAAGTCTGATAGGATGTAGGTGCCTACAGGCAGTGCCGGTGATGATGCATAGTGTGCATAAGATGCATTGTTTTGTTTTATTTTTAACAAATGGGCTACTACTAGACTGACTCACTGGATGCACACTGCGGGTATAAGTCCTGCTATTGGTTTTTTGTTTTAAGCGGCATCGCAGTGTCCACTATCTACGTTTTCAAAGTCCCCCGGAAAACAAGAACAACCTCCTAGTTTCAGCCTACATGCTGAAAACAGCCAATTAGCACCCGGGACACTAATGGTGCAAATGTAAACAAGCTAACAGCTGTTAACTTTTCTGTTGCAGATGCAGATGTGGTCATTTTAACGCCAGAACTCACCGCCCAATGTGCAAATGTTCCACCAAAACAGGTTCCCCTTCAAGTTTTTATTTTATTTCAAATGAAATAAAGTAAAACACTTTGGTGGACACAGCCGTGGTGCAGGATTTTGCCTCCTGGGCGCCTCCCCCTGGAGGTTTTCTGGGCACGTCCAACTGGTCTGCGACTCCAGGGAAGATCCAGAACTCGCTGGAGAGATTATATATCTGTCTGGCTTTGGAGCTCCTCAGCATCCCTCAGGAGGAGCTGGAAAACGTTACTGGGGAGAGAAGGGGCTTTCTGGCAGAAAGTCTTTAGGAAGTAACGTGGCTGTAGTATAAAGAGCAGGCTGTTGACTTATTATCTCAATTTTTCTTTTTCTTATTTTCTGTTTTCTGTCACAGTTTGGTTTGGTTTCAGAAAAGCTCTCGGTTTGCTCTTTAGAGCTGAAAAACTTGAAGGCTAACTTAACTTCTTCTAGCAACTAAAGCACGATTCGACTTCTCTGTTGTTTTGTTTAGGCACTCACAGCAGTTGGGTTAGGCTGAGGGAAAGATGAGATAGGATGAGATGACAAAGTCTGGTGATTTTCTGTGGCTGAAAAGACCAAAACCAACAATGACCGTCTCCTGCTAAAAAGTATTGTGTGTGTATCCAAAGCCTGATAAATCTTATTGCTCTGTGCCACAGAGGTGCAAAACTATTAAAAACACATCAATGGTCTGACTTCTGTTGTAAATTGGTTTAGATTACTGATTATATCAGGAAGCAAATGGACTCAGCTGAAACTAAGCAGTTTAGGTTGATTTATGTGCCCCTCTGAGTGTGGAATGGACTTAATGTTCTGATTATTTTAACTGCGTTAGTTCATCGCTGGGCTGTAACAGTGTACGGACGATTTAAGCCTGTATGGACATTTAAATGAAAGCAGCTTTGGATGCTGGAGATGTTGTTTATCTCAGCATGCACAGATGTTTATTTGCAGCCTTTTTTCTTTTTGTTGTCTGCCTGTATGACCTGTGTTTGTTTCCTGGTTGCATTTTGTATATTCTTAATTTCTTAAAGTCTGTAAAAAAAATACTCTGCTATAATTAATATTTTGTTTAACATAGTTTTCTCACATAAAAAGTTAAAAACAACCCTGACAAGGTGCTGGAATGTAGACGTATGATAGTAATCCAAATGCATCATGCAGCGATGGTGCAGGTGCCCACCTGGCGCATACACTGAGGAAGTTTTCTAGCTTCTTGGTTTACTTCCTGGATTTTCAGCCCACTGAATATGCACAGTAGTGTTTTCCTCCCTCGCCCCCGCCCACATGAGTTCCTGTTCGGCCCATTGACTTTACATTGTGATGAGGTCACAGATTTTTAAATCTCTTTTCTCTGCTTGATGGAGGTTTAAAAATGTAAAACCTCCATGTATCAAAAATTCACTTCATTGTGTACAGATGTCTCTTTTAAAACGGTGGTTTATTGTGAAAAATGCTTTTTGTGCTGTAGGGGAACTTTTTGCTGCAGTACCACAAGTGACCACTGGGACAAAATGGAGGCAAGGCTGCGCTATCTACGTATATATATGTTAAAATGACTTAAGTACAGTAAATATAGTATTTGTAACTAGTTACATCCACCCCTGCTGGCCACACAGCCGGCTGACTTGATGGTGAGCAGAGCTCAGCTGTCAAAAATGACGTGAAACACCCTTTTTATGACATCAAATAACTAATTAAAACCAAACTGATGAGAAAAATGAACACTTGAAAAAACATCAGTGTGATAAGAACCACCCAAAATGACAGAAACCATCTTTGGGAAACATTTATTTGATGTGTACTTTGTTTGTTCCATGTCCCATCTGTTAACATGGAGGAGGCGGGGTTTATGACCTATACTGCAACCAGCCACCAGGGGGCAACTAAAATATTTTGTCTTCACTTTTAGGGAGCTGTCATGTTGTTCATCTTTATATATGTTGATGTAAGTACAGTAAAGGTCAGACATTTTAGGGGACGTAAACATAAGAATTTTTTTTTTTAGTGGAAGAGACCTTTAAAGAGCAGAAATCTTGATTCTTAGATTAAAAATGGAGAAAACTAAGGCTGCAAATAATAGTTGTTGGGTTTTTTTTTTGACTAATTAATCATTTTTTTCTTTAAAAATATCATTAAAAAATAGTTTAAAAATGCTTATTATTATTTCTCAGAACCCGAGGTGAAGTATTCAAATGTCGGTTTTGTCTGACCAGCAACCCAAATCAAAATATTTCATTCAGTCCTCTAAAGAACCCCTGAGTCCTCCTCAGTGGCCACTAGAACCTCTTTGAAGGATCCTAGAACCTCCTCTATGACCACTAAACATTCTGGACTCCTAGAGCCTCCCTAAGGACAACTAGACCCTCATCAGTGACAACTAGAAGCTCTTAATTACAGCGTACAAAAAATCTGAAATAAACACTTTGCACTGTCTGATTTGTTCCTTCATGACCATGAACACACACACTGTAGTTTATTTTGACACACTGTGTCCTGCTGCCCCAAGTAGCCTCCTGACTCGTGCACCAAATGTGGATTAATCCAGTGCTGAAAATAGTCCCCAACAAATCCTCATGTCTGTTTGTTCAAAACTAGAGTCAGCAGCTGTTTTAGGAAATAAATGAAACAAAGTTAACTTTATATTTGTGAGATGTTTTTAAAGATTTACATCTTAACTGGGAAGAAATGAGCTCGGAGCCGACACACAAAGAAAGTCAGAAAATACTGAAACACAGACCAAGACATAGTTGGATTTAGTCCTTTCATGGGATTTAGTGACAATATGAAGAATTTTACAAACCGTCTCCTTTAAGTGCTTTTGTTGCAGTTCGGAAGCCGCGTGTGATGAAGCTGCTCGGAGCTGCTGACAGGCGGGAAAAAACAGAACAAAAACAGACAGCGGCAACAATAGACAAACAGCATCATGCTCTCACTCTTCCTATTGTGCACACTTACTTACACACCACTTACTTAGACCACGGTATCTTCAACACAATGCCGCGTCTTACAAAAGCAGCTGGGGGACAATATTTTAGGTCACTGAGCAGGACAGTTTACACACTGAGATCTGCTCCCGTCCTCGGCACGTCTGGGACTTTAGAGACGGACGTAAAATTAACCAACAAACCCTCCTATATTATCTCCAGGACAAAAACATAATGCATTGATTTCCCTCATTTTCCACACACACGAGCGTAAGACGCCCTGAGGCGGTGCAGATTTGCTAAAGTGAAGATCCTCTATAGCTCCTCTATTGTTAAGATTCCCTAACAAGCCACATTTGGCTGCAGCGGCCTGCAGCAGTCAGATAACACACAATAGGAGAGCTATAGCCAACATTTGTTTGCCTCATGCAAACAGACGCTCACTGATCCTATAGACTTGGCGTATAGCAGACGATCAATTATTAACGGCTTGGTTTTAATTTTATTTGCCTCCCCTCATCAATTCCATTAACAGGACTCAGGGAGCATAAACAGGATTTATTTGAAGTCGTTAAGTGCCGACAGCATGTTCAGTCGCAGGAGTCAATCTCAGAGGCATCTCGGAGTGAGTGAAACAGCAGCTCTGTGAGCAGGACTATTACTGTAAATCATACAGCAATTACAAGTGAGGACAATCAGGCTCAATATACATAATTTCTGCTCGGTGTGGATGGAGCGCAGAGAACGTGTGGCAGCAGAGATGTAATCACAGCGCAAGGTCTCCTACTGATGTGGCATACCTAATGTGCAGCTGTTCTCCAGCTCCTAATGAGAGCTGACTGTTTCATATCTACGCACCCATCATGAAAGGAATACAGATTACACACACAACACACACACACACACACACAGGGACGGACTGTGTGTCAGCTCTGAGATGAAGACAATGCACGACCGGCGTGTCAGTGTTCTCTTTAACATGTGCATATTATTCATTGTTGTCAGATATAAATCCTGCACAGTGCATGCAGACAGAGTGCTGAAAGTCTGTTACATTACTGAAATATTACTCAATTACAAGTAAAAGTACTTGTGCTAGAAAAATACAAAAGTACAAAGTATTCTTTTTGACCGCTGATGTTTAATGTATTATTATTAGCAGGTATTCAGTCAAAGTGGTTTCAGTCTAAATCAGTGTTTCTAAAACTTATTACCAGTGGTGAACAGTAACAAAGTAAGTTTACTTGAGTACTGTACTTGAATACATTTTTTTGAGTATCTGTACTTAGCAGAAAAATGTCATCCAGGTGCTCTGTGACAAGCACAAGCAAGCTCTCCTTTTCATTCAAACAAAACTCAGACAAAATTAAATCTGGGCTTTTAACGTTTGATTGTTTTTATCGGGGTGAAAAATTCCACATAATTAATGTTTTACATAGTTTTTAGTGTCGTTGTGTCTTTTTCATCTTTTTTTTGTCTTGTTCTGTCATGTTGTTACATCTGTTACATCTTCTTTGTTTTACTTCTTTTGTATCTTTTTTGTCCTGTCACGTCTTTTGCGTTGTTTTGAATCTTGTTACATATTTTGTGTCTTGTTGTGTCTTTTATGCAGTTTTTTCGTCTTGTTATGTCATTTTCGTCTTGTTACATCTGTCGTGTTTGAGATGCACTGATTGATACACCAAGGAATCATCTTTTCTGTGTGTTTTTGTTCCGTCCATTGAGTTGAAATCAGTTTTGATGTTGGGAAGGCAGCGCACAATGATGCAAAATAAAAATAATCAATAATTCCCCTCAAATGCGCTAAAACTAAAGTAATGAGGCTGTAATGAAAAAGTCAGGAGTAGAAAAGCAGCCCAGAGCGTACTGAATTAAGAGTTAATGTTGGAACAGTGGAAAGATGAACCAAGTTTTATTTTGTTTCTGTCAAGTTTGAGTGAAGTTTCTGTAAATGGAGTCTGGTGTCTTTGAACAGAGCGATAAATCGTCTGTTTCTGGTCAAACACAGAGGATCTTACTCTTTAAAAAAAGGTCTTTCTCTGTAAAGATCCTTTTCCATAATGTTGTCAGACACACTGAATAACAATCTGAACCTTTGCCCACAAGGATCAGGTTGTTTCACAGCTGACGACTGCAGCCGTCTCACTCAATGTTGGACCAGTTTTCAAGAACTGTTGTCTCCGAAACTTGTGGAAAATAGAGTCCAGGTTGAAAAATACCAAATTTACCCTTAAGGAGCTTTTTAAAAGCTTTAAAAGACTTGTTGTTATTCACATTATAAAGCCGTTAGAATGACAAAGAAAGCAGCCTGAAATGATAAAGTAACAACAACCTCGATGAGAGAGGCTATTCTTCGCGGTAAAAGCAATAAAAGGAAAACAGAAAAATATGGACAACTGCAGCAATGAAGCGACAACAGATGTAAATAACGAGCAGTCTCTCCTCACACACACACACAGACACACACACTGCTGATCCTTTTCAAGCTGTTGGGACATGAGGTTGCCCACGTCTATCTGCAGGCAAAGAAATCATTCGATTTCAGCGGCTGAAGGTTAATCTAGATCACCTGTGCTGTTCACTCTTATAAAAGCTGCACTGATTAAGTAACTGATGCAGTTTTCTTTGCCTGTGTAAAGATCAGCGCTGCTATAAAACCTCACTGACATTAAGAGTTGGTTCCATTTACTTCGAGCATCCAACTGATAAAACTAGATTAATGAGAAAATAGAAAAAAAAAAAAGGTCTTTGTAAAGTTTCTTGCAGGCTGACGTGGCCCTCATTAAAGAGTCGGTGAAAACAGCAGTAAAATCTGAAGCTACAGCCAGCAGCTGGTCAAACTTAGCTTAGCATAGCCTCATGGTGGAGAGAGTACTGAAAATCTGTACTCATGTACAAGTACTGCTACAGTATATTATTAAGTACAATAAGTACAAAGTATTCATCTTAAAAACTACTCAGAATATTAGTTACGCTTCAATTTCCAGGTCCCATAATTTCATGGTAAATAGGTGGTAATTACCAAGTAATAGATTTGAAATTTCTAAGAGATTACTCACAGATTTCATGTGATAACTGGCAAGAACCATTTTCATGTAGTTGGTGGTAATTACAAAGCAACATGTGTGAAATTTCTCTGAATTTACCCGCAAATTACCCCCAAATTTCATGGTTACGTATGCATGAAAATGACACCTGCAAATTATCACATACTTAACCAGGGTAATTTCTAAGAAATTTCAAATATATAACTTAATAATTAGCATCTATTTACCATTAAATTATGGGACATGGACATCTGCTCTGTAGTAACAGTCACCTCTCCAAGAGTTGCAAATTTTGTGCAGTTTCCTTAACCGATAGTTGAAAAGGCTATCAATCGATTAATCATTAATAATTTCTAAGACACAAAACATGTTTCTGTCTGGGGATTTCTAAATGAAAGGAAGTTGCTAAAACAGTGGCAAGTACAGCCGCTAACTTTTCTTTTTTAAGGACATGCCTTACCAGAAACAACGCCCCCCGTCTTCAACGTCACACTGGTTTGCACATGACGTCACAGTGACTGCTGAAAGACCCAAGAAGACGAGTGGCGACTGAGCGGCAGCATTGAACGCTGCAAAAACACAACACATTTAAAATGATAAAGAGCCGTGGGACGATTGACTCTACAATCCAGACAGTGAAATGTGGATTTGAGGTTTATATTTTATGCTCTGTATGTTGGATTTTTGGGTAAAATCAGACCTCAAGGTTTACATTATATGACTAAAGCTACTTATCACTTATTTATTTGACATCTTTCATTTATATTCCATGTAACTGAGCCTTTTTTATGTTTGAAAACTGGTCACCATTCACATCAACTGTTTGGGAGATTCTGCAACACTGTTTTCCTGTAAAACCAAAAAAACTAAACCTGACCTTCAATCGGCACGAGGGTGAGTAGATTACGACTACATTTTCATTTTTGGGTGAATTATCCCTTTAATTAAATGCAGTGGCAATTACATAACATGATAACAAGAAGCTGTACATTTACAACAGGGCCCTTTGAGGGAAACCATACTGCTGATGTCGCCCGGGATGAAATTGAGTTTCACATCCCTGCTTTGAGGGGTCAAATAAAACCATAACGGATTTAAAATATCATAACTGGAAATTTAAAAATAATAAACTTCTACTGTCTAATACTGTCCTTTGTCCCTCGGGCTCATTTCACTTCAGTTCCACCTCAGAAGTATCAGGTTGAAGGAGCAGGAGAATAACCTTTAAGTGAAAAGGCAGCGTGAGCAGTCATATTATAAGAAATTCATTAAAAGTGAGACACAAAAGCTAAAAAAGAGTGTGATTGTGTCTGCTCTTACAGCACAACTGAAAGATGAGGAGCTGAGAAAGTCGCCAGAAATAAACGTTCCTGCAGGGAAGATTACAGTAAGTACAGTATTCATGTTCATTTGATGCTGTGTGGAGATACTGAGAGACTGTCAGCTTCATTCTGATTCAGTGTAAATCTCTGTGCCACATTCTGGACCGCAGTCGTCTCGTAAAAGTCACGTATCATTCAAATGAGATCGTCGAGGGATCTGCAATTCAACAGCGCCACTTAAGATAATTAGGTCAAGACTCGAGCATCGAGCCAATCAGTGAACACTAATGTGTGACATGCTTCATCACGCCGAGGTGCAGAAGTGGGCCACACGTTTGTTACGACACATTTAAAACGGCAACAGTGGTGAGTCGAGTTCAGTGCACAAGTTAAAGTGGGATAATCCCGCCCCCCAGAAAAATTCTTCCCTGGCATTTGGAGGGAAAACATTTAATATAGCAGCTGTTTAAAGAGGGATTATCTGAGTCTGAAACACGGTTTCATAAAGACTCTGGGCTCCTCTGTAGATCTGCTGCAGCGGTCGATTTAACGGCATCATGTGAGAGAGAAAACCAGCCGAGTAATCCAAACCTCTAATGTCACCTGGAGGCATTTTTTAAACGCTCCTGTTTCACACTTTTATGTCATTACCGTGATGCTGAACAAATTCCATTGTAAAAATGTTTTCAAAGCCAAACGAATGCTAATTTCTATGGAAACAGAAGTTATCAAGTGAGCACATGGCTGACATGTTGGGTCAAACACACTCGATGATGCTTAAGATCATCTCTTCTTAACAGCAGTTAAAGCTGCAGTAGGTAGAAAGCCTGAAAACGGTTGACTTTTGAGTCTCATCTGAGTTAGGTTTGGTTTTCTGCCCCCCTCCCACTAGATGAGCAGCACGCCCTTCGTGAGCGCAGGCAACAGCTAACGGAGGCTACGAGCACAGACCAACAGACATCGAACTGTGTGTAATAAAACAGACACCTGACAGTAAAAAACAGCGTCAGAGGAGAGAAACTACATTTAAAAACATGAAGATTCGGTGTGAAGATATAAAAGTACAGAGAGCTGAACATAAAGAGACTTTTAAAAACGTCTTTCTCTCTTGCTCTCCTGCACAACGAGCTCAGGATCACAACACTCGCTTGTTGGAGGGGGACAGAGAGGAGGCTTGCCACCTCTGGGCCGTGGTCAGCGCGACATGACTGCAGGCTTGGAGGCGAGTCGGGCTCGGGCTTCATGTCGGTGCGACTCTCCGCGATATAAGCAGTCATGAAAATGCAACTCAGCAGCAACAAAGTTTGACTCGCACGGCCAAAAAGCACAGTGTCATTTACTTAAACAGCATGGTGGCTCCTCCATGGTGCTGCTGCACACAGGTTTAAAGCAAACATGAAGATAAATCTACTTTTTAATCCCAAAAGTTTGAAATATACACTCTGAGCTCCTCTCCTGACAGTAAAGTAGCTGGCATCACAGCAACTCCCGTGTTTTTTCCTCCAGAAGCTCCAGTCTGCTGCAGACCCTCCTCTGCAGAGCTCCCCGGCTCTGAGCAGCTGTGTGTTGGCTCTGTGTCTCAGCTTCGCCCGGTGCTCTTCATCGGCAAAGATACACATGAATGAACACAACTGAAGGTGAACTCAAAAGTAACCAAGTGAGCTGACAAACTCCAGGGTTGAGCATGTTGCTCATTAGGCTCTTTTCTCTTTATTATAATGCCGTTTTATTGCAACTTTTCCTGCAGTAGTTTCCATCATTGATTCATGAACAAGCAGCTGCTCTAGTAGGAGGAGTCCCCCAGGTCCTAGAAGACCTGTTATTGGTTCAAGTCTACCGTCACGGCACAGATTCTCTAAATGCTGAAAACAGAGATATAGAGGAGGTGCGGAAGTGTAGCTCTCTCTCAAAACACCTGATTTACAACATGCTTAAAGGTTTTTATGAAATTATTTCTCAATTATACCAAAACAATGTTGCCTACTGTAGCTTTAATCGATTTTTTGACAGTAAACTGAATATCTTTGAGTTGTAAAACACTGAACAATATTTTCTGACATTTTATGGACCAGACAACTGATAGAAAAGAAGAAGAAAAGAAGTTCCTTGTGTATTTTGAACTACATTTTAAAAATAAATGTATATTACTGTTGAATTGATGGATATTAGATGCTAAGAGTTGAAGCTAACATAGCAGACGTTGCTATCTGCCATTTACATGTAAAATTAGGAAAAAAAAGTCATTTGTGCGACAGCCGCCACACCTCAAAATGTTGAGGTTAAGACCTTGGAGACAATAAACAGTGACTTCAGTATTTTTTACCCATGTTTTTGTGTCTAATAACTAATGGGAGCAATAACTTTGGAAACTGGTCTGATATTGAGTGAGACCGCTGCAGCCATGAGCCGTCTGTCATAATAAGCAACATCCTGAGTTTTGTCTTCTGCTGTGTAAAGTTACCATTGCATTGAGAAAATCCTGAAATACCTTGTTTTGTTTTGTTTTGAAACTATTTTTATATCACTATTTACAATGATGCACAAAGCAAAAATGTATAAAATGAAAGTTGTGTTGCAATAAGGACAGTTTGTATAAGAACAAGTGGTGAAAACCATAAAAAAAACATGGTCCAGATTAAAATCTTAATGAATTTATGGAATTTTGTGCACCTGTTTATATTTATTATATTACAGACAGATGGTTAAAATCAAAATGCATAGATGCTGACTTTTTTTAATTAGGAGAGTCAAAAATGTCTGTAGTTTGCAGAAACATCCAAAAATGCATCTCTGTGCACAGATGGAAGTTTTACTTTTGTCTCTCTCTCCTCCGATCATAAGAATTATCATAATTGTCACTGTATATAAACTGCATATGTAACTTTTTGCAAGAACAGAAAGATTGACAGGCAAACAAAGCTGTGCAGACTTAGTAAAGGGGTCAGCTGGCAGAACTGTGATGCTTTGATTTTGCATTTCAACAAGAAAAATAATCTGTACCTCACACAGGACTTGTTAGCTTCAACCACAGAGGAGGAACAAATCAGGGAAAGAGCTGCTGCAGACAACTGGGGAATTCACAAATTAGGATTTTGAACCGATGCTACAGGATGTTGTGTTCGTTCTGTTCTTCTTAGCTGCAGTTTGTTTCCTGTGCCTCTTTTTCTTCGACTTTTCTCTGACTGGAGACGAGATGAGAAAGAGATGAAACGAACAGAAGTCTTCTTTCTTTCTTTGTAAAAAAAAAAAAAAAAAAAAAAAATCAATGATTTCTGAATCAATCACAAACTTGCGCCTCCTGCAGACAGTCGCAGGCCCGTTTTATTGTGCTCTGATACAGATTACATTGATGAAACAATCAGGGATACATGGAGCTTAAAGCTGCTGTGTGAGTGCTGCACAAACATCTCACAGACTTCAACACTCAGCGTGTGAAATCTGCATCAGATCTGCAGATCATGTAAATCCATAATCCATAATATTAAGCCTCTAATCCACGAGCCTATCATAAGTAGCCAGAGATATTCTTGTAAACTAATTATCTTGGTTGCCATGACGATTATCATTAATGTCACCTTAAGATTCCATTAGGCAGAGTGGGTTTAATGTGCTGGGAATTTTAAAAAATACAGGTAATATAACAGCTGAGTTCCTGCAGGATTCAGGACAGTTAAAGAAGTCTGGTGATATTTTTTGTTTCTAATTTTAAGTTAATTGCATTAAAACAGTTTCCCAAAACTTTTTCCTGGAGTTTTTTGAAATGACAAAACATCGTGACCCCATCAATAAATTCTGGTAAGAGTTCATATTTTTACTTTCGCATCACTCCATATTATCTCAATGCTTTATTGAAAACATATACACATTAAGACTTTAAAAATGAGAAATAAATTCCTTTAGGCAGAGTACACAGGATGTTTCATCGTTTTTATTTCCTCTTTTTAGGAAAACAACAGAGGATATTTTTTTAGCCTGCTTCATAAATGAGAAGAAACGAGCCTGTGTTCACATTTTCCCAGGTTAAGTTACAGTGAGTGTCATGTCAGCCAGGAGAAGATTTTTATTTAAATAATTCTATTTTACATGTTAGAACTTGTGGTTATTATGGTGGAAATGCTCCTGCTTTTGTCCACTAAAGTATCTGGTTATCTCAGGAAATCTGCCTTTTGTTTTCCTGAGATAATGAGATATATTCTTGTTATGATATAACAGGTTTATTGTCTTGAGATAAGAAAATAATTAAACAGAATATTTAAGTTCTGCCACTGGGGGTCTGATGACATGGTCTTGAAGTAGCGTGGGATCATGGGAATTGTTGTCTTCACTGTTAAACAACCAAACAATCTATCTGACATAACTCAGGCAGAGTGAAGTTAACAGATTTGGTGTTTTTCTGGAAGTTATAGCAACTAGCAGTTAGCAGGAAATGCACCGTTACCTTGATTAAATGACATATTACTCTTGGTTTGACCATTTTTGGAATCATTTGGGATAATGTAAGAACACAACTCAACAACATATATAACATATTTCTAGCATTTTTAGATAATTTAATGTGGAAGTGTTACTTTAACTTGTGGTCTTGCTATTGCAAGTAGTACCATTCTGGACATCTCCTCGGCACCTTGAAATCTAACAGAAAGTGGAGATATTTCAGTATTATTTGGCTGTAATGCAGAGGACAGTTCTCCCTCAGACCGTGCAGCCGTCTCATCTGCTGTTCTGCCTGCTGCAGATGGTTTTATCTGGAGTCACTTGCAGTAAATATTACCTCTAGCTGAACTCTGGCTCGGCTCATGCAGAGCAACAGATGGGGATAAAGAACACAGAAAACATATCCGGTGAAGCCGCTGACAGTTTGGCCTTAACCTCCAGACACAAAAAGCTTAACTTTAACTTTATCAGCAGCGCACGCTCTCTTGTCTTATGCAAACTGACCCTGAACATGAGGTCAGCTTCTCGGTTTATGCTTCCAGTGTTTCAGAACTCTTTTAATTGTCGATCGAATATTGTTTGGAAGCTTTTCACTGTGGAGAAGAAGTGTGTTGACCTCCTGATATTGTGAAACGGGCTGTAAAATGAGGATGTAGAAATAAAGTAACTGTAACTCTCCAGGCTCTCTTTATCAGCTCCGTGTCCTTGGTGGAGGTACTTTACTGTGAACTCCTTCAGCTGCTGTGGGTCCTGAATCACACTGAACAGCTCTAAGGTGTGAATAACTGTGTGAATGTACTGTTCAGCAGAGTGTTGCAGAAAAATACTGAGTGTCTTTGATGAAAACGTGTAAAAAAAAAAAATATTTAAATAGACAATATTAAAATAGCAGCAGAAGAAGTTTTTAATACTGAAGCAAAAGTAAAAGTAGGAATATCACAATGTAAATTTCATAATAGTTAAAATATACTATATTTAGAAAACTCTGACTGCTTTACTTTCAGACAAACTGCTGTGAAGCCAAATCTCGCTCTCTCCAAGCCAACCAAATTCCATAGACAAAATCCATAATTTTACCTCGCAGAACACAGGAGTTGCCGCTCATACCGCTGCCTCGATCAGTTAGTTTGTTTGTGTTATTGTGTGACTTTGGTGAATGCAAACTAAGTTTTTACAATACAGAACACACACAAAACAAAAACAAACTACCAGATTAAGGCAGCAGTAGACCAGCAACTCCTGTGTTTCTGAGAGGTAAAATCACTGATTTTGCTAATGGAGTTTGGTTGGACTGGAGAGAGTGATATTTGGCTTATAAAACAGCAGTTTCATGTTGTAAAAGACTGACAACAAAGTACAGCGGTGACAATATTTCAAATATAGTGAACGTTTTTTTTTTCATGTGGCAAAAGTAAATTTTGCTGCTGACCCTGTTCACAACTTCCACGCTGGTACTCCTGCTGCTTCTGCAAACTGGAGGTGTGCTTCAATACAGAAATCGTATCTGTCCATCCATGGCTGAAAAGAGATGTTAGAGAACAATTTAAATTATTTAAGATACATAATCCCTGAATTTGAGGTAAATATGTATCAGACTGGATGTATAAAAATCTCTGAATGCAAAAAACACATGAAAAGTGTATCTGATGATTAAAAATAAATATCAAATATGAGAAACGATGGAATAAATTCACAAAGTAAAAAGTTCATTTCATTTCTTTATTCATATACAAACAGTGCTTCTCTGAAAATACAGTTGACTGAGTGCTTGTGGGTTGAACAAATGTATTTTCAGGTGGTTTTAACAGAGTCAAAAAAAAACAAGAAAAAAACAAAACATCCCTGTTGACTTCTGAAATATCTCATTCAGCCTTGACTGCAGCTCCTGCAGCCTTCAGTCTGTGTGTGAAGCTCACAGCTGGATGCAGACACACAAAGAGGCTGATGGGGGAGAAAAAAAAACAAAACAAAAAACAAAGAGGAGATGGTCAGAACAGAGAGGATGGTGTGAAACAGACACACGTACAGGTCCGGGCCTGCGTTTATTAAACACCTCAGAATCACTCCCAGGGATTGCACTGAAAGTAAAACTAAAAATACGGAGCGGCACCTCAGAGTCGGGCTTGAGAGGTATTTATGAATCATGCTACACCTGCTCTCAGCAGGGAGCTCAGGTTCTCATTCTGTTCTACAATCTTCAGAACCAGAAAACAAAATGAATGACAGCTTCTTGTAGATTTTCTCACTCGGTTCACATTTAAAACAATCTCAGAGTTTGAGGGCATTTCTAAGAATGTTACCTGTTTCCCAAAGCGGCAATTAAGAGCTAATGTATGCTAAGTACAGCTAAGGCTGATGGGAATGTCAATTAGTTTTGCAGGTATTTGGTCATAAATCAAACAGTACTGGACAAACTGAAATTTTGATGATTCTGATGATGGTGCTAGATGAAAAGTCAGAGGATCACCAAAGTTATTACAGTTTATTCTGATGGGAACATGAACCAAATTTCATCACAACCCATCCCTGGTTGATGCCTTGTGAACGCAGTGTTGCTGTGTTTTATTCGCATTCTTTGTCAAAGTACAAAAACAACAGCTTGAAAAATTATATTGACAAAAAAAACACCCCCAGTCTGTAAAGGCCTTAAAACTAATTTCTATTAGCATCAAAACCTCCTGAGGTTTGTACAGACTCACTTTATGCCTCTTTTACGCCCAACATGAGAGGAGGAGGAGACTCAGTCCCTCCAGGATTTTGCAGGCTTTTCTGGGGATTGTTGCAGCCTAAAATGCCTGATTTCGCAGCAGCTTAACTAAAAAATTGTGACGCATGTTGTGATATTTTTAAGCATTTTTTGCAATGAAATTGCAGGACCAAGTGAAAACTGCAAATGGCAATTTTTTTTTTTTTTTTTTTTTTTATATAAGTCATTAAAAATCAAAGGCAACTTGTTCCGGGGAGAATTTAACTGCACTCTGTGTTTTCAAACGAGGTATAATTGCTTCATGCTGTGCCTGAGCACAGATGAGTACAAAAGCCTGGGACAGGGCAGCCTGAGAACAAAATAGGTGCTGATGTGGACTGAACCCAAATACACATGAACCGTACTCTTTTCCAGTGGGTCTGACCATGGATTAAAGAACCATGTAATCCTTGATGTGAAACAATGAACAAAGTAACACCGAAGGACAAAATGAAGACACAGTACTGAAAGACAGCTCTATCTGTGTCCGTATGTGTATCTAACGTTAAGCATAAATGAGCCTTACGATGGATTTTATGATCATCTTAGATATAAGATGCTTTTGGGAAATGAGCTCCTGATCTAAAAACAATCTGACAAAAATAAATTAATGTATAGAATTTTCAGAATTTCCTAATCTGGCGTCCCTCAGTGGTTACAATAAAGACCTCGTTGTCTCTGAGAACTCACCTCATCTGGTTCAGTCAACCTCCTTCTTCAGGTACTTCTTCATGACTGAGGCCACGTCTCCTCCCTCGCTGCCCTCCGCCTCCAGTCTTTCTCCCTGCGGCCTCTCGTACCTCTTTCTCGGCCCGCCAGCCTGAGAACTTCCTCCTGATCCTCCTGAGCTGGACGACTCTGTATCGGAGCTTTTCCTGCTGCGGGTCGACGGAGGCAGGTCTCCAAAGTGGACGCTCAGCGCCCTTCTGCCTCCTCTGACCGAGCCAGCCAGGCTGCTGGTGGACTGAGCTCTCCGGATGGCGGGCAGGATGTCAGAGGCCGCGTCGTCACGCCCGTTATCTCCGATCAAACGGCGGTTCTGGAAGACCATGGACTCTGAACCCAGAGAGGCTTCACCTCCATCCTCTGTTACAAGATTACCCAGAATGCACCGCCTCGGTGCCTGAGGGGAGCGCTGGATGGGAGTCGTCACGGAGCGGAGGGGTTGCTCCAAGTCCTCCTCTGGGATGGATAGAGAGGGAGGGCGATGGCGAGCAGCGAGGGATGACGCCAAAGAGGAGAGGCGTGGCAGCGAGGGAACTGCTGAGAGGGAATCAGTTGAGTTGAAGCGGGTGAGCTTGGCTCCGGCTGTAGACGTGGCAGCAGACGTCTGAGCGTCACCGATGGAGCGAGCGCTGGCGGCGCGAGGCAGGAGCGGCGAGGACGGTTTGAGGATGCTGGGGCCGGGCCGGGGTTCCTGGACGTCGTCTGGGCTCAGAGAGAGGGCGGAGGCTCTTCGTCTGAGAGTGGAGGCAGCGGTGGTTTGATAAACTGGCAGTGAGACGGTGCTGCCGGCTCCGTCCGCTGCATCGCCGCCAGCTCTGCGTTTACGAAGTCCGTCCAGCAGCTCGGACAGAGCCGAGGAGGACGGGGCCCGACTGGGACCTCTGGTACCTCCAATCTCAGAGCCCTCATCATCAGGATCCACACAAGAACTGGAGAGGGACAAAAGACACATTCATCCATCAGAGCAGCTCAAATGTCTGGCTAAGATACATCTAGGACTGCAACGATGAGCACAGAATTTATAGACAAAGGATAAGATTTTGTCATTAGTGTGTTCTGGTTTCCATTTGTAGTCCGTTTGTAGTCCAAGAAGCATTGACCAATCACGTTTGGTTACATGCATGGAGGTAAACAGTTCATGTGGAGAGCAAAAGAAGTAGAACACATTGGTCAAAATGCACTCACAGAACCCATCAGCTATAATCTGATGATGATTTAGCTTTTTAAAAAACGTTTTTGTGCATTTATATGTAGCAATGATGCGTAGATGGGCTCCGAATCCACATGTATGAATAAATCATCCACCCACCCAATCAATCTGATATATTACCTTTTTAAATGAAACTTTCCAGGTGATTTCTTTATTGTGAGTTGTATTGATGTATGAGTGTTTTCTTTAACAAGGGCTGCTTTCAGCCATTTTAAAACGTTTCCATGTGCACAGTAATGTCACTGCTTAAGATATTGCAAAATTAAAAACTGTATTTATAAACTTGACAGGGCAGAGGAAGCTTTGTCGAGGAAACAGAATGAAGCTTTCAGCCTCTGAAATACATGTTTAGCCAGCTCTGATTAAACTCAGACTGATCCTGTCTGCATGTCAGGAGATTTAAGTAATATACGTTACACTGCTGTGCCTCGTGTGTAAATGCACACAGCGTCTTTCTTAATGGGATGATGCTTCAACCTGCAGCACATCCACTAGTAATCAGAATGTTAATTTTTATGACGTGCAGATTATCTCCAGTGTCTGAGGTTTTAACTGTAGTTTTGCATTACTGAAAGAAAATGTAGATACAATCCAAACTCCAACTAAATTCTTGCATCTTAAGTTGTTAATTGGATTGTAAACAATGATCAGTGCACGCGAGAGGAAGTCTTGTCCTGGATATCCGCTGGCTACACTGGAAGCTCTGAAACACTGTCCAGTGTGCTCTGAGATTGTCAATTAATTGATTAGTCTATTAAATATTTAAAAAATGTGAAAAAAATGGCATTCACAATTTCACAGTAATGTCTCCAATTTGCTTTTTGTAGTCTTAAACATTCAGATATTGAATTTTCTGTCATATTTGGCAAAGATAAACGGCAATTTACCAGGTTCAGAGGCTGGAACTGGAGAAAGTTTGTTGTTTTTTGCTTGAAAAATGACTAAAACAGTTAAATAATTATCATAATAGTTGGCAATTAATGTTCTTATGGTGGATGAATGGGCTAATAAATGGAACAGAATCTTAATTAGTATCATTGGTAACACCTGTGTTTACTATGTCATGTCAAAATTGCTGCTGTGAAAAAGGTCTATCAACATTTCTTATCAGGCTTACCGGAAGCTGTAAGTGCTCATGGTGTCAGCGACAGACTGGCGCCCCCCTTGGCTGCTGATGGTACTGCTGCCGTAGGGAGAACCGCCACCACGAGATCTTCCTCTGGGAACTCCTAACCAACCACGAATCCCCTCGCCAACATCCTCTGTCCCGATAGAGCCGACACTGGACACCGAGTCACTGCAGGACAAAATCACATCTTATCACCACGTTACAGGCAGAATGGAGACGTCTCACCTGTTTCTGTGCACGATTAGCTGCAATGAGCATGCAAACACATCATGACTGCAGCTCAACAGAAACAGATGATGATTCCACTGCAAGCCAGGGTTTGATTACAATCAGGGCTGCACCTCGTTTAATGGTTTGCAAGATTCAAATCATCTGTGAAAGAGTTTGAATCTTCTTTTTTTCATCCTCTTGCATCATTTTCCACCAAATCAAAAATGCAGGTTAAAAAGCAAAATCTAAGTTTTACACATCTAGGCCGCTTCCAAAATATGCTTGAGCCCACACAGCTGTGATTCACAAACACAACTGAGCTACATGCATGTGTGTCCAACACAGGACCTTTGTCGGCATGTTTCTGATTTACTGAGTTGTCACTGTTACATTTACATAATACTGCAAAATATTAGTCTTTGTTCTTTCATCTACACTGCTGCCTTTACATGTCTCTAGTTGTTAAAATATCCTCATTGTAGTTACCAAAGGGATTTCTGGATTGTTGTGTTTGTACCTGTCATAGGCGTCTTTTGTAGTTCCTGGTAAATTATTGGGTTTCAACCTTCCAAGCAACACTACACTCTTTCTTAAGTTTTGAAAAAGTTTTATCAACTACTGATCTTTTGTTGAGATAACTTACATTTCCTTTTTGGATAAACATTAATCTCAACTAAAGATTACTGACCAGCAAAACTTTTGCTTTTTATTTCAAAACGATTCAAATCTATTGCAATGCACTGCCTTGAAATTTTAAGCCAACTATTTTTTTTTTTTTACAGTGCACTATTCACACATGTAACTACATTCAGGAACATTTCCGTCTTGTGCCTTCTCACACAAGCCATGACAAGGCTGGATTAGATGGAGCAAAGGTCAGTCCAGCAGTCGGCGGTGATGCAACATTTATGGATGTCAGCCGTCAGAAGAAGAAGATGATGGGGCGTGGCCAGATGTATGTGGTGGGAGATTAACTTCAGGAAATGTCAGGCAAGCAGCTGATGTTATTCAGTGCTCGTGTGATGTACTTAATATTTGTTCCTGATCTACTTGAATCGGGAACACACCTTTCATACATTAAGAGGGGCAATAAAAGAGCGCTGGATGTCTGGAGTCTTGTGATTGGTTCCTTCACTCCACATTAAAGCCTCTTTCATCAGAAAACACTGTTGCAGAATCTCCCAAATAATATAAGTGAAAAAAAAGAACATAAAATGCCTCAATATTGCTCGTCTGGTGTAAATCCAAGTCTCCTAAAGTCCTGACACCCAGTTCAGACGGTGTGCACGTACACATGAACGTGGCTACAAGCTAAAGATCTACGGTGAAGATTCAGGCTAAAAACATGATGTAAATGACATCTTTGAAGTCAGCTTGGCATGTCGGGGCTTTAGGAGACTTGGATTAAACCAGACGAGCAGTATGGAGGCATTTTATTTTATTTTATGTGTTTTTTCCTGAAACTCCAGCAGCGTTTTGTGGAATAAAAAACTAAATCTGACCTTTGATCAGCATTAGGGTGAGCAGATAATGACTGAGCTGTCTTTTTTGTGTGAACTATCCCTTTAATGATGAAATTTCAAGGCCTGATGCAATGTTCAGGTCACACCCACACACCTGTAAAGCACACACACACACACATTCACGCACACGACCAAATCACACACATTCGTGGGGTTCTTACAGGTCTTTCTTTCGAGTCAAGGACTCCACAGCAGTTTGGACGCTGGAGTGAAGGGCAGAGTGGTGACACGTTGAGTTTACACGCACACACACACAGACGTGATCATTTTAGGTGGAGCAGAGCTGCCCCTCCGTCAGCGAACTCGGTTACCTTTCCGTGTCGCTCTCGTCGCTCGACTCCACCTCCTCCAGGGCGGCCTGCAGGTCCACGATGCGGCGGATGGACGTCTCCAGGTCGGCCTGTAGCGTTTGCCTGACGGCGCTGAGCTCCTCCACCTGCATCTCCTGTAAACAAACACAAGATTAAAAGGTGTGGAGAAGAACACGTTCACCTTCAGCAGCCCAGCTGTGTGCCTTCAACCCCCCCCACCCCAACCTGTTAAGACCCTGAGCCCAATCCGCCACGGCAATTACCTTCATTCTGGCCCATATTACCTCATCAGTCAAACACTGAATGTCCAATGGCATGTCCTCTCTGTCTCTAACGTGCAGTCCTACGACCTGCGAGGTGCTGATGTCTGCACCGCGCTGCCCGCCTTATTTACACAGAAAATTGTTAGATACGCACGCTGACATTGGGAGAATAGAGTGATTTATTAATGTCTTTTTTTGTTCTGTCTCTCAGCATCCTGTCACACATGCCTGCACACACACACACACACACACACCACACACACACACACACACACACACACACACAACACACACACACACACACACACACACACACACACAAAAGCTTCTAGGCTTTCAAAGTTATTGGCTTTGTTGGCTTTGAGGAGACGGGTGTGGGTGCAGTGGTTGTCATAGAGACACATAACCATGTATGAATGTGTGTGTGTGTGTGTGTGAGTATGTGTGTGTGTGTGTGTGTGCCCATAACCTTGAAGAGACAATGAGGATTAATCACAGTCAGAGAGAGAAAGCAGGATGAGGGAGAGATGACGTTAAGAACGGCGGTGGTGGTGGAGGAGGAGGAGGAGGAGTGTAGGAGCGTGTGTGTGTGGGTGTGTGTGTGTGTGTGTATGAATATGTCTATTCATGAGGGCTGTGTGCATGTGTGTCTGCATAGTTGGTCGGTAGGTTGTTAAAGGGCATCCTTGTGTGTGTATGTGTGTGTCTGTGTGTGTGTGTGTGTGTTGCTGTCTTTGTGCTAATAACTGAATAATTATTGAAGCTCCTTCTCTCTTCTTCTCAGCTCAGAGGTCAAAGAAATCTGCAGTGAACAAGAACACGACTGAGTCTGTAACTCTGAGCAGAGCTGACAGCGACAGTGAACACGTGCATCAAAAACATTTATATGAATTTAATATATGTTATATCTTTATTATGTTCATGCATTTATTTGAAGACAAGTAACTAAAGTAAATTAAGTACATTTACTGTACTTAAAGGGATATTCTGGATGATCTGAAGTGGGGTTGGATGAACTGCTGTGGACAAGGTCAGCAACAAAAGGTGTTTTAGCCACTTACAAAAGGTCCACCTGTATTTAAAATATTTTCACTGCTTTACTTTGTCGTTTGACAGCCTTTTCTGACTGGAAATGGCTGTTATATAAACCAAATATCTCTTTCTCCAAACTAACCAAACTCCATAGGCAAAATCAGTAATTTTACCTCATAGAACAACAGGAGCTGCTGCGCTACTGCTGCCTCGATCATTAAGTGTGTTTGTGTTGCTGTGTAACTTTGGTGAATCCAAACTAACCTTTTAAAACACCAAAGTCACACAATAACACCAACAAACTAACAGATTGAGGCCAGCAGTAGACCAGCAGCTCTGGTGATCTGCAAGGTAAAATTACTGATTTTGCCAATGGAGTTTGGTTAGTTTGGAGAGTTTGATATTTGGCTGATGTAACAGCAGTTTCCCATCAGGAAAGGCTGTCAGACAACCAGGTAAAGCGAAAATATTCTACATATACTGTCCCCCTTCATCTGAAATCCCATCTTATCTCCATTTAAGATGACATTTATGATCAAAACTGTCGTAACTGAAGAACTTCCAAAGTTAAGAATCCAAAGGAGCCTGTCCTAAATCCAAAATAACTCAAAAATGTCAGCACCAGTTGTTCTATAGGTCTGTGTGGACATGACAGTGAAGATGGGGACAACACGAACATTGAAATGTTATGACTGAGAAGCTACACAAACCATATGATGATGCTTTAAATTTCCTGGACCATGAAGTTATTTAGTATTAATGAATATATATCGACTGCCAAGACGATTAATTTTGAGTTTGATTGAATTTGACGTGCTGTGTCCGTTCAAATCTTTATCATGAGCCAATAAATGGGAAGAAAACTTGCCAAAAAGGTGGCGTTTCCTCTCCTCAATGACATGATTAATCCAGTGACTCATCAAATCTCCACTGAAAGTGTTTGTTATCCTAAGTTTCTGACAACTTTATGGAAAACATCCCTGCAGAGATAAACCTTTTTTTTTAAAGAGTAATAAACATTTGGTTTAACCAGAAACAGCTGTTTTATCCTCCTCCTTAAATTTCCTATTGTCATTGTCATCTTCATTCAAACTCGACAAAAACAAAATAAAACGTCTTGGTTCGTCTTTCCACTGCTCCAACAATCACCAACTCTGGTTCTTAATTTGTTGAGTTAGATGTGAAAATATTCTTTTTCTATACACCACTTCTCCCCGCTGCCTCTTAGTTTTCAGTTTAGTTTTATTTTACACAATTAAAAAATACACACATACCCACAAATACACAAAAAAGGCAAAGATGATAAATAATTTGCAGTGCAGGGAGAGGAAAAAAAAACGCAGCCGGTTTAATTGAAGCCTCTACCTAAATAAAATTTTCACAAAGTTATTAAGGTTTCCCTCTCGCTCCTCTCCTGATATTTTCACATCAAACTCTGTGAATTAAAAAACCAAACGAGAGTTTATAATTGCTATAACAGTGGAAAGACAAACCAAGATGGTTTTGTTTCAGTTTAATTTTGTTTCTGTCGAGTCTGAATGAAGATGACGATGTTAAAATCGCTGTTTTGTAAATGGAGTCTGGTTAGTTTGTCAAAACCAGTAAAACAGATGTTTCAGGTTAAACAACACGTATCTCAGTCTTTAACAAAAAGCTCTGAGGGATCCTTTATATAATGTTATCAGACACTTAGGTCGTTTTCACACCTGACCAAGCGGACTCGGTTCGACTGGGGAGCTGAAAGTCGCAACATTGTTGCATTTATCACTTGTTTCGGTTCTGCTTTCACACTGTGATTTCTGAAGCGCACCGAACTTTCTGAGCAGCATCACGTGGTTGAAAGGGGCGCTCGTCGATTGGACAAAGTAGGAGGGGAAATCCCTCATGCTTCATCACATTATTTTAGGAAATGCTACAATGTTAGTGAACGCAACTGTTCCTATAATGCTATCGTAGCTTGTCAGGGATTGATTCTGTTCTTTTTCTAACTTTGACGATCTAACGTGACAACATATGAGCTCAGAGTTTAAGGACTGTGACTGTTGGTAGTTGTGATTTGATTATGTTTAAATATGCCAAATTGTGAATTTATGGGTTATTGTTGTTCAGACAATTGAGCTAAGCTAGCTAGCAACTGCTAATGTCAGTGGTCACTTGTTGCCATAGCAACAGTAAACATTCACGTAAGGACTAATGAGCTGTAAATAGAGATGCAGAATCAAGCTATATTATAAATACAGAGATACGTTGTATTTTAGCACAGAATACATGATTTTAGTAAACCTATAGAAAATAATTTGTTTAATTTGCATAATTTACCATTGAATTTATTCGTATGCACTGCGTATAGCGTCGCTATGAATATTTGGTCCTGTGTTTGGTCCAGCGAGCCTCACACTGCATACGAACCGAACCAGGGTTCACTTGCAAGCGAACCGAGACCCACGTTTTCAGGCGGACCAGAGTTCACTTGTTTGGTCCGCACCAGAGTTCGGATGAGCTTTCACACCTGCCCAAACGAAGCGGACTATCCGAGGAAACGAACTCTGGTCCACTTAAAGCGGACCAAACAGCTCTGGTGTGAAAGCGACCTTAGAATAACAATCTGAGGCTGTCAGTGGTGAAAACAAACACTTTCTGTGGATGAACTCTGACTGCTGTCCGTAAGGATTACACTGCAGCCTGTTTCACTGCTGACAGCTGCAGCGCTCTTCATCGGTACTGGACCAGTTCCCATTTGTCCCTTCGACACAAAAACATGGGACTAGGTCAGAGGTCTGCAACCTTTATTCTCAAAAGAGCCATTTTGGGCCAAAAAATTCTCAGAGACTTTTCGTTTTTTTAGATTTGGCATCCACAGCGAGCCAAGGGAGACTCAGACCAGCTACCAGCAAGATTTGGAGGAAAAGGCGCCGAACTGAAGACATGAAGCTATGACGGACATTTTAGTTGACTTTTGGTTTACACTGTAAAAAGGAAAAAGTTTTAAAAAAAACTCAAAACTCCAAAGCAACTTACTTCAACAGATTTTTTGAGTTTTGAGCCGAACTCAAATTCTCAAGTTTTTAAAGATTTTACCAACTAATGACGTTTTGTTGAGATATTTTACTTTTCTTCTTGAGGTTAACTGGAATCTTTGAGTTTTAGAACATTTAGAATAATGATCAGTTTTTGAAAGATACATTTTTTGAGGTTCAAGTTTATTCCAAGAAGAAAAGTAAATAATTTCAACAACAACAAAAAAAAAAGATTATAGGTCAGCAAAACTTTGTTTAAGGTTTGAGGTTCTTGTACTGTACTTGAGTCTTGAGTCTCACTTTCGACTTCTATTCCACTAGTATGAGGGAAATATTGTACTTTGTGCTTCTCTACATTTATCTGACAAATTCAGTTACTTTACAAATGAAGATGTTTACACACAAAACATATGAATCAATAAGCTGATTGACAGAAAATTAATTGGCAGCTGTTCTGATAATTGTTAAAATCGTTTTTCATGTAAAAACATTTGCTGTTTTTCCTTTTATTTTTTATTTGTTATAATTTGAATGTATCTGTAATGTATTTCTGTTTGTCCGAGTTAATTCAGCAACAAACCTGCACTCATGTCTGGTTTTTAAGTGAAAAGAAGACGGTGATCTTGCAGAGAGTTTGAGGTAAAAGCTGCACTGTTAAGGCCTTTAAAGGTCACCATGGGAACAGCCAGACTCAGACTAATAATGTTACTGCCTCCGTTCTCTCTGCAGACTTCTCTTAAGTGATGTGACATTGTTCCCACATCTCAGCTGTTAAACTCACCACAGCAGAGTACAGCAGAGGCTGGATGTAACTAAGTACAGTTACTCAAGTACTGTAACTGACTATAGCTTTGATGTACCAGACCATGTTCTGCCCCTTCATACTTCTACTCCACTACATTTCAAAGGTAAATACTGTACTTTTTACTTAATTACAGTACATTCATTTGTATGCACTGTGAGAACATCAACTGGGTTATTACATGGTTAATTATCTTATTTCATTCTTTTTATTTTATTTAATTAAAGGGCAGCTACTGGCTGCTGCATTGTTTTATTAAAGAAGGAAAATAGAAGCAATTACATTAAAGAGAAAAAAACATTTTTAAACAAACAAAAAGTGCTTATCAGAGTCATTATTTAATAAAGAAACATTTTTTATTTGTTTTTTAATATCGCAAAAAATATCATATTGTGAACTTTTTATCATCGTGAGCAAAACAATACCAACGCTGCCGCTTATTTTGCAGAGTTCAACTTAGTCATTTCAAATGAAACGTCAAGTTTTAGCATATTACCAAAAACATAATTTGAATTAATCTAATTTATAGGTGTGTATCAGCTCATTTTGTAGTTTTCTGGCCTGTGTGTGAAGGTCGACCAGCTTAACCAGCTTTGTAACCAAACTGTGTAAACTACGCTCGTATAAAGATGTAATTTTCACTGAGTGTGTAGGTGTGTTTACGCGTGCAGAAACCCTCCCTCCTGCTGTCTGTGCTGCAACGATCAAACTTGTGCCGTAATGACAGAGATGTTTTCTAATGTTCCACATAATACACCAGCTGTTGTTTTTCTTAATGAGAACAGTGGAGAAGTGGGGTGTGCTCTCAATCATCATCGCCCGGAGGAAGTCGTTCTTTGCCAGAGCTTTTTAAGCAGCAGCCTCGTCTAAAAAAAGTGTTTTCTCTCACAGCCTGGATATGAGTAACGCCTGTTGGGGTTTAAATTTAGCTGCGTCAGTGGCGCCCAGGTAGAGCGGAGGTGATCTGTCTGCAGGTGGCAGGAAGGCCCAAAAAAAAGTCAGGAACTATTCCTGTCTGTAATTATCTCCATTTCTGGAAAAGAGGTTGCAATTTGTGCCATGATGGAGCAGGAAGAATTTCACCTGCTATTGTTGTTTTTTTTTTCCTTTTACATGTGACATGAAAGGCAGAAATAAAAGAAGTGAGAGATAAGAATAAAAAACACTAAAGCATCAACAGAAAACAGTTGGTGTGATATTCAGAGTAAACTGGGCTGTTACTGGTTAGAAATCTGATTAAAACAAACAAGATTTAATGTCTTCATTAAGGAGCTTTAGAGATGTTTGTAGACAGATTTTGTCTCCTTTGCACAGAGCCAGGCGAGCTGTTTCTACCTGTTTCTAGTCTTTTTGAATGTGTTTTTTGGAAACGTTTGTATGGATCATGTTACACAAACTACAAAACCAAACCGACATTGACCAAATAACCACAAATGCAAACTGTCCATGTGCTTTTTTTGCCAGTACGAACATGAAACATGTCTTAAATTACATTTATTAAAGGTATTAGAAAGTCTAACTTGTTGAAACCCACAGAAACTCTGTGATTAGACATGACAAAGTATTAGCTTGGTGGTTGCTGGTTACTCACAGCATCCACAACATCCAGTCTTTACTCAGTAGTTTTTTTTAAATACAATGGGCCTCATGCAAGAAGCACTCGTACAAACAGATTTGGTCTTAAGTGGTGCAGACGACTGTCGCATTTACCAGTTTTCTCGTATTTAGAATTTTCTTTCAGGTATGAACACAATTTACGAGGTCCAGACCTGTCTTAGAGTCGTGTGCAGTCAGTCTGCTGGTATCCAAACCAACATTTTTCACTAATGACTGTATATTTCATTGGTTTTGGAGTTTTGAGTATTTTGAGTTTGAAAAATAAATTACACTTCATAGTTATGTTGACATTATTATGTCAACATTTCAATATATTTAGAAATATTTTTTCTCTGAGGTCATTTTCATATCGAGACTTCCTTCTTTATTTCAGTGACAGTCCGACCCTCCAGTAACACGGCATCAACAGCACTCAGTTTTCCTGTGTCTTTGCTTTAGCAGGTCTCTTAACTCCACTGCTGATGCTGTTAAAATTACAGATTTACCTTCATGGATCTCTGAAAGCAGGATTTCAAACTCCAAACTCGTAGTTTTTCTTTTTTCTCTTTGATGCCATTTTCATGAACGAACACTTCCTGACGTGGGGCAGGAAGCGCAGCCTTATATGGTATTATTGGGACGTTAATTATGCTAATGTGCATGTGCACTCAAGTACGCACAGGTGGATCATTTACACAGATATCTGAAGTTAGTTTGCTGAATCTGACATGGCATGTTTATACGAGTCCTTTGTACGAAAAACAAGAAATTTAAGATGAGAATTTGAAAATATGTTGGTTTTTTTCCTAAGTACCATGGTTACCATGGTTATTGGGGTGTTAATTATACTAATTTACAAATCTCATGCACGTGCATTCAAATACGCACAGGTGGATCATTTACACGGTTATCTGAAGTTGCATTGTTTGTTGAATCTGACGGTGGTGTTCATATGAGCCCTACAAACAAGAAAAAGCGAGAGAAATTTAAGATAAGAATAAGAAAGTGTTCTTGCATGAGGCCCAATGTTTTGAGTTTTTAAGTTTGTCTACAGAAAAAGAGCGAATCATTTCAACAAAGATCAGCCGTTAGTAAAACTTTTTCAAAAATCAAGAATTTGAGTTGGGCCAAAACTCAAAAATCTATTGCAGTCAGTTGAGTTTTCTCAACTTTTTTGTTTTTACAGTGTAGATGAATAAACAGCACTGCAGGTAAGAGGGGGGAATGTGCATTTTTAATTTTGGGGTGAACTGCTCCTTTAAAAACCTGCTGGATTATCTGAAAAATGCTTTGTCACAAATGAAAAGTTGATGTTTGTGGGATACACGAACAGTGAACATGAGTGAATTTTAATGTGGTAGAACGTCACTGACACCATTTATCCATTACTAACAGCATCCACAACATCTGCTGTTATTTACAGTCCAGTTCAGCTGCACTGAGACTGAACGCAGCAGCGGTTTGAGGTTTGTTATTGAGTTTTTTTTTTTTTTTTTTTACCAGCTCCATGCGTCTGCGGCTGCTGTCCTGCTCCCTCTGAATCAGATCCTCCATCTCCAGCCTCATGTCCTGCAGCCGCTGCTGGTAGTAGCGGGCGTTCTCCCTCTCCCGAGCCTCAGCCTGGGCACTCTGCTCCAGCTCCTCCCCCAGACGAACCACGCTGTCCCTTAAACGCAACACCAGCACCTGCGCATCACAGAAGGGGGTCAAACTTCAGAATAAAAGCAGGAAATAATAAATATAATGTGTTTAAACTGAAATGTTTTTACCTCAAACCTCTTGACTTGTCCTCTCTGAAACTCCAGTTTATTCTCCAAGTCACATACACGGGCCTCCTGTTTACTGACGATGCTACGCCCCACAGTGGACGACTCCAGGAACTGCACCCTCGACGTGCACTGCTGGAGCTGCAGGATGAGTGGGTGGAGGGAGAAGAGAGCCAAAAAACATTTGGAGAGCCAAATTAAAGCACCAATACAGCACATATCTGTGACAAGGAGGTGAAATGATCCAGAAATGTTGAGTTTCAGCAGCTCATTTGGTTCAAAAAGCTCTCAGTGCTGCGTTTATGGTCTGATTGTCTTACCTCCTCCTGCAGAGAGTGTCTCTGTTTCTTCACCTCCTCCAGTTCAGCCTGAAGCTCTCTGATCTGAGAAATGTCGCTGGAGGACTAAACCAGAGAAAGAGTGGGACACAGATTTGATTTTTCAGGATGTTTTCACTCCTGTAATTCAGTTTATTTTGTCCAGACCAAAGGGAGAAAAGGGTCAACTGTTGCAATTTAGTTCTGGTCCACTTCCTGTTCACACTGACCTTTTAAGAACGAGACTGACAGGTAAGTGACAGGTTGATTGGACAGTTTTGTCCTGCATCATCAGGACCCATGTGGGGGAAATCAAATTCCAGTGATTGACATAAGTTTAAGCAGCACTTAAGCAGCAATGCTGGATTAAGTATTTAGGATTCCCTAAACCGAAATAAGAGAGTTACGATTTGCTTCAGTAATACCAAAATTGGAAAAATCATATTTCAGACTCTTCCTGTCTTAACTTAAGACTTTCTGATGGGTATATTTATGTTATTTTCTGTCTCAAAGAGCTCATGAAGCATTATAAGCATTATTGGTGTTACTGGACTGCAAATCGAAAGTGTGCTATGAATAACAAGTAGAGTGAGGACGAAAAGGAGGAGACAAACTGTGGAGCAGAGTCTAGATCAGTACCTGAGCAATGAGGGCTTTGTGCTTCTTCATCAGCTCGTTCAGGTCTTCCTGGTCCTCCTCGAGTCTCTTCAGCAGGTCCACCTTCTCATGCTGCAGCAGCGCCAACTGCTCGTCTGCCTGGAGGACAAACAGGGAAGTCGAGTCGTGTGCGTATATCATTCTGAAGGTGTAATTTCCAATGTCAGTTTGATCAACAGTGGTTTCTGCTTCCAAAATCCAGATGAGAGAAGGCTGACACACTGATACAAATGTTAATACAGTTATCTAGATCAGTCTTTCCCAAAGACTGGGTCGGGACCCACAGGTGGGTCACAGGACATTTTATTTGATTCCCCAAATAAATAAAAGACTATGGATGAAATTCTCCAAATTTAAGATTTATATCTGCAGTAAACCTTTTATGAAAGCATCTAAAACATGTATATTGTTTTACTGATGAGAGGAAAAAACAAGAGGGTGTTATTCATCCATCCATCTTCAACTGCTTATCTGAAATCGGGTCGCGGAGGTAGCAGTTCCAGCAGGGAATCCCAGACTTCCCTTTCCTCGACTACATTAACCAGCTCTGACAGGAGGATCCTGAGGCATTCCCAGGCCAGGGTGGAGATATAATCCCTCCTAGTCCTCGGTCTGCCCCGTGGCCTCCTCCCAGCAGGACGAGCCTGGAACTGGAGACAACCAGTTGGCATCCTTACGAGATGCCCAAACCACCTCAACTGGCTCCTTTCTACACAAAGGAGCAGCGGCTCTACTCCAAGTCCCTCACGAATGACTGAGCTTCTCACCCTGTCCCTACAGGAGATACCAGCCACCCTCTTGAGAAAACACATTTTGTCTGCTTGTATCCACGATCTCATTCTTTCGGTCAGGACCCACCCTTCATGACCACTGGTGAGTGTAGGAACGAAGACAGATCTGTAGATCGAGAGCTTTGCCTCCTGGCTCAGCTCTCTTTTCGTCACAACGGTACAGTAAAGCAAACACAATAACCACTCCCGCTACTCTGATTCTCCAACCATCTAATGTTTCAATGTCCCCTCACTCGAGAACAAAACCCCGAGATACTTGAACTCCCTCACTTGGACCCTACAAGAGGAGGTTAATTCAGTCTAAAAGCACTTATTTTGTCTCATTTATGAAGCAGGCTAAAATGTGCTGTACTGTATTACCGATAAGAGGAAATAAAAACAATGAGATGGCCTGTTAACTCAACCTAATGCACTTATTTCTCATTTCTAAAGTTTTGACATCTGTACATGTTTTTAATAAAGCGTCAAGATAAAACAGGGTGATACAGAAACAGCAGTAAAAAATGGTCAGAAACGTTCATTTATGCACAAATAAACTCTTCCCAGAATTCACTGATAAGACTTATTGGGACTTGGGTTGCAATAGTTTTAGGCAGGGGGCGGAAGTAACTAATTACAAATACTCAAATTACTGTAATTAAAGTCGTTTTTTTGGGGGGGGTGGCTGTATTTTTATTTGTAGATTTTCAAGTTGACTTTTACTGAATTATGCGTTAAACTATGTAATCCACTTAGTTACTTTTAAAAATCGTAACTGAGTAGTGAGTACAGTTTGACTTAATATCCAGACCTTTCATCTGCATTTCTGTAGCCAATCAGGTGATCAGATCACAAACGGGCCAATGAAAACCAGGACATATGGAAGCAAAACTAAACCCTGCAGCAGCACAGTGTTTGGAGTAATGATTAATCATAAATCGATTAATCCCCATTGAGAATTTAACCAATTACAAATGTATCCATGGATATTATATATTATGTTTTTTTTTTTTCTGGTGGAGCCATTTGTTGAATAAGGAAACTAAAGCTTAAAATGAGAAAAAACAAAACAGAGCAAACAGAAAATGAGAAAAAAGTTAAACACGTGTGTTTTGCATCTTATAATTTATAAGATTAATGGTTAACGGATTGTTAGCGTTTTCAACTATCGGTTAAGGAAAATGCACAAAGTTTGCAACCCTAGTTTGGAGAGGTGACTGTGACCACGGAGTAGCATGGAGAAGGAGTTTGAAGTAAACATCAACGGCCAAAAAGTACCAGATACTCTAAATAGTTTTTAAGATGAATACTTTTCACTTTTACTTAAGTATTTTTCACACCAGTACTTTTTTAATTACTTGCAATTGAGGACTACTTTAGATGCATTTAAATGCAGATTTAGATGCATACCTCTGCTCAGTGTCTTCATATGGTTGATAGAGTTCGCCATGTGTCCTTGAGGCTCAATACAAACTGTAAAGCTCAGAGTCACCAACGCAAGTTCTGACCACCCATGAGCTCTTGCATTGGTTCACCTTTATACTGTATATAAGACAGTTCTAGGTCTGCTCCCACACTACCTACATGTCTTTATCACACAAAACAGAGACAAACAGTTCTCTTTGCATTCTCCAGTCTTCATTATGGTCTCCGTCCAAGGTCTTTCCCTGGCCTTAAAGGCTGCGTTACTGTAAAGTGATGTAATTTTCTTAACTAAATAAATAAATTAACTCTAAAATGTCCCTCCTATCATTTTCATCTCATCACTCAGTGAGCTCTGGTGGCCTGTATGGAAGCATCTGCATTTGTTTTTCCGCTCATTTATTCAGCTTTTTTTGCTTTAATCAGTCACCAGTCACACCCACACTCACCACACTCTTCAGTTTGCAGATGTTCTCCAGTTCGATCTGAGTGTTCTCCAGCTCCTGGGAGAGAGTGGTCTGGATGCTCTCAGCCTCCATCCGCCTGGCCTCGCTCTCCTCCAGCTAATTGGCGACACAGACAGAGAATGTGAGTGTAACACACTGAGCGGAAGGTCACGGCGCAGAGAGCGGATGTACAGGTGAGCGTACCTGACAGTGCAGACGCTCGATCTGCTCCCTGCTGCCGTTGGGCAGGTTCTGTCCCGGGCTGTCGACGGTGGAGAGAAGCAGCTGGGCATCGGCCAGCAGGGCGTGAGTCCTCTTCAGGTCTCTCCTCAGCTTCTTCTCCACGTCGAAGTCTCTGTGGCCAACCTGCAAGACGAGACCCCTCGTATTAACCCTCGCCTAAAAGATTTACAGGATAATTCAGATTTTTTGAAGTGTGCATGTGCTAAATGTGCTAAGTAGTGTACTGCTGTGGACAGCTTCAGCAGCAAAATGTACTTTAGACACCTAAAACAATCAATATGAGTTTAAGTGTACGCTATATTTAGAATATTATTATCACCTCTTTACCCTCCTGTACTTTGATATGCTATATGCTAGGCTCGTCTAGGTTGAAAATAACCAAAACAAATTTTTTTAAGATGAGTAAATGATGTTGTGGGGAACCTCTAAAAGTGGCATATAGTCTCATCTTAAGCTAGCTAATGTTAGCAAAAGGCTAGCTAACTAGCTAGCTAACAATTGATGTAGATTATCTAGCTAGTTAGCTAGTGTTTTGATAACATTAGATCAGATGTAGCTAGCTTTGATGTAGATTAGCTAGCTAGGGTTTTCCTCACATTACACAGCACATATTTGACCAGCTAGCTAATGATTGATGTGGATTAACTAGCTACCATTTTGATAGCATTAGCTGTCAGATGTAGTTAGCGCTGATTTAGATTAGCTAGCTATTGTTTTTCTAACATTACTGCTCAGGTGTAGCTAGCTTTGAGTAGATTCACAAGCTAGTTAGCTACCTAAGGTTTTGCTAACATTACATAGTACAGATGTAACTATCTAGCTAATGATTGATGTAGATTTTCTAGCTAGTGTTTTGATAACATTAGCATCAGATATAGCTAGCTAGCTTGATGTAGATTAGCTAGTATTTTGCTGACATTAACTATCAGTGTAACGCGCTGGCTAATGACAGATGAAGTTTAGCTAGCTAACTAGTTACCTTCAGTTTTGAATAATCAGCTATTAGATGTAACTATCCTTGATGTAGATTAGCTAGCTAGCATTTTGCTAACATTAGCTAACTTAAGATGTGATTATATGGCATTTTTACAGATCCCAAACTACATCTTCTAACCATCCTCCAAAAATTTGGTTACTTTCAATATTGACACGCCTAGTACATTTTTAACTTTTAAAGACCGAAGTCACAAAATAACACAAATAAACAGCGTGGCAGCGGTAGACCAGCAACTCCTGTTATGTGTGAAATGACTGATTTTGTCAAAAGAGTCTGGTTGCTTTGGAAAGAGTAATATTTAGCTTATATAACAGTGATTTCCTGTACATGTAAGGCTTCTAAAGCAAGTACAAGTAACAATAGTGTATAACTAACTGACTATTAAGACTCCTTTTAGTTCTAAATTACATTTTGTAATGAGCTTTGTGGAGAAGTACATTAGCTTTTATCTTCCTACACTGGTACTCTGCTGCTTCTCCAAACTGGGGGCATGTTGACCACCATCTACTGTTGGTAATACACTGACTATAGATAAATACCCACTTCAAACTATTCCTTTAAGTGTCTTATCTGGAGAACTACACCACTTTCTTCACTCTAAACACTTGAACTGGAGCTGTGTGCCAGTTTGGCCTCAGACCAGGTCCCGGACACTCATCAGGAGTCGAATTACAACCTCACAGTGACAGAGACAGAGCGCTAAATTAGCTGCCGCCCTCTTGCTGCATATGCTTGTTTTGTGGTGCCTGTAATGTAGCAATGACATATTCATCATCAGCTCGAGAACATTAACCCACAATAATAATAATGATGATCTACGATGTGAGAAAGTTGGCTGGACGCTGCTCAGTCAGTCAGTGCAGGAGCAAACTCACACACAGAATCACAGCGATGAACAGTGTGCATGGTGTAGTCTGCATGTTTCTGCAAGAAGACTTGTTTTATATAAGTGTGTGTTTGTTGTGTACCTGGTCACAAAGGGTTGCTATAAGTCCTTCCAAGTCGTGCTTCTCATGAATCACCATCTGTTTCTCCTCGTACTCCTGCTCCAACTGCATCTCCAACTGCCTCAGCTACACGTACACACATTAATATAAAACAAAAACAAAACAGAAATGATGAACGGCCGGTCTGAATGAGCTTTTATTGTCCTTGACAGGAAATTTCCCCTGCAGCAGGATGCATAATGATGAGCATAAAAACATCATCATCTGTGGAGAAGCATCAAAAAATAAACACAACAAAATAACAGGGGCCTCCCGACCATCTCCTGCTGAATAAATCAACCAGAGTTTGTTGGTTTAAACCTTCTGCCTGAGGGAAGGAAACTTTAATTCTTCATGGAGGAGATTAAGGGGAGGAAAGTAACTAAGTACATTTACTCAAGCACTGGAATGAAGTGCAATTTTGAGCTACTTTATCAGTCACCTGCAGCTCCTGCTCCAGTCACTTGTGCATACCTATAGAAGGGCATCTAACCCTCTCCCGCAGCATGCAGGCAGCATGCAGATCAGTGATGACATGGTGACCCTTCAACAAGAAGGTCCCAGGTTCAACCTAATTCGTCCCAGGAACCTCAGGGGGATGAAGCACCAAAGTTCATTGTGATTTGCCCCCACCCTGAGTCTCACCCCTCAGGTTCCTAGTCCTGAAGCTCAACGATGAACCAACCATCTTCATCCCTCTCCTCGACCTCTTTACCCCTCTCCACAACCCCTTCGTCCCTCTCCTCAACCCTTCAACCCTCTCGTTGACCCCTTCACCCCTCGTTGACCCTTCCATCCCTCTCCTTGGACCCTTTCATCCCTCAAACCCTTGGACCCTTTCATCCTCAAACCCTTCATCCCTTCGCTCAACCCCTTCATCCCTCCCTTAAACTCCTACGTCCTTCTCCTTGAACCCCTATATCCCTCTCCCCAACCGTTCATCTCTCCCTTGGACCCTTCATCCCTCAAACTCTTGATCCCTTCCCTCAACCCCTTAATTCCTCCCTTAAACTCCTACATCCCTCTCCTCAAACCCCTTAGCCCTCTCCTCAACCCCTTCATCCCTCTTCTCAACCCCTTCAACCCTCTCGTCGACCCCTTCATCCCTCTCCTTGACCCTTCCATCCCTCTCCTTGGCCCCTTCATGCCTTCCCTCAACCCCTACATCCCTCTCCCCAACTCCTTCATCTCTCCCTTGGACCCTTTGTCCCTTCCCTCATCCCCTACATCTCTCCCTTCAAACCCTGTCATCCTTCCGCACAAATTCATTCACCATTCCAATAAACTACCTTTCGTACTAAATATACGGTGTGATCTTTGTTAGTGACTTCACGGTGGTATTGAGCTGTGTCCTCTATATCATCTGGGTTTTTTTTCTCCAGTCAGACATGATGAAGCAATAGAATTTAAGGAAAATTTCTGGAATATAACTGTAACAGAAAACCTCAAGTCACTTAGGGGTTCTTTAAATGTGTCTTTTAAAAGAAGATTTTAAAAGAAATCATGTTTACAAGAATATTAATGAAGTTTATAATGCAATATCTTTGAGAATAAGCTCTGTTTCTCACTTTGTGGTTTGTTTCTCTCATGATCATCATTTTTACAGTTTCTTTCTGCTTTGTCATCTCTAAACAGAACTGCATTTGCTCTTTGTTGTTAGGTTAGTTCTGCATCTCTGAAAACTCTGCTGCAACCGCTGGTGCACCAACCCATTATTTCGAAACCCAGAACAGCCAGAAAAAATGGACCAAAAGCCCATTTGTCCAACAGTTTGGCTCCTGTTCCAAAAACCTCTGTGTGGTTGTTAGTTCAGCCCTGTCCGTGGTGCTAAATTGGCAGGGTTTGTCCTTAATAGGCAAACTTTCTGGCCTTACAACATACAACATTTCAAGTTATTTTACTGTTGCACAC
The DNA here is from genome assembly GCA_034769285.1 of Lutjanus argentimaculatus. Classification (NCBI taxonomy): domain Eukaryota; kingdom Metazoa; phylum Chordata; class Actinopteri; order Lutjaniformes; family Lutjanidae; genus Lutjanus; species Lutjanus argentimaculatus. The sequence continues at coordinate 39,267,465 of JAWZSL010000005.1, read as the reverse complement.
ATATTTCCAATGTCGGAATGAAATAATGAGAGTTCTACCTCTGTCATCCAAGTTGGTATGATGGTTAAGGTAACCCTACCCCTAACAAAAATGCAGGAAAAGTGTGTATTTTTGGAGCAATGGGCATAAATGAGATAAGGCCTGGACACAAAATATCAGTTCTATGTATATTCATGGTAATCCTTTTCCACGTCAGCTGGCTGACTGAAATGATGGAGCGGGTTTCATGGAAACTAAACCACTGATCTGATTGTGTTATGATGAGTTTGCAGAGAAAACCTGCAGCATCGTCGTGCTTGTGCATTGATGTAACTGCTCTGAAGTGATGTAACTGCTGTCTGGTTGCATAACCTTATGAAGTATGAAAAAAAAGTGGATCATTGAGTGAAAATAATTGGATTCCTCCTTTCAGCAGTGGAAGGACATTTAGATAGAGCCATCTGTACACACACAACCAGGACTGCTCTCTTACACAACTGAGGCCGTAAAGTTCAGTGTTGGTACAGGCTGAATATCTCACTTGACACGATTTTCTGAGAATTTTTTTCAATACAGAGTTTGACAAGTTCAAACTCCTTGAGTTTAAGCTTGGCAGGTTAACTTCAGAGTCCAAACTGAGGAGAACAGAATGAGCTGGACAACAGCGTTCAGCTCTGGGTCGCAGTGTCTTATCTAATAATGTTACAGAAGAGGTCTGTAGCTCAGCTGTACCTTTTGACCATCAACTGTCAGGTGACTAAAGCCCTGCTTAGTCCTACTGAGACATTTAACCAAGATCAGGTCGCTCCTTTCATCTGCAGATCCAGAAAAATCTCCTGAAGACTTGAATATTATATCAGCAGGCAAAACATCCAGAGGCTTAAGTAAATGTTCCTCATCAGCTTCTTCATTGTGCAAGATCGTCTGAGAGCAGCTGATGCAACAGTTGGTTTGCACAACCAAAGAATTTCTGCAGAAACCGTCACAAACTGTTTAAGAGAAGCTCATCTGGTGTTGGTGGAGTTCATATTCTCATCTACAATAGTGCATCATATTTTGGCTTCTGATAACTACAGCTGGTCGAATAAATGAAGTGGAGTTTAAAATCTGGGTCCAATACGTCTTCGTCATCATATAAATCAGTCATTCTTGAGAGTTGGGACAAAACTGTCTTTTGATTTTTTTTTCTTCAATTATCCTGGAAAACATATTTTAAAAGATCAAACTCTTGGGTATTGAACCTTGACGTCTAACAGAGTTGACAAAATTTCACATCCTGAGAAGCCATTTTATTTTATAAAGTTCCTCAGAGTTCTCTTAATGTTGATGAAAATACACATTTTAAAACCATAATTCTTGTTTAGATTTGATTTAGAAGGGCTACGGGTTGACGTGTTATGGTTGAGATGCATCTGATGGCAATATTATTTAATAAATTTGTCTATAAGTATAAATTTTACCAGTGCTTGAGCAGTATTCACACCTTTTTTAAATCAGGAAGTGAGACAGGGGTCCTCAAGGTATAGCTCACCCTTTTAATGCCTGATTAAATCATGGTTTTGTCGACAAAATCTGGGACACAACGTTAAAGGGACAACATACTCATTAAAATATGTATTTTAAAACAAAGATGATTGTAATAGCACATTTTTACACCTATGTCATCAGTTGGTATTGTTAATTTTGGATTGTTAGTTTAGATTTTGAAGACTTTTAACACATTTTTAAATTGTTTGAAGCTGTGAATTCTTGTCTGGAACAAGGGTGTTTTCTGGCACAGTTTAAGAAAACTGAAACTATAAAAAATAAAGCAAACCAAAACATTTCATACATTACATGTATTTCTTATATATATATCCTGAAAGAATGGTTTTCACCAAAAAATTTGAATTTTTAATTATTTTTTTTTTTTGGTAGATTGATTTATCGCAGCTCTCAAGAATGGGTGAAATATCTTAGTTGCTCTTTATGCTACGTTCAGGTGCATATGTCCCAGAGTAGTCGAGCCTGTGGTTCCATATTTTATCTGTAATAATAAGTTCATTGAAATTTCATCTTCATGTAGACCAGATTTCAGCTACCAGTGAAATATGGCTTTGGAGAAATACCTTTAAATGAATCAATATCGTCTCTCTTTCAACCTAAAACTGAACAAACTATCAAAATTATTGAACAAATGTGTTTTGTGACACTTTGATGTTCTAACCTCATTTCAGCTGGTTGAAAAGAAGGTGAAAAGAGGTCTTAGACAGAATATTAACCAGTTTTCAACTAGAAATCAACGTTGAAGTCATGGTTGGTGCTCACTGGGCTGCATGGCCTTCAGTTATTCTGAGTGTTGTCATAATTACTTGTGGTCATGAATTAATTTTGATTTGTTCAACTACCCGTCTCTGAGAGGACTTGTGCACATCCTCCAGCTCCTCCTCTTTATCCTCCAGCTCCTTCTGGTGGATCTGCTTCATCCTCTCCATCTCCATCTCGAAGCGCATGTGGACCTATCAGAGAGCAGACAGCAGAAACACGGTGAGATAAAGCAGTGAATGGATGTACAGTATTTATTTGTGTCTGTGTGCGTCGTGAGCACCTGTTGCTGCTGCTGTATTTTGGCAGTGAGCGTGGTGATCTCCTGCGCCCTCTCGCCGGCCTGACTCTCCAGGAGGCGAAGCTGCTTCTTGAGGTCAGGCAGGGAGTCGGAAGCGAGGTCGACGGGCAGGCTGAGGTCACGGATCTGAGCGCACAACTCGTCCTTCTGCTTCTGCAGACGGCCCACCTCTGACTGGCTCTCCTGCACACACACAAACACCCACACACACAGTCTCACTGATATGAAAACACTTAGTTCATCCTCCAGCTCAGAGATTTAGTGTTTGTCCTCTGGTTACTGCAGCGCGTCTGGAGCCGGCGCAGGTTAAACAGTTTAATCCTGCTCCAGGATACTTTGGCAGGTTCGGCAACAAGGGAGATGAAACTCAACACGGAGAAGCACAGACACGAAAACAAAGACGGTAAACAGCAGAGTTTTTGTGAGAAAAAAGAGACCAAACATTAAATCATCAACACAAAATCATTATTTATTTATTATTACAACTATTCTGTTATAACCAGGGGTGATGACAATTAATCAATGATCAATTAATGGATCATTAAGAATTTGATCATCATGTCAAATTTAATTGATCTACTGTCAAATAAACATCTGAACTGTGTCGCCATTTATATGTTTCATAGGCTACACTAGAACTGAAGAAGAACCCTTTTTGGAAGACGGGGTTTGTCAAGGGTTCCGTGTAAGACTAAGGTTTCCATTAAGAACCTTGTTTAGAAGACAGAGTTCTTAGAACCCCCTGAGCTGACTCTAAATGAAATCCTTGTAATATATTGTAAAAAGGTTCTCAGTAGAACCTGCTGAGTGTGTTCTAAATAAAACCCTTGTAATAAAAAAAGTTCTCGGTTGAACCTCCTGAATGTGTTCTACATAAAAGTCTTGGAATATAAAAAGGTTCTCAGTAGAACCCCTGGCATGTGTTCTAGATAAAACCCTTGGAATACAAAAAGGTTCTCGGTAGAACCTCCTGAGTGTGTTCTAGATAAAACCCTTGGAATACAAGAAGGTTCTCGGTAGAACCTCCTGCATGTGTTCTAGATAAAATCCTTGTAATATAAAAAGGTTCTCAGTAGAACCTCTTGAGTGTGTTCCAGATACTGTAAAACCCTTAGACTATAAATAGGTTCTCTGTAGAGCCCCCTGCATGTGTTCTAGATAAAACCCTTGGAATATAGAAAAGTTCTCTGTAGAACCCCCTGAAAGTGTTCTAGATAAAACCCTTGGGAATATGAAAAAGATTGTTGGTCGAAACCCTTAGTTGGATTCTTTTTAGCACCCTAAGATAGAAAGATAGAAAAGTTCTGGATAGAACCTCCAGAGAGGGCTCTAGGTGGAACCATCGCACCATAAAAGGCTCTCTGTGAACCTCTCACAGGGGGTTCTGGGTGATTCGCTCACAGATGGTTCTTGGTAAAACCCTTTATGTTGGGTTTTAGGTAGAACCCTTTGAAAATGTTTCAAGTGAACTTTTATAAAAGGTTCTAACAGGAACCAAAAATATAAAAACCATCTACTTCCTCAAGTCTTCGAGATTTAATTGAAGAGTCGTGCCATTGACAGGGAAAAACACCTTTTTTCATTTTTATTTTTTTTTTGCTTTTTCTGTTTGTTTTTTTGTCTTTGTCTCCATCTTCCTTTTTATGTTTTTGTTTTATCTCTACCTGCTTTATTTTGCTTGTTGCATCTCTGTGTTTATGATTTACTCTGACCTGAATCTGAGATCACTGTAATGGCTTCGTTCCTCTACTGCAATTATCCACTTAGTTTTATTACTGAATGACTCTCACCATCATGTTTTAATTTTAACAATGAAACGCTGTGGAGGCGAGCAGCACAACTGGATGACTGGACTGACTTTTTGTGTTTCATGAAGGAGAGTTTCTGCAGCAAAACCCAGTGAAAGGTCAGATGTTATCTTGTGCTTCATGTAGGATATAACTTTTTGATTTTTGACTTATTTACTCTGAAATATCAGAAAATAACAGGTCATACATGCTGACACATAATTATTCATTGAAAAACTAATGGAATAACAATCCAGGAGAACCAACACAGCAGTACAAAGACACAGATGACTGAGGTACCCATCACCAACACGACATACTGTAAACCTTTGCACAACATTTACCGTCCGATGTGTCACATGTCAGATGTTCTGTTGACTCCACTCGTCTCTGACTCATCAATCCACGACGCAATCTGTGTCATTTTACCGGCGTGACGGCGTCTCATGAATCATAACGTGACAACTGTAATTTCCACAATAGATTATGTGCTCTTTTCCAGGTTAACTTGATGAATGATGGTCATCGATATTTCACCTTAAAGAGCACTAATTCATCATCAGTGCTTCTCTTGTGTTTGCTGACGTTTTTATTTCCTCCAACAAGAAATGACGGCACAGAGAGCTGAGATCACATTCAAACACACTACTTCATTATGTCAATATGTTATTAACAGTAATGGACTGCACAACTGATCAGTGTGAGGTTCTTGGGCTCTATTAAAACGATCTATAGCGCATGGTCTAAAGTGCATTTAAGGTACAAAAAGGTTGCATTTAGTCTTGTTGTTTTGGGCATAACATGAATTAAACCAATCAGAGTTTAATCTCCCATTCCCTTAAAAAGTCAGGTGTGCCTGCCACTGGTGCACTGCTCTTTAAATGACAGATTCTGCAAGCTGGAGAAGGAACGGGGATGCTGAAAGACGGACCCACTTGTAGTGATACAGACACAACGGTTAATCCACAGGTCGGGCAGGCAGAGTAAAAAAAAACAGAATATCAATAGCGGATGGGTTGCAAGTGAGAGAAATAGGATGAAGCTTCTCCCATGAAGAGAAATGCTATGCGCATTTACACGTGAGGCACAGCAGTGTGACTGCAGTGACACTACAGCGTGCATGGAAACTAAAAAAACTAAGTATATTAATTACCAAAAGCAGCCAAATATATTTACTGTAATAAATCATAAGATGATCACAATGTGTCATCAGAGATCAAGGAAGCTATTTACTCACTTCACTTGACAAAAACACTAATGCCAGTGTCCTTCTTTGAAATGTCCATTCAGGACCAGAATAACCATTTTGTATGTCCATTTAACATTAATTAAAGTTCAAATTAATGCAGAATGTTCGCCAAATGAGTTAATGTCTATTTATGAGTTGTTGGAAATCATTAATAATCTTTTAGAAAAAGTAGAGGTTTATAATTGTTAAATTGAGCAAAATGTTAATGGGGTTTGGCAGCAGTGAGACAGTCACCTAACTCATTGTTCATTTTCAGAGCAGTGGGCTTTTACTTTCAAGATACCGGGGTTAACTCTGAGTTTACCTCTGGGGTAAATGTTGTATACAGCACCTTTAAAGTAAATTTATAAAGACAACATGCACATAGCGTCCCTCCTACTGGGGAGACGCTTCTTCCTGTTCCACCCTTTACAATCCATCTGCTTTTAATCAATATGCTAGTTTTTATGATGCGTGGATTAACTGCAGTGTCCTGGGAGCAGAGTTTACAGATGTCGTGAATCTGTTACTGCAGGTGCATCTTACTATGTGAATAATGCGTCCTTCAGCAGTCCTGCACCATTGACTTTAGATCAGGTTTTTACTGGCCAATGGTGCAGTCGCTTTCTGCTGCCTCAAGATCACAATCTGCCAACAATGTGCCTGACCCTCACATTAAGACCAACGCACCCATGGGCGCACAGATGGGCTCTAGTAATTCTTTTACCTACACAAAGTGTGTGCTGGACGAGAAAATGACAACTGCGCTGGTCAGAAAATATGCAGTTATCACATGTGTGATAACTGAAAGGGATTATGTTTATATGAGTCTAGGAAAGTTTAGGAAAATGTTGCAGATTATCCCTTTAACCTTTATTTAGACAGGTAATCTCACTGAGACACAGAGTCTCATTTTCGAGAGAGAGACCTGGTCCAGCAACAGCAGCTGAGTCATTATTTGTTCCCAGCTGTTTCTTCGTCATGGTTTTGTATAAACAGATAAACAGAAACACACCTGCAGGTTCCGGCGCAGCGTGTATATCTCAGCCCCCAGAGCCGTGTTTTCCTGAAAGATTTTGTCCTTCTGCTCTCTCTCGTTGTCGGCTTCCTCCAGAGCCTGAGTCAACTCGCTGTCAAACCTGCGCAAACACAACAACACACAGAGTCAGAAGGGAAGGTGATTCAGGTCAAATATACGACACAACTGCTGCTATTCAGCTGGACAAAAGGAGACGTAAAGACCCTCAGACACTTTCTAACTTTAATATTGGAGCTGCAGGTGAACCAGGAGTGGAAAGTGCTGTGCAGGCACAAGTTTGAGGTAATTTTACTTTTAATTTCTACCTCTGCTTCATTACATCTTAGATGGAAACTCTGTACTTCTTTCTCCACCACATTTATTTATTTCTTTATTAACTTTAGTTACTTTGCAGAAATCAGATTAATAATTCAAAATATAATCAACAAATTTTTTTAATTTATTTTCAAATAAAACTTTATTGATTGCTCTAGGCAAATTCATGAGCTACATTAATTAAAATCTTTTCCAACTTCACCAGCTACAACATTAAAGTGATGAATAATTTATGCAGCGATTAAATATAATGCAATAAAATGGGAAACATTATTCTGAAATGTGCCTTTCTGCTACTTTTTCTACTTTATTTTTGTACTTTATTTTCATTATTATTTAATTTTGTACTTTATTTTATTTTATTTTTGTACTTTATTTTAAGTACTTTATTTGTATTTATTATTTATTTAGATGCAGAACTTTTACAAAGTATGAAGTATTTATGCAGTATGGTATTACTATACTACTATTACTATTATTATTATATACTACTTTTACCCTAAGTAAGAGATATAAGTACTTCTTTCACCACTGCTATGAACTATTTATATTGTCATGGACAAATTAATCTATAATAATTCATCTTATCTTATAAACTGATCCTATGTTTTGTTTATAAAACCTGCATCTGCAAAGTAACTACAGCTGTCAGTAAACAGTACAATATTTTCCTCTGAAATGAAGTATAAACTGGCTTAAATTAAAATTACTCAACAAAATTACCCAGAAATTGTGCTTAATTATAGTACGATAGTACTCCAGCATTGTATGTTGTCAACAGTAGTAACACAAACAAACAAACTAAATTAAAAACAACAGATCTGATACGATAAATTAAATAATAAATATGTGATCCACCTGAAGATGGGACCAAGAAACAGACAATATATATAATATATATGAAACAAAACCTTAAAGTTGTAGGAAAAATCCATATTACAGTAAATAAACCCTTAAAACGTGATCAGAAATACATCCAATATCTCAGAAAACATCATTTAAAAGTTTCCCAGCTGTGGGTATTAAAGAAAGTCCTTAACCGTTATTCATCACCGTGTTTAGAACCAGAGGTCGACCTTCAAACTGAAATATGATTTGAACTCCTGCTTCTTTCCTCCAAAACCTTTTCTAAAAAAATGTCCAAGCAATTACAGAGCCAGCCTTTTAAATTAACTCATTAAAGCTGTTCCTTTCATTGGCAGTAAAGCGACAACATAAAGTTTCTGATAGAAAACGTTCAAAAGCTTCTTACTGACCTCGAAGAACTTAAGTTTGAACTTGCCTCTGTATACAGTCATATTTTCTGAGCAGTTTGATTTCATAACAATTTGTCTGTCCACAGTGGATTCAGGCTGTCTGGGCCGTGAAAAAAGCAGCAAAACAGAGCAGCAAAAAGAAAGTCACGATGCTGGATGGCCCAGAATTCACTGCAGCTAAATATTGACAAGGCTCGGGCAATTAGTATTGGCCCTGGTGCAGTTAATGCTTCTTCTTCAAAACATCTTGCTCAGGGGTCTGCAACCTTTATGATCAAAAGAGCCATTTTGGCCAAAAAAAGAAGAAAAACAATTTAATTCTCTTTTTTTCCTCTTAAGACTTAGATATAAGCTGCCTTATGGAGACTCAAGAAGACGAGTCACCACAAAAACTTAGAGGAAAAGGCACCGAGCCACAGATGTAGCCTATGACGCACAATTTAGTTGATAAAATATTAAAACTTTTTTAAAAATTTAGTTTATAGGCTATATATACATATATATATTTTACAGTTGGAGAATATAAGAATTACATTTGGCAAATAAATTAAATGGAAATTAATAATGTTTGTTTTTAACATTTTATTTAATCATTGTTGTAGCTCCACTGTAAAGTTGAAAAAGTTGAGAAAACTCAAAATTTCAAGCCAACATACTTCAGGAGATTTTTGAGTTTTGAGCCCAACTCAGTGCAAGTTGAGGTCATTAAATTCACACCGTCCAAACACAGACAGTGAGAGAAGTGACAGAAAGAATAAGACGATGCAGCAACAGGATATCATGACTCTAAGACAGTCTGACAGGTGGAACACGTGGACACACACCTCCTCTGTTTGCGGTCCAGCTCATGCATGCGGCTCTGCAGGCTGTCAGTGAGAACTCGGGCGTCCTGGAGGTCAGAGGTCACACGGCGACAGTGACGTTTCAGTTCTGTCACGCTCCGCCTGGACTGCTCCAGCTGGGCCTGCAGAGACGCCACCTACACACACACACACACACACACACACACACACACAGTGTTATTACCTTGAGACATTTAATCTGCCATCAGCGCTGCGGCGCACGTCACCGTGTCCTGCCTCACCTTGGTATCGAGCTGTTGTCGGGTCTGTCGCTCCGTCTCCAGTTTTTCTTCCGTCTGCTTCAGTCGTCTGCGGACAAATTCGACCTCCGTCTGGCAGCACTCCAGCTGCATGGCCAGCTCGCTGTCTGTGTGGAGAGACAGATGTGACTTTGTTTGAGAGATGGACTTGAAGACTTAAAACCTGCTGACACTCCTCTGTCTCTGTCTTTCGGAGGTGTCACCAATCAGGTGCCAGAGAGGCCAAAGATGGTCCAAGTTTTTATCAGAACTCACCTGTTGTCAGAGTAATCATGTTTGGTTGGTGCAAGGGTTGTAATTATAAGCACTTTCTTTAATCGATCATTGGTATCATTAACCACCAATTAATTGATTAATTGTTACTATGAAAACATAAAAAGTTTGCTTATATGAAACAATACAAAATGCATTTTTTCCTCCCTCAGTCAAAGCCAGCTGAGTAGGACTAACCTATAAAATCAACATACAGACATAAATTCTTCACCATTCTTCATCTGTTTTTGACATCTTGCAGCAAGCAATCATAGTTTATACCAACCTTCTGCCCTGAAGGAATATTAAGGCCAATTAAAAACAACGCAAACATTAAATTACACGCCTAAGGTTAATTCAAACCCGTAGACCAGTGATTCACAAAGTGAAGGCCACTGCCCACTGGTGGGCCATGAAGGTCCTGCAGGTGGGCCTTGAGAGGTCATGAAAATTAAATTAATAAAACATTTTTAAGTTTCAATATTCTGTGTTTAAAATCCACCTCCAGTCATGTTTTATACAACATAAAATGCTCCACAAGAACTAATGAATTGTGAGTTTTTTCATTTTTTTTTCAAAATAAGTTAAAATACCTTGGCTTTATTAATGGCTGTTTGGTGACCTGTCATATTAACACCAGAATCTCTTATTTTTGTCACTGGTAGAATTTGTCTTGTGTTGATCAGAGCTGTGATTAAAGCTTTGGTTGGGCAGCAGAAGATTTCAGATTTCAGATTGGGCCCAACCCTTTTTAAAAGTTTGGGAACGGCTGCCACAGATGACGGATAATGCCGTGTTCCAGACAACTCGGAACTCGAAAATTTCTGACCTCCTCCAAGAAAAAGTACAAAGGAACGACAATCAAAGTCAAAGTCAGAGTTTCTGCTTGTAAACTGAAAGCAAATGCATCCGCCCTGACAACCTGATGAAGAGGCAGTTGTCTGTGTGTTGTAAAATAAGATGTATAAAGGCGTCTGTTAACTTATGCATTGGTTCAATCATGTGTACAAAAACAATTTGTCACAGTCAGCCTGTCTGTGCTTACATTTGGCGTTGTGCACCTGGAACATTTGAGCTCAGAGTTGGAAATTACAGCTAGAAAATTCCTGACCTCCAACTTGGACTGGAGCGCAGAGTCACGCATTTTAATCACATATATAAACAACTGTCTCTTTTTTATTTAGGCAATAAAGGTATTTTTGAATGGGTTGTGTGCATTTTTACATGTGGTGAGTATACTTGGATTAAGAGTGCCATAGGTGCTGGTTGTGCTGGTTCTCTGCAACTTATCTCATGCACATAAATTAACTAAAACGTTGGCTAAATTGTGTCTCGTGCACCTGAAACAGCATTTTGAGCACTAAAGGGAAAATTCTGCACTCTGCATGTGAACGTCCAGTCAGTGATGATGGTAAATGTAGTCAATTAAAGTAATAAATTCCTCATTGCTCCTATAATGACAGAGAACGCTGAGTTGTTCTGTAGCTCTTCTTGCATCCAGTGAAGTCAGTGAGGAACAACACTCCCCTCCTCTGTGTAGCCAGGGGGCGTGCTAGATAAGTATTATCATCATCTAACGCTATGTTTTGTCCAACAAAGTTACAGCTATAGGTCAAGGTTGTGATAACACAGGCAACATGGGCATCAGAAGGTTTCCTGCAATGCATCAAGTAAAATGTGGCCTCAATATCTGTTTTCCTCTGCAGCCCCTCCTGGGCTCTGTAGGAATTCCAGAAACTGCAAAAATGATCTTGTTCCCACAGATACTTTATCCACAGTTGGTAAAGATAAACCTTTAATTTGTGCAGTTGAGAGGGTTTGGTGAATCTGACGTAGAAATCTCATAGCAAACCTCTTGGAAAAAAAAAGATAAGAATATCTAAGGTAACAATCTGAAAATGTTCTTGCTTTGGTCACATTTTTCAAATCAGAATTTCTTTTTTTTTCACACTAGCTGAGCCACTCCACAATCTCTCCATCTACAGTAACCCCTGGCAACAGCAGCGGTACAGTGGCCTCCAGTAACACAACAACAGACACATGAGGGATTTTGTTTTTTTGTCTTCTTCATCTCTGAACAGACGACTGTCTGCCCCGTCGCCCCTGTGGTCTTTACCTGTCCCTGCTCCTTTCTGACTCTCACTGCTCTGGACTTTCTGTTTCTCCTCCTCCAGCTGCTTCTCCAGGGTTTCCATGGCGACTTTACACTGGTCTAGACGAGCCTGACGAAAGAGAAAAGATGTTAGACCATAAAGAGGAGGCAATAATCTCAGCTATGTGTCATTGAAAAGTGTTAAGAAAGAAGCAGAACAGATCACAAAGAGACGTGTCATCACTTTAGAAGTCCTCCGTCTGCTTCTCTGAGTAATCGATTACTTTCTCAATAAGTCGTCTACCTGCAGGTCTTTGTTCTCCTTGCTGAGTCGGAGTCTCTCTGCCCTCTCCACGTCCAGAGCCTGACCCACTGCATCGCCACGGAAACGCTCATCGCTTAGCTCCGATGTCACAGCTGTAACCTACACACACACAGATAACAATGTGAGCAGTTGTGTGTGTGTATATGTGAGTTTGTGTGTGTTGCAGTACAAACCTTGGTCTCCAGGCTGTCTGCAGTCTGTCTCAGCTCGTTCCTCTCCTTCTCTGATTTCTCCAGACGTCGTCTCAGAGCCGATATCTCATCCTAACCAGAACAAAAAGAGAAACACACGCACGCTGAAATGTCTTCCGTTCGTTAGCATCATTTCAAACGTCTTTTTACAGCGATGACCACCTGTGGCTCACAGAGGTTGAACCTGACTGAACCCATCGTGACTTATTTTGCATTCACGTGCTCCTCAGGTGGCCCCAGTTCCGAGTTGAGTCGAGAAGTCGTCCTTCAGACTTCGGTGTGTTCATGAGCTTTTAAGTCCAGTTTATCTAATTTTAGGCTGGTTCTGTAAGATGATTGGTTGCAGGTCTGACTTGTAAGTCTTGTTGTTTTTACACTATTATGTGCATTTGTTTATTAAATGCAACTTCTGTAATGTTTTAACTATTTATTGGCTTGCTTTTGGCTTTTGTTTTTATGATCTCAAATGAAATTTTAATGTTCTTTTAATGTTATTTTATTATTCAATGCTCCTGTAAAGCACGTTGAATTACCTCGTGTCTGAATGGTATATATGGTATATAAATAAACTTGCCTCGCCTGTTGTATAATTGTTGTGTATTTGGTTGTTTACATATTTTTACACCGTTATTTCTCTTTTTTTTCTACATATTTTTTACATACTTACAATTTCTATTCTTATATTTTGTACATGGTTATATACTGTATACTTCTATTCCGTGCAAACAATTTCCTGCTGGTGATCAATTCAGTGTTATTGATTCTGATTCTGTTGTCCAATGGCGTCCATCCATCCAGCACATCGCCGCAGACTCTAAAATCAGATCAAACTGTAATGGTGCTCACAAAAATATGATTTATCGATAAATATCGATTCTGAATATATGCAATGGTTTCAATACTCATTTTTGCAGTAGAATTGATGCACTTGTACCAGCTGTGAGGTGACACTGTTAACTTCACTTCTAAGATTAGATAAACATAGTTTAGTGATTTTTAAAGTAACAGAAAAATAGCTAATGTTTTTAACAGTGTTTCTCGTTGTGATGGCACAGCCTTTTTTTAAATCTATCTTTTAATAAAAATCTAAATATTTTCTAAGGTATTGTATCAAAGTTAGAAATACCAGTATTGTACTCTTGCTGTGACACATTTGGACTCGGCTTCCTTTCAAAGCGCAGCCATTGAAACAACAGTGATACGTGACTTCACAGCCAAAAGCAACAGGGGATCCCAGACCCACGAAAGATCTGCCAGACTGACCATTTTAATCCAATCCATGATCTTTCTTTAACCCTAACCAAGTGTTTTCTTGTCCCTAAACCTAATCAGATTTTAACCACAGCATTTTCACATTATAAATCTAATTTGTTTGTACAGGTGCAGAATGAAGACGTACAAATCTTGGAAAGGTTCTGCAAATCTTAGGTTCCCTTCTAGACACGACCAAGAGGAGAAGAAAAGTGTTTCAGACTTCCTCAAACTCTAGAACACAACATTAAAAACACCACGAACTCAAGACTCGCCTCGAATGTCTGCAGAAAAATATTCTTGTGTACCATTCAGCTGTAATACGGAAATGTTGCAGCCATTTGGTGCCCTGCTTACAAACAGACCAGGCCCTGCTACATCACATGTCTCGTTGCTCTGATTGGTTGGAGGTCTATCCAGTTGTGTCCGGAGGCATTTTGCCCCTTGAGAATCAAAAATGAACAGAGAGGTTCCACACTAACTTACATTTGTAAATTAGTCTGACTATGCCAGGCCAGGCTGCATGAGAACATACGAGAAAATATGTCTTTACTTGACTTATTATCAGGGTTAAAATGCAGATAAATAACTTTTCTAACTAATCGAGGTCACTCTACGTCTGCAGCAACTAACTGTTACAGTTGTTGGTTACTCTGATACCATGTTAAAATGACAGTGAGCAAAAAAACGTGTGTGTAAGTCCTTGAGGGTGTGTGTGTGTGTGTGTGTGTGTACCTCTTTAGCTCGGAGCCTTTCGTTGTCCATGTTGACGTCAAGCTGAGGACGCACTCTGCAGAAAAGTTTCCACCAGCTCCACTTGGCCACGACCCTCAGAGCCCGGAGGTTCCTCTGCAGACAGCTGACCGCCATCTGCTGCACCTGGAGACACACACACACACACACACACACACACACACACACACACATAAAATCTGTGAGTTAAAACTGCAGTTAAACTCTTCACTTCTTCACTCTTCACTTCACTTCTTCACTTCACTTTTTCCAACATAATTCACATTTTGACTGAAATGACAAACTGAAGAGTTAGTGCAATAGTTCTTTGTGGAATTTAAAGGATCATTCCTTTTAACATGAAATATTACCTGCATACATTTCCAAATTATAACCTATTTTGGTGAAATATGTTAAGTATTGATGAGTGCCACAAACTTTCTCAGATTGTTTGCACGCACGATTTAAGATCAAATCTGTGCGTGTGAAAGATTCATGCATGAAACCAGTTGTCTTTTTTGTAATAAGGGCATAAAATTTTTTTTTGCATGTACAGGTGGTCTCTGTGTCTTCATCCTACAGATTAGAGCTTGTCAGTTAGTCATCATTACAGACAGACACTAACCTTGAGTTTTCTGTATTTCTGACGGGCCAGGTGTCCCAGGCAGGCGGCCTGTAGATGGATCAACCAGCCGGTGACCTGCTGGTCCCTCTGCTGCTCCAGGTAGCGCAGCACTCCTCGCTTCATGAACACCTGAGACGCAGCAGGAAGAAGAAGAGGATCCATGGGTCACATCAGCTGGATTCACATTCTGCTTGTTTGATTAAAAGGAGATCAAATGTGTTCTCACCCTGCTGGCGCCCAAGACGATGCTCTTTTTATCCAGATCCAACTCGACCAGCAACTCCTCCACCGCCTGAGACACACGGAGAGGAAATCGACTCATTTATTCAGAGAAGAAGATCAGAGACAAAGTGTTTGTGTGACAGAGAGCTGCTGACCTTTCTCTCATCATGGCTGACAAACATCGAAGCGTAACGTTTCATAATCGGAGGAGACAACGCCTGGAAATGACACCTGAAGTCACTCAAAGTCATGTGCTCCGGATAACCTGCGAGAGACAGAGAGGAAGAATTTAGACTCATATTCAGTTGTAAAATTTGTCATGTTGCTCAATGAGATGAAACTTTATTGATCTCTGCAGAATCTGAAGCAGATTAAAAGTTTAAACCAATTAAGAGACATACAGACAGCACAGAGAAGACAAGAGGTAATGAGGAGCAACACCGCAGGGAATACACAAAATAACACACACACACACACACACACACAACACACACATCTTTGGCTTGTTAAACACAAACTGCGAGGGTGATCTGGTTCAGGTAGAATTAATGAAGTTTCATTTTAAAACAACACAGAGGAAAATCATTATTTATCATTATCAATCAATCATTATTTAATCATTATTTAGTCACATCTTAAGTTAGCTAAATGATCGCAAAACACTAGCTAACTAGCTAGCTAACAATTGATACAAATTATAGCTAAACACTAGCTATCTAACTAGCTTTCTAGGTGTTCAACTAGCTAGCTAACAGTTGATACAGATTAGCTTGCTAATAAGCAAGAGTTTTGCTACAGAGGAAAACACAGTGTTTTGCTAGCTTGCTAACTTAAAATGTGTCATTTATGTGGCTTTTACAGGCCCTCTAGTAACATCTTTTAACTATTAGTGACCCCTTCACAATGTTTGTTTTGTTAAGAACAAAAACAAAAACAAACCTCAACATTATTAAAATAATTCAAAATAAAAAGGAGAAAGTCTTCATATTTGCAAAGCTGGACCCATGAAAAATATCAAAAATCAAATAATTGCCATATTTATTTTCTGGCAGTTACTTGACTAATTGTTCTCGCTACTTGTACGTATTCATGTTTGGTGTGCAGATAATTCATTTGTAATAGTAATTAAAGCCATCAGACTGTCAGAGAAGAAAGTGGCACAAAGAGAAAAGCCTCAAGTAAAGAGCAGGAGTCTCTAATTTTATACGTGGTAATTGAGTAAAAGTACTTAGTTACATTCCACCCCTGGTTACCATGATGAATGTGCTGACCTGTGCGGTGGAACTGCAGGGCCGACAGGATCTGTGTGGAGTGAAGCTGGACTCTGAGTGCCGGGACGTCAAAACTTAAACCACCGTCGGTTTTTGCACTGACACACTGCAGGAACACCGGCTGGGCTCGACGGATCAGGTTGACCAGAGCGTCCTGCAGGGCGGCGACAGTGACAGAGACACTGAATCAACCTGTGATGTTTTAGAAATATAGGCCAGTCTATGTAGATAATGTATGTACAGGCACACTTACCGCCTGAAGTTTGACTGCGATACACTGGGAGTGTCTGCGTATGGCCGCCATCCCTCCGCTGAACGTTTTCCTGATGGTGCCGTTCCTCTGCAGAGAACGCTGGCTGCCGCCCTCCAGACCCCCCAGACCTCGACACAGAGGGGGCAGAGAGATTCTGGGGGTAAACATGGCCTTCACCACCCCTCTGAAGAAGACAGAGAGAGAAGCTGACCATCACATGTGACAATAGACATGTTTTCAACTATAGGCAACTTGACAAAATGATGGCATCAACAGAGTAATCAGATTACCAAACTGCATTCACGAAATTAAGTATTCAGTATTGTGCATGAATGATAAAATGCCCTGTCATACTATTGATCAATAGGGGGATAATTTAGCAATAGAATATGCAAATGTGTGCAGAGTTGTGAAACTATTTCTCAATCTGTATGAATGTACTGATTTGTGAATTTGTAAAAGAATCTGTAAATGTGTGTTGTGACTTATAAATATGCATCTACCTTAATTTGTAAACGTGCACCAAGTTCCGTAAATGTGCACCCATTTTTTGTACATGTGCACCGAGATTTGTTAATGTGCATAAAGTATTGTACATGTACAATGAAATTTTCAAATGTGCACCAAAATTTGCAGATATGCATTAAGGTTTGTAAATGTGCACCAAAGTTTGTACACATGCCCCAGATTTCTGCAAGTGCACCGAGGTATGTATATGTGCAATGAGTTTTGTATATGTGCACTAAGAATTAGGATGTGATGTGCAAGTCTGAATACGTGTTTGTATATTTACACATTCACATATCCTGTATACAGATACAGACTCAGATACAGTTTCACAACTCTCCACATACATTTGCAAATAATATTGCTAAAATAATACCCCAACAGGATTTAATTATATCCAGTCTTCAGCACAAATAAACATGCAAAAATTAACCCACTGCTTAGAAATAACTGCTGTGTATAACTGCAGAACAGGCCTGAGAATCATCATGTTTTCAAGTTTTCTTCAATATGAAAGTAATTCATTGATTGTTGTCTGTGCATCCATGGTAACACTGCAAACAAGAGCTGCTAACAGCTAATTCAGCACATAATCAATATGACGTCCATGTGAATCAGCGTTCAGCCTCCTGGGCCTTCAAACACACTCACATGGTGGAGTTCTGCAGCAGACAGATGGCATTTTGAGAAGACGGGTTGTTCTGGATCAGACTGAACCAGCCAGTCAGGTCGTAGCGGATCGGGTCACAGCCCATCAGGTGGTTCACCTCACACTGCAGCGGCTGTTCGCACTGACGCACTGCAGGGAATATCCAACACTCAATTAACATACAGGACACTTTAAAGATACACTGAGAGGAACTCTCTGTGAGCCTGTGTGTGAACCTGTGTGTGTGAGTGTGTGTGTGAGTGTGTGTGTAGCTGAATATTTTTACCAGTGTTGCTGTAATACTGGCAGACTCTCTCCAGGGCGCTGTTCTCACTGGAGCCTGGTGTCACCATCTCCTCATCCAGAACCCATAAAAGACCTCTGGGGTCTCCATCTGCCGCCCGGACCTTAGACACATACACACACGTGCACACGCGCGTGCATGCACACACACAATATATAAACACCACACGAGAGCAAAATGAGCTTCTGCTGTTTTTCAAGCATAAATTGTGCTACAGCATTCAGAATTTGGTGGGAGGGAGTGAAAAGAAGAGAGAAAGAAACTTTTTCACATTTATCTCCCAGGAAGGAAACAGGGTAAAGCACTATATATCTATATAACATAAATGCGTATATACAGAGAGACATAAATAAGGTTGTATGTTGCCTAAGAGGCAAAAGAGGCAAAAAAAGCAAAAAAAAAAAAAAAGAGTCTCTTTCTGCACCACTCGCTGCTGCTGGTAAAGCTTATTAGCTCTAATAATTGAAGATGACTCGAGTGTATCAACGTTTTTATAAACTCCTCTCTTCTCTTATCTGAGCTCACTTTAAAACAAAAAAAAAGTTGAGCTCAGTTTTGAAATAAACTAAACTAAAAAAAAGTTTTGCCAACCTATAATCTTGTGTTGAGATAATTTAGAAATGATCCCCTTGACTGAGATCATCTTTTCCAGTTTTTTGCAGGATTTGGCGAACTAGTCAATAAAACTTTTCTGTCTTGTTAAAGGGGTAGTCCAGCACTTTCAGTTTCAAAATGGGAAGAAACCAGAAGCAGCAGAGGCCGAGACATCCTGACATTTATTCTCCAGACTAAGTCAAGCTCCAAAACACTGGACCACATACTACTACATTTAGTTGAGTGCAGATCTCAAATAGACAACAGATGGTGAAGCACCGACTGCAATGCCACCACAACTGCCAGATGCAACCAGCAAAGATCTGCAAAGTTTTTAATATTTTTTTAGTATAGTCTCAGTTTCCTTTCAAGATGCATAGAATAGTGTAACGGTTTTGTAACTGAGCGTCCTGGGTGTATAAACTTAATAAGAAAACAATAAACAGTCCAAACTTTTCAATTTAAAATCTCAATTTTCAATTCTACACATTTTTTTATTTACTTGGAACATTACCAGAAACCAGTGGCTTCACAACAATATAAGTGACACAGGAAAAACTGACAAAACCTTTATTTACATGTTATGTCACCCATTTATTGGTCAGCACCTGCATGTCCCAGTGGAAGTTGTGGCTGTTCAGAGGATTAATGATTTGTTAAAGATTGATTAGATCACCCTCAACTGAATTTAATAATTTAAAACAGCCACTTCATGTCAGATTTCTCATGTTTATAACAAAACAAATTTCATGAAAATCAGTTCAGAATTAAGTGAGTTACAGTCAGTTTTATCTGCATCTTTCACACATCATCTTTTAATACATATTGTATTTGTTAATCAGCAGCTCTTTACCTCACCAATATGGCGTCCACACTGACGCGATTTGTTTGTCTCGTATCGTGCCAAACTTTAGTGGATCGTAACACATTGGGTATGGAATTAATCTGCAGGTGCTCCAGTTTAAAATGAGACAAAACCTTTCTACAACTGTCAGTTTTTGATCAGCGACAGAGGCTAAAAATGTGGCCTGCAACAGACGAGGTAAGCCTTGTTTTTAGCCTAGCAGTTGTTGATGACTTGCAGCCTCTAGCGGCCAGTGAGGAGGAGTGAGGAGTCAGCAGTCGGTATAAAACAGAGCAGTCAATAAAATGTTTCTGAACGTTCTTTTCAGAAATTATGAATCACCACAACCACGAGAGGTCCTTGAACAAACAAACTAAATATATTTGGCTGATGGATCAATTCTCCAGAGCCACAGAAGACATCACACAACTGTTTTTCACAACTTGAGTGATGACGAGTACTCTGGCCTTCATGTATAAAATGAACACAGTGTTCTGATGCGTCCTACGTGCTTCAGTGTAAATATTGTGAGTCGTGCACCTGCGGAGGCGGCTGGTCGATGGCTGACACCACCTCAGCTGGGCTGTTCTCTGGATTCTCCAACTTCACGGGGATCTTCTCCTGCAACACACCAGTGGAGCCATTTACTCAAAATATCCATGATTATTTGTCCAAAACTGAAGAGAGGAAACACTTTAATATTTTTACAAGAAAACTAAATAAATATCAGAAAATAAAGGAATAAAACAGTGTTTTCATTGCATAAACTACCTCCCGCACGTTTCTGGGGTGGATCAGATTGATTTAATCTATCTGATGATTAAAAAAATGCAATAATTTAGCACAGCTGTAGCAGTAATCATCAAGGATTAAATCACAGTAAGATTCAATGATTCATTTGCACTGAGATCCTCCAATAAACAGCAGAAAGACACCAGTTGAGACGACACAAACCTACATGTTCCAGACTCTCTTCATAGTACGAATTACTGAGAAAATCAGCTTTTCTTTCAAGGCCACTTTGACTGTTGTCTCTGAGGGTTTATTCTGTCGTACGGCTGCAGAATAAAGAGGTGAACCCATCAAACTTTAACACAGAGTTAACAGTTGTGTAACAGATACTGTTCAGTTTCTGGTGAGAAAAGCAGTTTTTGCTTAAAGGTCTTTATAGAGTTGATAATCACCCTGACACAGTGTGAGAAGAAGAAAAAGCTGTTGAAATATGAGAGCCTCTCACTGGAGCAGCAGGCTAAATTAGTACAAAAATGTGATTTATTGTGTGCCTCTGAGAAAAATGTATGTTTCAGCACAAAGATGTACTGCGCCTGTCACAAACTGACTTGAGAAGACATTATTTTGTTGTGCATTATCACCCAGTTTCTGTCAGCGTCTGCAGAGCAGGAGAACATGAGATCATTGTAAATGTGGACGTGCAGCTTCAGTGTTACCTGTGTGTATCTGTCCAGCGTGTGTGTGAAGGTGTGTGTGTGGTAGTGCTCCAGCAGCCTCTCCTGCAGGTAGTTGTGGCAGAGCTCGGACCAATTGCCTCCTCGCTCCTCCGCGGAGTGTCTCGGGCTCCTCAGGCCCGGAGTGTCCACCACCATCACAGAGGCCAATGTCAGCTGCTGACTGCTCAGAGCCCTGCACGCAAGAACACACACCGACAGGACACATACACACACACGTGTACTGTTGAGGGTCTGACATCACATGTTAATGTGACACCACCCCCTCAACAGAGCTAAACAACAGGTGGCTGCTGTGAGTTAATGGAAGGAAAACAGGTTAATGCGTAATTACTCCGGAGTCACAGTGTTTTTTGTTTTTTTTAATAACGCTGTACCCGCTCAGAACCTACCAGTTCATAAATCAGTCCCTCCAGGAAGTTGCAATGTTGCAACAACTGATGCAAAATTCAACCAATCTCCATAAAAAATGATTTCTCTGTGTCTCAGCTCAGTAATACAAGAGCTACTGTTTACCTTGTCAGAAAGTAACTTTTATGAGCTGCGGTCAAATCTCTGTTTTATACTCATTCATTCATTATCTGACAATACAAACAGAAGAACTTGTAAATAAGAGCGACTAAATCGAGAGTTGAGACAGAGCAGATGTTCAAACAGACCATCTGTCCCCCCTGCTGACTAAAAGTTGACAGTTTTGTCATTTGCAGGCTGGAATCAGAGGTAAAGAAGAAGAGATTCAGTCGTGTTCCTGTTGTTCAGACATGTTAGTGTGTTTCTGTGAAAACAGCCTGTGGATGCTCACTGTGGACACCGTGGACACGGTGTGAGACACATCCGTACCTGTTGATAAGTGAGACGATGGCAGTGAAGAGTTCTTCATAGAGTCCAGCTGCCATCCCATCAACACACTGAACAGCTGTCAGCCTGGGACCTGCACACACACACACACCACAAACACACACATGAAGGAAAACATCACATGGTTTCTTCAGTCTGTGTGTTTCTTTAATGAATCTGAAACTCTGCAGGTGTTCATGGTCCCTGACAGGTGAAACCTAATGACTCTGTCATACCCTGTTTTTTCATCTGCAGCACTACATTAGCATGTTAGCATTCAGTTTGTTTCAGTTTGCATTCAATGGTTAAAAAAAATACAAACAGATTATATTTTTTAATCATTTTCAGTACATTTAGACTAATTTATTTAATCAATAAAATATTTGTTTAGAATTTTCTGATTATTTCTCACTTTTGAGAACATTAGCTACTTTACAAGAAATAGCTTGACAGATGTCATACTGCCCCTGAGCAAAAACATACAAATCTGAAACTGAGTACTTCACGGATCATGTTTAAAGCGGCCTTAAAGAAATGGTTGCAAAGTATAATGTAGTACATGCAACTTAGATTTTAGCTTTTAGCTTTTCATGACCAAAAAATGATGCATGTTGACATTTCTAACATGCTGTCTGCTATATATTTATATGATGTGTACAGTTTTCACTTGCTGTCTTGTTGTTGTTTTTCGTTATGTTGCTGTGTGCTAAGTGTTATTCTAGAGGACCACAGGGGAAATAAGCCTCCTGGCTTTATTGTGTTTTCACCCTCTATGTTTTTAATCTATGAAATGGCTGCATTATGTTTTATAATCACATAAAATCATTCATTCATTCGTTCATCGTATTCCTGCAAACACTGGGATATCTTGGATTTAGCACAGAAACGTTTATACTGAAAAGTAAAATAGTAGCACTGCTTCACAAGTACATTATTACCTAATAAGGTCCTAGGATGTTTCCTATAAAGAACTATGTAATCTGGTAATACTGTAGTTACAGAGAAAAAAGAGGGCAGAGTTCTGGGTTCTTTGAGCTAGAGTTGAGTTTGTTGATTTTCAGACAAATTTCCTCAACAAACTTGAAACTTGAACAACTAAGTCAATAAATAAAATCTTAAAAATTCAAATTATACAGACAGTTTCTGAGATTTTCTTTCTTGTGTCTGAGGGAACTTTCTCAGTTCTGATTACAGCCCCACAGATGGTAAAAATTTTCATCCGGCTGTGTGATGAACACTACAGCCTCAAAGGGCAGCGAACACAGCTGTGGATCTAAAGTCTTGTTAAAAAAGGTATGACTGCATCCTCAGTTACCATCCTAATTAATTTGTAACTCCAGTGATCACCTATAGTATCTACAGCCTCCCTCAACCTTGGGCCAACCCTGCTTGTTCCTGCTTCTGGCTCCCAGTAGCAAAGCCTTTTTCTGTGTGTGTGTCTCACCCTCCTCCGCCTCTGCAGCAGTGCTCCTCTCTCTGCTGCCCCCGGTGGCTCTCTGCAGCAGCTGTCGCAGGTGATGTTTGAACACGGCCGTGTGCAGCTCGTCTCCCTCGCAGCCGAGCACGCTGCTGGCCACCTGAGCGCTGTCGAAGCTCACAAACTGTCTCCTGCCCACTGAGACACGCAGAGGGGACATGGTTATTTACATTTAGTGAAGGACAGATCTGTTAGTTCAGTAAAAGAACCAAAACCACAATGTAAAGTCCTGTATCCAAAAAGTACGGACAACAAAATGTGTTGAAGTGTCAGTAGAAAAAGTTAAATGTCTCCTGCTGTGACTGAATATTCTTCTGACATATTAATCAGATGATTCCACAGTCTGATCATTTCACATTTTGGCTTTATTGATCCAGGAATCCAACTCAGATCACCCCGAATAGCCAAGATAGGAGCAAACTTATGAATGCCTAAAAAACAGCGTGCAGCTCTGCTCTGTATGTCTGATACTTTATTTTCTTTAAAGCTTCATATCCTTGAAGCATAACGTAATATATGGAGGACAGGTGCATCGTAAAGTTGTGAACAAGTAGAATATCTGACAACTTTACATATTCTAAACGTGACAACGGCATATATTTTATAGTTGAATTAATTAAGAAATGGTTGTAAAAATATGAAAATGTTTTTATGTTCTTCCGACATGTAGTCAGTGTTTCTTGTTCAATAAAACAAATACACAAAAAACACATTATTACAACAAGCGTTGCAGTGTTACTCTGCTTCCTAACATACAGCGAGCGGGCAAACAGAGCGAGCAGATGGAGGGTGACAAATTATCCAGATATAGCCGAGTACCAGCAATGTCAACTCCCAAATTAGAGGTCGAGGCCCCTCCAGAGGGTCACCAGATAAATCTGAGGGGTTGTGAAATGATAAATGAGAGAGGAAAGAAAAAAAAACCCGCAGCTCTGACACGAGTTCATATTTATTTTCTGGACTTTCCTCTTATCTCTGGTTGAAGTAAAGTTGAAGTAAAAGATCTTCTGTGCACACAACAAGTTTATTTCTGTCAAAGTTTGCTCATAAATTTGTTTAAATTAAAGAGAGAACTTCAACTTTTGCTGAGATAATCCTGACAGGTGTGGCATGAATCAACAGCAGGTTTATTGCACAGGCACAACTTGGACTGGTCAAAATAAAAGGACACCCTAAAATGTGACGTTTGAGCTTGAAAAACATATTTATTAGGCACTTAACTCTGGACTTCACATAGTTCTGAGCCATGGTTGCCTATACCTTAACCCCACCGCCACCATGGGCCACTCTGTTCACATCTCGGGTGAAGAGAAAACTTCTCCAAAGTGCGAGACGCCATCAAAGTGAGCATCTGTCCATTCAAGTCGGTTACAACAGCGAACTGCAGTCAGTTCAAGACTCTGGTGAAGACGACGAGCGCACAGATGAGCTTCTCTGAGATTGTTTTTAACAGTTTGTGGAGAAATTGTTTGGTTGTACAAACCAACTGTTGCACCAGCTGTGGGCAGTAAATTTATGGTAGTAAAATGAACATTCAGTTCACAGACAGCAGCTCCGGTGGACATTCTGCAGCCAGCATGACGACTGCACGCTTCCTCAGAACCTACGACACCTGCGGCGGCGTCTGTCTGTCCTTCCCGTCCAGGACACACCTGTGCAATAACCCCGCTGTTTAATCACCACCTCTAAATGTCACACCTGTCAGCTGGATGGATTATCTTGGCAAAGGAGCACAGATTTTTAACAAATTTGTGAACAAAATTTGAGAGAAATAAACCTTTTGCGTGTTTTTTCAAATTCTCCTCTCCAAAAATGAGGGATTAGATCCATTTGTGTTTCAGAACTTTGCTCTGTCTTCTTTTCTCCCATCTGGTGAACCTTTGGAGGGGCCTGACCCCTATGTTTGGAACCAGAGGGCTAAACTGACTCTACATAAAGTAGTTTTAAAAGTTTAAATAGTAGCAGTAAAATCTGAGAGTAGGGAAATGAGAGCATGTTTATATTTTTGTTGAGTGTGTGAATTTTATTTTATTTTGTTCTAAATTATAATACTTATAATACTATTAGCATGATGAGCCTACAACTCAGTTCAATAAATGAGCTTGATTCCATCATATTTTTATTTTTTGATTGAAGTTTAAAGGTGAAACGTCTCTTTTTGAGAATGGATAACAACTCACAGACATCTGAAACATGATAAGAGGGAACAAATAGACCCTGACTGTGGTTTAATATGTTTTTTATGTGATATTTTAATCTTTAAATAAATGTTGTGGTGTAAAAACTACAATATTTCCCTCTAAATTGTAAAGTTCTGTCTCATCTTTTCCTGTATCAATGAGGGTCTTCACAAGTATAGAAGGACTAATGAGTGTTTTTGTGTCTCGAGGGAGATTGATGATGATGAATGATGATGAAGGTGATGAATCAGTGTTACCTCTACAGGCTCCGGCAGCTCCCAGATGGTAAATACCAGCCAGAACATGCCAGATCGCCTTCTGCTCGCCGGATGAGAAGCCGAGCGTTTCCATGGCAGCCAGCAGCTTGGTGAAGGCGACGGACGCTCGCTGCTTCTCCTCCACCTATCGACGTCACAGTCAGACAGTCAGACAGACAGTCATCAGTCACCAGTCAGTCAGTCAGCAGACAGACAGACAGCCCGACAGCTCAGTCAGTCAGTCAGACAGACAGACAGACAGCACAGACAGTCAGTCAGTCAGTCAGTCAACAGACAGACAGACAGACAGACAGACAGACAGACAGACAGACAGACAGACAGACAGACAGACAGACAGACAGTCAGTCAGTCAGTCAGTCAGTAGACAGACAGACAGACAGACAGACAGACAGACAGACAGTCAGTCAGTCAGTCAGTCAGACAGACGACAGACAGACAGGGAGGATGGTCTGTCTCTGAAATCAGCTTCTTAATAAGGCAGAAGAGGAGCTGAGTCATGTCTCATCTCCCGTCACAGTCTGACTCTCCTCACTGCAGGAGTTCACCTCTTCACAAACTCTTATTTTTCTTCTATTTTTACTCCTCCAGTGTTTCACCTGTTCTGTGGTCGCAGAAATGTAGTAAACACCAAAATGTTCTGAGCCTCTCATTTTCTTGTTGTGATTCATGCCGACTGAGAAATGTTTTTTTAATGTTGCGCTGAGTGAAAGACGCAGTGACGAGCAGCAGAGGATAAAAGTTTCCGACCAGCGGAGGTGAGATCAAGTCATCATTCTAAAAGTTCTCAAGTTCTAAACTTTGGGTTTTCGGTTCTAAACATGCCACATCAGTGTGAGTATGGATTCATAGAAGTGACATACAAAAGAATAAATCTGCAACAGAATAAGAAAACAAAAGTGGAAATATAAAGAGGAATAAATAAAATAAAAGTAATAAAAAATAATGAAATATGAAAGAGAAATAGAGAAATAATTAAATGTGGGAAGATGTTAAATGTTTCACATTTATTTAATTATTTTTTCTCATATATCAATTATAACAATTTCATATACATTTAATTTATTCCCTATTTCTGTTGCTTTTCCTTAAATGATTTTGTTTAATACAGAAAAAATAGAATAATGTAAAGACAAAAGAATAAATATATATATTTAAAATATATAAATAAATATATACAGAAATAAATGAAGAATTAAATGTGAAAATAAATGAAAATTCTTATATTTATTCTTTTATATTTGTTGTTTGTTCCTATATTTATTTGTTTTTTAATTACTCTTAATATTTTCACATTTATGTTCATATTCCTTTGCAGATTTACTCTTTTTATGGCTCTCCAGTGGCTCCATAATAAAGAGACACTCCAGTGATTTACTGTCGCACTTTCACAAGTTGCAGTGGTTTCATCTGTTTACTTCACAGAATAAAACCATCAGATATTTTCAGAGATATAGTCGAAAATGATGAGTTACCAGATAACAGACAGGTAGTTCTTATTGTATATTAATGACTCAGTAGATGATGATTAGTTCATAAATATCCGTGAATCAACATTTCCTTGTTACAATTCATGCTGATTGAGAAATGTTTTATTAATGTCGTGCTCAGTGTAAGACGCCGTGAGGAGAAGTGGAGGACAAAAGTATCTAACATAACACGTTATTAGATTACAAAGTATAATTTTGTTTTGCATCAGACTTAATCTTCTTTCCGAGTCATCAAGAGAAAACAGCGTCTAAAAACGTGGACGTCTTTAAGTGAGACGTACGATACAGAGAGAAACCAAACTGATGCACGGGAACGGGATGTATTTTTAAGTTGTTATAATCCACAAAAACAGACTGCCATCACTAAAGCAGAAATCTGAATGAGACTCAAAACATTAAATTACTTAAACTACAACTGAAACATATTTTTACAGTGTAGAGAAAACACTGGACGATCCTGTATTAATGAATCATTGAGGAAAACACTGGATGATCCTGTATTAATGAATCATTGAGGATCAGTCCATAAATATCTGTGAATCAACATAATGACCACTTTCTTCATGAGTCGCTCCTGATTAACTCTGAACTCTGAGCGGCACCAACGAGCGACGACTCATCCATCCATCCATCTTCTTCCGCTTATCCGGGTCCGGGTCGCGGGGGCAGCAGTCTAAGCAGGGATACCCAGACTTCCCTCTCCCCAGACACTTCCTCCAGCTCTTCCGGGGGAATCCCGAGGCGTTCCCAGGCCAGCCGAGTGACATAGTCCCTCCAGCGTGTCCTGGGTCTTCCCCGGGGCCTCCTCCCGGTGGGACATGCCCGGAACACCCTCCCAGGAAGGCGTCCAGGAGGCATCCGGTATAGATGCCCGAGCCACCTCAGCTGGCTCCTCTCGATGTGGAGGAGCAGCGGCTCTACTCTGAGCTCCTCCCGGGTGACAGAGCTCCTCACCCTATCTCTAAGGGAGCGCCCCGCCACCCTGCGGAGGAAACTCATTTCGGCCGCTTGTATCCGAGATCTCGTTCTTTCGGTCATGACCCAGAGTTCATGACCATAGGTGAGGGTAGGAACGTAGATTGACCGGTAAATCGAGAGCTTCGCCTTTCGGCTCAGCTCCTTCTTCACCACGACAGACCGGTACAATGACTGCATTACTGCTGCCGCTGCACCGATCCGCCTGTCAATCTCACGCTCCATCCTCCCCTCACTCGTGAACAAGACCCCAAGATACTTGAACTCCTCCACTTGAGGCAAGAGCTCTCCTCCAACCCGGAGGGAGCAAACCACCTTTTTCCGGTCGAGCACCATGGCCTCGGACTTGGAGGTGCTAATTCTCATCCCAGCCGCTTCGCACTCGGCTGCAAACCGCCCCAGCACATGCTGAAGGTCCTGATTCGAGGGAGCCAACAGGACAACATCATCCGCAAAAAGCAGAGATGAGATCCCGTGGTCCCCAAACCGGACTCCCTCCGGCCCCTGGCTGCGCCTAGAAATTCTGTCCATAAAAATAATGAACAGAACCGGTGACAAAGGGCAGCCCTGCCGGAGTCCAACATGCACCGGGAACAGGTCTGACTTACTGCCGGCAATGCGAACCAAGCTCCTGCTCCGGTCATACAGAGACCGCACAGCCCTTAGCAAAGGGCCCCGGACTCCATACTCCCGAAGCACCTCCCACAGAATGCCACGAGGGACACGGTCGAATGCCTTCTCCAAGTCCACAAAACACATGTGAACTGGTTGGGCAAACTCCCATGAACCCTCAAGCACCCTGCGGAGGGTATAGAGCTGGTCCAGTGTTCCACGACCAGGACGAAAACCGCATTGTTCCTCCTGAATCTGAGGCCGACGACTCATTAATTACTTAATCATGAATTACTCTTTTTGTGCCTCCTCACGTAAAGTGATTCATCACACTGAGCAGTTTGTCACATCCTTTTTTTTCCTGACAGTTTACTTCACAACCATGAAGTGATGAGTGACTGCAGAGTAACTTAGTCTCCTGAGGTCAGTGTGTGTCAGACTCCTCTGCTCACTTTACCTTGGTGGGATGAACGATACCAAAGGAGTTGGACTCGGGGAGCTGATGCAGCTGAAGTTCTGTCCTGATGGAGAAAATTCACAACATACAGAAACTGTCAGAAACTTTGATAAGTAGAGTCAAATCATAATGTAACAACTGTTCTCTGTAACTTAAGTTTGACAGAAGAAATCCTGCATTAAAACTCCCGCTAAAGAAAAAAGGATTATCAGTGAACAAAAGAATATTCTTTGAAAAACACACCATCACACCCAGTTCAGACAGTGTGTACGTGCACGTGGCTCCAAGCTAAAGATCTACAGTGACAATTCAGGCTAAAAACATGGTGTAAATAACATGTTTTTTAAAGTCAACTTGGCATGTGGTGACTTCAGGACACCAGATTAGCAGTATGGAGGTGTTTTATGTTTTTAATCTGTTTTTTTCACTTAAATTGTTTGGGAGATTCTGCAACACTGTTTTCCTGTGAAACTCAAGCAGAGTTTTGTGAACTAAAGAACTAAACCTGACCTTCAATCAGCATGAGGGTGAGTAGATAATGACTGAATTTTCATTTTTTGGGTGAACTATCCCTTTAACTCTGAAGCGAAAATTATCTGAAAAGCTCCAAATTCATGCATCTTGTAATGTCTGCTGACATTTTCAGAAATGGAAGTTGGAAGTTCATTTTTCAGTAGATGGCGAGTTAATCACTTGAACTACTTGAACGACCTCCTATGTTGTCCAGTGTTTTCCAACCTAGGGGTCAGGCCCCTCCAAAAGGTCGCCAGATAAGTCTGAGGGGTCGTAAATAAAAGTCTGTGACACAAAAATTTGTTCTAATTTGTGGACTTTTCTCTTTTATTTGCTATTTGTGAAATACTGGACAATTTCACCTCTCTAAGCCTGAAAAATTGTTACTTAAATGAAATAATTCAAGTAGTTCAGAGGGAAAATGTCTCTTTGGAACTTCAGATGTGGAAACATGACAAGAGGCCCAAACTAGAATCTGATTTTTGTAAGATGTCAAAAGCCAAAAAAAGACTGGAAACCACTGGTTTAATCTTTAAAAATGTGATGTGTTTTATAAGCATTTACATGTTTTTTGTAACCTGTGAAGTGAGCGGTAACAATATCTGTCAAATAAATTTAGTTACGTTAAAAGAATATTTCCAGCTTAAATATAGACGAGTATAGAGAAGTATTAAGTAGCATAAAATGGAAATATTCAGAGTATATGTACCTTAAAATTTAAATCCTGAGTAAATGTACTTAGTTACTTTGAGGATTACCTCATCTCTGTGCTGATTCCCGCCAGCATCTGAGAGAAGACCAGGAAGTTACTCTCTCCTGGAGTCGTCTGACAAACTCGCCATTTGTCCAACATCATCGTCTGATGGAGACAGCAGGACGGCGCAGGGAGAAGACATGAGTAACTTTGTATAAAATCATACTTATGTAAAGTGTGTGTGTGTGTGTGTGTGTGTGTGTGTGTGTGTGTTACATGCCTGTAAGTGTCCAGCAGCGGCCTGTCCAGCGTGGTTAAAGTCCAGAGAGAAGACCATGGCGAATCGAGACGAAGCGTCGCTGTGCTGAGAACTGACGCAGCCAAAAGCCTTGAGGATGGTGAACATGGCCTGGACGCGCTCCACTGGGGACAGAAGACGACAATGAGTCAACAGTCTGTCCGTCTGCAGAGCGTTGGACGTGATGACTCCGTCCAGCTGCCGCTGCTCTACTCACCGCTGATCTTCTCTCCGGTCGTCCCGGCCTGTTTGAGGAGGGCGTGCGTGAAGGCCTGGCACGCCGTGGTCTTTCCCGTCCCGCTGCGTCCCACCGCACACACGCTGTGGTCTCTTCTGGTGCCCACCATGGACACGTAGACCCGTTTGACCAGAGCAGTGAGAGCAGGAGGAGCGTCCCACGCTGACTCTCCTCGCCGAGACTTCGGAGTCTGACAGAGAAGAAGAAGCAGAGGGAGAAGGAGAGAGGATGAGTCAAAGTGATTCACTTTTTCTCTTTTTCTCAGCAGCTAGTACAAATAAATAGTTAAAAAATAAAGTTAAACAGTCTTTTTTCGAATAGGACTTCTAAGGGTGTATTGTTCACCCTGTGTTTGTCGTCACCTTGCTGTTTGTCTGTAACGGAGGCCAGAAGTTGACCAGGTTTGGTCCGGCGTGTGTGAGCGGCATGTTGGCTTTAGCTCGACTGGTGAGCGTGTGCAGGACGCCGCACTCATTCACACTCTGCAGGTCACTCAGGTCCTCGCATAGGTCCAACTCTGAGGGTTACACTGAGGAAGAAGAGGAGGAGAAGGAGGAGGAGGAGGAGGAGGAGACACTGTCAGTCCACTGAAGAGTTAACAACAGACAGTCAGACATTCAGAAGGAGAAGAATTGAGGTACCTTCTCAATCTCAAACTCTGTAACGTCGTGCAGCGAGCCGTCAGTGTCCAGACGGACCCTCACTCGGCCTTCTGGGAGTTCAGGTGTGCCTTCATCCGGCTTCAGCTGAGTGGCTGAAACGAAAACACATCAACCAATCAGAGAACACACGTTTTCACTGGATCATTTGTTTAATGACTGTTTTTTGTTTTTTCTACTGATTGTATGTGTTTCTTGTTTTTCTTAAATTATGTTACTGCTAGCATTGATTAATATTATTGCTTTTAATTGTTTACATTTTTGTTTTGTTTTTTTTTTAAGGAGGGGAGGTCCCTTGTATAAGCCTGTAGCTTCCTGACAATTTTTTTTTCACTGTTGTATTTTATTGCAGATTTATATGTGCAAAAAAAAAAAAATAAATAAATAAATATACAAACATCTCAAACATGATGAGAGAAACAAACTGCAAAATGTTTGTACTTTAACAACGTGTTGCATCTTAGAAGCTTCTTATATTTTTTTGTGTAAAATCTTGACATGAAAAATATCTACAGAATAAATCTAAAGAAGTAAAAAGTACATGATTTTCCTCTGAAATGTTGTGGAATAGAAGTATAAAGTTTTATAAAATAGGAATTCTTGAATAATATAAGTAATATATGTGTATGTATATATGAATGTCTTGCTAAGCTTTTAATGTATAATTCTCTGATCCTGTATGTAAACAGCAGGGTCAGGGGTCAGAGGTCAGAGCTCGGGGGTCATGTGACCATATGAAGGTCTGATGGGATTAGTGCAGTACAGTTAATAACTGTGATTGATGGATGGATGGACGAATGGATGGGTGGACGGACGGAGCAGATGGGTGTGAAGCAGCAGCATGAGGAGAGAATCTGCTGTACGTCGTATGTAACATGATCTGGAGGTAAATTAACAGGCTCAAAGATTACTGGAGCTTGTTTGTGGATTATCAGAGGACTCAACTAATCCACACACATTATGGCTGCAGGAAACAACAGAGACAACTTCCATGTTCACACCAGACACATGTTTTATGTTCCATATTCGCCTGTCATACAAAAAGAAAATTAAAATAGAACTTTAAAAAAAAAATCATATGAAAATGTATCTGTTTCTACTGTTTTGTTTCTTTCAGACCGGTGACAAATCTTTCACAAATCTTTCTAACAGATTAAACCTTCACTGCACAACAGACGACTGATATATCCAACGTTAAATATCACAATTACACATAAAATTAGTGTTATTCTGTATTTTTATTCATGTGGCATTTGCTGTCAAAATTAAGAGCCAATCGGAGCCTGTCAGCTGATCGATCAGGTGGCGGCCAGGTGTTTGCAGTCAGAGCAGAGTAACTGCAGCTGCCGCAATATCGTGAACTTACCGCTGAAGACGTGTGCTTGATGTCAGAGCAAGTTGGGATCAAGTCAGACACAAATCTAACCAGCATGCATTGCTCATCCTGAATGCACATATTTTTTGTGCATCATTTTGGTGGACAGGTCAAAATACTACAATACCCACGAGCCTCTGCTGCTGTTGCCATGGAGAAGGAGCCGGTCAGAGGTGCAAATCGGAGCCAATTCCAAAAATTCTGTTGTCAAACTTGTGAATTTTACTCAAATTACTTCAAAATTGACCTGAATCACAGTGCAACTGGAGCTGCAATGACTTTTAGTAAGTTGATCTTCAAATAATTTGATAATCGATCGGTGGGTTCAAGTTAAAAAAAAAAAAAGTTAGAGCTCTCTGATCCAGCTTCTTGGATGTGAATATTATTTTATTATTCTATTATTATTTTCGATATCTGCTGAAAAAATTAAAGTAATAGTCTGATATTTTGGAAAATGCACTTATCTGCTCTCCCTTTTTGAGAGTTAGATGAGAAGATCAATGTCGCTCTCAGTTGCCAGGCGACCAGGGCAGACTCCAGGATGTCACTGCAACAAGTAACAAGCTACAATGGCTGCAGCGTAATTCTCGGAGGCAAAATACCGGCTGCACTAAACGAGTTTGCTTTAAACACTGACAGGCCCAGATTGTTGATCCCTGCAGAGACATTTTTGTTAAAGAGTGAGATCCTTTTTCTTTAACCAGAAGCAGATGATTTATCAGTGTCATCAAAACCACCAGACTCCACTGAAAAAAAAACAATCACTTTACCTCACAGCACCTCCAGTGCTGCTAACCCTGTTTCTGTTTGTGTCAGCAGACTTTTTATGTAACGATAATTCAACCAGGAGAGTTTCATGTTGATCCAAACTGTAGAAGCAGAGGAACTTTTTCTATTGGTGAGCTCACCTGTGATCAATTATTCAGAGCCAATGGGCCTCACTCATGAGAAAAGAAAAAAAAACAAACTTTTGGCAGATTCATCTATATTTTATGTCTGTTAATATGAAAACAGAACTAATGCATCTGTGTGTGTGTGTGTGTAGGATAGTTTTCATGACTCACCGCGGGTGAAACCGTCTTTGTGAACGTACCACACAGTTCCAGCTTCGTACCAAACATCCCTCACCTGAGAGAGAAACACAGGAGCAAAGACAGACGTGGAGCTGCTGTGAAACTCTGGCTCTCAAGAGTTGATATATACACGATATATTATAACATGGAGTCTGCAGCGTGCCGCTGTAATAATTATGGAATTATAGACATTTTCAGTATTTATTTGTAAGCAATCAATAAACTTATTACCTGACGTTTACATGAATTTGCATTAAAGCAGCTCTGACACGCGACTCCATTCCTGACCAATCAGAGCTCCTGCTGCTGCTCTCTTGGTTGTATTTGATTGGATTTTAATTTCTAAGTGGCACACTGCTTCAGTTAACGATTATGGTCTTTATTTGCTGGAAAAGTTAAAGGTTTGGGTTATAAAGTCATGGGTTTTTACACTTATTCACTCTCTTGGTGAGAGAAGATCAGCGCCAGATGAGAGTACAAGAAGTCACTACTTTGGTGTGGTTGGACAGAAACTGGACTGGATACTACAGTGACTCACTATCACCTCTTGAGGTACAAAATGGTATTACAAGACACAACGGGCTGAGAGAGCTAGTTAGCATGCTAACTTTAGTTTGCAACCTGCAAAATTCATACAACAAACAAATAGGAGCCAGCATATTGCCAAAGTTACCGCTAACCGCTGCTAACTGTAGCTGCCATTAGCTAGTTAGCTCAGTTAGCTGTGCAGCTAGTGGTCTGGAGCACCAGGGGAGCGTTTGGTGTTTGCACTGCTCATACAGGAGCTTTGGACCGTCAGGTGGAGGAAGTTTTCAGGACTTGGGGGAGAAGGACCCAGACCCAGAACTGAAGCACGGCGAACCACCTCCAGAAGCTATGGAGTTTACAGGTACAGCGGGGTCAGTCTCGAGGTTCCAAGTGCCAAACCCGGCAAGAAAACCACATCAGTGGTGTTGGACTGAGACTGGACTGGACGCCACAGTGACTCACTATCACCTCTTGAGGTACAAAATGGTATTACAAGACTCAACAGGCCAAAGCGAGCTAGTTAGCATGCTAACTTTAGTTTGCAACCTGCATAATTCATACAAAAAACAAATAGGAGCCAGCATATTGCCAAAGTTACCGCTAACCGCTGCTAACTGTAGCTGCCATTAGCTAGTTAGCTCAGTTAGCTGTTCAGCTAGCAGTCTGGAGAACCAGGGGAGCGTTTGGTGTTTGCGCTGCTCGAACAGAAACTTTGCATCATCAGGTGGAGGAGGTTTTCAGGCCTGGGGCGAGGTGTACCCTGCGGGGGGGCCCCCGGAGGGAGCTTCGCCGAAATGAACACTAGAACTGGAGCCAGGACAGCGGGCAACAGAACCACCTCCAGAAGCCTAAGCGGGGGTTGGCAGGGTCAGTCCCGGGGTTCCAAGAGCCAAACCCGGCAAGGAAACCACCTCAGTGTTGTTGGACTGAGACTGAACTGGACACTACAGTGACTCACTATCACGTCTTGAGGTACAAAATGGTATTACAAGACACAACGGGCCAAAGCTAGCTCGTTGGAATGCTAATTTTAGTAGATTTCTTTGCAACACAATACTCAGACGTCTTTGATAGAACGTCAAAACTGTTATTTCTTCACATTTTGAGCTAAAATTCTAACATATTGCACCTTTAAAGACACTAATTGAATTAATCTGTTTATAAAAGCTTTTTAAAAGATGTCAACTCATTAATTAACAGTGAATAAGTCTGTAATTATCCCAGGAACACATCAGACTTTACTGTACCTCTCTCCTGTTATGCTCTGTTACAGTTGTGTCTGCCTGCCTTCCCTCTGGCTCCTGCCTCTCCTCTTTCTTCTCCACCTGCTTCACCTCCTCTATCCTCTGCTCCTCCACCTTCTTCTTCTGCTCTGTCTGTGGTGTCCTCTTCTTCTCTGACGTCTTCTCCTCCTGCTGCTGTTTTGGCTCGGGTGTCACTTCCTCTCTGCTCTCCTGTTTGTTTCCGGAGTCAGGAGACGTGACTATGTTCTTTCTGTTGTTGATGAGCTGCTCGGACCGCAGGGACATCTCGGCCTCGAGGATCGGAGGAGTCTGATCAGGGAGGAGGAACTGCTGCACCAGGTTGTCGCTCAGTTTGCTTGGCTGCAGGGTGGTGGGGAAAAAAAACGAGATGAATTTTAAGGAGCATCTTGGGAAATTTATTCACTTTCTTAATGAGATTTTGGCGAGAACTCACCGCTTTCTCGTCTTTGACCTCGGGCTCTTTCTGCTTGGTCTCCTTCTCTGAGTCTCTGACCAGCTGTTTGAGGAAGCCGCCCGGCAGAGCCGACAGAGGAGGTGGAGGGACGGCCGTGACCACCGGCGTCTTCTCCTCCTTTATCTGTGGTGTCGTCGATTGGTGGAAGCAAGTAGAATTAGACACAAACAGCAAGTCACAAGAGAAAACAAAGACTATACACGCACACATCCAGGTCACATTTAAGGTTCACCCAATGACATATTTTCTCTAGCAGGGCTTATTCAGAAGATTTATTTGTGCAGATTTTAAGATATTTGTCTCTGAGTTTTCTGCCTCCATCCACTGAGAAAAAAATGAAAATTAGGGGAAAAAAAGAGTCTTGTACCAATAAATTATTATAGACTAATCAATTGTTTGCATTTTCAACTATCAGCAAAATTTGCGACCCTAGTTTGGAGAAGTGACTGTGACATCAACGGTTTAAAAGTAGCCAATCTGCTGCAATCTGCTGCAATCTGGACTCTGAGTAGTTTTTGAGACAAAGACTTTGTACTTTTACTTGTAATCTAAGCTAGGCTAACTGTGTCCTGCCACCAAATGTCAGCAGCTAGCCGATGAAGAAAGTGGAGCAGCTAAAGAACCAGATATGTTTCTCAGGAGCTGGTGGAGACCAAAACCAGAGCTAAAAGTAGAGTTTTAGCTCTTTTTAAGCTCATTTTAGTAGAGAGAAACACCACGACCATAACCAGGGCCAAAAGATTTTGAAGAAATATCCAGTTGCAATTATTTTAACTGACATTGCAACTGCGGTGTGATTTGCAATATCAGAGGTAATGTTAATTTTTATAATTATTCCTATTTCGGTTGAAGAACATGTTAAAATGAGTATGGTGTGATTTTTTATTTGCAGGAATCTGTACCAAATGAAGATCAGTCAGTCCAAGTTTTTTGTCACATTTTGCCTTTAACAAATACTGCACCTGCTATTTAAAAACTGCAGAAAGCCACATTGCAGTTTCAATAAAATTTAGATTAATTGTGGAGCCCTAACCACAACTACATTTGCAAAATTGCTGCTACTGAACATAATCCAGACAACTAAACAGAACTTCTAAAAAATATCTAAGAACCTGCACATAAAACTATTTGCATGCCTTGAAACCAACAGAGATAAGAGGAAAGTGTGGTATTTTTTGTTTTGGGTGAACAGACCCTTTAAAACAACAGGACAGCTCTTCTTGGATTCTGCACATTCACTACATTTGCTCGTCAAGCTGGGAACACTGGATGCGGTTTGGCCGCGATAACAAACTGAGACTCTGCCAAAAAACACGACAGGTCACCTCCAGATATTATCAATGATTGTTATCTTGTAGAGCTCAGAGAAGCCAGAGTCAAACCTCTCACCTCCAGACTGACTGAGCGTCACATCTTCAGATGAGATCTGCAAAACTTTTTCACACTTAAGTATAATTCCCAGAGTTTTCCAGCGTGTCCTCGGCTTTACGAGGAAATATGAGTCAGCGGCTGTGACGAACATCAAGTGCCAAACATGGAGGGGGCCAGAGAGGCCTGACATTTAACTAATAGGTATCACCTGCTGACACAATGGGGAATATTATAAAGGTCAGTATAGGACAGCTGTTTCACATTCTATGATGAGCTACAGTATGTAATCATGAGAAACTCTGAGAGGAACTTGCTGAGTAATGCCTCATTATAACACATGACACGAGCAGGCTGCAATTAACGATTTGTTTACACACGTATTTTACATTACGTATATTATTTCAGCATCAACCAATTCTAATTCATCACCGATATCATTTTCCTCCTTCACACGGTTTGTAAAAGTCTGGTCCCGATGCCAGATTTAGACCAGGATCCACACGAGAGTGCTTCAAAATGCTTTTATCCTCCTGTGCGCTGGATGACTAACCAGAGAAAATGTGCCAGCTGTGGCAGCAGATTTTAAAAACCTGCACCGAGTTTTTTCATGACATGAACTTTTGTTTCAGAATTTCATTAAAACAGATTTGAGCAGAGAGGTTCAGAGTCCCAGAGTGGTTTGAAACAGCAGTGGAAAAAAGTATCCAGATACTTTACTTAAAGGGACAGTTTTTAGATTATTTGAAGTGTGGTTGTAGCAGCAGGAGTGTCAGTGTAGAAGATAATTAATGTTCTGCTGTGGACAGGGTCAGCAGAAAAAAATCTGTTTAAATGTTTATTTAGCACATTTTCACTTCTTTATCTTGACATCAGACAGCCTTTTCTGACAGGGAACTGAAGTCATATGAACCAAATATCACCCTCTCTCCAAGATAACCAGACTCCGTTTGAAAAAACAGTAATTTTACCACACAGAACATGTGAGTTGCAGGTCTACTGCTGCCTTGACGACTAACTAAAGCTTTAGTTCAGATCTGATCTCACATGTTAAAACACCAAAGTCACACAATAACATAACGCTGTGACGCATCATCAAAATTTTGTAGTTCTAAGAAGAAGAGAAACCTGGAATTGAGCAGCAGAAGAAGAAGATGGTGTTGTCTAGTGTGAAAACGTGGTGCTCAGCTGCAGATCTGCGGGTCAGAGAGCATCATGACACGGCCACAGAGGGAGGCTGCTCACGCTGGACCTCCACAGCAGCCGAGGCATGGCCAGGCTACACACTGCCTGGATGTTATGCTGCAGCCTGCGTCAGAGATTGCTGCGATCCGGGCACAGAGCAGGGCCGCTCGCACTGCAATCCCCAGACCTCCACAGCAGCTGCGATACAGCGGGGCTGCTCACACCGCTGCCCCTGGGATGTCATGCATGCAATATGAAGTGATAAAAAACACAAAAATAAAAACATGAAGTTGATATTCTGCTTAAAAATTTCTCTTTCAGGAAAAAAGCTGTTTTCTCAGTTTTTTTAGTCTGAAAAGTGGATTTTTTGATGAAACCATTCATGAGCTTATAAAAAAAGAATGAATGAAGCTCGAACAAAATGGCTTTCTGAATCTGAAACTAGAAGATCTGTTCTTTCTTTTGATATATTAATTATATGCTCCATGCTCTGTGGGTGTTGAAAAATCAGTGAATTTTGTAAAAAATGCTGGCGCTGGCTTGCAGCTTTGCGGGGTTTGACATTAACCCCGACCTGATGGTCATAAAAAATCACCCTGAAGCCACCAAATATTTCATTTTAGTGGCTCCCTGTGGCGTCCAGGTTTTATCCCCATGCTGCGAGGCTTGAGCGTTACAGCTCCTCAAACA
Source organism: Lutjanus argentimaculatus (assembly GCA_034769285.1). Classification (NCBI taxonomy): domain Eukaryota; kingdom Metazoa; phylum Chordata; class Actinopteri; order Lutjaniformes; family Lutjanidae; genus Lutjanus; species Lutjanus argentimaculatus. The sequence goes on along the minus strand of JAWZSL010000005.1, from coordinate 39,227,933 downwards.
TCCTGATTCATTCACACCTTTTAGTTTACAATTTTATGAAAACAATAAACAGTACTCATCGCTGCTAAGCTACCAGTATGTCAGGACTATAAAAGTCTGGGTTTGCTTAAGCCAACTGAAAATGTTACCATGATCTTTACAGAAGGAGTTTAAGTGTCTTTAAGAATCTGACACATCTGAGGATGTAATGTGCTGCAGTTTGTGTCCCCAGTTTCCTCAACTAGCTGAGAAGTCAATTTTTCATCGGAAACATAACATCACAATTCATGGAAAAAGTGTCACAGGTCGGCTGTGTTGTATTAAACTGCCTTCTCTGAGTTGTTTTTTATGTAAGTTTACATTTGGGCAACAAAAAATGTACTTTGGCCACTAAATTTAGGCACTTAGTCGAGCCGGCGCTTAAAAATATTCCCAGCACTGATTTTTTTTAGGCGTCTAAAATACACGTTGCTGCTGACCCTCTTCACAGCTTCCTACACCAGTTCTCCTGCTGCTTTTCCAAAACATCTTCTGCATTTTACTGATAATTCACTTAAGCAGGACTTTGAATGCAGGGCTTTAACTTGTTAACGCTTAAACCGAAACGTAATACAAGGAGTTTTAACTGATTCTGATAGTCTCAGTTTATGTCTGATGTCTCTATATGACCTACATAACGAGACCATCAGCGAGATGATCTGCTATTTCTATAGAGTTATTCTTGATGCCTGCTGCGAGGTCGGCATGCAGACTGGAAGAGCCTAAATTTACATGTTCCCAGTTGTGTGTTGTCCAGTTAAAAAGAAGCAGGAGGAGAATTTTATTTAGTAGATTTTACAGCTTTTTTTGTTTTAACAGTGTCCTCCAAAATCAACACAACATGAAAGTTCCTTATCTTATGTTTGAATAAAAGATCTGAGTGCTTCTTCCACCACTGAATATAAAGCACAAAAAGCACGATATCTGGATACTGAAAAGAACACAACGTTTCTCATTGTTATTAACATTTATCAAAGCTCTGTGCATTTTTAATTTCAAAAATTTTGTTTTGACAGAGTTTGAAATACAAAAGACTTTGCTTCTTTGTGGAATAACCCCCGTGCACTTCTTCATCTATGAATAAAACAGTTTTTGAAATTCTGAGCCTTTCTGGTTATTTACAGCACTCAGAACAGAGCGCAGCATTGTTCTGAAATGAATCATATAAAAAAAAACTATAACTTTCTTTTGCAATTTTCACTTGCTCCCACAATTTTATTGCAACAAAATGCGTAAAAACACTGCAGCATGCATTGCAAATTTTTAGAAAAGCTGTCGTGAAATCAGGCATTTTAGGCCACAAAAACAGCTTGTGAAATCCTGGAGGGACTGATGATTTTGGGAATAAATTAAGTCTTAATTAATAAAAAAAGAGACAGTTACAGTTAAACACTATGTTAAAATATTTAGTGTCTAACAGGCTTCACATCGTTCTGAATGTTTAAGCACACAACACTAAATCTGGGCGGCACTTTTCGTGTCCCCCTTCAGGAAAATACTTTTGAGATTTTTTTCTGTTTATTCTCACAGTAAAAATGAAATATCTGCCCTTGGTTGACACTTCCCAAAATCTTTGCAACAAAGGTTTATCTAAATCAGGGGTGGGCGATTATTTGTCATGAGAAATTGATCAGACTGCTGAGGGCCAGACACAAATGATCCTAATAATGGTCAAATCTCTAATAAATGTTCTACATGGGGCTCTTCTACTGTTGGTGTCCCTTTCTGAACTGCCATGTCGAATTGTGGGCAAATATTTTGTTGGAAATGTTCAAAACTTGATGTTTTACAGTGAACCATGCATGAAGCATGCAGGTTGCACAAGCAGAAGAAGAGCAACATAAACAACATGGATGAGCAGCATCGTACAGTTCATTATCATCACCAATGAACACAGCACCAAGCCCTTTCAAAATAAAGGTCTGATAATGGTTTAATGGTAAGCAAAATGCTCTTTACTATCTCTTCTAGATTTTTAATTGTCCATATTTCCATGATGACCATGCGGGGCCACATGAAACCTTTCAGTGGGCCACATCTGGCCCCCGGGCCGCATTTTGCCCAAATCTGATCTAAATCAGTAAATCTTTTTTTTTTTATCTTCCAACCATGCATTTAATTTTGGTGGTAATAGGTCCCCTGAATACCTTTTTAGAGTTATCTATCTAATAAGTAATAAGTACAAATTTAAGTGCCGTTCTTTTCTGATGGGGTGACCTACTGATTGTGCAAAAATAATGAATATTGACACAAATATCAGCTTCTGTCAGCGTCAAACCACAAATATCAGCGACAGTGTGTCTTTAAAAAGCTCTGACTCAAACACTAAACATGCAGGATGACTAATGCAGCGATCAGAGCGGTGACATGTCAGGATGATTCAGGGTTAGAACAAACAAAGGGTCCACTCACCATGTAATCAATGCTACGTCCTACTACACAACACACAAACACACACAACACACACACACACACACACACACACACACATGCAGACGAGATTATACATTAGAGGGTCAATTAACGCAGCATGCAGAGAACTGCACCTCCCTTCTGCTCCCACAGTTTTAAGCGTGAAGACAGAGCCATGGTTTCACAGTGCGGGAGTCAGGGGTGTGTAGGGGGAGGCGGGGGATGTCAGCCAGATGTGGTGTCAGAGTGGCAGTGTGCGTGTGTGTGCACAGAGAAACACAAACAACCTGACAACGGAGAGAGAAAGTGACAGAAACAGAAACAGAAAAACAGTGAAGCTTAAAAATGATGAAAAGTGTCACATCTGCTTTTCAACGTGAAGATTGTGAGACAGTAAGAGAACATTTCATCCTCTCAGATCAGATCAGATCAGTCAAGAGACGTGATCACACACACACACAAACACACACACACGCGTCACCGTGGTACATTTTTCCATTACTGAGATGTTTCACAGCCACTTTGTGTCCATCGAGGTGTCGTTTTTCTTTAAGAAACTGTCTCCTCGTCCTTCTGTTCAGAGGCTGACGGCCTCTGTTGTCACATGATCAAGTCTTCAGAAAAGAGTCACACTTTACACATTCTTTGTTCCTCATTTTGGTGTCATCAATCTTACTTTTCTGAGCTTTTTAGCGACTTAATGTTTCATTGGATGCTGCGGTCTCACAAATTAAGTCTTTAAAAAGCAGGGAAACAGCAGCAGGGAAAGTCTGAATACAGCTTATAGCTGCACTAATCAATATTTTATATTAACAATGGATCAGTTAACTAAGGCCCTGTTTACACCTGATATTAAATTGTGTTATATCTGCCCTTTCTGCTCCTTCCATTTTCAAAACAGGCTCATTACTTCAGTTTTACGCAAGACAAAAACAATGTAAAAAAAAGACACAATGAGACGAAAACAAGATAAAAGACGTAGCAAGTCGAACACGGCATAAAAGATGTAACAAGACAAGAACAATGTAACAAGATGAAAACGTCGTAACAAGAACAAAATGACGTGAAAGAAGCAACAGGACGAAAACAACGTAACGAGACATAAGAAGAAAACGACACCAAAGATGCAACGACAAATATGACACAACAAGAGTGGTAACAACAACAACAACAACAACACAACAACAACAACAAAAAATTAGAAGACGTAACAGAACATTACAAGATGAAAATAACATAAAAGATGTAACAAGATGAAACAGACAGAGGGAGACTCGACCACAGAGAAAAGGTTTGGTTCAGCTTTGCTCAGAAACAGTCAGAAGAAATGTCCTTCAGAGGACGACTTTTTACTTGTACACTTTGAGGACATTTCAGAGGCTTTTTTCACTTTTACTGCAGTAAAAAAGTTGAATCAGTACGTCTACTTTTACCAAAGTCTTTTTTAACACAGGTATCTGCACTTCTGCTGGAGTAAAGCCTGTGTGGACCTGCATCCTGGCTGATCTGATCACAGACACATGTGACCACATTCTCTTGGTTGTGTACAAATGTGTCCACATTGAAGGACCACACAAAACAGTTGTCTCATTTCCATTTTTTTTCCACTGATTTCACTATTGCACCAGTAACCACCAACATTAACAGACTACCTTGGAAAAAAAGGTGCAATTTAAAAAGTTGCTGAGTTACAAGAAACGTAATAAACTTTGTGAGAGAGCTTCTGCAAAACCTTAATTATTTGTGCCTTCTTGTAAATTCAGCATTAAAGTCAACACTTCACGTTGTTTCTTTCCTTGTGCAAAAACATTGAGTCAGTTTGTCGTAGATTCTGAAGTGAGTCTACCTGCCAACATTTAGCAGCTGTTTGAGCACAATGGTTCAACTGATTGCACCATTTACACTAAACTTATGAAAGAAGACGACTTTTTATTGACCGTCAACATGTCAAATTTTACAAATGCAGTAACCAATAAAGGCTACGTCTTTGTCTCTCATGGAGAAAGTCCTCTGACTCTATTACAAAATTGCACAATTTTGTGAATTATTGAGTGATGAGAAACTTTATTAACTTTGTGAAGTGCTGTCTACAACAAATTCTTAATTATCGGGACCTTCTTGTAAATTCTGCAAATCGTCTACATTAATTTATTTCTTTCTTTGAGTAAAAAACAGTCCCAGACTGTTGGCTGCTGCTGTTGGTTAAAAACAACACTGATGAAGTAGCTACGTGTTCATTTCACGCCCGCCAACCCTCACGATTTTCTCAGTAGACTCCTGTTTCCCCCTGTGATCACAGTTCTCCTGTATTTCTGCTGATTTCTGATCATTTTCACACTTTTTTCCCCCTCTTCACTATCACAACCTGTGTCTGGGGCTGTACAGCGTGTTTCCAAAACTTCACTTTTTAGCTTGCTAGCAAACAATATAATGGTTTCTTAAAGTTTTTATTAACTCTTTAGCTAATTAGCAAACATTGTAATGTTTAACATGTCCAGTACAAATACCCACAGAACTAGTGACCTTTCCTTTCAGCTGTACAAAATGTTAGCATGCTAACATACTTTAGACACTGTTGGTAATTTAATCTGTCATACTTATAAAATGACTGATATAATGATGAGAAAAACTTACTCTATTTGATTTCTTTATGAGAATAAAATAAAACAAAATGATTGACATCATATCTGTGTTTAAGTAGAGAGCTGGTGTCAGCTAGCCTAGCTTAGCATGAAGAGTAGAAGCAGGAGGGAAGCAGTAGCCAACCAACACTTCTAAACTTCTCAGGTAATTTTATTTGAATAGTTTGTTGAGGCTCAGACGCAGAGAAAAGGCCCAGGATGAAAACAATTTGTGTATCTGAACCACTTCCTGGATTAAACGAGCTAAAACTAGCTTAAAACTGGCTCCAAGGCAGTAAAACCTAAAGTAAAAGTAAAAATCAGTGCTCTTTTTTTGTTTTTCTTTGTATATTTGTTTTTGAAATTACAGGCGATCACACCAGACCTTTCACACGCTTTGATTTCCATTTATTTCTCCGCCTCTCATGTTCTCGTGTCATCTCCGATTAAGTATTTGTCTCACTTTGGCGGCACGTAAACCGTCACTCTGCATTCTGTCTGGATCACACACGAGGCCCATGAAACCCCAACCTCAGCCTGTGAGCACCACATTCGGCGTAAACAACTCGACAGTTAGTTTCTACACGACGAGGCCCTGTGCCAATTGCATGTCACACTGACAAACACCAACAAAAACACCAGAAATAACACTCCAAAATTATGTTAAATTGCTCACTCACTCACTGTTTTCACTTTAAAGTGAATTTATATTTATATTTTATGATTTAAATGACACGATAAGCCAAAAAAAAAGTTCCTGAGCGACCAGCAGCACTTGTTTTAAACTGTAGATCCCACACGAGTGGACAAATTTATGACCCATGAGGACAAATCTCCTCTTAATGAGCCTCCAGAGACAGAAAACGCCCCTCACAATAAAAAGAAATCAAGTCAGCCATAAAAGCCAATGTTCCAGTGAAGTGGACAGAGTCTGAGCTGGTGTTATGTTCTGTCTGAAGTCCCAATGTCAAACCGCAGCCCCGGCTACCGGAGCTCACAGGGCCCCGGCAGGCCCCGTCTCTCAGCCAAATCAGCTATAAATAAAACCAGCAGAATGTCATTATGTCTAATTGTCTGTGCACGCTGGACAGTAACCGACACACTCATCACACACAGTGGCATACCTTCGAAAATGACCCCAAACAAAAAAACACAAGGAATAAAAGATCCAGATGGTTAATGGTGAATCCTGCGAGGCCAAATGAGAGTCCCGCTGTCACACAAACACCACCACAGACACACACTGAGCAGGACAGACTGAGTGCAGTCAGAAATAGAGTGACACACAGTGATAAGCAACACGGCCGGGCTGACAGACGATTCCTCTATAAATATCTGCAGGCACACACAGTGGGGGGAGTGAGGAGGAGGAGGAGGAGGAGGAGGAGGAGGAGGACGGGGGTACGACCCTGTTTGGAGAACTGCTTCAAACCAAATCACAGAGGAGAAGAAGACAGGGGAGTTAATCTGAGAGACAAAATCAACCAAACTCCGACAGAAAATGATGATTTTAAGGTTTTCGGCTGGATATGAGGTTTGTTTTCTAAAGGTGGAGGGGGAGGTGGGGGTGGTTGTTAATGGACGCCGGCTGTCCCGACAGGGGACACAAGTGCACATGTGCAGATCTGCACTGCATCAGCTGTCCAGTCTGACTGACGGCTCCAGCTGAGGGAGCGAGGTGATGAGGAGGAGGAGGAGGAGAGGGGGAGGAGGAGCCTCCTGGTCCATGTGAGGAAGGAGGAGAATCAACAGGCCAGTCTGATACCAACAATGTGTTTATATATGAATAATGTGCAGCGTTTAAAGAGACAGAGACGTCAGCTGGTCCTCTGAAATATCTCAACAAGTTTGGTTCAGACGTTCATGTTCCCCACATGATAAACTGTAATAACTTTGATCATCATCAGGTCAAAACAATGTTAAATTATTAGCCTTTCTAACAAATAATGTCATGTTTTGTTTACTTTTAGCTAACTAGCAAACAATGTCAAATTTTGTTAAACACTGAAACTTTGTTAAGTTTCAAGCAAGCTAGAAAAAAACTGTAGTTTTCTTAACTTTTTAGCTTGTGAGAAAACAAAGTGATTTTTACATATTTGTTAACTCTATAGCTCACTAAAAAAAAACATGTAATGTTAACTTTTTAGCTTACTTAGCACACAATGTTAGTATTTCACCTTTTTAGTAGGCTAGGCAAACAATGTAACAATTTTCTTAACTTTTTAGTGAGCTGGCAAAAAAAAAAGTAATGTTGTCTTTTTTTTTAGATAGCAGCAAATACTGTACTTTAAAAAAAAAAAAAGTTTTACTTCTTAGGCAGAAACCAGTGTAATACTTTGTTAACCTTTTAGGTTGCTAGTTGCTACTTTGGTTTTTAACCAAATACCAAATAAACACTGACCTTTGCACCGCCTCAGCTGTAACTTTGCTTATTGCTAATTATAAAATGTTAGCATGCTAACATACTTCAGACACTGTTGGACAGTTTAATCTCACATACATATAAAATGATTGATATAATGATGACATGACTTACTCTATTTGCTTTATTAGATTAAACAAAATGATTTCTACCGACCTCATCTGTGTGTTAAAGATCAGAGCTGGAGTCAGTTAGCCGAGATTAGCATGAAGACTGATTTACGTTTTATAAAGAAGAAAAGTGCGGCTCTGGGTTTAAACTTGAATTTATCCTGTATGTGATTAAAATTTAAATTTAATGCGGCTCAATTTCACTTAGTGTTTGAGGAGCAGCTGACGTTCAGGATGGAGGTTTTGTACATCACATCTGGATGTTGGTGTTGATGAAACCTGTTAGGAGTAGAACAATCAGGGCCACATCTGGAATAATACAGGAAGTAACCAAACCAGCTGTCAGCTCCTCCAACTTCATTTGGTTTCTGGTTCGGAGTAAAACCAGCTCAGATGATTTTATGTCGCGGTTTAATAAAAAGTTCAGGAGTTAGTTTGGTTTTATATTTTATTTCCTCACTTAAATTCCACTTATGCAGAATCTTACACAGAATACTGTATTTAATTGTTCGAAGCTTGTTTAACCTTGAAGCAAACCGTGAAACCTCGTAATTCTGAAGTCACAATATGAGTAAAGCTCATATCTGACATATAAGTTCACTTGGTGCACTTGTCAAAGCAAGTATATCTGAGGCAACACATCACACAACTTCTTACCTGACACCAAAAATCACTGAATAAAAAGGCATTTAATCATAATAATGGAATAATATTAACCATAATATCATATCGGCATTTTCTGAAGAAACTGCCGATATGAATAACACCAAAAATGTAGGAATGATGTGGAACATTTTAATATATGTTGAAAGTTTGACGCTAAACTGAATTGCTATTAAATACCAATAATGTAGGAACGATGTAGAATATCTTATTTGTTGAAAGTCTGATCCTAAACTGAACTGCTGCTGGATAATACCATCATTATAGGAATAATGTAGAATATTCTAATGTCTGTTGAAAGTCTGACACCAAACTGAACTGCAGTTGAAAACCACAAGTGTAGGAATGAAGTGGAATAGTGTAATATATGTTGAAAGTCTGACACCAAACTGAACTGCTGTTGAATAAAACCAGTAAACTTGTAAAAGCAAAGCAAACGTGACAGGAGGCAACACGGAAAAAGGATTTTTATTCATGAACTGTTTTTACAAGCAGTCCAACACGCAACTTCCTACCTGTCTCCAAAACAAAAAACAAAACAAAACAAAAAAAAATCATTGAAATAAAATAAATTTAATAATAATCATTGAATAATATTATCAATTATATATCAGTATTATCATAACCTTAATGGCAATAATAACCCAAAGCCAGTAGTATTTGTGTTTGTCTGTGGCATATGAAAAACAAAAAAAACAAAAAAAAGAGAGTTTCTGATGGGTGTAAACCGGAGGAGTTTCTACAGCGAGCTCTCAGCTGAGGGCTCATCCACGTGGAGGAGAGACGGAGCGAGAGAGAGACACAGAGCTCCCCTCGCACGCAATAAATATGAAAGAGCAAAGAGTCCTGTATTCAAACAAAAATAATCATCTGGAACTCGCAGGTACAATATCTAAAGTCTTTTTATGTGCAAGATTTGAGCTGAAGTCTTCACCACAAACAATTATACTCACATCAAAACCCCCCGACCTCCCCCGAACAATTTCATTTTGTTTTCTACATTAAATCTTTTAAATAAACCTAGAGCATTTTTGTCATTTCATATACACATATATTTATATATACTTTGAGTTTTTTTTTCCTATATGCCATCCTTTTTAAATTGTCGTGTGTTGAGCGTGTGTTTGAGCAGAGAATCTGTGTGACAAGAAAAAAAAAAAAAATTTAAAAGTCCACAAAGCGATAATGATGCTCACACACTCACATGACATACGTACAGTGTGAAAGGAAAAACTGTAGCAGAGAGTCGAGCCGGATGGTGTGTCGAGAGTCCTGATGGCAACGTGGTGGAAAGCCTGACACACACACACACACACACACCTCATCTCTGGGGGAAAAAAAAACAAATAAACGTTTGGTCACAGTTTTGTACCCTTCAAAGTCTTCACCACTGCAAAGTTTGTGTGCGCGCGTGAACTCGAGCGTGTGTGTGTTTTTGGCGGTGAGAAGGATCAAAAAGTTCAGAAAAAAAGGAGGCTTCCCATTGGTTCCACTCAATCAGCAACAGTTATTTGGCACATTTAACAACTATTAAGTAACACATTGGGCTAAAAAGGTGCAACGACATGAATTTCAATGAAAACAATAAAAACCATTTTGGTTTACAAAAATAAAAGACACCTTGAGAGGTGACAAAATTTCTCTATAAGACGATAATATCTCCCCCTGACTGGTAAAGAAGGCTACAAAAGAAAAAAAAAGAAAAAAGAAAAATCACAATGCACCCCTTAATCAACCCTTTTCCTACTGCAGGTCACACATCACAGCTCTGGAAATGCATGGACATCACAGACGAGGACACGCTACTGCATGAAAAATAAAAAACCCTGAAATTAAATGAATGTCTCCAACAATAGATCGGTTCCTCCCGCTCCTCCTCTGCCGCTGCCGCCGCCGCTACTGCTGCAAGGCTTTAACACTACGATTGTGCGCGTTTCTGCCCTTCGGTTGCACGAACTTTGACGAGGTTCGTGACGACGTAAACCGTAAAAAGCCCCGATTTTAAAAAAAACAAAAACAAAACTTTTCTCCTCATCTGAACTGTGTCACATTTAGAAAAAAAAAAAAGACTGGAGGAAAACTCCACCCTGAAACACTTTAATAAACAGAAACCGCTGATGCATTTTCTTTTTGATGAGTTTTTCTTGTTCTTGCAGAAACTGGACAACATGCTGCCATCATGTTCAGCTGAATTTCACAGCTACAAACTGTAAATGTTGCATCACTCCAGGCAGAGAGAAATTCATTTTCTTTTTCACTATTTTACAAACCAGATCACTGATCTATGAACTACTCGTCAGGTTGGCTGAGATTAAGGTTGCATTTTGAATATTAATTTGCAAGTTACATGTGTTTTTCTGGAAAAACGTCTCAACTGTTTTCCCACTTTTATCACCAAGAGGTCCAACTTGCGACTGAAGCCCGTTCACACCTGATATTAACATGCTCCTGTGTGATCCGAATCCATGAGACTGCAAGACGCACTGAGGCCAAATTTGAGATCGTCCACCTCCAAATGTGGTCTGGGGCTGCGTGTGACCACATTGTTTCAGCAGCGTGTCCTGGGCCACATGAAGGACCGCCAACTCAACTGAGGTCCTCTAAGTCCACATGAAAACAACCGTCTGGTTTCCATTAAGTTCACGACATGTTTGAGCAGCAGACAAAACTGTTTTAACCACTGAACGAGTAACCACATTATCCCCAGACTCCATTAAAAAAATGAGAGTTGTTCAGTGAGGAGAAACTTAAAAACCACTGCAAAACCACAACTACAACATTTTCTTAATCATTTGTGTCTTCTTGTAAATTCGGCATTAAATTCAAAACCTCAAGTTGTTTCTTTGTAAAAAAAAACAACAAACAAAAAAAAACTCAGTGTCGAAGCATCTCTGCACCAGCAGCTACTCCTCGACTGAAGTGCGTCTGTTTCAACTAGTTTCACCATTTACACTAAATTTATGAAAGACAACATTTTATTAATGTAAACTTTTAAAACAAATTTTACAAATACAGTAACCAGTAACCATTATATTCTACTTCTTTTCTTTCTGCGGAGTAAAGAGAAACTTTATGAACTTTATCAAAGGCTGTCTATAACAAATTCTGAATTATTTGGGCCTTCTTGTAAATTCGGCAAATGTCCTACATGGAGTTATTTTCTTTCTTTGTGTAAAAAACATTGTGTGCTTCGGCCCAGCGTGTTGGCTACATCTCAAAGAGCATGTTAACATGTTAACAGGTGTAAATCGCTAAACGATTTGAAAAAAATATCTGATTGCCATTATTTTGACTGCTCTTGTAATTGTGATATGTTTTGCAATATTTGAAGGAATAATTTTAACATCAATATTTTAATCTATTTTGACTGAAAACGTATGTAAATAATTATGATGTGATTTTTGCAGGGATTTTTACCAAACAAATATGTTTTCTTTAGTCTGCAGAAAATGGTGTGTGTTAAATTCACTTGGGAGACCTGCCTGTGTGAAAAAGAGATGTTCAAACTGCAGGAATTCATTAGCTTGGCAACGCTGAGTAACTTTGATGAACACCCATTTGGACTAGCAGGTAGAGGTGTGCTTGGTGTGTTTGTATTTGGGTATTCCCCATTCGACCAATCAACTGATTGATTCAGACGACCAAGATTTTCTTTGGTTGACTACAGCCCTAATATTTTGACAAACATTTTACCTTTAACATTTGTTGAAAAATTGCAGTCGGCCATTTTGCAATTTAGATAAAATTTTGCTTAACAGTTCAGGCCTATCTGAGTCTTCTCTGCAGGCTGCCCAAAAGGCATTCTGGGAAATGCAGGTCGTCTCTAACAGTACAGAACATATAGATGAGAAAGGTTGTGGGGATGAGTGCAATTTGAACATATTCAACCCTTCTTAACAAAAAAAAGCACCTCAAACATCACTGAGATTATCTACATGAAGTGTTTCTGTTTATTTCAGGGTGGATTCTTCCTTTAATTAGCTTCAGCTCTTCGTTCTTCCTCCCTGCGTCACTCCGTCCACACTAACAGCTGACTGACTCTGTAAACCTACGGGGAGGGGGGAAAGATGATTGTGAGCGAGCGGGACGATGAAATTGTCGTTTTCTGAAAGCTTGAGACGCGTCTTTGAACATACGTGCGGACGCAGAGCGCGACGTTTGGCCCTTTACGGAGGTCCTCGCCTCCAAACTGACACAGTCCAACTGAGGTAATGCAGCGCTGCGAGTGATTGAAAGCTGTCAGACTCCTGCCTGACCCCCACCCACCCAATCCATCCGTACATACATACATCCAACCTCCCCCTCCCCATCCCGACAGGAAAACAAGCCTCCTCCTCTTCCTCTTCCCTTCCCCTAAAGCCAGGACAGATTCACAAACAGAGAAGTCCCCGATAATGCAAACACGTTGGACTAAAACACTGGAGATGCACAGAGAGAGAAAAGGGTTTTTCTTATATACACTCAAGAGTCACTCCCACCTCCTCCCTCCATCTCTTTTTCTGCAAGTGTAGCCTTCATACACAATAGTTACACCGTTGTCCTTGGTTACTGATCCCCAGGTATACCAGTCTTCACGGTTCCCATGGCAACCGGCTGCTGTTTTGTCAGCCAATGGAATCCCAGTCTCTATGGCAACTGGCTGTACAAGAGCCAATCGTGAAGGAGTCCGTGCTTCCTGTACTTCCTGTTTTCTGCATTGGAATGATTGGCCACCTCCTCCTCCTCCTCCACCCACACAAACACTCTCCTCCTCCTCCTCCTCCTCCTCCTCCTCCATCTGTGAGTGTGTGAGTGTGTGTGTGTGTGTGTGTGTGTGTAACCAGGGGCGATATCTGCCACCGAGCAGCAGCAGCAGCAGCAGCAGCAGGTCCTCCCGGGCGCTCAGGTGACTCAAGTAAATATTGATGTTGGCACTTTATGCACTTCAGTAACGGAAGGAGGGAGGGATGAACCAGTCGAGCAGCTGTTTTTTTTTTTTGTTTTGTTTTTACATTCCTCGCTAAAGCCCAGTCGGTCTCGCCCGCAGAGACAGACGGAGACAGAGACCGGAGGAATGTCTCTCAGCTGATCAGCTCTATGACGAGTCCATCAGGCTGCTGCTGCGAGTCCAAAAAAAAAAAAAAAAAGGAAAGAGAGGAGGAGTCCTTCAGATTCAGCGAGGTGGGAGGGAGGGGAGGAGGAGGAAGAGGAGGGGGAGGGGAGGACAAGAGAAGAAGAGAAAGACAGGGGGACAAAGAGAGGACCGGGCGTCCGTCCTCGTCACATTCATGCAGAGGTTCTTCACATGCGGAGTCCTCCTGAATGTTTCTCTCCTCGCCGTCCTTTCTTCCTCTCGGTGAAACTGGCAAGGTCCCATGGCAGACGAAAAAAAACTAGATTATGATTGGTCATCATGTCGAGTGTGTGTGTGCGTGCGTGTGTGTATAAGAGGCTGGTGGGCATGGTCCGCACACACACTGCGAGGCGTCGTGGGCAGGCGGGCAGGTGGTGGGAAGGTGTCAGGGCGAAAGTCCCGCAGCTGATGAGGAGGGGGGAGGTGGGATGCATGTGTGTGTGTGTTGTGTGTGTGTGTGTGTGTCAAGTTGTGTATATGTGTCTGTGTGTGTGTATATATAATATATATACTGTATGTGTGTGTATTCACAGGCCGTTGCTATTGCGGTGTGTGAGGGGGGGTTTGGAGAGCTCCACCACTCCGGCCCGGCCCTTCCCGATCACTTTGGGGGCACGGCGCAGCAGCTTCTGGGCTTCTGTGAACGCCTCGGTCAGCTCTTTCTTCCACTGCACGAACTCCGGGTCACTCTGCACAAACAAACACAGAAAGGAAAAAAAAAAAAACATTAAAGGGACGAACCGTTTGTCTTTATCTCGTTGACAAGATTTAAAAACGAGCGCGGCGTGGTGGTCGTACCTCACACTGCAGCACAAACTGCTTCCCTCCTTTGATGCGCAGCAGGATACATTTCTTGTCTTTAATCTGCGTCTCCTCCACCGTCACAATCTGCTCCATCGTCAGCAGGTTTTGCTGTGGGTGAAATTGACCAATCAGAAAGGAGCAAAGGTGAAGAGCACCAAGCAGAATTAGAGATAACGATGCATCAAGAGCAGGTGGATAAACTACGACCCCAAAGTTGACGACAGTTACTACAGACTAGACTTTAAATTTGGGAGCAAAATAAAGTCTCAGCTGTCACTTGATGCATGATGATGATGCATATGTTACATTTAAGGGAGGATCTTTTTGTCTAATTTGATTCAGAATCTATTCTGGACTGAATGAAGAGAAAACGGGGCACAATTTTCAGTCTCTCACTCCTGAAATACAATATGAAGCAGTTAAATGGTTTGCAGCTTTTTTATTTAATTAATGAATTAATCAACTTGAATATAAAATGACAACAAAAAATGATGGAGTGTTTCACGTGTGTGGTGTTATTCACGTTATGTCTCCAGCAGCCTCTCTGCTGCACCGTCAGCTCTGAGGAAAGACCTCGCTGTCCAACATGCAGAGCAGGTACAGGAGTTTTCAGGTGAAACAGACTGCACAGAGTCGAGAGGGATTTTCTTCACCACAGAGTTGGTTCAAGTTGCAAAATGCTGCGGTGTTTGTGGTGGTGTTGGTTTGTTACAGCTGATCGCTGCTCCGCTGGGTGATGGTAAAAAGTATTCACTTCACGCTTGTCTCACAAATACAGTTATCTAGGCATTAAATTAAAACATGATTGCAGCTGCTGCCTTCTGAGAAGATGAAGAACACCTCCCTGTTAAGTGCTGATAACTCTAGTGTGTGCACACGTAGCTGTAGAGTTTTGCCCTTTTCGCTCTGTCACCTTCATGTTAATTGAAATTTAGAAAATTGATTTTGGACATCTATGAATTGATTCAGAATCTTCCACGTCCGCATCACAATGCATCTAAGAATCGAGTATGTCCCCCACCCGAAAAAACATTATTAACTCTTTAACTATTTTCTGAAGCAGCTGAGGTCCTTCAACATCTGCCGGACAATGCTCGGGATGAGGGTGGCAGACGCAACAACAACAAACTGATCTACGAAGTCAGAGATGTTGTTGGGGAGGAGCTGGACTCTCTGAGGGGGGCGTCAGAGAGGAGGATGCTGTCTAAGCTACATGTCATCTTGGACAATGTCTCCCACACACTCCATAACACGCTGGCTAAACAGAGAAGCATGTTCAGTACGAGAACCTGTTGAAAATAAATAGCTGAGAGACACTTTTCATGGGATTTATTGACTTTAAGGAAACTTTGGAATAACACCAGACTTACAGAACCAGTCAGAAGTCTGGACTCATCTTTTAATTCAATGTTTTTTCTTTATTTTTAATATTTTTCATCAGTGTAGATTAATACTGGAGACATCAGAACTATGAAATATGGAATAATGTAATCAACAAAAAATGTGAAAAATCTTAAAAAGAAAAAAAAAAAGCAAAATATATTTTTGCTTTTTAACAATTTAAAATATTAAAGACTCAAACACTGTCTTCTGCACTTGTAATCAAATATTTAATAACACCGCTGTTATCAAATCTTGCAGAAGAGCACCTGCCGACCTCAAGTGTGCAAAAGTTGTTTTTGCTCTTTGATATTTCAGATTCTTCAAAGCAGCCATCTTTAGCTTTGATGACAGCTTTGCACACTGTCGGTATAATCGGAACCATTTTTTATAAAATAAATAAAGGAAAAACATTGAATGAACAGACAACAATCACTTGATTACTGTTGATACTGAAGAAAACATGTAAACGTGATGTTTATGAGGCAAGATGAAGTTAAAAGGAGCCTTTTTAAGATTATTTTGTGCAGAAAAACTTGTGGAAGTTCATCCTTTGATGGAGTTGCTGAGTTCTGAGAAGAACGAGACTGATTTTATATCAGTCAGGGTTCTTAAATTTAAAAAAACTTTTAATTGTCTTGCAGCAATGCTCTGAATTCCTGTACTTGAACGCCTCGCAGGGCGGCTCTACCTGTTACTCGTCTAACAGGAGGGAGTGAAGACTGAAGCAGCACTACAGAGTCTGCAGCAGGGAGGAGGTCTACAGCTCTAAACACCTTCTGGACAAAGACAGCGGGTAGGACGCCGAGGACACAGCAAGGACCTGCACCTGGAGTTAACACTCACCCCTTCTTTCTGCTTTTTAAAATGTTTTAGCCACGTCTCCTTCAGTGTGGAGTCAGGACAGACAGACAGACAGACAGACAGACCAGACGTTCATGCACTGACAGACGGTAGAGGACGACCCTCCCTTCAGGACGCACAGACGTGAAAATGACACACAGACGTGAACATGAACATGGAAAGTGATTAAGCGCGTGTGCTGTGAGGTGAACTCACCCGTGACTCGCCCTCCCCCCTCCACTCCACACGGTTGGGGAACAGATAGAAGTATCGGCGCTGCCACTGGGTCAGGAACGGGTTCCCCAGCTTCAGCATGTAGCCGTGCATTATGCAGTCTTTTCCCAGGGCGTAGTCTGCATACGGACACACACCACACACACACAAACACACACTGTTAGAACATCTGTCTGTACACGGCTCTTTCTACTAGGGCTGCAACTAACGATTATTACCATCATCGATCAGTCTGTCGATTATTTTCCTTGATTAATCAATTAGGAAAAATTGTGAAAAATGAAGAAAGAAAATCTTGTTTTGTCCAGAACTCAAAAAATATTCAGTTTACTGTCAGAGAGGAGTAAGGAAACCAGAAAATATTCACATTTAAGAAGCTGAAATCAGAGAATTCAGACTTTTTTTTTTCTTTAAAAAATGAATGAAACCAATTCATCAATTATCAAAAGAGTTGGTTAGTTTTAAAAAAATGTTTTTGGGTCATCTGTGTTTTTGGATGTTGTTGTTGGTTTTATTAACTGTTTCCTTCCAGCATTCCTCATCTTTTTGTACATATTTGTACCCTGAGATGGAGGCAAATGTCAATGTCTTATCTGATAAACGGAAAAAAAAAATCTCTATAAATAAGAAATATAAAAAATCTTAATATAAAAATATAAGATAAAAGATAAAAATAAATATATCTGTGTATATTCTAGAAGGGTTTGTGTATTTGTTGCCTGTGGTCATCATTACCCTCCTCGTGGCCCAGCTGCTTGTTCTTCGCCCTCTTGCGAGCCTCGTTCTTGTCCGTGTCCGAGTTGACCGCCTCGTAGACCGTCTCTGCCACCTCCTGCTGCCAGCGCTCCGATATGACCAGAGGGAAGTTCTTGTACAGCTCCTGGTCACTGTCCAGCAGCTACAGGACACACAGACAGACAGACAGGGAGACAAACAGTGCAGGACATTAATAAGGATTCCCCTGAGTGTTAATAAGTTCTGGTATCGACACTGCTGGACATACGAGCGTCCTGACACCTCAACAGCGAACGTGTCTTTTGTGAATAAAATAGTGTGTCTGCAAGTTTTCTTTTTAATTTGTCTTTGAGTCTTTCAGTACGAGACAGTTTTCTCTCTTGGGAAACAATAAAAGCGACCTTGACAGACAAAATGAAGCACACGTGGTACTCTCCTGGGAGGAGGCTGATGTTGTGATGGATGGTGGTGGCGAATGGTCTTTTCATCTTTGTGAGTTTGGGAGGTAAATTAATGGCAGTATAGGACATCAGACACCAGCAGACAAACACTCGGTGACTCAGTGTCAAGCTCACTTTCAGTTGAACAATTCTCCAATTTAGGTTTATGCTCAGTTACTGGAGCGTGGATGACCAGCGGAAAAATATGGAGAGAAGGAATATGACTAATATGGGAAAATAAACAGAGTCTGCTGATGTTGTTGTGATGACATTTACTATTAATGACTGATAAAAAAAAACAACAAAACATTGTGGGATATAAAGTCTTCTGGCATGCCTCGCTTCAGACGCTGAAGAAAGTTTGAGAATCACTGAGTTACAGGAAAGTTGCACATAAATATCTACCACAGTTTTATTTTAAAGCTCACATACACTCAGTTGCATCCATGCCAGCATTGAGACCTCAAAAACAGGGAGGGTTTCCAAACTAAAGTGGGAAACGGGAGGTGAACAATTTCTTTGTTTACTGCATTCAATATTTAGAGAAAGCAGCATTTTATAGGCAGATACACTGCTACGATAATGACATAAAATACTACACACAAAATTATTCTATTTAAAGGCTTTTATTCCATTCTTGTAAACAATATGATGTAACCATAGCAACGTAGCGTCTTGCTGTTCTATCGGACTGCTTGTTTGTTTTTCCTGTTCCGTCTTTAACGTTTCTTGTTGTCAAGCCAAAGCAGTTGCAGGCAGATGATTGGATATGAGGCAGTTTTACAGCTTTCTATCATATATTCTTTCTTCATATTAATCCTGACCTCTGATTTGACCTTTGACCTTATTTGGAAGTTCCTGTATTCTGCCTTTGCAGAGTGTACCAAAAAATATTGGGTCATACCAAAGCACAAGGCAGCAACGTCCATTTTATCTGATCACTTTAGCTTTAAAAAGCAGAATAATGACAAGCACAATCAAATCCTCAGTCTGATAATGATATAAAATGAAATTACACCTTTGTTATTAACATTATTTATCTACAACATTTATTATTATATTACAGTACGCTTGATGTTCCAAGTAACTTTTAAAATCAAATGTTTTGGAATGTTTCTGAGCATCTGAAGCTGCTAATATTCATATTCCAATGAAATAAAATTGGAATTTTAAATCTAAAAGTCAATATGCTGCAACAGAAAAAATATTAAATACCATCAAACCTTTTCTGATAAAATATGACACCGATTGCTTAATTTTAATGCATTTTTACACCTGGGATCAGAGTGTTGTAGTGGTCTGAGAGTCTGAGAGTTATGACTCTGTGGTCTTATTTTAATATTTTTCTATACTGTTGTTATACGTATGTTGTAGTTTAATGCACATATTTTACATGTTAGAATACAGTAACAGTGGTTTGGTTTCTCTACGGCTTTTAGCAGTTTCTGTAATTTTCTCCAAAATACAACATATTCTCGAGAAGATATTTGTCCACATGACAAAGGATGTCTTTAATGTCACAAAAATGATTATGACTTTTTTTTTGGACAAAAAATGAAGTTACTGTCTTTTTCCTTTGTGAGGCTAAAGTGCCTAATTCTTCTTCACAATAATTCACATCTAATCCATGGTTTACACTCTGGTAGCAAAGTCATTACAACAATTAATATCAGTCTATATGAGGGAATAGCGGCATTAGAACGTACCAGAGGTCACCAAATGTGGGCTTTTATGGTCAAAATGTTCCTTAGACGGCCGACACTGGCTGGCTGGCCCTGCTCATATTACACATATATATTATCTAAACTGTGTTCAGTGTTGATTCAACTGCTGGATCATTTTCTTTGCTGCAGTTTGTGCTGCTGTTGAACTGTGTTATGTTATTCTCAGAGGTGTTTCTAATATCTGTGAGGGTAAACTACATATTAAAGAATAAAGCAATAAAAAACTGTCCACTGAGTGTATATATACTGACTGACTGCAGTACTCTTTAATGTCTCTTAAAGAAATTGTGTTTTTGTTCAGTTTCAGACACAAACGGTCATTTTGTTCCGACACGATGAACGTCAGGAGACTGCAGCAGCTGTAAACTCTCCTTCCACCATCTGAACGTTACCATACAGCAGTTATTTAGATTATTCCTCCTGCCTTAATGTCCGTCTGGGGAAATGTAAACAAACGATTTTGTCTTTTATTTCTCAGCAGTGGAGCGTCAGAGGATGAATAAGTGGTAATGCAGACACATTCGTGTTAATAAAGGAGGAATCTAATGTTCCAGGAGGAAGTAAAGACTATATGTTTCTTTGAATTACTTAAGTGCAAACAAACTCTGCTTACTTTTCTAAAGCTGCACCTTTAGTCAGAATCAGGTTTACAGGCAAGTTCTTTTCACATACAAGGAATTTGCTTTGGTGTTATAGTGCATAACAATAAACACAGCAAGTATAAAAATATAAAGAAGGATAAAAAGCAAGTACTGTAAGTCAAGAAGCATTAATAGAAATATGAAAAAATATATAAAAATGTGTACAATGTGTTATTTAAATAAAGAGCTGTACAGCATTTGTGCAGGAATGTGCAAAAGTCCAGAGAATTTAGTATAAGAATAATTGAAATGTTAACAAAAGATCAAAAACTATCTGTACAATTCAGGAAAGTGACCCTACAACCTCTGTGTTTCGTCAAAGAGAAAGTATGCAGCTAGAGAATTACTTCTTTTCGCTCAAAAAGACTTGGTGTCCTTCATGTATCAATGGTTTCTGAGCGACGTCTTTGTGAGATGCGCTCACGTGCAGCTTAGAAAAGGAACAAAACCACTGAGAATTCACGTGGTCGTGATGCTGTCAATGAGTTTTTTTGAATGAAGTTCAACTTCTGCAAAGTGAAGAAAAATATCCTGGAGTTATTATACACGAGAAACTTTCACTTTAAATGGAAATTTAAATTTAGACTGGTCAACTAGTTTAAAAGTAAGAAAACACTCAAACTGAACTCAGTTTATTAACTGATAATATTAAACATTATCCAAAAGAATAGTTTTTGTATTAAGAGCCATTTGAAGCTGTTAATCAGATTCTTCAAGAAGTAAATCGTATTTTAAATGCTGCAGAAATGTGAAGCACTTTGTGCTGTGCATTATGCACATTACACATTATTCTACAAACCATGACAACAACTAAAATGCTCACTAACTCACTAAATATGTTTTGTTTTCAGACCAAGCAGCATCACTGCGTTAGCCGCCACTCAGTGTGGCTAACGTTAGCAGCTGACTTCTCTCTTTACAGGTTAACGGCCACATGTCTGAGCTGAATGTAGTTACACGTTGCTGCAGCCATTTTTCGTCTGGCAGAGCCTAAATACAACTTCAATTTTATTTTCTAGGTCAAATAGTGCTGGTTTTATGAGACGTGATCTGCCTCACTTTGCTGATCGCAGCTTCCAGGCCGTACAGGGATTAGTTGGTGACTACTTAACATCTTAGAGGGAACAGTTAACCGGTGTTATACATGAATTATTAATAAGTAGCTTGATCAACTATCATTTCTGGCACTGACTGGTGAGGACGGCAGAGTATAATTGTTGAGGCGACTACTCCCTACTCCAAATACTGACTTCATATCTCAAAATCAGGGCTGTGCCCATCTAAGACTTTTCAGTCGAACCAGATTTGGCCATCCAATAAAAATATTCAATTAAATTCTTTTTTTTCCTCAGTTAAGTGCACCACACTAAATTCCTGCATGAGGTATGTTTTACAAGTAGGACTCATGTTTTAATGCCTTTTTCTGTGATGTGAAAACATCAGATTTTCACACAGTTAAAAATGTGCATCCTCCTACAGTTCAGGTATAAAATCAGAGCACTGCCGAGCTTTTCTCCACAGACTGCAGGCCTACACGCGCTACGTTTTGACCAAACCAGAGATGGTGTTTGTTGGAACAGTGCAAAGATGAACCAAGACGTTATTGGTGAGTTTTATTTTGTTTCTGTCAAGTTTAAATGAAGCTGTCAATGCTGAAGGCAGACTAGTGAGTTTGGCAAGAACAAATCAGCTGTTTCTGGGTAAACAAAACGGATCCACTGTCCCATGTCTTGTGCGCTCCGCTGGGCGCTCTGGTGAAGCGTCTGACAGCGTGTCAGCTGTGCTCTGTTTCTATCACTCTTCTCTGCTTCCATCACAGTTAGGTTTGTGGTTTGTGGTGATTTAGAGGACTCAGTTTGTAAAGTTTACAGCCTGTCATGCTGTTACATTTCTCTGTTGTACAATGAAAACTTGTTTACAACCACTCGTTTCACCTTCTCTCATCAGTTAATTAACCACCAGCACACGTCACAAAGATCTTTTTTAAATAAGAATAACAGTGATGCACACTGACTGACAGAGGAAATAAAAAGACAACAGCTTGACTGGAAGACTCTCAGTCAACTGAATTGTCTCTGACTGATGATTTGTATCTTTGATGGTCACGGGGCAGCACTACTCTTAATGAGAAACTATTTCTAGAAAGTTTCTCATTATCATAACTTACAGGAACATTGGCAGAAATGATTTCCCACAGTTTTCTGGTTGTTTGGTGAGTTTGGATCAGGACAGCGGCAGATCCTGTTCTGTCAGCGTGTGTGGTGGAAGAAGTGGGTAATAAATGAAGCGTATGGATGTGAGAGAGCTCGGCTTTTACCTTGATGCCCTTGGTGTCCTCCTCATCAAACGAGCCTATGTCAAAGGCGTCTGCAGCGTTCACCTCTCCCCTGGGAGGAATTAAAGGAGGAGAGTACTACAGACGGAGGAGACGGTTTTCAGAGAAGAAGGAGAAGAAAATGGCAGAAAGAGAAACAAGTGACGGAGGAGGATAAAGGAGAAACGGGAGAGAGTGAGCGGAACAACAAGGCGACAGTCCCACAGCAGTGCTTCCCCTGAAGTGATGGGGTAACCATAGCAACTGTAACTGTACTGGACTAATGACTAGTGTAGCTCCGTCCACTGTTGCTTCAAACACAGAGACGCCACAGTATTTCAGTTACAGGGCTGCCTTGAACTCACATTTTGTTTTTTAAACATATAAATTCCACTTATATCATATTGACCTTCTCTCATTTTAAATGTTTGAATGTGTTTGAAATCTACTTGTTGACTCCTGCAAGTTTCTGATGCTGGTAGAAAGAGAAGATAACAAAAAGCAGGTTTAAAGAAAGGCTCAGTTATCTGCTGCTTCTTACACACATCGAACAAAAACATTTCTACTACAAACTTTCTGTGAGACAAGATCTCTGCTTGCCGTCGCAGCTCAGATGTAATCTGAAGACTCAAACAAGCCGAACGCAGGTTTTTATCTGAATAAATGTGAAGCTGTTTCCTTCTAAGATGCAGCTGCTTTGAGTGGGGTTGAATTAATTTGAACAAGTAACACTCCATTTTTGAAAAAGTGAGAGTGCTACCACTTAGGACTTGCAGATAAAGAGATAAAATAAGTAAAAACTGTTCTGCCACTTTAACGTTGAACATTCAAGTCCATAAAACACAAGCAGTGAGTGTTTTTTTCCAGATTTACACTAACAAAAAGGGAAAAAACACCTAACAAATGACTTTGTAGTTGTCATTTGTGACAGCCCTTCTACATGTGCTTCGTACTTCAGGAAATAACACCTGTCAAAGCACTGGTCTGACCCTTTAAATTTAATCATTTATGCTCAAATTTAAATTGACAAAAGGTTCAAAGAGCAGAAAAAATCATTTACATCAATAATTACAAAAACAACAGCAAAATGCACAAAAGAAATTTGTGCAGTTTTGTGGACTCACTTCTGCTTCACAATATTTGAGAGAAATTAATCTCATTGTTGGTGACAAATGTGTTTCATGATCTACAAATAACAGTATTTACAAAATGTGTGACGATTTGCATGACATTTTTTATTTTGTTCAAGCTACAAACACGTAGCAAACAATAAATACCCAACTTACACAGCAGTATTTAAGATTCCTTTCACAGCACTTAAACACGTGTTGTGTTTAAGTGCTGGTGGAAAACTCGCACAACAGGCTTGTCAGGACGTTCATGTGGAATTACAAGGCTTTTTTTCCCGTAAGATAACAGGTTGCAACATGGCTCCATATAAGAAGACCTGCTCCCTCTGTACATATGTAGGGCTCATTATAAAGTGACAGAAACACAAAGATTTTTACTTTCAGGTGATTATACACTAATGAACACGTAAGTATGACTGTTATATTCCATTTCTGCCATATTCTGACAATGAAACCCTGCAAGTTTTACAAAATGGACTTAAGAGTATATATGTTACCCAGTTGTTGTATAATGTACCCTCTAACCCTAACCTAAATCTAGCAGTTTAGCTAATATTATTTTTTTATCATTATTGTATTATTATTACTTATTTTCTAATGTTCTTGATGATGTGTTCGTGTTTGTTTTTGTTTTATTTAGTTTTTCCTTCTTTATTCTTTCTTTTCTTTTCTGATATGTTTGTTAAATAAACTTCAAAAAAAAAAAAAAAGGACTTTGAAGAAGTATTTGTGCTTTTAATTTTGGAAATTTCACCACCATTAATGACTCATAAATCGTCATAAAACATTTGTTATTTCTTGGAGAACGTGAAACACGAATTTCATCCATACTGAGACTAATTTATCTCCACAGATATTCGTGATATCACTGAAAAACCTGCAGCACTAAAAGAACAAAAGCTGCTCGCTCACCTTCTGGAGGTACACCTGCTGCCAGTCGATGCCTTTGAAAAACTGATGTTCCTTCACCTCTGGGGCTCTGCACATGCGAGACACAGAGAGATTTTAACAGACTCGTGTTAGTTCACATTTGCACACTAGGTGGCAGTGTTTGCCACATTTATTCCCCTCTGACACACACTCATAATCCTGCTATTTAGCCAAATACCCAGTGCAGACAGTGATCCATCACTCTGGTTTAGTCCTAAGATGATGTGGAACGACAGCTCTGATGAAATTAGTTATGAACTCAGCTTCTATCGGATCACTTCATGTCCGTCTCTATCCGTCTCCACTGGGCCGCAAACTACACCACCCAGCGTTTCCAGGCCTAATGAGCACAGCTAGCAAAACACATCTGACTGATGAATTCATTTACACGTCAGCGGACATAAACGCTGGTATGAGACGGAGGATAATGTCAACACTGATGTGTGTTTGGGTATGTGTCGTACCCTCGGCCCTGACAGCCGAGCCTCTTGGATACGTCTCTCTGCAGCAGGCCCTCCAGCAGATCTTTGAGCTCTGCAGTGAAGGAGTCTGGCAGCTCCACATTCTGCAAGAGAGGGGAGCGGAGGGGAGGGGAGCAAGAGGAGGAGAGGGGAGGAAACAAAACAAGGAGGGGGAGAGAGCGAAAGTGAGAATGAGTCGTTTGAAAATAGATTGACATCATTTGCACCTTTTACTACAGCACAGGAATTTTCAAACAAAGTCTGATGCTGCACTCCCCTCCCCCAGACACAAACTGACTACATTTACATGCAAAATAATTTTCCACTATCAGTCAGAATCTGACAATATTCAAAATTGTATACAGGTCATGTAAACAGCATACTGTGCATATTCTCAATCAGGTCTGATTCTGAACAACACAATTCATGTCTGTGTGTTCTGACTGGGCAGAGTTGTGACTCAGAAAACAAGGATGAAATTTGACGCATATTACGACAATTGGCTGCTGAGGGTCTTCAAGTACTTTAATTGCCTCCATTAGCAGCGAGTCACAGTCGGTGCTGCTGCTGCTGGCCGTGTTGATAAGCAGCCAAATTACAATAACTACTTTACGGTTGTTATTAGAATATCTGCATGCACCCGTCACTTTCACCTCCTTCACCTCACGTCTCTCAGTTTTGTCCTGTTTCCACCGTCAGGTACGGCTCTGCTCCATTTGACTCTACAGGCTCATGTTGAATGTTGTGTATGGTAACTGTTTTTTTTTTTTTTTTGGTATCACCTTGAGCTTCCTTGTTGATATTTTAACGGTAAAAGTTGGAGGGATGCAACAATGTGATGGCTGAACATTAAGTATCTGTTGATATTCTTCTTGTTAACTGCAGTCGGCCGATCAGCAAATAAGATGACATTGACCAGTGGAGGATGTTTATCCGTTGTGCTGCAACAACTTTGCGCTCTCTAAATGTTGTGTTGGTTACTTGTGGTTGGACCCAGCTGCTGTTTCAGGGACGAACACAACTCTGGTTTGACGTAAGAAGGCAACAGTGACATCAGTGCCACTACTGGCCATTATTAAAAAAATCTTAATTGGTCCAGAATTTCACAATCGATGCATCCATCGTGGAAACACCACAGACCGTAGTTGGGTCAGAGAGAATCGTCACTTATGTGACATGGAGCCACCAGATTTGTCTCACCGTCTGAGTTCTAATGCAGGATTTCACAAACTCTCCTGTTTTTTCAGCATCTTTTGTCTTGCTGCATTCAGTCGTGTGTGTCCTTGCTGCAACAAACAGGCACAAGTTCAATATCCTCCATTATTCCTGAGCTTGTCTCACAATGAACACAATGTCACAGGGCTGTGTGATATGACAATATAAAAGAGTGAATGACTTCCATATTTTACTCCATCATTCATTTTGTTTTGTCGTAAATCACAGCCACTGTACGGCAACATTTTTTGTCATGTGGACAAGGTTTTGTGTTCTTCTGCAGGGCACGGATGCAGGCAGGCAACACAAACAACAAAAATGAAGGAGAGTGAATGTGACACAGAGCGGGGTAATTCGGAACAGGACAGGGACTCCGCTCATAACTAAAAGACGGGGCTGCTTCTGCTGAATGGACGTGGTTTAGATATGAAAAGCCTGACATGCAACAAGAAAATCTACTTTGCAAATCTAGTTTTGTGCTGTCACATGGCCTCCTGCGTATCCTGCACTTTTTCTTTGTCTATCAAAGCACACTGTAAACTCTGTTTTTAAAGGTGCTTTATATATAAAGTTATTCTTATTATTATTATTATTAAATTATGCCACTGATGGGTCACCAAAACAGACTTAAAGACCTCGAACATCTTCTACCACCTACGCAAGAATCATGTCGAACAGAACAGAGAGTCTACAGATTAAATATATATTTTGTTACATGCTTAAGTGAAAATTAGCACAAATGTTCTAAATAAAAGAAGAAAGATAATCACATATACATAAGACATAAGTACCTGTTATTAGTCGAGTATATAATTCAAAATGTGATAAGAAATCGGTTCTCCATGGGTCATTTTGTATGACTTATATTAGATTTTTGTGATATCACACAGCCCAAATGTCAGAGCAGTTTTACATGGTGTTGCTATGACAATCAGTTAAGAAACCTGGGAATGCTGACAGGGAAGTGTCTGCAGGGTAAAATAAGTGAGAAAGTTCCTGGTACCAAAAGTGAGCCGAGCCGAGTCGTACCACGCTGTAGAAACACACCTTTTAATATTTTAGAAGTTGTTTTATATTTTGTTACACATTTAATTGAAAATCTGCACAAATGTTGTAAATAAAAGGAGAAAAATATAAAGTATAGTCTAAGTAAAGAATAAGTATATAATTCAAAATAGGTTTTTCCATGGGTTATTTTGTATAAACTAAACTTTATTCATGAATTTACAGGATATGAGATTTTGGTCATATCACACAGCCCAAATGTCACAGCAGTTTCACGTGCCGTTGCTATGACGATCAGCTAAAAATCCCAGCAAAATTGATGGGACGCTATCTGCAAAAATGAGTCAAGTAAAGCTGAGTCGTAGAAACACACAACACAACTTCTGAAAACAAGTCGCGTCCTTCCTGCTGACGTGTTTACGTCGTGTCAGCTGCTCCGCGGAGACATTTTGGAGAGCAGACGTGCCATCTATCTGGACCTGTTCCATCCCTCCTTCCATCCATCTCTTCCTGTCTTGGCTGCTCAGTTCTCAACCTTTTCACTGCTGCCTGCTCGTGTTTATGTAATGAGTCCATTCATCATGTTTAATAAACACAAAGACATATAGAGCAGTATTTTTAGCCCGGTCGGGCCCGAATCGCAGCCTTTCCCCCCCTCGCTGTCTCCATCTCTCTCTCTCTCTCACACACATACACACCCACAGACGAGGATTAAGGGGATAAACCAGATTAAGTGGCTGGATTAAAATCCTAATCTGGATTTATTGTGATATGAAAGATCATACTTTCTCTGTTTGGAGGTCCTGCACAGCCAAATAGCGCCTGCGTGTGTGTGTGTGTGTGTGTGTGTGTGTGTGGGAGGGAGCAGCTACCCTACTCAATTGCTTCATGTCCTGACAAAACACATAAACGGACACAGAGATTTGGACGTGTTCCACCGTGATGGACAACTGCTGCTGCTGGCAGGCAGGCAGGCAGGCAGGCGGAGTGAAGAGGAGCAAAGCTGTGCTGAAAATTCGCTCTACAGTTTGTCGCTGTGAACTCGGCCGCGCTCAAACACAACATGTCGCCCTCGCAGGGCTCGGGCCTGGACGTGAGGAGGGGAAAAAAGGGTGGGCGAGAGCAGATATGTCACCGGGTGGGCTCAATGGACACCATTCATCAAGTGTTTGCTGAATCTGACCCATGACATCAAAAGACTCAGCAGTATCGTCCTCTGACAGACAATGACAGCCTAAATACACTGAATACTTTCTACTCACTATTGTTCCTCAGATTTTTGGAAATGCAACACCAGGACTGTGATATCATCTGATCAGGGCTGGATATCAAACCTCAACTGTTTTTATTAAATGCTTTGTTAAATACTCTATCCTGATTGTCCTGATCATAACCTCTGGAGGAGCAATACAATCAATTTTAAATCCATAAAATCATTTTTAAACTCATATTTTATTTAAAGTAAGGACCTGTGTGATGTACAGAAAGCAGGTCATTACTGCAAAATCAACCCCTTCAGGGGGCTGAACCGTTTTGACAAAATATTTAATTGCTCATTATTTTGACTAATATTGTAATTGCAATATGGTTTACATTTTAGAGAAAATGATCATTTTTACATCATTATTCTCATTGAAAAACATATAATAAAAGGATTATGGTGTGTTTTTTTTCAGGGATCTGTACGAAACAAAGATGTTTTCTGAAGTCGAGAGACTGACGTGTTGGCCACGACGCCTCTGCAGCACCACAATAATTAATTTATTCTTTTATTTGTTCAATTAACAAAATGCTGCCAATTCATTTTCTGTTGATTAATCAACTAATCATTGTAGCTCTAAATATCTTCTTACTGGGGCTAAATCAAACTTCAATACTTTTTTTGGCCAAAGACCGAAATGCGTCTGAATTCAGGCCCAGCTCGGGTCGGACTTCTCTCCTTTCATTGTGCAAATTTACTGCGTGCTGATATTATAATAATATAATAAATTTACATTTTAGTAGCATGTGTGTTTTTGTGCTTATTACAGAGAGTGTGTGTCAGAGAGAGTATGAAGAGATTAGTGTCGGTCTCTGGCTGGGTTTGGGCTGAAAAACTGCAGATTTTGTTGGGCTGGGGCTTGAATGCCACAGGCCAGGGCCGGGCTGGGGCTGGAGTTTTTGGCCCGTGCAGGACTCTAATCCAGTTCTTTAAAAAACTTTGGTGTTTGTCGGTACAGTCAAAGACCTTAAAATATTCAGTTTCCTGTCATGTCTGACAAAGAAAATCCTGAAATCCTCACATTCTAGAAGGTGGAAACAGCCAAAGTTTGTCATTTTTGATGATCAAAATAGTACAACTGAATGCTGCTGATGCATGGATATATCGATAAGTATCGATACTAGATCTTTGAAATGTTTTCAATGCTCATTTATCCCAGTATCAGTACTCCAGTACCAGCTGCACTTTTCTCTCACTTTCTCACCGTGCTGTGTTCTTTGCATCACTTGTCTCATTCAGCTTAGCTGCAAATATGTATTTATGTTTGTAACTCATGCAGAAAGTGGGCAAAACAACCCTAAACTATATTAGGACTTAAGTCATGATTTACATCCTCATGTTAAACTGAGATCAAAGTTGAGCCCAGAGACAAACTTTCCTCCTTCAGCAGTTGAATGTGAGAAGCAACTCTGCACAGTGAAGCTCAAACACGACAGTGAAGAAACAAGAAGCAGAGGAGTGGACTTTAAACTTAATTAAAAATACACAGATTCAAAACAGATGAAACTGTAATGCCTGGTGCAGTTTGAAGCTTCTGTATTTTCGGCCTGGACTGCTGACAGATCCCCCGACTCCCGAGTAAACCTGCGCTGGCTGTGTCTTTAAATCCGTTTGACCCAGAGGGCTGTACTTTAACTTTTCCAGCTTTGGCTGCTGGTTCAGTTTATCTAAGCCGGGTTTCTGTCATATGCCTCATCTCCCGTGTCTTTCCCATGACACAGCAAAGTAAACACACGGCCGAGTGTTGAATGGTTGCAGGCCGAGAGTCAGAGACGACCCCAAAACAAAGACGTCTACCTGACACATTTAGTCAGCAGAATACGGCTCAAACAGGTAGATTAATTCTCTTTAACTAGCGTGCATCAGGTGTCTGTTCCCACACAGCTCAGTGTGCACAGGGATAAAAACTTCTGTGTGCGTTTGGTATTACTGAAAGGTAAACAGGGTGTGTTCGGGGTTAAGTAAAGACTCATATTGCCTATGCGCTTTACAGTGTGTTTACACAGAGACTGCTTCTAATATGTGCATCCGCCACCGCGTGCACCTTTGTCACCAACTTCTAGGAAACATGCAGCAGGCAGACGTGTCTTACCATGGTGAGCGTCATGCGGTCGATCTCGTGTTTGTCTTTGGTCTTGTGCTGTCTGAAGGGACTGTGCCTGGACGGGAGAGAGAAGAGGAGAGAGACAGATGCTGACACTCCCGACTGCAGATTATTGAAATACAGGAGGGAGGGAGGGGGGGCGAGGGTAAAAGAGAGACGAGGGAGGGCACAGAGAGGAGGAATAAATCAAGACACCAATCACACCTTTCAAAACTCCGCACACACTTACACATTCTTGGTTAAAAGTTGAAGCAGCGAGCTCATAAATATTACAACACTATAAATTAAGAAATGGTAATTTGAAATGACCCAGATCGTTCGCACTCTAATTAAGCACCTCCATGTTCGAGTGCTGACGTGGAGCTTTGAGGGTGTTTGAGAAATTAAGTGTTGGATAAAAACTGTAGAAACTGTGGCCTTGATACAAGGGCTGAATGATTTTGAAAAATATCTAATTGTGATTATTTTGACTGCGATATGATTTGCGATATAAGAGGTAACGATAATCTGTACCTCATTATTCTTATTTTGACTGAAAAACATGACTATAGAGTGATTTTTTTTGCAGGAATCTGTCCCAAATGAACATGTTTTTTTTTAAGTCCGTAGAATCTGATGTGTAGGACAGGACATTCATTTAAAGGTTTTTTGACACATTTTGCCTTTTGAGATTTGAAAATTGCAGAGAGCCATTTTGCGATTTCGATAAAATTTTGATGTAATTGTGGAGCCCTACTTGATATTACAGTTTCTTTTGTGTTACAGTCCTACGAGTCGTCTTTGCTTTGAAAGATGTTGTATGAATAAAGTTTATTTTTAATATTATGTAAAGAAAAACACTTTGAGATGAGAAGTTGAGAATTATTAAGCGTAATCTGACAGAATTTGGGATTTATGTTACTAAAATCAACAAGAATCAAACTTAGAGGAGCAATATTTAGCAACTGTGCCTGTGCCCTGTCCCCTCCTCCTACCCAGACTCGAGGAAGCTCAGGCAGGCTGCAGGAGTGCAAGACGAGTACAAATTGACAATAACAAGCCACGTTCAGTCCTCCACTATAATGTGATCAGCTGTTAATAACTCTGTCAGTTATCTGTTAATGTGAAGTTCTGCTCTGAAAACACACACTCTGTCAGGCAGAAGGCAGGCAGCCTCTTAACTCAAAGTCTAGACTCCATTAACATTTTGCTCAATTTAACCGTTATAAACATCTACTCCATCTAAAAGATTATTAATGATTTCTGAGGACTCATAAACACACTTAATCACTTGGCGAATATTCAGCAATAACCTGAACTCTAATTAATCTGAAACAGGCAAACAAAAACAGTTATTGCATCCCGGAAAATTAATTTCAAAGGGAGACACCGTGGCTGCAGTGTTGTTGTCAGAGAAGCGAGTATATCAACTTAGCACGATTATGATTTATTAAAGTAAATATATTTCAGATTCCTTCTTTGAAGAAATGGTCATTTGAGAAGGCCCGGATGGTTCTCACTCTAATTAGCGTCCTGCATGTTAAAGGGGTGATTCGGAGCTTTAAGGGTGTTTGAGAAACTTAGTATTTGAGGGAACTTCAACAAATTTCGTCCTTTTTATGGTCAGTACGTTGCTCCACTGTTCATTCAACATGCATGTAATCCTCCTCAAACTAAAGATGAGATCAGGAACTTTTTTTAACCATGAAGAAAAACTTTTATTAGTCTTACAAAGTGAATTTTAATTTTGTGCGCAGATTCACACTCAGTGTGATGTGCACAGATTTTGAAAAGCTTGTGAGTTTTATCAGGATACTTTGAAGTCTCTGAAGAAATCAGAAGAAAAATGATATTATGGACACTTAAAGTCAGACCTAGTTTAAACATTTTCACTTTTTCTCTGCACACTAACAGACGTAAAGACGATCTTGAAGTCACTCAATTATTATTCTATGCTCAAAGAAATACTCAATTCTACTGAGAAAATGTCTACTTTCCAATCAATACAAATACTCATATGAACCAGAAACATGTAATAATAAAGGTCATAATCACTGAACTAATACAAGATTCTGATTAAATTTGATGTTTTTGTTGCCACCTGCTCCTACTTCAACTTCAATTAAGAGAGAGTACTTCTCAATTTTTCATGAAGTCCTGAGAGCTGAAGTGAAGCAGTCTGGGACCAAATTGTTTGTGTAAACGCTGAAGCAGCAGCAGAGCAGCTAAAGTGGATATTTCAGAGGGAGCTGAAGAATTCACGCCGGACGGATTTTCACAGACAAACACGTTCTGATCCAATATAAAACAAGCCGGCGGGCAGCTCTGGAGTGAACGCTGCCTCTGAGGCCCATATATCAAGAGAACATATTAAGCAGACGGAACAGCATCTCTGTCCAAGACACAAAGAGCGCCGCACTCCACTCAGTGAAAGTGATAAAATGACAACTGGCAGCCTTAATGGGGGAGCAGCAGCTCACAAGCTACATCTTCAATGAGTCTAATTGTTCCGCCCGAGCCAAACGACATCAAAATCCACTGCTGAAGACCGGAAGGATGTTGATCAATAATCAAAGTCTGAACTTTATAGATGCAATCAGACAGCTTGTTTCAGGAGATTAAATAAAGTGAAAAAGCCTGAAAGCAAAAATGTTGCTGAAACCGAAGGGAGACTGGTTCTTCTGAAGCCTGAATTTACTCTGCAGAGGTACGTTAATGTTGTCTGTGGGGCTGCAACTAAGGATTATTTTCATAGTTTCATTGGTCGATTATTTTCTCAATTAATCGATTCGTTGTTTGGTCTATAAAGTGTCAGAAAATAATGAAAAATGACAAGCCCAAATGTCTTGTTTTGCTCAAAACCCAAAGATATTCAGTTTACTCTCACAAAATATTTATGTTTAAGAAGCTGAAATCACAAAATTTTGACTTTTGTATTTAGAAAAATTTATCCAACTGATTAAATGATTATCAGAATAGTTGGCCATAAATAGTTGCAGCTTTAGAATAAATGTTTATTTTGTTTATTTTCCAGCAGGACAACACTTCTTTGGAAACATTTACTTTATCAGCTGCGATACAGAAATCTAAATCTAGGAGTGGACAATATGGATAAAATCTTCACTCACATCATACATTTTTACATCAGAAAAACATCATATATTAGGGATCATTATTAGCTGATATATGATAAAAATAGGCAATTGGGAGATCGGGTGAAATGCTTTCTAGTCGCCAAAAGTGTAAACTGATTGAAGCACACTGTATTTGTTTACCAGCAGATTTTGACCTCTCCAATATGGCGACTGCACAGAGGCAGACTCCCTCCAGTCAAGATGGCAGTGAAGCTCACAAAAACACAGATTTATTCATCTTGTATCGTGTCTAACTTTAATGGATTATAATATATTGGGTATGGAATTAATCTGCAGACGCTTCGGTTCAAGTTGAAGCTGGATGTCAGTTTCTGAGCCGTGACAAAGGCCAAAATGTGGCCTACAACAGAGCGGGTAAGTCTTGTAGGTACTAGCAGCAGTTGTTAATGATTTGTGGCCGGTTGAGAAAAGTGAGGAATCAGCAGTCAGTATGAAACAGAGGAGTCAAAATCCAGTCGCTATAAAGATCCACTTCTAGTCATGCTGGATTAAATTTACACTTTCCAGGCATATTTAGTTTCCGGTATTGGGCTCATCAAGGTGAAGAAGAAAGGAAAGTCACAGCGTGATAGGAAGTGGCGAGGAGTGGTGAAGCAACAAAATTTAAAGTACATCATTAAATAAATAAATATATAAAGATGAATTATAATGACTTTATGAACAAAACATCAGAATATAAGAGTCTTATGTGGTCCATTTGAATTTAACAGACTTTTTAAGTACTTTGTTAAAAAATGAGATATTTTCTGGGTATTCCAGTGATTTTTCTAAATACTGCTATAGCAAAACAAAACAAACAAACAAACAAACAAAAAAATGATTGGTATCAGCTGATATGGCTCATAGACAAGCAGCAATCTGTATCTGCAGCAAAAGACACCTGGAGCGTCCCTAAAACTCATAATATTGTGATAAAGTGGATGGATACACTGTTGTTTGCCATGAAATAGCTTCATCACGCAAGTGCCCCTAAAATACGCAATATATAAGACAGATTGGGAGGTGTTTTTTTTTAACTTCAGACAGAGCCAGGCTAGTTGTGTTCCCTCTGCTTCCAGTCTTGAAGCTGACCTAAGAAACCAGCTCACAGAAAGAGAGCGAATAAGCATTTTTCCCCAAAATGTTGCATGATTCCTTATATTATATAATTTTATAATGACCAAACCCTAGATGATTGAATAAAGAGTGAACCTTGTACAATATCCAGAGAGACTCGTCTATGATTTATTGTTCCAAAAATCCTGGTTCTTAAATTCTGCTAAATGTTTATAGTTGATAAAAGCCAGAGATTGAGCTAAAAGCTTATTTTTGTGGAGAATAATGATGTAATATTGTTTGAGAGAATTATTTTGTTTTACTTTTAAATAAAACAGAGAGGATTTCACTGGACCGGAGTGTTAAAACATGTCCATCCGTCTCTGAAGCAGCCAACCTTTCACCAAAGACCAACACACTCTTCCTCTTTAAAGTGTTCAAACACACACATCCAAACATCAATGGAAGGACACGTCACACACACTCTTCTTCTCTCTTGTTCTGCCCGCTCAGACCAGGCAACACACACACACACACGCACGCACACACATTCGCTCTTCTTCCCCCTTTTACCTGATTTCTGACCTACTGGGCCCAGACCTCTGGCATTTACACACTCCAGATCAAACAAACAGACACACACACAGCCTCGCACACAAACAAGATCAAACACACACCAAACAGACGGCGAGAGAGAGAGAGCGGATTCAAAGAGGTTTACAGCAAGAGGCAGAAGAGGTTTGAAGGCAGGACATGTTGTGAGTAAAGAGCACAAAGAAGAAGAAGATGAGAGGAGAGGAGGGAGAGAAAAGCTGGAGTAGTTACCCTCGGAGGAGTTTGAAGAGCATGCAGCCTAAGGAGAACCAGTCGGCGCTGCTGTCGTACGCCGTCCCCTTCTGGAGGACCTCGGGAGCCATGTAGCCATGAGTCCCCCTGCGACAAACACACCACAGCCTCATGTCAAACACACACTCATTACTTTTTACAGCTGCGGTGGAACAGCCAGTGCAGAGTCGTGCACCGGAGCCCCATTTCAAATGGGATTAATATTAGAGGAGGAGGCGGGGTAATAAAACGTCTCCCCTCGTCCCTCGTAATGAAAGTCGTGGTTCCGGACCGCGGTTTAGCTTCTGGGAAATTACAGGAGCTGCTTCTGTGAAACACGATGAGGCTGCACGAAAAACGTGATCTTCATCACCAGCAGCACCAGTGTTAGTCTTCATATTTTTTGTCAGCTTTTTTTCAATTAATATTTAAAACATACAAACAAAGTGAGAACCACATAAACAGACACTCAGAAAACAAACTGAAGATTGAACCTATGAAGCCACATCAACAAACACATCTCATGTATGATCAGGGTTTAAAAACAGAACTCCTGGGGTTGGACGATCAGACAAATATATCAGACATTTTGTGCGATCTTTGCCATTTTATTTTGCTCATTTAAATTTTGGTCTGCCTCTGAAGAAGAAATGAGAGCTGTTAACCTAATAAGCAAAGAGTTTAGCGACAACAGAGAGGCAGCAGGGAAGAAAACAGCACAATATTTTTGTATCTAGCTGTGAATTATGAGCACATTTACAGTGAAAAGACTTTATGTGTTTTTACAATAAGTTAACCTGGAAATTAAGCTCGTCTCAGTTCTGATATAAGAGAGAAACTTATATTCAGAAGGAGTTTGGATGTATTTTTCTGTTTCATGAGGAAAATTGGTGTAAGAATATCTCTTTTCCTGACATTTAGTGTGTTGTGGGTTGTAGCAAATTCACTACACATGCGCACAAATCTGTGCAAATACGTCAGCAATAGCCAGTCATTGGGTTGATTGTCAGTGGTAGGAAAATTTTAACATATCGCGGAAGAATAATAACTACATATTTAGTATAATATAATAACATTATTGTGTGGAAAGCTGTCTCTAGAATATTAGAAACAAATGCATCAATAATTAAGTGCACACTCGTAATAAGTTAATTATTTCAGGATGTTTTTAGTGTCATTATATTAATTTGCAATATACACTTCCAGCTATACGTATACCACAGACAGAAGTTTCCTCCTGAGAGTGGACTGGGCTGCACGGCAGTGTTAAGTATATGTAGAGCTCACATATCCATTCAGCTATACAGATATAACACAGCAAAGTCAGAATCACATCCAACATCATATTACAGCATCTGAACTTTTAACAAGTGATATATCAGATTAGCAAAACCCTTCTACACTGACGTCCGAGCCACACCGCCTCCTGATCGCTGCAAGTGCATCATGGAACCTTCAGCTTTTCATTTCAGCGTTGATGTTAACAGGTTAGAGCAGCTACACAGGCCAGATGAGCATCCCGACTGCAGCAGCACATCATCTACAGATTCAGCATCTCACCTATTTTGTGTGAGAATGATCTGACAGTCAGATTGATATCATACCAGCAACAATGCTGAGATGTCTCAGATATGAGGAAACACTTCCTGTATCTGTTTCACACTGAAAACACTTGAGTTTCTGTGGACAGAATCCCTTCATCCCAGCTGAGTACATAAATAAACTAGACACATACATACATGATAAATGAGTAAATTAAGGCTCCTTATGTAAACTAGATAGTTTCCACACCTGGAAACCTGTTCCTGCATGTGAGCTGCAGCTTTTCAGTAAGGAAGTTCCACACAGGTAGATGTAGGCAGTGTGGGCCGGGCATCAGAAACATTAAACTATTAGTCTCTCCAGTCTATAAGGAAAGAAGAATGGGAACTTCCCTGAAAAACAGTATAATGGCTCCACTAAGAACTGGGGTAGAAAATAAATAAACTCTAGATGGGATTAAAATCACTGACGTGAACGTAGGTAATATTTAAATCAGCCAACCTCCTGTGAGATGGAGGGTTAAACACAGATACTTACACGCTGGCGTGGGGTTTCTTCTTGGAGAAATCGCAGGCGAGGCCGAGGTCGGAGATACGAACATGACCGTGTTCATCCAACAGGATATTAGCTGGCTGAGGGTGGAACACACACATGGGCAAGAGAGAGAGAGAGAGGGATACAGAGGGTGATACTGATGAGAGAGGAGATCATAAGCATATGAAACAATGTTGGAGACCTCACTAATTCACGACTTAAGTTACAATATCCGCTCGCCAGGAGAAAATTGTGCGTGGACACTGAAAGAAGAGAAAACCTCCTGTCCTGGTTATCCTCCGCTGTTTGGCAAAACCGTGACTCACTCACTCTCCTTCCCCTCCAACACTCAGCCTAAAAGTATTATCTGCATTGTTCTGCACTGTTTATTGAAGCCCTAAACCTGTTCCCTGACTTCCAGCGAAATATATCTGTTATTATGGCAACCAGTCCAAACAGGGGAATTGGAGGAAAAACAGAGGACGGCTGAAAACATGGCTCATGTGAATCCACGGCTTTCAAACAGCATCTGTGGAGGTGTGTCGGTGCTTCAGTGGAGCTCACAACTGTAACGTTCAGCGTCTGAATCTGTGTCAAATGTGACTCCTCTCCCCGTTTCCCTCTTTTCTCAGTTATCTACTGAACAGTCTAAGGATTTCTTCTGAAGGAGACAAGCTGTGACATATCATCTGAGTGCTGTGGGGCTGCAACTGATAGTCACTTTTCATGTTTTAATTAATAGATCACCTGTGAGATTAACTGATTTAATTTTTTTCTTATTGTCAACAAATCCCAGTTAAAGAGCAAAGCCAACAACATGTTAGTGTCTGTGAATACTTTCTGACTTCCTGTCTGTGGTTCTCAGCTCCAAGACCATTGGTTCATACTGAAGGTGTAAATCTTAAAAGCACCTCACAAATATATAGCTTCATTAAAATAAAAGGTTACGGAGGAAATAGTGCATTTGTTGGGGACTCATTTGGTGCTCTAGTGAGTATTTAAAGCGGCACTAATTGATGTTTTTATAATGACAAAAGATCAAATGTCTGTTTAATGTGAACGGCCTCACAGTTTGAGCCTTTTAGCATCTTTTAAATCACTGTTCTGGTTTTATGAGCCGCAATATCTTTTTGTTTTGGACAAAAGAAGACAATGAAGGACATCAACCTGGGCTTCAGAAAACAGCAATCAACATTTTTGATAATTTTCTGACGTTCCACTGACCAAACCACTAATCCATTAATCGAGAAAATAGTCGACAGATTAACTGATGATGAAAATAATCGTTAGTTGCAGCCCTAAATGATCATGTGACCATCTGTTCTCAAGGAAAGACCAGACCACACTGAATTTGTCTGCAAAAAGACAATTTCTTTTCTCTGCTGCCTTCAGTCTTCTGGAGCGAGGAAACAAATTCAAATTTTGTTTGTTATATTGTGTTCTACAGTATTGTAATACCACATAGTACAAGTGTTGGTGCACTACTTTAAAGTCAAAACTGCTCCGACAAATGAAAATCTGCACAAAAAATGTAGGCCAACATCTGGAGAAACTTTCTAAAATCAGCCTACCACATATTGACATACTAAGGCCAACAACATCGTCTGTGACCCCGACCACATCCTGAACAATTTAATAATGTTAAACTGAATATTAAAATTAATTATCCCAGATCAAATGTATGTTGTGGTGCTTTGAATGTTAAAGTGTTATATTAAATGTATGCATCCTTGTTTCTTGTCTTTTTGGTGATGTTACAAATTGAGCTGCTGCGATGCAAGAAAAAAAAAAACATTCTTGATTTGACAGTAAAGTCTCATCATCATCATCATCATCATATCATCATCATCCCTGTCATAGACATTTAGCAGCAACAGAGCCAGAAATTTCCCCTCGGGAGATGGTGGAGATCAAAACCAGAGCTTAAAGAGAGTAAATACTGGACTTACATCCAGCAGGTTACAAAAACTGACTGACATGACTTAAAATGAATTTTGTTGAATGTGTAAATAAGCTACTGTTTGCTAACAAGTTTGTAAACGAGGTGATGACAGATCAGTGAAGTGTTTACAGCTTGTTGCACTGCCCTGCTGAGAGGCCAAAACAATTTGTTATTGCAGGTTTAAGGCAGCAGGATGGTGTGTGTGAGACTGACTCAAAATAAACTACAGCGTGCGTTGAACCTATGTTGTTACGCCATTATACTGCTAAGTTAAAAATAAAATAAAATCAAATTTAAAAAAATCGGAACTATCCCTTTAATATTTATTTTTTTATAACAATGGAGCACAGTAGAAGAAGATATATCAGGCTTTGATACACATAATACATGTTAGTAGACAGTCATTGTTGGAGTCTGTGCATACTGACAATAAAAAAAGAAAGACTTGTTCTTTAAATGTTCTCGAGAAGACGGTGGAACTGGAGAGCCAACGGTACCTTGAGGTCTCTGTAGACGACGAAGCGGTTGTGCATGTGCTCCAGACCCAGGATGATTTCAGCAGCATAGAAACGCATCTCTTTCTCACTGAACACACCGTGCTGAGACAGGTGGTAGTGCAGGTCGCCCCCTGGACACACACACACACACACACACACACAACCATACACAAACATAAGAGTGCGTCAGTATGACCTCATAATACCTCATGCTTCGATCAATATCCATCAATAAGTTGTGGTAATCTTCTCGGGGGAGAAAATGAGAATCAATGAGAGTCCTTCTATGACTCTTCCCTCCGGCCTGCAGCCTCTGTCTTAACATGTATTGACCGTCTGTATTAATAGAATGACTGAGGCTCTAACAGCCTCGTACTGTCCGCTGTATGATGATGACTGTGTTGACTTTAAAAGGTGACTCAGGCTTTGATTGTGAGACTGACTGGAAACGCTGATGAAGCTCGGCCGCTCGCCGGCCAACACTCAAAGAGGAAATAGTGGCGGTGAGGTGTGAGGAGCGTTAAAACAAGGCTGATATTTGGTGTTATGACGGCTGATACGAGCAGGTCGCTGCATCATCGCTGAGGTCAAAATCCCATCAACTGTTGATTCTGTGGAGGAGGAAGTGACCTGACCGGCTGAGTAATCCAATCTGTGCGTCTCGGGATGGACCGACTGCGGCTCGGGTTTAATCTGAGCAGGTGTGGGGGTGGAGGTCAGCCTACCGTTCATGAGGTCCAGGATGAAGCAGAGCTTGTCGGGGGTGTGGAAGGCGTACGTCATACACACGATGAACGGGCAGTCCTGCAGAGAGAGTTTGAATCAGATCAAGATCAGAAACTGTGTGTGTGTACGTGTGTGTGTGTGTTCCTCTGGAGCAGGTGGACAAAGTGTCTCACATTTAAAAAACATTAAAAAGGGTAAAGTCCTGCATTCAGTGCCCATAGACAAAGACAAAGGTCATGAGCTACGTGTTGTTATATTGTTATTTTTTCATTTTTTGGGGGTCCTTTTTTTTGTTTTTTTTCATAAAACTGGCACGAGTCACTCGGTTTGTCGCACATTACAGTAGCTTGATAATATTGACATATATCAATAAATGAGGTCTCTGTGTTACAAAATCGCTGCAGTTACTGAAAAATGTTGCTGTGTGGTAAAAAAGATGATGTTTTATGGTTGATGCGTATAATTCTGTCACATTTTATGTTTCACGCCTCCCCTGGAGGCATGTGCAGCTATTTAATTGTTTTCTTTGTGGTGTAACCGCTCTTAAGTCTTAGTGACAGATTAGTTTGAACTTACTCAGGCTGCTGGACTGCATGAACTGGTTGCTAGGCAACATCAGCCGCGCTGTCTACAGGAAGTTATTGCAGCACCACAGACTGTAGCATAACGTCCAAAAATAACAACTTTAGTTGTGCAAATGCTAACACTTTATAACCAAAATTGATTGTTACTTAAACTTAAGTTAACAGTTAATTCACTGTTAACAAAAAACCTGAATAATGTTTAATAATTATTATGATTAATAATGATATAATTGGCACTGTTTGAGTAGTCTTGTTATGTGGACAACAATAAAATAAATTACTAATGTAATCAGAATTCAATTGTTATTGTCTCCAATCAACCAGGATACAAAATATGATTCTTATTTTATATTACACATCAACTAATGATAAAATAGCAAAAATTATAGCATTACTAATACTTGGTAAACTTTATTTATTATAATTTAATAGTTTAACAGGAAAATAACTATAAACCAAGTTAAATTAATCAATTTGCCATTTATTAATGATCATTATTATAAATGTTAACCTGCAAACTATATATTAAGCACAGCTGATCATTTCTAACTGTATATTTAACTGTTTTTTTTTCTGTCTGCATACATGGAGAAATGAGTGTTAGTTTAGAATGAGTGGAAATGATCTGATCATGTTAATCTAACAGGTGCCGTTTGGTCATTTAGTCTTGTTGTTAATATTTTATAATTTATTATGTGTTGTGTTAATTTTGTGAATGCTAACTCAAAAACTTCCCAGTTATAATCATTATTAAACCACATTTTTTAACAAGTTTAAGATCAAATGTGTTGACTCTTTTACCACTCACTCTAAACTGGTCGCCTGTTAGCAGGCTAATGTTTTTAGCTTTGTCAGTTAGCTGTTCAACAGTTGCGTCTGACAATTACTGGCTGTGAATGT
The DNA here is from genome assembly GCA_034769285.1 of Lutjanus argentimaculatus. Taxonomy (NCBI): domain Eukaryota; kingdom Metazoa; phylum Chordata; class Actinopteri; order Lutjaniformes; family Lutjanidae; genus Lutjanus; species Lutjanus argentimaculatus. Next base: position 39,185,634 of record JAWZSL010000005.1, on the reverse strand, counting down.
TTATTAACAAATAAACTCTAAATAAGAACTAGTTTGTGTGATGCAACCTTTTTCAATTTAGTGATGCTTAACTCAACACTTAGTAGACACTTATGACTGCTCTAACTAGGCTGAATTTAATCTTCTGAGCAGCTGGTTAAACAAGCTAATGGAGTGTCCAACTCACCCCTGTGCTGACTAATGACAGCATGATTCTTTCATTGAGCGCTAGAGTCTCCCCCTGTTTCATCTTGATCCTCTTCTTGTCCAAACACTTCATGGCGTACCTGACATTCAAACAACAAACGGCACAGATTACACATCAGGCGGTCACAGCGAGAACGTGTCCTTTAAAGCCTTTATTCTCTTCGTCTTACATCTTCCCCGTGTCGGCCTTCCTGCAGCCGTACACCTCTCCGAAGCCGCCCCTGCCGATGATCCGATGCACACTGAAGTCGTTCATGGTCAGCTGGGGACGGAGAGAGGAGGACAGGAACGTTAAATGAGGCAGATCAGGAGCAGAAAGCTTCTTTCAGAGGGGCTTCACCACACCTCACGTGTTTGGTTTGGTTCAAACAAAGTCCGGTGCTTTTGCCTGTTTGGTGCGTGAACCAGATAACCAGACCGGCTGAAAAGAGGAGGGAGTTGGTCCAGTTACAAACAAACTCTGATCCAGTTTGTTTGTGGTGTGTGATTTGATTGGCCACGCTGTCATCAAGTTACTTCAAGCCCTATTTGCACGAGACAACCAGGGGTCTTTGTGTGATTTAGAAATTACTCCCTCACATCTGTTTCATTCGCACAGAACAAGAAAAGTCTGTATTTTACTTGAATTTACTGACATTATACTCTGATATGATGTTGAGGATCTGCGTATCATCAGTGTTTCAGAAGCGGAGTGTCTGTTCTTCACAGAAACATTAATAATATAGCTTAAAGCAGCAATATGTGGCCACTGCATCTGCAAAATGTTGTAACCCTGTTTAATATACGATCTACTCTTAAATCTACATTTCCATCATTTGATCCATCTGCCCATGATAAGAGGTGCAGTTGTTGTTGTATCCCGGCAAAAAAACAACAACAAACATATTGTTTGTGATGATGCAGGATGAGTCATAACTAAATGTGTCTAATGAATGAGTTAACTGTGGGTCCATAGGATGTAATGTTTACACCGCCTGGTTAATTTGTAATAAGACAGTGTGAACATGAAATGGACTGGAACTAAAAGGCAACACTGAACCTTTTTTTTTTTTTTTCCCCCAAACTGAGGCGAGAGAGCTGAAGGAGGGGGGACATGGAGGGAGGAGACAAAGACACTGTGTGAGGTGAAAGGGACAGGTGCTCGCAGCTGTTCTGGAAACAGCAGCTGCTGATTTAGCCGCTTATCAACATGGTGACACGCAGCTCATGGAGGCAATTAAGATACTTTAACACGATCGCTGCGATTTGTGTCAATATCACAAATCTAAGAGTCAAAACTCAACACAGGACTTAAACTCACTCAGTTTAAACTCCAAATAGTCTATTTTTCCAGCCTATCATGAACCTGGCAATGATGAGTGCCCCAAAGTTTAATGTCAGAAATGTGAAGTCTGGATCTCCAGCATTATAAAACTGAAGGATCCTAACTTGCACAGTTGAATGATATGCATAATTAGTATTATTTAGCATAATAACCTATATGGATAATAATTAAGCAACTTCTTGGCTGATTTTGACAATACTGGAGCGCAGGGTTTCTCCCAGTGTGCTGCAGGCCCAGTGGCCCACCAGGCCAAAGCATCCAGGAATTTTATTTTCAGGCAAAAATGTTTTTAAGATTATTTTTTTCACAGCAGTTACAGAGGGGCAGTTCGGTTGGAAACATGGATTCAATGGTTTTAATACACTATGCAATATTACTTTTACTATCACTATCTTTCATTATTATCATGTACAATTACGTTTAAAATCATTCAGTGTGCCATTACTACTTTCTCTACTTAGCTACTTATCTGCTTCTATTATTATTCTATAAAGCACTGTTTATTTGCATTTACTTCTTATAAACTTTGTATTTTATGTTCATATTTAACTTATTTCTTGCTCTATTGTTGTTTTTATGTTACTGCAACTTTGTAGCGATGGAGCACAAGAATGTCCTTCAGGATTAATAAACTTCTATCTTATCTTATCTTGTCTCAAAGCATTATGTATTAATATTTTATTAATATTTCCAGTCAGCCTTTAGTGCTGACTTATTGTAGGGCCCTATGATTTTTTTCTCCCAGCAATTCTGGCCATGATTATGTTGTGACAGAAACTACAGGGCTCTGCTGCCATCAGTCTGTGTCTGTTGCTGGCCCGTGCTGTGGCCCACGAACACTTATGAACACAATTATCGACATGATGCATAACATGTACGTTTTAACACGCAGCCCATTACACTCTGAGGTCACTCACAGTTGGGTATTGAAAGTAACAAATTAACCTGATACGCCAGATGGTTTGTTACACAGAACTATCTGGAAGTGGTCCTTAGAAACTGTTTGGAAAAGGGCAGGCACTTTCAATAAACTATCAGTCTATCACATCTAACACTGGCTAACTTCAACCAATCAGATCAACAAACCATATGACATAGTAGGAGAGTTACTTTGCGAGGCAGCTGGATTTGCAAGATCCTTCAGTTCTAGCATGTCAGGTTAGTACCAGTGGAGCCAGCTGGTGAATCAAATCAAAAGTCAGTTGGGAGAAGAGCGAAAAACATCTATTCCATGGAGAAAATCCTTCAGTGCCATTCTTCGCTCTTCTTTCAATGCAGAAATACTCCCCAGTTCTGACATAACTGATGCTATCACAGTATCTGCGCTAGCCTCCTCAGGAGCCGCCATTGTTTGTTTGAGACGAGTCGTTTCCATGGATGCTTCTTGCTTCTGTCGTCACGTCTAAAACTAAAACACGTCTGTGGCTGCCAGTGGTCCCTCCTGGGACGAACAAACACAAACAGATAACTTTAAGCCTGGTAAGATGGCTTTTTTTGCGTGATCTTGCGAATCCAGCTGCCTCACAAGGTAAGTATGATGCCAAACAGGAATAATGTGGCTGTGGCTGAATAACATTCTCAAAAAGTAGAGAAGGGAGTATAATACAAGTAAAATATGCTTAAAATGCAGAACACGAGTCCTGGTAAAGGTTTTAAAACACACTAAAATTTCTAAATTGAGAAAAACTTCATCAAAATTGGCCCAACGGCAGTTGAAACATGGCTACTTTTGGCCAGCAGTGGCCAGCTGCCTCCAGTTTCCTGATGACCTCGACCAGAGGGCAAAACTGACAGACAACAAACACACAACACAGCAACAGCAAACCGTGCAGAGACCCTGGGAACAAAACACTCAAAACTTAACATTTTTCAATGCGTTGCGTCCAGAAAATAAACACTCTGTACTTTGTCACGCTGATGGCGTTTGTAGCAGAGTGTAAATACATGGCACTCCCATTGCAAACAGTTTAAAAAATATGCTGGCCTCAGGAAAAAAAAAACAAAAAAAAAACACTTGTTCTTATATTCCTAGAACCCTGACACTCTCCTCTATCCATGCATACACGGATGTTTGCCCTGTGCTGCGAACATACAAGCAAAAAAACCTGTTGATGATGGTGGAATTGTAGAGAAAACCCCTGATCTGGACCAAATGTGCCTTTAAATGCTTGTACTCACATGGATGTTGAGCTCCACGTTCTTCCACTGGCAAAAACGAGTAAATTTATCACTGAGGAAGAAAAAAAAAAGCAGAGTGTATAATGTGAGAATTTGCTACATGTGATGAAACTCTTCCATCCAGCACCTCCACCTCCACCGTCTCACCTCTCAATGAACTTCTGGAAGATCTTCCCTCTCAAGCTGTCGCAGATCTCCACTATGTATGGCTGCAGGTGGACAGACACAAAAACAGCAGCTCAGGCCATGTTTCTCTCAGTGATAAAAATTATTTACAAATGTATAAGAGTGTATCTTCTGTGCATCAACTGGACTTTCCTGAAGTTAAGCTTTTCTGGGGTTCGGGCTTGTTAAAGCGCCTTCCTTTTGTCTGCTGTCGAAGCTAATTCACTTCACAGAAACTCCCACTGAACATTCACGTCTTTGCATTTTGACAAGTGAGCTCCAAAGACGCCTCTTCTGTGTTCCAGCTGAATATAAAATTTACGCAACACTGAGGGGCTCACAAAATATACAGGAAATACTGACAGGTTGATGTCATATCTGTGAGGGAAAATTAAGTCACTGGGGATGATTTTATATCCAGAAGAAGAACCATGTTGTAGTCTAAAAGAGGAAATTGTTGATTAGATTTACTGAGCTGAAAGAAAACAACTGTTGTTCCTCCTTTGTCTGTGTTTTAGTTTCCTGGGTGGCCTTTTGGCAGATGATGCTCCACGCTGAATGTATAATTAGCTACAGAATGAATCTGAGAATCTGGAGTTTAAAAATACTGTTGATCGGGTTGGAAACATGAATAAAGATGACACATTAGGGCTGGGCGGAAATTATATAAACATTTTTTAGAAACATTTCCTTGATAAGGAAACTTTGATAAACTGTTGACATGCTAACAGCCAATAGCGTCACAGAAACAAACATACACGGCAGTCTTTTAGGATTAGAGAGACGATTTCCCAAATTAGACTCAGCAGGGTTGCTTGTGTTAGCTGAACATGCCACATGTTGTTGTTTGGGTTGTCAAAAGTTGCATAATTAGACAGGAAAGAAGAGCTTTTTCACCATAACCTTCAGGCTGTCCACACCGACAACGATGAGTGTAAATAATTATAAGAATAAGAACGTGAGCGTCCACACTGAAGAACAGTGATGGCAGCTGTTTCATCAGCTGAGGAAAATGGAAACTAATGACACGTTACTGCTGCATTGTTGTTGTTTTTTCCTTGTTAAAAGGGCTTTTTGGAGTTTTTACTCACTCTCTTTCTTTTTTTTGTCTGATATTGGGCTCAATAAATAAAAACTGACCTGATTTCAAAGACAAGAGGAGCTAGAAGAATCAAACACTGTTATGAGAGTTATTGTAGTAGCAATAAGTCAGTTTTGCCTTCAGGGCCATTCCTAGCTTTTTGGGGGCCCTATGTAACATGTTTGCGGGCCCCTATTTTGTGAAACCATGCTGGTGGAATCCCAAATCATCTATGGTGGTCTGAGGCCTGCATTTAACTTTTAAATGCATCAATCTGGTGTACAAAAACAAAACGACAAACTGTAAAAGATGTAACAAACGAAAACAATGTCAAACGTAGCAAGATGAAATGCTGAGAAGACAAAAACAATGCAACAAAATGAAAATGACATAAAAGACAAAACAAAGATAACAATCCAAAACAGACTCAACCTCAGAGAAAAGGTGAGGTTCAGTGAGCTTTTCACAGAAACAGTCAGTACAAACAACCTTTTTACTCTATACTCTGAATACTTTTCAGAGCCTGTATTTTTTCACTTTTACTGCAGTAAAGAATTTCAATCAGTACTTCTACTTTCATCAGAGTTTTTTTTTTTTTTTACAAGTATCTGCATTTCTACTTGAGTAAAGAGCATGTGGACGTTTGCCACCTCTGTTTATTGTTATACATGTTGTTCTTGGTGTGGACGACCCTTTAAACATAAACAGTAGTTGTGGATAAACAGGGTAATATGACATTGGTGTTGTGGCAATCGATGGTCGATCGATCGCGGCCCCATGTAGTCACAAAGTAGACGAGCCTGTTGAAAAGGAGGCTGGTCTGCTTAAAGCCATGAAAACAGACTGGTGATCGTGACAGTGGTGTATTGTTAACTCTGCTCAGAGTCTCTGCCAGCGAAGACAGGAAGTATCACAAACTGAGTTTATCTGCTGGAACGACACCATCTGATAAGGCTCACAGGTTGCAAGTTAAGAGTCTCAGAAACAAGAAAATTTGAGCCAGAAACATTCAGAGAAACAACCTGCAGCGAAAAGTAACGTCACTGTCTGCTTTTTCCAGCCTGTGTCCAACTGGTGATTATAAACTAAATTCAGGCTGGTATCTGACCTGCAGGGCGGCGCCGACTTCTTTTTTTCTTACACACCAATTCTGTCTGCCTGTGTCCAACTTATAAAAAATAAGATTTACTTTGCTTTGATTAATTACTGAGAAGCAAACGTACAGCATCCTGACACTTCTCATCTCGCTTCACTCATCACATACGTCGTTTTTTCTCTGTGATCATTTTCCCTGAAGAGATTATAGTTTCTGACGTTAGTGAAGGTGCTCTTTATTGTCACCTCCGCTGTAAAACCCTGCGGAAACCCATGGCGTTGTTTTTTTTAATAGTAAAAGACAAGGCACCAATAGACACTATGGAAAATGAAGGATTAAATCGAATGAAGTCAGTGACCTGAGTTATGAGCTTCTCGGCTGCAAACATTTCACGCTGTGGGAGTTTATGAAGATTTATACTGACAGGATTGAAAATGTGCATTTATTTCTGTATGATTCATTTATCCAAATAGATTTTCTGCTTGCTTGGACAATTCTGGGTCATTTTTCAGGTTCTAAATATGAAAATAATTGTGATAAAAACTTCTTGCCATAACATAAATCTATTAAAACCATTCTGAGGGAAGAAACTGCAGCATACACTGTCTTTGTGTGTGTGTGTTCATAATTTACACCCTCAGATGTGTTGAGGGTGTGAAGTGCAGAAATAAAAGGAAGTCTCCAGTATCTTAATTAGTTATTGTCAGCAATTACTGACCAGACCATCACAAATTATTTGCTGTGCTGAAATTACAGCCTTCATTATAAGATCTGTCCCTGTTCCATTTATTTTATTTTGAAAATATTTTGCTAAAGGAAGACAGGAAAAGCAAATAATAAAAAATAACTGAAGAATTTAACTGTGAACACACATTCATTTTCTGTGTTTCTTACTGTTAAATCAGAAGCAGAACAAACACAGTAGAAGAAGAAACCAAGCATTGAGGAGTGTGTTGAGGGGTGTTTTACCTGGAAGAGAGTTGGGGGAACCTGTTTCTTTGCTAAGTGACTCTGCACATGGTCCACTGCTTTCTTAGAAAATGGCTGAGACAGAGAGGAGGAAATAAAAGAGAGGGTCATTTAAAAAAAATGCTGCGTTACCAGAAGTTTCACTTCTGTTTTCTGTGTGTGAGGATGTGCCTCCCTGCGTGTAACATGACCAGGAACATTATGCTGCTGTGAGACCGACGGCCACCAACAGCAAAAGACCAGTATTTGTCTGTGTGTATGTGTGTGTGTGTGTGTTTGTGTGTGTGTTTGTGTGTGCGTGGGCGGTGTGTCTAATAACTTCCTCCCTTCAGACGGCAGCAAGCACTAACTTTGCTTTACATCCCAAATTGCTGGTCTACAGGAGGACAAAAGCTGCTCTGTGGTGTGTTTGTTGTCAGTATGGATGGACTTGTTTCAGCCGGTTTCCCATCATCCCTCTGTGTTCCAATATGTGCAAAGTGTGCAAAGGAAAATGGTGCCACTTTTCATGTGGATGTCCTGTCAGTGCTGATAGTAAATGTGGTCAACTGAAGCAATAAAATTCTCAGTTGTACTATAGTGGCTAAGAAACCTGAGTTCTCTTGCTTCTGGCAGTGCCTACATGTACCAGGATGCATTGCACACATACTTCTGATGCCCACCTTGCCATGTAAGCTGAAATAAGCCATATAATGTGAAAGAAAATATGTTTGTTTGGTACAGACCACAAAAAATGTCACATCATCACAATTTTAATATTATTTTTTTCAGTCAAAATGAAAACTGTAATGCAAAAAGGATCACTCCCACTAACTGTAACTGCAATTTCAGTCAAATAGTCGCAATATAACTATTAACAAATTGTGCAGCCCTACTATATATGTGTTTTTTGGGGGGGTTATATTTTCACCCTCTTCCATTCTGAAATTAATCACCTGGGTTGTATTTTGTGTGTACTTTTGTCGTAAAACCGTTTTAGAATGATAAAAAATGTCCACGAATCCTTGAATTTAGCCGTAACAGAGCGACAAAAAAGAGCCACAATGCTCTGTGATATTTGGTAAAAGTATTTAGAAAAAAAATCTACAAGAATATGTTTGTCTTTTCTATTCCTTAAATGATCTGACAGCTGTCAGATTTATCTAGTGACCCACTTGATGGGACACCGGGGACCAGTGCATTGGAGCGGCCTGCAGACAAAAGCACAGACTCCTCCCCCCGCCAGGTGCGAGCTCTGTGTCCCTGCCTGTACTTGACCTCGTGTGCAGCAGTGACGCAGTGTGGACGGATGTGAAGGTGCCCTCACATGTGAACAGGACAGGAGCTCCTTCATGATGTAGCCGTCGTAAATCTGCCGGCTGCGGCTCAGCCTCTCCTCCTCGGAGTCCAGCTTCTCGTAGTCCTTAATCTGAAAACAGACGCACGGGGTCATCTTAACGTCACGAGAAAACAACGCAGAGCGCTTCCTGGGAGGGCTAAATCTCAATGAGCGGGATTACAGGCCTAATCTCTCACCCATCCCATGATGCCATCTAATCCTGTGTTTGCGCGCGCGCCACACACACACACAAACGGGACATTTTAGACTTACTTCTTCGTAGAACTTGAGCTGTGGCACGGCCTCGTCGATCTCGTTCATACAGAAGTCCTTGAACAGGAGGAAGCCTGGAATACACAAAGACAAGAGGAACCGTAAGGAGAGACGATGCAAGCTACAAAAACTCCCTGTTGGTTGAAGTTAACTTGATATCTGTGAGAAAATTCTTGCTCATTCTATTTAATTTTTGTGCCACTGGTGAAGATGGTTGATCTGTTGATCCATGAAATCACTTCAGATTCAAATAAAACTTCCAGTATTTTTCACTTGTTTTGGTAGCATGTCTCAGAGAAAGGATTTACTAGTAGGATTTGTAATAAATATCTGTAATAAATATCTGTCCTGTTTTTTTCAGCCTAGTTGGCACATTTTCCAAACACAGAACACTGAAATTAAAATCAAGCCCAGGGCTGATTATAAATCAGATCTCTCTGAGTACAACACTGACCTCGTTCAGTGTTACTACTTTGCTTTTTTTTAATTTTAGGAGTTACAAAAGAAATTCAAAATGTTTTCCCAGATGAATTTCCTCGACAGATCCCTTTCCAGTTGTAAAGATGAATCAATCCTAGAGATCGGTGTTCTTTTATTAACACCTTTATATGTGTGGTCCATTTCAAAGTTTGTAAAAGATAATCAAAGTTGATTAAGAGGACATAAAAGTAAAAAGATGCTTTAATTTCCCCCACTGAAACTTGTGTAACTTCTGCACCTCGTGCTCATGCAGGTGCAGGATCTGACCTCATGTAAACCTGATTCGTGGAACTTTAATGGAACAATTATGGTACACCTGTAACGGATGGATCGGCACAAAATGTGGTTCAGACATCCATCAGCTGTGACTGCACGCCGACTGTGAGCAGGTGTGAGAGTGCTGTGTGTTCACTCGGCAATGTGACAAAAATAAGTCAATCAAAACAGACGGTATGCACTAAATACTAAAAAAAAAAACTTTATTTTGAGTTTGATTTGAAATATCAAATATATAAATAAAAAACAGGGTCGTGTTGTTGTGATCCCAGAATTTTACACTGATACAGTATGAGCATAAAAAGGGATAATCGATACCTCTTTCAATACTACAGTAAAAAGAAAAGTCCTTGGCATATAGATTTTTTAAGAACCTGCACACAGTGCTGGTATAGAAAAAGTCTCTGAATTGATGAAGCACTTTTCAATGCAGTTGGTATAATTAACAAATATTATATCGTTTAAGAAAGTACTGAAGTATTGATACTTCTGACCACCTTAAAACAGAGCATACACTGCGATAAAACCATATTAACTGAAAATTCTGCAGAGAACACAATAAAGTTATGAAATAACTCATCTCCATTGTGGTTCTCTTTCCAGGAAGACCAAGATGGCAAAACAAGTCAGAGATGACTAAGGTACTCCGTTCCACACATAAGACACAATAGTAGTAGTGGTCGTATCTGTTGTGTGTGCTAGTTGATGTGCACTGTTTTCCCAGAATGCAACACACAAGGGAAATGGAGGAGCTGCTGCTCACAGCTGGAAAATAAATTTCAGACTGTAGGGAAACAGATCCAGAAACATCTTTGGGGGAAAAAGTATTAAATCTTTTGCTTTTTCTCCGTGAAGTTTAGTTGGCAGCGAGATTCTGATGGTTCTCATAATGTTTCATTACAAATTGCAGAAACAGAATATTATGAAGATTAGTGTTAAATACATATTGACCAACTTCTCATGCAGAACCACTAACAGGTCAAAATTTCAATTTATTCAAGACTTTTATGAGCAAAATAGCTTCAAAACTACTGACATCGTCATCAGCCTCTGCTACACTTGGATTTTAGTGCTGATAAGTAACAGTTAGCATGCTAACAGGTGAATGTGACAGTTTTTACATTTTCTTCACCACCAACAACAACTTTAATTCAACTTAAATCTGTTTTACAATTTGGGTTTCTTTACAACAGGACTCCAACCTCACAGAGACGTTAAAATGATTTGAGACATGTTGTGGGTGATCCAGTAACACAAGTGAACAACTCTGAGCTCAAACCTGGCATTACAATGTATCTCCACATTTTATTTTTTTTAATTTTATTTATCCTTTATGGAGCCAGAAAGGTTCCACTGAGATACTAGATCTCTTCTTCCAGGGAGTACCGGTCAAGACAGCAGCACATGCAGTTCCACATAAAAGACAATTTCACAGGTCTGAAAACATACCGCACATAAAAAAAACAACACAAGAGAAACAATAAAACAGAGAGGCCATACCAGTGGTATCCATACCACAGGTCACCACAGATCAGGGATTATCTATCTGTGATCAGATCTCATTTTCCTGCTCTGCATGCAAATAAAAACCTAGCAAGATCATTTCTTTTTGCAGAAGCAAATGTGTTGTTATTTTTAACTGGCAGCCCAACGGTGGCAGCCAACAAGCTTGGACAAATGGACACAATGTCTCTCCTGCAGAGAAAGAAATTATTTATATAAGACATTTGCTGAATTTACAAGAAGGCCCAAACATTTAAGAATTTGTCATAGACAGTTTGTCACAAAATTTATAAAGTTTCTCCTCAATCAACAGCTGAAAAAAATGCAATTTTTTAAGGGAGTCTGGAGTCTTTCTCAAAGAAGTTGCCTATAATTGGTTACTGTTCACTGTATTTGTAAAATTTGACATGTTTACTACCAACAAAACGCTGTCTTCTTTGTAGGGTTACAAATTGTAAGAACGTTCCTTGATCAATCATTGGTCACATTAACAATCAATCGATTAATTGTTATTAGAAAAAGATTTAAATTTTGCTTATACAAAACAAAAGTCGCAAATTTTGTTCAAGTGAGAATAAAACCTCATTTTGTTTAAAGTCTTCCAAGTAACCGTACCAAAGAGGCTTGAGATTCCAAAGATTCTAACAAAATTTACTTTATTTGTAAATGAAGAAGTGCACCTGGGAGGTATCCCACAAGGAAGCAAAATCTTTGTGGAGCTTGAGCTCATGTTTGAAGTAATAAAACACTGAGTCGGTTCATTGAAACAAACATGTATGACATGTGCGCGGGGGCCTGCTAGCCTTTACCTGAACTTTATCTAATCATTTATTGTATATTTATCTATTTATTTATTTTATTAACCTGTTTTTCTAGTGGGCATATTCTTTTATTTTATCCACTGACTATTATTATCTTATTTATTTACCTATTTATAGACCTGCCTCTGGTGTTTCCTCAGTTCCCATTTTTAATAAGTGCAGTTCTTATTTTAGTCTTTACCATTACAAAGTTTTCTGTGTCTGTGTGTGTGTGGTTGAGCCATTGTTTTATAACAATATTAAAAAAATAAAATATTTTTTTAAAATGTGAAAAAGTTGTGTTGAATGTATGAAAATTGGTCGGTTGAATTTGCATTAATTGTTGCGATCGCAACACCGCAACTTCCTGGAGGGACTGACTGGACTGTATGATGGTCAAGAGAAAAGTCAAAGTAAAACTCAGTGTGTCCGAGAGACACACACACACAACACACACTGAGGCAAACAACCATAACACCACATGAACATGAAACAAGGGCAGCTCCATTTACTGTATTAGCCTTAATAATGGATTGGGGTTGTCTTGTTCGTATTAGGGTCACTACAGCAGCTGATTCTGAGCCTTTCCTCCAGCCTGCAAATGTACACACACACACACACACACGTGCAAACACACACACAGAGCTCATAATTACAGAAGATGGCACCAGGCATTACTGGCTGAAAATGACACACTCTGTGTCACTCTCAAACACACCAACAATGGATCATAATCTCACGACGTGCAGTCAAATCCACACTCACTGAAACATTATCTGAGGAAGAAGAAGACGAGGAGGAGGAGGAGGGGGAAATAAAAACGCATCCACGTTTGCTTGCAGGGATGAGACCCGCTGTTGCCATGGTAATTGCCTCCGTGGCTACCAGCTTTGTGTGTACAATGGTGTTGAGATGCGGAGATGAGATGTACAGTAGACTGCGCTGCTCGCCAGGAGTTATGGTGATCCCCTGATGACTGCAACACGATCACACCGCTGGAAGGTTTCATGGTGATAAAGACATACATCAAGGGGACACAGAAGACAGGAGACAGAGGAGTGATGAGCTAAGCAGCAGCATGTTGCATGTCGCTGAGACAGAAAGGCACTCAGTGTCTGCATGCGTCCTCTGTGTGGCTTTACCTGATTAGCGGCAGGTATTAGCAAAAATAGACGGCTAACAAGATCTCATTCGTGACACAGATCATGAGTCGGGTCGGTCGCTCCAACCTTCAAAACTGTCCTGTAAGACGACGTTATGTGAGAGCAGCAGGATGGACTGACAGACAGCAAGGTGTTTGAAGGTATAAGAGGAAAACGTGGCATAATTTATTCTCAAATGAAACACGTTATTCAAATAATGTTTGAGTCTCAAAGCCAATACAACAAAAGTGAAGCGGAGAGGTGTGGAATGACCTGGATCATACGGTGAATTTAGCATAATGTAAATTTCAACAGCACTGATCCCATCAGTACTGCATCACTGTGAAATATAAAAGTATAAAATCTTTTCATGAGCTTTTCCTTTCCTTTTGTGAAATGAAATTATTAAAATATCTGATCAACAGGAAAATAATCTCCAACTATTTTGATAAAATTCACTGGTTCTTGCTCCTAAATTTTGAGGGTTTTCAGCTTTTTGTCTAATTTGAAATAAAGTAAATATCCTGAGGTTTTGGAGTCTTGGTCAGACTAAAATGTCTGTGTTTAAAGCCGTTTATAAAACCATTGATATATGCAGGGGTCAACGTTAATGTGTTTTTTTCACCTGCCTAGTCTGGCTAGTGAATTTCTGACCCAACCAGGCAAGTAAAAAAAAAAAAAAAAAAGTAAATTTTTACTTGCCTCTGACTTTTTCACAGTCCAAGGTGCTGTGTTTTAATGTCTCGTTTTGTCGTTTAAAACCAAAGATATTAAATTTAATATGATAATTAACAGAGAGAAGCAATACATTTCCATATTCCACTGCATCTTCTGCCCTTTTTGAATGAAAAATTACAATTATTAATTAAAATAGTTTAATAGTTTAATTATTTTTACCACTTGCCCAGTTGGGCAAGTGAGTTGTTAGATTTACTAGCCCGACATGGCATATTACTTGCCCTTGACAAGTGGCTGAGCCCTGATATGGCCTGCACTGTTTTACTGATGGATCTTGTCATGCAGAAATGTACATTCAATAGCTTCTTTTTGAAATGTGACAAAATAAAATTACAGAAACAAGACATCTGAGGACGTCATCTTGGACTTTAGGAAGCACTGGTCAACATTTTCTGACATTTTATGGACACATAACAACTAATCGATTGGTCATAAAAATGACTGACAGACTTAACTGATAATGAAAATAATCATTAGTTGCAGCCCTACAAAGATGATTTCTTAAGTCTGTAGAATCTAATGTGTAAACCAGCACATCTCTGCAGAGTTTTATCAGATGTTGCACCTCCTGCAGCTTGAAAATTGCAGTAGACCATATTGCGATTTCAATAAAATTTTGATTAAGAGTTCAGCCCTAATTCAGACAAACTGAAAACTTCGGTGAAGGTAATTAGAAATAAAGTCTTGTATTAAAAGCCTCTGTAACTGTCTGAGAATCTGTTGTGTGAACTGTTACGTTAAGACTACAGAAATCAGGCTCAGAACAAAGAGAAAATGAGCTTCTTCGCTTCTAGAAAGTGGCCTTTGTTTCAATTTAGTGGCCTCAGTGATTCAGTTTACGGCGAGCTTGCTGCAGAGGCCATTTGTTTTGGGCCTCACGCCTCCTATCATCCATTCTCACGTCTTCCCCTTTGCTTTATCTCTCCTGCAGACGTGATGCATCATTTCCCCTCTGCTCCAACGCTGACACCGAGGCTCAGACAAATAAACGTGCTCACATGCATCCACACATGGTGTATGTACACAGCCGAGTGCACAGGGCATCCTTGTTTGAAGAATGGGTGCTACTGACAACAACACACACACAAACACACACACATACACAGGTTTTCAACAGCGAGGACTAACATATGAGAGAGGTATTAGGAGAGAGGGACAGAGGGGAAAAACGACAGTTCTTACATCATCAAGACTCAAGGATTAACCGTAATCGCTGAACACTTCAACACTGCCCAGCTAATTCAACAAATGGCCTCTTCCACACGCACGCACACACTCACACACACACACCTAGCTCAAATCAGACACGAGTTCCTCTGAGCTTTGTCTCATTAGTGAGATCACCTGAACTGTCTAAAAATACCGAGCTGGCTTGTTCAGACGACTGCCTCTGTCGTCCATCATCAGCACACACGGCCAACAGCTGGGCTGAGGATCCAGAATCAGTTAAGAACTGGAACCAGAACCAGGAATTCATTATGAAATGTGGTATTTCATTTCAGAGAGGCAAGTTCAGACCTGCTGCACATCCGTATACATCGCCAGGACTCCCTAAAAACTGTCTCACACCCCGCACACACACCAAGTGTCGTGTGCTTGATGCTTATTGGCCTCATCAGTTTCTGGATAAACTAGCAAAACCAAACACTATAAAGTTGCTTAATAATCTAACTGCTGCCTTAACACCAAGATTTAACCTATTTAACCTATTTATTTGTGGTCATCAATACTCAAAGATAAATAAATTGACCTCTTGCACTGCTAACACAGCTGCAACCATGACTAGACATCCCTGCAGATTTTCAGATGACTAATTCTTAAACTGACATTATACTGGAAAATATAACTAAATCAGGTGTGTCACGGTAAATTGATGTGGATAAACTGTAGTTTACTGTTCCAACATCAGAAATATACCAAGATGAGGGGTCTGTATTCTGATATTAGTTTAGTATTTTGACCAAATGGGCTTACAAACATCAAATAAACATATCTCATGTTGTATACATTTATTACTCAGTCTAGTTTGCCTAATTTTTCAAGCTTGAGAAATAAATTTAGCCTATACTTTGACACTCAGTCCAACTATTTTTGTATCTTTGAGCACGGGCTGAAAGAGCCACTGAGTTCGCCCATGAGCTCGCTGCTATGTCCTGCTAAACCACACCCATCCAGGTGAAATACCTGGTTTGCAGGGACCCCCTTACATCACCATTGGTCAACAGGGCAGAGCAAAATGATTCATAAAGACAGTTTGCAACCAACGGTCCCAAAAAACAAATATTCAAATTGTAATTTATAAAACAAGACAAAAGAGCAGAAGACCCTTACATTTGGGAGCAAACAGGTAAAATTACAGTTTCAGAAAATGGAGTCTCGTCATTTTGAACGGATGAATATGTTGAACAAATGAATATAAGGATTACACTGCAGACTGTTTTACTGTCCAGGCTGGAAAACCCCAAAGTCATCAGACTTATTTCACTGATTTCTAAAAGGCAAGTCCTGACCTGCTGCACATCCGTCTAAATCTCCATCGGTCAATATGGTGGAAAGGACTGAGCCCATACATATATATAAAAAAAAATCAAGGTTAAACGAAACACAATGATTCATCAAGACAGTGTTTGGCAGATACTGATCATGAATACAATCGTTATCTGCAGCCCAAATAAAACATCTATCACAGTTTCCCCGAGGTCAAAGTGACGTCTTAAAACCAACTGTCCAAAACACAAACATACAAATTAGAAAAACAAACAGAAAAAAGAAGAAAATCACATTTGAGAATCTGGGAGCGGCAAATGTTAAAATGATTTAAATGATTAGCAAAACAGTTGCAGAATAATTTCTGTCAGTTGACTTTTGGATTCATCAGCTTAAGTGTGATTAGCGCTGTTATTTCAGACGATGGACCAAGTCTGTAGGCTTCAGTCAGAGCCAAATTAAATACGTTCAAGGATTCCTTTTACATTACTTAGAGACAAGGACGGCATTTTCCTACTGTTTCCATGGGAATCTTCATGACGGAGGTTAAACTGATCCTCACCTGTCAGAGTTTTATAAACAGCAGTACAGTGTTTTGCATTTGAGGAAATTTATGGATCTGTTACTCAAACTAGATTTACTGGGTTGTATTTCATTGCGTATCTGTGGCAACAATCCAACACATCCTACAATAAATACTCAACATCAACACACAGAATGTTATTTCTTAATCTTTTAAGAATTAGTAGAACCACAACATCTCCTGTATTTGGGTTTCTTTTCATTCTAGAATAATAAAACAAGTACTTCAACAAAGTTTATGTGAAAATCAGACTTGATAAGCAGAATTGCAATTGACAAATTCTTCTGGTCTTTTCACATTTCATGTTTTTGTTTCATCGTATACATTTGATCCAGTTAGTTTTGGTTTCACTTTGCAGTTATGCAAGTGCACTAAAGAACTATACATAACATACCTACGTCCCGTTGTCATCAACTATGTGAGCTGCATCTCCGTATACTCGCAAATGACTGACGTTGGCTTTTTGTCAGTTCAACTCAATTCCAATTCCTCCTCGATTCAGAAAATAATGGAAAATTTTCTACATTTTTGTGAGTTTTTCCAACAGAATCTTTGAAAAGTCCTTGGACCAAATGCCATTTCAACATTTGGTCTCTTCCTCTCCCCATGAGCAACTGCAAGTCATTTTGTTTTGTTGCTTTGTTTTCCTTTCTCCAGTTCTGTCAACAGCCTGCCAGAACTCTCTGTAATTAGTCTAAAGGTCAAATTTTAAAAAGATGTTTTCACACTAGATACTAGGGCTGAGGATCAGTACTCAGTACCTTTAAGGCAGGAGTGTCAAACTCAATTTTCTAATACAAATTGTATAAATAATTAAGTCAAAACAACAATAAGAGTTGTTTCAGTGTTTGTAGCCTGCAAGCAAGGGTTCAAACACAAAATGTACTGAGTAATCGCAGCACAGAATTGTATTGTGCAATTCTATTCTTTGCAAGCTCTTGCAGGCAACATAAAATGAGGTGTCAGGCTGCATTTCGCCCACAGGCCTCGATTTTGACGCACGTACTTTGAGGTATTGAGCAAAAATAACCCCGTACCAAGTAGTCCTGAAACTTCTCCTGTCAAACGATACCTTCAATTTATCCTTTTTGCACCCAGATCTAGAAAAATAAAAGACAATTTGTGGGTATGGGTACTGGTATTGCAATTTTTAAAACAATACCCATCCCTACTAAAAACAAAGCAGACCGTGGTTCTATTTCATCCAGATGTTTGGTCCGGACTGTGGTCTGGGGTATGTTTCGCAACAGTTATTTTGGTTTTGATCAAACTGAAAAGTCTGAAAGTCCAGACCAAGCGAGGAAGGCGTGAAAAGGTCCTTAAAGACGCCTTAAGAAGAATAAACAAAGTTCTGTTTCAACACCACCAGACGCCTTTCAGTGTCACACAGGAGTTGCACTTTTCTCCGTCTTCTCACTTTCTGTTTGTTCCCATCAATGTTATCTTTCAGGAAGTGCAACTTTTCACCGGTGTTTCTTTCACTCTCACGTCATTATCTTGGATAAATAAGTTGGGTCAACATCAAGTCAAGTAAAAGCATTACAAATAAGAAGTATGTACTTGAGCCTTTTACCACCTCTGACTGTCAGCAGACTACTCCGAACATTCAGTTGTATATTTATGCTTGAATGTGAATTTTAAACATTCAAAACAGTCCATCGAAAATGTGTATCTGAGGTTTCCCCTCACTGTCCTGCTGTGTAAACAGTGAGAAAACAAACTGCTGATGTTTATTTGGAGGTGAACAAGTATTGTGAAAAAAGGAAATGCATTATTTTGTGTCAGTTCAAATTATGGAAGAGAGAAAAAAAAAGTTTCTTATTGAAGGGTCATGTGAGACAAGGGATGACTGTGTTGCATTATACATAAACTGACCTTTACTGGTGGAAGAGAGCCAGCACCGAGCAGGCCAGAGAGAGCAAGTGTGTGTGTGTGTGTGTGTGTGTGTGTGTGTGTGTGTGTGTGTGTGTGTGTGTGTGTGTGTTGCACAATGTGGCAGATATTCATTCAAGTACAGCATCAGGATTAGCAAACAATGTTAAGTATTCTCACAGTCTTGCGGCTCTCTTGCTCTGCTGTCTGATGGTGATTACCAAGTGTGAGTGCTTCTGTTAGCTTCAGAAATGCTAATCTCTGAGGTCTGACAATTTGTTTTGAATTGTGATTTTGTGACGGAGGTTTCAAATTCAACACTGGCACGGTATCATAAATAAACCTACCTGTTTTGCATTATTTTATTAATCCTTTGCTGCTTTTCACTCCCTATATTTACAGGCTAATAACATAGTTGCTACATATCTTAGCTCGTCATGTCAAATGTAGGGACGTTCCAATATCATTTTTTCATCCCCCACACTAATTTCGATACCTGACCTTTGCATATCAGCCGATATCGAGTCCCAATCTGATACCAGTGGTTAAAAAAAATCTGAGTTCAATCCACTCTGTAAAGAGTCTGTTTTGTTTTCTCCACCACTCCACAACAGTTGAGTCCAATCCAGCTCACAATGACAAACTTAAAAAAAATCCACTCCAGGTTTTACGTCAGACCCCACAAAACAAAGCCAAATCAGGAAATAAGGATTGAAATAGAGTGCCTAAGTCATGCCCCTTCCTGTGGACCACCATAGGACTTAACTTCAGGAAAAATATGAACTGCAGTCAATGGTGAGAGACAAATTATTTTTTGATCCTGTTTGAATTGTGCCTTGAAACACACACGATGTTTGGCAATTTAAAAGACGATTTTACACGTCAGAACAGTGACGGTTTGTTGTAAAACTGTCGAGGTATCAGACTGTGATGATACGTAATTAGAAAGACTACACACCCAGAAGTCCTATAAGTGACGTCATTATTTTCTCCCTCCAAAAGCTAACGTTAGCCGCTGAAGCTACAAAGCCTGTGTGTTTTTGTCGTGGAATGTAGTCACACAAAAGAACAGAACACTGGATGAAACACTTCAGGTAGGATAATGTTACAAGGAGCAGTGAGACTGGTGTTGGTGACATATACTGCGTGAGATGGGAGCTGTAGTTCACTGAGCGGTTTCACATAAAACTAAAATAAACTACAACAAAAATACCACAAACTGAGATTTTCTGGACACAAATAAGATTAAAAAAAATAATTTGTCTCTCACCCTAGATTACAGATCATATTTTCTGAATTTAGGTCTCATGGGGCACACCTGAAGGGGCGTGACTTAGACACTCTATAAGTGTCTGTATTCACTGTTGAATAATAGATTATGTACAATATATACATCAGTACTGATGATCAGTCAGTCATTAATTCTTTCTAAATTATCAGAAAAACCCAAGTCATATGTTGTTGTTTATTTGAGGAGAGGCATTCATGTGTAATAATCAGAATAATGAGTTCCCATTCACTTGAATGTACCCTCAAGACGGAACAACTACTCAGAAAGAAATTTGGAACCTCGACTAATTGATTTATGAAGTAATCATTGCAGCTCTTCTTCCCATTGGCTACTCTAAATTCCAGCCCTACACTAGCAAATCTCACATGCAAGCTTAATGAATGTGAATCCAACCTATACTGTACATTTAAATCCTCAGAGGTCTGTTATGTGCTGGTTCAAAAGGCAGAAAAATTAGATCTCTTTAATAAAAACAGCCTGAATGAATTCTAAGCAGAACAATATATCAAATTCTGATTGCATATTTGAATGCAACTAAGCCTCAATCAGTGTACAAAATCCTATTTTGAATGTTTTATTTTTTGGTCTGTAAATAAGTATAAAATTATAGGAAATCATAGATTTCAGGGTGGACACAGGAGCCACGCCCCCCTCCATATTTAGAACGCATGCATGAGCCTCCCCCCAAAAACAAAAACATCACAGGGGACTTTTATTTTGACAAACAGAGAGAACGTGATGGAACAACGCCCCTGGTAAAGTCGCTGGTGGAAGTAAGCACGTCAAAAGCAGCACTTTTAATATGCAACAAAATGAGAAAAATAATTAACTGTGATAACCATGGAGGAGCCAGAAGGGAAAAGGGAAAATGTCTCAATACCAAGTAAGATGTAATGACAGCTAAGGAGCTACTAGATAATGTTTACTTTTAGAAGTGTTCAGCATTCAGCATTAGCTACGCAGCAGCTGTCCAAAAACAATCAAAAGAACCAAAGCATGTGATTTTTTTGCAATGAGGGATAGTTGGAAATTTAAATATAACCTATAAATTCATACGATCATGTTAAATAATATGTTAGAAATTGATTTACAGGAAATAAATATTTGAAAGCAATACAGAATGCCTGAGAGAGTTTCCACCATAGACTGATGCAGAAATGACACAAATTGGTGCATTAAAAAGTCACCAGAATGCAGGAAATGAACTGTCTGATGTTCGAAATTTCCTGGGGGTGGACCTCCAGACACCATAATTCATATGCATCAGCTTTTCAACTAATAAATCTTAACATTTAAAGGAGAAATCTGTAATATATTTACTATAATCAATCATAAATGGCCATGATGTCATCAGAGATCAAGGGAACATGTTAAGTTGAAATATTCATTTCTCTAATAACAACACTGCAGCTGCCTTTGAAATTTCTGTGCTGGACCAGAAAAGCTGTTTTTGTTTACCTGTTTCTTGTTAATTGGAGTTTAAATCAATGCCGAATGTTTGCCAAATGATTAAGTGTCTGTTTATGAGCCGTAAGACATCATTAATAATCTTTTAGGAGTAATGGATGTTTACAAAGTTTAAATTGAGCAAAATGTTAATGGAGTTTGGCGGGCAGTGAGACAGACAGCCACTGAATTTGAAGTCCAGGGTGTGTATTTTCAGAACAGTGGGCTTTTCTTTTTAGGATAACAGTTATAAACAGCTGATCAACCTACACTGGAGGACTTGTTGTCATTTGCTATTGTCAAGTTATGATTTTGCACATGTCTTGCGCTCCTGCAGTGCTCGTCCAAGCTTCCCCGAGTCTGGAGAGGAGGAGGCGGGGGAAATAACTCGCTTTTAACCATAGATTGCATGTTAAATAATATTTCTACCTATTTAATATACAGTCCATGGCTCAAATTCACTATTTGGATATCTGTACTCATTTTTGCACGCACAATTGCTACATATTGCTCCTTTAACTTCCAGTGAAAAGCATGATTAAATGTTACATTAAGTTAAAAACACCTTTAAAAAGAAAGAAATGCATCAGCATTCAAATGCTAATTTTAAAGACACTTCCTTTCTGATTATGAGACCACACTACAAGATGAGGTTAGAAGTCCAAAGAAAATGACTGACGCCAAACGCACTGGAAGCCTTTCTACTCGGGCAGGTACGAGGCTTTCATGCCTCCAGCTCCCAACTTCATCGCTGCAGGACTGTTTGCAAAACTTAAAACAAACGACAGAGCGGATGTCTCGTCCCGGACCAACTTTGACTGTTTACAAAGACTGCTGCTTTGAATATGCCAACTAAGAGGACAGCTCTTGACATTTAAACACACAGTGCTTTCTGCACTAATGCGAGCAGCTTACTGTACAGCAAATTATGAACACCTTGGGACTTGAGTTCATAAAAAGAAAAAAAACAAGCTAAGAGAGGTGAGCGTTCCCACACGCACTTAACCAGGCGCTGAATGTGGAGAGACAATTACGATTTATGCATGTGTGTTAAGACCTAACTGGACACACGGGATGCAGCGCAACAAAGAACATGAGCATATGGAGAGAGTCTGCAGGCCTGCTGGCTGGGCTTCATCGCATCCACCTGCACGTTCAATCACACGCTGGTTGCATCTAATATTTGGGACTATTACTACTAACCAGTACACATGTGATCAAACTGATGTGGTGACCAACAGATGGTGTAACCTTTAACATGCCAGCAACGTTCATATTTATAAAAAAATGAATTCAAAAATGAACTAGAACATACAATTAACACCACAGGCATACAGTCCCTGTTTGAGAGACACATGGTGAATTAAAAGATCACACTTTCGCACACACACACACACGCTGCCAAAATCTGGGAGGGTAGGAGGGGAGGCAGGATGGGTCAGAGCAAAAATGGAAAGTGGGCAACAAAGCGAAAAGCTGACATCTGCCTCTGTAGTGTGTAGAGAGGCGAGGTAGTGAGAGCCAGTACTGCACTCCACGTTCACCAGCAACACTGGAAGGTGACATAAGGTAGGGTGCCAGTGGCATTGTGTGTAAACACACCAGCATCAAAAAAAACAGCAAAAGTCTGGAGTGAAATACGTTAATTTTATTGGAAGAAAAGTAAATGTGAGTGTGTTCAACTTTTGGTGGACTCTGACACACAAATAAACACAACTGACCCTACCACACTGTCTGGACAGTGTCAGCCTGAGCTGCAGAGTCCAAAGCAAAGGAAGGAGGCTGTCGAACCAGTCTAAGGCTGCAACTAACAATTATTTTCATAGTGCATTAATCTGTTGATTATTTTATTGATTAATTGATTAGTTGTTTTGTCTACAAAATGTCAATCAGTGTGTCCAAAAGCCCATGTCTTGTTTTATCCACAACTCAAAAATATTCAGTTTACTGTCATAAAGGAGTGAAGAAAGCAGATAATATTCATATTTAAGGAGCTGAAATCAGAGAATTTTGACTTTTTTTCTTAAAATATTACTAAAACAGATTAATTGATTATCAAAATAGTTTATGACTCATTTAATAATCTAATAATCAATTACTCAATGAATCGTTGCAGCTCTAAACCAATCACAATGCTTGTTTACAATAACTTCTGGTAGATAACCCCTGCGTCATGTACATATAATTTTGTGGCAGCTACATGTGGAATACTTTGTTTTTTTGTGATGTTTAGATATAAAAAACAGTTAGTCCAACGGAGATGTCGCTGTTGGGTAGGTTTTGGTTTATAAAAGATGCGGGCAAAGCATCAGAGCCTGACCACTGTGTTTGACTTATTTATCTTTAAATGTTACAGTTCAGGGTTCAACGTTCATGTTTTTTCCACTTGCCCAGTCTGGAAATTGTCATATTTAATCTAGGGCAGCAATGTCAATAAAATGTCAGAAAATAGTGAAAAATGTCCATCCCAGTTCTCAGTGTCGACTCTAAATGTCTCGTTTTGTCATCTAAAATCTAAAGATATTGAGTTTAATATGATAATAACAAAGAAAACTGGGAAATCTCCATATAAAACAGAATTTTCTGCCATTATTGCACGAAAAATTACTTAAAGGATTAATCAATTAATTATATTAATAGTTTAACTCTTCATTTATCAGCCTGGGCAAGCCTTATTGCTGAGCCCTGCAGTTTGGCTGAAATGACAATTCAAATTAACCGCCAGTTTTCTACCCAGAAGTGGCGGTTGTTGTTAGTGAAACATCAGGGTGATTTGGTCAAAGTGAAATCAGAACTTCCAGGATCTGTTACAGAAGTAAGAAAACCCCAAATCCCACTGACATTTCTGATAATGTTAATTAAAAACACAGCCACTGAAAAGAACAGTATTTTGTGGCTCACTTCATATGTTTAGATAAAGATGTCTTTTTTTAAAAATGAAAATGAGATATTGTAGTCTGTTCATTATTTATCTGTGTATTTATGTGTCTATGTCTTGTTTTTAACATTTGTCTTATATATATACATATATATGTATATATGTGTATATATATATATGTATATATTGTGTGTGTGTATAATATGTATATACATATATACATATATATATATATATACACATATATATATATATATATTCACACTGCTGTAGAATTGCTAATTGCTAATTGTTCTCTGAGCATCTATCCTATTCTATTTCAGTGGTCTTTGAAGAACTCCACTTCCCATAAGCCCCACACAATATCAGGCTAAACTTCACAGCTCGACAGATGGAGTCTGTGAGCGAGTTGAGTGTCTGTGGTTACTTCACCAGCAGAGTATGGTCTTGTTAGATTCAGTAGACTGCATGGCGTTAGTTAACCCTCTTCCCTCCCGCTTCTGTATGTGAACGAACACGTTTACCATCAAGCCAAACCCCTAAATGACACCTTCCTCCCGAGAGGTTTCAGAGGTGAGAAGGTGAGAGTCTCAGAGTGTGTGAACAATGAACCTAGTCCGAGCAGCAATGTTACTTTATCCCCCCCCTTTTGGTGTGAATGACTCAATACAACCACAGTTCAACACAAGTCTTAAAGGGATAGTTCAGAGTATTTGAAGCTGGGTCATATGAGGTACTTATCCATAGTTATAGTTTTCCACGTGACTTCTGTGAATGCAAACCAACCCTTTAAGACACCAAAGTCACAGAACAAAAATTAATGAGCAGCGGCAGACCAGCAACTCTGGTGTCTAAGAGCTAAAATTACTGATTTTCCCAAAGGAGTCCATAAAGTGGTGAAAATATTCTAAATAAAGTGTACACTTAAACCGATATTGATTTTTTTTAGGCGACTAAAATACCTTTTGCTGCTGACCCTCTTACAGCACTACATCACTCATGACTTCCACTGGAACATGCATAAGCAACAGCAATTATTTAGCATTTCAGCTTTTGCGAGTTTCTCTGAAAATTGTATTGTATGTGTCATTTGTGACTTTTTTGTGTGTGTGTGTATACTACAGCTGTCCAGCCTGCAGAAGAGGAGTTATCATGCATGTCTCAGAGTGTACAGATGAATCATAAAGATGTTTTTCTCTTAACAAAAATCTTCAAAAGTCTTCCAACAAGGAGCCACTATCAAGTTCAATTTCTTGCATTAAAAAAAATCTAATTTCATAAAAACTGACTCAGACAGAGGGCTTCTGCACACTGTCCTTTACTTGTAATAGAGTTTATTAGGATACAACATTTTGATCCTTAGAGCTTCTTCTGATTAAAACAAAAACAGCTGTTCACAATCTATGATAAACAGTAAATACAGACACTGAAATAATAAGGTAAAGAACAGAAAAAACAGAAAAACCTCACAGAACCTTGAGAACGAGAAAAATATTTTTAAATGTCTTAGAAACTAATTATTAAATTCCATACATCCTTGGCAGAAAATAGAAATATATATTTAAATCTGGAAAACCATAGAATATTTTAATCTCAGAGACAGATTTTTAGTTTAGTTAGTTTCAGTTTTGTATTGTTGGTTTTTGTTCTTTTTTGTCTAATTTGTTTTTGTTGTTTGTCTTTGTCTTACTTACATAAGATCTTTTGGATGCTAACGAGTCTCTCTGTAATTGTCTTCCCTTGTTTTGAATGCACTTTATTGCACAATAAAAAATAAAAGTTATTTTGAAATATCATGAATCCTTGGGAAAGGCACTAATATTTTCAATCTCATTGGAACATGGAAAAAGTTGAAAAATATTTTGACTCTTATTGAAATATATATATTTATAAATGTCACACAACCATGGCAAAAGTAGAAAATTATTTTTAAATTTCATACAAACATGGGACACATAGGAAAATATTTTATATCTTATAGAAACTTGCAAAAAAAATTGGAGAATATTTTTATAACCAGTAGAAATTTGGGGGAAAATTAGAAAAATCTCATTATTTTACCTGAAAAAGTTCTAAGGACCATAACGTATCCTAATAAAGTCTTTTGAGAGTAAAATGACAGTGTGTGGGAGCTCCCTCTTCTTTTGCCTATAGATTTTCCTCCTACACACCTGTCTGGTTGGTTCAGAAAAGGGAAGTTGCCGTCAATTTTTGTGCATTGTGTCGTTTACTAGCAGATCTTGATGTTTCCAATATGGTGACCGGCCACAAAGACAAACCACAGAGACATACAGCAGCAGCCAATGAGGTATCGTCATTTCTATATGTATGGTAAGACAACCCAACTTCAAATAATCCAAACTATCCCTTTAAATGAACCATATAAATAAAGTTTGTGATCATTATTATTACTATTAGAGGTTATATGAAGTATGTTTGGATATCATTTATATTTTTGCAGTATAAAAAAAGAGACAGTACAGTAGAATAATCTGACTACTTTTAAAAATATAAATACTGCATTACTTTTCCAGTTACTGTAATATCCAGTTTGTTACTCCAACTAGCTGAAACCAGATTCCTTTGATGTGAAGACAGTGTGAATCATGATGGATGAATAAAGGACAGACGTGAGAAGGACTGGAGGCGTGGACAGTCTGTTGACATACGCATCCTGGCCTCTAGGAGAAATGTTGCATTCTGGGAGAAAAAGAAAAAAAAAACAGAGAGAGGCTCCTCTTTCCATTTATTGCTCTCCTTTTAACGCTGTCCTCTCCATTTCCCCCTCTCCAATTCTCATCACCTATTTTATTCCTCCTTTAATCAATTTCATTTCTCCCCGTCGACAAGCAAATGCAGCAGTTCTGGTCGGGTTCCCATGGCAACCGCAGTTGCTAGGCAACGCGCGACTCTCCATCATCCATTCCAGAAGTCTGACAGATGGAGAGGGAGAATGCCAAGGCAAGAGTGAGAGAAAGAGGAGACAGGGAAGGGGAGAGATGGGGGGGACATTAGGAAAGAATGAAGTAGAAGAAGAAGATGATGAAGAAGAGGAAGGAGAAGAAGAAATGGCTGAAGCATGAAGACAGAGGAGGAGCTGCAGCGCGGCACAGAGGTGGAGATGATGCAATCCAAATAAAACACAGTGGTTCCAATAACCTCGTCAATGATCCTCTCCTCCTTTGGATTCCTTCTCTGACTCAAAGCCTCCATTAGTCCACAGGTTCATATTTCACAGTGGTCATGAGGGACGGCTTCGTTTATTAACTAATTTCATTCGGGTCAGTTTTTATGAATGATATCGCAATGCTAAGACTCGCTATAAAGATTTAACCTGCAGCAGGAGATTAGATTCAACTTTATTGTCATTGCACAGGAGAACCAGGAGCGAGACAGCCAACGCAGTTTAGTGTCTAAAGAAGAAAAGTACAGTTTAATGTTCATATGCATAGTGCTGATAAATAAATAGTAAGGGGCAGGTATGAATGTACAAAGATATATAGTGTATTTAGATACCGTATGTATATATCTTCATCTATGTATGTATATGTCACTGACCTAATGATAGGGATCTTAATGATTTATAAATTAATCTCTGTTACAAATTTAAACGATTAAATATGTATTAATAATCTAGAAATGGCAGTAACTGCACCTTGTTTGACATTGTTTTGTCTGGCAGAGTTGGCATTTGTTGTATAAGGAAACTTGGAATGAAAAAAAAGAGAAAAAAGTAAGAAAAAAGGGAAAACATTTTTGTTTTGTGTGCTATTTATTATTAATAATTAATCCGTTAATCCCTGTCACAAATTTAACCAATTAAAAATGTATTAATCAATAATTCATCTAGAAATGCAGAGTCTAGAAATGACAGTGATTGTGGAAAAAATGTGTTTTGTATGTTATTAATTATTAGAAATTAGCACTGCATCGATTAATCAATTATTAATCAACTATTAAATTAATAGCCAACTATTCTGATAATTGACAAATCATTTTGAGACTTTTCTTATGAAAAAATATCTCTCTAAAATTCTGCAACTCGCACCAAAACTAGCTAGATGGATAAATAGGTCAGGAGAAAAACATGGATTTTTGATTTGGGGGTGAACTGTCCCTTTAAAGGTTACTGATTTAAACATGTTCATGCTCCTGAGACCTACAAGATAAACAGGTTGTCAAAAGCATTGATACTTCAATACCTTGTCAATACGACATGTTTAAAATGATAGAAAATCCTGAGGCGTGCAGGGTTGACCCTCCGACACTGAGCACAAACTCCCCTCCGGCAGGAGGCTGCGCTCCATGAGGACCAAGACCTCACGCCACAGGAACGGTTTCTTCCCATCTGCAGCTGGCCTCATCAACAAGGCCCGAGACCCCCACTGACACTGACTCATCTCTCCCCACCCCTCCACCCTCCACATGTTACATTCACATGTCACACTCTCCATTTATAAAATTCAACTTGCTCAATTTTTGTCAAATATTTTGCAGTCCTGCACAAAACTGGACAGCTCCTTCATCTGTTTATATTTGTACATACTGTTCCTACTGTTTTGTTTTTTTTATGTTACTTACAATTTTCTATTTTTAACTCATATTTTTTGTATTTTTATTTATTTTATTTGGAAATTTGGCTTGCAGCAAAAGCAGACAGTGTTCAATGACTTTTTCCTTTTTCTGTACCAGCAGGTTGCTAATTTTAAAACAGAAAAAAATACCCTAGTTTGTGTGCTTAACACTTTTTTCTTTCTTTTTGCCACGGTATCAAAAGAGGTATCAAGTATCTGTTTTTTTATACTAGTACTAGAGCTAAAATATTAAATTAATCACCAACTATTTTGATAACCAATCAATCAGTTTGAGTCATTTTTCAACATAAAAAGTCAAAATTCTCTGATTCCATGTGAACATTTTCTGGGTTCTTTACTCCTTTTTGACAGTAAACTGAATAATAAATTTGTGTTGTGGACAAAACAAGACATTTGAGGACGTCATCTTGAACTTTGGGAAACACTGATCAACATTTTTCACCATTACCTGACATTTTATGGGCAAACAACTACTAATCAATTAATCGAGAAAATAATTAATAATTAACCGACTATGGAAATAATCGTTGGTTGCAGCCTGTATTATATTGTAGTTTAAAATTCTGATACAATATAATGTGTTAAATTAACATGAGCCATTTTATTTATTCTGAGCAGTAAACTCACAAGTCACAGCAGCAGCACACAAACCACACGGTACAAAGAACAATACGCCCTTTTTTAGCACAGACACACAAGTGTGCAAAGTGCAGTAGGTGTTCAAAAATAGCCACAAAATTAAAGCTGCACTGTGAAAGAAGTTGAAAAGAAAATGTAATTATGAAGTCCAATTAGTGAGCTCAGCAGGACCTGAGGCTCCTCCCTGTCCACTGATGTCCACACTGAGACAAAGCAGGAATGAGTTTGAACTGCTAGCTTACTTTAGAGAGTGGGCACGAGAATTGATAAGATTTTATTGATACCATTCTCACTATCGATCCTGCAAATCGGTCCAATTCTTCATCAGTTCCCTTTATTGATTCCTGATCAATTTTCTCTCTCAACACAGCATGGAAACGGTAGGAAAAACATGCCGGCATCGATATAAGGAATTGATTAGCTTGGAGGCGTACGATTCAAACAGATTCGACAATTTGGAGCCGGTTCTCAGCTGGAACCGTTTCTTGATTCTCATAACGATTAGTGATGCTTAAGCAGACAGAAAGTTACAGGGGATACGAATGACTGGTAGAAATCCACCCCAAACTTTGTGTGATTGATCACCTCTGTTAACACTATTTTTTGTCTGCAAGGTATAACTTGAATTTATCTGTACTGGAAAAAAAGAAAAATAACTACAGTTGCAATGGACACTTGAGACTTGGTCCACTATTGACAATATAATTAGTAACTGTAGATACATTTTACTAATCCCACTAAAAAGTGGACTCATTTCTTGAAACTCAGAGGCAGTAGAACAAGCACCAATCACAACACTGACTACATTTACATGGACAATATATCTTCAGTCTGACTGAAATCACTCTGGTTAGAAATTCCAACTTGTTGTTAACATCAATGCTTCATAAAGGGATCTGAAAAAATGTGTGTTCACATGCTTCAAAGCATCAATCAGAGTAGAACTTTTCGACATGTGCAAACTGGTTCACCTGCTGTGAAGCGTCTGAAGGAAAAGAAGTGATTCCGGTTTGCCAGCAACCAGAAGTAGTTTCCGCCTGGTGATTTTCAACATGGACCTACATTGTATCCTGTCTTTAAACATTTCAGGTTGTCTTAAAAAGAAAAAAGAAAGTTGAGAAAAGTTGTTCCCACTAAAGAACAGATTTATTTCAATCAGAGAAACGATCAGAATAAGCATTTACATCGTTATTATTTTCCTTTTGAATGAATTATCAAGTTTACTACACCTTTCTAAACTGGATTGAAAATTCCTTCCAACCAGGCCAGATCCAGCCAGGCTTTTCTGATTGAGCTGGTTACACACAGTACTTTTATCCCGGTAATTCTGATTGTTAGTGGAACATTGTGGTCCATGTAAATGCAGCTCTTGTTATAATGAAAGTGTTCGCACATCCAGCAGACGCAGAACAACAGTCAGCATTCATTTGGAGATGTGATTCTGCCCACTATGTTCACCAGGTAGTTGCTAAATTTGACCAAAACAAAAGCCAAAACATGATATAATCTCAATGTGACACATCAGACACACTGAAGTCCAAGTCTTTTCATTTACAGCCTGCTTTAGAAAATGATATGTATTAAAACACATTAGTAAACTGGCCACAGTTCTGAATGCAGCAGTTATTGTAGAAAACTATATACATAATAAAATAAAAGTATTCAAGGTGAAGTAGTGGCCAGTATGCCTGCTATATTTAGAGCGTACAGAATGTCCATTACATAATGGTCATCCTTCCTGACCCTGATTTTGTCTGGACCCATGGACTTCAAAAGCAGGAGTCCACTCACATCCAAGCCCTCACAGAGGACTGGATATCCAGCTGATCTAGAGACAGGTGAGTCTCCTCAACGCCGCTTCTTCAGCTCTATAACAAGACCTAAATATAGATCGCTGACTCTCACCTCTTCAAGACTCTGGATGGTAGAGTTCACATACTGCCAAAGACTGAGGATGCCTCTCCAGGTGGATTGGTAAAAATTAAATGATCATTTGCTCAAAGTGTCTTTTAGATGTTCAAGTTTGATTTATTTGCCACACAAACTCACCCTACTCAATCTCATCTAATTCACCTATTTGTCAAAATTTCAAAATGACTCTTTCTGGTTGGTAAAACACTAAAAATCGACTAGTTAACGCTACATCTCTACCCTTGAGGATAAACATTCCAGCAGCACTGCAGCATCTCCATCCCGACCTTGGTTGTCATGACAGTCAACAAGCCTTGTTGAGCTCAAGGACAAAGCACACTAAGAGTACTAAAATCAAAAGCAAACTCACTGTACGGCTTCAGCAACTGTTGATTAAAAACAGCGTCCAATTGTGAAGCTAAAACCCTCCAAGCTGATTGAAAAGGATGACATATTTTATGCATGATGACATTACAAATTGATGCATTGTGACAGAGATCCAAAACTACCTGCAACATCCCAATTATCTCTAAGATTTGACACATATTTCTGTGTTACAGGCAAAAACTCTCTGCTAATGCAGTGCCATGCAGTGCTAGGTTCACCCAAAAATTCTGAAACCTGTTGAATATGTGCATTTTTACTGCTATCATTTTTTGTGTCTGTTAGATTTATTTATAAGGACCTATTTAATTTAATATATGGAGCCTGGAAAGGATAGAGGCAGGGCTGGGCAATATGTCGATATATCAGATCATGATGTGAGACTAGATACTGTGATACATTTTGGGTATCCTTATATCATGGTATGGTATAGGTGTTGTCTTTTCCTGGATTTAAAGGCTGCACTGCAGTAAAGTAGTGAAATTTTCTGAACTCACCGGACTGTTGTATTATTTGCCTTCCCAATCAATCAATATAGCCACATTACTGATGTTTATCAAAAATTCTCATTGTGTTAATATTTTGTGAAATCACCAACAGTCATCCCTACAATATTTGTGCAATATCAATATTGAGGTATGTACTCAAAAATATTTTTATATTTTATTTTATCTATATCACCCAGAAATAAAATAACAAACTTCCACCCTACGGAGTACACAACAAGACCAACAAGATCAATAATTATTGATATCAACCAACATGAAACCTCACTATCGTGACAGGTTTGTCAGCTATATCACCCAGGCCGAGGTAGAAGTAGATTAGAGGTTGATTATTGTCATTTAACTTTGAATACTATCTATTATGCAGAGTTCTATTTATTCATTGATTGATGCTGCTCTTAACTTACTATATAAATGTATCCCTATAGGCTCATTTACGAATGTAACCTGCAATATTTGGGAAAATGTTTTTGTAATATTAATACATTTTTTGAGAATCTATTTACTCACATAAGCTGTATGTGATGTATTGTTGTACTGTTTTGGATATTGTAGTGTTCAATAGCTAACTGGGATTCTAGTCCTTTTTTGCCCGAGGGAATTCGATTGATTGCAAATACACAATCACTCCCAATTTAAAATGACTTCTCCTTGACACAAACTGTTTTCCTGATTTAGGTCTACTACTGAAACATCGCAAATACATGTTATACTGCAAGTTTGGAGAGAAAATCCTGGAGGCTCTCTGTATCTGGTGGGAAAATGTTAATAATGTAAATGTTAAAATAGCCATGTAAATAAAAAAACGCTGCATTTTGGTGTTTAAAAGCGTACTGCTTCTGTCCTGCTGTCCCTGTCAGAGTTGGATAAGCACAGGGACAGGACTTCAAGCTGCCTTCAGGTGCACCTCGTAAACTCTGAAATCTACATTCAAATGCCCACGAAGGTTGCTTAAAATGACAAAGTTTCTGTCTTTTTCTTACTTTCCTTTGTTGAAATACATAGGCCTGAATCCATTATTACTTTCACTACAGATTTTTTAATTATCTTACTCCGATGTTTTACACTAACCCTAACCAACCACTCCTCATGCCTAAACCTAAGAAACCCAACCAACGAAGGCAACGAGTACTAGCCAACCAGAGGCAGAGAAGAGCAGGTCATGACTTTGCCCTCCTGGGAAAACAAATGCATGGTTCAGTGCCTAGTTCTGTGCCTTTTTTCAAGATAAAACATCACATTTTAGAGTGTTGTTTTATTGTGAGCAGTCCCTGACACACCTGTGAAATAAATCCTGCTGTTTAATCAGCATCTTGATATGTCACACCTGTCAGGTGGATTAATTATCTTGGCAAAGGACAAGTGATCGCTAACATGGATTTCAACACATTTGTGAACATAATTTGAGAGAAATAAACATTTTGTGTGCATGAACGAAGTCTTACATATTTTAAATCAACTTGTGAAAGTTCTTTTGTGCCAGAATAATTTTAAAATGACCGTTGATTTGACGTGTTAGATGACACCATCAGTGATGCTTCTAGGGATGAAATTAAAGGGCATGCTTCAGTGTAAAACAATAAGATTTTCAAATTGAAGAACTATCTGTCTATTCTAGCTGACAATGGCAGCCAGTTTCAGTCGAACAAAACAGGTGTGTTGAGGTCTCTGAATTTTGTCTGCATCAAAACAACGGCTGCAGCTTTTTAAATGAGTTGAAGGACAAAAGATAATAGAGGGGGACAAATTATTAAAGCATGAATGAGCATTTGTGCCCTGATGTGACAGGACGGACCTCACTTTGGAAATGTTATGCAAATAAAATGGCTCATATCATTGGAAAGTGTTTTAAAACTCAGATCAAGGTTCCTTTCTTCAACTCAGGTTTGTGGTCATTGTTTGTATTGCTGAAACCGCTACTTGGACGCATCTACGGTCACACAGAGCTATGTTTGACCACTCTGGACAGCTATCTCCTGTTACATGCAAAACCACAGTTTTGCCATTCAAATGTGTCCAACCCACGGGCTCTCTGTGGTGCTCTCAGCCTCACAAATATTTCCCTAAGCTGTGCTGCCTAATGCTACACAGTCTGAGCTCATCAGTTCCTTCACATCTCTCTGTTGTTCTCTTAATGGATCAGTAATGCAGGCGGGAGGCTCCAGAGTGAATTTTACCATCAACATCTTCCTGCACTGGCAAAACACTGACTGGTAACATTAAGAAATGAAAATGAAATCTAAACTTAACTTATTGATGTTTCCACATAACTGATCACTGAAAACTTGAGTGTTACAGGTAAAACACAAGACTCGACAGGTGGAGGATGAAAGAATTTTTAATCTGGCTTTTAATTTAGGGTGATTGTCAGGTCTTGTCAGTGTATTAGCTACAGCAGACGCCGGTTAATACGCCCCCAGTTTGGAGAAGCAGAGAGGGGCACCAGCACAGAAGCTGAGCAAAGTACTGCTGTGAAAAGGGGTCAGCAACAAAATGGTGTTTTAGCCACTTAAAAAAGCTTCATCTAAAAAATCATTATCAGCTTAAGTGCGTACTATATTTGGAATATTTTAACCATTTTTGTTTGCTGTCGGCAGCCTTTTCTGATGGGAAACTGAAGTTATATAAACCAAATATCACTCTCTCCAAAGCCACCAGACTCCATCGCCGAAAAAAGTCATTTTAATTTGCAGAACACAGGAGCTGCTGGTCTACTGCTGCCTCAATCTGTTACTTTGTTTGTGTCATTTTGTGAGTTTAGTGTTTTAAGGTTAGTCTGCAGTCACACAATACCACAAACAAACTAACAGATCAAGGCATCAGTAGACCAGCAACTCTTGTGTTCTGTGGGTTAAAATTACTGATCTCACACGTGGAGTTTGGTTGGTAAGGAGAGACCAATATTTGGCTTATGTAACTGCAATTTCCCGTCTGAAAAGGCTGAAAATATTCTACATACAGCGTACACTTAAACTGATTTTTTAAGGTCACAGTTACTCCTGCTGCTTTCACCAAATTGAGAGCACATCGACCGCCATCTTCTATAGGTATTACACTGACTATGGAAGTACTGGAGCCAGACAGATATATCATTTTATATTTTTCAGTTTTATAAGCAGCATTTTATGTGCATTTGATCATTCTGTCTTAATTTAAATTGATCTGTACATATAAATATTATGCTGTGTTAAAATATCTTTTAAAAGACAGTTGCATTATGGGAGATATAATTATCAGTCATCTTAAACTGGTATAATTTCCAGAAAGTTTGACTTGCATTTATTGAAAGTTGAAAGTTTCACCAAGTCAAACAAGTCATGAGGAGGAAAAAAAAACTGTGACTCATGATAAATAGCACTATATGAAAATAAGCATCTGACAATGAAGATAAACCTCTCATGCTATTTGTATATCATGTGTATTTCAGATTTATGTTAATGTCACATGATAGGAGACATTTACAGTGCAGGTCAGAGAAAATGTTATAAAAGTTAGTGACCCCTTATATTTTCTCAAATGTCAGATTTAACGCTACATAAATATATGCAGTGCTTCTTCAAAAATGGTGCTTTACAAAAGGGCATTTTTAAACAACATTTTTGCTAACTAGCCATATGTATAAAGAATATTCGATTCTTTTTTTTTTTTTTTTTTTCCAGATTTTTTACTCCCTAATATTGGCATCAGCTACAAAAATCCAGAGTATTCTAGTCTTTTTCCAGTGTTGGAGTATTATGCCTTAACAAGAACCTCATAGAACCCCACATTAAATAACCTGAACTATCCTTTCAAATTCAGTAATTAACAGTAACAATAATAATATTCATTTTTTTTATTGTATTTAAATGTTTTATCAGCTGCAGCTTCTGCATCAACTGAAAATTACAATAATTAGACAGAAATGTTCGTCCTTCCTGATTGTTCAGAGCAAAATCAACATGTTTGACTTTCAGTGGCCTGAGGAAAAAAGAAAAGTGCCTCGGCTTGGTGTAACATTAGTGGAGACCAAACAATTATCTCAGAGAAATTAAGCTGGGGGCGGCTGCCTGTTGATTACCTGGAATGTAAACGTCCCAGAGGCAAAGACACATTGACTGGCCTGCTAACAAGTGTTTTCTGGGAGACTAGCTAATGAGACCTGAGAGCCGGACTAATGACCAGCAGCGACCAAGGGACGGGCTCTGGCTCAAAGGAAGACAGTAAGACAGATAGTGTGATGAGCGGGGAGATGAGACATGAGTGCAGCAATAATGTGCTCACAGCAAACAGCAACATCACTGATTAAGAAAATACACCAAACATTCACCAGTTCCTCGTTCACAAATGTGACGATTTGCTGAGTGAGTATTTTGGGCTTGTATCTTTACTATTATCTTGACATTTTATAGACTAACCTCTTAATCAATATCATTAATCAGTGCAGATATGTGATGGGAACCTCCAAACATCAGATAAAAATGTGATATGACCATCTTTGGAACAGACCAGAAACAGCTTGTCTGCATAAGTTTAGTCAAATCTTCAGTTGAATGGTCTAACGCTCTTTTTATGAAGAATATGCTGTCTAGGGATAAGAATTGATAAGATTTTATGGATACCAATGCTGTCATCAATTCTGCTTATTGGTCCAATTCTTCATCGACAGTCCTATTGATTCCTGATCGATTTTAATCGAGCTGGCTGTTGCCTCAGAACTAGCTGTAGCAATAGTCAACCCCATACAATCAACCAGCATTAGTATTTGATGTAGAGAAAGCGACTGATCGACTCAAGTGGTCATATTTATTTTCTGTCCTGAAGAAACTTTATTTTTGGGGTTGACTGTAGTGGGTGGATAAAGTCTTTATACATGAACCCATATGCTCAAACATGGCACTGCCAAAAAACTGAATATCTTTGGGTTGTGGATAAAACAAAACATTTGAGGTTGTCATGTTGGGCTTTGGAAAAAATTAATCGACATTTTTCACCATTTTCTGACATTTTATAGATCAGAAAATAATGAACAGATTGACTGACAGATCACACATGAAGTCAGTCAGGACCTCGCCCACACCTCCTGTTACGACTACAATACAATATGAAGTGCAACATATTTTATTTTGAAATAAATTTTTAGTGACACTGAATATACAGTGTAGCTGGAGGTGATTCACGACAATCATTTCAGCAGGTGAATGTCATTTTAATGTGGCTTATTCCCCTATCAGTGACATCAGTGTTGTGTGTTTTTGCTGCTGTTTGATCATGAAAATGTTTGTGAGTTGTAGTGGACTCCTCCCACGCACCAATCCTCAGCAAGTCAACACTATAGTCCCCCCTCCCCCAACCCCCCTGGCCAAAAATTCTTTTTTCTCCCAATTAGTGGATTAATTGTATCGTCTATTAAATGTCAGAGAACAGAGAAAAACTGACATTCACATTTCCCCTGAGCCAAAGGTGACATTATCAAAATGCTTTGCTTTATCCAGGCTTCAGTCCAGAACCCAAAGAGATTCAGTTCACAAAGACATAAAACAACAATCCTCACTCACATACGGCCTGTTAGCTATTCATCAGTCGAGGCTGAAGACCAGGGGTTTGCACTCCAACTCTTTGAAATAGACTACCTGACAAACTTAGACTAGAAATATCACTGTCTCACCAGACTGACTTTTATCGTTTGGCTTTTTAATGGCTATTTTATCTGTTATCCGTTTTATTTGTTCTTTCATGTGTATTTTTTTCCATGATTTCTGGCCTTTTTCTTAATTCCTTTATCAGTTATTTATTTCCTGCTCTTTTATTTATCTTTTATTATCTCTGTTATTTGTATTTGTTTGTTGAATCTGAGTTATTATTTGATTATTCTCCTGCTTCTTTTATTTATTTATTTTTTTGTGAAGCACTTTGTAACAGCAGCTTTGACAGGTTGAAAGTTATTATTTGAGAAGCTGAAACCAGCTCTATCTGCAGGGTTACCACTGCGCTCTGGATGAAGCTAAAACCAGTTAATATTAGGAGATTTTGCTTTTAGACCGACTTCTTATCAAACTACTTGCTGCTTAAATTTCTGTCATCAACTTAAACAGCGTGGAATCATATTTAGAAGTGAAATGTTAAGTTGATCTGTGTAATTTTAAAAATACCAGTGGCACATGTCACTTCCTATTGTTTAGTCAGAATGTGAAAGGCCAAAATATCACCTGGGACGTACAGATACCAAGAACCACTACTTCAGTACCAAGTCAAAGCAAAAATTCTGAAAGAGACAGAACTCTGAACTCTTTTCCCTTTTCTATAATACTTAAGGCTCTGGGGACGTAATTCTTCCGGACCTGATAGGCGAAGGATATACTTTTGCAAGTGCTGTAGTCTGCTGTTAAATGCCAAAGGAACAACAGCTTGTTGTTAAGTTATGTTTTCCATGCTGGTAGGCGTTGTTGCCAACAACACATTGAAGATGGCAAGTGCCACATCGACTTGTTGAAAAGAAAAAGTAGTAAAGAAAGTAGTAAAAGAAGTAAACAGTGTATGGAAGTACTTTGTGTTTGAGGCGGATTGTCAAAAATTAATAATATATTTGCAAAAACCAGAATGCAAACTGGTGACATCAAACACTTCAGATGAAAGGATGAATCATTTCCAACTTACTAACTTGGCGAAGCAGCTCAAAGACAGACATCCAGATGGTGCCTGAGTTTCAATTCATGTTAATGTCACATTAACGTTTCCACAATGTTCTACTTGTTCTTATCCTGAAATAAGAAACATTTGTTGTGGCTAAATTCTAAAGCATCTCCTCATAGGAGGCAACTATAATGTGCAAGTACCTCAAGAAAGCACAGTATTTCTAAAAGTTTGCTTATTTGTTTCCATTACAACATATTTTTTTCACAATTAGCAAAAAAAAAAAAGCAAACAGCAGCTTCTAAACTTTTTTATCTACATTAGTTAGCCATGTATGCAAATCCACCAACTTTTCAGTCACTTTGAATTGTTCACTCCCAACCTGGATGAAAATGGTTGGGCATTGTTGGTTTTGTCTGTGCTGAACATGCAAACACCACAGAGTGTGTAGTGAAAACTGGAGCTTTGTCATGTAACTGATCGTAAATGTCACTTGATAACTTGCCAACACTACTCTACCACTCAGTTTGCTGATAGAGAAGTATTGTTGAAATATTGTAACCTGACACACCAGATGGTTTGTTACTCAGAACCATGTGGGAAAACGTTTTGGGAAAACGTTCACAGAAACTGTTTGGGAAAACGCAGCTGCTTTCAAGAAAACCTCTGGCAGGTAATTGGATGAACCATCTGTCCTGCCTAACACAGGCTAACCTCAACCAATCAGATCAACTCACCAAACCGAAGCCAGCCAGAAGAAGAGCGAAAACTTTTCTATCAGAAAGGCCTTCAGTGCCTTCTTTTCTCTTCTTGATGAAGAAATACTCTCCAGTTCTGATATAACTGATGCTATCACAGTATCTACACTAATCTCTTCAGGAACCGCGATTGTTTGCTTCGAGACAAGTTGTTTTCCATGGACGATTCTCACTGTTGGTCCACCTAAAACCACGCCTGTAGCTGCTAGTTGTCCCTCCGAGGACGCTGATTGGCTCGCACCACCTCTAGTGCAGACAAAGTGGACTGCTTGGAGCCGGGCAAGATGGATTCTCAGGTGATCTCGCAAATCCAGCTGCCTCAACAAGGAAAGACACACTGTTCCTGGATATAAAATATATTAAAATATAAATATTGAAATCAATTCATTTTCAGGCGTAATGGCCAATGTGTTTAGGCTAACATAAAGTAAGCAGTAGGAGGCTACCATCCTGACTCCTGACCGTTCAGTCTGTGTCATCTGGCATCAAAATTTAACTGTTTTCAATAATTATTTCCAGATTAATGGTCTGTCACCACGTCAGTAAACTTTAACTAATGCTGCACTCTGACCTTCAACTTATAGTTGAGCAGCAGAAACTTTCTCACTCCTTTCTAATTACTTTCCAGACATGACAACGTGCTCCCCTGACAGTGATTTGGGTCAGGCTTAGTAAATATCTCCCTCTGTCTTTTGTCTTGGAAGCTCAGAAGAGTTTTTATTTCAAAGACGGCAAAGAAAAGTAAAATGGCAGAATTTCATTATTGTTTTTTTTGTACTGAACTGGGCATTGAGAATTGTGGAATTTCCCTGGTATTGGTATCAACTACTTCATTTCTGGTATCATGCAAGCCCTACTGGGAAGTGTTGAAATATTACTGGATGGGTTTTAGTGTTGTGGGTTTTAAACTAGTGTCTTATAAGCATGTGTACACCCGCTCCACAACCACACACAGTAGAAGAGAGGAAGTA
This sequence comes from Lutjanus argentimaculatus, assembly GCA_034769285.1. Classification (NCBI taxonomy): domain Eukaryota; kingdom Metazoa; phylum Chordata; class Actinopteri; order Lutjaniformes; family Lutjanidae; genus Lutjanus; species Lutjanus argentimaculatus. The sequence continues at coordinate 39,145,175 of JAWZSL010000005.1, read as the reverse complement.
TGAGGTGATGATCCTGAACATAAGCGACAGAGAAATAAAGCCAGCAACAAGTCTGGCAGAGAGGAGAGCTGGAGACAAAGAGAAGGAGGCAGGGAGAATTAACGCAGCCTGTTCTCACAGGGGGGCTGAGACCTAGAACAGTAAGTAAACCTAGCAGAAGCCTGCAGGGCGGCTGTGGTCCCCTGGTACGCCACAACTCCTGGCACACAGCCTGTCTGCTCAGAATGGAAACACTCGGAGGAGCCGGCGCTGAGGCACCGCTACCGACTAGAGGGCAGGAGGAAGCAGGAAACGGCGCTTTGCGTTGAGTCCCTGCATCGAAAACAGTAACGCTAAACACAAACAAAAACCTCAGACAGCAGTATCTGGATACATGTTCGAGCAAAAGATTAAAAAGCAACTGAGCCATGAATGATTCTGAACATTCAGTCACAGTTCAGGACAATGCGAGGAAGCCTTTTTATTCGACATGAGCTCTGTGGCTAAACAAAATAAAATACTTTGTCAGGAAAACAATTATGTGGTTTATTTTTAGCCGCCTGGTGTAAAAATGAAAGTGCTGAGTGTGTGATCGATGTCTTTTGTCCAATCAGCTCTGTGGGTATATGGTTGTCAGGACAAGCAGCGGTAACGGAAGAACTCCAGCGAGACCAATAACAACAGCTCACCTCTGAGCACGAGCAATCGATGTGCCGGATGTAGGTTTATGTTACAGCTACACAGACATTAATGGAACCACACAACAGCATTTTTATCAAATCTGAAATCCAGTTTATCAAATTCATTTCAAAAATAACAAAAATTCAATTGAGTTGGGAACTTTTTTAGAACCATTAAGTTTAACTATAGAAAACACACAGCCCGCTGGCGACCGCACCATGATTTTCTGAAACGGTGTGTCTTTTATCTCATAAATCACTGCTGACAGCGAGCAAATGCCAGTTAGCAAAGAGCACATTAGGCAGACAACAGGCTACTTTCATTTTGGCCTTTTCATAAGTCACGGTGTCAATGTTTATTAGGTACGAATGATAAAATCTTCTGCTGATGATAAATATCGTTCAGATCCACGGAAGCAAAGGTCAGTGTCAGCTAAAAATGGGAAGCCTGCTAAATGACTGTTTTGCACATTGCCTGTAAAATAAAACTAAGAGTCAACAGTCATGCTAGCAGCTCTGTGAGGCTGTGCTTGTGTTTCAAGCTAACGTCAGCATGCTAAAATACTCATGACCAGTGTTGGAGGCAACATGTTATAATACTTTGAATGTAATGAGCAACGTGTCCTGGTAGTTCTGCAATTACACTACTACGTTATTTAGTTACATTTTCAAACAGGGAAATCGATTTGAATTGATTTTCTTTTGCCTGCTCCGTTATCGACTCATAAAATCCCCAAATCATTCTTTTAATATAAGTCATTTCTCCCACAGATATGTGATACAGCCTGCAGTTCTAACCCTGTTAGTCTAGTGTGACCAGCCTTTGGCACAAGATCTCATAGCGCAAGATTCAGCTAATTTTAGTGTGTTGGTTAGGTAATGTTTAATAAAAAGTACATGATTAATGTAACTACTTTTGGGTCAATTCTTAATTTAGACATCAGTATTCCAAAACCAGCAAAACTGGTTTTGTAACTGAAATATCCTCACCCGAATTGATATCGAACTGAATCCAGATATCTGAATCGACACGCAGCCCTAATTTTCACCACTGTCACCAGAGGAGACTCTGTAGGTGATTTTTTTTGCATTTGAGACAGAGGACAGACAGCCTACGGTCTCAGCGGACACCGAAATCGTGCAGTTTCTCAAGTCAGGTCTCGAGATGGATGTCTAACAAATTACCCACGATCAAAACACCCAACACCCTCCAGACAAGTGCGCCTGTGGAGGCTTTTTAGCTTGTGAAGTCTCAGAGGAACGAACTCTCCGACACACGCTTAGAAAAACCTCTCCTGCATTATAAAAGAGTAAACTACAAAGAACATTGGTTGGGTGAGTCTACGTGATTTGAAAAGCTTGCGCACTTTTATTTATTTATTTACTTTTTAATGGTAGTAATCTTGTAATGTAATAAGTTACTTTTAAAGATAACCTTATTACAGTCATTATTTTGCAGGAATTTGGTCCTAAACTAAAGTACTGGACAAGTGCATTGTTGACCTGATGATGGTGTCACACGAAAAGTTAATACGGGTGTGTTTGCCAATTTTAAAGTAATCCATCTAATAGTATAAATTTTACTTAAAACCACAAATTTCAACAACATGATGGAGCAAGAGGAAAGTCAGAAATTCACTGTCAGCAAGAGTCATCATGTGCGGAAATGAATGTCAAAATGTAAAGGGAGTGTGTCCAGTTGTTGTTGAGGTATTTCAGCCTGGATTAAAGTGGTGGACTGACCCACCAACCTACCAACAGACCAGCACTGCCATTGCTAGAGTTGTGCTGCTAGCAGCAAAGACTCAAATTTATCAACCCGGAGCCAAAATGGAAACAACTATCAGGGGAAAACTCTTATTACACTAGCACAGACTTAACTGTACTAGTAAGGCCCTATAACAGTGGTCACTCAAGCTATAGGTGATGATTATGTGACAATGTTGATTGCTAACACAGAGTGTAACAGCAGCACAAGAAGAAAAAAATGATTAAGTACGCAAACTGACTCAGTCACGTCCGTTAAAGCAATTTCTACCTAAAATTTGCCAGCACCAGACATAAATTGGTTCAGGGAAAAGTAGTAACCTTTAAGAGGAAAATAAAAACCTGTAAATTTAGAGAAAAAAACTGAATTAACATTGAACATGATATCAGCAAGTGGAGTTTGCCAAAATAAAATCTGCATCACTGAGTGTGAGTGTTCATTCTTGACTTTGGAAACAGAAGACAGTACGGCTGTCCCTGAGTAAGGTTTTCTTTGGTTGAATCAGATTTGGCAGTCCAATATGAATATTCACTGATACAATACTCATACATGAAGTTTTACAAGGATTTCCAGCACCTGTACGAGTGTCCTCACTGGTTAGTTTAACAACTAACAAGGTTTTGTTTCATAGGTTGAAGCATGTACAGTTTACAAATTGCTATAAGGTATGTAATGAATTAATGTCGACAAAAGCTCGTTCAGTTCCAGAGCACCTGTTAACAGGAGTTCAGTATAGATCTGCAATGATTTAGTCAATCAAAAGAAAAGTAGTTGCCAAGTGTTTTGTTAGTCAATTAATTGTTTCAGTAATTTTTCAAGCAAAATGGATAATGAAAATATCAGTTAGTTGCAGTCTGACTCTCAACCTCGAGGGTTTATTTATTGCAGTGTCATCATGGAGAAACTTGAGTGAGGTCATGCTTGGGAAAATTACTTCTCGGCCATCTTGATGCTCAGTTTGGAATACAGAAGGAAGACTAACTGGGAGGCTACAGAAAGACATTAAGCCTCTTAGAAACAAAAAAAAACCACAATGGAACCGCCCTTTAAACTCTGAAACATCGATATCAGTATCAGCCTGGCTATACTTTCACCACGTCACGGCCGTCATTAGCAGATTGGTTTTCCTGACTAATTCCCTGAGCGGACTCCATCAGCCCATTAAGACTAAATGTGGTCAGAAGCTCTGGAAAGCCAGTGAGCCTCGAGTTAAGACATTTTTGCATTAAGTTTCTGTGTAAATTGAGAGGAGTCATGTACAATGGCTGTGTGGATGTGATCACATTCAAGTAAAACAGATTTCAACAATTGTTTGATTTAATTGTCTGTAGATGAGCAGCCTCTTCGCTCATTATGAGGAATCCTACTGAAGGCTGGTAATTCTATTACAATGTCTGCAGCATTTCATCTGAGGGGATTTTGTCCTTTATTGTTACAAAAACATTGACACTTACCAATTTTCTGGTTGAAAATTTTGTCAAATGTCAGTTCGTCTCTCTCCTCGAGGTACTTCTGCATCACGCTGCGAATACTGTGAACACAAGGTGGAGAGGGGGGAGGAGAGGAGAAGTGGATTAAAACACAGCATCATTACCAGTTCAGTCAGCCAGATGCAACAATACTCTAATATCAGAGATGACCCTCCTCCACCTCCACCACGATCCCGGCCAAGGTTTGGGACTCTCCCGGCCACCTGTCCCCTGACAGTCAAACTAGAGGGAGGGAGGAGGGCCACGAGGGAGACTGACGGGGAACCTAGGGAGATACATGCTACCCTGGGAACAGGTGATAATGAGAATGAGACTGGGGAGAATGAATCAATTAGCACCCCTCCACGGGCCCATTAACACCACACCGGCACCGTACATACACCAGAGAGAAGTGGCCGGGCTTCACCTACAAACAGCGCAGCAGGAACACACTGAGCATGTGCGAGGAGGAGAACCCTCGGCTCCTCATGACTAGCTCATAATTTCTGCAGTATTTACATTCTGATAGCGTTGACTCACATGGCGAAGTACCGCTGATTTCTGCTCCAACAGCAGACAAACAAAACAATCATAAATAACCGTTTGTTTTCCAGGATCAAGTCCAAAGAAAATGTTAAAAAACTAAAGAAGCATTGACCCAAGAAAGTGTGTGTGACTGCGGAGAGCACTCATGCTGATTGGTGAGACTTTTTGAATGACTTTACAACCACATTAACTCAAACTGACCTTGAGCCGTACTGACTGAGTTATATGGCAGCGAATGGAGACTGCATAACACTTGTGCATTAAGAATTTATGACACTTTAATGCATCACAGTTGATAACTCAATCTGCACATCATGATAACAGGCTGATTCACGGTTGTGCAACACTGAGCTCTTGTTTACAGGTGCTTAGTTATAAATCACCCATTCTTCTTGAGCATTGAGACAAATCATGTCCTCACAAAAAAACTTTAAAAATAACTAATAGCAACACTAATGACTAATGAGGATTTTAATTTATGACATATGTAATTTATGAAATGTTTTGGTTTGCTTTAATTTCTTTACATTTCTAAACTTGCTCTGTGCCAGGAAACACCCTTGTCCAACCCAAGAATTCACAACCTAAAACAATTTAAAAATGTGTTAAAAGCCTTAAAAATCAAAAACTAACAATACCTGAGGTCTGTACCAAACAAATATGTTTTCTTTCATCTGGAGAACAAGATTTTCAGGCCAGGTCATCTCTGCGGCACTACAGTACCTCTTTATAATGCTGTTTTCTGAAATGTTTTTCCTCTTTCAAAAAATTGTGAGTTGATTCTGGTTCTGCGCGTAGCCTTGTTGCGATATTATTGCAATTTTGAATAATTGTGCAGCCCTACTGGTGATGTGCACCGTTTTTGGAAATGTCAGGTATGATATATAGTCGCTAGTGAGTCAAGTGTATGATTCAGCTTTGGTCTAGTGTTGAACAAACAAGCAAAAAAAAATCGCAAAAGATTGTAATACTGAATCCCAGTACAAATCGAATCGGCTCCCATGTATTGTGACAGTATCAGACAGGGTGGTAAGTGTAGCGTTGCAGCCATAGTGAAAGTGTGTAGCTGCTTCATCTCTTTTCTGGTTGCCTGTGTACTCTTTTGTTGATTATTTCATTTTCAAACAGACTATCTGCCGATCAGTACCCGCCTACATGAGTCTCATATTTTAGAGCCTTTCTTGGTCATCTGTGATTTGAAAATATCAGATTACAGTCAGACAAAGTAAAAGTGTGCATCCTGTAAATCCCAGCGCACCACGAAGCATCTCTCCTGCAGGCAGATCCACTCAAGTTGCACTGCCCTCCTTTTTTTTTTATCCTTTTATCCCTTCTCTGCTTCCATCGCAGTTGGTTAGTTTTGAGACCCAGTTTATATTAGGCTACCATCAATGTGAAAACAGTCATCATTACGGATGAATCCTTCTCATCCTGCACACTCTGCAGGCGCCACCCTTCTCCTAAACCAAATGGATTATTTCCAACATGTGAGAACACGTCTGACAGGACAATCTCCTGTTGTGTGCTACATGTGTGAAAGGCCACATTCAGATAATGTCCCGATGTGATTCTCAGGCTGTTGTTCAGAGTGCATATGTGAAAACGGCCTAAGATGTTACGCAGCCTCAGCAGGCGGGCGCTATTGTCTCTGATGTAAACCAGCGTGGTGGAAAGTGGAACATAGGTGGCAACTAAACCAGCGCAGTTTGGCTGAATTTTCATATACAAACTGAAAGTAAGGTTGTATGTAGGCCAAGCCAGAAAAAAATGGCTTAAAACCGCTCAACTGGAGCAATGTGTTATCACATTTAGCACAAGCATGCAGGCGTCGAAGTTAAGATGAAATGTCTTTTTAACCCTTTTAGATCACGTCCTTAGTGATATTGTACACCTGTTTAGCAATAAATGCCAAAAAAAATACCAAACTTCCATCTCTCTGTATTCTTCTATCAAATCAAATCATTTTTTCTTCCTGCAAACTAAAATGACGTGTGCTAGTAAAGGCTTGAATCAACCAATTTCAACCAATAATATCATCACATCCGCCCATAAATCAATCTAATTAGCTACCTAGCAAGAGCACAGTGCATTGGGTTATGGCATGTCCACTTTTCAGCATCCCACTGCAATGCCCTGCCTGTTTTTTCCTGTTTCACTTGGAAATACATCACAATATGGAAGCTGGAAATGCAGCCTTTTCTGGACTGCAGGGAGAGAAGGCCTCTGCTGCTAGCGCTGCTAATGTTAGCCGCACTCAGAAAAACAATATGAACACTGTTCAGTGCCCCTGAGTGCTTTCTTGCTTTTATACTAGTCCACTGGTCTAAATTTAAATTTCCACTTAACTCACAAGGAAATTAGTCATGCAGAACATCACTGCTACACACAATGGCTTAAATGTAAATACAATGGATAGGAAACCATGGGAATGTTGTTTTAAATGAATGGAGGAAAAAGAATCATGCATGATTTGAAGTATCAAGAGCCTAAGTAGCTGTAATTACTCACATACCAAGGAACTCTCAAAATGTTGTCTCATCTGGACATTAACATGCAAGGAGATGAGGCTGCTGGTGCTAGCACTGCTAACATTAGCAACACTCACCAATATGACCAATATGAATTTCATACTTTAGACTAGTCTAAATTAAAATTTTCTTTTAACTGACAAGGAAATTATTCATTAGGAGCATCACTAGTATACACCATGGCTTAAATGTAGGTGACATACAACGTATAGAACACTATGGGAATGTTTTTTAAACATATAGAGGAAAAACATTAATAGCCTGATTAACAGTAACATGCACCAAAAAGTGTCGTAAGTGTCACTAATACTCAAATGTCTGTATTTAAGAAAACAGGAAAATATGTGACTACTCATGTAACAATACACGGACAGTTTTCTAGTTCCTGGTGAGCAAAAAAAAGCTGTGGAAGAATAAAAGAGCGCATCTGTTGCTTCACAGCAATATACATTTATAACTTTCTTCCCCTTTGCAAGACGATGACGTGTTGTTATTGTGGGCTCCATATTTTCTTGATTCAATAGAAACATCAAGGCGCTGGGAGCTGCACTAAAGCTGATCCAATTCGCCAGGCCAAAACCGGGACTGTTCGCCACCCAAACCTCATCAGTGAGGACCCCAGCAGAGCAGCGCTCCCGGCCGGTTGTGTGAACGTCAGCTGGGCTAGTGCAGGCAGGTTTTATGGGACGGTGGGAATGAGCCATGGATGCAACATTTCAGCTGCAGCCGCTGCTACAGGAACAAGAACCTAGGAAGTAAACACTTCCTCTTTTAGAAGAGGCCTGTTTGTGTGCCCCGCTGAATCATTAGCAGCTGACTTGGGAATATTTGTAGGAAACCTCAACACTGTTGAAGCCATATTAAGAACTGTTGGTAATGTTTACTGTAGCAGTCAGGCCTTATTAGACATAAAAAAAACATGTACAGGGAGAAAAGTTTCCAATACAGTATGCATGGTTGGTGAGGCTAACAGCAGTCTGTAAACATACAAACTGTTACAGACACGTCAGACAGAGAGCAGACGGCTGTGGCTGATGACTCTGACCATGAAAAGGCAGGTGCATTAAAAAAAAAATGTAATAATACACCACATGGGTTATTTTTTTATGTCAGTTCAGCCAAATCACACAAAGCACTCCCACATATCGATTGTACGGGCCTGCGACTAACGATTATTTTCACGGTTGATCAATCTGTTGATTATTTTTTTGATTAATCGATTACTTTTTTGTTCAGGAAATGGTGAAAAATGTCAATCAGTGTTTCCCAAAACTCAAGATTACATCCTCAAATGTCTTGTTTTGTCCACAATCCAAAGATATTCAGTTTACTGTCATAGCTGATTAATAATCAGCACTACTGTAGTAGAGACATTACATAACTTGACCTCAACTGTTCTGGGCTCATAAATATGACACTTACAAAATCTTAGTGGGGGAAAAATGACTGAACTTGCTGATACTTTGATGTCTTTAAAGTGTTTTTTTTTTTTCTTTGGACACACAATGGACAGACTGATATTGATAGTGAAACTATGATAGCTCGATGATTTATGCATGACTTCTTGACTCATGGCCACAATTAACCACAATCTCTCACTTGCACAACCATCAACTCTTTTTCATCAGACACTGAGTTGGACACACTGAATGTGCTAAACGTAAATTCTGAATGCTTAGACGCATAAGTGGGTCAAAAGTGGGTTCGTTTTCTTGCAATACTTTGTTTTGTTTTTTTATTAATACTTTTTACGTATTGACATATTTCATCCGTGCACTTACTTTGTTCACTGTGCAGTATCATCTTTGTAATGACAAGTTTTACTTAAAAGCTAACATGTTAATATGTGCCACTGATGCTGATTACTGACAATTTGGCAGTCACACATGAAAATAATATAAAAGTGACATTTAAATCATTTTATTTGGAATTTACGTTAATCAGTGCCAACATTTAAATGGATTAATGCCAATTTATGTAGGGCTGAACAATTTTGTAAAAAATATCTAATTGTGATTACTTTAACTGATCCTGCAATTGTGATATGCCCTGTGATATTAGAAGGAATATTGATTTTTACATCATTATTCTCACTGATCATGATGTGGTTTTTGCGAGGATCTGCACCAAACAAAGATGTTTTCTTAAGTTTGTAAAAATATGATGTGTGGGTCCGGACATTTCTGTAGCACAATATGTCATATAAAATGGCAGTTTGACACCTATTTTGCATTTAACACATAAACATTTCCTGCAATTTGAAAATTGCTGTAGGCCATACTGCTATTTCAATAAAATTTAGATGAATTGTTCAGCCCTAAATTTATGTTACCTTGTATGCAAATAAACATTCATTAGTGTTGTCATACAATAGAAAAATATTGATACTTGATACCATTTTTGATATCACAGGGAAACACTAACTCAACATAGGGCATAAAATTTGATATTTTTATTAAAAGATAAACATATGGCTATAAGATAGCCTTGGTGATGAGCTCAATTACTATTTTAGGAAGAAAAAAGTAGTACCAGGGTACAGTTAAGAAACACCTTTGAATCACCACTTGAATATTTTATAAGTAATAAACATTTATCAGATTTTCTGTTGTAATTCATGTGAGGTTCACACCCTTTTTTCTCACAAAATGCCTGTTCTAAGAAGGCATTTGTGGTAGGATCATACTTAGGCAATTTTCAACACTTTCCTTCATATAATTTCTTAAGACTTTTTTTCTCAATTGCATTTAAGTTGCAAATTTGTGTGAGGATGAACTCCCTTTTGGATAATAAGCCTGGACTACAAGCTATTTCAATGGTTTCTGTGCAACTGCTTTCTATCACCATCCCAATACAATGGAGGTAAATGGTGAATTGTTTCAAAGACTGAAAACTAACATTTTAAAACCTTAAAGCAACATGTCTTTTTAGAAACAACGTCCTAGTTAGGCTTTGTTGTGAGCAGGTTTCATTGTTATATACCAGAGGAAACCTCAGCTAGCAGAAACAGTCAACATTAGCTTACGGGAGCAGATGACCGGAGCAGAGCAGAAAACAAAGAACCTCCTGCTGTGACACTGCAGTATGAGTGACAGGATGACTGCTGGCACACAGTGATAAATAAGGCAGTATCATCTACGGGGGTCTGCCATGACGCCAGACACATATGAGTGGTGGACTATCACATGTGAATGAACGCTGGTATTCATTGACTGTATGATGATGAAAGGCCTTCAGTTTCACAGACTTTCAAAAGCAATCGAGATGAAACAATCAATAAAGTGCAGTCTTAGCCTATTAGACATGCTCACATGTGCCAACTACATCAGGAGCACCGTCGCCGCTCCAACCGCTGACAGGCAAGGTATTTGCTGCTGGGTTTGAGCTCCATGACCCCCCCAAAATGTGTCTGTTTTTACTAAAAAAAAGAGAAGAAAATCAATGAGTGTCTATGTGTGGTATCACCGCAGCTGCCATAGTCCCTGCTGAGGAGGGGCGCGTCAGCTCCAGCAGTGCTACGTCACAGCGTTGGAGGCTCTGCACTGGAACACCATAAACACAAAAACTCCAGCAGTAAATGTCAGCCTATTCCTGATATATACACCCTGTTACCCAACCCTAGCTGCAGTGTATTGATAATATTTCACTGGGGAAATGTGTCCCAGTCCCATCAGGGCTGGGTGATCGTTTCAGTTTTCATATCGTCCAGTCAGATTTGTGTCACATCACACCAGCATGTGACATGACATGCCCACATGAAAGAAAAATGTACCATCTTGTATTTGGAGAGGGTTTAAACAGATCCCACAGGTGAGCCTAGGGATGTTGTATTTCTATCTGCAAGCTATGTGAAAGATGAGTGACAGAGAAGTACAAGGACACCACTAATTTATTTGCACACATGCAGGTTCACCAACCCACCGAGGCTGCAACACTGCCCCGAGCTGGACTCAACTGTTTGAGTGAATAAACACATTTCTGCTGCTCAAATATTATTATTACCTTAAAAAAACATTCTTAGTAGCAGTAGCAGTATATTTCTTGGTTTTTATTAAATTATTTATTCTCTGCTTAGCATTTTTATTTCTGAGGGTAGAATTTAATTTGGATTAAAGGTTTTGAATTATCATCCTTCACTTGGCTCAGCATCTGACAGAGCTATTACATCAAACCTTTGCTTTCTGTAAGCAATACAGTTAAAGTTTTGTGACTAAACATATATAAAAGTGTGAACATCTTATTTAAAATATCTACATATGACAGCATCATATCCATTTAATATTATTATCTTTAATATCATAAACCAAACCCTCGGTATACAATATACATGCATTTTTAGTGCAATGTTCCTTTTTCCTGTGAAATAACTGAGTTTTTCTGGTGCAATAATTACATCTATACCACTACTATTTTGACTATTCTTGCACAATAATTCTTACAATAATACTCTGATGCATATTGCATTGTATCTACTATTTATTTTTTAATCTAGATTACTAGATTTATTCTAGTATTCTACTTGTTGTTCTACTTAATTTTTTTTTTTTTTTACGTATTATTTTTCTGCTGATGTTTGCTTACTGAAGTTATTTTTGTTGCTGTGTATTTTCCTGTATTTTTGTAAATATAACCTTTTTATTGTACAGGTCAGGAGTAATGCTCTTAATTTCGATGTGTTCTGTACAATAACAATAAAGGTTTTCTATTCTACTCTATTCTATTCGAGTCGTACCCACAGCGTCAGCTACTCTTATGGGCCGCAGAACAAGTTTTGGTGAGCAGGCATTTGGAGGACAGAGGTGAGAGGCAAAGATCCGTGGAAAAGAGTCGACAAACTGGTTTGTAATTAAGGATTTAAAATTCACTCATCACTTGCACTCGGGGCAGAGAACAGACATGAAGCTCCACCAGAAACATCTCCACATGCCCTGCAGGGTGCAGATTCTACAGATTATTTTAGTATCTTAGTTCTGATGGTAAGTTAGTAAAATAGCTTTAATACTGCTGTAAGAGAAAACTATCGTCAAACAAAACTAATTGTCAATCATCCCTTCAATCATTGATATACAATCCATTTCCAACTAGCACATGTCTATGTATGTTCCTGCTTCTTCTTGCTAGCCCCACCCTAAACAAATCCATCACCAACAAAGATAGTAGATTTTAACTACTTTTTAAGAGTAACTCAACATCGAGCCCACTTCTTCAGTAAGTAAATTATGTAACTGATCAGACTATCTTGTCTTTATAGACGAAACTGAACAATTCTGTCCTCTACTTTTTAAAAAAATAATCATTAAGTTGATCAACAAATAAATAAGTTGTGCAGTTGTTTTTGTCAGACATTTTTCAAGCAAAAAATGTCATAAAATTGGTTCTATTTATTATTACTCATTATGGTACTGAATATTTTGAGGTTCTGTTGATTTGAGTCACAGTCTCTAGGACATCGTGATGAACACTTGACACTGTTTTCTCAAGTTTCACCGACCAAACGATTATTGAGAAAATAATCTGCAGATTAATCGATAGTGAAAATAACTGCTAGTTTCAGCCCTACCCTCCAAACCCCCAAAGAACACGGCAACATCCTGTTTACTCAGATATGGGCCACACCCCTCTATTAACACAGAAAAAGAAAAGAAAAAAGGAAAAACAAGAGAGGGCTCGTCCCACAGTGATTGGACCGCAGTTAGACTTACAACTGAAATATGTGGCTGAAACTCATCCAGTGCGGATGCTGTAAAATAGAGGAAAACTGGAGCAACGAACTGGCAAATTGTGAGTGTTGGTGGTCATGGGGCTAACAGCAGTGGCGACGCCAGGAAATAAAGATATACTGAAGTGTCCTTGAGCAAGACAGTCCCTGTCCTGTGCTTGTGTCCTACTCTAGTATCTGCTATATGCTTACTGCACGGCTGGATACAGACAAGGTCCATAAGAACACACTCTGCACCTTCCTTTGGGCTGCAGTTACATAATTGTGCCTCCATTACATCTGCTTCAGCAGCTGTTAGCACAGTTAGATGGGAACGTGCTCACCTCGCCAACAAAATGAGCACTAATACAACAATAAGCCAAAAGCCACCAACATTAGTTTAGTCTTCTGCTGCCTCCTAGGTGACCTTTTTTAAACTGCCAAGAGCTGCTGCTGCGATGACAAAGCAGCACCCTGATGGTGGGAGACCCTGACCTAATTACATGTGTTCCTAAATACCCTCTGCTGCATGTCAGTGCATACCTAAAAAGCTTGATTTATTATGTAGCATACACTTGTTTTATTTACTACATCGACAGGACAGCTGCTCACACTGCAGTCTGATATGTAACAGGATTTTTAGAAATAATCTGAGCCTGTATTAAAGTGAAGTGATACTAGTATTAGTAATGAAAATGTCTTAAAGGGACAGTTTGGATTTTTTGAAGTTGGGTTGTATGAGGTTCTGTACTTCTTAAAATAGATGACGGTGAGCACGCCCCCAGTTTGGAGAAGCAGGAGCCAGCAGCAAAACGTATTCCAGCCACTTTAAAAAAGTCAATATCAGTTTAAATGTATGCAATATTTAGAATATTTTCAATGCTTTACTTTGCTGTCAGACAGCCTTTTTCTGCAGGAAACTGACGTTATAGAAGCCAAATATCAGGCTCTCCAAACCAACCAGAGTCCATAGAGAAAATCAGTCATTTTACCTTGCAGAACACGGGAGGAGCTGATCTACCGCTGCCTCCATTCGTTACTTTGTTTGTGCTGTTGTGTGACTTTGGTCCTCTAAAACGGTTAATTCAAATTCACCAAAGTCACACTATAATACAAACAAACTTAGCAACTGAGGCAATGGTAGGTCAGCAACTCACATTTTCTATAAGGTAAAATTACTGATTTTGCCAATGGAGTTTGGTTGGTTTGCAAAGAGCGATATTCAGCTTATATAACAGCGTTTTACTGTCAGAAAAGGTTGTCTGACAGCAAGGTAAAGGGCTGAAAAGATTCTAAATATAGCGTACACTTAAACTGATATTCATTCTTTTAGATATCTAAAACACATTTTGCTGCTGACCCTGCCCACAGCAGTACATTGTTTAGCTTCCGACACCAGTACTCCTGCTGCTTCTCCAAACTGGGGGAATGTAGACCACCATCTACTGAAAGTAATACACTGAATATGGATAAGTACCTCAAACAAAACCACTTCAGAAAATCCTAACTGACCCTTTACCTGCAACAACCACTTATTTTTATTATTGAAGGTTTTCACAATTGATTGATTAATCGTTTATTCTATGTGGAAAAATGCTCATCACAGTTTTGCAGATCCCAAAGTGACATCTTCAAATTGCTTCTTTTGTCCAACAGTCTAAAACCTAAACACTCTTCATTAAAAATGATAAATGACAAAGAAAAGCACAAACTCCTGGCATTTGAGAAGTTGAAATCAGCAGATGTTTGACACTTTTGCCAGAAAAATAACAGAAACGATTAATCAATAATGAAAATACTGGCATCTATTTTTCTTTCAACTGACCAATAGTTGCAGCTCTAAACAATGCTGAGCTCCAGGTGGATAAAAAGGGGCCTCAAACTCCACATATATGTGTTTGTGTATCACATGTCTGACGTCTCACTTGAGTTACTTCCCGAACAGCAGAAAAAGGTCACGGTGCATGCAGTTTTAGTTTTAGTTTTAGTTTTTCTCTTCTCTCTCAAATTACCACTGATTGCCCTCATTTTTAGGTCTGTCTTTAGCAAGAATGATTAAAAGTTTCAAGCATAACAGGACCAGTAAGTGTGAAAGCTTTCATTAGCTGCTCTTCTCCACACCGACACTGTCACAACATTGTGGTGGTGACTGTTTAACACTACAGGAAGTATGCAGATGTGTAAATATTTAACATATTAGCAGGATGACACTGACATTTCAATGGCCTGGTCTGTGGGCATGTAATTAAACTGTGTTGATAACAAACGTACCACCTGTTCAAATTTATTTTAGACTCCACCTGTGACTTTATAGATTTTAAACCTGTATTTTCTCAGAATGCAGCAGGACAGTAAGCAGCGCTGTATCAGTCAGTATCTCTCCAGAGAGCTCAGTTAAAAGCTGACGATACAAACGTGACCCGAGCTGCAGGGAAAGAACACTTATTTCTGCTTATTTAAGCTGCCAGACATGTAATTATTCTCTCTACCTGGAAAACTAGTTAGACTTTGAAACCTGTTTTTCTGGCTACTGCTTGGCGCCTGACTGCAACAAGTGGAGGATTCAGGGGGTGTGGATGAAGCCACCAAAGAAATTGAGCAATTTCCAGATGAGCAATCATTTCCTATTAATTCACAGAGGGACTAAAACCATTTTCAGGTTTTAGTTTCACTTTGGATGCCTGTGCAGGGAGTCTACATGCATCAGGAAGGTACATGGAAGACTTTTTAATGCCGCCATTTAAATTTAAGACAAATTTTGCAATAAAACTAAGCATCAAATGTGAAAATATACATTTGCTCTTCTGAGGAAATATATATTGTCAGTTGAAAAATAACAGGCTATAGGCTCAGTAAAGTTAAATGAAGATAATTGGCTGTGTCACAACAACTGTCTTACAGTCAGAGTCTAAAATGAGGCTATATTAAGGTAGAATTCCAATTTCTTTGCTGAAATGAATTTTCAGCTTTTAAACATATAGGTCAATGTTCATTGCCTACAGACAGTCTGCTGTCACAATAACTCTGGTCGACTTCCTTGTAATGATTGTCCTACTTTTTACAGCTTGCCCAAATATTGGTGGGGTTAGAGAATTATTTATACATCAATGTTCCTCATATTTTCACTCCAAACAGAGAGTGTGTGAGGTGTTATGCAATGCGAATCACCAGTTCAAGCTGACGAGTGCAATTAGGGCTGACACGTTCTGGTCAGTTCTGACCACATTTTCATTGGTTGGATAGTTGCTGGTGTTACTTTCATTAGGAGAGAAGCGCCTCTTAATCCATTATTATCGAGGGCGGGAAATATGCAGACCTGAGGCATTTTGTTTTTGAGCGAGAGGTTACAGTTTTATTTGCTGAAAATTTATTGGCTCCAAATTAATCAACACCATGTCAAAGTAGCAACACAATTCACTACATCAACCCCCAGCCTCAGAGGACAAGAGCTGAGAGCATAAAAAGTTTAGCTTTGATCACAACGTGTGTGTGCAGGGTCAGTAACCGTTCAAGCTCAATAAGAAAGCTCGAAACAGTCTGTCTCTGACTCTACTTCAAACTCGAAAGCTTTATGTTTTGTCATGTTTTATGTTGTATTAGTGTTCTTATTTTGTGGGTTATCATGTTGAAATTGGCGCTAGTATGTTGCTAATGTCGCTATTCCCACAGGCTGGGATGATGCTGGACCAAAGTTGTAATATTGAGGGACAGTCAAGAGAAACTATATGAACACTGAACCTAATTTGAAGCCAACTAAATATTAAGCGTAGCAGGCTGGACACAGTTTTTTCCCTCCACCGATCAATCAACAGTTCGAAGAGCAGTTAGAATTTCAGTCAACCAAGATCTTCTTTGGTTGACTACTGCCCCAGGTGCGGTCACAGGAATGAGACTGAAGTCCTGGAGGTTAACAGCTAAAGGAAGTACTTGAGAAATGTTTTAAAATTAGACAGAGATTAAAACCACAGAAATTGAAGTGACTTCAGGTTAGCCATCTAGCTAGCTCCTCCATGTGATCCCATCCAGACAGACACTACGGTGGTCACCAGGGGAGAAAGTTTGCCAACTCAAACAGCAAAAACCTAAAACACAACAGTATAAAAGTGGCATTTAAATTCAACATTTGGGATTGTGCCAAAGATTAAATGTACAAGCATGTTGGGCTTAGCAGTTAATCAAAATATTATCAAAATTGCAATACAGATGCTAGACCATCCTTACACAAGTAAATAAATACATTTATTTAATTTAAGACCTTTCAAACAGAATTTAAGGCATTAGTAAATGTGAATTTAAGACTTTTCTTCCCTACTTTATGAGTGTTACAGCTTGATATATTCCAATGTTTTGTTTTCAAAAGCTGAAACAAAAGCTCTTAGAAAAAACACTTATCTCAGTCTTGGCTGAAAACAGCAGTGGTAGTAACAATGTTACTTTTGGGATTTAGCACCTAGTGTGTTTATAACACAATGGCACCGTCCACATGTATTCTCAAGCTGAACTGCCAGGTTATGCAATTAATCACTGACTGTCCTAATTCACTGCCTGAATGGAAACTTCAAAATTAAATGCTTATCTGTAAAAAACGCCCTCAGACGATTGCCTGAGATGTCGTTACCTTTGTGGAAATTACGCTTTTGCTCTTGAGGTGAAGAGGCAAATATAATTAAAAACGAACTCAAAAGCTGCCACCACCATGCTCATCTGATGTCCCATTTCCAACAAAGCAAGATGAGCTGATAACCTCCATACTTACCCTACACTGCTATCTATTTTCTAATCGGCAGTCATAATTGCTGCAAGTTCTGCAAAAATGGGAAAAACTGACAGAAAGGAGACACTAAAATCCTGACAGATCAGCTGAAACAGTCACCAACAGGCGTCTATGAATGGGAGGTGACAGAAAACCTCAATGACTCAAGTGTGACAGTGGATGCTACATGGAAAATTGTATATATGTGAAGAGTATGTGCAGCGCTGCTTCAAGTGTTTGTCTTGGAGAGGTCAGATGGGCCCATTGGTACTTTTCTAATGAGTCACTGTTGCGTCCGAGGGGACGTGAACAGTACTCTGAAAGCCCATTAGTGTTACAGAATAGAATGAAAATGTTGCAAAAATCAATATTAGACTAATTTTGTTTTCAATTATACAAAAGAAATTACAATTATAAATCACGCTGATGGAAAACAGAGCGATCAAAAGTTGTTTTTACCAGGGATCAACTGTCTCTGACAAATATTTAATCATTATCTTACTTTATATAAAAGTCAACTTCCAACTTTATCTGTATCTAAAAAAAAAACAAATGAATATTCTTGATTCTAATGTGACATCATATTTAGTGATGACTAATATGTAGTAAATAAAGCTTCTGGTAAGTAATGTCTGATTATTAAGGCTGACGATATCAGATATCAGTTTCCACTTTGGCTGCTGGCCTGACGTTAGCTAACATTACAAAAGCTAATGTCAGCCAAGGTTCCTCTGTAGAAATCATGATGAAGGTACTATTCTAGCAATTTAATGTTAAAAGTATAACTGACACTTCCGGCTGCTGTTTATAATCTGCTTGCTGTCAGTCAGTACTCCACCGCTATCTACCTGTCAGTAAACAGCAGGAAAGTTGCAATACTAGATCATTTTTCAACCAATCAAATCACCACTCTGTCAAAATACACACTTCCTTTGGTAGCTTTAAATAATTAGACATAACAGAGTGTCCTTTTCCTCTTTGTAACCAGGGACGGATGCTAATTTTAAACGCTGCCCCCCCCCCCACAGGCCACCAAATGCTTAAACGTGGCTGGTTGAGGAAACTGGCATCACTCTGCAGCACATTACATCCTTAGATGTGTCAGATTCTAGCAACTTCAACTCCTGCTTCCAGACACTCAATTTTCCAGAAAGTATCATTTTTTCATAGTCACCTTGTGTGTTTCTGGTTCCTCAAGGATTGTGTTAGCAGTTTGAGTCGGCTTAGTAAACCCAGACTTCAGTAGCCCTGACACATCGGTAGCTAGTTACCAACAAGTATTGTTGCTGGTTTTTTGTAACGTTGAGCTAAAAAATGCAAAGGAATCTGGATGTTTGTGGAACTGTGATATTGTGTTGTGTTGGAAAGGCTCGCAGCATGGGGATAAAACTTGATGGCCATGGGGTAGGGCTGGGTATCAGTACTGAATAACTTCAAGGTATCAACCAAAATAAGTATCAAAACTTCTCAAGTAAAACTACATGCATTAGATCCTTTTTGTACCCAGATCTAGGACAGAATACTATTTGTATGGTTTTGCTTGCAGCCAATGACCACAAATGTTCTTTCAATTAATGAAGCGTGATTGGCTCACTACTACATTGATAATGGTATCATCATCTTTTGAACAATGCCTTGGTGGCTACAGGCCATGGTTAATGTCAAAATATGCTAAAAACCATCCTTGTCTGAGCGCAGAGACACAAGATAACAGTTTGTTTATTTTATTTAAGAAGAAACAATGCACATGAATTAATTTGATCACTTAAGTCACCTAAATGTGCTGGATTCAGCCAGACAGACGAATGTTTATCTGCAGTCCCAGGCAGGTTTCATTTTAGTTGTAGTTATTAACTACATCTGATCAGACATAAGAATGAGAAACCTGGCCACATCCTGCTCTTGATTTTAAGGCAACAACTGGGCGCAGGGATGTTGCACTGACAGGACATTTCATGTTTTAAGGTGGTCAGTGTGACAACGCAGCACTCTGGCTGTCTTAAGTTTTTATCCCCATGTCTCTGTAATTCTTGAGAAATCTCCTTTCCTTTGGGAGTTCTATCTTATCTTATCTGAGACTGAAACTAGCTCTCAGTCTCTTTTTTTTCCCACTTGTATCTCCACCTCTTGGATAACTTTGTCACGTCTCGTCTCTTCTATGGATTTCTCTACAGCAGCGGGTCATCCGATCGCCCTCCCCCCCACGCCTCTCATCTCAACTGCCTCCAGTATTGCTGTCAAAATCTCACCTCACTGCCAGAGGACACAGCCTTGGCCCGCCGAGAATGTGGCAGCACCACGCTATCTCCAAAGTGCCACATTTAACTGCAACAACCCCCCTCCCTACAAGCCTGCAGCTGAAAGCTTCACACATGCACAACTGCTACTGCTGAAACAGTGCATACATAAAAAAGTTTGTCAGTTTGCACACAATCTCAACCGTCTTTATCAACTTCTGCTATTTTCAGAAGCTAGTTTCACAGATATCATCCATACACTCCCTTCTCCCTCTCGCTCTGCTCCTCTTGTGTTGGCCACATTATTCTCAGATCTCTTACAATCCGTTCCAAATTAAAGTCATTCCTCTGAAGCCGTGTGAAGCACTCCGGCGCGATAACGATATGTGTGATAAGGCTGCATGGAGAACACATAATGCAACCATTTCATCCAGTTACATTGGACACTTTATTGTGATAATAATGACCTAACTGACATGTTTTAAGTAAATTTTCATATTACTGTGAGTCTTGCTTTGCTGACTGATTTACTCAGCAGCAGTGTAATAGCACTTTTACAAGTCCATTAGCTGAGGCTTTTATCTCTGCATCTCCTGTATTATAGTGGGCAATAAATAATAAAGCTCATGTCTAACATAAAATCACTTAATAAACCACATTCACAAAAGCAATGCGCTCTGCTTGGTTGGGTTTAGCGATACAGACCAGTGATTCCCAGAGATTGGGTCGTCACCCACAGGTAGGTCACAGATTTTATTTGGGCCGCCAAATAAATCAAAAACTAAGGAAGAAATTCAGCAAATGTAAGATTTATATCTGCAGTATGCCTTTTATAAAGCATTTAAAATATGTATGTTGTTTTGCTGATGAGAGGAAAAAGACAAGAGCCTTTAAATTCCACATAAATGCACATATTTTGCTTCATTTATGAAGTAGGTTAAAATGTCCTGCATTGTTTTCCAGATGAGAGGGAATAAAAAAACAATGAGATGGCCTGATAACGCAGCTGAAATGCTTTTATTTCTCATTTATCAAGTATTTAACATGGCAGTAATAATGGTCAGGAATGTTCATTTATGCACAAAGAACTCCTCCTGAGAATTTACTGGTAAGACCTCTAGTGAACTGGGTTGTGATGGTTTGTCCTTTTAAAATCCACCTCCAGTTATGTTTTAAACAATTTAAAACGCTCTGCATGAAGTCACAAATTGAGTCTGATACTTTTTTTGCAAAATAAGTTCAAATACCTTGTTAAAATGGCTGACATATAGCTCTACACCTTGTTTTCATTTAGTATTCAAGGATTCATGAATATGGAAATAGTCCCCGCCCTGTCCAACACACCCCAACCTCTAAATAGCTGCATCTGGCTTCTCCTGTTCTGCTAGCTCATCACAGTAACTAGCTACATCTGGCCTCTCCCGTGGGCTGAGCATCACTGCTAATGATATGTATTGTGCCACCCCCTTGATTAACAGGATTGGTTCCTTAGGTTTATGACATCATATACCCAGCCTGACTGAATCCATTTTTTTTAGACCACCCATGCACACTCTAATACCAATTTCGGGGATGAAAATGTATTCTTTAAGAATTTATATAAATTTTTATAAAATGTTTTAGTTTATAAAAATGAATTTATAAAATGTTTCAGTTTGCTTTAATTTTTCTAATTTCTAAACTTGCTCTGTGCCAGAAAACAGCCTTCTCCCAGACACGAATTCATAACTTCAAACATTTAAAAATGTGTTAAATGCTTCAAAATCTAAAACTAACAATACCTACTGACAACATAAGTATAAAAATGTTTGTATTAAAATATATTTTTATGAAAATGTTGGCCCTTTAAAGCTGTGTCCCAGATTTCCGTCTGATTTTTACAAAAACATGATTTCATCAGGCATAGAAAGGGTTAGCTATACGGGAATACTGCTCAAGCACTGGTAAACTTTCTATTTTTTGACAAATTAATTAAAATAATTTTGCTATCAGATGTGTCTCAACCATAAACTATCAACTCCGTAGCCCTTCTAAATCAAAGCTAAACAAGAATTATGGTTTAAAAATGTGTATTTTGATTAGCATTAAGAGAACTCTGAGCAACTTTAAAAAATAAAATGGTTGCTCAGTACGACATCAGCTCTGTCAAAAAAAATGTAAAAAAATTGAATCACCAGGAGTCCTAGGGTTTAATATCTAGGAGTTTGATCTTTTAAAATATATTTTTCAGTATAACTGAAGAGTAAAAAACAAAACTTTCAGTTTTATCCCAATTCTCAAGAGCAATTGAGACACATAAACACCTCTGCCTGATGGAATTTCAAACCTATATAAGTTGTGTATTAACTCCACTTCAACACTACATCAGATGATCTTAGGGATTACCTCCTACTTAGTGTTTGATAATGTGCTAATCAGTCAAAGGGCCCAGGCTTGTCTCTGGTAAGGCGCCATCACCTACTGTAAGTGGCACGTGGTTGCCAATGCTTGGATTAACTTGGAGCGTCAATGCTTTTGCAACCTGGATTCTTGACTGAACATCTAATGAGGAGCAGCGAACTCGATTAGGGTGGTTACAGTCAGCTCCACTGTCAAACTAAATGATCCTGATTAGATTCTCAAAGGCTACAAACACACGGCCTAAACTTAGCACTAACAACTTTACACTGTATGTGAAGGAGACTGCACCGCACACACCAACATACTGTACGACTGCTCCATACTGATCAATAATGTATCACCTGGGTTTCGATTTAATCTGTTCCGAAAGCGCTCAACAGCAGAATTTAACACGGATTTATAGATTTAATAAAAAGAGCTCATGTAGTGGTCACTACTGTACTAATCCAATCAGGTAAGGGTCTTCGATTTGTATGTTTGGGCCCAGCATCAAGCCTCTCCAGTTGTAAAAATCATTATGTTGATGGAACGGTTAGTTTAAGTGCTTCTTGGTTTGAAGGATAAGGCTGCTGACATTCAACATTTTTCTTATTTATTTCTAATAAACTGATTCTACAAACAAGTACTGTGGGTGTATTAGTGGTGCTGACACTGAGATAGCAGGGTGGCCCATGACTTCATATACTGCAGATATCAAAACAAGGAAAAGTTCCGTTATTTCATGCACATTATAACCTGATACACCTGGTTATCTTGAGAGGCAACATGTTGTTTTAGATGGAATTTTTATTATTAATGAAATAGAAAAATACATCGGATTACGCTGTGGATTCAGAAGGCGTTTAAGGGAGGGTGGAGTACAGCAATTTCTATTCCAGGCTAGAATAAGTGTTTTTGTTTGTTTGCTTGTTTCAAGTTAATTAGAGTTCAAATTAATGCTGAATATTCACCAAATGCGTTTAAGAGTGTTTATGAGGCAGAAGAAATAATTAATAATGTTTTAAAGGAGCAGAAGCTTATGACGGTTAAATTGAGCAAAATGTTAATGGAATTTGGCAGGCAGTGAGACTGGCTGTCACTGAACTCCAACTCCAGTGTGTATTTTTGGAGCAGTGGGCTTTTGTTTTCAGGATAACAGGCTGAACTTTACATCAACAGACAACTGACAGTTTTAAACAACTGATCAACTTACAGTATAGGCCTGTTATTGTCAATTTACAATATTGCACATCTTGCACTCCTGCAGTGTTCCTGCCACCTGCCAGAGCGTCAATGCATCTGGGGAGTAAGAGGCAGGAGGAAACAACTCACTTCAACCATAGATCATTTATTAAATAGGATTTCAACCTATTTAATATTCAGTATGTGACTCCAACTTGCTATTTGGACTGCAGGACTCATTTTTGGATGTGCAGTTGATACATATTGCTTGTTTAACACGAGCCAGTAATGGTTTTAGATTAGATTTGCTGTCATTTAGGATGGAGAAACATTCATGACTGAGGACATTTGCGGCAGGATGACTAAGAGTTATAGTACAGGGCTCCAAACTAACATGTTCACCGGCTTCCTAAAACTCAAAACTAATAGCCTATCACTACTGTGCATTCAAAGCCTGGTATATCTTCCTCCTCTGTGCCACAGAGCTCCATTGTTGTTATAAATGCATCAATGAGCCACACTGTGGCTGACATGTTCCATGTTTTTATGAGCGATCATTTCGACATTAAAGAAGTTGGCATAGAGGAGCTTTGTTAGCGAACCCACTGTAATAATGTTGATTCATACTGCTTGCAAATCTGTTACTGTGCTTGACAAACATGTAGACAACATGCATGTATTCTCATATTAAAACCATAATTATTGCCCTGTTTTATTCCTCTAAATGATATACTGAAGACATTTGTGGCTTAAAACACTTTTCTTGATGCAAAACTGCACAAAGCTTTGGTTTAGGTGCTCTGAATGATAGTTGCTTAATGTCCAGAAAAGCCTGTAAGATGCACAAAATCATAATTTTGTTTGGCCATGTGTTAAATACTGACCAGCATGGCGGGAGCATATGGTGTTATTGCCAATTTAAATAAGTTATTTCTGCTTATTAAACGTCTGATTAAAATAACAAATGCTTTGAAAACAGCTTGTATCAACTGTTTAAAGCTTTCATCGAGGAAGAGTGTTTTCTCTCTTCACTATTTGGCAACACAGCAGACAATCGATGAAGGCAACTGCTTTAAATCTCTGTGCCAGGACAAGAAAAGAAGCACACAGACAACAAAAAGTTTAGAGTTATGTGATTTCCAATCCATCACACATTCCACATGTAAATCCTGGACTAAGTTGGATGAGTGTTTTGGTTGTTTTACTAAAGGCTAACAATACTAAGGGTGAGGTTCGTAGGTCACTGTCAGAAAAATAGTCAAAGAGATCTCTATGGGTTGCTCCTCACATCAGCTCAATTACTGTATCCAAATACAACAAGAGAGCAGCCAGGTACATTCATATCTGACCCATTTTATCCTGCTTACATGTCCCTGTCCACCAAGACGGCAAACTGTCTCACTGCAACAACCACTCTGAACTCGTCTCAATTATCCAACAAATTTCTTCTTTTTAAAGGAAAAACAACCACTATCATTCCATCATCCAAAATGACAACTTTATATTCAACAACTTCAATGATGAGATCTGGGAATATGTCAATATCACGACAGTGGAGTCTAACAACGTAAGGGTCATTAGCAAAAACAGAAAACACCCAGCCTAGCCCCAGTTTTCAGACCCAAAAACAAACCTAATCTGTCCACTGCAAAGTCCTGTGATCTGGTTTATATGCAGCAGCGTCATCATGCAGAAACCTCAAAGGGCACGTGGGAAAATGCTTTTAGAAGGACGTGGGTAATAGCATTTTGATGCTAAAGCATGCATACATTGAACAAAATTTGATTGCTCAGTTTTGAGCACATAAGTGACGAGCATGAATGACATAAAAACCTCAGAAAAACAACCTACCCTTTAAACATGACCCCTCAAAGGTAAAATGTGGTGACTTTCACAATGAAGGCTGTGAAAGCACCTTAAAGGTTAAACATTCATCACAAAACTGATTTTCAAAACCTGCTTTAGCAGCATACTACATATTGGTCCAAATAATAAGCAGAAATATTAGGGTGAATGTTCCTATTAAGCCCATGTACCATAGAAGCCCTTTTGCAGCTTCAGAATCAAATTTTTAAAGACTACATCTGCATATTTTACTGTGCGATATTTCTTTGAATAAAGCAGCCTCTTAAGTAAAAGTCACTTTTTATTGTGAGACAATCAAAAGCAAATGTGTGGTGTGCACCTGCTGATAACAGACGAAGTTGCAAAAAGGCTTTGTTGATTTTGGTACCCTCAGAAGATAACATTTTTTGCACATTTCTTCTCCTGTTTTTGTTAAGCACTAATTTGTTATCAAAATTAGATTAGAGCTTTTAATTAGACATTTGTTAAAGTATTACCTTGAAATATTGTTTCTTTTAAGATCAAAATAGGAGTTCGTGCTTGCAAACAGAACACATGCTTCATCAATGCACATGATGAAGCACATGTCAGACTTCTGACATATTTTGACAAATTAAACAACAAAAACATTAGAAATCGGTAGAAATGAGAGAACAGGCTTTTACATTAAGTAAAATGTTTTCACTTAAATTGGAGCAATATATATTTAAAATGTCTGAAAAGACAGTTTGGCGTTAATAGGGACCATTACCCTACTCAATATATAGCTTTGGTTTGTCATTAGCATTTTATCCATTTACATCTGTCACTTGCAACTAGGGCTTGGCACCATTTGAAAAAAATTACGATACTTGTACCATTACCAGTACCCTTAAAGTGATACTGATACCAATGGAGTACAGGTACTGAGTAGAGACACCCGGCCCTACTTGCAACACATGCAAATACACACAAGTGCAGTTGTAAAGGAGCAAGCTAGAAGTATTCATCTAAAAAGCCCACTGGCTGCCGTGCTGGTCCTCTTATGGAGCAAATTTGCTGGAACCGAACAGCCACACTTTGAACCACGATCTGTCACAAGTGGGCCTAATGAGGGCATGCAACGCTAATGCCACAATTATTATTAATTATGCAACATTAACACGATTTTGACTTGACAAAAATTACATGATAGAATCTTCACCGTAAAGAAATGGCTGTTTCAGCAAGCTTCAAGTTTCTGCAACTTCATTTTAGTACCATACTGACACAAACTGAAACCAACGACAGAAGAAGGAAACCCACGTTTATAGACTAACAAATGGTTAACAGTGATGTAAAACTGATGTAGTTTGAAACAAATGGGCTAAAATATGTGAAAATCCTGTTGTAGTTGTTAAATTATTTACTAGACAGGGTTGAGTATCAGTACTCAATACCTCTAAGATATCGACTGAAATATCCCAGTACCAAGTAGCAGTGAAACTTCTCCAGTCAAAATCTGTGTTCAAAACCTTTTCGTACCCAGATCTTTGACAGTAAAATGTTCAAGAACATGGCTATATATTTCACAAAAAACTGTTACTATGACTGACATGATGAAGGACCTAAGAAAGCATGACAAAAACCTCATGGTGAACAGCTGCACCTACTCTACTGGTATCACTTTAAGGGTACTGCTATTGTTACTGGTATCTTAAATTTAGCAGCCCTATTTACATCTGTCATTTGCGACTGATGCAAGAAAGTGCAGTTACGAGGAAGCAAGCTACCAACATTTTGAAGCAAACTTCCAAGCCTGCAAGTGTTGTGACAACATAGGTTTTTAGTGAAGTATTCACTGAAGACTCTAAAAGGCCACGACACCCTCTTTTTGGAGCGAATCTGTTTAAACCGACCAACCACCGCAGCCACGCTTTGAAACTCAGCTTGTTACCCGTGGTCTTAATGAGGGCATGTCATGCCAATGCCACAATTGGGTTATCATGCAACATATACACGATTTTGACTGGACAAAAATACAATCTGACAGAACGTTCACTGTAAAGAACTGGCGGGCTCAAGCAAGCTTCAAGTTTCTGAAAGCTAATTTTAATACCATACTGACGCAAACTGAAACCAACAACTGGCTGAAGGAAGGAAACCCACGTTTATAGACTCACAAATGGTTAACAGTGATGTATAGCTAGTGTAGCTTCCAACAAATGGGCTAAAATATTTGATAAATTATGCTGTGGTTGTTAAATTATCTACTAGATGAGCACAACACTGAGAAATAGTTGGCTAAATATGTTTTTGTAATAAAATGGTTGTGTTATATAGTGAATACGTTGATGTTAAGCCATGTCAGTTAATAAAGAATTAATTTCCAACCTGGTGTGTAGTGCTGTTTATCCATCCAGATAGTTTTGGTGTGAGTTGCAGAGTTTTGGATTTATCGGCCGTAGAGACGTCTGCCTTCTCTCCAATTTAAAGGGACTAACCTGCACTCGACTTGTGGTGCACAAAGCACCAAAATATACATTTGAAAAATTCAAAAACAGTGTCTCCTTCCAGAAATCATGACTCAGTTACACAAAATAACCCACAGACCGTGTTGTAAGCAGTTTCCTGTTTCTTTCTAATAGAAAGAAAGGAGTTCTGGTATATTCTACTGCAGAAAGAAAATAGTTCCTCGATGAAACTGCTCACAACAAGTTCTGTAGATTATCTTGAGTAACTGGATCATGATTTCTGGAAAGTGACCCTGCTGTTGAGTTTTTCAAAAAAAAAATTTTTGGCACTTTGAGCATCACAGGACTAGTACCATTTTGTTCCATTATACTGAGAGAAAGGAGACATCTCTATGGCTGATATCTCCAAAACTAGGCCAACTCACACCCAAACACTAGAGATGGATAAAAAGAAATGTAGGCCGGAATAAAAATATGTATTTTTAATTTTGGGGTGAACTGACCCTTTAAGATCCTTTTTGTCCATGCACTGGATGTGAAATTATTTTATAGACCTGCTGAGGAATTTCTCCTTTCTATGACAGATGAACAGATAAATGAGGCATTGGAGGTAATGAATGATTTTACATCATTCTAAACTCTGTAATATATGAATGGCGATTGATCTCAACCAGCTCATTTAATTAGTGATTATAGAATATCCTTTAATGAAATCATCAGTTGGAAAAAAAGTCAACAGGTTTCATGTTCATTGCTGTGTGTAACTCACTGTACGGATCATTGCTTTCTGCTGATCTGCCAAGACGAGTCAGTGAGTGAATGAATAGCTGACCTCCTCCAAAAATCTCTCACATCAACGGTCTGAAAACACCATGCAAAGTCTCTAGGTTTACGCATGTGTGGGTGTGTCAGTAATAGTTTTCAGTTTGTGATTAATAAATGTGAAGCACAGAAGGTGTGTAACCGTAAACATGATGAGCACAAATTAAATCCGACAGCGGTGCCAACCGCCTGCTAAGATCTGTTCTATACAAAGCTGCTGTTCACACACACACAATGGTTATCATTTTACAGAGCCAAAAAGGCGCCGTCAAATTTACAAACCTCGTGTGAAAAGTAACTATCTCAATAGCCAAATTTTAACCACATCCTCTTCAATCAAGTCGCATGCTACATGCCTAAAACCTGGTCTGAAGAGGCACGTTCAGGCCCTCTGACGAGCCACGTAGCAGCGAGGACAAAAGGATGTGCAATTATGTGCAGGCATGTTGGGGGGAGGTGGGGATGTATTATTTAAATCAGATTTTAGCAGCTGTAGTCTGGTCTGATGGCCCACTCATGTTGGCTTCTTGCAAACTGCGTGGATGAGCAGGGGTTTCAGATCAAGAGCTGCAACTGCATCAAAGAGCTCAGAAAAGGGCATACGACAACCACAGAGAAGACTGAGCAGCCTAAATGTGTGGCACATCCTACATAAAACATATTTATGCTCAGACTGTCAGTCAAGCAAGCCTGGGAGGTGGGGCTGGGCAATATGGCTTATCAATAATATCTCATTATTTATAAGCTATTACATGATATACAATGACATCGCGACATAACTTACCTCTCTACCTTAAACTCTCAAATAATGCACATGATGCTCTTGCAGAATATGATGCATTGCTGCAGATTTAACTACCCAGCAGTATACAAGGTAGTTCGGGCTGGGCGATATGAATATTTAAGGCTGGGTATCATTCACAAATTTTCAATACTAGTACCGCCACCTTGGCTTCGACACTGGTTCCTGAATGACACTTTTTTCTATACCAAATCCATTTTAACAAAAAGAAAATTACATTACACATTACGGTACAATTGGTCACTTTAAAGGAAGAACATGGCGGTAAAAAGACAAAACAATGATCACCGTCTCTGGGAATAATGTAGTTTTTTTTCCTGCATTAGAAAGCCAATCCTCAGCATTATCAGATCTTCGTACAAGCATGCTGTGTGCTTAATAGCTAACTGACGCTGATGAAGTTTACCTCTAGGTATTGAAAGTTTGGTATTAAATGAGAGGTCATTTTTTAAACTCGCAATTCAGTCGATGCTATAAAAGTGTGGAAGTCTGATACCCAGCCCTATGGACATCGGTGCTTTCAGAGATATTAACAGAACGAGATTTTTGATCAATAATCATACATTTTAGCATAACAACATTATGTTTTCTGAAACTGTACCAATTCTCAAAATGTATGTATTGTCTCCAAATCCACACTTCAATTCAACTTTTTTTTTTAGCACTGACCACTACACCATTGTTAGACTACTGAGTCTTGATTAGTAAAGATCAACAGATCATTGGTTTTAAGCCCTGACAACTTCATACATCAATTCCATTTTCAAATTCTTCGTGTAAACATCTATTTGGTATCATGTGATAAAACAGCCAGTAAGCTATGCTGTGTCATCCTCTAAGTCTTGTCAGACACAGAAAGCTAATTTCGATTGATTTTCGATACATTCAAAGACTCGTGGCAGTGGTTCATTTTGTGTTGATTTTGTAATCAAAATAGTCTTTTTTACCACTTGTCCAGTCAAGCAAAAAATATTACTCAAATGAACTGATCACAAAAAATAGTTGCTGATTAATTTAACAGTTGACAACTTAACGTTTTTTTAAATTAATCGTTGCGGCTCTAGTTCAGAAAATTGCATCACTTTAACTGTAATGAAGTCTTTAAAACCTGGAAAACACATGACTTACCTAGTCTCATATCATGATATTGACATAATATAATATAATATAATATAATATAATATAATATAATATATACAGCTAAAACTAATGAATTCCTTCATTGTCAATTAATCTGTAGATTATTTTCTCGATTAATCGATTAGTTGTCTGGTCCGTACAATGACAGAAAATGGTGAAAAATGTCACTAATACAATCTGTGTTCCCAAAGCCCAAAATTATGTCTTCGAATGTTTTGTTTTGTCCACAACAAAGACACGCTCAGGCTTTACAACCAGGAAAAGACAAGACTTGTGCCATGACATCATGACAACTGATCAATTATTGAATTGATCATTGCAGCTCTGTTTCAAAAAATTGCATCACTTTACTGTGGCGAAGCCTCTAAAACCAGTAAAACACAAGACTTTGCCCACATCACAATATCCAAACTCTAAGACGATATCTAATCTTACACCACAATATTGATATATTATATATAGGCCTGCAAATAATGATTATTTTTATTGTCGATTAATCTGTCAGGCATTTTCTGGATTAATGAACTACTTGTTTGGTCCATAAATTGTCAAAAAATGATGACAAATGTCACTATTTCTTCTACTAGTGCTTCACAAAACCCAAAATACTGTCCTCAAATGTCTTGTTTTGTCCACAAGCAAGAGATGTTGAGGCTTTAAAAAACAGGGACAGACAAGACCTGTGCCACAGCAGGATATCCAAATTCTATCACTATACTGATATATTACATATTATTATATATATTTTTATATATATATATATATATATATATATATATATATATATATATATACAGCCATAGTGGGAGCAAATGTGTAACGTTTGACAGAACAAAGGACACCATAAAGACATGGTATTGTTTGCTGTCAGGAGAAATATTCTGTATGTAGCTGCATCACAACCTGCTACTGTAACCTTCTTTAAGCTACATAAGATTTGCAGACACACTAGGTTAACTTCTTGCTGAGTTATATTTGTACAACAGCATGCAAATTGAGTCATTGCATGCTTGTTTTTGGTGATATCATTAAGCCATTGGAGGTGCTGCCTGTTTGCAAACTGAAAGGCTCCACAGTCATATTTCACTTAGCATCTACAGTAAGTCACAGGTTTGAGAGGAAGCACGCCTCCATCTCCCTATATGGCTGCATAGCATGCACAAAAGATTCGTCCATTTGACAGGCAAACAAACACAGACGGGCTCAGGGAAGGGGATGGGAGGGGGGGCTGCACAGCACGCAACATTAAAGCTCTTTGTAAATGTGGTTACCTGGGCTCGGGCAGGATGATTTTCTTACTCGCCCGGGCCGCTGGAGTAGATTTGCTCTTCTCCATCGCCATCAAGTAACTGACATCGGCGAGCACTGCTTCGAGGTCCGCCATCTTTCGACCCTGGGACGACCAAATCAATAAAATAACCAGGCTGGGGATGGGTTCTGTTTGAGGGAATTAAAAAAGCAATGTCCTCCACCAGATATGACCAACATCAAGCGCCAAGGTGCGTGACAGGGCCGGCTGAGCGGGCGGCAGGGCTGACCATCGACTGGGAATGGTTGTCGTTGTCTCCGGCTGTAGTCTGCTCCTCACTTCGCCTCAAACTACCATTATTGTGACAGAAAAAGGGAAATTCAAGAGGGAAGACATTGGGTGACAGGTTGCTTGAGAAATACAGTCACCAGGCCCGCTCGATCACCGTCCTTATAATCCCATTTAGTGCAGAAATGCAGGTTTCTCAACGGGCGTGTTTGGGGACGAAAATAATGCTGATGAGATCTGCTTTTGAGGCCAGTTACTTCCTCGCTTTTGTAGTAATGTGATATGTCTCACACAAAATAGGTAGATGCACCACCAGATGCAGGATCTGGAGACAGCAGCTGTCAAAATCCTACAGGTCCTCTGGGGACTTTCCTGGTCCTCTTGATGGAAATGTGTCCAAACGACTGGTTTGTCTCCAGTGCGGCATGTGTCTCAGGGGTTTTTCCTTAAAATGTAAACACTGTGCTGCGAACAAAAAAATGGTCTAATTTTAGTGGAGTGGCTGCAGAGGGTCCTTTCTGTGCCTTGACAGCAGAAAAAGCAGCTTTTAGCAGGGATAATAAAACAGGGACACGTGTCTCAAGGAATCATTAGCGAGGCAGAAAAAAGGGAAAATCGGGCGACAGGTTGAAATTAGGGCTGCAACTAATGATTATTTGCATTGCCTGTTGTAATTTTCTTCATTAATCGATTTGATTTGGTCAGAAAAATGTCGATAAAAGCCCAAGCTTATGTCTTCAAATGCCTTGTTTGGTCCAAAACCCAAAAATCTTCAGTTTACTGCAATACAGGAGCAAAGAAACCAGAAAATGTGCAGATTTAAGAAGCTTAACGCTTAGAGTTTGGGCTTTTTTTCTTTAAAAAAAGACTCAAATCGATTATCAAAATAGTTGGTGATAAATTTAACTAATAATCCTTGCAGATTTAGTTGAAATTGGTTTCATCAGGGTGCCACTTCTTCTCCTTTAATATCTCAGCTGGTGCACAAAAATGCAAATCTCTCATGCACGCTTTGGCACATATAGAACCACAGAAGAAGAGTAGATTAAAGATGAGCCTGGATGCATGATTTGCACTCCATATTTAAAAAAAAAAAAAAAATGCACACACCGCTGCAGCTGCTGCTGCTGTTGTTTATGTTGCCGTCGTTGCTGGCTGGCTTCCTGAAAGGCTGATCAATCACCAAAAAGAAAAAAAAAATGTCGCCCAAAAAAAAAAAAAAGATGTCCTTAAACACCTCAAATCCAATCCACGCAAACAAGAGGCTGTGATCAACTAATCAGCAGCCAGATCCCGCAAAGCTAACTTGTTTTAGCCAGCTGCTGCTTCTGCTGCTGCCAATATCGATATCTGGGTTCGTCTGCTAGTTAGCCACCACGCTAGCTAGCAAAATGAAAGCTGCTAGCCAGCAGGCTAACTACCGTGGACGGTGTGGAGTGTTTAACCAAACTACACATGTAGTTTGAGTTGTTAAATAGACAGAAATGCCCTCGTTGCCAGCAGCAGACAGAGCCACTAAGCTAGCTGGCGGGCTGACAGTAACAGTAATAAGCTAACGGCTGCGGGTGCTCGTGTTGGGGAAGTCCTGCAGCGTGTGTCCGCAAAAAAAAAAAACACAACGAGTCCTCGAGAGTCCAAATGGCGTCAAAGATGAAGACAAACCCGCTCGATGTAATCCATAGCTGCTTGTTGAGACACCCCGAGCGTTGGGGGGGTGTGTGGGGGGGGTCCCTCCTCGCCTGGAGACCCAGCACAGAGCGACTGACTGCGGGCTGATGGTGACGCTGATGGTGGATGGATGGAGGAGGGGGAGGGAAGCGGAGAGAGGCTGGTCACCGGCGGTAGTTCGCCCGTTAAACGGCAACTTTTCCCTCTTCGAGCCGTTAAACGTGGTCGACCGGTGAGACTGGAAACGACCGCGGACACCCCGAGTGACGTTAAAACACCGAACAGGACGCAGAGCCGGTGGGCTTCTCTCGTTAATCGACCACACCGGGGAGGTCGATATCCGAGCGGGTCGTCGCACTCCGCCTGCCCCGAGCCAGGCTGCTCCGTGCCGGGGGAGCCCTCCGTCGGCTGGTTAGTTCACTCAGGAGCTAAGTGGCTAAACTGAACCGACGGTCCGTGCGCGCGCGTGCCAGCCGTTACAGTCCGCTCCTTTCCGTTAAGCCGCTCGGTTCCCAGCTCCAATATGGCACATGTTTTAGCAGAAGTCCCTCTTCGGTGTATTTTTCTGTGTTTTTTCAGAACACAGTTGCACTACTGGCTTTGTGGTTCAACTTCCTCCCACTGCGGCGGGGAGAGGCTCGTAAAACCCGGAGCGGGTCACTGCTGTTGCCTGGAGCCGGACCACAGCTTTGTAATTTAGCTGGAGACAATATTTTGATCGTTTGAAGCAGAAATAAAAGCCAGTGGAGCTACATATATCTTCTAACTAAACACAGTTTTATCTGGATGAATAGTTAAATCAGCCATACAGTGTCAATAACAAAAAAAATCCATTTATTTCCATTATAGATTTGATTTTCACAGAATATATTTGCAGGGTTGGGAGGGTTACTTTAAACATGTACTCTGAAGATAGTTACTAATTATCTGTTACAAAATCACAATATTGTAACCTGATGACTTTCTTTTACTTTTGGATTTCCTCAATTCCAAATTGTGAAATTGTTCAGCCAAATATAATGTTTTGTGTTCGCTGTTAAGTTTATTGATTGTTTGTCCAACTATTTCTTATCATGCACGAATGCTTGTTTAGATAAAGGAAATTAAGGATGTTTTTTACATGTTTTATTTCAATTATTTTAATGTCTTATTTTAAATATTTAAATGTTCTTTGTTAAGTAAACCGCTATAAGTAGTAGTAGTATTGACAGATTAGTTAGGTGTAACTGGATTTCTGTGTAGCTAACGTTAGCCGTTGGTCTATGTAGGCCTAGCTATTGTTAGCAGTTATTCAGCGTAGCTAACATTAGCAGTTGGTCTGACCTATAAATGTTTCTTTAAATTAGATCATATTTTATGTAAAAAAAATGTTATTCTGCTAAATAATCCCTATATTTACTAAATGTAACTGTAATCCTCCAACTTTCCGAGTCAGCATTCCAGCTGAAATTTCCAACTGGGAAACCAGCTGGAGTTTCTGACTTCCCAGTTCAAATGGAGCACATCATCAGACACATTCAACATCTGCTGCTGCCTTTATTGAAAACACTTGTTTTGGAGGTATAAGGAAAAGTTCATTTCTGAAATTCAGTGTATTTTAACATGTTGCAACTGTCCTCGGGTTTGGGTCAGTTGCAACCTCTGACTTCCTCCATTCAAATAGATATTGTGAATGTTATGTCTTATTTAATCATCTGTAAATGGTACAGATTTTCAGCAGACAGATCTGAATTTAATATATAAAGATTTGTTTGGTCTAGTCCAAATCATGTCTGAGAAACAGAGAAATGCAAACCTTGCCCAGTCTCCAAATAACAACAACAACAATAATAAAGTTCATTTGTATAGCATTAAACAAAACAAACGTTACAAAGTGTTTTATACATAAAACAATAAAATGCACAGTAAGGAATAAATGAGGAATTCATTTAAAAATATTGGATGATTAAAAGCCATAAATTAAATACCAAGGATAAAACATAAGGCCGATTTGTGCAACAAAACTTAAAATACATAAAGCAATGCGAGCCTTAAGTGCAACTTCAAGAGCTGCTCAGTAGTTAAGAATTAAAATTAAGAAAAAATATATTTTAAAAGCCTCTTGATTAATAATAAAGCTTCAGAAGTGATTTAAAAGAAGATACTGATGTATCAAGTCTTACTTCTTCAGGCATATGTACTGTATATAGTCATGCATGCTGTAGCCTACATAACTATCCACTCCATGTATATCCATGAAATATTTATTTATTTTTCACTGTTTGTTTTGTTGTATTGTTTACAGCTGTGTTGCTGGAAGCTGTTCCTTTATATACATATTTATCTGTATCCTTAAAGTTAATATATACCTTGTTTTTCACATTCTTGTGTACATAACAGCCCTGTTTACTTTTCACCTGTATTTGTTCAGCTTCCTTGTTTCTGTCGTTGTGTCTTTTCTGTATCTCTGTATGTTGAGAAACTGGAGTCATACTCTTTGCATGTGTGCACGTACTTGGCCAGTAAAGTCGATTCTGGTTTGTCGGTGGTGAATTACGACGCTAACTGGGAATAACACATCGACCAGTCTGCATACAGGAAATTTCCCAGCGGGGGACCGTGACAGAGAAAAGAGCGACGCGTCTCTCATTTGAGTGAGATAAGTGAAATTTAACGGTCCCACCGCAGCACATTTAACATATTCAGCTGTCCCTCTGTGTCAGGATTCAGTAAGTTGTTGTTTTA
The DNA here is from genome assembly GCA_034769285.1 of Lutjanus argentimaculatus. NCBI lineage: Eukaryota > Metazoa > Chordata > Actinopteri > Lutjaniformes > Lutjanidae > Lutjanus > Lutjanus argentimaculatus. The sequence continues at coordinate 39,108,986 of JAWZSL010000005.1, read as the reverse complement.
AACGATGAGTGTGATGGTCACGAAGCAGCAGCAGTTTAATGTCACAGCTCGGTGAAGAGTTTCTGTAGGATGAAGAAGCTCCAGTCAGCTGATGTGATGTTTCTGTGGAAACGCAGCGCCGTTTTCTGGTCAGCAGCGGTAATGCTGCTCCTCATCTCACTGCAGTGGAACAAAGAATTCACATCTTTTACTCCAGTAAAAGTACTGATACTGACTGTAGAAATACTCGATTACAAGTGAAAATCCTGCACTGAAAATGTAACTTTAGTAAAAGTGTGTAAGTAGGGGAGACCGGGGGCAATTGTACCGTTTTTACATTTTTGCTACATAACTCATTGAATACTTGAAATACAATGTTAGAAATAGGGGTTCTTCCTGAATGGATTAGGTTCTACCCAGAATCCTTTGCTTCTGAAGAAGCAAGTTTGAAACAAGGGTTTGTCGAGGGTTCTTTGTAAGACAGGGGGTTCCATTAAGAACCTCCCTTTTTTAAAGAAAGAATTACTCAAGAATTGTTTAAATCTTTCATCAAGGGTTCTTTGTACCATAATATAAAGGTGTTCTCCATAGAAGCCCCTGGGTGGGTTCTATATACAACCCTGGGAATATTAAAGGGTTCTCAGTAGAACCCTCTGGGTTCTAAATAAAACCCTTGGAATATAAAAGGGTTCTTCTTAGAACCCTATATTTGAGTTCTATATAAAACCATTGAAATATTAAAAGGGTTCTTGTTAGAACCCTCTGTGCGGGTTCTAGATAAAACCCTCAGAATGTAAAAGGGTTTTCAGTAGAACCCTCTAGGTGGGATCTAGATAAAAACCCACCTTTACTTCTTCAGGCATCTACTCATGCATAATGTACATAACCATCCACTGCATATACTGTATATCTATAAAATATTTATTTGTTTTATTTGTATTGTTTAAAACTGTGCTGCTAGAAGCTGCTGCTTCTTATAAATAGGTTATTTATCAATAATCTTATAGATATATATACTATAATAATAATTATTATAGATATATATACTATAATATACTATATTAATAATAATTTATATATATATATACTATAATAATTATTATTATAGATATATATATAATAATTATTATTGTATATAACAGTTTTGAGTCATTTTAAAAGAAAAAATATCCAAATTCTTTGATTTCAGCTTCTTAAATGTGATGGAGGAAATGTGATTTCTTTGCTCCTCTATGACAAATATTTTGGGGTTGTGGACAAAACAAAACATTTGAGGACGTCAACTTGGACTTTGGGAAACACTGATCAACATTTTTCACCCTTTTCTGACATTTTATAGATCAAACAACTAATCTGATATAAAACATAGAAATATGTCGAATCGTCACATTTGAGAAGCTGGAACCAGATAATTAACCCACTGTATTGCAAGTGAATAATCACAGTAGAGCTGTAGTATTTAGTATTGATAGTAAAGATTTTATTTTATTTATTTGTTGTATATAATATCAGGCATTGTTTGCATTCAAAGCCAAAGTCTTTTAATATTTTTTTTGCAGAAGACTGGGCAACTATTCCAGTGGTAACTAGATTTTAATTATTCACATGGAGTTAAAAGTAATTTTACATTAAAACTGAGTGAATTGTGTTCATTTTAGACAATGTTTGGCATCTTTGCTTGTTAATTGATGATCAGAATTGTTACAGATTAGTTTCATTTCAGCTCTTAAGTTTAACAAAATGTGTAAAATGTGTTACTTGTAAATATTTGCCAGTTTGCTTCACATATAATAACTTTGGCAACTACATAATAAACCATAAACTCATTTTCCATTACATTTTTTTCCCAATTCAACCTTTATTGCCAGCTTTCCTCTTTACACCATCATGTGAGCTCTTCAGGAGTGACGTGTTTAAATGTCAAATGTGTGACTTATCGTTCTCTCTGTGTGTAAGATAAGCAGAAAAACATTGGTGGAAGTCAGTAGGGTTTAAGAAAGACAGTTTATTCAGCACTGGGGGGCAGGAGGGGTCAGAGGTGAAAGGTCACATGGGAGAGAAGAGGTGTGGAGTAGGTTGTTACTGCTGAATACGGCGGATGGACTGGATCTGAGGGGTCTGGCAGTGGGAGCCAAACTCCCTGAAGTGTTTGAACTCCCCACAGTGACGATCACACTCCATGATATACTGGTATCCACGATAACCAGGATACTGGTAGCACACGAATCTGTTGAGAAATCGCAGAGAAGGAAGTTCAGATGAAATGTTGCAAAAGACTTTAGTTGTGAAACTCAAACACAGGATTATTTTTAAGCTGCTGCTGCTGAGGGGGAGAGGTGAGCAGGAAAAAAAAAAAGAAAAAGTGGAAGGAAAAAGAGAAGCTGAGGACAACTCACGCTCCAGACTGGATCCTGAGAGAGCCAACTTCATTGTTGCACCAGCCCATGGCCTGGAGGGAGGGATAATCGTCGCTAAGCTCACCCTTACGGCCCAGGAAGTTCTCACGCTCATAGATAGTCATACGACACTCTCTGTGGTTCTGCAGGGGGAGAACAAACAATGCATGCGAGCTGTTAGTCAAACCTGCATGACAGAAAAGCTAAAAGGTGAGGAAAAGAGTCCGTGTTGAACTTACAGCACAGGCAATAGGTCTGAAGGAGGTCATCCTCTCAATGTGATAGGCATTGCTGCCTCCGAAAGCATCACACTGGGGGTACTCTCCCCTCTCCAGGACAAACTGCTGTCCCTGGTAGGAGGCATGCTCGTAACCCACCCAGCTGTGGAGAAGCAACAGATTCTGAGTTAATCAATCATACATTTTGACACAAAGCTGATCAATATCTTGTCCTGTTAACCTCAGTTTATGGCAAACCTGCCAGCTGTTGATATCAGCAATCCAAGTCAACATATCCATAATGCAACTTTAACTCGTCATAATTCAGGTTTAGTTATAGAATAGTGCTGCAACTAACAATTACTTTCATTATCGATTCCTTTTGTTCATGAAATATAAGAAAATGTGTTTCCAAAGTCCAAGATAACGTCCTCAAATGTCTTTTTTCATCCACAACACAAAGATATTCAGTTTTCCAGTTACAGGGGAGTAAAGAAACCAGAAAATATTCACATTTTAACAATTCACAATTAATCAATTATCAGAATAGTTGGGAATTAAACTAATGGTCAATTAATATAATGAATGCTCATATTAATTAATAGTAATAAGTTGTGAGAACTTAAAATGAATTTAGAAGTTCTACTAACTAATTTAAAAATGTTGAGTGTTTTGTGTTTCTGAAACTCATATTTTTTGATTAATACAAACTTTACTGAACATAAAATAATGGGTTTTATATTTAAGATCAAACAGTTCTGTGCTGTAAAAAAAAAGAAAGTTGAGAAAACTGCCTCACATTGAGCCGTGAACCTGATTCGTCATTATTTGGGTGCTTGAAAATTAAATTGTTGCAATTAAAAATGTCAAATTATTACCATGATTCACTTTCACTTTAATGAGTTTGCTCAGTCATTTTTTAAATGCAATTATTTAAATTTATCTAAAGAGGAAAAGTAAAATATCTCAGTAAAACATTGTTAATTGATAAAACTTTTTGCTTTTTGTTTGAGTTGGGCTTGAAACTTGATTAATGTGTGTGTGGGGTTGTTGTTCCCAAATAATAAAGAACTTTTTGTTTGTCGTTTTTCTGTTGTTAAGTTGACTATCAAACTTTTCCCACTGTGTGTTGAACACCAAAAAAAAAGAAAGTTGTTCAAGTTTTTTCAAATCAAGTTAACAAGTTAGATGAACAAAAATCGCTGTAAAATGTATTTTCACTGAAACAAAATAACTGATTTACTACCAACAGAAATATTTGAAATATAAGTTTGTCCAACAACTATTCTCTTTCTTATATATTATGTATATATAATTATATATAAATAATTTAACAAAGAATTTTTGACTGTATTGAATTTTGAGTTGTAGATATCATAAAGTGAATCACAGCTACTCAGAGTTACATTACAGATGTGTAACCTTTGAATTACAACATGTCAAAACTGAATTATAAGTTTGAATAGAAGTCAATGGTTAAAGTTGACTTGTTGTTATTAAGTTACAAATACTTACATGGATCATTTCTACTACTAAGAAATAACTGATAACTGTTGATATTTAGAATTAACAGTTGAATAAATATCTTTAATTAGAATTGCTCCTAATCAGAATTACATTGTGGATATTTTGGCTGGAATTGTAACTAGTAAGAAAGTAATTTCAGTAATTATATTTGAGAGAACTACAATTACTTGTATAACAAGTTAGAACTGAAATTTAGACGTCAGAAAAAGAATTAGACATCTTCAATCGTTCCGTCTATAGTTACAATCCTTGATCAACATATGGAAATTCAGTTGTAGATGTTTGTAATCGTTCTTGTTACTGAAGAAAAAGTCATGATATCTGTGATTAAATTAAACACAGATCAGTGTCGACATGTTGGAAATGTAATTAAAACTAAATCACTACAAGTCAGCCCTACTTATTAAATGCTATAAGGGTTTTACGTTTCAGTTTCACTTTGCATTCTATATTTTCTGCTCCTTTCTCCTCTGTGTGTGTGTGTGTGTCTGTTTACTTACGCTCCACTCTCCACCCTGAGGGAGCGCACAGTCTCGAAGCCGAACTCCATCACGTTGCAGCACTCAGAGGTGAACTCATGGCGACGGCCCTGGAAGCACTCCTCATCGAAGACAATGATCTGAGGGAGAAAAACAAAAACACATGTTAAACATATTATTTAATGTAAGAAAACAACTCAACAGCTCAGTTTAAAGATGTGAAACTGAGTTAATTGTGATTGCTAAATGCACCAGGTTGGGAGAAGCTGTTATTTTTCACTCTGATAAGCATTAAAATTATGATAAAGAAGGCTAAATGCAATCAAATAATATTAAAATCTAGTTTTTAGAGCAACAGTGTTCCGTTTCGGTTGAGGTAATTTAACTTGTAGGTTGAAATCTGTGTTTCCTTCCGCAGACTCACCTTCCAGTGGCCGGAGAACTTGGTGCAATGGTGAGTCATCTTGTCTGAAAGGAAAAAAAAAGAAACATAAGACAGATGAAAAAGGACCGTCAGTATGGAGATTACTCTGATTTGAGGACAGCTAAGACTTTGTGCACATAGTCTGACAGATTAGCTGATAATGCATTAAAGTCTGATGCAGAAAAAAGAAAAGCTAAGCATCAAAGTTTGTCTGAAAAGAAAAGTTAAAATGTGCAAAACAGTAACTTGAAATCCAAAAGTGAACGTCAGTGTTATTCTATGTAAACAATGTTAAATGCACAAGCAACAGTGTGTGTTTTCAGTTAAAAAGCACTAAAAACATGACTAGAATCAGTCTGTAGCATCTATTTATGGTTCCTGCACAAAAATGCAGACAAGCCAGAGGTTTCATCTCGACTTTTCCCACCCTTTCTATCTCTTAATCTCATTTTCTGCCCATTTCCTCCCTGCTGCTGCTGCTGCTGCTGCTGAGAGTTTCCACCATCACTACTGTTTATCTCACCCACTGGGTGCAGTCAGTGACGGCCTTTGGGCCCTGGAGCCAAGGTGGCTCCCGTGTTTGGGGGTTTGTGTGAGTGTGGGTAAATGGGGGGCTGCTGCAGCTGCTGTACCCTGGCTGTGCTGCCCACCCTGGCCTGGCTGTGCTGTGCTGGGTGAAGGGGACGGTGACAGGGACTCACCTTGCTTTGATGCCCTTGGGTTGTCCTGCCGTGAGAGTGAGAGGAGCCACGCGCCCCCACCCTTTTAAAGCCTCCCCTGGCAAGGGGCCATGCTGAAAGCCCCGGCTCAGCAGCAGGGAGGGGCCTGTCTTTGTCCCCCCCGACAAAAGCGTGGTTAATCTGTGGACGGGGCAGAAGTGCAGACACCACATTATCACCACGGGCAGTTGAAATACAGGAGAGAAGAAACAGTGAGCGTCCCTGAGAAAATACTGAGGGCCAAGGACACGAGGGGGGGGCGAAGGATGGAGAGAAAAGATGAAGCTGAAAGATGTTTTCACTGTTTACTTGAATCTAGTGCTGAAATGAATTATTATTTCTATTATTGATCAACCTGCAGATCATTCTCTTGATTGTTTTTCCCCATAAAATGTCAGAAAATAGTGGAAACTACCCTTTAGAATTTCCCAGAGTTCAGTGTGAGGTGTTCACATGACTTGTTTTATCTGACCAACACTACAAAATAGGCCCGAGTGAAACCTTTATGTGTGATTTTAGGGACTGATGCTAGTGATAGATAGATAGAGAAAAGGCTTTCCAAATAGGTTCTTGAAGGGCAGAGGTTCTACCCTGGACCAGTTGTTTCTGAAGAACCTTTTTTTTTTTTTTGAAGAAAGGGTTCATCAAGGGGTTTTTCTTCCAGACAACCAGTTTATCAGAAGTTCTTTGTATCAAAATAAAAAAAGGGTTTTCAGCAGGTGAGTTCTGGATACAACTGAATATCAATTTCTCTTGTTATAGAAAGGCTCTCTGTAGAACCTCTCATAGGGGGTTCTGGGTGAAACCTGTCACAGATGGTTCTAGGTATAACCCTTTATGATGGGTTTTAGGTAGAACTCTCTGAAAGGATCTGAAGTTTATAAAAAAAGGTTCGACCAGGAACCAGGGTTCTCCTATGGGGACTAGCTGAAGAACGCTTCATGGCTCTAATTAGCACCTTTATTTGGTTGTAGACAGATAACTTGAATTAACAAAAAGGATCAAAAGGATCAAATGTACATAAAAGTGTCTCATCCTCTAAGCTTTGTAATTACATTTTAATCAGTAACTGTAAATTAATTGCGTATATTTTTTTGTCAGTAACAAATTATACTTATTTTTATTTTGTAATTTAATTCTCACAAAAACTAATTAAGTAGTTACTCTAGCACTGATAGTATCCTGTTAGAAATTTGTGTCAGTTAAAGTATGAATTCTTGAGTTATGACCAAAAATGTGACCTTTGACCACCAAAATCTCATCAGTGTGAGTCCAAGTGGACGCTTGCACCAAGTTTGAAGAAACTCTGTCGAGGTGTTCTGGAGACATCGGCTTCACAGGAACGAGGTGACCTGAACACATAATGCCAGCGTGGAACCATAAAAAAAGGTTTTTTCAAGGATTCTGAATCACGGAGGTCCTTGAACATGCCATCATGAACGTACACAAAAGAAATCTGGCTGATCGGTCCAGCAGTATGTAAGATTAGCTCCGGACAAGCTGCAGGTTTGTTGATCACACACACACGTAAACGATCGCATGATCCCCTCCAGGCTTACATCCAGTGGAGACAATAATAATAATGTTTGTCATTTTACTTGAGAAATGATTCAGGTGACTGTCAGATCAGTGTTTCCCAAACTTCTTACTGTTCAACATCCACCTATGTAACCCTAATCAAACCCAAAATCTTATATGATTTTTTTGTAGCATGTATATAAAATCCACTTGAAACTGTGAAATATTCAGCACAGGTTAATGAGAAGGATATTAACTCTGTAATGTTTGGCTGAATTTGAGATTCATAGTCTCACAAACAGTCTCTGATTGTACTTTGTGAATTACTTTTTTTTTTAATGTACCCCCTACATCACTTTGTGTACCCCTGGTGGTACATGTACCCTGGTTTGGGAATAGGGGTTTTTACTAAACTAATCGTTTCAGCTCTGTTCTCGTCACTTCTTGTCTTACCTGCTCAGGGATGCATGAAATTCTGTACCGATGTTTAAAATAACAATTTAGCCAATACCATCGTCTTTTGTTGTTGTTTATTTAGTTTTTGTTGTTATTTATTCCCCTTTTGTGCCAACAAAGAAATCCTCATTGTGTTCACTGTCATTCAGCCTTTCATTAAAGCTATAATATGTAACACATCTGCATTAAAATGTCTCAAAATGTAAGACATATGTTATATATTTTTTTGTTCTGTTGTGTACATGCATTCTCCCAAATGTTTCCAACAATGTTCAAACACAGAGAAACACGTCATTTATTCAAGGTAACGGTGCGTTTGCTGCTCGCTTGTTGCCAGTTCCAGTCCTCGTCCATGAACATGATTCCCAGCTTGGTCACATCTGATAGATTTTCATCAGTAAATAAAGTAAGTTATTTTACAATGAAAACAACAACTCCCATGATCCCACGCTACTTTACAACATCATCAAACTATGTCAGGGGTGTCCAGTGACTCCCTGTGACTTTGGCAAAGAAATGTATGGAAACAAATAGCAGTTATTATTATTATTTGATCATTGTTGTAGGTCTACGAAAAAGTTGATAAAACTCTAAATTTTAAGGCAACTTACTGCAACAGATGTTTGAGTTTTGAGCATTTAAAAAAGTTTTACCAACTACTAAACTTTTGCTGAGATACTTTACTTTTCTTCTTTAGTTAAACTTATATCTTTGAGTTTTAGAAACCCCCAAGAATTGTATTTTTGTTCCCCCTTTTTTTGGCCAAAAATGTCTCTTTGGATCGCACAGGTTGCAGATCCCTGAACTTTGTGTTTTGTTGTTGATTTAAGGTGAGAAAGACACCTAGTGGCAGAATTTACATATAGTGCAGAGATATGAGATAAACATCGACCACTGACATCAGTGACTGTCATCTTATTTGTCACAAAGGTGAATATCAGCTGATACCAACAGCTGATATATCGATGCATCCCTACTATCAATATATTTGACTTTGTTAGTGCAGAAAAGCTGCACAACATTAAAATACAGACTCACAGATGTGTCAGTGATGTTTAGTTCAGAAGATGTGATTTTCTGCACCGATATTGTCAACATAGAGGAAATTATTTATTCATCCAGACATTCAGTGCAGCAACATTAATTCTCCCTTTGACGACAACACCATGATAGTTAAACTTGAGTTTATTAGATTTTTTGGTGGAGAACACGATTAAATCTCAGTTTAAAGTGTTTTATTATGTTGCTGCAGTCGGTTTTCAAAATTAAAGTCACACAATCATTGTCCTTTTTGACATTTAAAAAGATAAAAGTCCTCGATGTTTATTTATTTATTTATTTATTAGATCCCCATTAGCTGCTGAACTTAACAGCAGCTACTCTTCCTGGGGTCTCATCAATTTCATCAACTGAAAAAGCAGCAAACATTAAATACATTTACATTATTTCACATTCATACTCACAAATACACATGACACAGACACCAGCTCAACACTTAAAACAAATAATACTGTTGCTCTACATACTGACAATTCATTTCAAAATCACTGTTAAGGATCACTTGACAATGTATTTTCTAAGTTACCATAATAGTAAAAGAAAGCAAATAGCTCAGTTTTACATCTCCAACCAGATGTATAAAGCACAACATATAAGCGGTAAAAAAATAAAATAAAATAAAATAAAATACATAGTCATCATACTTGTTGGGTAAATAAAAACAATTTCAGCTTTTTCTTAAAACTCATAACATTACTCCCTGAGACTAGAAAAAAAGGTAAATCATTCCATGCCAGCATTGCTCTGTAATGCATTGTTTTCTGTTTAAAATTAGTTCTACATCGGGGCAACACAAACCGGCCTTCCGACAACTGTCGAGTGAAATGATGATGAGTATCTGAAAAAAATTCTAAGGTCCTATACAATATTTCTGGTGTCTTTGTTGTTATAATGTTTTTGATAAGACATATTAGTGAATATTGCACCCTACATCTGACACTTAACCAAGCTAAACGATCATTCATTAATCTTACATTTGTTTGGTATGGGCATTGTAGGATTAAACGGGCTGCTTTATTTTGGGCCACCTGCAACCTATTCAAATTACTTCCTGTTGTACTGAACCAAATTACAGAACAATAGTCTAAGTGTGACAGCACCAGTGCCTGCACCACTTGCTTTAATAAACGATTAGACATTGATTTTCTGCAGCGTTTAATCACAGCCATACCACTACCCATCCTTTTAACTATTTGATCTACCTGGTTGTTCCAGGACATTTGACTGTCTACGATAATTCCTAATAGTTTTACCTCCATTACTTGTTCTATCTCTGTGTCACCCAAAGATATGTGAAGCTTAGGTGCTTCTCTTAATGAATGTTTAGAACCTAGAACTATACATTTTGTTTTGCCCCTATTTAGAACCAGTTTATTTCGCTGCATCCATTTTTCTGTTAACTCTAATTCCTTATTTAATATTTTAGTCAATTCATCAGTTGTATATGCTGATGTATAAATTGTCGAATCATCAGCGTACACCGCAACAGTGGCATGATCCAAAATCAAAGGAAAATCATTAATAAATATTGAAAACAAAAGCGGCCCCAAAGAACTTCCTTGTGGCACCCCACAGCTCACAGCTTTCTGCTCAGAATAACTACCATTAAAGTATACTGTACATTTCCTATCAGTCAAATGACTTTCAACCCATGCAACAGCAGATGGTTCAAAACCGTAACAACGCAGCTTATTCAATAGCACACGGTCATCAAGAATGTCAAATGCTGCACTCAAATCAAGTAGTACAGAACCAACAATTTTTTTTATCATCAATTTCCTTCATCCAATCATCTGTCATCTGAGCAAGTGCTGTGGCTGTGGAGTGTCCTCTTTTGTATGCGTGTTGATACACTGAATTCAGCCCATTTTTACAAAATTAACTTTGAATTTGATCATATATTATTCGCTCCATTATTTTACTAAGGGCTGGTAATACACTGATTGGTCTACTATTCTTGCCCGAAAATGATTCTCTACTATTCTTTGGCAGTGGTAAACATTTAACCAAGAGTTTGTGTTGAATAAGACAATGTTATCTTCTGCTGCTGGCCACCACTCGTGTGTGTGTGTGTGTGTGTGTGTGTGTGTGTGTGTGTGTGTGTGTGTGTGTGTTGTACTTACATAATCAACCACTTACAAACAAGAGAGCAGCAGGCACTGTACGTCCACCACTTTTTAAACAACAGCTTTGTTTCCTGTGAGCCCAAAAGAATTCAAAATCTGTATTTCAGCCACTCACAGGTGTAATTTATTATTTAAATATTATATCTGAAATAACAAACACACTGACCTCAGTGTATCACCCTGTAAAGGGATATTTCCTCAAAATAAGACATAAAATCTGCTTTTATGAGACCTAACACAATTTCCTCCCTGTGAGAAATGACTGACATGCTGATTATTATTTGGACTGACTGTGATTCTGTGACAAGATCAATTCTAAGGCTTAATAAGTGACCTGGTTAGCTGTTACAGTCAAAACTGTGTTGACAGGATGGTTAAACAGGAGGAACCGACTAATAGCAAAGGTCACAGGTCCGAAAAATCAGTAGCTTTCAGAACAGAAAGTACTGCATGTTAAACAAAGGCAGGAAAATTAAACCAAAAAGGACAGATTTAATGTCTCCCAGACAGAATTTTGGAGGAATGAGTGAAATAAAATGAGGAACCATAAACCAGGTGTTAGATAGTGGAGGGAGCTCTTGGGTCTGAAAAGTGAAGCCGATGCAGAACCTACGTTGTTTGTAATGGCCAGCAGGGGGCGACTCCACTGGTTGCAAAAAGAAATGTGACTGTATGTACCCTGTATGTAAAATGAGCCTCCTTCTCACTTGATTTAAGACCTCAGTAAACAGTTTCTGCATGAGTTAATTGTCTCATTCGCGAGTTTCAAGTCTCCCTCAATACACTGTTAAAAAAAACAAAAAAAACAGTTGAATGACTTCAAATTTAAAGGCAACGTACTAGAATAGATTTTTGAGGTTTGAGCCCAACTTAAACTCTTAAGTTTTGAAATAAACTTTAAAAAGTTTTGCTGATCCATAATCTTTAGATAAACTTTGATGAATCTTTGAGTTTTAGAAACTACAAAAAAAAAAATAAATAAATAAAAAATTGGTCACAGTGAGCTGCGAACTAATCCTTTTTTTAATACAGTGTTTTGAGTTTCTAAAATTCAGAGATAAAAAAAGAAAAGTAAATTATCTCAACAAAAGATCAGTAAACTTTTTCAAAACTTCAAAAATCTACTGCAGTCTGTTGCCTTGAAATTTTGAGTTTCCTCAACTTTTTCATTTCGACAGTGTGCAGCATGATGTTCATCTTATAAACTGTGGTCCCTGTTAGAGTGCAGACCATAAAGCAGAGTATTTAAAGTACAGAGTAGTTCAGGGCGGGGCTACCGTGTGATTGACAGGTCATTTTCTGTGAGTCCAGTGCAACACACAGGGCTCATGAATGAAACTCAGATCAAATGTGGATCGATATACTGTAACTACATTACCTACTTCTACCTAAAATGTCTTCAGAAACATATTTTTAAGTACTGTGTAGCTGGAATTTTCAACAGAACTTCCAAAACTCAGATCAAACTCAGTTCAGTTTCAATCAATAGTCTGTCACTACATTGTGTATTTATCTCCTAAAATGTTTTCAGAAACAGATCTTTGTGATTGTTCAGCCGTAATGTAAGAAAGGTTGCGACCTCAATTTCCTGCTGAGCAATCGAGCCAAAATCAAACACTGCACAAGTCGCGATCCGTCACCCACCAGCTCAATGCTATCGTCAGTACTGAGCATGCTCGGATTGCAAAAAAAAAAAAAAAAAAACGTCCAAAGTGCTAACCCTTATAATTCCAAACTACTTGGGGCTTCAAAATGGTCCTCAGAACAATGGGTGACATCACGATTGGTTCACACTTGGTGGAAACACTGGAGAGGCTTTAAAGTTACTATGTGAAGCAATTTACATGCATAAATCACTTTGTATTGCTTATGTGTGAACAGACTGTCTGGGACCTTCCTCAACACTCTCAGGTGCCTCTAACAGCCTGTAGACTGAATCTATGTAAACGACTTTTTCTGGAAATTTTTCAGGGAAAATCCAAAGGGAGTTTTGTGTCCACAGGCGTCTATGTAAGCAGCAATGCAGTGCATTCTGGTAGCGCCGTGGTGTCAGGTTGGTCGCTCCAAATTTGCATCAAATTGAGGTCTGAGCCGGTGGTTTTCAAACTGATGTTGGGGTTTCCAGGCCAATGGGTTGTCAGGGTTCCCCAGCAAAAGGATTATTACAATATTTGAACTTTTATCACATTTTTTGGAAGTTGGAAAAACAAGGGAAGAAATAGAACTGCCCATTTAGCTTGATTCCTAGTTGAAGTTTCCTAGTTCAAACATTAAAAAAGTCTCTTAAATTGGGTGTTCATATTCTAATCTACATCTATTGTGGGGGTCCTTGACATGAAAGAGATCAGGAACATCTGGTCTGGGCTACTTTATTAAAACGAACGGCATCCAGCATGACTCGCCGACTCTGGAAACTCTGGAAAGACTTTTAAACCAACCGTTGTCCATCTAAAATTTTCAGTAAGACATTTTGGTGAACTTTTTTTGCAATATAAGAGAAAGTTTCCAAACAAGCCAACAAGTTGGTTTAAAATCCAGGAGCAGGCAGCCCATGGGTGAGCATTCGTCCAATCAGGAGCAGCCAGGAAGTGTTTGTGTAGTTGTAGGTGGGAGTACCGTGTTGCTGGTCAGTGCCACTAACATATATAGTGATGGACAAACAAGGCAGCTCCACAAAAGTGAAACCACATCATCTTATGTCAGTGGTCAGTACACTCGTTAAATGTCCAATGCTGGGATGCAGCACAACCCCTCCTGTCCAATAACTCCCCTGTGGACACATACCGCTACAGCTCCAACAGCATGCAGCACACGTACCGCTACAGCTCCAACAGCATGCAGCACTAGCTAACGTTAGCTTAGAAACGGAGTCAGCTAATGTCAACACACGAACGGTAAAATAAAAATCACATTTTTATATATTTTGTCCTTGGTATTTTAATTATGGTTTTTAGTCATTTTTTGTTTTTAAGTTTAATTTATCTTTATTCCTAATACCTGCTAATACCTATTTTACGGTTTTTTTTATGTCTAAATCACTGTTTTTTATTATTAAGTCTAACTTTACTTACCTAATCAATCAACATGGTGCTGATCATTCACGTTCAGTCACTTGTACATGACATCTCCATCATTTCCCAGCGTCCATGGTGTGTCTCCTGAGATCGAGTCATCTGAAAATGTAAAGACTGGACTGATGGGAAAAATGGTTTCTTCTGCTTTTGGAGTCTGACTGTGAACAGTAGATTCTGTGTCAGACGATGTCAGCAGACAAAACGCCCGAGGTGTGGAAGTGAGTCAGACTTGAATCACAAATGTGATGACTTTAGGCTCGACTCTGCAAAATTAACTGTAATGGACTTGAGTCCTCTGACTTATGAATACTTGATACCTTCCCCAAAGGTTTTTTAAAAAGTGTGATTCTGCAAATCAATCAATTTCCCTTCACTTCCTGAATCAACTAACTTTAACACTTTTCGCTCTCAACAAGTTGGCACTTAATTCCCCAGATCCACTGTGTGTGAACCAGTCAGATAGCAGAGAAACATGAAGAAGTAACGTTACGCTACATTACTGAGCTCCAGTTGGAAAAATGAAACCAGAGCTCCTCTTGTTCGCATAGAAAAATTACAAGGTGGTTTTAAAATATGAATTGCAGGGTTGCAAAGACACGACAACTTTGTTTAACTTCATAAAACCTTTAAATGCACAGTTTGTAATTTCTGCCACAAGGGGTCTCTCACATTAAAACAACTGCAAAGATGAAGTTTGATGATGTTATGAAGCAGTGTGGGATCATGAGAGTTGTTTTCTTCACATTTAAACAACCACCACAGCTGATGAAACTCTATCTGAAGTTACTCAGGCAGGAATCACGTTCATGGACGAGGTCTGACGCATCCTGTGTTTTTCTTTTTTGGAAGTTGTAGCAAATGTGTTTGAACATTGTTGGAAACATTTGGGATAATGCAAACACCCAGAAATCTTGTTTACAGACGAGGTGAAATTTTACTCAGGTTACATTTAGTTACGTTTACGACTTCCATCCTCACTCTCTGACACGTCCGACATATCCTGTGTTTTCCCAGAAGTTCTAGCAACAGGTGACCAAATAAAAAATGCACCGTTAGCTTTAATATATTACATATTTCTCTGGGTTTGACCATTGTTGGAGAGATTTGAGATAATTGAAGCATAAAACTCAAAATATATAAAATATATTGAGCGTTTTTTAGACATTTTAATGAGAAAATGTCACATATGATAGCTTTAAAATGTTATTGCATTTGGTGAGGAGCAAATTATGACTTGTTTAGGCCACAAAGCTCAGACTTTAGGACTTGGGACTTGAGTGAAAAGACTTGAGACTTATTTGTGACTTGCAAAACAATGACTTGGTCCCACCTCAGCAAAAGACCACAACCATTTTCTTTTCTTTTTTTTTTAATTGTCTACAAATTTCATGAAAAGACCAAAATCTGCAGTGAATGTATCAACTAACAAGTGTTGTATGAGTATCAGACTCTGATATATCTTCTTCCTCCGTTTGTTTTTGATTCAATCCCACATTCACCCTCCTTCTGCCACCAAATGTGGATTCATCCGCCACTGAAAATAGTCCCCAACTGTGCCTTTAAAAAAAATTAAACTACATATTTATGAGGTCTTTTTAAAGATTTATATCTTCATGAGGAACCAGCGGGCTTAGAGCCAAAAACAGGAAGTCTGAAAGTACTGGGACAAGAACTAACATGTTGGTTTATTGGTTTTTGTGAGATTAATTTATAATAACAAAAAAATTGAATATCATCAGCCTTGTTTTTCAACAAAGGAAATGTTTAATGTTAAAGCAGCTGCACAAGAACTTTCTTTAAATAAAATCATCTAAAATTGCTAAAATTTTGATTTAAGTTTGGAACTTTTTGATCTCATCTACCCAAAGAAATGAATAAACTTAATTACAAATGTTTCCAGATGCTGCAGTCGTTTCTGATCACATTTCAGATGCAACCAAAAAAGTATTGAGGTTTGATGTCCGGCCCAGCAGATTACACAGCAGGATTAGTTCACACCTAATCTGCAAATATCAAACACAATTTTAATCCGGCTTCCATGGCAAAAATAATCACAGTTGAGGTGACATAATCCAGATTTAATCCGGCTGTAATCCAGGAATTATCATCATCGTCAACAACCTTTATTTCACCTCTAAAGACCAACACAGAGGGATCCTCACTGGATCTGGAGCGGTGATAATGTTTATGTTGCCATAAATTCAAAACAGTGCATCAGTGAATGGAGATCATAAATGAAAAGTACAAGCAGTAAAACACACCCTTGTTCAGGGGTTTTTGCTGCTTCAGCCTTACTTGGTCTGGTAAGTCATTCATGGTGGCTAACGTTAGCTCATGTTTGCACACTTTAGATGGGCTAGATATTACAGTGTCAGTGACATTACTGAGCCACTTTCTGGACTGAATCTTCTTGTAAAATTATCTCATAACTGTCACTCTTAACAACACATGCTCATCCCAGCTCGTTGACCACTGACGCTGCTTTGTCACCGTCCCTCAGCGTCTCATACTGATGCACAAGGTCCCCTTTAGCATCTGTATGAGACCTGCCAGAAAGCTTTTTTAACACATGATTAATGCTGTGAACGGCTGTAGTTTGGTTGGTATGACACAACTCACATGATGCAAGCCATGTTTGCATGTACCGTTGTGTACCTTAAAACTTTTAGAAAAGTTTTGGTTTCAAAAACAAATCCACCTCACCTCCTCCACATGCAGACCTGCCGACTAGAACATGACACAGGAGTGGATTGTCACTCCTGTCCCGTCCCACTGCTACAAAAATACTCCTGTTCAAATCCCAGGACAGAATAACAAAAAAAAAAAAAAAAAAAGTGTCCCGTCCCATTCCACTTCCATCAATCCACAGTCGAGTGCCTTCAAAAAACAGACCTACTGATATCATGATTCCTGCTCTTGCTTGCTCCTGTTGACTTTTTTTTTCCTGTCCCGTCCCAGTCCCGTGATCAATAGTGAAAAATCCTGCAGGAATCTTGTGTTCTGCAGATTTCCCCCCCAAAAAATGTCCACCTCTAAAGCAGACTTTGTCTCTTTTACTTACACTGAAAGCTTGGTACGTCTCATACAGGACAAGAAGCAGGAAGAAGCATCAGTATTTGCTGACTTGGGAATGAGAACATGTAATTCAACATTTTGGGAAATACAGTTTAGAGTAATGCTGCATTCACATGGATTCAGGTAGGAAAAACAAACAGGATGGCAAAACATAGTGTGACGTGATGCAGTGAAACAGTGCTGGCAGGTGGGACGTAACTTTGAAAAGTGGGCGTGTCACAACCTGATGTACTATGCTGTTGCTAGCTAGCTAACAAATAAATCTCAACTTTGTGCAGCTAAAAGTTGAGGATTGATTGATGTGTGGAAAATGTTTTATTTTACAAGAAGAAAACATAACTGGATTTTGATCAATGAATGACCCAGCATTGCATTTCATATCTGTATTTCTGCATGACGTGCAAATCAGGTTCAATATTTGGACGTGTAACTCTGACCTCTCTTGGACACTGACATGCAGTTCAATATCTGAACATCTGGCTGCGATTTGTTTTTGTTTGTGTGTGTGTGTGTGTGTGTGTGTGTGGACATGCAAGAACGGTGCACGAAATCGACAAAAGACTGTGCATAATTTATTTACAACATATTTATTGTTGTTATTGGATAAAGACTGCGTGCAAGACAGAGTTTTATGTGCTAAATTAGGGGCAAAGCATCAACATTAGACATTCAGAATAACTTTCATTCCAGCTCCTAAGTCTTTTCTACCTATGAGAAGACATTCAAAAGACGTCTCTGTCTTTTATCTTTGCTCAGCTGGAAGAAATTGATTTGTTTTTTTTTTTGCCTATATTGTTAAATAGGTGCAGAATATGACCAGAAAAGTGATCTAAAAGGGTTAAAAAGACATTTTTCATTTCATCTTGCCTTTAAGGGAACAGAGATCCTGAGAATAAAATATCAGCAGAGGAGTAAACAGCAAATAGATGCAAAGAGAAAGCTACAGAGCAAATAATGGTTAGAAAATTAGAACATTAGTGTTGAACCTGCAAACTTTTTCCCAGTCGGTTGTTCTGCACATTCAACCAGCTGGCTGGAAGAGAAGTTTTGGCCAATTTGTAACTCGAGCAGCTCACCACAGGACAGAGATACAGACAAAACCACAGCATATACTGAAAGATGAAGTACTGAAGAGTAACTTCCACTATAGTTTTGTTCACAGAACTATAGTTCACAAACTTTTGTTCACAAATAGTTTTTTGGCTGCTTTCCAGAGAACGTGTGTTTAGCTTTTTCTGCATTGGCAACCGAGCAGACCAGCTGGTCACGCCCAATTCAAATGACATTTACAGGCTATATAAGAGGAGCGGAGACAAAATAAAAACAGCTATTGAGAGCTAAAAGATTACTGATCTGAATAGAACAAGTTTCCATTGTTAAGATTTTTTGAACATATATTTATTTATCAACAAATAATGACGTTGGCTTGTTTGGGCTCCCAGATTTTTGACATATTTTAACAAATTAAACAACAAAAACAGTTGGAACTGGTATAAATGGATTATTGACACGTCAAATAAGAGTTTAGGCTTTTTAAACTAAAATGTTCTCACTTAAATTTGAGCAATGCATATAAAAAATGTCTGAGAAGTGGATTTAGTGGCCTCAGTGGGAACATTAGCCTCATATTAATCCTGTATTATTGTTAAATACAACAGGTGCACAATATGACTGTGGATGTGATTTAAAAAGGTTAATGAATGATTTTTTTTTTTTTACTTTAATGGCAAAGAGCAAACAGCACAGAAGAAGTATAAAGAGGTATTAGCATGTTCCCAGTTGGCTAGCATGCTAGTTGTTAGCTCACCAACTAGCCTTGCATCGCTACAGCACTAATCACAGATGAATTTCTGCTCAGTTTCTGGTGTTTTCAAGCTGTAGGAGGTGTTTCTGGGTGTATTTTCTATTACAATTCTGTATGCTTCCTGACTGTTTCTCTATGTAAAGCAGGTTGACAGTTTGCCAAAGCTAAAACTCATATAATCATACTGCTGTTGATCATTGTTTTAAATGCTTCTCATAAAGTTTAAACTGTGAATTAAAGAGTCAAAACAAGACAGACATGCTAACGTTGAAAAGTGGGCGTGTCATAACCTGACATATCATGCTATTGCTAGCTAGCAAACCAATGAATCGTAGCTCCATGACACTAAAAGTTGAAGATGGTTGGTTTCAGCCTTTGAAACAAGATGCCATATTTTGTTTTACAGGAAGAAAACCCAAATACTTTTTAAAAACTTTTTTTTTGCACATATTCTTTGTATATATATGTATATATATATATGTATACTCCCAGGTTTCTGTGGTTCTCTGCCAGGGGATCGTGAAAAGTTTTCAGAATCATTCATTCAAAGTTATTGTGACGTAAAAAATACTTATTTTTTCTTTTTCTTTTTTTTTTCTGTTTTTTTTCCAAAAGCCTTCATATTTTTCAATTGATTTTTCAAGTCTAAAATACTTATATACAATACAATACAATATATACAATAGATTAATAGATACTTTAGCATACTAACTCTCACACCCATTCATGGTGGAAACAGCTCTCTGTATTATATTGCAGTCCGAGGCTAAGCCTATTATAGTTATAACCTATTTAGATTATTTTTATTTTACATATATGTTCTGGGTTTTTTAGTAGATATTATCTAAAATAATCAGAATCCACATTTTATTTTATGTATGTACTCAGGCTGGAGATACACTTGCTGTTTACCCACGTGTTTGCGTTCACATAGCGTTAATTTCTGCAACCATCGCTCCAAACCGGTGCAGGATACACAAGACAGCCATGATATATATGCAAACACGTAGTTAAAAATAAGAATATCTTCATCCTGAGAGAGAAACACTCTCTTGATATGTGTGAGTGTATTTTATTTCTGTGTTGACATGGTGCAAATATTTTTAATGCGTCTCTTGTGTTGTTCTTTCACATAAAGTAGAAATGTAAAAAAAAAAAAGGGCAATATTAAAGGTACCTATCTGAGAGGTCCTCGGCTGAGAAAAACTTGAGAACCTCTATGTTCCACTAACCACCTCCTGACTACAGGTCTGTATCTAACACAAAGACATGAGACTGATCTTAGTCTTCTCCTACAACTCTCAGAAGCAAATCAAATAAGCATTTTTCCTAACTATTTCTTTATGTAAAGCAGATTGACAGTTTGTCCAAACTAAAACTCATTTTACTTTAAATGTTCTTGACATTTACACTGTGACATAAAGAGTAAAAAGAAGGCAAACAGATGTGTTTAATGCCTGTTTTCTGGGTTATTTTCTTGTTTTGGTGATATGGTTCAGTCAAAAGTTTGATTTAAAACTCTTTTTTCTTTTGTTTTTCAGAGAACATGTTGTATTTTCCTGTGTGCCTGCCTGTGTAGGTGATAGAGAGAAGGGATTTACCTCTTTGTGCCCTCTGGACCTTTGCATTCCTCCTCTCTACATGTAACTATAGCTTACAGCCCCAGCACCCCAACACATGAGAAAAAATGCCCTGCTCAGTGGTTTCCTTTCATAGTAAAATGCTTACGGGCAGGCCAGAGGGGCCGGCGGCGCTTCTGGGCTATGCGATGACCCGGTGGCTTTGGCACGGGCCAACTGTGATGACGAGAGGCTTTCTATTGTGCTGTGAGCCTCTACGTTTGGCCTTTGCCAGAGTATAAAAGCCTGGGTCGAACGTTGAAGGGACCAGCACGAGCCAGCCTCCCACACACGGCACTGCAAGCTATACTAACGCAGGTAAGGACACACAGACACACACAGCAGAACATCCGCACATCCACCACAGCCTAGGGCCCACTCCCGGCCCAACACCGCCCAGGCAAACCACCCTCAGCCTGGGGAAAGAAAGGCCCAAACTGAAGCCCAAATGAGCCTCCCACGTAAACAGCAGACTGACAATCCCAAAAAACATACGTACCTACCACCCCTGTGACAGTGTTAACACCTCGCCTGGGCCACATTCACTTCTCCTTCCCTTTCCTGTCACTTCCATTTACACCTCTATTTCTGTTCATCCCCTTGTCTTCCTCCATCTCTCACCCAGACTCTCCTGAAGCCCCTCACCATGTCTCAGACTGCCAAGTCCGCCTCCAGCCAGGGCACCGATGCCAAGGACAAGGGAGCCCCAGCCCCCGCTGCCTCCAGCAAGGCCACCAAGACCGGCGAGCCTGGCATGGGAAACTACAGAGTGAGTCACTGCAGCGCTACACATCTGCAGAAAACTGCTTCTTTTGCTACTGAAATCTCTGCATTTAGTTTAATTTAAAGGGGCCAGTTCTCTTAAATTGCATAAAAAATGTGTCCTCCCATCAAGCCATGCAGATAGTTTTGAGATTTTGAGTGCTTAAAGTAGTGAAAACCTTTTTGGGATTTTTCAGTTTTTGATGCTTTGGGCAACAAATTTAACATTTACCCCCACTGTACTGGGGTTGTGGCAAAAGGCAAAGTGGTTAGTCTTTGTGGTTTGGGTGAACTGACCCTTTAAAGGCAGTTTTTCGTGCAGGTTAGTGCTCAGATTAGTTTCCTTTCATTTAAATTAATTAATTAAGTGGATGTAACTTGCTTGTTGACAGCAAAGGAAGAAGCATTCAAATGCTTTACTGCAGTAAAAGTACAGCAGCAATATTATTTCTGTAAAAATACTCTATACTCATTTTAGCAAACTGACCCTTTAAAGGTATTTTTCATGCAGGTTATTTCTTGATTTTGCTCAGATTAGTTTTCTTTCATGTTACAATGTTACTAAAGTAAAAGTACAAATGTATTATGAGCGAAATGTTCTTACAGTATCAAAAGTAAAAGTTCTCATTTGCAGTTTTTATTACTGCTGCTCTAACATACAAGCAACTTTTTAATGCTGTAGCTAGCAATGGTAGAGCTGATATTAAATTCTTTAAATACTGTTTTGAATTGTAATATTTGATATTACCCAACTACAACACTACCAGAATATCTTATCTGATGTTTTTTGTGAATTAAATCCTAATTTGCAGAGTATCCAGTAACTACAGCTGTCAAATTAATGTAGTGGAGTTAAAATTAGAATATTTTCCTCTGTAGTTTGGTGGGGTAGAACAGGAAAATACTTGAGCAAATACAAATATATTTGCACACTCTTTGTTAATGTTGCAGATATTGCTGCTCAAGCCAGGACAGTTTATTTTGTAGAAGTATTTAGATCTTTTACTTGAGTAAAAGTAGAAATATTACAGTCTAAAAATACTCTGTTGAAAGTAAACATCCTGAATTAAAAAATGTTTCTTAGGTAAAAGTACAAAAGTATTATCAGCAAAGTACTCATTATGCAGATGATATTATATTATTCAGTTTTTATCAGTAATGAAGAGAATTTTAATGTTGTAGTTTGTCAGTGTGGAGCCAATTCTAGATGTTTTGCATTTAATACTCCTGGGTAGATTAATGGTACAGTAGTGGATCTCTTCATATAAGCTTATCATATATTTTTTTTATTTAAAATAAATGCAGCAAAGCAAATATTTACCTCTAAAATGTAGTGAAGTAGAAATGCTTAATTGAGGGGGAAAATAGAATAGAAATAATAATTTAATTTAAAACAGAGAGAAATTGAAAGAAAATAGAGAATATGTAAAAATATGTGCATTATGCTTGTTTCTGTGCCCACTGGTGTAACTGGTGATGTCTCCTCTGTGCAGATCATGCTGTTCGACCAGGAGAACTTCCAGGGCAGGATGATCGAGGTCCAGAATGAGTGTATGAACGTGTGTGACCGTGGCATGGATAGAGTGCGTAGTATCATTGTGGAGTGCGGCCCGTAAGTGGACACACACACACCTGATTTAGGCAGCTACAGTCATTCTATCACATATATAAAATCATATATATGTGATCTTTCCTCTAATTCTCCTCTCCTGTCTTCTCCACCCCCTTGTGCCCCCCCTGCGCCCGGCGGACCCCCCTCTCCAGCTTTGTTGCCTTTGAGCAGACTAACTTCCGTGGGGAGATGTTCATCCTGGAGAAGGGAGAGTATCCTCGCTGGGATACCTGGAGCAACTCCTACCGCAGCGACTGCCTCATGTCCCTCAGGCCCATCCGCATGGTGCGTTCAACACCGACACCAGACTGCATATAGGATCTTATTACACTGCTTTCATTAGTTAGTGAGAGACACTCTGTGGTGGAAGGCAAGAATTATTATATAAAACAAAAGATGTAGTGACACCATGAAGCTGAAATGGTAATGTAACATCAGAAATCTTAAGTTTTAGATGAAAATAGAGCAAACTAAGGCTACAACTAACAATCATTTTAATTATTTTAATCAATTAATCAATTTTTATTTAAAAATATCAGCAAAAAATATTCAAATAATATATTCCAACTTCTAGAACCTCCCAGAGGACTACTAGAACCTCCTCAGTGACCTCTACAATCTCCTAAAATGCCACTAGACCCTTCTAAGACACCCCTGGGACCTCCTCAGTGGTCACTAGAAGCTCTTTGAAGAATCCTAGAACCTCCTTAATGACTCTAGAATCTTCTAAAATTCTACTAGAGTCTTGTAAGGGAGCCCTGGGACCTCCTCAGTGGCCATTAGAACCTAGAACCTCCTCTATGACCACTAAACATCTTGGACTTCTAGAACCTCCCTAAGGACAATTAGAACCTCAACAGTGACTAGAAACTCTTAAAAGACTCATAGACCCTGAAAATTCTTAGGCTCATGAAAGTCTTTAGGATTGATCAGAAAAAGTCTCATGGAAATTCATCCAATAGAAGCTGAATTATTTCAGATTTTAAAACCAACACTGCCGCCCTGAGAGCAGCAGCACGATTACAAAAACAACAGAAAAACATGGATCGAGCTCATCTACATGTGGTCACATAAAGACTCACCTTCACGCCTCATTTCCCCCTGCAGGACAGCATGGAGCACAAGATCTGCCTGTATGAGCTCTCTGACTTCAAGGGCAACAAGATGGAGATCCAGGAGGATGATGTGCCCACCCTCTGGGCGCACGGCTTCTGCGACAGAGTGGGCAGCGTGAGGGTGCCAGGAGGAGCGTGAGTACACACGAACACAGACTTTAACATGAATGAGTTCAGTGGAGGATTGAGGCGATGAGGCGGTGAGAAATGACTTTGTCATACAGCCTCGGAGCAAATCTATCTGCTCATTTTCCATATATAAATATGAAATGGAGGCTCTGTACTGTAAATATTGGTTTGGACGTAGCTTGTGAAGACGCCACAGGCCTCCAGAGTCTCACTGACAGAGTGGTGGTTCATAAAAATCAGGACGACATGTCATCATGTGCTGTTGTGTTTGTTGACAAATATGTATTTATAGCCAGAAATGTTTCTTCATATTTCAGTTTTCAAAGCCTCAGTGAAATATACATCTACTCATTTGGACTGTTCCATCACAAGCCTCCAGAATGACTCTTTAATGACCCGTAGAACCTTCTAAACCCCTCTAGAACCTCTTAGAAGAACCTCCAATGACCACTAGCTTCTCAAATGAATCCTATAACCCTTACAAGGACAGCTAGAACCTCCTCAATGACCTCTAGAACTTCCTCAGTGACCACCAAACCTGCCCAATGACCACTAAACCCCTCGAACTTCCAGAGCCTCCTGAGGGAAAAACTAGAACCCTTGCAAGGCCTTCTAGGGGACACCTGGGATCTCCGCAGAGGCCACAAAACCCCCTCAATGACCTCTAGAACCTCACCAATGACCGCTGAACTTACTGGACTTCTGGAACCTCCAGGAGGAATACTAGAACCTCTTTAGGGACCCCTCAGTCCTCCTCAATAACCCCTAAACCTCCTGGACTTCTAGAACCTCCATAAGGAACACTAGAACCTCTTTAGGGACCTCTAGAACCCCCGCCATGACCTCTAGATCCTCCTCAATGACCACTAAACCCCCTGGACTTCTAGAACCTCCTGAGGCAATACAAGAACCTCTTTGCAGACCCCTTAAACCCACTAGAAGGACCACTAGAACCTGTTTAGGGACCCCTAGAACCTCCTAAATGACCTTTATTCTCCACTCTATTAAAAAAAATCCTATAATGTGAAAGTAACAGAGTCACATGATAAAGTTTATACCAAAATACCAAAGTCACCATAAACTATAAGACTGTAACAAACGATTCAGATGCTTAAATTGGGAATATTGATAATGATATTGATCCTCAAACACTAACCGTGCTCTCCCTCCCCGTGTGTCTCTCAGGTGGGTGGGTTACCAGTACCCTGGATACAGAGGCTACCAGTACCTGTTTGAGTGCGGTGACTACAGACACTACAACGACTTCTGCGCCTTCCAGCCCCAGATCCAGTCCATGCGTCGTATCAGGGACATGCAGTTCCACCAGAGAGGATGCTTCACCTTCACCTCCGCCAGCAAGTGAGCGCCACCTGCTGACCGTCTGGTGCTGTCGTAGCCATGCAGCCCTCTCTCATCTTTTTATTTCTCCAAACGCCCCCAATCCCCACCATCCCCACCCCCCCTTTACTCCAATCCTTTCCTAAATCTCCACCACCATCATCATCATCGCTCCATCCCAAAGGAAAGACAGAATGAGAGCAAATTCACAGGACAACATTAACTGACTTTTTATGGTGCTAAAAAATAAAACATGTTGTGAAAAACCTGAAACCTCACTGGCTGGATCACCTTTATTCTTTCTACAGAAACAAACACTCTAATGTTTAGATAAAATTCCTATAGAGATTAATGACGTGAAGGTTGTTGGTCATAATTTTGTGGGGAAAAAAAAGTGTTTGTTTTTTTTAATTTACTTATTAGATATTTTCATTTTTTTAACTTTGGTACACTTTAAAAAAAACATGAAGGAATATAATGGAATCAACTGATCTTTTCTCATTAAATTAACATAAATATCACCCATCCTTAACAATCAAGACAAATCATGTCCCATCAAAACAATAATCAATAAACAAATAATTCAAACACTCTCACTCCAGTTTTTATTGAAAACAAACAGAAAACAACTTTCAAACAATTAAAAAATGTGTTGAAAGCCTCCTGTCCAGGGGGTTCTTCCAAAAACTCTATTATATTCTAAGAGTTTTATCTAGAACTCACTCATGGGGTTCTACTGAGAACCTTTTTATATTCTGAGTTTTATCTAGAACACACTTGGGGGGTTTTATCGAGAACCTTTTTATAATCCAAGGGTTTTATTTAGAACTCACTCAGAGGGTTCTACCAAGAACCCTTGAGAAACCCTGGAACCCCTCTGTCTTCGAAAAGAGTTCTGGATGAAAATGATTCTTAATGGAACCAAAAAAAAAAAATCTTAACAAATCCTTTCTTCAAAAAAGTGTTCTTCTGAAGCACATGGATCTGTGCAGAACCTCAGCCCCTCAGGAGAACCTTTTTTGGAACCCTTATTTCTAAGAGTGTAGATCTACTTTCAAGCAATTTCAGTCAATAATAAGTAGTTTTGTTTTTTTTTTGGTTTGGGTTTTTGCTGCTTTCTTGTAACTAAACAGCTGGACAGTGATGGAACAAAAAGATCCATAAGTAAAATACCAATA
The DNA here is from genome assembly GCA_034769285.1 of Lutjanus argentimaculatus. NCBI lineage: Eukaryota > Metazoa > Chordata > Actinopteri > Lutjaniformes > Lutjanidae > Lutjanus > Lutjanus argentimaculatus. The sequence goes on along the minus strand of JAWZSL010000005.1, from coordinate 39,082,379 downwards.
CAACCATGTAAACATAATCCATTCAAAATTAAAAGTACTGTATTAAAAACCCTACAAAAAAAGTAGAAAATAAATTGAATTGCGAGCAAGAGAACACACCTGATATACATTTGGCGAGTTTACAACATGTAGAGTTAATTTAGGCCACATGTTGCGTTCACTGGTCCTCCAGAGAATTGTAAAACAAAAAAAAACAAAAAAAAAAAACCCGGGTTGCATTGTTACATTTGTGTTTTTTTGATAGTACACAAAAATTACTCTGTAACAACAGAACATGAACAGAAGCACTTCAGGTTTATGGCTGATTTGAATATTTTTAATCTGCTAACACTGAAATTGTTTTCAACTGATACTGAAAGTGTGATAATATTTGGAACCCCTTGAACCTCAATAGTGACCACGAGAACCTCCTCAATGTACACTAGAACCTCCTCACTGACCACCAGAACCTCCTCACTGACCCTTAGAACCTCCACAATGTCAACAAGAACCTCCTCAATGACCAGTAGAACCTCCTCCATGACCACTAACCTCATCAGTGACTCCTAGAACCTCATCAGTGTCCACTAGAACCTCCTAAATGACCTGAAACCTCCTCATGTACACAGAACCTCCTCACTGACCCTTAGAACCTCCACAATGTCAACAAGAACCTCCTTTAATGACCACTAGAACCTACTCATACCCACTAACCTCCTCCATGACTCCAGAACCTCCTCAGTGTCCACAAGGACCTTATCTCATGATTCTTAGAACCTCCTCCCATGTCCACTGGAACCTTCTCAATATCCATTGGAACCTCCTCATTGACCACTAGAACCTCTTCAATTACCAGTAACCTCAACAATGACCCCTAGAACCTCCTAAATTACCACTAGCCTCCTTAGTGTCCACTAGAGCCTCCTCACTGACTCCCAGAACTTCCCCACTGTCCACTAGAACCTCCCAATGACCACTAGAACCTCCTCACTGACTCTCAGAGCCTCCTCAGTGTCCATTAGAAACCCCTCAATGATTCATAGAACCTCCACAATGACTACTAGAACCTTCTCGAAGTCCATTAGAACCTCCTCAATAACACTAACTGCCTCAGTGACCCATAGAACCTCCTCAGTGTCAACTAGAGCCTCTCCAATGACCACTAGAACCTCCTCATTGACTCCCAGAACCTCCTAGGTGTCCACAAACGTTCTCTTTGAATGTTCTCTTTCAAAACAGAAAAGGGGCAAATTCACTTGATTTTAACATTTCAAATCTATAAGCGTTTGACAAAAAATGCTAGAAAAAAATGGTTAATTTTGAGAGAATTACAACAGTGAAAAACGCAAATTAAATACAACCGTCGGATGGCCTCATGCGCTCCCACTTCGTTGTCCCATAATTCCGACAGCACGTAAAAGCAGCAGCGTGCTTCATAACACCTCAGTGAAAAAAAAAAAGGTGAAGATTGTGTTGAAGCAGAGAAGAAGGAGTCATGGCTGCACTTTTCAAAGCACGAAAAGGTGAGTAAACGAAGAACAAATGTTATAATTAAAAAAGGTATTCAGCACATAGGAAGACCAGCTCGGCTTAGTTATATCGCGTTAGCTTCAGGTGCTTATAGATACGTGGGAAATACTACAGAGCCACAGCAGAGCTAGTTAGCTTAGCATGCTACGTAACCGGTACATAACCCGCTGAAACTAAACTCTCTGCTGCTCATTTAAGACGATAATCTTCAGTAAAAATCTAAATGTCCGTCAGCCTCGGTTGCAGTGAAGTGGTGAGCTAACAGATAGAGGTAACCCTGTTTTGTGACAGTTAGCTCCTCGGCTAAATAAGGTTACATGTTAGCCTGCTGGGCTAGCTGTCATCAATAACTTGATCAGGTTCACGTTCAGTGAGAAAATGACGTCAGATAGTTTAACAGCTGTTCCAGCTCGTGTCAGGGTTTGTTTTTTAAAAACTCTCAGACTGAGATGAAGGTGACTGATGATGAGGTTGACCTTTCACCTAAATAACATGAAGCTAACTGCTGAGCTGCTGCTGCATTCACGGACAGAGTGAAGTGGGTAACTATTGATTATCAGAGGAGGACTGAGATTTTAAGGAAAAGTACTAATGTCACACTGCCACATTTAAAACTTAACTTAAATAAAGTAAATGAAACTGTGGAAGTATTCTCAGTAAAATGCACTTAGTATCTGACATTGTGCAGTAAAATGTTCCCTGTCAGTTTTTCACTGTTATATTTGATGTTTTTGGATTAATATTACTGCTGCATTCATGTGGATGTTGCATTTTACTGTGGTAAATGTTGAAGCTTGAGCTCATTAGGGTTTATTAGTCATTACACAACACAGGGTTGTTTAGTGAGCTTAAAGGAATAGTTCACCCAAAAATGAAAATTCAGCCATTATCTACTCATCCTCATGCCAACTGAAGGCCAGGTTTAGTGTTTTTAGTCCACAAAACACTGCTGGAGTTTCACAGAAAAACAGTGTTGGAGAATCTCCCAAACAATGGAAGTGAATGGTGACCAGTTTTCAAATGGAAAAAAAAAAAAAAAAACATAAAATACCTCCATACTGCTCATCTGGAGTCTCCAAAAGCTCCAACCTGCCAAGTTAACTTGAAAGACATCATTTACACCATGTTTTTAGCCTGAATCTTCACTGTAGATGCTCAGCCTGGAGCCACGTTCACATACGTTCTTATAAATTACTAATTGTGGCTCAATACAATGTCATCAAATATTTGAAGCATGTCCTGGGGCTAAGCAGTATATTGGTATTATATTGATATCATAATATGAGACTAGATATCGTCTTTTGGTAGGGCTGCATGATGTGGCAAAGAAATCCTGTTGGCATTAATTTGGGAGATATTGCAGTATGATTAATGATAAGTAGGAATGATCATTTTTTTGCATTTTCACTAAAACAACTATTTAAATCGTGATGATGTGACATTTGTTGGGGTCTGTACCAAACAAATATGTTTTCTTACATCAGGAGGAACAAGATTTTTAGGCTGGAACATCTCCCCAGCACTACTGCACTTCATTTTAATGCTGTTTTTTCACACATTTTTCCTTTATCCAAAATAATAGCAGCCTCTGTGATTAAGATACTGTACTTGGCCATATTGAGATTTCGATAATATTTAATTAATTGCAGCCTTATATTTTGGACTTAAGATATGTCCTAAGTTTTGTCTTTTTCTGGTTTTAAAGTCTGCTTTACAGTAAAGTGATGTCATTTTCTGAACTCATCAGACTGTTATAGCTGTTCTTTAATTTGCCTTTACCCACTTAGCCATTATAGCCACATCACTGATGAATATTTATCAGAAATCTCATTGTGTAAAGTTTTGTGGAAGCACCATCCCTACCATATTGCCACAATACTGATATTGATGTATTTGATGAAAAATATTCAGCTTTTCATTGCATCAAAAATACGTCCTGTTTTTAGCTTTGTGTCGATAAATTTTCCATCTGTGTAAAAGGGGTTTTAAAGAGTTTATTTATTATATGAAAATGTTCAATCTGAAAAGTATCTAGTCACTAAAGCAGACCAACAGATCTCTGAGATGCAGTGGAGTAGAAATATTAAGTTGCATAAAATAAAACTCAAAATACAAATACCTCCAGTTTGTACATTAATAGTAATGGATTTTTAGAATTGTATTAATTCTGACCACATGTCCAGAATTCAAAAATATTCAGATTATAATCAGATATTAAACAAAAAAAACAGAAAATATTCACAAATGTGTAGCCGAGACCAGAGAACATTTGATATTTTTGCTTAAAAAGTGATTAATTAAAAAATCACAATTCCTGAAACCCCATAAAATGATCATAAAATTATATGTTGGAATTAAATATCTCAGTAACTATGTACTTGTGTTGTGGCTTTAGCTCTTTCCTGGCGCTCCCTGTGTTCAGTCCTGACGACATCATCAAATCTGACCCCATCATAACGAATCAAATCTAACGGTGAACTCTGTGAATCATTACACCAGTAATAACATCATGTGTCACTTCTGGCTCGCCGTGGGCGTCTCTGGAGCCGCAGCTGGGGCTCGCCACTCAGACCGGTTCATCAGAGGACACATCACCTGAGAGAAAAACCAGATCTGATTGTAGTAGACGTGGATACTGTAGTCTGTAGTTTATGAAAGACTTTGTTGTCTTCGGTAAAAATGCCATCAGATGGACTATAATATAATTTTAGAACTTTAAATTAATAAACTGAACCTTTTTGTCCTTGTTATAACTGGTTCAAGATGGCGCCTGCTTTGCCCTTTTCTATCCTAAAAATGACTCAAAAACACTTTCATGAATGATTTATGAAAAATGTCATGCTTCACTCTGGCACATTGAGAGCTTACTCTATTTTTCTGCCTCTCAGCTCTCGGCTTGTGTCTCAGTGGCTGTCGGAGTCTGTCTCAGCTGGCTGAGTTACCAGAGACTCATCAGATCCTGAGACAGACCTGCAGAGACTACGCTGACCGAGAACTGACCCCCATCGCTGCCAAACTAGACAAAGAGCATTTGTTCCCTGCCAAACAGGTAAACACACACACAAAGTACACACTGTGATGGTTTGACAGTGACTTATGAGATGAAATTTGATCCCATTTTTATTGTTACAGTTGCGTTTTAGAGGCCAATATAAGAACCGACCAGATGGTTTTATGAGTGATAACAATTGACAAAACAAGTCCACTTAAAACTGGTTATAATCAATATTTTATATGATATGAAAGGTATCTATGGCAATGATGAACCTACAGAGAATTGCCAGCTTAATCTGCAGCTCCTCTTGGCTTTTTGAGTCTTTATAGCAAGTTTCAGCTCATTGTTTGTGTTCATGGCATTGTTTCCAGCACAAGCAGGAAGATGTTTTCGTAAAACTAGTCTGATAAACCTACTGTACACCACCTGCCCAGCAGCACAATTTTAGCCCTATTTTCCACTTGCCGACTGTCTTTGAGATTGGCAACAAAAGCTCAAAATCAGAGGCAAACGTGTTCGCAGCTGTTGCAGGTTTAAGGTATCATACACATTACAACATGTCTGTCAATTGTCCAGATTGAGGAGTTGGGGGCGATGGGTGTGATGGCCATGGAGGTCCCGAGGAGCTGGGTGGAGCCGGGATGGACTATCTGGCGTACAGCGTGGCGATGGAGGAAATCAGCAGAGGCTGCGCCAGCACCGGAGTCGTGGTTTCTGTGAACAATGTGAGTCCAGCCCGTCAGCAGACATTCACCTGTGAACATAACTGGGTTGGTGCTGTGGTGTCGGTGTGTTTTACTGGTCTGTTCTGCTCTCAGTCTCTCTACATCGGACCAATACTGAAGTTTGGAACAGAAGAACAGAAAAAGAAGTGGATCACACCGTTCACCACCGGAGAGAGGGTGGGCTGTTTTGCCCTCAGTGAGCCAGGTGAGTGTGACACTCCCCACTCATGCACATGTACGTACTGACCCGTTGATGAACATATCTATTCTATAGTTTTGATCTGTCCTCATAGTGGCTGCATGTCCCACCAGCAGTGTTTCAGAAGGGAAGTGTTTTGCCCTTCTGATTATGCTGACTTGATCAGATTTTGTCGATTTAGTCCACTTTTCTTGCTTTTTGTGCCACTACCATTGGTTAAATAGTTTGTTTTTTGTCTGTTTTTATGATCATGCGTCCGCACAGGGGCTTTTATTTTGAAAATTGACTGGAATCTCTATGCTGTTTCTGTGTCTGACTTCCTGCCTGCTCAATCTGCTCTGTGCTGTTTGATCGCGGCATCCATTCAAAATAGACTCGGTTGTGTCCAGTGGAATTGAGCTGTGAACTGAAGGATGTGACATAAGACACATTAAAAGTTATGATGAGCACAAAGCAAGCTGAGGAAGAGACAAAGTAATTATGCCTAATACAAAACTAACCCACTTTACATCTGTATTAAGATGATGAATTTATTCCCAGTGGCTCCAGTCAAAAGTAGTTAAAAAGTCTTTATTTTGTTCTTGGTATTGTGCATCCGTACATCTTTTTTTCTGTTTGTAGAAGAAATGATTGACTGGGTCTGATGATGTCCTGCTTTTCATCTACTTGACAGTAATGACGGCGTTTGATCTAAAGTAAAGGGTTCAGTACATGGTTTGATGCTGTCCTCATCAGTTTGTAGGACTGTACTGAATAGTTTGAATTCATATCGTTGACTTTCAAATTCACAATCAACATTTGAATCCACAATTACTTCTGCACAGTTACATGTAAAGATAATGCTACATTAATATTATTAGCATTATACTATTTGTTGAATTAGATTCTAGTGTTGGCTGTGTGGGTGAAGTTTCATTTCCTATAAATTCTTCACAATAAAAGTCTCTCGTTCTGTTATTTAAAAGTTGTTTTTTTTATTATGAATCATCAAAATCAAGAAGTGTTGGGTTTTCATCAGCAGTAACTGAACACGATGCAGCTATATGGCTGAAAGTTAACATGAAACAATAAAATGAAGCAGATATCTGAAAGTACAAACAGCGACGTAGGAGGAAAACTTAACTTCAAATCACAGAGATTCAATTATAAGCTACAAAAGCACTGAGACACTTTTAAAAACCTCTTTCTCTCTGCCCTCCTGCTGTACACCACGAGTGGAGTCTCCCACCACACTTGTGAGGGGAGGAGCTTTGGCTTGACTCGACTCTTTTTGAGGTCAACATCATGTCGATCTCTTTGGTTTACAGATGGATTACATAAATTACCCTGTTGGGAAACTTTTACTGCACTTACAGTCACGTAATGCGTCACCCGTCCCAGTGTGATGTAAACATCTCTAACAACTCTAGAGTCTCCAAGTCCAAAAGTCCAAAAAATTATTTAAAAAAAGAATTCACAACATGTTTTTATCTGATTTAATATTCTGCTCCAATTTATATTTGTTGGTGTTTAGTTCTTCAAAAACAACATTTTGTCTGCAATCTAAAAATTATTTACTCTCTCACTTGGTGTTATATTCATTAGAAAGTTGATTTAATAAAAAAAAAGACTAACTCATTTAATTCGATGAATCAATTTATTGAAATTGAGGGTTTGTTAAAGGATTTTTAACATAAAATATGTGAAAAACCTCGACAGAAGCTTCTAATGTGAAAAATTACATTCGGCACAGATTTTACAACATGCACGTTCTCCAGATCCAATTAGCTTAAACTGGTTTAGATCCACACCAGTTCCTCTAAAGTGATTTAATTAAACTCCAGGTAACGGCAGTGATGCGGGTGCAGCCTCCACAACAGCTCGTCAGGAGGGAGACGAGTGGGTGCTGAACGGAACCAAAGCCTGGATCACCAACAGCTGGGACGCCTCTGCCACCGTCGTGTTCGCCACCACTGACAAGAAACTCAAACACAAGGCATGACGCAGCTCATTTTATACTGGTTTTCATGTTCAGATCACAGAGACAAAGAGTCGATTGTTCTGTTGAGCAATAAAACTCTTAACAACGGTGAATCCTCCCTCACCTTTGTGCTTTTTATTTCCTGCTGTTCGCCTGCAGGGTATCAGTGCCTTCCTGATCCCCATGCCACACCCGGGGCTCTCTCTGGGGAAGAAGGAAGATAAGTTGGGCATCAGAGCCTCATCCACTGCCAACATCATCCTTGAGGACTGCAGGGTACCGCTGGACAACATGCTGGGCCCTCGAGGTGCCGGATTCAAGATTGCCATGGTATTTTAAAGCACACTTCTGACGTAGAACCTGTTATTCCACTTATATTTCAAAATAAGAGCTGAATACAATGAAAAATGTTGCATCAGTTGAATTAAACTACCTCGGCGGTGGATTAAACCTTTGACAATCAGTTAAACGGCTGAAAATGTGGCATAAAACAGTCCTATTGATGATCTACTCTGCCTCTCAATATACTTGTGCATGTGACATTCAATAGTTTTGCTCATCTTCCTGTTCAACAACTTTAAGAGGAGGAAAATCTTCACAAGAAAACACGTCAGAAAACCTATAATGGTGCCAAGACTTTGTTCTGTTTATGTGAAAGGTTTGCTGGAGGTGAGCTGTTGTTCCTTAAAGGGATAGTTTAGATTATTTGAAGTGTGGTTATATGAGTTATTTATCCATAATCGGTGTATTAACTTCAGTAGATGGCTGTCGACCCGCCTCCAGTTTGGAGAAGCTGCAGGAGTACCAGTGTAAGAAGTTAAGGGATGTACTGCTGTGGACGGGGTCAACCACACTTCAAAAAAGCGAACTGTCGCTTAAGTTTTCCTGAAATATCTTTGCATTGCACCGTTCAGAATCCCACTCTTTTATCGGTGGATCAGAGTAACTGAGAGCTAAATTTCTCCTGCAGAAAACTGACTTCCTGGCAGGTAACCAGGTCTCCAATCGGCTTGTTACATGTACGCATCACATGCATCACAACGACTTCAAGCAGAGAGACTATCACTGACAGAAAAGCGGTGGCAAGCATGTTGATTCCATCCAAACTGGCTGCATGTAAACTTTATGTTTGTATGTGTCTCTCAGCAAACCCTGGACAGCGGACGGATCGGCATCGCATCTCAGGCTCTCGGTATCGCTCAGGCTTCTCTGGACTGCGCTGCAGACTACGCACAGAAACGCATCGCATTCGGAGCCCCGATCAGCAAACTGCAGGCCATACAGGTAACCTGACCTCTGACCAGTCAGACGTAACTCTGAACTACAGTTCTGTTTGTTTTGATGGGAACACTGGATGTAAGTTGGTCTGTAAAGTGATTGATGTTTATAATGACATCTAAACTTGAGGTTTGTTTAAAACCTGTCTGACTGCATGTCTGGTGCCTCTCTTGACCTGTTTTTAATGAGAGTGCTGCATTTCCAGATCTCAGGATTACTTCTGTTTATACAAAATTATTTTAACTTTTAAAACTGATGTCCAGAGCAAAGAAAGTAACTCCTACCTTATAGTATATACAGTAGTATCATCTGTATGTGTGTAGTTTGTCAACCTTGACATAGAACTTTCAGTTGCCGTAGCTCTGTTTTTAAGGATCTCAGTGTCTGTTTACTCATCATGGGGAAAACATCTGAAAATAACCCTGATAAGGTGAAAATGATGTCATATAAATGCAAGGAGAACTCCAGTGATTATAGCACTTTATTAAAGAGAAAGGACTCACAAAAGTCAGATTAAAAATGGTAATATCCTGTCTTTTAGGCCTTAATTAAAGCGGTTACATGGATCTTTCATTTTGTGTTGATTTTGGAGGCCCCTGTGGACAAATGTGGACAAGCGTTTCCACCGGCATAACCACGAAATGTAACGTCAAAAATAAAATTATCTGCAGAAAAATCTCCTCCTGCTTCATTTTAACTGGCTAACATGGTGCTACTCACTGTGACTTTGCCTGGGAAGACAAAATAAATAAAGACAAGCTATTCCAGTCTGCATGCCGTAAATCATTTCATCTGTCAAAGAGGATCTTTGAAGGCAGAATTCCTTCTCATAATGCAACTCACTAGAAAGTCTGTAAGTCTGCATTACAAACTGGAGATGTGGAGCGTTGAAGGCCTAAAAATGTCTCGTGTGAGCCCCCAAACTTTATGGAAATGTTATTCTACAGTGCTGGAGTATCTCCTGAGTTTATAAGACATCTGAAACCCAAAAATATTCAGTTTACAATCACATTAAACAAAGAAAAGCAGCAAAGCTTCACATTTGAGAAGCTGGAAACAGAATCTTTCTTGTTTTTGCTTCATGAATGACCTGAATGAATCAACTCATTGAGTATTTTTCATTGTTTTTTAGTTCAAACTGGCAGACATGGCAGTGGCGATAGAGAGCGCTCGCCTGCTCACCTGGAAGGCTGCTCTTCTTAAAGATTCAAATCAGCCCTTCATCAAGGTACAGTCGCCTCTGATTTAACAAGTTTGACATTTTTTGCAGTGTAACATTCATTAACTCAGCTCTGTGTTCCTGCAGGAAGCAGCCATGGCCAAAGTAGCGGCGTCTGAAGCCGCCACGTTCTGCGCCCATCAGGTAAGAAACCAACAGACAGACTATCGAGATACAGACAAAACCCCCGACAGAGACAAGTTTATCATTTTCTTTTGTGCTGCTCTAAACCAGGCGATCCAGGTTCTGGGTGGGATGGGATACGTGGCGGACATGCCGGCAGAGAGGCACTACCGCGACGCTCGCATCACGGAGATCTACGAGGGCACCAGTGAGATCCAGAGGCTGGTTATAGCCGGTCAGTTACTGAAGGAGTACCAGTCATAGCCACATGCTGCTGTCGGTGCCTCTGGTGCAGTATGGACATAATAATCCCACATCTGGAATCAGATAAATCAACTCGGAGACGCCATCAGACCTCATCCAGAAAGATAAAGACGCCAGAGGATCAACTTGAATCTGAGCGGAGCTTTTATATCAGGATCAGAGACGATACAGAAGTCCAGAGGAGATTCACTCGATTTGAAGTCTCCATTAACTCTGTTTTCTCATGTCTCAAGGGAATTTAGGAATCAATCAATAACACTGTACGATAAATATCCTCAAATTCTGCTGCCTTAAGAGGATATCAGCATGTCGCCAGTTTAAAGGGTCAGTTCATCTTCTCATAGAGGTGTCGAGCCATACAGACAGTTCTGGTTTTATGTTTTAATATATCAACCTCTGCTGACATCCACGTTCTTCAAAGAACTTAAACTCTGCAGGTTGAGCCCTTTTAATTAACTTAAAGGGCAGTTCTGGTATTTTTTAAATCTGAAGCCTGTTTTAACATATTTTGGTGTGTAAATGACTAATAAGTATAAAAGCTCTTATTCAGTATATCGCCTCGATGGCTGCTGCAAAACAGGCTGCAGTGGCTGGAACGTAATCCTCGGAGGCAAATGCACCAGTCAAAGTATTTCTGTTAAGAGTGTCTGACAACGTAATGTGTTAAAACAGAAGTTTGGTGGTTTTGGAGAGAGCAATATTTGGCTTATATACCAGTGATTTTTAGCAATATAGAGTCTGTTTCAGGTGAAACCAAAAATGATCTTAATCTTTAGGGATTCTGTCCATAATGTTGTCAGACATTTAGAATAACAGTCTGAGCCTGTCAGCGGCAAAAACAAGGATTACGTTGCAGCCTGTTTTGTGGTTTCCTAAACATTTTGCACCTAAAATAAGGCCCAGGTTTAAAAATACTGGCATTAATCCTTAACTATAATGGTTTAAAAGTCATTGCATTTAAAAGTAAAAGATCTATATTGGTGCCATTTTTTTCCCCCCATTATCGTCCGTCCTAAAACTGAAGTGCACTTCAGTACTGAATGGTGCATAAAAATAATGATGTTTTTCCTGGTGTGCCCTTTTCAAGGATGTTCATCCAAAATGTTCTGGTTTGTCAAACACGAGAGAACACAGAACCGAGACATTACAGGTGCTTAAAAGGTCAGGTTATGTGGAGGGAAAAGGATTTAAATCAATGCAGCAGAAGCAGAGATATTGTCTTGGCGCCTACATTACCCACAGTGCAACTTGGCCTGCTGACAGTTGGTTTGGAGATTGTGATGTGTCATTCTAGTAGCAGCTAATGTAGCGTGGAGCCTGCAGCAGAGATGAGAAGCAGCTGCAGAGTTCTGCTCAGCTCACTTCTCTCTTAACTCCTCAACAACAGATTTGTTTTAGTTTCAAACTTGACGCTGACTCGAGTGACATCACTAGAGGACATTTACCTGACTTCACACAGCTCCCTCTGGACAAACTAAAGGCTTCATACAACTTGTCTGGGCTGCTTATCAATATGATCAGCAGTTCGAGCTGCAGCAGAGCCTGTGACACACAGCTCACTGAGGAAATTAAGGCACTTAAGTTACTTCCTGTCAGAGTGAAATCTGAACTCAGATATGATGGACGGATTTTTACGTTTAGTGTGACTTACACTTTGCATGGACATCATTCTACCTCGAATAAACATCTACTTATCTGTCTCAAAATGATAGAAAAAGATGCTCCTTATATCTGCAGAACTTACCTGAGAATCATCACATTTTTAACTTTTCTTCAGTGTCAGAGAAATCCAGTGATAGTTGTCTCTACATCCATGGATACACTGCAAACATGAGCCGCTAATGGTTAATTCAGCATACTTTTAATGGTGCTAATTTGGCAAAATGTAAGGCATGACAAGGCAAATTTATTCATATACCACTTTCATACCCAAAGGTGACCCAAAGTGCTTTACAACAGTAAAATAACAGTAAAAGCAACCAAAAGCACACCTAAGAATGATAAAACAACGTAATTAATTTGATTTAAATGTAAAATCAATTAAAAACAATGCTTTGATTTGTCAGCATTGTCTCAAATCTCAGCTCTTCTGCCAGTTTGTTCCACTTTTGAGCAACACAGAAGCTAAAAATGTAAACAAATACAGGATTGAAATTGGGGCCGAAGTTGTTGCCCATAAGTAACTTGCTGTCTCCATGGCAACAATATCCTTTTATTATATTTACTATTATCTGTCTGATAATAAAGTCCCAACATGATGGACAGTTCAGCATCAGTTTATCTACAATAGAAGTTTAATATTTTAGAATCAGAATCATCACAAGCTCCATCCTAAAATCAAGAGTGAGTTCTCATGCGTGTGTACTGTTTGTTTGTTTGTTTTGGGTGAACTGACCCTTTAAGATGAGGTTCACTCTGACCTACATGAAGACAAACGTTCAGTCTCCAGCTCTGAGAGGTTGAACCAGCAGAGGGCGACGTGTGCCTTCACGTTTTCTTCACCCACTTCTGCTTCACACAGATTCAAGATTCATGAAATCCTCGAAATCCTGCAAAATAATCACAATTACACATTTTTATTCTGAATGTTCACGGCTGCTTAATACAGTTTTACTAATTTAATGTTCTGGACGGCAGTTAGAGTTTATACTTGAATAATAAAACACGCATTAACGTCCTGAAAATCGAAGGTGGTTGAAGCAGTTTGGGGTTAAATCTGTGAAATTGTCAAAGATCTAAGAGGCTGTATGTGTTTTATTGTGGTTGATCTCACAGACCTCTGGTGCCTCAATAACTTGTACATATTTTAATGTAATTTATTGTGTGCAGATGATAATAAAAACACAATTACAGTGCTTCTTCGCAAAGAAATAATGGATTTTATTTCAACATTAAAGACTCAGACAAACAAATAAGATCCGGTGTGTTTCATAAGATTTCAAAGTTTATTTTCACTTTTAATCACTTTCTCAGTTGCTTTGGTTCTGTTAGTTTAATAACTTACCTTTCACTCATTTTTGACACATTTTATTAATTTAAACACACTCTGTGTGTGATCTGTGGCTGTGCATGTGGACCCGACAAATCTTTGTCATTTTCTTTCTGTAATTTCAAGCAACAATCTTGTGAAACATTATGACATTGTGATCTGCATGTCGTGCCCTCCTGCCAAAATAAGTTCACACCCCCACACAATTATTGTCAATCATTATCAATAATTGGGTAAGCAACTGATTTGAATTGAATTTTAGCGAATTAAAGGTCAGCAAGTTCTCCTGTGGAGGAGGTGAGGTGGATGGACGGGTCAAACATCAGAATTTTCATCCAGCAGGCCGGGTTCTTGTGTTGACTTTTTTTTTACAACCCCGATTGCAATGATTTGCAAAAACATTTCAACCTGTATTCTGTTAAATACAGCACAAAGACAAGATATTTAAGGTTCAAACTGATAAACTTTATTGTTTTTTGTAAATATACATTTATTCTGGATATGATGCCTGTAACAAAAACCAAAAAAGTTGAAACAGGAGCATGTTTCACCTTTTCTTTTAACAAGTCGGTGTCAGTGTTGAAGTTTTCAAAGTGAAATTCTTTCTCATTCTTGCCTGATAAACAACTTCAGGTGCTCAACAGTCCTGTTTGGTCTCTGTTGTCGTATTTTGTGCTTCATAATGCACCACACATTTTCAATGGGAGACAGGTCTGGACTGCAGGCAGGTCAGTCTAGTACCTGAACTCTTTACTACGAAGACACCTGTTGGAACATGTCCACAATGTGTCTCTGCATCGTCTCGCTGAAATAAGCAGGGATGGGATCTATGTGTGCTCCAAATCCCCCCAAACCATCACAGCTGCTGTCTTTAGAAGTTAGCTCTGGGAACAATCTGGATGGTCCTTTTCTTCTTTAGCCCGGAGGACACAACGTCCATGATTTGTGAAAACGATCTGAAATGTGGACTCGTCAGACCACAGCACACTTTTCCACTTTGCATCAGTCCATCTCAGATGAGCTCGGGCCCAGAGAAGTCTGCAGTGTTTCTGGATGTTGTTGATGTATGTCTTTCTCTTTGCATGGTCGAAGTCTTAACTTGCATTTGTAGATGCAGCAGGAAACTGACTGATGGTGAAAGGTGATGCAAGAGAAACCAGAAATCAAATATAACTGTGAGAAATGTAAAAACTCTCTCCTGCTCTCCCCCAAAAACTCAGACTAAAGCACTTTAATCCTGGTTTAAAGTGTTAAGTGTCATTAAATCCAGACTTTCCGGAGGCAGCTGTTAATCTAAGTGGGGATCTCCCCACTCTGTGAATCACCACCGTCTTTGTGTTTGTGTTCCTGATTGTGTTTGTGTGCACGCTCTTCTTCTTGTTTATCCACGTGAGGTGACTGATTGCTCCACTGGTCCAGATCTAGGCCAAGCTTCCTGACGCTGGAGTTGCACCCTGCTGATTGTGCTAATCATGATCGTAGTCTGCTGGGTGCATTGTTCGACACCGGCCTCTTGGCAGTTTAACCAGCCGTTTACTGCTCCATCAGGGTGTGTGAACCAGGCCCTTGATTATTTTGACGTCATTTTCTGGCTCCAGTTTGTTTCCTTTATTTCACACAGTGCTAACTAAGTACATTTACTCAGTTATTGTCATGTGAGGTGAAGTGCTCGCACTTTTCTTCTCATGCAACCTTCCACTCCACCACATCTCAGAGGGAAATATTGAACTTTTTACTCCACTACATTTGTCTTGGGCTGCAACTAACAACATTTTCAGTATTGATTAATCTGTAGACTGTTTTCTCGATTAACTGATCGGTTGTTTGGTCTATAAAATGTCAGAAAAATGTAAATCAGTGTTTGCAAAAGCCACAGATGACGTCCTCCAGCTCTACATCTGTCTGACAGATTTAGTTACACACTGCAAATGAAAACTTTTGCTCACAAAACATACGAAGAGTTTTTAAAGTATTTTTGTAATAAATTAAACTACCCAACAGCTTATGCAAGTACAGCTGAAATGATAAGTTGATTAATCAATTAGTCGATGATTTTTCATGCAAAAACACGTCATGGTTCCTTCTACACAAATTCCTTTTAATTATTTTAATATTTAAATTTACCTTTGACAACTTTTAAAGGATTTGTGGTCAAACCTGACACTGTGAGATTTTTTATAAACCAAACAATCCATCGATTAATGGAGAAAATAATCAGCCGATTCATCAAAAATGAAAAAAAAAAAAGTACAAAGTACATTTTGCTGCAGTAAGTATCAAAGTAAAAGTAGTCATGTTTTTACAGAAGAAGAGTTCCTGTCAGTGTTTTACTGTTATATCTGGATTAATATCACCGCTGCGTTCAAGTGTATGTTGGATTTTAGTGCTGTAAATGTTTAAGGTTCAGCTCATTTTTACTTTAAAGACTGTCGGATAGTTTAATCTAAAGCAATGCATCATGGTCTATAAGATTAGAAAACCACGTATCTCTAAAGAGTCAGAAAAAAAAGCCTGTTTTCATATTTGTCTAGATGATCCAAGAGTTTTTTTTTAAAAGAGCTTTTTTAGTTTAAAAGGGAGGGGAACATTTCATCCCTCTGGAGTTTTTCACTGGACAGAAGGGTGTGAAAATAGTAATCTGAAAAGTAACTAGTAACTAAAGCTGTCAGACAAATGTAGTGGAGTAGAAGTGTAAAGTTGAATGAAATGGAAAAACTCAAGTAAAATCCACGTATCTCAAATTTTCACTCTGTTACATTTCATCACTGATAATAGTACAACAGTCACAGGGGACTTTTACTTTTAATACTTAAAGGTACAGTTCACCCCACAATCAAAAATACACATTTCTCCTCTGGCCTGTCGTGCTGTTTATCCATCTCATTTGTTTTTGTCTGAGTTTTTCTGCAGTAGAATCTACCGGAACTACTTTCCTTCATGAAACTGTTCATGACAAGGTCAGTGAATTAACTTGAGCAACCAGGTCATGACCTCTGGAAAGAAACACTACTGTTGAGTTTTTTTTAAATGTACTTGTTTGTTTGGTGCTTTGAGCTCCACAAGCTGAGAGACACTTTGTTCCATTATATTGCAGAGTCCCTAGAAAGTATCTAGAAGGGTAAATACCACAACGAGTAAGAGGGAAACTATGATTTCTGATTTTGTTGAACTGTTCCTTTAAAGTACATTTTCCTGATTATACTTGCATACTTTTACTGAAGTAACACTTTCAATTACAAGGACTTGTAATGGAGTATTTTTAAGTGTGGTTTACTTGAGTAAATGATCTA
Source organism: Lutjanus argentimaculatus (assembly GCA_034769285.1). Lineage (NCBI taxonomy): Eukaryota > Metazoa > Chordata > Actinopteri > Lutjaniformes > Lutjanidae > Lutjanus > Lutjanus argentimaculatus. Next base: position 39,065,828 of record JAWZSL010000005.1, on the reverse strand, counting down.
AATACTTCCTGCAACAGTGATTTCATCATATATTGTTTCTGATGACCTTTGACATCGTTATGAAGTGAGATTCTGATGTGCGGATCAGGATTTGGCACTTGTTTGGTGCTCATATGTCCACCCTTATGTGCTGCATGGTTCTATACTTTGTTATAGATTGATACTGATTTTAGCCCCCACCCAACCAAAAAAGAAAACTATGATGGCCTTTTCAAAGAAGTATATAGCAAATTACACCATTTTCATTTAAAGGCACAATATGCAAAATTTTCCTTTTAAATATCTGTGAATCATCACTTATGACGAACTAAAAGTGTGTGTTTGGTGTGTGTATCTGCAGGAATCCTGCAGCCTTCTGACTGTATTTCCTTATTTTCACATTATTTTACTGCTCAGGATGTTTTACCAGCCCAAAATGTTGGTATCTGACGTCCTGGGGCGATAATCAACTATCTTTCTGGTGCATTTGCAAACAGCTCAGACAAATTCTACTGATTGTACCTTTAAAGTGAGTTCTTCATTGAATGCTAGTGTATTTCTGAGGCAAGGGTCCAGTTCCCTCCCACACATTGTGTCTCTGTGGGTCCCTCCCACCCCACTGCCCCCAGTGCAACCACACTGCCTACACTGTCTGTATTTACACCTCTGGTATATGTTTGATTGTCTTCTTTAAATATCAGGTATAACAGGTTATAAATAATAAATACAGCCAGTTTGAAAGTTTTTTTTTCTTTATTAGAAAAAGCATTTCTGTTAAAAGACTAGAAAAAATGACAATAAGTACAAAACACTGTACAGTACATGTATTCAAATGCAAATTCTCCTCTTTGATCACAACATGAGTGCACATCGGTCTGAAGGCTTCACTGTCTGCTGCACGTTCACTGTGGGAACCAAACTCATGAGCAGGACACAGAGTGAGTTCACAGAGAGAGAAAAAACAAAAAAACATAAAAAACTATTTACAATGAAGCGGGCCACTGACCCAACCTGATAGTAAAACATATGTGGCAGCAGATTTCAGCCTCTAATTAGCCTCTTAACCGCTTTTTATCTATTAAAAAAAAACACGAGTCTGTTAATCAGCAGACTCCTCAAACTTCACTGGAAATTACCCTGTGATGCAAAACAGAGCAGATTTAAACCAGGCTGCAACTAATGATAGAAAGTAATGATGTGACCATTTTCTCTATTTCTACTATCATCCATTTTCACTTGTTGGGGTCTGTACCAAGATTTGTAGGTCATGACGTCTCTACAGCACCACAGTACTTCACTGTCACACATTTTTTCCCTGATCAGAAATATCATTTTGACTGATTGTGCAGCCCTTATTTAAACCCCCGCTGCAAAGACGAAAAAGTTAAGAAAGCTCAGAATTTCAAGGCAACTTGAGCTGAAAAAGTTTTACCAACTAATCATCTCTTTATAGATTTCTTTTTCAGACAAACTTGCCTGCAGTTTAGCAAAACTTTGTTTAGTTTATTTCAAAACTTAAGAGTTTGATTCAAAACCAGAAATTTAGTGAAGCCAGCAGCCTTAAAATTCTAAGTTTTCTCAGCTTTTTTAAATAGTAGCACAAATAATCTTCTGCTGCCTGACAAATGTTTAAAAAAATTAACCTTCAGTTCAGTCACAGTTTTCCATATTTACACTTTGTGCTCATCGTGTCTCTGAGCTGCTCTTCAGCGCACTGGAGCATCTTCATCATCATCATCATCATCATCATCATCGTTTCAGAAAGTTTGATGCTTCAGCTCCGACACGAATGTCTCTCATCAATACAGAGTGGACTCTGAGTTTTTAGACGTAAAGCTTCTTGTCGAAGTCTCCGTTGGCGCTGATGGTCTTGGTGGGCGCGTATTTGATCGGATACGCGCCCCTGACGCCCTGAGAGAAGGGGCAGCAGAACAGCATCCCCCCCAGCAGCAGCAGCGCGGTGGCGGCCCAGCCGATGTAGATGGCGGCTCCGATCTCCCTCTTCTTGGAGGGGGGGACCTGCGGGTCGTAGAAGTCCACGATGATGTTGTTGGCCATCCAGCACAGCGGCACGAGCACGAACAGGCCGCTGATCATGTAGATCACTCCGCCGACGTTCACCACGCGCGCCTTCACCTTCTCGTTCTGGATGCAGTTGGTGCACTGCGCGCCGGCCACCGTCACCATGAGCGCCACCACCCCCAGCACCGCCGAGATGACCGTGAGGGCGCGCGCCGTCTGCAGGTCCTGCGTCAGCGCGAGCACCGAGTCGTGCACCTTGCACTGCATCTGGCCCGTGCTCTGCACCACGCACGACATCCACAGCCCGTCCCAGATGGTCTGCGCCACCACGATGTTGGAGTCGATGAACGCCGTCACCTTCCACATGGGCAGCCCGCACGCGACCATCACCAGCAGGGAGCCCGTGACGCACAGCGCGAGGCCCAGGAACTCCAGACACGCAGGGAGCATGGCGGCGCGAGGATGATAGTCCTGATGCTGTGAGGGATGAAGATGTCTGCGGGGTCTGATGGTGATGATGAAGATGAAGAGTGTGGTGTCAGTGTCTCCTCTCTGCTCTCTGCTGTCTCTGCGCGCCCTGCGCCCTGCACTCTTTCATTTATGGGACCTCCATCAAAACAAAACCCACAAACTTTGAGCCAATCAGCTGTGAAGGCATCTTTGTCTCAGCCAATGAGGGGGGTCTACAGCATCACGGACACTGCGCGCGTGCTCGAGCGCGCGCTGGTGTGTGTGAGTGGTCACCAGTCTGTGTGGAGCTTCCTGTGATTCAGAGTCAGAGCACGAGCTCAAGTAAAACCGTTTACCAGGATTTGACTCATAATTTGACCCAATAATGATTAAAGCTGCAAAGATTAGTCAATTAATTGATTAGTTATCAACTGTTATATTGATCACCATCTATTTCTATAATTGATTAATCACCCTGATTCATTTTTTTAAAGAAAAAATCTTTAAAGTCAGTTCTCTGATTTCAGCTTCTTAACCGTCTATACTCTTAGAAGTAAAGGTGCTAATGAGAACCATAAAGGTTCCGTTTAGAACCCTTACAGGGCCCCTTTCCACCAAATTAAGTTATGGTTCTTTAACCAGCTCATCAAGATTCTTGGAACCGAGGTGCTATCTATCAGATCAGTGTTCCCATCAGCTGTGATGGGAACACAGGGATCAGGGATGTCGTCAACAGACGGTGTTGCACAACAACCTGGAGACACTTTGGTTTCCAAGGAACAACTGCTAGTTATTTGTTTCAGCTAGGAACCAACTTTTCGGGTTCTTAGCCAGTTTTCTGGGGAGGGTTTTGGTGGAAATGTTTCAAACTGTTCAAACCAGGTGCTTGAACTGACAACGGTTTTCCAAAGTGTTCCTGAGAAGAAAAAGGTCCTCGTAGACCTTTTCCACCAACATGGAACTGGCCCCGTTCCAGTTCAAATGCAAAAAAAAAAAAAAAAAACAGGTGGGAACGTAGGCTGGTTTGATAGATAGCACCGAGGTTCCAAGAGTTTTGAATAGAACTGCTTGAAAAACCAGAACTAATTTGGTTGAAAAGGTAGAGAGTTCTACCTAGAACCCAACATGAAGTGTTATATGTAGAATAATCTGTGAAAGGTTTCACTCAGAATGAAAGGTGCGACAGAGAACCCTTAAATGATGTTATGGTTCCACCCAGAAACCTCCCTGAGGATTCTATCCAGAACATTTCCACCTTTGAAGGGTACTAACAAGAACCCACCCAGGGGCTTCTACTGAGAACCTTTTTTATTCCAAAGGTTTTATCTAGTACCCATCCAGGCGGTTCTATTGAGAACCCATTTATATTCCAAGTTGTTTGTCTAGAGCACATCCAGGGGGTTCTACAGAGAACCCTTTTACATTCCAAGGGTTTTGTCTAGAACACATCCAGGGGGTTCTATCAAGAACCCTTTATATTCCAAGGGTTTTTATCCAGAACACATCCAGATGGGTTCTACCGAGAACCCCTTTATGTTATGATACAAAGAACCCTTGACAAACCCAAAGAGTTCTTGAAGGATTTCAACAATCCTAAAGGAACTTTTCCTTCCAAAAGGAGTTCTTTGAATAAAAAGGCTTCTTAATGGAACCCTTTTAAGGAGGGTTCTTCCCTAAAAGAACCCTTGTCAAATCCTTGACGAAGAGTCTTTTAGGGCTCTGATGATGATGATGACGATGATGAAGAGTCTCACTGAGTGTGCGGCTCTACAGCGTCTCATCTGTGGGAACCTCCATCAAAACAAAACCCACAAACTTTGAGCCAATCAGCAGTAAAAGGTGTCTTTGTCTCAGCCAATGAGGGCGGGTCAGTGTCAGTGTGTTCACTGGTCTGTGTGGAGTCTTCCTGTGATTCAGGCAGCGAGACGTGCTGAAATAAAACAGTTTATCAGGATTCGACTCATAATTTGACTCAATAACAATGATTAGTTGATTAGCTGTCAGTTAAATTCTGTGATTCCAGCTTCCTGCAGTTTTTCTCAACTGTTCTGTCTCATTTTTTTGAAATTTACTAACTTAAACTTACAGTTTTTCACGATTGCTTCCTCATGAAAATTAAAAATAAGACACAGTTAGTGAAACCTGACACTCGAGGAGCAAATCTTCAGCCCAGATCTGCACAACTTTAACCACATCTTCACTCTCACATGTTTTACAAAACACTAAATACATTCTTAGATTAAACTAACATGATGTCACTTCTGTGCCCTCTCAAAGCGCCGCCTTTCAGAATATAACAACTATAACCAATTAATCAACACAGACATCAGGTGTGCAGATACTCAGCTGCTAAGACATTAAGTTCTGTGACCTGGACAAAAATCTGAAGGCGACGCTGCAGAACAGAAAGAAGAAGACGGAGAGTGAAGCTGGGAGGGGGGAGAGGGAGTGAGGGACCTGGAGGAGGACGTGCACAAAGACGAGCAACATTAGTTGACAGTGTTTTAAACTACGGGTTGACCTTTAGAGAGGCTGGATGAAGTTCAGCCAAACCTCAGCAGATGAACTGTTGCAACAGTATTTTTGACAAGAGCAGATCTGAAAAACAACTTTCCTCATCACTAGTTTTTGGTAACCACATTCCACGTTTGAAACAACGGCGGGTTTGTTGCTCTGTGACATTTTACATTAGTTATCATTAGTTACAGCCCTTATAATGACAATGATATAGAACTTAAACATGAATGTGGACTACAGAGATCCAGATGTTGTGGAGGATGTGGGCACGTCCTGTTGGTCCAGTGTTCTCGCCACGTGAATCCCACATCCTGGTTTAAATGACACTGTTTGCACGTTTTTCTATTTTCCCGTCATTCTTCACTTTTTGTTTATCCAACAAAAACATGACTGATCATAAAGATAAAGCAAAGACATACATATATACGGAAAAGTCTTTTCTATGAAGTTATTTTGAAGTATTTGGACCTCATCTAATGATAAACATTTTAAAAAATGTCAAATTTTTTTGGCATGTTTTTTACAAGATGTCAGGACCAAGCAGGTCTGTCTGTTCAGGTAATGGTCCTTTAGTTTCTTTAGTTTCTTAATAAACTTTAACATGCTTTGTAAAATATAAATCAAAACAAAACGCAATCCTTTTGACTTGTATTAAATTAAATACATTACAAAGCAAAGATAATTAATGCTAAAACTGAACTTTGTTTTTTGTAAATATACACTCATTCTGCATTTAATGCCTGCAACATGTTCTAAAAAAGTTGTGACAGGAGAAACAAAAGAAAACAATCCAGAAACACCTGTTTGGATCATTCAGCTGGTAAACAGGTGACGGTATCATGATTGTGTGTTAAAGGGGCGTCCTCAAAAGGCTCAGTGGTTCACCAGCATGGATGAGGTGACGTTCCCACTTTGTGAAAAACTGCAAACAGTCCAACAGTTTAAGAACATTTGTCAACACAAAACTGCAGGAAGTTTAGAGATTTCACCATCTACAATCCATAATATCATAAAAGATTCAGAGAATCCAGAGAAATCTCTGCACATAAGGAACAAGACTGAAAACCAACACTGAATGTCTGTGACCTTTGACCCCTCAGGCAGCACTGCATTAAAAACTGCATTAAAAACCCACATCATTGTATAAAGGATACTACATGGGCTCAGGAACACTTTGGAAAACCGTTGTCAGTAAACACAGTTTGTCTCTGCAGCTACAAATACAAGTTAAGACTCGACCATGCAAAGAGAAAGACATATATCAACAACATCCAGAAACACTGCAGACTTCTCTGGGCCCAAGCTCATCTGAGATGGACTGACGCAAAGTGGAAAAGTGTGCGTGGTCTGACGAGTCCACATTTCAGATTGTTCTCACAAATCTAACTAACTTCTAAAGACAGCAGCTGTGATGGTTTGGGGTAGTTTGGAGACACAAATGACTGACATCCCTGCTTATTTCAGCAAGATGATGCCAAGACACATTGTGGACGTGTTCCAACAGCATGTCTTCATAGTAAAAGAGTTCAGGTACTAGACTGACCTGCCTGCAGTCCAGACCTGTCTCCCATTGAAAATGTGTGGTGCATTATGAAGCACAAAATACGACAACAGAGACCAAACAGGACTGTTGACAAAAAACAATAAAGTTAATCAGTTTGAACCTTAAATATCTTGTCTTTGTACTTTATTCAATTTAATATAGGTTGAAAATTTTTTAAATCATTGCTTCTGTTTTATTTATGTTTTAAACAACATCCCAAGTTTTTTTGGAATTAGGGCTGTAATAACAGTCTACAGTCATGCTAGCAGCTCTGTGAGGCTTAACTTACACAGTGGTTTTTTAGCAACATGCTAATGTCAGCATGCTAACCACATTCAGGATGCTGATGAGTGCCGTCATCAGGTCAAAATTTCATTTTGTCCAATACATCATTTATTAATATTATTTATATTTACCAAATAGGCAAGCCACAAAACTAATGACTTCCCATCAGCCTCAGCTGTACTTTGTATTTACTGCCAATTTGCAAATGTTAGCATGCTAACATGCTAAATTATGATATTAAATGGACAGCACTTGAATAACATTATCAATGGTAAACATTATACCTGCTAAGCATCAGTATGTTAGCATTTTGAGCATGTTAGCATGCTAAGTTAAGCATTTAGCTCAAAGCACTGCCATGCCTAAGTTTAGCCTCACAGAGTTGCTAGCACGGCTGTAGACTCTTGAGTCTACATTATACTCTACACATTGGCAAGTCCGCGATTGTCCGTGTGATGTAAATTTCATCATCAGAGGGACGTGTGATGGCATCTGCATCCATCAAATTTCTCGTGACCACACTGACTTGTTGTGATTTGTCCTTGCTGCCTTAAGATTTTGTGTGTTCAGCTTTTTTCAGTCGGGTTTGGGTGTGATGTAGTTTGAACGGGAAGGCTCCTGGTGCGTCTCTCACCACAATGGTGACGTTGCAGAATGTATAGGATGTGTAGTTGGGTCGACTGGATCCACTTAGAGTACAAACACAAAAGGAGAGTTGAGGGAATTTTTCAACAGCACGGTCAGAGCACAATGGAGCGTGTCGCCGTGTCCTCTGCGTGGAGTGCATCCTGTGTGTGCTGCTGAGGACAATAAATAGGTCAGAATATCAGCCGGGGACACAGAGAACAATGATGGTTGGGTAACAAAACAATCTCATGTCAATTTTTTGCATTCTGGATAAATATCACTATACATTCAACAAACATGGTGAACAAAGTTGGGATTAAATGAATCTCTAGGATTTGTCCTGTTCAAAATTTAAACAAAAACATGCTCAATCTTGATTCATTCAGTCTGAAAATAGTGTACAGCGGTCAGTGCAGCCTGTGTGTGTTCGTGTGTGTGTGCGCACGTGTGTGTAGCCAGAGTGGCCGTTTTTAATGTTTACTAGAGAGAAAGTGATGCGTGATGATAAAAGCTGGTCCCCACCCGCTATAATGACTCCCAGTCTTTCAGGTTTAGTCATGAAATTACTCCGTCTCCCTTATATAGACTCAGAGGGCTGAATCAGAGCTGTTGTATATGGGGGGGTCAGGGGGGGGCGGATGGCCTGTTGACTGACTCAGTCGAATGCCACAGCTGATAAACACAAAGAGGGTGGAGGAAGACCCCAGATAAAGTCTTCAATAACCACAACAGGAGCAAATTTGAGCTAAACTCTAAATATTTGTGCTGATGTGAAACGTTAATGTACAATTAGTTCTTATAGAGTTCATCAAAGCTAAGTTTAAAATGAATAAATCCAGATTTAAAATGAAGCAGAGCTCTGTCAAACCAAAATTAAATCGAGTTTAATCAACATGGAGATGCTTGCTTACGCAAATTAAATTAAAATAAAATTTAACAAGTGCTTTTCTGACCTATTAAGTATAAAGTACAGGGGAAAATGTTTTTTGGTTGCTCTGTATTTGTTAACAAGACACTGCATTGTTTGCTAGCTAGCTAAACGTTTTGTTTTTTTTCTTTAGTTATATTGTTTGTTAGCTCGCTAAATGGTTAAGAAAAAATATTACATTGTTTGCTAGCTAGCAAAAAAGTTGAAGTAAAAGCTAAAGAACAGAGAGATTTAAATTAATCTTCCTTAATTTTAAGATAGTTTAAAAGTTCAGTGCAACATAATTAAAAGTTACATCATGATTTAACTGAGTTTAAACATGAATCCTCGTTGGTGCAACCCAGTCTTAGAGTTCTAAAGAGCAGATTCATGTTAGCTTGATTGCATGGATTTAGCTGTTTCCTCGATAATATAAAGCCAAAGTCATGATAGCATTTTCAGATGAAGGCCAGAGGTACAGCAGCAGGTGTTGTTGGTCGTCATGGACGTCAACATGCTGACAAACAACATTCCTTCATAAAAACACAATCAGACCTCCATCTGCAAAGCTCGTTAATTCACGTGCACGCACACACGTGCATGTGAAGGAGAATAAAGTCATGATGTCACGTAGTAGGTGAGTGGGTCATGAAAACTGTGTTCCTGTTGGCTCCATAAGACGAGAACACCAGCATAATCACAGACAGGACTGAAGTCACTGCCAGCACAATGAGCACTGATTGAAACAACATTGTGCGTGTGTGTGTGTGTGTGTGTGCAGGGCTCCATGCATGTCCTCAGAGAGCCAGATGCTTCCTCTCCTCGTTCTATGGCTCAGTGTTTACAGTTACATAAAAATACTTGCAGCTCCACCATCACTGTTGAAATTCTGACAATCAGCTCCGATACAGAAACATTAAACATTGTTTTTACTGGCTGCAAAGTGAAGTCACTTTACTGAAGAAACAAAGAATAGACCAGCATATGGTGAGCTTTAAAAAAAATACAAAAACTTTTTTTTTTAAAAGAATAAGCAATGTAGCAGATGTTGGGTCAAGTCAGTTTTATTCATATAGCCTCAAAAAATCAGCATACAACTTCCACAGTCCTCAGAGCCTCAATCCAGATCAGGAAGAGCGACCCCTCTTCTAGGATCCTCATCTCTGATTGGCTGGTCCCTCTCAGAGCCCGTTTTGCTGATAGTACTCCGCTGATAGTAGAGTAATTTGTACAATGTATTACTTTTACTTGAGTAAATGATCTGAATATTACAGATGCAAAGTCTTCCAGACAACCAGGATATTCAGTATTTAGTTTGTTATAGTGTTGTTTTGGAGTTACGGCCCTTTCAGACACAATCCGGTTTGAACTCGCCAAACGCCATGCAGCATAGCGCACATTGCTTCGCTCGGCGCAGCAGCAAGTCACCATGGTGAGGCGCTAGCTGCTGAAAATAATGGATTACAGAGCGCGGCGGTGCTGTAGTGCCTTGTGTCTGAAAGGCGTCTTAGTGTACCAAAAATCCACTTCACTTCATCGCACCCAACTCAACACAGCTTCAACTTTAAGCACTTAACTTCATTTCACGTCACCCATACTGGACTTAGCTTAACTCCAACTTAAACTCGCTTCACGTTACTTCACTTTACTTTACTGGACTTCACTGGACTCAGCTCAACACCAACTTAAATTCCACTTCACTTTACTTAACTGGACTTCATTGGACTCAGTTCATCACCAACCTACTTATCACTGCACTTCACTTCACTTCACTTCACTTCACTTCACTTCACTTCACTTCACTGGATTCAACGCAGCTCCAACTTTAGCTCGCTTTTATTTCCTTTAACTTAACTCACACTGGACTCAGCTTAATTCAAACTTAAACTCCACTTCACTTTCCTTCACGTCACCCACACTAGACTTTACTGGACTTCATTGAACTTAACTCAACACCAACTTAAATTCCACTTCAATTCTCTTCACTTCACCTCACTTTACTGGACTTCATTGGACTCAACTCAACTCCAACTTCAACTTCATTTCAACTTAACTTTGCTTCACTTCACTGGACTCAACTCAACTCAACACAGCTCCAACTTCAGCTCTACTTCATCTCCTTCCATTGCACCCACACTGGACTCTGTTCAATATCAACTTAAATTCCACCTCACTGCACTTCATTTTATTTTACTTCACTTTACTTCACTTTACTTCACTTTACTTCAACTTCAATTCAACTTAACTTCACATTATTGGACTCAACTCTACACAGCTCCACTTCACTTCACTTCACTTCACTGGATTTCATTAGACTCAACTAAACTCCAGCATCAGTTACACTTTACTTCCTTTCACTTCACGCCACTGAACTCAGCTTAACTAGAACTTCACATCACTTCAGTTTACTACACTTGGACTCAACACAGCTGCAACTCCAGCTACACGTCACTTCACTTCACTTCTGAAGTAGATTTCTTGCACCCAAACTGCAAAACATTATACCATAACAAACATCTTAAAATAAATATTAAAAACTTATTATTTTTGTATGTACAGCTGCCTGACACTGGGAAACAACACTGCAGTATTCTGATCCTTTACTGAATACTGTATACTATAAATAAGCTTGTACAGCTTATTTATAGTATACAGTATCAGACAACAACAAAACTGGAATAAAATTTACGATCACTTTCAACGTGACAAACATTAAATTTTTACAACTTTATTTTGCTGGTGTTTGGTGTGTGTGAAGCTGAGTGACAGCTGCAGGGCTGCCAGCTGACGTGTTAGCAGCTGGGAGGGCTGAGATGCAGCAGCGTTAGGATGTCCTGTCTCTTATCACTTCCCTTCGACTCCATTGTTCTCTGAGCCACCGGGAATATTCTCCTCCTCCTTTTCCACATCAACTCTTTTTATTATCCACAATGAAATGTCACCTGCCGTGGGTGTTTTGGCACTTGTAGAGACGCGAGGCCTTGGCATTTTGTTGAGTTGTGCGTCTGTCCGGTACCGATATTTGGCACGTGGGCCCGGCAGTTTAGTTCAGAGATGCCTTTAATGTTTGTCTTAAGAGTAGGTAATCTAACGTGTGTGTGTGTGTGACCTCTGTGATCTGTATTGTGCAGCAGTGCAACAGAAGGATTAAACACAGCAGAGACACTGGACTCGTATAAAGGAAACTGTGTTATCAGTGACACACATTCTGCTTCACTGCTTTATTTAAATAGACATGAAATTATCCAACTTTAAAGGAAGGCATCTCTTTATGTCTGTGCTCTGATTTTCTCGACAGCCTTTTGTCCAGTCAGCTTCATATTTTGTGGGTGTTTTGCTCAGAACCCGAGGATGTGTGGAGTCAAATTTGGTGCAATTTGGCCAGATGATGATGATGCTCTATAATGGTATAGAATTGGGTGGCGACAGAAGGGACATGTCTCTACCAAAATTCAGGGATTACCGAATTGTCCTTGCAATAATAACTGTACAGTTGTCTGTCAGTTTCTAATCAATGTTTTCAGTATTATGACAAAGCACCTGTGCTGATTATAGATGCAAAACAACACGTCTTCCCCTCATTATGCCTCATATTGTTTTGGTCCCCTGCCTACTCAAACATCAGACCAACACATATGGATACTTCGCCCAAAACATCAGGCCGCGCCCCCTTTTTGGGGGGGATAGAAAACAGGAAATCCCATACGCAACAATGCGACTGAGTGACAACGCTACAAGAAGTGATTACGTGAGCCGAGCAATCGGCCCGTTCCAAACAGACACGCACAACAATAATTTAGCAACATGAGACGTCTCTTTCTTTCTGTTCGTGGGGTGGGTCTGGTGACTCTTTTTCAGTTGTAGTGTTCGGGAGCAAAACTGAAAGAAAGCTGCATCTTTTAGTTTTCTTTTTGTGTTTTGGGGAATCTAGAAAGTCGGCAATAAAGATTAGAGTCACAAATCTACAAGAAAAAACTCAGAAAAAAGCTATTTTTGTGACAGAGCTGCACGAAGGGAGTAATATTCTTAGAAGAATTTTTTTAGATTAAAGTCATAAATTGACTTAAAAAAACTAGAATATTGGATCTTGTCTAAGATTAAAGTGGAAGCACAAATTTGTGAGAAAAAAACTCTGAGATTAAAGTCACAAATCTGCAAGAAAAATAATCAGGAAAAAAGTGTTTTTTTGTGAAGGAACCACATCGCTTCACTTTGCAGGGTCGGATCAACGTCCTCACACCTCACCTCAGTCACTGTTTACCTTAAACAGAAATGTCCTTACATCTGTCCATTGCTTAGTTCCTGATGTACGAAAAAAAAACACACTATTTTTGAGAGTTTTTTTCCCCACATACATCTGTTTTTAGAGTTTTTCTCACAAATATGACTTAACAATGTAAGAGTTCATCAGGGCAACACAAAGGAATCTGTGATGTAGGACGGTCCTAACTCATTGAGAACTTTGTGCACAAGCAGAAGGACTTTAAAATTAATGCTAGAGAACACAGGGAACCAGTACAACGTAGCTACAGCTGAAGTGATGTGTTCTCTTTTCTTTTTCTCTCTGGCGCTTCTTTTAAACCTACGATGGCTCTAATATCACAACACAGCTGTCAGATAAATAGTTAAACCAAAAGTACAACATTTCCTTGAGTTGTAGTGAAAAAGACGTAGAAAGTGGCAGGAAAAGAAAAGACTCCAGTGAAGTACAAGTACTTAAAATTTGTAATTAAGTAAATTAAGTTGTATTCCACCAGTGCCTTAAGATGAATCTGAGAAAGAACTGACAGGTGAATGGAAAATGAAAATAATGTGATTATTTGTCCTCATAATGAAAGTGTAGCTGAATCCACACAGGATGAGATGGTTGAGCTGTGATGCCACTCTGAGCTCCTTGAATGTGTCACGTCCGCTGTTTGTTACAGCAGGTGGAGAATTAGTCAGAGGAAGAGGAGGCTCAGAGGACATTTAAAGAGGCACCGGCGCAGGACTTCAATCTCTTATCAGGGCAGCTTGATGACTTTCTAGTGTTGGGATTTCCTCCAGTCTGAGTCAACCGGCTTGTTAAAGCAATAATCCTCTCTGACTAAAGCTAATTACACTGTTATGATGCATGATGCTGTCATCCAGATTTATATGAGCACGTCTACAGCAGGTCTCCAAACAAAGGTAGCACAAACTTTAACAGGATTTACAGGAAGTCAGCTGAAGAAAATATGAATTAATGTCTGTTTTTATCTGCTCCTGCTCTGTGAATTCATTGGCTCATGGAGATGAACAGCTGGTGGAGCTAATTTTCCAGTTTGATGACATTAAACCACTGCAGAAGAAGAGGATGCAACACAAAAAGCTCAAAACAGGTGGAAACTATGACGGAAATCAGACTTTTCAGTTAGTTTCATGCATTAATGTGAGGAAGGTTATCCCGATGTTTTAAGCTCTTCACAGGAAGTGACGAGTGACATTTAAGTCGTCACTTTGGACTCAGGGACAACGTTTCTCATTATTTTCAGAATATTTACAAACCAAACAATCAATCGATAAATGGAGAAAATAATCAGCAGATGAATCCATAATGAAAATAATCGTGAGCTCATTTAACTTCACCTCAAGAACTACAACAGTAAAATCCTGCTTTTATATTAATGCACGAGTCTCAGTCATCTAAAGAGATAATTATACTTTTATTTGAGTAATGTATTGCAGTACTTTGAATACTTGGTCCATCGGTTTCAGTCTCATTCTGACCTGCTGTGTTCCCGTCACTCGTCTCCCTCTGACACAGATTTAACATGTTAGTAACACATGTGTGCACACGTCACTGAACATGGAGGTTAATGGTCTGTCCTCTGTGACGTCTGCAGGCTGTCCTCCGCCGATTGTCGCCCTGAGGCACGTTCGTGTCGTCCTGCTGACATGTGACCTCAAAACTCTGAAAGAGTAATCAGGCTAATGCTCCGAGCTTCCTGAGAAGAACAAAGTGATGACGATGATGTTGGTGTTTGTTTTGTTTCTGTACCAAATGAAATAAGCGTGATCCTTCTCTCCTTTGATGAATAATACTGAGATGAATCAGACACAAGACAAAATCAAATTTAAATGTTTTACAAATAGCCTGAAAATGTATTAATTCAGCTCTGTGTTTAAAAAAAAATACATATTCATGTAAATATGACTTTTAATGATGAAAGTAATGTTGTTGATGGGGACGATTGTTTAATTAGTGTATTTTAAAAGGTTCTACTAATTATATCAAAGCTATAATATGTAACATTTCCACATTAAAGTGTCTAAAAACAACCTGTGTTATATATTTTGTTGACCTATGTCAGAGGTCTGCAACCTTTCTTGGTTTAAAAGAGCCAAACACACATAAACACACATAAAAAATTAACACCCATCTAGAGCAGCAACAATTTAATTCTCTTTTTTCCCCTCCAGACTTTTTTTTTTTTTTTTATTTTGCATCCATAGCAAGCTTATGGAGACTTTAGAAGACGACCCACCTCCAAAATTTAGAGGAAAAGTCACCAAGCAACAGGCATAGGCTATGACATGCATTTAGTTGACAAAATATTTTTTTAAAATTAAAATTGGGTATATTGGGTATAGGTTAGAATTACTTTGCACTGTTAAAAAAAGGCAGCATGTAATAGATTTTTGAATTTTGAGCCCAACTCAAACTTTTTGACTTTTAAGTTCAACGTTTTGCCTCTTTAGATAAACTTGAATCATTGAGTTTTAGAAATTAAAAAAAAAAGTATTTCAAAAATTCACAGTGAGCTGTGAACCTGATTTGTCATTATTTTGTTGCCTGAAAATTAAATGGTTTTAATTGAAAATAGAAAACATTTTAAACATCATTCACTTTCATTTCAATGCATTTATGCAATCATTTAAAAAAAAATTTGGAGGTTTCTAAAACTCAAAGATTTTAGTTTATCTAAAGAAAGAAGTAAATATCTCAACAAAAAAATAGTAGTTGATAAAACTTTTTCAAAACTTAAGAGACTGAGTTTGACTCAAAACTAAAAAATCTGTCACATACACTGCCTTGAAGTTTTTCCTCAACTTTTTGTCTTTACAGTGGACCTACAACAATGATAGATGAAAATTAAAATGTTAAAAACAAAACCACAGGGAGCCACTGGAGAGAGAGTAAATACTCATCTGACTGCAGGTTATTTCAGTGATTATGACTTTGAATGATAGAAATTCTGATTTTATGAGGAAAAAATGCATCAATTTATTTGTTTTAACAGAAAAATAAATAAGGCTATATATAGGTGTGATGCCCATCTTTATTGTCACAATAACCAATAAACTACCAGATATGAGCCCTAGCATCCCAACATCTCATCAGGCTTCAACTGTGTGCATCGGCAGAAAAGTCCACATAAATATCTGAAAGTGAACGTGTGACTGGTTGAAACTGGTTGAAACGTCCAGCCCCACTCCAAGAGGTGGCGGTACAGATGCAAACTTCATGAATCTGTTTTAATACTGTTTGATAGGACCAGAGGTACATCAAACCAAAAAAGGCTGGAAAATGCTGTGGTATTTGAAACTCAAAACACAGATTTTCAGTGTACTCTTCCTTTAATTATTGCCCGGTCTCCTCTCTCGTGTCCCTCAGCTGCAGCGGCATGGACTTGTTTTGATTTCCGGAGCCATTTTCTCGCCTTATCTGGACCATCGGCTCATTTCCTGTGTGTAACAGCGCCATTTCCTGTCTCTGTGGGGACAATCAGAGAGATAACACAACTAAACACTAAAGCTCCTTTTTCTCCTCATTTCTTTGTCTATTTCTGGGCCTGCACGTCTCTTTCCTCCTCCTCCTGCTTCTCTCAGCATCCTGCTTTCTGGATTTCATTCATTTCTTATCTTAAAGACTTACAAGCACTTGGAAGTCATCAAACATTTGACCGACACATTAAACTGTGTTATCTCTGTCAGTGCTGTCGACTCTATCGTGGTTATTTCTGGTAGTTTGACCCACATTTGATTTCACAGAGGGCAGGAAACCAAAAAAATATCATGTAATGATAGAAATAAATGGTGCACACCAGTGCGAGAAGTATTGAGACACTTTACTCAAGTAAAAGTACTAATTAGACAATTTAAACTCAAAAGTATCAGTAGTAAAAGTCCTCATCCTGCAGGAAAATGTCTCCTGCAAACTGTACATTTACTGCCACTAGACAACTTACCAGCTAAACTTTAATCCCACTGCTCTGATCGCCAACAGCTGTCTGGCTGAACCCAGCACTCTCTTTGTTCTGCTGAGCCACACTCACTGTGTGCAACTGCTGTACTTATGCCACAATCATATGCATCATGTTGATGGAGAAATCAAGAATCAAAAATATTCATACATATTGAAAGAAAATTGCACAGAAAGTTTGGCCCCTGACTCCCCAGACCTTTTAGTTACAGCTAACCAGGCTAACAGCAGTTAGCAGTTAGTTACTTCAGCAACAAGTAAAGCTTTCTTTCCATCAGGAAGCTCTGTAAACAACCTTGGTGCTGTCTTCCCCGCTGGTCTTGGAGGCGGTGTTCACTGGGTTGCTGCCGAGCCTTGTTCTGTTGCCCACTAACGACAGCTAACAGCTAACAGTTACGATAATCTGCTTTAGCAACAAGCAAGCTGCTAAAGCCATCTGTCCATCAGGAAACTTTGTAATCACAGAGAGGCGAGGCGGAGCAGCCGGAGGACGTCAAATGGAAAACCGGAAAATCTTTTCTCCAGAAAATATGATCTAGTTTCATGCAAATCAGTGAATAAAGTTGAAAGGTTGTGCTTTTGTAGAGTGAAGCCAGAAAGACTTCTCTGGCATCATAGAAAGCATTTCAATGGAGGCAAAATATGACCTTTTTTTCATTGTTACGCCAGATACTGGCATATAGGTGATGTATAGCGCAATAAATATGTCATAAAAAAACTGAAACATCAATTTTGAGTTCATGGGAACTGCAAAGGTTGTTATTAATGACACCTCTTAATGAACTGCAGTCAATAGCCTGTTGCTCGTGTTCTGTAGCCACAAACAACCAAGCAAGATATTGGCCAAAACACTGACATGACATGAGACTGAACGTAACTGACCAGCATCACGGTGAGAGATGAGATCAGTAAAGTTAGACTTGATATTAGTGGGCTAACATTAGCTAGCCCCTTAGCTGAAGGAGGCAGGGCACTCGGGACAATGAATGTCACATCCTTTGTATTTTCTCAAGAAAAAACATATCAAGTCCTTTACATACACTGATTTCTATAGTAATTTCTATGGAAATCAGTCTGCAAGCACATAGTAACTGTGCCAATGTGTTGTATTTTGTTCTTTAAATATAAAATAGAGTTTTTCCTTCCCAGTGTCCATTGGAGGGATTGGCGTTTCAGCTGCATGCAAAATTGAAGAGTATATGCACTGCACACTATTTGAAAGTATAAAGTCTTGTTATCTGTATACATGAGAGTAATTTGAAAGTAATGTGCATGTAAACTTTTTGTGTTTGTGTAGGAGGAGCCTGTGTGTGTGAGAAACAATGCATGCGAGCTGTGTACTCATATGCCCATGTGAGAGTGTGTTTGAGCGTTTCCTCCCCGCAGACAGAGACGGGGTCACACAATGACTTCAGCTCGGAAACGGGCAAACGCAGGAAGGCCGCGACTCAGCGCCGTACAATGGCTCATCACATGTGCGCCGCATTGATTCCTCGGGCCACTGTCGAGCACGCCACCTCGCAGGAGGAAGTGCCATATTGTTGTGAGCAAGCCTTTTCTCCTTTTCCCTACTGGAGGGACAATGGAAGGAGAAGGAGGAGCAGGAGGAAAACATATTCTTTCTTTTTGAAAAGACGCAGGAATACCAAGAAAGAGAATACTGAATTCCAAGAATTACTGATGATGTTGGTTTGCTCCCGTGATGGAAAAACTTTTCTACTTTTATGATACTTTATACTTAAACCAAACATTGTACTTTTAACTACATTTATTGAACAGCTTTAGTCATTTTTCAGATTAAGTGTAATTCCAGTGTAATTTATTAACCTCAGAACTGGACCCTGCGACTTCTCAGCAGCGACTCCCACCATTTTTTCCCCAGGATGGCAAAGTCATGTTCTACTGCATTCATTCTGTATGTATTTGTTTATGTTTTAAGGAGGGTTTAACTCACATGTCTACTTTTTTGGCCAAGAAAAGACTGTCTGGAGCCACAATTATTTGTATATTGTCTCTTGAAGTCTTCTCTCTTTTTTGGATTTAGCATCCATAGTTAGTCTACAGAGGCTCAAGGCAAAGCACCAGTAAAATTTAGAGGAAAAGGCACTGAAGCATAGATGTGTGCTATGATGCACATTTTAGTTGATTTTTTTTTTAAATTTGCTGAATAGGCTACAAATTTTTAATGCAAAAATCACAAAAAACTCCAAGGCACTCTCTTTTAAGACAATTAAAACACCTTTATTGTCGTGGCATGTTAGACCTTAAAGTCTGAGTCCTAACCCTAACCAGCAAGGCCATCATGGAAATACCAAAAATAAAATATGTAGCAAAGACAGTCAATAGCATTTTGCTTACCGTTCAATTATTATCAGACCTTTAATTTGAAAGGGCTCTGTGCTGTGTTCATTGGTAATGATAATGAGCTGTATCTTTTGTATCAAACTGTAACTTTATTCACTCAGTGCTGCACAACCATGTTGTTTATGTTGTTCTTCCTCTACTGTTGCTGCTACTATCACTGCAGCCTGTATGCAGCATGCATGTTACACTGTAATTTTTATTTTTTTTACAGTGTAAAACAACCTTCACATTTATATTGCATCCAATACGCCTCAATTAATGTTAGCTACTGTCATTACAGAGACATCAGAGTACTCAGATCCTATTAAATGTCCCACAGAGAAGCCTGGACTCTCTAATAATGATACTTTAATGATATTTCTTGGCATTCGCCATCAGCTGGTGTGGATTAAACCTTTAAACTCTGAGTTATTATGTTGCATCTTTGACCTCGAGGCCAAACGGCTCATGTTAATCCCAATTTATTAAATCCAACCATCCCTGGCTCAGGCGGCAGGATATCATCACTGAGAGCCAAACGTGGGCTAACTGAAGCACCGTGTGGGCACCATAAATAAATAAAGAGCAGTTACAGTGTTATTTGTTTGTGTGCAGAGGTCAGTGTGGTCCTGAGCCCCCCTGAGATCAGAAGAAATCCGTTTTGGTGATGTTGGGAGGGAAGGTCGCTCATTGTCTGAGCCCCACCACCACCTCCACCACCCTGCAGCCTGTGTGCGAGCACAGGAAACAGAGTGGGTTATGGCAGCCTGTTCCCGCCTCCAGTCCCACGCTCTCATCATTGTTCCCCTCCTGTCTCCTCCCTCAGGTAGCTGTCAGCCCTGCACGACAAATCTCACCAAACCTTGTGTGTTTTCTGGCTTGTTTTTGTCCTGCTGTTGTGTTTGAATTGCTCACTGTCTGTGACCGCTCAGGCGTTTCCGCTCTGTGATTGATTGATTAGTCACTGACAGGCAGGGAAGTGATTGGCATGTCTGAGTGTGGAGCAGCTGTTGGCTCGTGGTAAAGACTTGTTTACTCTTTCATGTAAAAGTCTACCTCGATTTTTCATTAAGAAAAATCAATCAAAGGGACAGTTCACCCCCAAATCAAAAATGCATATTTTTTCCATTTGACTTGTGGGGCTCAAAGCATAAAAAATACATATGAAAAATTCAAAACCAGCGTCTCTTTCCAAAAGTCATGACCTAGTTACTCAAGATAATCCACAGATCTTGTCGTGAGCAGTTAAATGTAGGAACCACTTTTTTTCTAATAGAAAATAAACTAGTTCCAGTAGATTCTGCTGCACATAGAAAGTAGTTCCTACGTGAAACTACTCACAACAAAGTCTGCGGACTATCTTGAATAACCAGGTCCCGATTTTTGGAAGTAGACTTTTTCAAAATGTATTTTTGGTGCTTTTAGGGCCACAAGCCAAGTGCATTTTAGTGACTTTATATTGGAGAGAAGGCAGACATTTCTATGGCATTGACCTTTAATCTTTCATCAATATACAAACCAAGACATGAATAAGTAAAGTGCTCATTTACACTACAGGCAGCAGCTCTATTTCTTTAAAATCTGCAGAAAATCTCTTGGGTTGTTGTTGTAATTCTGTGGGTGCAGATTTCGCATGGCCCTGGTAATAGGGGGCCTTTCCGCTGGTGCTTTTGAGTCAAACCATACTGCGCTGATTTGCATTTCCATTGCCACTTTTATCGCACCAAGCTCCGCCGAGCCATGCCCACAGAGAGGTGAGGCGGAGCAGCCGGAGGACATCAGACTGAAAACCAATATGATTTAATATGATTTAATTTCATCCAGATCAGTGAATTAAGTTCAAAAGTTGTGCTATTGTACCCCCAGGCCCCTAGAAACACTTCTCTGGCACCTACTCTGGAGTAGGGCCAAAGTGAGCCCAACCCACATCTAAGCGGACTGCTGTGACGTCTCTACAATCGCGGCCAACCTGTATTGACCCTCCTTTCTCCTCCTCGAACAAGCGAGTGTTGTGATATTCAGCTCGTTTATGCAGGAGAGCAGAGAGCAAGATGCTTTTAAAAGCCTCTTTATGTTCAGTTTTCAGCACTTTTATAGCTTCTAACTGAAGCTCTACACTTTGAAATATAGTTGCTTTCCTGTGTCGCTGTTTGTACTTTCAGGTATCTGCTTTACTTTACCATTTCATATTCGCTTTCATAATAAAAGAATTCAAATAACGGACACAACAGGAGACTTTTATTGTGAAGAAATAAAGGAAACAGCGTGTTTATCCCAGAGAGGTTTAGCCACTGCTATACAGCTGCTCAACTCGAGCCTCCTCAAGCTTGTCTTCAGGTGAAAGACATACCTTCAAGCGGCTAGCGCTGTTGTAATGGAAATGCAACCCCCTACCACGCTGGGCTGCCAGACCGAGTCAAACCGAGTCGAGCCGGGCCAGCTCTGTGTATGGAAAAGGGCCAACAGATTACACAGTTCTCAGGTTTTAAATGTAGACAGTTACTGAATACAAATTACATGGCAATTTTTGTAATTAGTGACATAATTGATTGGGGTATGGGGGCCGTTGCTATAAGCCTTCCAGTCCTTGTGTAACCAGAGTGAGAGCTGCATCTGTATCCTCGTTGAACTTCTGTCTCCGATCCTGTTTTTGAAATAAATAGACAGGATCTCAAGGTGCAGCCATGGTGATGAGAGCGTCCGGTTTGGGAACCTCAGAATTGCGTCTTTGCTTTATGCAAATGATGTTTTTCTGTTGGTTTCATCAGACCATGACCTTCGGCACGCACTGGGGAGGTTTGCAGGCCAAGTGTGTGCACAGGCGCTGTGCCAGATTGTTGTAGCTCAGAGGAAGCTGAGCTGGAAGGCAAAGCTTTCAATTTACCAGTTGATCTACGTTCCGACCTGTGGTCTCACCTGTGGTCATGAGTGGAGCTGCAACAATTAATTATTCATAAATCAATTATTAAATTAATTGCCAACTATTTTGATGATCGATTAATGAGCTTGAATATTTTTTATAGAAAAAAAAGTCAAAGTTCTCTGATTTCAGCTTCTTAAATATGAATATTTTCTGTTTTTTTTTACTCCTCTCTGACAGTAAACTGAATATTTTTGAGTTGTGGGAAAAACAAGACTTTTGAGGACGTCATCTTGGGCTTTGGGAAACACTGATCAACATTTTTCACTGTTTTGTGACTAATCGATTAATCGAGAAACTAATCCCCAGATTATCTGACAATGAAAATAATCACCGCAGCCCCAGTCATGAGCCTGAGGATAGTGATTGAATGAATGAAGTTATGGATACAAGCACGTACAGTGTCAGAGACAGGGTGAGAAGCTGACATGGTTTGAGCAATCTGGACAGGATCCTGCTTTGGAAAACCTCCAAAGGAAAAGGTGTCACTTTGGGAGGAGACCCCTGGGTAGATCCAGAATTCACTGAAAGGATTATATCTCATCTGCCTGGAAACGTCTCGGGATCCCCCAGGAGGAGCTGAAAGACGCTGCCAGGGAGAGAGACATCTGGAAAACCCTGCTCAGCCTGCTACCACTGTAGCAGATAGGTGGAAGATGCAGCCACAAAAATATGAGTTCCACATTTTTTTTCTCTTTAAACATCTCAAACATTTTCAGTGCAAATAAAAAACATTATTGTGAAGGATTTGTTACTTCTGCCACCACAAAGAGAAACACTTAAAAGACTTGATCTGAAATGTTACCAAACAATTCTTGACAGTGCAGCTATAACCTAATGTACATTTTCTCCAATACAATCTGGGCTGATTATAGTTACTTATTTTTGTAATCTGATTACATGTTAATCTTGATTACATGTAATGCGACCCTGTCAGTTGTGCCAGTGGGTGGCATCCCACACAGAGTCAGACAATGCTGCATTGTTGTTGTATATTTTCCTTAAAACACTGAGTTCCTACCAGGATATCTAAATTCAGATGTGTGAGGGCATGATGCTCTGTGTGTGTGTGTGTGTGTGTGTGTGTGTGTGTGTGTGTGTGTTTTGATGTTATATAAATAAATAAAACTTTCATTTTAACCCCTGGGAATAACAATGAGATATCTGCTCACTCTTATCCTAACCAGCCTAACAATCTGATCTGAGGCCTTAGAGGAAAAATGAATAAACATTATGCTTAAAAAAACATATTAGGATTTATTTCCACCATGAGGCCACCATGTTTCTACAGTGGCCCAGAACAGACAAACTAAACACTGGCTCTACATACAGCCTTTTGCATTTTTAATTCTGTAGTTTCTCCTACATGCTTGGTGGGGGAGGGTGTGACGAGACATTTGCAATCTGCAAGCTCACCACTAGATGCCGCTAAATCCTACACACTGGTTCTTTAACTGTTCCAGAGTCCAAGTTTTCCTGCATCCATGTTGTGTTGGAATAATTTTAATTAACTTACTGCATATCAATTCTTTTGCTCACCTTCAATTTTTAAAATGGTATCGGGTTGTAACCATTAGTTTCTGTCCACGTAGAGCAACCTTTATGATCACAAGAGCCATTTTTGGCCGTACACACATACATATATTGTTGTTTGTTTTTAAATGTTTGAAAATGGTGAAAAATGTCAATTACATGCTCCTTTTTATGCAGGTGTTGTAGATGGTTTTTACGTCTCATCTTTTTAGCTTCAACATCTGTAAAGTACTTGTTTTCCTTTCTTCAAAGATGCTCCATATCAGTATTTCCCAAACCTTTTCTTCTGAGGACCCACTTTTTATAAATGACAAACCATCATGACCCAAATCAAAATACTTTATATAGTCGATCAATATGTCGATTATTTTCTCTCACTTTCAACTATTGATCAATATGGCAACAAGTTTTCCACTAATCAATTAGCTGTTTGGCCCATAAAATGACCAAAAATAATGGAAATCAATTAATTAATCCTGTCAGAATCTTATCAATGCCCGTGTGCTCTGCCTGTTTTCACATGTTTGGACCTATTTTTCAACTAGTGATCAATTTGGCAATAAGTTTTCCACTGATCGATTAGTTGTTTGGTCCATAAAATTTCAGAAAATGGTCAAAAATGTTGATCAAATGTTGATTGTTACCATCAGAGAGGAGTAAAGAAACCAGAAAATATTCACATTTCAGAAGCTGAAATCAGAGAATTTTGACTTTTTTGGTTAAAAATTTACTCAAACTGATGAAGTGATTATCAGAATAGTTGGCAATTAATTTAATACTTGATTAATAATTAAATAATCATTGCAGCTCTAGTGTTAACAGGCCAGCTCACTGTTTTTATTTCCTCTCATCTGGAAACCAATACAGGACATTTTTAGTTTTTTAGTTTTAGTTTAGTTAGTGCATAAATGAGACACAATAAGTACATACATATAAATAATATACACATTTTAAATATGGTGAACTGTAGATATAAATCTTAAATTTGCAGAATTTCTTCTGTAATCTTTTATTTATTTGGTGACCCAAATAAAAGCTCCTGTGACCCTCCTGTGGGTCACGACCCAGTGTTTGGGAATGACTGCTCTATTTTCAAGATTCAAGATGTTTATTGTCCACACCGGTTACACAAGTACAATCATGTGGAAAAACTTTGTCCAGAATGCTCCAGTATAAAATAACAGTAACAGAACCACAAGCAAGTAATAAAACACAGAACTAGAAAGAGAATAATAATAAAAAAGATAAAGATAAAATATAAAATTATATATAAGATGAGCATTTTTTAAATAAATATATAATACTGAGAAAAAACAACAATATACTATATGCTCTTCTATTATTATTATTATTATTATTTTCAGATGAAATAAAAATGCATGTTGTATATTCAGGTCTGTGTGTCAACGTGTGACGTTCAGGAACAGAACAACACTGCCACCGCCTGGTGTTTGACATGAACTGCACCCAGTTTTTCACACAATAAACACACACAGTGTGTGAATCAGTCTGCATGCATCACAACGCAGCCTGCCGTCTGGAATATGTCGACAAAATGATCGATTTATTGAATTTTTCTGTGATTTAGATTTAATTTCTGCACGTCTCAGAGGTGTTACCGGACGCGTCTTCTTCTGTGGTGCTGAAATCTTGCTCGGTGTAAATTAAAGGGAGCAGCAGCAGCGGCGGCGGCGGCTCAGACCCGCCCCTTTTCATTCAGTCCGGACGCATTTTTTTTCCTCCAACTGTGTCCGAGATGACGGCCAACAGCAGCAGGTACAGGAGCCGCGCGCCCCGGTCAGGTAAGCTCCCGCAGGTAATTAACGAACCTGCCTGCCACGTGCCACAGCTGGTTGGTTAATGAAGCATCGATTAATGAGTCTGTGATGATGTTTTCATGCTCTCCTCCTCCTCCTCCTCCTCTGGATGGATGGATGGATTTGGCTGATTTCTGCTCCACAAACCGACTCTTGTCTCCTGGAATTTGGCTTCATGACGCACAGAGGATGCAGAGGTAAGACACACAAACGTGTGTGTGTGTGTGTGTGTGTGTGAGTGTGTGAGTGTGTGTGTATATTTTACAAAATAAAAGCCTCCTGCTGTGTCACACCTGCAGGAACTAAGAGTGTCCCTTTGTTT
Organism: Lutjanus argentimaculatus; assembly: GCA_034769285.1. Classification (NCBI taxonomy): domain Eukaryota; kingdom Metazoa; phylum Chordata; class Actinopteri; order Lutjaniformes; family Lutjanidae; genus Lutjanus; species Lutjanus argentimaculatus. Next base: position 39,040,339 of record JAWZSL010000005.1, on the reverse strand, counting down.
TGCTGCTGTCAGTGACCCTGGTCAGTCTGTCAGGTTTCCCTCCTTTGTCCTCACTGTCAGCGTGCAGCTGCTCATCATCACATGCACACTCACATATTTTACTATTTTACACTATTTATTTCAATCTATTCAGTTTTTATACATTATAATGTCTATACACATCTGGAAACATGACTTAAGTGCTGAAGCAGCGGAATAATCGATCAGTCGCTTCACAAAAAATTATTTTCAATTTTCTTTAATAATTTCAGCCATTTTTCAAGCAAAAAAAAAAAAAAAAAAGAAGCCAAACCTTCAGTGATTGCAGCTGCTAAAATGTGATCATTTTAGAGCTGTAATTATTAATTGATTAGCTGTCAACTATTAAATTAATCTGCAACTATTTTAGTTATTGAATAAGATAAGATAACTTTATTAATCCCAAAGGGAATTCTTGTGCAAGAGACTGCTCCAAAATCACAGTAACATAAAATAAAACAATATTAAAGTATTATATAAGATTTTTTTTTTACCTGTTAAAAAATTGAGTCAGTAAGATAATCCAACTATCACAATATTAAAGTAATGTAGCTTGATTACTTTCCGTTACTTTTGGATTTTGTTAGTATAAAAATATGGTGACATTGTTTAGCCTAATTTAGTGTTTCTAGGCTACAAGTAACGATTATTTCCATCATTATCTTCTTACTTAATCAATCAGTTGTTTGGTCCTCGAAATATCAGAAAATGGTTAAAAATGTTGATCAAAGCTCAAGATGACGTCCTCAAATGTCTCGATTTGTCCACGACTGAAAAATATTCAGTTTACTGTCAGAGAAGAGAAACCAGAAAATATTCACATTGAAGAAGCTGAAATCAGAGAATTTTGACTTTTTTTTTACTTAAAAAAAGACTCAAAGTGATTATTTGATTATCAAAATAGATGCAGATTAATTTAATAGGTGATTAACAATAAATTAATTGTTAATAAATTATATTTATTGCTTATTTGTTAAATCACAAAAAAATTATTAATCTTATGTGGATTTACTTTAACCTTTACATCAGTCAATACAAACCTGTACTGTGCAAACTTTGTTCAAACCCTCCAAAACTTTATTTAAAACTCTAGTGCAGATCCCAGAGTTTTTCAAACCAAATATATCAGGCTGAATATTTGATAGTAACATGGTGGCTTTTGTCTGATACTGTGAGACAGTATGGATTAAACTTATCTTTTCAACCTTAGAGGGATAGTTTGGTTTCTTTAAAGTGAGGTTATACGAGGTACATATCCATAGTCAGTGTTTTACGTACAGTAGATGGAGCTCAACACACCCCCAGTTTGGAGACGCAGCAGGAGTTCTGGTGTAGGATTTAATTGTACACTATATTTAGAATATTTTCTGTGCTTTATCTTGCTGTCAGGCAGACTTTTCTGATGGGAAACCGCTGCTATGTGAGTCAAATATCGCTCTCTCCAAACCCAACCAAACTCCAGTGGCAAAATCTGTAATTTTACCTCACAGAACACGGGGGTTGTTGGTCTGTTGCTGGTCAGCTCGTTAGCTTATTTGTGTTATTGTGTGACTTTAGTGAACCCAAACTAACTTTTTAAAACACAGTCACAAAACAAAGTAATGGATCGTGGCAGCGGTAGAACATCTGTCAGGGGATTTTTAGACATCTGTGGACATGCAGGACAGTTCCAGGAACATCAGGTTAATAAAATATTTTTCTATTTGTGATTAAACAAATTAGTATTATGTATAATTTATTAACAATATATTTATTGTTGTTAACATTTATTGTTTTTAGAGCTAGCCCTCCTGTGGTAACATAAGGTCATATAAGGTTACGTAGCGGAAGGTAATGTGACATAAGATAACCTAACGTACGGTACCGTAAGGTTAGAGAGAGCTAACCCTCCTGTGGACGTCAACACTGGACGTTCAGAAGATGTCATTAAAAGAACCAGAAAATATTTGATTGATCGATTATTTGTGCAGCTCTAAAATACTTACATTTAAGCAGCTGGAATCACTGAATGTTTGGTATTTTTTCAAATTAATTCAAATAATCTTGGGCTGCAACTAACATTTCATAGGCAATTAATTGAGAAAATAATCAGCAGAATAATCAATAATGAATGGCATTCTGTATTATTTTGTTCCAGCTTTTACATGGAAGCTATATATTTCTGCTTGAGATCTACATTTTCTAAATGTTGTGGTGGGTTTGAAGAAGGCTTGCACAGCATTAGTTTCAGTCAAAATGATCTGTTTAAGGTTAGAAAAACGGAGAAGCCTGTATGGTTTGGTGGTGTCATGTATAGAAGACTGAATGCACGTCATTAATTAACACACGCAGTGGAAAAATTAAGAGAAAACGTTGTTGTGAACCGTTTTCCAAAAGCTGAAGCAGAATCAGAGATTCTAGATGGAGCAGAACAGCACTATCTATCTGTTACATGCAGCAGCATCTCCTGAGCGTCTTTATTTTGAGATCTATATTCCCCAAAATCCCACGAGCAGTTTCATAATGTTTCCTTCATCCTGCTTCACAGTTGAGTCTTTTCATGTGGTGTTGGACGACAGCTCCGAGGCTGAGTCAGAGCAGCGGACACAGACGCAGCGTGGTGTTAGCCAGCAGTCTGGATCTCTGTGTTTTAGTGATGTGTGTGTGGGCGTGACACACGCAAACGCATCCACAGAATAAATGTCAATATGGAAGCAATGAAACCAGAAATAAAAACAGGAATAAAAACAGAATAAAAACCAGAAATAAAACCAGGAATAAAACCAGAATAAAACCAGAATAAAACCAGAATAAAATCAGAATAAAACCAGAATAAAACCAGAATAAAATCAGGAATAAAACCAGAATAAAACCAGGGATAAAACCATGAATAAAACCAGGAATGATAAACCAGAATAAAATCAGGAATAAAACCAGAACAAAATCAAGAATAAAACTAGGAATGAAACCAGAATATAAAACCAGAAATAAAGCCATGAATAAAACCAGGAATGAAACCAGAATAAAACCAGAATAAAACCAGGAATAAAACCAGAATAAAACCAGAATAAAACCAGAATAAAAACAGAAATAAAACTAGAATAAAACCAGAAATAAAAACAGGAATAAAACCGGGTATGAAACCGGAATAAAACCAGAATAAAATTCAGGAATAAAACCAGGAATGAAACCAGAATAAAACCATGAATAAAACCAGGAATTAAACCAGAATAAAACCAGAAATAAAGCCATGAATAAAACCAATGCGAATGAAAACCAGAATAAAATCAGGAATAAAACCAGAACAAAATCAAGAATAAAACTAGGAATGAAACCAGAATAAAACCAGAAATAAAGCCATGAATAAAACCAGGAATGAAACCAGAATAAAACTAGAATAAAACCAGGAATAAAACCAGGAATAAAACCAGAATAAAACCAGAATAAAACAGAATAAAACAGAATAAAAACCAGAAATAAAAACAGGAATAAAACCGGGTATGAAACCGGAATAAAACCAGAATAAAATCAGGAATAAAACCAGGAATGAAACCAGAATAAAACCATGATAAACCATGAATAAACCAGGAATAAACCAGAATAAACAAAAAAACCATGAATAAAACCAGGAATGAAACAGAATAAAACCACAGTAAAACCAGATAAAACCAGAAAGAAAACCAGGGATAAAACCAGAACAGATGGGAAGAACAGCTCTGTATGTTCGGCTCCTGTTCTCTAAGTAATCAAGCTAATGTACACTTTGAGAAGTAAAGGGGTCGAACTAGAACCATAAAAGGTTCTTCAGCTTGTCTTCAAAGGAGAACCCTTTTTGCTTCCTGGTAGAATTCTACCTAGAACCAAATATGAAGGGTAATATCTAGAACCATTTGTGATACCCAGAATCCCCTATGACAGGTTCCACCCAGGACCCTCTCTTGGGGTTCTATCCAGAACCATTCCACTGTCTAATGGTGCTACCAGAAATCACCCAAGGGGTCCTACCAAGAACCTTTATATATTCCAAAGATTTTATCTAGAACACACTTGAGGTTCTACTCAGAACCATTTTTTTTAGATTCCAAGGGTTTTTATCAAGAACACACTCAGGAGGTTCTACTGAGAGCCTTTTTAATGTACCAAAAGTTTTATCTCTAACACAGTGAAGGGTTCTACCTGGAACCTGTCTATATTCCAAAGGTTTTATCTAGAGCACACTCAGGGGGTTCTACAGAGAGCAGGGGGTTCTATTGAGAACCTTTTTAAATTCCAAGGGTTTTATCTAGAATACAATCAGGGGAGTTCTATTGAGAACATTTTTACATTCCAAGGGTTTTATCTTGAATCCACCGAGGGGGTTCTGCTGAGAACACTTTTATATTATGGTACAAAGAACCCTTGACGAAAGAGTTCTTCAAGGATCTCAAAAATCCTTGAAGAAAAGGGTTCCTAATAGAACCCTTAGTCTTACAAAGAACCTTCGACAAACCCTTCCTTCAAACGTGCCATCTTCAGAAGCAGACGGTTGTGGATAGAACCTCAGCCCTTCAGAGAGAACCCTCTTGGAACCCTTATTTGTGAGAGTGTAACTCTACATTAGATTTGGTATTAAAAGCTTTCTGTAAGTGGAAATATATGGAAAACCCTGATGCATGATGGGAAGAGCTGACCAGTCCACTTAGTTCACATCACACACCATCTGTCTCCTTCCAGTCTGTGTTTCATCCTCTTCCTCTGTTGTTTTAAGCTCCTCTTCCTCCTCCTCCTCCTCCTCCTCTCAGATGAACATGTATGCCTCTGTGTCGTCCCTCCCCACCTCCTCCTCCTCCTCCTGAGCCAGTGGCTGCCTGCCACACTGTATTATGAATACTTGGGGGAACCGCGGGGCATGCTCTCAGTCTCTCTGCCACCCTCTCTCCGCGACTTCAATAAAACATGAAAGGAATCATGGGAATGTCCTACTAACACGGCGACTTTACCGCTCTGCAGCACCAAGCTGTGAAGGAGGATCTGACCCAGATTAGTCAGCCGTTATGATATATATATGTACTGCCCTACATGTGACTACGATTGGTCCAAACTGAGTTATAACCTAAATATGTAATTTCCATGAAAACAGCTTTTAAATTTGCAGTAACGACACAACAGGCCTAAAAACTAAAAACATAAAAGGTATATGTTCTTGATTCTGCGTGTGTATTACTGGTCAGACTACACTACTACTACTGCACTCACTGCCACAGAAAGACAGCTAACTAGACTGTCTAGGTTGTTGTTTTGCTCCTCAGCATCTTGTATAGACAAATCCGAAATCTTGCTGCGCCACCATTGCTGCAGTGGCACATTGTGTCCATTACCCTCTGTCTGCTGGTTGTGTCTAGAAGGGAACTCCAACTTTCCGAGACTCTCGCGAGATTTTTCACAAAAAATGTTCACTCTCACGAGATCTCATGGATCTGGGGCTTCCTTCTAGACCACGTGTCTGCTGTTGCCTGCTGACAGTGATGACATGGATAATTGGATTGACGATGTTAAACAATGGCCCCCTTTGTAACAGATGAAGGTTCCTTTCCATAGATACAAGTAGGAGGGGCTCCAAGGAAACAATGTTGGGAACCGCTGTTCTAAGGTAACATAAGGTAACGTGAGGTAACGTAAGGTAACGTGAGGTAATATAATGTAACAGAAGGTAATGGAAGGTAACTTAACATAATGTAACATAATGTAACATAACATAACATAACATGACGGAAAGCAACATAAGGTAACGTAATGTAAGGTTATGTAAGATAAAGTAAGGTAATGTAACGTAATGTAAAGTAAGGTAATGTAACGGAAGGTAACGTTACGTTACATAACGTAACATAACGTAAGGTAAGGTAAGGTAACGTAATGTAATGTAATGTAACGTGACATAACACAACATAACGAAACATAAGGTAATGTAAGGTAAGGTAACGTAAGGGTTCACAAGGGTACCTTACCATTACAACTAATTTAATAGTGTGTATGTGTGTGTTTGTTTCTAGGAAAAAGATTACGTTGGTTTTGCGACGCTGCCCAACCAGGTGCACAGGAAGTCAGTGAAAAAAGGATTTGACTTCACTCTGATGGTGGCGGGTGAGAAATGAACTGTTGCTGCACTTTGTTCTAGCACAGCAGTTGAATATAATAATGGTGTCAGATTTACCATCAAATTCTTAGTAATTTTTTGGAATTGGTCTTCAAATTCACACAACTGTAAACAAAAGCTTTCTTATTTCTATTCGGGGACTGTTGATATTTTTAGCCAAAATGACAACTGTCAGGGGAAGAATTGACTTTATCTAGCTAACGTGAGGTAATGCTAATGCTAAAACTCCATGATTGGTTGAAGCTGACTTTAAATTTCCTGGCTCATTTGTTTGAAAGTAAAAATCCTCTAAAAGTGGTCTTGAATAGCATGTCCATGACAATATACATACAATATATCATGCTAAAAGACTGAGGCTAACGCTAGCTATCTTACGGCATTACACACAGAAGTTAAATTTATTCTTCAAACCACGTTTTAATTGCACATGAGAAAATAAATTGAGGATGAGGAATAAGAAGAGTTTAGTAAACTATCTAATGCAAGTTTGTTTAGAGTTGTGAGAGAGTAAACTTTCAGTTGAAGAAAGAGTGGGACAGAGCTGCTAACGTTAGTTTAAAATGCAATAGCATGCATCTTCATGCACATTGGGTGGAAGTTACCGTTCTCAAAAGGGATTTTTTAATGTAACCTCACAAACTAATGCGGTTCACGTGAACGTTTTCCCCATTGCCTGAGTTTGGAATTTAAAAAATATCTTTTTTAGAGTAATTAAAAATACATACAGCATATATCAACGTTTATCAAGTTTCATGTCTGTCAGGACATAATATCTAGTGAAATTATGATAAAAATATAAAAAATACCCCTTTGTTTCTTTAAGGGTCATTGTAATTAGTTCTGCAATACCATATACCATGAAACCATGCATTTATTGAACCGTGAAAATCTCAGACCATTGCAAACCTTCATTTGGAAATAACACCAAGTTACTGTGGATAGTAAACCAGTCAGTCAGATGCTAACATTAGCAGCCGGCGTTGGAAAACACTCTGTTTAGTCCATTCATTGCACTTTTGCTCTTGAATTCTGTAAAGGCTGTTATCTCTCTTAACAGAGCCCCATGTGCACCACTTCTGCATGTGGAACCAGTCCAAAGCCGTCTTCACACAAAAAGACTAAAATCCAGGCAGGATGTCCTTGTCGTGAGGCAGCTTTACCACCACACCTCCGCACCATCTCAGTCTTCTTCACAAGTTTAATGTGTCCTGTGAAAATGACTGGCTCTGATAAATGTTCATCTTGCAGATAAGATAGATAAGTCACAAAACTCTCGTCCAAAAAAACGGTCTGCATTTAATTACAGTTTAAATCCATCTGTTAAATATTCAGAAGCATGAGCTGAGATGCAAAACATCAAGAGCAGAATCCCTGCAGTTTGAGCGATACTGAAGAATAAGCAAAATTTCTTAATATTGTGCTATTAAACAATTTTGAGTCCGTTAAGTACCCATTGTGATGACAGCTAGATTGACTTTGGTTTTGTGAATTTATTTCTTATAATGTTTTTTTAATGAGCACAAAAACAGTTGGAGGTTTATGTTCAAGTCTGGAAAGCAAAAAGCACCAATGTGATATTTGAGTCAGTCTCTCTGCTCAAACTAGATTTCAAACTGTGTTGGATGTGTCAACGACAGTAAAATCCTTCTTTTACATTAAAGACTGAGTCAGCATCATTTAATGAGATCAAATAGAATAATACAACTGTCACAGGGGACATTTTACTGTCTTTAGTACTTTTACTTTTAATGCTTTAAGTAACATTTTTGCTTATTTCAATGTAGGAGTTTTCCTTGTATATATTAAGAGTAACAGCATGTACGAGTATCTTTCCAAAAATCATGACCTGGTTACTCAAGATAATCCACAGACCTTGTTGTGAGCAGTTCCACGTAGGAACAGGGGAGACACTGGTTTTGAATTTTTCAAATATATTTTTTTGGTGCGCCACAGTGCAAGTGCCCTTTAGTCCCACTATATTGGGAGAGAAGGCAGACATCTCTACGGCTGATATCGCCAAACTTCTGCAACTCACTCAAAAAAAAATCTAGATGGATAAGTGGCACTACAGGCCAGGGGTAATATATGTATTTTTTAAATTTTGGGGTGAACTATCCCTTTAATTGAGGCTGTGGCTCAACTCTTTTAAAATTCACTAAAGTTGAATGCCACGTTACCTGAAGATGCAAATTTGCACATGTGTGACCGCGGTCTAAAGCCAAAATTATACTTACTTACCTCCAGTTTGCAGTTTTCTGCAGACCTGCCTGCAGCTTGTACACTTGATGTGTTGAATTTGTCCTCCAAGTGGACTCCAAAATGCAGTACAAATAATGGATGTTCCTGGCAATTTCCCTGTCGACTAAACACAAATTTTTATTTAGACTAGTCAACTAGTCTGACAGTAAGAAAATATTCGGAAAGCAGTTAACATTGTGCACAATTTATTAATTGATCATGTTAAACACAGTGAAAAAATACTGTGTGTATTAGCCATTGAGCCATTAGAAGCCATTAATCACAGTCTACAATTGGCCAGTCGTATTTTAAATGCCGTTGAATGTTAACCTACAAAACATGACAGCAGCTCATTAAATGCTTCACCTTTTCAGACCAAAAAAGATCACAGTGTCTCAGGGCGAACGACGTTGTTTACCTGGAGCTGACGTTAGTTGCCACACAGTGTCGCTAACGTTAGCCGTGCTAGCAGCCTGATAAAACCCTGCCTGCTCTGCTTGCAGGTTAATGTCCATGTCTGTGCTGAATGAGCGGTTATATACCAGGTTATTCTGGCACAGCCTACATTCAGCCTTTTTTTAACTGTCTAGATTAAAATACTGCTAAACTGCGCTGGCCTTACGAACTGTCATCTGTCCGACTTTGCTGATAAAAACATCCGGGGTTGCGTTGGCCATACGCGCTGGGTGAGAGGGGCTGATGTCTGATGGGGCCGCAGCCCTGAATAGTGGTGGGTGGCTGCATAACACTGTAGAGGCAACAGTTAACTGGTGTTGTGCATGAATAAAATATTGAAAATAGGCTAGTATTTCTGGTGCTGACTAGCAAGGATGGCGACGTTTAATCGTGTAGTCAACTAATAGCGCACATACCTAGTACAAACAGAACTACCACCTATCTATGGTGTCCTTAGATGTCCGTGTACGCGTCCATTTGAGAGTATATTCCAGCCTTAATCTGATCTTGATGTGTAAATTAGGTGGAGTGCTCCTTTAATGACTTGCGTATTTATGTGTGTTACAGGTGAGTCTGGTCTGGGTAAATCCACTCTGGTGAACAGCCTGTTCCTCACTGATCTGCATAAAGACAGAAAACTGCTCAATGCGGAGGGTGAGTCACCGACCAATGAGATGGTCTGATCACCACACCTGCTGATCACAGTTCGGACTGTAAGGACCTGCAGCTGAGACAGACTTTATTGAACATTTGGTGTTTTTGACCCACAGAGCGAATCAATCAGACGGTGGAGATCACAAAGCACACAGTGGACATCGAGGAGAAGGGGGTGAAGCTCAAACTGACTATCGTGGACACCCCGGGTTTTGGAGACGCTGTCAACAACACTGAGTGGTGAGAGTTCGCTCTGTCAGATCTGGTCAATAACAGCAGCTTTGGAGGCTCAGATGGTAAATAAAATGAGAAGGTGGGAGCTGTTTTCTACAGCTTGAAGTTAGGTGAACTTCTCCCCTACACACCACTTACTGTATCTGACCCTTCCCTTTCAGCTCCGTCTCTCTGAGTCTTCACCCACGTATGAAATAAAAGCTCCGCAGTTCTTCTATTCAGCAAGAAAATCAAAGAAACTGCTGCTTTTCTTCTAAACACTGGCCTGATATTTTCATGCTTTCTAAGACTGTTCAGCATGTTTCCCTGAGGACAGTAACCAGTAAAGGATAAGGCTGGTGATAGTTTGTGTTCTTTATTATTGTCCACACAAAACCCATGAAAAGACCAAAATCAACAGTGTGTTAGTTCATCTCTCAGTACTCTCTGACTTCCTGTTCATGGCTTTCAGCTCCAAACCCATTGGTTCACTGCAAATGTAGTTTCATGTTTAAAAAAGATTCAGTAATTTTTTAAAATAGTTCTTCACTGTAGTTTTTATCAAACAAACAGGAGGAAATACTCCATTTCTTGGACTATTTTCAGCGGCGGATTTATCCACATTTGGGGTTCTTGTAAGTCTTTGGGGCAGCGGGACGGTGGATGTGTATGTCCGGACAAATTTGCAAATCTATATGAAATTTTTGACTTCAAAGGAGTGTTGTGAGCAGGTGCAGACCTTTTACATTTTAAGGTTTTAATCTAGAACTCACTCAGGAGGTTCTATCGAGAATCCTTTTATGTGCCAAGGGTTTTATCTAGAACCCACTTAGAAAGTTCTATCGAGGACCCTTTTCTTTTCCAAGGGGTTTATCTAGAACCCAACCAGGAGGTTCTACCAAAAATCCTTTTATGTTTCAAGGGTTTTATCTAGGACCCACTCAGGATGCTCTACAGAGAACCCTTTTATATTCCAAGGGTTTTATGTGGAACCCACCTGGGAGGTTTTACAGGGAAACCTTTAATATTTCAAAGGTTTTATCTAGAACCCACCTAGGGCAGTCTGCCGGGAGCCCTTTTACATTCCAAGGGTTTTATCTAGAATCCGCTGAGGAAGTTCTATTGAGGACCCTTTTATATTCCAAGGGGTTTTTTTAGAACCCACCCAGGGGTTTTTACTGAGAACCCTTTTACATTGTAGTACAAAGAACCATTGACAAAAGAGTTGGTTCTTTGGATGAAAAGAGATCTTAATGGAACCCTTAGTCTTACAAAGAACCCTTGAGGAACCCTTTCTTAAAAAAAAGGTTCTCCAGATACATTCCAAGGGTTTTACCTGGAACCCACTCAGGAGGTTCTACCAAGGACCCTTTTATATTCCAAAGGGTTTATTGAGAGCCCACCCAGGAGGGTCCACAGAGAACCCTTTAATATTCCAAAGGTTTTATGTAGAACCCACTCAGAAGGTTCTATTGAGAACCCCTTTTATATTCCAAGGGTTTTATCTGAAAACCCACCCAGGAGGTTTCAACCAAGAACCCTTTTATATTCCAAGGGTTTTATTTAGAACCCAACCAGGTGGTTCTATCAAGAACTCTTTTATATTCCATGAGGTTTATCTAGAACCCACTCAGGAGATTCTACCAAGAACCCGTTTATATTCCAAGGGTTTTAACTAGAAGCCACCTTGGGGCGGGTCTACTGAGAATCTTGTAATATTCCAAAGGGTTTATTTAGAACCCACCCAGGAGGTTTGACTGAGAACCCTTTTATATCCCAAGGGTTTTATCTAGAACCTAGCCAAGAGGTCCTACTGAGATCTCTTTTATATTTCAAGGGGTTCATCTTGAACCCACGTAGGGGGTTCTATCGAGGACCCTTTTATATTCCATGTGTTTTTTCTAGAACCCACTTCAGAGGTTCAGAGAACCTTTTTGGAACCCCTTTTTCTAAAAGTGTATGATGCGTAAAGACTAAAACTGCATCTGTATTTTCTGATGTTCAGGTGCTCGTCTCTTGTCTTAATTTGCTGTAAAAGTGGCTGTTTAATTTATTATTCTCTGATAAAATCAAACGCCTGCAAATCCTTCTTGTTCATTTAACCTTACTGCAGAAACATGTCAGAAAATCCTTCGTCTCAGTTGATGTAAAAAACTAGATAACAACAACAAAAAGACAATAAGTGAGAGATTTATGTGGCACTTTTAAAGAGAAAATCACACATTTCTTCACAAGCAGGAGAAACAACACAGATCAATACAACAGGGGCAGTGAGAGAGTGTGAAATATAATTAATGTCCTGAAGAATTCAAATCAATACTGTGGCTCTGGACTAAAGGAAACAAGCAGACAGGGCTGAGCAAATAAAAAGCACATGATGCACTGAGCTTTATGGGATTATAGAAAGAGAAATTACAGATCTTGTAAAGAGGAGATCTGAAATCCAGGTTGTGCTGAAGCTGCAGAGACGTTAACAGGAAACGCTGGCTGGATGTGAACGGGCTCATATGCAATTAAAATTCAGGTCTCCAGGGACCCACATGAGGAAATCAAACAGGCAGGCAGGTACAGGATCAAAAGGAGACTTATTTTACTGCCACAAGTCCTCCACACAAAAAGATAAAGTACGTTCTTTGTTCTTGATCCTGAGAAAGAATTAGAACCATAAAGGGTTCTTCAGCTTTATAAAGCTTCTAGTTGAAACTTGGAACTCTCTCAGATAGTTCTACCTAGAATCCAACATTAATGGTTATACCTAGAACCATCTGTAAAAGCCTCCACCCAGAACCCCCTATGAGAGGTTCTACAAAGAACCCAGATAGTGTAATGGTTACACCTGAACCCTCTTTGGAGGTTCTCCCCAGAGCCTTTCTGCCTTCAAAGGCTGCTAACAAGAACCCACCCAGGGGGTTCTACTGAAGACACTTTTATATTCTAAGGGTTTTATTTAGAACCCTCCCAGGAGGTTCTTCAAGAACCCTTTTATATTCCAAGGGTTTTATGAAGAGCCCACCCAAGAGGTTCTATGAAGAACCCTTTAATATTCCAAAGGTTTTATCTAGAAACCACCTAGGAGGTTCTACTGAGAACACTTTTATATTCCAAGGGTTTTATCTAGAATCCACCCAGGAGGTTCTACCGAGAACCCCTTTTATATTCCAATGCATTTGTTTAGAACCCACCCAGGGGGTTCTACCAAGAACCCTTTTATATTACAAGGGTTTTATTTAGAACTCACCCAGGGATTTTTACTGAGACCCTGTTTGCATTATAGTACAAAGAACCCTTGACAAAAGTGTTCTTCAAGGATTTCAACAGGGATGAGCGTGATCTCAGTGGAACCCTTAGTCTTACAAAGACCTCTTGAGGAACACTTTCTTCAAAAGGGGTTCTCCAGAAACAGTATAACCTCAGCGCTTAAGAAAGAACCCTTTGAGAACCCTTATTTCTATATGTGTACCCAAATTATGCCAAAAAAGCCAAAAGCAAATAAACAAACTTCCCAAAATGTTGAACTCTTCCTTTAATAGAATTTAGGCAGGTGTGCAGTAAAACACAAGAACACTTACAGACCGTTTGTGTTCTGCAGCTGGAGGGCCGTCACAGATTACATCGACCAACAGTTTGAGAACTACTTCAGAGACGAGAGCGGACTGAACAGGAAGAACATCCAGGACAACAGAGTTCACTGCTGTCTGTACTTCATACCTCCGTTTGGACATGGGTAACACACACAGAACACAGAACACAGCGGAACACACTCATCACAGGGAGATTAATGAACATGGATGTATTAACATGCTCAGTTAAAGTTCATGTTCTCCTGCAGGCTTCGTCCAGTTGATATAGAGTTCATGAAGGCCCTGCAGGATAAAGTTAATGTTGTTCCTCTCATCGCTAAAGCCGACTGCCTCACTCCCACTGAGATAAAGAAACTCAAAGAGCGGGTAAGACCACTAATGTACAATAATATACATGTAGATTACATAAATAATCCATGACCACCAGATCTGAACACTCCACTAAACTAAGTATGAGATATGATGTGAAATTCTCTTTTTCACAGCATCATATAATAAAAGCTGAATTTATGCACTGACCTTTCTGTCTGTGCAGCATCTGTTTTTGCTGCTGGCTATTCAGTGTTTTCATTAATATTTCTTCACTGAATTAAAGCCACAAAGATGTCTCCGCATTTGCATAAATTCAATAGGTGTCTGGATGAAACTTAAAAGAATATAATATGTTCGCTGTAAAGGAATTTTTATTATTTATTTGCATTTGCATTAATCCATTACTTTTAACTAACCCGTCAAAGGGTTTATCAATAACTATTAGCTAACTATTTCAACAGTTATTCAGTACTGTGAGCTAATATTTCAAACATTTATCCATTACATTTAGCTATTATTTCAACAGTTAGCCTTATATTAGCTTAGCTGACTATTTTAACCATTTATGCATTAGCCTACTTTTAGCTATTTCAGTTGTTTATCTGTTACTTTTAGCTAGCTATTTCAGCTAACTTACAGCTAACTGTTTTGACCATTTACTTTTAACCAACTAGTTCAACAGTTCAATACTTTTAGCTACTATTACAACCACTAAACTAACTAGTTGTATAAACTGTTCATCCATTAAAACATTTAAACTAGAGATGTTTGGAATTTTATTATTTATTTGCTTTTATAAATAAATTTGGACTTTGTGTAATGGAGTTGTTAAAGACTGTGGGGAAATTGTCTATTTGCTTTCTTTCAGACAGATGAGCAGATTCATATCAGTCTCATCTTTGTGTGAGCAGAGAGCTGTAGTCAGGATGTGGTTAGCTTAGCTCAACATAAACAGCTACTATGACTCTGTCACCAACCAACACCTCTAAAGCTCACTACTAAATAGTTCGTATCCCTTTTTGATCCATAAATGAACAGAGATGTAAAAACAACATTTTGTGGCTTTTGTGGCAGGTGGCTTTCTACAAAGCTGCGCTAACCACATCCTGACTTCAGCTCTGTATTCATCACAACAGACATGAGATTATATCAGTCCTGTCAGCCTGAAAAAGAGAATTAGCATGGTTCTCAAAACCCAGAACTATTACAAATACTTTGATTGAATCAGACTTTGAAAAAGAATATATAATATAGTACTTCTGTATGCCTTGAATCGAATATACATAAGTTCTGCTTAGCCACTTAAGCAATCAAGCTTAATTGCACTGAAACCAACAAATATATTGATTTTCTGATTTGTTAAAAGCAGACTAGAAGGAGAAACAGCTGAGTTAAAAAGTATGGAAATATGCAGTGAGCGTCAGTGCAGATTTGGGTTCAGTTTCAGTTAATTTTAGAGGCGGATGACTCAGACGTTTCTCCTCAGAGACTTTATCTGGACCAAGTTGTAAAGCCAGTGATTCCTCCTGAATTTTAGCCCTCAGTGGGAGGCTGTGTGTGTATGTGTGTTGTGTGTGTGTGTGTGTGTGTGTGTGTTTCTGCTGTTATCCATCGCATCTCTCGTGTGTGTGTGTTGTCCTTTTAGCTGAGGGAGGAGATAGATAAGTACGGGATAAAGATCTACCAGTTCCCTGACTGCGACTCCGATGAGGACGAGGAGTTCAAGCGACAAGATAAAGAGCTGAAGGTGAGCTCCACTCTGATCTGAGAGTCTGAATCACATCTTCATCTCTGATCTTTGTTGTTAAAAGGCATTTTGGTTTCCTGCAATAATGGAAATTAACTAAGTACATTTACTCTAGTACTGCAACTAAAGATTATTCTTATTGGCGATTATTTTCTTTATTAATTGATTACTTATTTGGTCTCTAAAATGTCAGGAAATGGTGAAAAATGTCATCAGTGTTTCCTAAAACCAATATGTGACTCAGGTTGATGTGTAGCTCACTGGTTATTGTAAGTTCACTAAAGATCACCACCACAGCAGTTTTTAAACCTATTTGGCTGTTTATTTTCGCCCTTAACACAAATATGTGTATTCTTTAATCATTTAATTAGCTGATCTTTCCACGTAGCCGCTGGCAACTGCAAGAACTCCCTGGTTGGGAATTTACTGCATTAATTATAGTTGATGTCAGATATAATTAAGGAGCTGTGATCAAGATTTTTGGCCGAACCAAGACATTTGAGGACTTTGGGAAACACTGATTGACACTTTTAATCATTTTCTGACATTTTATAGACCAAACAACTAATCAAGACTTAATCGAGAAAATAATCGACAAATTAAGTTAGCTGCAGCCGTGTTGTTTATCCAGTATTATTATAAAACAACTTGAAAAAGATCACAGAGGTACTTGGGGAGAAATTAATGAGATATTGTTATGATTTTAGCTTCTAATTATTAAAAGATGCTGTAGTGGTTTTGCTACTTTTCCTTTAAGTAACGTATCTGAACTCTCGGCTGCTTTGTGATGCAGGAGAGCACTCCGTTTGCAGTGATCGGCAGCAACACTGTGGTAGAAGCTCGAGGTCAGAGAGTGAGAGGGAGGCTCTACCCGTGGGGCATCGTGGAGGGTGAGAAACTCTCCGCAGCTGCCCGTCCAAACTCTCTGCAGCTGTTTTTTTATGTTTCGGTTACCATAGCAACACTAATTATCGGTGACGGACCGGCCCTGATGTTAATCTCTTCCTGTGTGCAGTGGAGAACCCGTCCCACTGCGACTTTGTGAAGCTGAGGACCATCCTGATCAGAACCCACATGCACGACCTGAAGGACATCACCAGCGACCTTCACTACGAGAACTACAGAGCCCAGTGCATCCAGACCATGACCAGGTGTGTGTGTGTGTGCCTGCCGACTGTTGCTGTAAGATGACATATGCTTTAAAATGACCTATGTGTTCATCAGATTCAAAATGGGCAAGACTTAATCAGATAGAGATATAGTGAAAGTAGAACAAGTGTACATTCATCACTGGAGCAGTGCATGCACAGGATTTCAAAACCTGCACCAGTGGTTGGAAAAAAACCGACTCTGGGCCAAATCCAGCCCTCCAGCAAAAGTATTTGGACCGCTGACATGAGCTGAAGTGTTTCCAAAAAACAGTTTGAATTTTGTTATGATTTTTCAAAGATCTATTGTATCTAAATCCCAATAAATACGACATTTTAACAACATAGGACCTGATTTACTAAAGGTTTGTGTTTAAAAAGTTATATAAACTTGATATCACCTGCAAACATGCAGGATTGCGTCTTTCAGTTGTGCAAGACAGCATGCATGGTCCATTTAGTACGTTTGCCTTAATGAAGCTTGAAAATTGTTTTCAGTGATTGAGACCTGTTATCATTTATGCAATTATTCTTAGTTGATCACCCGCAAATGTGCAGTATGTTAGATTGAACAGGCAATTTAGTACTCTTTATATGGGATCTTAGCAAATCAGGCCCATATTGGGGAGGAACTTGAATTTGAATATACTACTTGCACAAAGTACAAATAACGCAAATAACTGCCTGAAGCTTCTGATTATTATTCAGAAAAAGTCAGCTCCAGGATTACCTCAACATAGTTAAATACATAAATAAATTAAATAAATTCCAAGAGACATATAATTTTGTTGGATGAACAGATACAGTCTCTATGCACCTCTACAACTAAAACTGCAAAGTCAAGTCAAGTCCATTTTTATTTGTATATTTGGTTGAGTAATGTAGACATGACGGTGCTTTTTATCCAGAAAGACCGCAGCTGTTTGTTCGCAGGTCAGTCGTGACAGACCCAGTACGTCTACAACAGCCTCCACCAATCAGAGAGTTAGGGCAGCCTGAATGTAACCTGAGAGCCAAAACCCAGGCCAAAGTTTTCTGGGCACTCACTCACTCGCACAGAAAGTTGGACAGTAAAAGGACATTGGAGAGATTTCAGTCCTTGGCAGAAACAGTGGATGTAAACAGTGAACTTGATTTGTATTGAGGGCACGACTCTTCTGCCCCAAATGGAGGAGAGAAGGATGAATGAAGATGTGCAGGTTTTCTATGAAGTGACCGTTTTATGGGACCTTCAAACTTGAACTAATACATCACAGGGAACATTGTTCTGTTGTGAAAGATGTGTTACCTTTGCATGGAGATGCAGTTACAAGCAGGGACTCGTTCAGACGTTCTCTTTGGACATTTTTGAGATTTCACTGGCAAGTTTCTGAAAGTTGAACTCAGACGACAAAGACAAACAAGAAAATGTCGGATTTGTGAAACTATGAATTTGGTAGTGCTTTTTAAGACACTGTGAACGAAGCATGGGTCATGACCAAAAGAACAACATCGTGGATACAAGCGGCCAAAATGGGTTTTGAGGTGTAGTTGTGTAGAAAGGAGGCAATTGAGGTGGTTCGGGCATCTCGTAAGGATGCCACCTGCTCACCTCGCAAGGTAGGAGTTCCAGGCACATCCTGCCTGGGAGGAGGCCACGGGGCAGACCGAGGACTAGGTAGAGGGATTATATCTCTACGCCTCAGGATCCCCCAGTGAGAGCTGGTTAATGTGGCCGGGGAAAGGAAAGTCTGGGGTCCCCTGCTGGAACTGTTACCTCCACGACCTGACTTTGGATAAGTGGTTGAAGATGGATGGATGGATTTTGACAAAGTTGTGACGTTGTGAAAGATGTCTCTGATAGTGATGAAGCTACAGAGAGTTTTCAAGCTGAATCGCCCCTCGGCTTTATGGAGCTTCATATTGAGTTTCAGCTCATTGTTTATCTGTCTGGCCCACAACTTTATTGATTCCCTCTCACAGCTCTTGCAGTGTAATTTTCGGCTGCAGCAGGCAGATATTTTCAGAGAAAAAAGCTTTAAAGTCTGCATAAAGCGAAAAGGGAGTTTTTCTTCTCAACACATTATACATGTTTGAACATATTTGCTGAAAACACCTTAAAGACTGAGAACTATGTAGTACTGAATTATGGAGGTTGACCATTAAACTGTTCACAATTTCTGTGTTCAGGATTTTTTGGGCGGACCTGAAATATGGCTCAGTCACGTGCCAGAGCTGTGGTCCCCACAACACTATGTCAGCCCCATGAACTGACAACTTTAATAACGTTCAGTTACAAACTTACCTTCTGTGTCTCTCTTAGCCCAGCAGTTCACTTCAGCTCACTTCAGTTCCAACAACCCGACACACAAGAAAAAAAATACCATCCTGTCACCGTCCTCTGGCTCTGGTGGCTTAGACATGTCTGGATGCGTCCAATAAAGCTGCTAGACAGAGTGTCCATGTTTCAGGAAAACTTCTCATTTTTTCATGATTTTGAGACTTAATTTTAATACTCAGAGATTTTTTTAATCATTCAAATTTGGCTGGGTGGTTTATAACACATTCAAATTCAGAATCGCAAATTCTCCCAGTATTTGTTTTTCTCTCCACTCTCCACTCCATCCAGCTCCTGTCTGAAGAAAAAAATGACACTTCAGAGACGTCACAGCATAACTTATCAGCCAATATATCACACTTGATATCTTTTTAAAGAAGAATTTGAAAATGTAAATGACAGTTGTCAGGACAAAGAACCAATGATCTGTTGATCTTTACAGATCAAGACTCGGTAGTCTGATGATTGCAGAGCCGTCAGTTCAAATTTAAAAAATGTTTAAATCGAAAAATCAAATGGATCGTGACCTTAAGACTGAAAGTCATATTGAATCATGACCTTAAAATCAAGAATCAAATTGAATCATGACCTTAAAATCGAAAGTCATATTAAATCGTGACCTCAAAATCGAAAATCATCACTCACAACTCCTCAACACTCACTCGTCAAGTTGGCTTTTGGGACTTTGGTGGCAGGATTGGAAGAGATAGTGGCTGATGTCTCTCCCCCTGTCCTTGTCTCTCATATAAATCAAAATTAAATTAAATAACAGCAAAGTAGAGTGCAAGTTTGAGGAAAGTATAGCTTGTACCAAAACCCTGTTGAAGCTTTGAAGCCCCAAAAATGGTATTTGGGACACCTGTGCTAAAAACTCACTGTACAACAGCCTGCTTAGCTAACGGGTCAGATATTTCCCTGAGGAGTTGGTGGAGACCAAAAACAGAGCTAAAAGAGAGTGAATATGGACTGAAATTTATCAAGTGGACATTTCTGTTTTTCTGACTTGGGCTCCCTCCAGTGGTAGTATCAGAAAAGACACCGGGGACATGATGAATGACCTATATTCAACATGTACACTGCCAATTTTCAGCAGTTTTCACTCTGATCGTCTCGTTTGGCTGCAAAAACAACCTGAATAATTCAAAGGAGGTTATAATCATCACAGTTCTACATGTGAAGACTTGAGAGTTTTCTCTCTTCACATTTTCATGACTGTAACACAACTGAGAATAAACAAAGGGCCAGCTGATTTCCATATTGCAGCACAAACAAATGAAACTCCAGCGTCTCGTTGTTGTCGTCCTTCATGTTTATCTCTCTGTCTTACAGTAAGATGAACGCAGATAAGCGGGTGGAGAGCCCCATCCCGCTGCTGCCGTTGTCCACGCCCGACGTGGAGACGGAGAAACTCATCAAAATGAAAGACGAAGAGGTGAGTGACTCTTTAATAAACCTCAAACGCTGAATAATGTAGCGCAGCAGGTGTTACGTAACGAGATGCTGATGTGAAATGATGACCCACATGTGTAGTTACGTAAGACGTCTCTTATCCGACTCCTGTCCCCTTTTCTCCGTCTTTGTCATTATCTGTGCAGCTGAGGAGGATGCAGCAGATGCTTCAGAAGATGCAGCAGCAGATGCACGAGCAGGACCTGTGACCTCTGACCTCTTAATTCACATTTTTTGACCTTGTATTTAAGAGACAAACTGGAAAAGTAATCAAACATATAACACAGACTTCTCAAAAGTCGCCTCTTCAGGGGATGAGATGAAGAGATCCTTAGATAATTTCAGTCACCTGATCTGAAAACACAGTCACAGAGACCGTAGATGAACGACAGCATGCTGGAAGATGTATCTCAACCTAATTTAAATGTTTTTAGCATTGTAAAAACTTTCATAAACTTAGCTTTTTTAATGCAGTCATTAGCCAAGTGAGTGTAGTTAGGCAATATAGAGTAGAATGCACTTTGTTACCTTTAGATCACAGTAGATTTCCGAGTGTGTTTTCTACTTGAAGTACTAAATGAGACAAATGCACTGGGCCCTCAGTTCACTTAAAGGTTTATGCACTGATTGTGTGGGCGCCTGCTGTATGTGTGGAGCGACGCCTACATTTAAAAGTTGCTGATGGTTTTAATTTTGGTTTTGGTGGCATGTGCACTTTCTGAGTGGTTGGTCACAGTTAGTTTTTGCTATATAACTGTATTTACATAACACTTTTAAAAAGAAGAAATCACAAAATTCTTCTCAGAAGACACAAAAAACGAAAGGTACGATGCAATGAAATGCAAATAATTACGATTAAAATGAGGAGAATTTAACAGATGAAAAATGCATTCAAAGCACAGATTAAAAACTCTTGTTTTAGTGTCATTTGCAGCTTCATAGTGGTTTATACGTAGGCAAGGCACAGCGGCATACACTACTTCAGTTCATACTGACATATGTCACTGCTGACTGCTGCTATATTGCTGCTGTGTGCCACGTAAAAACAATATCAGTTGTTTCAGTGAAGAATGCCACTTTTCACTGGGATCTACAGTGTGAAACTGAGAAGTAACCCACTTACAAGCCATCTTTCAATCAAACTGCCAAGTGAATTTGAAGCACGTTTTGAAACGTTGCAAAAAAACAAAAAAAAAACAAAAACAAAAAACAAATCAAAACAAAGAGAAACTGCAAATGATGTGCCTTTCCATCAATGGTTTTGAGCAAATAAACTATTCTACCAAAGCAGAGTTTCATCAGAAGCTGGTGGTATACCCTATGTTACGTATGTGGTCTGTGAAGTAAAGGAGACTGGAGACAAAACCAGTTGCTCGCCAGCAGCCAATAAATGTCAAAGAAGAAGAAGAAAAAAAAAATCTTAATCAAAATCTTCTTATCTCAGAGCGGAAACAGCTCATTAGTCATTTTAGTTATCTTCGCTATATCAGAACTTAATCAGAAAAATTGTTTCCATCTCCCAATAAGCACATTAACTCTGTAGAAAAGAGCAAAAACCACCTCAAGTAAGCTTTATTTATTATTTATTTATTTTTATTTAGAATTTTGCAGTTTACATCAACCTTTTCTTGTGCAGTACTTCAATAAACGTATAAAAGTACATTGAGGGAAACATGACTGTTGCAGGCAGATGTCACTGATGAAATGCTTTACTGGTAGAGTAGCAAAGCTAATGAAGCTACCTGTGGCTAATATGGCTAAGAACAAGCGTAGCCTTGGACAATGTTTCACAAATGAAGGGGAATGCCAGCTATTGTACACACTACAGTGTGTTTCCAGGTGTTGGTGAGAGCACTACTTCATAACTGAAAAAAGTTGTGTAAAACGTTTGCGGATCCAGAGGGAGCAACACCAAATATGATACATGTACTCTTTTAATGCTGGCTAAATGCCAATGGGCACGTCAGAATATACTTTTTAAAGGTGCCATATGGAATTTAAAAAAAAATCCTTTTCAGATAATTGTTATTAATGACACCAGTGACCGTTAAGTGAACTGTAGTCAGCATCCTGTTGCTCTCACTCCATAGGCACAATCGTGGGCATCGGTCAAAACAGTGACACACAAAACTGAACAGTGGGAAATAATTTACAATCACACTAACTACACTAGACACTAACTAGCTTATCATTTGCATATTACTTTATCAGCTAATGTTACGAGGGAACTAAAGCCAGATCAGTGCCACGTCGCTAAGTTACAGCTAGCTGACAGTTTTTGCCACATAGCTAGCTAGCAATTGTCTGCGTTAGCAAGCAAGTAACATTAGCTAGTGTTGCACACTGTTGCTCTGTAGGGGAGCTCAATAATGTCACACCTTTGATTTTCTGAAAACTGTCTGATCCTTTAATTGAATCAGTCAACAGACTGTTACAGGCAACTGAGAAGAGTTGCGTTACAATTGTTCAAACGCTGCAATACAAAGCGATTAACACACGTTAATGTTTAACATGCTAACATATTGCACCTTAAGAATAATTTATTAATGTAAGAAGTTTTATATGTCAATACATCAGACTTTTGGTCTGTCCCAGATCAAAGTTTTTGAGAGAAATGTGATAAAATCTCTTGTCGTCAATCAGAAATGGTTGTTGCAAATCATATTGTCAGATTTGTCCACCAAGGGCTAATTTAGTGTTTCTGTGAGCAGCGAAAGCCTACGTCAAAATTTAGGAACTAAAGTCCCACAATGTGACTGCAGAAAAAAAGCCACGGCTACAAACCAACCAGTCATAACAGGCATATGGCACTATTACAACAGTGACATACCATCAGCCTCTTCTAAACCCCGGTGCTGCAGTGTGAGTGTTGTGTGTGTGCTCATGCATATATTTTCTCTGACTATGAGGGGTTTTCACTCAGCGTGGTCGTCAGTAAAGCCATGTTAATGCATACATTCTTCAGATAATCCCATCCTTATATAAAACCTTTAATCGTGCATTTTCTGAAAAGTGTACAATCATAAAGATGGAAAATTTGTGTAAAAACAATCCTACGTACAGTACAATAATTCAGTTATAGAACACGTGTTTTTGAATTTGTGTGTATAATAATATAACAATCAGTATTTCTCACTATCCCATATCTATACATACAGTATGTTACAGATGTGATTCAGTGACCGTGTCGGGGGGATTTAGAAATGTAAGCCTGATGGTGCAGAGTCAGTACTTAATACTGACCCACATATCTGCAGAGGAACTGTCACAACTGAAGAAAATCCCAACAACATATTAACTTTGTGATAATAATAGTAATAACTTTTGTTTGTATGGCACTTTTCAAAGCTGTGTCATGGAGTGCTTTACAGTGAAACAAGGGCAAAGGGTTAAAAAATGAAATAAAATCTTTGTTTTCAACTAAAAGTGTCTATCTTCTTTTGTCAATAAGTGCACATGTGCATGGACTTTTAATCGAGGTTGTTGAGAATTATAATTTTGTTTAATATTATTCTTAAATGACAAAATTGTCAAACTTGTCTTGAAAGCCACAACAAAATCTATAACTTGTAAGGAGCTTTGTTTATAGTGAACTTTAAGTAATTAAATATAGAGAAGCACTGTAAAGAGGACAAAAAAGTCGAGATGTGTTTTGAAATAAATTAATAAACTTTGAAGTTTCCAAAGCTTTAAACTTTTGTTGAGATAATTTACATAATTTACAATTTACATCTTTCAGTTTTAGAAACAAAAAAAATGTTGAATAAACTCATTAAAGTGAAAGAGAACAATCATTAATAATTTAAAAATTTTCAAGTGCAACCATGTTATTTTCAAGCACCCAAATAATGATGAGTAGTGTTCATGGTTCCCTGTGAACAGTCTTTGAAATACAGAATTTCTGGTGTTTCTTAAACTCAAATATTCAAGTTAATTTTAAAAAGAAGTGTAAATTATCCGAACTTTAAAAAAAAAAAAAAAAAAAAAAATGGTGGACGGGGCAGTCCCCTTTTTTGGCCACTTGGGGGCAGCAGAATGAGATGGTGGACACAATAATGACATATTATCACCTCAGAATAATAAATACTGACTGATATTAGTGTTTTAAAGGTTTGTGTTCAGTCACACAATGGCACAGCGACCGATGGAGGTAACAGCAGCTCCCGTGTTCTACAAGGTAAAATGACTGTTTTTGCTAAAGGAGTCTTCAAAGTGAACTGAACAGCTCACAGAGTGCTTACTGCCTTCATGTTTCCTGTAAAACACACAGTTATGTTCACCATCTTAGTTCAAGCTGTTAGCATGCTAACATTAGCTACATAGAAGTGAACACAAAGTACACCTGAGGCTAATGGAATTTCATTAGCTGGTATTTGTTCATAAACAAAAATAAAAAATCAAATCATGTTTTCCTCCTGTAAAACAATATGATGTGTAGCTCAGTTAGCTGAACACATAACACATTAATATTAATTTATACATTAATATAAGTGATCTCTGACTCTGATTTATATTTCACGTGGACAGCATTGCGTTGAGCTAAATGCTAACATCAGAATGCTACACTGAGTTTGGTGTTCACTAGCATGCTAACATTAAGCTACATAGAAGTCGCATTATGCCGTGACTTTCTCCCTCCAATCGCATGCATAGTTGCTTTGAGCTAAATGCTAACGTCAGCATGCTAACATAACAATGTTTCATTGGTTTAATGTTAGTTTAGGATGTTAGCATGCTAACATTAGCTACATAGCAGTAAATATAAAGTAGAATTTCAGTAGTTTATCCGGTTCATGAACCATTTAAAGTTGATAACTTGATGATGGTGAGAAAGTTATGACGTCACTAAAGCCAAATTCTGCCTGAACAGTGACGTTAAAATAGTTTGTGACTTTGAACTGACGCCATGTTGGCGGCACTTTGAAGTTAAGTCAGTTCAGATAAGATAAGATATCTCATCTTATCTCATCTCATCTGAACTGACGCCATGTTGGCGGCACTTTGAAGTTAAGGAGGTGAACACATGTAGAAACGTGTGCGGGCCGTGCGGGGCTCCCCTGTCACCGCCCCGGTGTTGTGAATGTTTCCGTGAAGGGGGCTGGACGACCCCGCCTGGCAGCGGCGGAGACGTGAGACACGTCCAGAGTCTGAGCTCGTGTTTTTCACGGTGTAAGGAAGCTGAACAGGGTCAAAACAGGTTACGTAAGTAAGCGTGCAGATCGGTCGCCCGTCGGTCGGTGTGACTCGGGGCAGAGGCGGGGATGGAGCGGAGCGAAGGGGACGAAAATAATGAGAGCAGCTCGTCCCAACAGACCACCATGTGGAAACAGTTTCAAGCCCGAGCAAAGCCGCTGCTCAGCCCCAAGCTGGGCTCCAGAGACCCGGAGGAGAAGAAGGAGCGGGGCGGCTGGATGTTCAAGAAGATGAAGAGGAAGGAAAACGTCGTCCTGGACCGGGTGATCTCCTCCTCACAGCCCGACCTGCTCTTCTCCTCCGCTCAGCTGGAGGAGGCGCAGCTCTGCAGCAAAGCGGCCGCGAAGCTGCCGTCGTCCTCCAAACACCAGTCCTCCGGCCCCAACAAGCCCACGGTGGCTCAACTGGTGCAGTCCCACCACAAGAGCTCCTCTCTGGGGTCTGCGTGCCTGGAGAGGTTGGCAGAGGCACCGCGCGGCGGCAGCAGCAGCAGCAGCGGTGGAGGAGGAAGCGGCGAAGCGGCAACAGCTGCCGCATCAGCAGCAGAACCACAGCTGGAGAAGAAGGATGAAGAGCAGCCGGTGAGCTCCAGGCTTTCAAATGTTGTGCTTTTACCTTATAGTACAACAGTTATCAGCTGAGCTGCAATGATTAATTGATTATAAATCCCTTAATCAGTTTGAGTAGAAAAAAGTCGAAATTCTATGTTTTCAGCTTCCTGAATGTGAACATTTTCTAGCCTCTTTACTCCTTTATAACATTTGAGGACATCATCTTGGCTTTTAGGGAACATTCATTAACATTTTTCACAATTTTCTGACATTTTAAAACAAACAAATTTAATTTCATTTTTTTAAATCACAATTATAGTACAATGACTCATTGTGCAGAGAGGCTGCAACTAGAGCTATTTTTATTATCAATAAATCTGCTGATTATTTTCCCAAGTAATGATTGGTTTATCTATTAATCATTTCAGTCAGTCAATAATGAGGATAAATACTGTTTCTGTAATTAGAATTAAAGGGATAGTTCACCTCAAAGTGTAAAATACACATTTTTCCTCTCACCTGCAGTGGTTCATCCATCTAGATTGTTTTTTTTTTTTTAAATAATTTTTGGGCTTTTATGCCTTTATTTTGATAGGACATCTGAATCTATGACATGAAAGGGGGAGAGAGAGTTGGGGGGATTCCATGCAGCAAAGGGCTGCAGGCGGGAGTTGAACCCATGGCAAACAAGATTAGTTCATGGTTTCTTCTTCTCTTTCTCAGTTTTCCTCCTTGCACACCAGAAGCCATGCTTCCATGTTCATCTGACATAAAATGTGAAAATATATATCTGCATCCTGACATCTGACCATCAGTCAGTCAGTTGAGCAACCCAGATGTGGGTCACCGTGATGTGGTTGTCTGTGATGAGCATCATCCCTCAGTGTGCTCAGTAATAAGTGCAGACCAGTCTAGCGTAGATGAAAAATTGTGAAGACCAGGTACAAAGTGCAGGGATGGACATGAGGGTTGTAAAAATATATTGTAAGTTGTGATATTGCTATAAAAAGATGTGCCAATACCATACCGGACAGTGGCATTTTTTTTTTTATTGTTTTTAATTTATTTTTAACTTTATAGAGACAAAAAATGCTGTACACATGAGATTTATTGTTCAACAACGGATACTTTTTCATGTTAAAAATTTTTTTGGTTTTTAATATTGTGATAAGTATCATTTATGGACTTTTTAAGATAAGATAATATATCCCTTTATTAGTGACATTACGTGAAATTTTCAGTGTTACAGCAGCAAAGTGGACAGCAAAAATATAAAGAGGAATCAATAAAAAATATAAAATAAAATTTGAAAATATAAAAAAATATGAACAATTAAAACAAGATGAAATATAAAAATAGGAACAGTATGTACTATATAAATAGACTGATTAAAAAAATCACTTGAGTGAAATATTGCACAGTGACTTTACACCTGAGAAAGTAGTAATATTGCACAGTTGGTGTACATTATAGTGCAGTAACTTGTCGTAGTGTTATTGTTCTGTGGGTTTTTGGTGTCATTACATTCTTAATAGACATGAAGATTTGTAAGCACTGACCCAACAGGCCACCAAGCCCAAAAATTTGGAAGAAATTTCTTTTTTTTTTGGTCCAGATGTTAAAAAAAATATATTTAAAAGAATGTGATGCAACTTGCAGCCTTCACTGTCCAGTTAGAGAAAGCTGTGTTGTCCACTTGTCCACATGAAGTGTGCTGGTGTGACGTTTCCTGAAGCCATTGTTTTCTCATGAAAAATGATC
This sequence comes from Lutjanus argentimaculatus, assembly GCA_034769285.1. Classification (NCBI taxonomy): domain Eukaryota; kingdom Metazoa; phylum Chordata; class Actinopteri; order Lutjaniformes; family Lutjanidae; genus Lutjanus; species Lutjanus argentimaculatus. The sequence goes on along the minus strand of JAWZSL010000005.1, from coordinate 39,012,589 downwards.
TCGGGTAGTTGAGGAAACTGTTGGCACACACACCGCAGCACATTATGTTCTTCCATGTGTCACATTCTTGACACTTGAACTCCTGTTTTCATTCACTCTAACTCTAAATCTGACTTTGTGCAGCACTTTTCAACTAGGCAATTCGAAGGCTTTACAGAAAACATAAAAAACATCAAGACAAAATGTAAAAGGAACATAAAGCAATGTAAAAAGACATTTAGCACAATTAAAAGAGTTCAACAGAAAGTTAAAAATAACATAAAACGGGAAAGTAAAAGTTACAGTGCAGTTTATAAAAGGCAGAGGCAAACGAAAAGAAGTGAGAGTTGCAGCAGACCTGCAGTTTTCAGGGATGCTTGTGGAACTGAAAATGTTGCAGTGTGGAGATAAAACTCGGTGGCTGCAGAGTAACTTTTTGTGGCCATGGGTCTTTGTTAATATTAAAATATGTGAAGTCATGTTTATTTGCCCAATATGACAGAGTGTCAGTGAACTTCACAGGCTCACATCAGACCCATCTGACCCAGTTCAAGCTGTTTGCACACAAAGAAACACAAACCTGTTGTTGTGAGACCAACGGGAAAACTCTGGAGTTGTAGTGGGAGTCACAAAATAAAGTTTTAATAATTTTTACGTCCACAAAGCCCAAAACTGGACACCAGTTCAATAGAAAAACAACAACTGAAAAGTCCAACAAATAAATTCTTTGCACAGTGACGTAGGAGGAGCGAGTAGGTGGGGGAGGGAGATTTTTTGGGAAAAGGTAATTGGAAGCTTGGAGGAGGAGTCGGAGGAAGTCAGACGGGCAGTTTCACAAGGAGGAGTAACTCGCTGTAAACATCCCAGGGAACAAAAACAGCTCAGGATTCAGGTGGTAAAAAAGACCTAATTGTTCTGAGGAGGAGAAAGAATCTGTTCTCTTAAAGGGATAGTCCACCCAAAAATGAAAATTCAGTCATTATCTACTCACCCTCATGCCGATTGAAGGTCGGGCTTAGTTTTTTGGTCCACAAAACACTGCAAGCACAGGAAAACGAGTTGCAGAATCTCCTAAACAATGTCAGTGAATGGTGACCAGATTTCAAAAGAAACAACTGAAAAATAACATAAAATGTCTCCATAAGTTGACATGAAACTCTTCATTCACTTCTTGTTTTTAGCCTGAATCTTGACTGTAGATCTTTAGCTTCACATTCATGTACGTGTGCACACCATCTCAAATGATATCTAAACAAACAAACAAGCAAACAGATTGAATTACTAATACCAACACTCCATTTTTTTTCCATGACTTCCTTTAAATTTTGACGGTGGCTCGTCTACTGGTCTCCATGAGCTCGCTATGGAGGCCAAATGAAAACAAAGATTTTAATAGTTGCAGCTCTAGACAGATGGTTTGTCTCTTTTGATGGTAAAGGCCGCAGACTCCTGCTCTAGTGTTAGAAAAGCAAACAAATATAGCAATAAATTGGAGTATAAACAGAGTATTGAACTGAAAGATAAGTGTATTGTCACAGCCCTAATAAGTGAACTGGTCATGTGATGAGAGGACGTGTCTGATTCAGCTCGGCAGGTGATTGATTGATTGATTGATTGTTCGCATGACTCGTTCACTTTGTGGTTCTTAATCAGAGCGACATGTCAAAATGTCAGGAGAGATTAATAAACAAGAGCTGTGACTCATCCTGTGGCTGTGATCTGAAATCCATTGATGTATAAACAGTGCACAGTGCAGTTTATATAATGGATGACTACGCAGCCTTCGGGGGGGAAACCCTGCAGAGCGCTGTCACTCACATGTGACGAGGGGATGAGGGGAGGCGGCGTCCTGCACATCTCAGCAGGAACAGAAAATGAGTTTGCAGGATACATGCAGAGAATGGACATAAAGTGAAGCGTGTAACACTGAGAAGATGAGCCGACTGCTGCGGCCTTTACGACACACAAAGCAAGAAAAAAGTAAACTAACAACTCAGTAAAGTAAAGCAGATAATGCTGAGCTCAGCCTGAGATACACAAACTCCTCCCTGCACCGCAAACTGTGTTTAATCCCAGAGAAAATAAAGCTTGCACACCATTATAGGATAGAATAAATAAAGGTGCAGGAGTAAATTACTTCTTTACACAGGAAGTGCCAGAAGAGTCATAAGTGGTCATTTTGAACTCTATTATCTCTCATGATAAATACCAGACTAAGAGATTAATGCAGTGTAAAGTTTATTTATATATTAATCAATATGCAGCCATCACATGTAGTAAACCATAATGATTGCATATATTCACTGCAGTATTTTTCTGTAGGATAATAACCATCATGTATCTGATTAGCACTGCAGCTAACAATTATTTTCATCGTCGATTAATCTGTTGATTATTTTTTCGATTAAGCGTTTATTAATCTGTTAGTGGTTTGGTCTGTAAAATACCAAAAAAAAAAAAAAAAAAATGGTGAAAAATGTTGATCACCGCTGTCCAAAGCCCAAGATGACGACCTCAAATGTCTGGTTTTGTCCAAAACACAAAGATATTCAGTTTACTGTCAGAGAGGAGTGAAGACACCAGAAAATATTCACATTTAAGAAGCTGAATGCAGAGAATTTTTTATTAAAAAGTGACTCAAAACGATTAATTTCAAATTATTATCAAAATAGTTGGCGATTACTTTAATAATAGATTCATCTAGATTTACTCAGAGTAAAAAAACAGCTAAATGTATTTTAAATTATTATCAGCATGTTATTTTAACATTAATAATAACAAATTTCCACTTTGAACCATCACAAAAATAATCATAGCACATGGGAAAAGGCTGGAAACAAGTTCAAAAAGGAAACCAAATAAAACATTTGTAATAAGTAAGGGTATTTTGTTTGTTTCAACATTTGAGAGCTTTAACACAAAAATTCAGTGAGTTATAGGTGCTGAGACAAAAAGTGTTACAACCGTCCCTGGTCTCCTCTACTTTATTTTAAATGAAGTCTAATCAATTATTTCCTAATTCTGCTGTGTGTCTTAACTCTGACTGAGATGTGAGTTTTTAAATGATGTTGTGTTCACATGGGAAAACAGAAACATTAAGTTCTCAAACATGTACACAACATTGTGTTGGTTTTTTGAGAGAGTTAATGTTGTACTGTACTGTCTCTCAGTGAGCACAGCTGGAAACAATCTAAACTGATTGTAGACGTGAATCAGCTCCAGGAACACATTCCGCTTTGATGAAATTAGTATCTTGAGGATGTTTACTTTATACGGTTTAAAAAAAAAAACTATTAGTTACATAACTGGGATCTATTTTAAAGTAAGATCAGCTAGAACAGCATGTTGTGCTGTTGCAGCAGTGTGGTGAGAAAGGTCTGTAACAATTTCTCGTTTTAAACAAACCCAAACTTTTCCAAAAAAAAAAAAAAAAAAGCAAGCCAGTTTGTGATTTTGCAGGGAGTTAAGTGCTGTAACTGTTTCTTTGCAAACTTCCTGGAGTCTTGCTTAAAAAATGATTCAGCACTTAATATCTATCAAACAGATGCTTTAATGCCTGTATCAGCAACCATGTATCCTCCTCAGTGTACTTAACATACTTAACGGGTCAAAAAACCTTTGACATCCTTAACGTGAGCATAAAAAAACTGAGTGGAAACGCCAAAAATAGTATCTTCCTGTTTCACCCTCTTCTTCTGCATCCAGTCGCACCTATCTGGAGAATTGCCTATGCTAATGAACCAACTCCTAATAATAACATAAAGAAGATATCTAAAATTAGAAACACACATTCATTTGCATTTTCTTCTGCAGATTTTCACAAAATTTGGTTCAAATCTGAGATACATTTGGATGGAAACATGGCTATAGTTTTTCTGTAACTCCTGTGTTAGTTAGTTAGCGAGTTTTAGAGGTGTAAGTCGGCAGGTTCTGAAACAGCTGTTTGCCTCTGCTTCCAGTGTTCATGCCTACAATTCTGATTCTGGTTCTGTGAGTGTCCTCTTGCAGTTTTCACAGCAGGGTTGTGTGAAATGGATAAATATTAGCAGTGGAAACACTGAGTTAGCTAGAGAACCGTAACGACGGTGGTCTCTTTTCTGGTTTCGATGTAATGATAGAGGAGTATCCCTCCTTGTAAAGTGTTTTGTAGCATTGTTACAAGACTCACACAGTTTGTGCTGTTCACCTGCCAGTCAAACAAACTTAGCAACGGCTGCGTAGGTCTACTGAGAATAACACTAGACTCATGATTTAAAAAGACAAATGCATTAGGAGACAGAAAGCCAAGTAGCCAGGTTGTGCCAAAGGTCTGGTTCCACGCACACACATTCTTTTATAAGGGAAAAAAACTCCCTGTCTTGTCTATATTTCGTTAAACCAATCGCAAACGTCTTGGGTGGTGCCAAGTCCAGGATGCAGCGACGGTGTCACTGCAAAATGGTTCTCGATGCTCAACTCTAGTGCTAAGCTTAGCTGATCGGCTCCCACGCTTACAGAAAGATGTAAGATTGGTGAGGACGCTTGGCAAGAAAGCAAGAAAGTGAAATTCACCAAATGTCTAACTTCCCAGTAAAGTCTCCTGTATCATTAGTATCATCAGACTGGGATGGAAGTTCTAATTGCATTTTTCACAGCAGACGCTTTGACTTGTCAGAGCAGTAAAAGCAAGGCAACATAACAATGGCTCTGTTCCATTCAGGTGTCCCAGTAACACATGACAGTGAGCCAGCATGTACAAGACAAGGAGCCTGAAACTGAAGCAGCTAAATGGAATTCAGCCATCATTCATTTCATTATTTATACCTGAGAAAAAGGCCTAAATTAATTAATGATGTCATGTCAGGGTGCTGTGTGAGTGTGCTTTGCTAGAAAAGCCTGCAGGACTCGTAGAGCAAAGACAAAAAAGTCTCCAAGAAATAAAATAAAAATAAACTCCATGACACCACCTTTTTTTTTCTAAGCACAGCTGGCAGATTTCCAAGTGGATGTCAGAGGGGAGGTGGTGCAGTGCCGTGTCTTCAAACAGAGTTTTGGAGAGGCCCGGCCGGTGTAAACGATTAGGTCCTTCACTGAAGGTGATTTACATCGAGGAGCTGAGAGAGACCCTGAGGGGAACGAGGGAACGTCTGCATGTCAGGGAAGAATTAAATTAGAGAAACTGACTTTGACGAGAGCCTGAGAGTCGTGAGATAAAGATTTTTTTTCCTGGTCACCATCGATACAGCAGAGCAGACAGCAGCTTCTGACTTCTGAAACAAACGGACACCCAGTCTGTACACTCTTAGAACCAAGGGTTCCAAACAAGTTCTTCCTGGATGGTTCCTACTTAGAGCCATTTGTTTCTGAAGGATCTTTGGTTTGTCAAAGGTTCTTTAGGTTCCATTACCACCATCTTCATCCAAAGAACCCTTTTTGGAAGAAAGGGTTCTTCAAGGACTGTTGAAACACTGGGTTCTCGGTATAACCTCCTGGGTGGGTTCTAGATAAACCCTTGGAATATAAAAGGGTTATTGTTAAATCTTTCTAGTTGGGTTCTAGATTAAAACCTTGGGGGTATCGATAGTACCCCCTTGGTGGATCCTAGATCAAACCCTTGGAATATAAATGGGTTTTTGGCCAAATCCCTTGGGGTGTTCTAGATAGAACCCTTTCAGTATGAAAAGGTTCTTGGCAGAACCCCCGGGGTGGACTCCAGATAAAACCCTTGGAATATAAAAGGGTTTTCTGTAGAGCCCCTGGATGGGTTCTGGTAAATCCTTGGAATATAAAAAGGTTTTTGGTAGAATCCCCTTGCTGGTTCTAGATCAAACCCTCAGAATATAAAAGTGTTTTTGGAAAAAAAAAAACCCTGGGTGGGTTCTACATGAAACCCCTGGCTTATAAAAGAGTTTTCGGTAGAACCTCCTGGGTGGGTTCTAAATAAAACCCTCGCAATATAAAAGTGTTTTTGGGAAGAACCCCCTGGATGGGTTCAACTTCAAACCTTTGGAAAATAAAAAGGTTTCTCATTAGAACCCCCTGGGTGGGTTCTAGATGAAGCCCTCACATCAAAGGGTGTTCAGTAGAACCCCCTGGGTGTGTTCTAGAGAAAACCCCTTCAATATTAAAAGGTTCTCCAGAGAATCGTCTGATGGAATTTTGTTAGAACCTTTTCGGAGGTTTCCAGATAAAACCCTTGGAATATAAAAAGGTTCTTTTCAGAACTCCTTAGTTGGGTTCCAGATAAAACCCTTGAGATATAAAAGGGTTTTCGAACGCACTGCTTGGGTTCTTGTTGTCACCCTTAGAAGGAGGAAGAGACTCGATAGAACCCACAGAAAGGGATCTTTGTGGAACCATTACACCATAGAAGGGTTCTCCTTTAAAACCTCTCACAGGAGGTTCTTTCACAGACTTCTTTAAGTATAACCCTTTATGTTGGAGTGCAGTTAGAACCATCTGACAGGGTTCCAGGTGGATCCTAATAAAAAAGGTTCTCCTGTGGGGACCAGCTGAAGAACCCTTTATGGTTCTGTAGTTATCACCTGTATCTCTCAGAGCGCACAGCCCTCATGTTCAGTATAAATAGTGGTGGTAGTTGTTGTATATTGACATCTCTTCTCTGTTCTTCGGTGGTTGTAGGAGAGACGAGAGATAAAATAACTTTCTTTGCCTGCAGCCTGTTCCGTCTCCCTCTGGGACATCAGAGACGTTGTGTCTCTGCCTGTTCTGACCTGCTCAGGTCACGTTTCAGGCATCATGGAGACAGAAGCTGCAGGATTTTGCATTCGAGCGTGGACTCAGTTCTGTGACTCATGCTCTCGGCTCCCTCTGTGCAGCAGGCAGGTTCCTGTGAATGATGTGAAGCAGCAACAGAAAAGGAGCCACAGGTCATTATTTCACACACTGGACAGACGTTATTGAGTGTGATTTGTTGTGAGGCCTGTCAGAACTCTATTGATGGGCGTTGTGTGTAGTGGCTATTGAAGATGTGTCGCTTATTGAGTTTCCAGTGTGCAGAGCGGCTGACTCAGGGAAAACATGCTGCTCATGTGCTTTAAGGCAAATAGTAAAGAGTTCTGTTTATTTATTTTTTTTTTCCACAGAAGACAAATAGCCGTGAGACTTGATAACTATTTGTCTTCCCTTGTGTTTGTGCAGTCAGCTGTGGGTATAAGATTGTGAAACTTCTCTCAGCTCATGCAGTTTTCATCCTTATCAAAGATGTTGACAGATATTTTAGGGTGTTCAGGCGTGGCTCGTCAGTTTTTTGCATATCTGTGTTTTTGTGGCACCTACACATGCAGAACTTCTAAGACTGCTTTTGGAACGTGTCATCATCTCACGCACTGTTACATACTATTACAGGTATTTTGAAACTAATTTTTGATATCTTCTTATTCAACTCTGTGTATTAAAAACTAGGAAATATTTTTTTTTCTAAGAAATCAGTATTTATTTATTGCGTCTCCGCATATTTTGCATCTCTGTGGTTGTTTTAAGTCTCTTTGTGGTCATTTCATGTTTTGTGGTTATTTTACATCGTGTAGTTGTTTTGAATGTCTGTGGTCATTTTGCATCTTTTTGTGGTCATTTCATGTCTCTTTGTGTTTTTTTTTTGCGTGTTTCCATGGTAGTTTCAAATCTCTTTGTAGATGTTTTGATTCTCTGTGGTTGTTTGGCATCTCATTTCGTGTCTGTGGTTATCGCTTTGTTGTCGTTTTGATGTCTTTGAGATCATTTTGCGTGTCTTTGTAGTTGTTTTGCATCTCTTTGAGATTATTTTGTGTCTATTTATGGTCGTTTTACATTACTTTATTATAGCATCACATTTATTTCTCTGCAGTGACCCCTGCATTAGTGTTCTCCCAGGGGCCCGTTCTAGTGTTGGTGTTGTTAGCCATTGCTCAGTATCATCCATTTGTTACATTGCGTCCACATATGTAACAAATCCAGCTTAGCTAACTAATTAGCCTAGCTTTTTAACTTCTGCGGGTTCCATATCACTGTTCCAATGACGACTATTCAAAACCTCCGTAGTTCAAAAGTCTACATCTCTAGAATACAGTTGTATTTGCATATTAACACATTAGGTGCTACTCGGAAAACTAACTCATGCATGTCAGGTTTGGGCAGGTTTTCCTTGCTTCTCTTTTGGAGAAGACCTCTGTCTCAGTCTCATCACATTTTCTTATCTAATCTAAGAGAATCCAGTTTTTTGAGGTCAGTATTTCCTGACTCTTCTCGACTGGTCTTAAATCCGTCTGTGACCTGAGGAGACTTCACTCCTGTCCTCTCATCTACCTTCAGTTCAGTCTGTCAGTCAGGCTTACTCCACTGGAGGAGGATTATAGTCAACTAGCCAACCAGCAGGGCTCCTCCTCCTCCGTCCTCCTCCCTCCTCCTCACCTGTTGCTCCTTCTTTCATTCAGCTCTGACTCCTGCTGCATCACACTCGCTCCTTCTTGGCTGCAGCTATTTTCTCCTCTTTGGAGATACTTTTTGATCTTACAGAAGTTTGTTTTTCTGCCAATCTGGACTCACCTTGGACGTATCCTCAGTTTCTCTCCCTCCTCTATGCCTCCCACATAGCTGCTCTATTTTAAACAAACCCCCCACTCCCCTCCCTCTCTCCACCTTCGACCGCCTCTCCTCGTCTGTATTATCCCCCCTGCGTCCTCCTCGAATCCTGGATCTCTTCATAAGAGAGGCCCCGGTGGCAGAGTCCCGTCAAGCGATTCGAGAGCTACTTCGCTGTGCGTCTTGCGATGACTCCGTCTCCTTCGCCTCCACGTGTGGACGGCTGCTGTCGGTGAGCATCAGCTCCCCGTGTGTGAGCTCTGTCTGAATAATGTGCAGAGAGCTCTGAGGATGAACACGAGTGGGTTCAGCTCAGTGTTTGTGTCTTAGGATCTGAAGTTCAGTAAAAAATATATGAGGTGACGTGTGACTGCGGCCCAACATGAAGTCCAAAATCATATTTTTATCCAATCTTGTATAGTTTTAGTTGAATTTACTCTTAAAAATGTTTTCTTCTGACTGTCCAGCAGCTAAAATCCAGATAAGAGAAGAGGGGAGTTGTTTAAAACATTTATTTGTTTATCAGAGAAGCCTTCAGTTACTTCTGTGTTCCAGTATATTTATTCAAGAACTGTACATAAGTACAATTTTTAAGTAATTGTACAAGAGTATTTCCTTTTTCTGCTACTTTATACTTCTACTCCACTACAGCTCAGATACAGATATTGTACTTTTTACTCTACTACATTTGTTGTCAGCTTTTGCAGATACAGATTATAACTGTAATACAAAATATAATCAACAAATAAAATATGATGTATTATTAGAGATGTGATGATACCAAAAACTCAAGGTACGATAACAGCACAATAAAAAGTCTAAAATGTTTATCACGATATTAATAAACAAAGAAAATGACGACTTGAAAAGTTGTCCTTTGCTAAATAATAGATCAGATATGTACAGAATTTGAAAGGATTTGAAAGAAGCAGCCGTGACCTAAGTGTGTCTGAAAAATTGTCTTGAATGTTTGATTTATGTCTCTACAACTGCAAAACAAAACCCAACACTCAGGTAGCAGTCCTTCTAGAAAATAAAATAAAACCATGTAATATCACAGTATTCATCATCACAGTTCAGTTCATTATTGGGAGATTTTTTTAATCACCATATTGTGATATTTAGTATATTGTTACATATCTAGTTAATATTGTTTAAGCTGCCCTGCAGTATATAAACTAATTAAAATTAGATCCACCAGCTGCAACATTACAGTGATGAACACATCAATGGATCAATAATTATAATCCAATAATATAATGAACATCATTCTGCATAATTGGCACTTTTACTTTTGGTACTTAAAGTATATTTTGATGCTGATTCTTCTGTTTTTTTACTGAAGTAAATATTTGAATGCAGGGATTTTACTTTTAATGGAGTATTTCTACACTGTGGTGTTACTACTGACAACCAAAATTTTAAAATGTGATGTAATACTAGTAAAAAATAATAGTAAATACGTCTTTTAATGCCACAGCAAAAAGGAAAAAGTCACACAACAAAGGTACACAGAATTTGCTAACTTTTGTTCTTTATTATTATTATTTATTTTTTATTAACAGCCTGCACAAAGTGAAACACTGAACAAAAAGACTGAACTGAACTGAGGTCTTGAATGGGCACTTAGATCATTTTTTTTTATAGCGTCTGTACTTTTCATACCATAATTAAGAGATATTTTATCATTTTAAGCACAAGATGTTGAAAAAAGTTGTGATATATTGATACTTCTGTCAGCCTTTCTTACTTCTACTTTAATTAAAAGTCAGGATGCATGATAATATCAGCACGTCTTCTGTACTGGCTGTGAAGGGCTTTGAATTAAACATCTTATTGGCCTGAAAATGAACATTTCTGCTATGACAGACCAAAAAGATGACGTTTTAATTACGTGCGTGTGATGGATGTTTGTCTGCGGTGTGGAGGTTTTGTTAATGTGTCTGAAACAGAGAGCCAGGTTGCTGTTTGCAATCGTTGCTCCACATCATTCTTCAACACCACAAATTTAATCAGAGCCATCATCTTGATCATTGCAACGAGTTAGTGAAGAACAGAGATGGAAAAAAAAACAGTCAGCAGCAGTTTTCTTATGTGAATGTGCATTTTGAAAAGCTTTGTATTTTATGTCTGGATCTGTCGGTTAGGCCATCATGAGAAGAGTAGGCAGAATTATGTTTTAGTTCACTGCAGGAGAGACTGATGTTCTCTGACATTAGGTGGAAAAAAATATGTGCATATTCTGGCAATCAGCCAAAATGTATTTGAGTTTGAGTTTCTGCAAAAATCCAACATTGTGCATGCCATGTTTCACGCTTTGAGGCAAGAATAATAATCGTAAAACTGGTTTCACTTGAGTCAACCTAAGATCTGCTGTAGGAAATAGAGATGTAGACTGTTATCTGTCAGTGTGAGATGGATTAAAGGTGTTATACAGCTCCAGTATCCCAGTGTGACCTGATTCATGTTTATGGGTTCCCCTCCGGACGCTTCAGCTGCAGGTCAGATCTGACTGGGTCATCACTCATCATCCCTCTGAGTTTGACCCAGACTGTGATCAGGATCAGGATGTCTACATGTGGGAGTGTGTTGCATTGTGGTGGTTGACATCTGCTGCTTATGATCTCCTTTACCAGCATCTGATCATCTGATCTCTAGCACTATCACTGTCTCTCTTTCGTGGGTCTTTTGTTAAGATTAACAAAAATATAGAACATCACCAGCTTTATCCTTTAAAGTTGGCATCATTGGATGCTTGAAATAATTGATTTTATTTGGCAAACTTTCTTTTTATTTACAAATACATTGCACATGACTCTTACAGGGACAGTTCAGATTATCTGAGGTGTGGTTATATGAAGAACTTTTACATAATGAGTGTTTAACCTACAGTAGATGGCGGTTGACACGTCCACAATTTGGAGAAGCAGCAGGAGTACCGGTGTAGGGAACTTAGCAATGTACTGCTGCAAATGTATATTAGACTCCTAAAAAATCAATCAGTTTAAGTATACGCTATATTTAAAATATTTTCACTGCTTTAACCTGCTGTCAGAGGGACTTTTCTGAAGGGAAATCACTGTTATACAGGCCAAATACTGCTCTTTCTCCATTCCAACCAAACTCCATAGGCAGAATCAGTAATTTTACCTCACAGAACTCAGGAGTTGCTGATCTAGCGCTGCCTTGATTTGTTAGTTTGTCCGTGTTACTGTGTGACTTTGGTTTTTTAAAAGGTTAGTTCAGGTTCCCCAAAGTCATAAAATAACTCAAACAAACTAACAGATTGAGGCAGCGGTGGACCAACGACTGCTGTGTTCTGTGAGGTAAAATGACTGATTTTGTGAATGGAGTTTGGTTGGTTTGTAAAGGAGCGAGATTTGGCTTTTATAAAAGCAGTTTCTGGTCAGAAAAGACTGTCTGACAGCAAGGTAATGCAGCAAAATTAATTTTAGACACCTAAAAACAAAAATCAATATCAGTTTAAGTGCATGCTATGTTCAGAATATTTTCACTGTTTTAACAAACTGGGGGGTGTGTCAACCACCATAAAAATACGGACTATGGATAAATACCTCATACAACCACACAAAAAAAAACCTAAATATCCCTTTAAGCAGTAACACATTTACAGTACTGTGAGAGGCAGTTGGTTTGGTGTTTTGCTAAAAGGAAGTAGCATCACACTTTTTATTCGTCAGTCAGTTTGAGTCTGTCTGAGAAACTATGAACTGTACATACACAAGTAAGACGAAGCATTGTGAAGAAAATGTGTTAGATTTTACTTCTCTGAAACACTCTTGTGTGTGACTCTTCTCCGCGAGCCTGTTGGCAGCTTCCTCTGCCTTTCATTTGCAGTATTGATCACTGCGGTCTGTATTGGCAACAGTATTGATGCTAATGGGCCCCTGAGGTTACAGCTTGATGTTACGGAGAGCTCTGCTGCTGATGTGAAGAAGACGTATGTTACCCCATGTATTCAGCTCCCTTTAGTGCTTTTATTGACTAAACTTCCAGCCCCTCTCCTGCCTGGGTCATAATCTTCACTTGTCTCTGGTTATGTGCTTCCTGACAGACTGACTGCTAATTTGTCACTTTTTTCTTTTTTTTTTTTTCACATGTCAAGATCACGTTTCTAGTTGTGGGAAAACATGAAACATTTGCTGCTTCCAGCTTCTCAAATTTCTTCTTCTGTTGTATGATAATATAAATAATATATTATATTAGAAAAAATATATATTATCGTACATATATGTAATATATTACTCAGACCTGAGGCTGTCGGGGTGACAGAATTTCCCCTGCAGTTATTTAGGCTGGCTCAACGATGATGTATGAGGCTTTTCCACATTAAAAGCCGCGGGCACTGAAGAGGTGGTCGGCTCCAGGCTCCAGCACACATTCAAAAAATTATATCTGTTCAATTAAGGAGCTCGAAAAAGTTCCAAACATAGCTCTAAATAATCTTCCTAAAGCAAAGAAATTAAAAATGAAAGTGCAAGAATAGTGGTCAAAGACTGGGTCTAAACCACAGCTTCAGTTCCCAACATTTACAGAAAAAATAAAACACCGACATCACCTGCACCCAAGTAGAAAAAGATGGGGCGGTACCTGACCTGTGCACCAAATATCCATCATGTATACTTACAATAAACAATGCAAACATTGAACAGTAAATATACACAGAAACAAAGTCATATTAAACTTAATTCTAACCTAAAAAGAAAAATTTAAACATTTCTTTTAGCAGCCATGAGAGAGGTCCTTTTGTTTGTTTTTGCAAATGACAATTTATGATGAATGATGTAATCTGGTCCAGAAACAATGTGTATAACATGACCTGTGCATCTCACCTCAGTGCCCAGCAGGCAGCTTTATGGTTGTGTGTCATAGCTACACCACACAAATGAATTCCTGCAGTTTAACCATTTCTTTTTCACATGGAGCTACATCGTTACCTTCAGGGCGTGTCTATCAAGTAAATTTACAGAACTGCTCAGCTTCCGTATAACAACAAAGCTAATGTAGCTAGCTCTGCAAAAGCAGCATGAAAGCTATTTAGTTGCTTCAAATGAGGCTCAACGTTTGCACAGTTTCTCTTGACTGTCCCTCAATATTACAACATAAGTACAACCTCGCCCCGGCCTGTGGCAGGACCCATGTTATCTGCACAGCATGCTAACAGGTGAAGCCAGGAAATAAACTAAACTTAAACTTAAAACTGAAAGCTTCCAAGTTTGGCCCTCGTACTGCTCGTCAGAATGTTATAAGGCATCGAGTCTATGCTGTATCTCAGCTGTCCTTTGGACTGCACTGTTCTGACAGAGACCTCAGATGCTGTACCTGTACTTGTCATAGCCCCTGATGCTCCTGTCACCACAGGGACCACTTTTGACTTCACCCTCCACATCTGTCCCTCCATATCTATCTATCCATCGCAACTTCCCTCTTCTGCTCCTTGTCAATCATCACTGTCTCTGGCTGGTTAGCCTGGCACAGGATCTTAGCTCTGTGTCCAAACAGTACTTTAGAATTCCTAATCCATATTTGGCACAGATGTTCCTGTACACTATCAGCCAGCCACTTGGTTATGTCTCTCAGTGTACACTGTCCCAGGTTGTATCTTGCACCCTGCTCCGGGGCTTCTATTCGAAGCCTGCACCTTGACCCCTCTTGTCTGCTGTGGCACTATGGGTCTGGTGCTTAGAGTCAGTTCTTGTGCTGCCATGGTCAGAGCCTCCAGGCTGTCCTCCAGGCCAGCCCTTTCTAGCCACTGGCAGGATTTCTTGATGTCATCTCAGGGGGCTACATCTTCCTGATGTATTCACAGATGCTTCTTGTTTCATCCTGGTTCGTGGCTCAGACATTGACTAATCTTGTCCTTCTTCTTTTTGTGAAGAGTCAGAACGGTTCTTTGCTTTTGATGTCACATAGATCTGATTTAGTCAGAGCCGTGGAATAATAAATCATCCATCTTTGCTCGCTATTTCTAAGCCCGTCTTACCCTCAGGTGTGCACAAACTTCAGCTTATATGAACTTCTTTTTAAAATACAAAAATGTGAAATTATCAGTTATCTCATCACTATTGGACATGAGAAGCAGGTAATTATCAGCTGACATAAATCCATGTCATGCATACCAGCCACTTGCTGTCATGGCTGGTAAAAGCCTGAATCCTCCTGACAAACAAAAGACTCGATCCTTGGCTGCATTCACAGATGTTTGCGTGAACACAAACACACGGTCCTAAAATAAGAGTGCATGAGTATAGCTGATGGGATTGTGAGTGATCTGGTGCTATTCTCGGCTTGGTGCTTCCTGATTTTACCTCCACAAGACAGTTAATCCTCTCTAAGCAGCTTGTTAACTCTGGCAGCCCGGTGACTCTCAGAATGTAAACTCCCTGACTCAGCCTGGGACGGCGTTTGTGGCAGGTTTGGCCGCAGCTCTCATCTGTTTCCTCCATTCATACCTGCCAGGTGATTAGAGTGACTTCAGACAGCATGATTCAGAGCCATGATGAAGCAGGAAAGTCTACCTCAACGTGACACCTCAGGAGCACCACACTGCTGCTGTCTGCTATCTGTCCTCCTGAAGCCGTCACCGGATAACAAAGACAATATTTGCAGAGTGTTGTTAATACTACCTGGCAGCTTAGATTACAGCCACAAGAGCTGCCAGACAGAAGCAGATAACGACTATGACTGGTGCACTTTCAACAGGACTCGATGCTGCACATTTCCTCTATTTATGTTTTTCACAGCGAAGGAAAAAAAAAACCTCAGGCAGGCTTTAATGCCACCATATCTGAAACTACCGAGAGTCAAATTAACGGAGTAGTTCAACATGCTAGCCTAGCTTAGCATTTAAAGGGATAATATGTATGTTTTCCTTGCTAATGAGCATGTTTTATTTTGTTTGTTTAAACCGTACTCAAACAGAAATGTAACAATGACAGATTGTGGTCTTAGGTGGAGTTATCCATGGGTGGATGGATAAACTGTTGTTTTTCTCCTTAAATTCCTCCCTCTGTTTGTGTACAGACTAAACGAACATACAAACTGTTAATTAGTGAGCTTTAGAGGTGTTTGTAGATGTATTTTTGAATTTTAGACAGAGCCAGGCTAGCGGTTTCCTCCTGCGTTGAGTCTTTATGCTTAGCTAAGCTTATGGCCTCAAGGCCTTAAGCTCTGAAAAACGCTTTAAATGCTGTCCAACACATTATTAAAACCTGGAAGGATAGTGGTGAACCATCATCTTCCAAAAAGAAATGTGGTCGAAAAGAAATCTTGAATGATCGTGATCGGAGATCATTTAAACGTTTGGTGAAATCAAATCATAAAAAATCAACAGTAGAACATTTCCACACACACAATGTGAAGAGAACTCAGGGGACTAAACAGCTGTGTAGCTTTAAGAAAACCACTTATCAGTGAGACTAGTTGGAAAAAAAGGCTTCAGTTTGCGAGGGAGCATAAAGATTGGACTCTGGAGCAATGGAAAAAGGTCATGTGGTCTGATGAGTCCAGATTTACCCTGCTCCAGAGTGATGGGGGCATCAGGGTAAGAAGAGAGGCGGATGAAGTGATGCTCCCATCATGCCTTGTGCCTACTGTACAAGCCTGTGGGGGCAGTGTTCTGATCTGGGGTTGCTTCAGTTGCTCAGGTCGAGGTTCAGCGACATTATGAGGTCAGCTCACTACCTGAATATACTGAATGAGCAGGTTTTTACATCAGTGGATTTTTTCTTCCCTGATGACACATATTCCAAGATGACAATGTCAGGATTCATCGGGCTCAAACAGTGAAAGAGTGGTTCAGGGAGCATGAGACATCATTTTCACACATGGATTGTCCACCAGAATCCAGACCTGAACCCCACTGAGAATCTTTGGAATTCTCTCCCATCATCAATACAAGATCTTGGTGAAAAATTAACACAACTCTGGACAGAAATAAATGTTGTGACTTTGCATAAGCTTATCAAAAGGATGCCATGGTGAATGTGTGCCGTAATTACTCTGATGGTTGCTAACATGAGTGAAAACAGCTTTAAAAGATGATAACTTGCTGTGTTTTCAGTTACGTAAAGTTGACCTGGAACTCATCATCCTCTCCTCCTGTTACAGCAGCATCATTCTGGTCGACTTTATCTCCTTATTTAACCTCCTCATGTCTGAACTGGACTTACCCCACTTGTCAGAGACCACATAACGTTTCAACAGCCCTCCACCTCCACCACCACCACCTCCACACACAGGCAGCCTCACTCTCTCTGCTCCTCATGTTACACAGGACTGTCTCATTTATTGTATTAGCCTGTTTTCACTCGCTGCCCAGGGGAGTTTCCGCGTTTTGCAAAATGCCCGAGCAGCAACTTGGCAGACTTCAAAAGTATTCAACCTCAGGAAACGAGTTTCATAACGTGTGTAACTGATTCCTGCAGCAGGCAGAGAGGCTGATATGATGCTGCAGAAGGTACTCTCTGTTCTTTATAAGAGCCATAAGCTTGAATTCATGCTCTTGGCAAATTATGTAATTCTGTTCTTGACTGAAAATGATGGATTTAATGTTATTTTGAGTTTTACTGCTGATGGAGGTGAGAGAAAGAAAACTTGAGTTTCTTCAGTGACAAGAAGATATTTTCAGTTAATTTAGTCTCACATACAGCTTCTTAATTGGATTTTTGTTGAAACAAGAAAAAGTAATTCTGCCTCCAGAGAGAGAGAAACCAAACTCAGTGGGATAATTTATCATTATCTGTCTAATTTGTACATTCCTGGTGTTTATGCCTTGTAGCTTTTACAAATGAAGCAGCAACTATAGATGAATATAGTTTCATCTCACCACAGTTAGTGGTGGAAAATTAAGTAGATTTAAAGGAGCAGTGTGTAGCCTCTAGTGGTGAGCTTGCAGATTGCAAATACCTCGTCTCACCATCCGCTTCCAAGCATTTAGGAGAACCAAGGAGTGTTTTTTTTTTGTCTGGTCGGGCCTACTGTAAAAAGAGGAGTCACTCTTTCTGTCGATAAATGGCTCATTCTGAGCTAACGAAAACACAACAACCTTCAAGATAGGTAATCAGGCGAGATACTGAACTTTAGTTATTAGTTCCAGTCGTAAGTTACTTCTCTCAGTTGAATTACTTTTCCAATTAAGCGAAAATGCCAAAATCACTGGTTCAAACTTCTTAAATGTGAATATTTGGTGGTTTTTGTCCCAACATCAACGAAATAATGTCCTAGAGGAGGAAAGAAACACATAAGAAGCTGGAATCACAGAAAATTTTGACCTGTTTCTCAAAAAATGATTTAAACCGATTAATTGCATATCAAAATAGTTGGTGATTAATTTAACATTGATTAATAATTGATTAATTGATTAATTGCTGCAGCTCTAATGTCAGACAGAACCTTATATTTCCAGTCGAAGTAACACACTTAAGATTACAGTACAGTTCTCTTATAATGGGCCCTAATTACCCTCTAATGAAGTCTAATAAGGGTCTAACTCTTTAATAAAGAACATATTTATTTTTTTACAGCTTGTTACCTCTTATCAGTGCACTGTGAGATAAAGTGCAACCAAAATACATGTTATATCTTAGAAATGGACAAAATAAGTAGTTAAACTAGAGACTTTTACAGTAAAATAAAGTGAAAATCATAATTTTATGGCCTCCTGTGATGGATTATCTCCTGTGTTGTCAGTGCATCGACCCAGAATCTGCTCTCTGCGTATTTCAAAAGTATTAAAGTACTCTCTGGACATCTGAACTGTGATACACACAGTCAGCGGAGGCCTCTCCTCATATCCCACAGCCGTATAAGTGTTGTCCTCGTGTATTATCACATTCTGCGAGTATTGATCAGAGCATCTCTGTAAGTGGATATGTGTGTGTTGACAGGATGCAGAATCCCCAGCAGAGCGGTTCTCCTGCATTAAAAATGATGTACGGTGAGATTAAAGTTTAATTAACACTGTTGCTTACATACGAGCAGGAGTATATTTT
Source organism: Lutjanus argentimaculatus (assembly GCA_034769285.1). Classification (NCBI taxonomy): domain Eukaryota; kingdom Metazoa; phylum Chordata; class Actinopteri; order Lutjaniformes; family Lutjanidae; genus Lutjanus; species Lutjanus argentimaculatus. Next base: position 38,994,038 of record JAWZSL010000005.1, on the reverse strand, counting down.
ACCGGCAGACGTAGAATCATGTTTTCTAGATTTTAATCTTAAACTTGTGTGGAAATAAGCACATCAGTCGAAGGTAAACATGACTGATATACTCTGGTTTTCTGCGTACATTCATACCTTCCTTTAGTCCTAATGAAACTCAGGAGTAAAGGAGTGAAGGAGCAGGTGGTGTATAGACCAGAGCAAAGTAAATGAATGTCCTGAGGGTGTGCAAATAACAGATTCAGTCTCACTACTACTTTTCTGTGTGTTTCAGTTGTTTTATGATGATTTAAAGTGAGGAATATGCTGCTCTTTCTAGTTCCATTACTTTGCTGTGGATGGTTATGTTTGCTCCCTGAGTCTGAGGACAGATGTGGTGATATAAAAGATTTCTGTATATGTGCATGTTTTTTGGTACCACGTCTGTTTATGGTCTTTTTTTTCTCTCTGTAGTTGCTTCGATTCTCTTTATGGTCGTTTTGTGTCTCTCTGTTGTTGTTTTGAGTCTCTGTTTGGTTGTTTAGAACCTTTTTGTTGCTTTTAGTCCCTGTGGTCATTTTGCATCTCTTTGTGGACATCTTTGTAGTTGTTTAGAGTCTTTTTGTTGTCATTTTGTGTCTCTTTATGGTTGTTCTGCATCTGTTTGTGATTGTTTTGTGTGTCTTTGTAGTTGCTTCATCATTTTGCATCTCTTTGCGGTTGTTTTTAATCTCTTCATGTTCATTTTCCATTGTAGTTGCCAGTTGTTTGTGGTTGTTCTGAGTCTTTCTGTTTGTGATTGTTTTGTGTATCTTTGATACATCGGGTAGGATCTAATTTCTTTGCCGTAGTTTTCGGTCTTCTTTTGGTTGTTTTGAGTCTTTGTGTGTTCATTTAGCATCTCTTCACTATAATTATGTCCCTTTGTAGTTTTCTTTGTGTCTCTTTGTCATTGTTTTGCATCTCAGTGGTTGTCTTGAGTCTTTTTGCTATTATTCTGTGTGTTTTTGTGGTTGTTTATAGCCTTTTTGTTGTATTTAGTCTCTTTGCAGTTGTTTGGCATCTCTTTGTGGTTGTTTTACGTCTTCTCGTAGTTGTTTTGCATTTCTTTGTCGTTGTTTTGCATCTCTTTGTGGTTGTTTTGAGTCTTTCTACGTTTGTTTTTCATTTCTTTGTAATCATTTTGTGTCTCTTTGTGGTTGTTCTGCAACTGTTTGTGATTGTTTCTCTTTGCAGTTGTTTTGCATTTCTTTTCCATTGTTTTGCTCTTCGTGGGTGTTTTGTGTCTCTTTCTGGCTGTTGGCAGTTTTTTGTGGTAGTTTCGAGTCCTTGTTGTTTTGCGTCTCTGCTTGTTTTTTAGTCTCTTCATGTTCGTTCTTCATTGTGGTTGCTTTGTACCTTTATGCCTGTTTTGTATCTTCATGGTCATTTTTTTTGTCTCTGCAGTAGTTTTGTTGTTGTGTATCATCTTTTTGTGGTAGTTTTTCATCTGTTTATGGTCATTTTGCTCTCTCTGCTTTCAGTAACCCATTTGTGGTTTTTGTGTACTTCTGTGTTAATGTTGAAGCTCATTAAGTACATGAGTTGCATGAGAATTTTGTAAATGCTGTATCATTTGCCAGATTTCAGCTGATTGCAAGATGACAGACACTTTTGAAATGTTTTGAAAGTGTTCATAGAAACATTGATCCTCTCGTGCATCTGAATGAGGTAATGAGGCAGTGTGAGGCCATAATGTACTCCAGTGTGTCTGATAGTGTTCAGTTTGTGCATTACCACAGCAGAGGTGATGCTGCTGCAGTAGCACTGAATGTTGTACAAGAGTGGAAAAAAAATATCAGCTCAACAACACTCTGGTCGGATGGGAGGAAGCTGCTCTCGTGTAATTTCCTGTTACCGGTCACCCCTGGGACGAGTTACTGAGCTGAATTAGACACTCAGTCAGTCAGTGTTAGTAGCGTTGGTGCAGATACAGCTGAGAAAGTCAAGGCTACACTTCAGTGGCGGCTTGTAGCGGCTTTTATTTCTATTAAAAATGTTGGTGAGTTTATTTTGAGCGTGTGGCTTGTGCGGTGAAGAAGTGATTGATCTCAAGTTGTGCAGTTTGTAACTGATGCTTCTTTTTCTCCTGACAGGGTATGGGTGCTCAGTGCTCCTCGGGCGTCACTCCTGAGCGATCAACCCACAGCTCGGGGATGTACAAGCTGGAGATCGAGCTGAAGAGAGGACACAATCTGGCTGTCCGAGACAGAGGAGGTACAGTTATGTCTTGTCTGTCTCTGCTCCTTGTATTTAGTGTGCCTGATGTGCAGTGCTCATTCAAACACTAATTATCATACTAATCTGACATTTTCACAAAAAGTCTAGTTGCTAGTTTGTTAAAAAGTTAACAAATTGTTAAACATTGTTTGCTTGCTAGTTAAATAGTTGACAAAACCTTACATTGTTTGCTAGTTAGTTAAAAAAATAACCTTAAATTGTTTGCTAACTAGCATAAAAGTTACCAAAACCAATACATTGTTTGTTAGCAATTTAAAATGTGAACAAAACGTTACATTGTTTGCTAGCTAGCTATAAGGTTAGTTTGCCGACTCATGATAGCTTGTCAGATAAACTCTGATTTCTCTTCCTTTGAGAAAAAACTTGCTGGCCAAATTAAAGGAGCAAAATCTAACCAAATAATAGAAGACTGAAAACAGACAACAGTGCAGTCTGGAAAAAAAAGCTCAAAAGGCAGCCATTTCAAAAGTTAAATCTGTAAATTTAATGTTAATCCTGGATCATATTTTAAATTGGAGTTTTGATGCACCAGAATTTTATGTAATATATGTTCAGAGTAAAAACTAAACCAAGGTTTAAGTTTAATCTCACATTTTTTAAGATAAATAACATAATTTAAAGTTAAGCCATGATTTAATGAGGTTCAAAAATTAATCCTTGCTCGTGCAAAACCCAACCGCAGAGATTCACCTAACTGTTGGCACGAAAATCTGGAAATCGGTAAATCTGGGGCCAGTTGCTTCGTCATACCTTAATGTAGGAAAGTGATTCAAAGTTTAAACAGATCACGAGACTTGGGACTTTATTGGGCTAAATAGGCGTTTTGATGGTTACCATGGTTTTCAAGAAATCACAGTTTATGTTTCAGATCATTTTCGGCAGTTTCAGAGTTTATAATGGGTGTGTATGGGGCGGAATGTTCAGAGTCAGAGTGAGTGACATCATCGTTAGAGTGGAGAGCAGCTGTGAAATCTTCAAAAAAACTTCTCTTAAACTTGCTCTCACTCCCACAAACTTAACCATTCATAGACTATTTTTATATCAAAACGTAGGAAAATTTGTGCTGGTTGTACACATGCAACTATAAAATCAAACAGACTTACACATGTAGTGCAGTGAACCCCCAAGTGACAGGAGCACCGACAAACTGCTGCATAAGGTTCAATGTTAACTGACGCCTGAAATTTCTGGAGGAAAGGAGACAGTACCAGTTTTTTAACTTGCTGTAAGTCTCACATTTTTGACACCACAAAAATAAAACTTACACGAGTGCGTTCAGCGTGTTCTCCCCTCTCTCATGATGTGTTCTTTGTGCTGTTAGCAGTTACGGTCTTTGAGCTGGAACCGTGAGATTAAGAGGTCTGATCTGTTAATAGAGTTGGTGCGTGAGTATTTGTCCTCACTGCCTCAGGGTGCATCAATGACCACAGCAACCAGTGACTCAGCAGTTGCTGGGCAGAAATGGACAAAGCTAATTGTGATTGGCTTAATTTAATGCCGAAGTCTCAGTCTAATATCGATGGCTGGCTACTCTCACTTTCATTTTTTTGAGCTATTTTTAATGTCAGTCATTTTTTCTTTCCTCTCCTGCTCTCTCACTGATGCAGACAGCATATGTTCTTGATGATACAGCTACTAATTAGTACTGGTAATATTAGTATTGGAATACACACCAATCAGGGGCACTCAATTTTTTTGGTTTCCTGTCCTTGTTTTTAATGGATCTTAATTTCTTTTTTTCAGGCAGCAGTGATCCATATGTCAAGTTCAAGCTCTCTGGTAAAGAGGTATTCAGAAGCAAAACCATCCACAAGAACCTCAACCCAGTGTGGGACGAGAAGACGACTCTGATCGTGGACTGTCTGAGTGAACCTTTGTATATAAAAGTAAAGACTTGGAAAAACACACAGACACACAGCTCAAAGCTTTTCCACATGAATTTTTAATGAGCGTCTGAGACATGGTTTTATTTGCTCCTCTGCAGGTGTTTGATTATGACTTTGGCCTTCAAGATGACTTCATGGGTTCTGCTTATCTCTACCTGGAGTCTCTGGAGCAGCAGAGGTATGTCATGGTATCATTTCTGTGTCCCTATATCATGTTTCCCTGGGGTTATTGACAGATAAATGCTCAAATTCACCAGCCACACAGTGGTAAATCAATATTTCGTGTCTGAAATCTACCAGCCACTTTCATATTTTACCATCACTTGGTTGGTAGTTTGTGCCAATTTCCCACCGTAGCCAGCAGGGAGACCTCAAAAATGCATTCTGGTGACTTTTAAAGAATGAAAATAAAAACAATTTGCACACTTAACAGCATTTTTATGTGGAATACTTTTTATTTTACTCTTAATTCTCAGTAAATATAGAAGAATTTGTCCCTCTAGCGGGAACTTGCATAAATCTCTGGCATTAACTGGTATTCATCAGTTTTCTTTCTTTCTTTTCTTTTTTGTCCTGTCTCTAAAAGACAATTGACGTGTCAAGTTTTACAAAATACATGCTCTTTTCCTTTAAAACTTTATTTAAGAATTAGGAATTCTTCTGGTAAATCAGTATGTTGTATCTGAAATCTTTACATGAGTCGTATAATGAAATACACACTGTGCAGTGTCAGAAACAGGTGGTGATAATGAAAAGGAAACAAAAACGTGTGAAAACTTGCCAGGAAAAAGGAGAAATGCAGGATAATTATGTTCCCAAGAGGAAACAGGGAAAGATCAATGAAAAATGTGACACAAAATCGGGGGTGTTGGCAAGTGTGAGCCTCGGTAGTCTTGCTAACGTTCCAGGCTGACTGATCCAAAACAAACTTGACAAACAGCAACCTGCTGAAAAGAAGTCATAACTTACATGGTCATGAAGTGGGAAAACAATTTTTCCTCAGTTTTCCAATTCGTTGAAACACATCTACACACTTGAAAAAGTTAAAAACATTTAAAAACCCAGTTTAACCCCTGAAAAACTGAAAAACACTAACATTACCACTGGTGGCGATCTGTTCTTCTAATTTATCAAAAAGGACCTAAAATTAAGTGACATTATTCAAATGGCTCGTGCAGTATACAAGAGACATTCACTCAGTTCAACTCAACTTAATTTCTAGATCTATAGCACCTTAATATGCAGCCCAAAGTGCTTCAGAGAGCACGATGAAGACAGCACAGATACAAATCAAAAACAACAATAGACAACAATGAATCACATTATGCAAGACTTAAAAAAAATTAAAGCAATAAAATGTTACAAGTCAATAAAATAGATGACCAGGATGGATTAAAACTATGAAAACCAGTGATTAAGACTTAAAAACTAATCTTAAATAAAACCAGACTGAAAATAGTGTTTAAAAGCTTTTATTATGAAACAACAAATCAGGAAGTGTTGAGTCTCACACCACAGGCTTGTTTGAGGGGAGAAGCTGACTAGCAGACTGGTTTGGTGTCAAAATGTCTATCTTTGGTTTTAGACAGATTACATTCATAAATGACTCTTGTCAGGAAGCTTTTAGAGCGAGTGCATGTAAACGAGGTACATAACATAAATGGAATGTTTTGTTTTATCGGGGGGGAGGCGGCTCATCCACCCCTTCTAAACAATGGCAGGGGAAACATGATAAGCTAAGAAACAAAGAAAGAGCCATAACATAATGTAAAGTAATACACACAAGAATACACACAAGAAACACAATACAGTACAAAGCTACACACAATAGCACATCGCTGTTATTGTGAATACAATAATATAAATTAAAACGAGTCACAAAGTCCAGAGTTCAATTTTACCTCTTGCAGAACACAGGAGTTTCTGTTCTACTGCTGCATCGATCAGTTAGTTTGTCTGTGTTTTTGTGTGACCTCAGTGAATCTGAACTAACCTTTTGAAACACCGAAGTCATACAACGACAGATTGAGGCAGCATCAGACCAGCAAGTCTCCTGTTGTGTGAGATAAAATTACTGATTTCACCAGTGGAGTTTGGTTGATTTAGACAGTGATGCTTGGCTTATATAAATGTGGTTTCCTGTTGGAAAAGGCTGTCTGACAGCAAAGTAAAGGGGTGAAAACATTCTAACTACAGCTCACACTTAACCTGATATTGATTTTTTTAAAGTGGACCTTCATTAAGTGGCTAAAATACATTTTCCTGCTGACCCTGTCCACAGCAGTGCTTTGCTTAGCCTCTGTGGTGGTGCTCCTCTCCAGCTGTCATTAAATAATCTGAAGTATCCCTTAACAATACTGTCTTTTCAAGGCTGCGTGGACTCTTTTTTTAAGCCGACCAAGTGAAGCCAGTGGCATCATATGTATCTTAACATTACATTGAATGTGTTGGCACCATATGTGTCACGTTATCTTACTGGGAAAGGGTCTAAATACCGCTCCAAAGATGAACTATCTTCACTGCGAGGTCTGTTACACCTCAACGTCATACAGTATTTACACGTCCTACGTGTGTGTTACAGGACGATACCCGTAACTCTGGTGCTGAAGGACCCTCATCACCCTGATCAGGACCTGGGTACCCTGGAGCTGGCCGTCACCCTGACACCTAAAGACAGTCCTTTAGAGGAACGACGAGACTCAACGGTACGTCCGCTGCTGATCACAGCTCTCAGTTCAGTTTAATTCAGTTTACTTTATTGCTGTGAAGGTCAACTGAGTATCTTGATAAGTGCAGACTGGATTTTATGGCTGCAACTTATGATAATCGATTATTATCTCCTCTTTTTGATTAAACATTAAATCGTTTAATGCTTTTATAATGAACAAATTAAAATTTCCATCTCAAATTCCCAGGGCTGAAGATCAGAGATGCAGCAAATCCTCAGTTTTTAGAGCCTGTAACCAGCAGGTGATTTAACTGACTTTAATCAGTTATTGAAAGGATAGTTTGGATTTTTTGCAGTGTGGTTGTAAGAGGCAGTTATCCATAGTCACAAAAAGTCAATATCAATTTAAGCATTTGCTATATTTAGAATATTTTCACCATTTTACCTTGCTGTCAGAAAGACTTTCCTGATGGGAAACTGAAGTTAAATCACTCATGACATTGCACTCGCCCCACCACCAAACTCCACTGTCAAAAAGCGATTTTAGCTTGCACAATATGGGAGTTGCTGTTCTACTGCTGCCTTGATCAGTCAGCTTGTTTGTGTAATTGTGTGACTTTGATGAGTCCAAACTAACTTTTTTAAAACACAGAAGTCACACAATAACACAACCAAACTAACCAACTGAGGCAGTAACGGACCAGCAGCTCCTGTGTTCTGTGAGGTAAAATTACTGTTTTTTTCAAAGGAGTTTGGTTGGTTTGGAGAGCGTGATATTTGGCTTATAGAACAGCAGTTTACAGTTGGAAAATGCAGTCTTACGCTAAGGTAAAGCTGTGACAATATTATATTATATTGTATTATATTATATACTACACTGGGGAGCACGTCAACCACAGTCTACTTTAGGTAATACACTGACTATGGATACCTTATACAACCACACTTGAAAAACTCAGAACTATCCCTTTAAGTTGCTATTTGATGCACTAAACAAGGTCAGTCTAGTTCTCTACTGGTTCCCAACCTGAGTGTCAGGAGGGGTTGCATGGAAAATTTGAGGAGATTAAAAAGGTGGAAAAGCAGAAAAAAAAAAGGTCACATCTGGTATGCAACCGGTGATGGAGAGACTCATGACGACATTTCTTTGTTTTAAAAGGTCACAAGCTGAAAAGGTTGAGAATCACTGTACTAATCCATTAACCCACTAACTGTTTCAACACTACTGGAATGATAATGATCAGAATACAACAGCATGTCACCGTGAGGATTTGAGTTTTGTCTTCACTCAGTAATGATGAGTGTTTGTGCTGCGTGTGTCTCCTGCAGCAGAGCGTTAAGACGTATCGCTGGAAGCCGTATGTAAATAAAGTGAGTGTGGAGGTGATTAGTGACTCCTGATAGACTCCTGATAGACTCCTCTCCTTCTTTAACTCCTAGTCTACTGATTCATCATTGTCAGACGCAGTAGAGACCAAATAAACTAACTTAGCATCAGTTATATATAACTGATATACTTTAAATTTATTTCTGAAACCTTCACTAGCTTAATTCTGTGATTTTTTTTTTAGTTGTTGTAGGTTTTGTTTTATTAGCAATTAGATATTAGTGGCTCAAGTTTTGGTGATCGGGAATGAGCCAGGAACAGAAAACTTGGAAGTGATGTGCATGTGCTTCCCAATTGGCCAAATGGTGGCGCTGTACATAACAGAATATTTGGAAAGGCCACACCCCTCACACCGTAAGTCCAACTGACTTTAAATTGGACACACATGTCCAGCTCAATGTGCTCTACAAAAAAGCCTCTTGGACTCACAACTCACAAAAAAATTATGATTTGAAAATTTTATGACTGAACATTTCCAGACATTCGTGACACAGAGATGCCACAGGAATTTCAAAATAAAGGTGTGTCTTAAAGATGATAATATGGATAAATATTTTCTCTTTGCATCGATCATCGATTTTGCATGAATATTGAATCAATATATCGATCCAGACTGAGGTATCGTTACACACCTTGACACGTGACTTACACTTGGCATTTGTTATTCAAATTTTTATTCAAATCTACCACTAGGGGGCACTACAAATGTAAAATAAAAGAAATGAAGAAATCCATCTACTATAAATCAAAATTGTGCAATCATTACAAAACTCACTGGAAATGTTTAATAATAATGTTGAAAAAAATAGAAAAAAACACGCACATCAATAACCCAGTGGGACGGGTGCTGGATCATAAAAATACCTGAACAGAGAAGGAAAGATCTGCAGACCAAAAAGCTCCTGTTTAAGGTATTTATTTGTGTTATTTGTGTAACATGTGGAGCTCCGGGTTCTTCCTCAGATTGCTTCTCATTCTTGTTGCACATAAATGTGTTATGTGTATCATGTCATGGATGTGCGATGAATTATGGGTATTCAAGATGGCGACTCTATACATATGAGAAGCAGTCTGAGGAAATAAATACCTTAAGAGGAAACGTTTTGGTGTTTCTGTTGAACCATGTGTGTAAAACTGTTTTGAAATTGCAGAAAAAGGCGTTTGAACCCGTAATCACAGCTTGCGGTTTCTGTCACCTACATTATATCCTTGATCAGCATTCGAGTATCAGAAGAGGGTCTCCAAATATATCCTGAGCAGTAAGATATGAGCCACAGCCTGTCTCCCCATGTTTTATTCAGCATATAAATTAATTATAGGCTCAGTGTTAGTCAGAGCTGCAGCTCCAGTCGGAGAGGACGACACAGAGGGAAACGACAATGAGAGGAACAGGAAAGGAGGACGTGGGAAAGTCAACAAACAACAGTAACAGAAAAACATACACGAGAGTGAAGAAGAAGAAGAGGAGCTCAGATAGATCAAAGCTAATGAGAGCGCCCGTGAGGCCGTGATTATGAATATTCAGAGAGTAGTTTCCTCTGTCAGAATCTATTTTTAGTTGATTTATTCATGGAGCTTAATTGAACTTGGACTTGAGCCGTACACCTCCCCTTTATCACTCGACTTAGCTGCCTGTAGTTTAGAAATAAACCCGTCCTGTAGCCCCCCCTAGTGGCATAAAAATGGCCGCAGTGCTCCTGAAGTGTGTAGCGAAACCATTACACTTTTCCCACCCTGAAGAGTCAGTTGAATTAATGTATTTTAATGTATATTCAGACTATGCTGCTCAGGAGGTCCTGGAAACGATCCACGAAGGTAAATCACCATCATCATCACTATCATCATCATCATCATCATCGTCGTGTGTGTGCCGTCACAGTTTTCCATTAACTGTGCTAAAACCTTCACGCTAATAATCACCTTTCTGCTCATGTTCATCACTGTTTTGTTCGGTCGTTTCAGTATCGGGGTCTCATTTGTGTCTCATGTCAAAGAGTTTTTATGCCGTCGTGTTCGAGCAGATGTTGAACATGTTGTGTGTTGAGCTCCTTAAATGTTGGTTGTTGTAGCTGCTGTCATTTCATCGTCCACTAGCTGTTAGCAGGAGCCCTGTTCTTCAAACTGTGTCCATCCAGGCTAACATGATGCTATCAGGCTAAAATGATCCAGCTAACACTGATTTGTTCATCTGAAGTGAACTTTTCTTAAAGGAAAAGTCTGGTGATGTTTTATATTTCTCCTATTGTCAATTAATCTCATGAAAAAAAAAAAGAAACCAACACTGAATGTGTCGACTAATAAGTGTCATGTGTTTTAAAGCCTGATAGATCTGTTTCCTCCTCCAAATACTCACTGTAGACCAAATGTTTTCTCCAGGTAGTTTGATAAAAAAAAAAACTGCAATGAGCTGTTTTAGAAAATTACAGAACCTTTAAAAAATATATATTATGATTAAATATATAATAAAATATACATTTGTGAGTCATTTTATAACAGGAACTGGTCTGCCAGTGCCTGCATTGGTCTTTTTGCTTTCATTTCTTTGCATATCTTCCAGTGCTTCATATTCCTTAAAAGAGGGCTGAACGTTTTGAAAAAATATAGCTATTGCAATTGCGATATAATTTGCGGTATTAGAGGTGATGGTAATTTTTCCATAATTATTCTTATTTTGATTGAAAAACATGTTAAAATGACTGGTGTGAGTTTTTTTGCAGGAATCTGTACCAAATGATGATGTTTTTTAAGTTTGTAGAATCTGATTTGTAGGACAGGACATCTCTGTCTCACAACATTCATTAATTTAAAAGTTTTCTGACACATTTTGCCTTAAACAATTATTGCACCTCCTGCAATTTGAAAATTGCAGAAAGCCATATTGCGATTGCGATAAAATTTCAATTAGTTTTGCAGCCCTACCTTGTACCCTCTTTCTAGAATCTAGAAACATGAGCTGAATATTTATTTACACTCAAAAAATTATTTATTTACACTCAATAACTTATTTGAACTATGCTGAACTAGGCTAATTTTTACTGCCTTGTTATTTTAATCTGTAATAGAAATATTTTCCCCATTGCTTTGATTGGTAGTTTTGATATTTAGGTACACATTTTGTACCGCACAATAACATAACATAATGACATCATCATGGGGATACAAAGTAATGACGTGAATGAAAGATTTAGCTATTCTGGTCTTTATATCAGATCAGTTTAAATAGGATCCTGCAAACAAGGATCTGGCCCTGAACTGGCCACGTGTATGGGAGATCAATATTTATAGGCATTTAAATCTTTACCAAGGAGATCAGAGCTGAGAGCTGAGAGACAGAATGTCAGACAGAACAGAGAGACGACAAACATGTTGGAGTCAGAATCAGCTCTCATGTAATTGGTTGACTGTTGACGATTATAAGAGTATACTTATAAAGTTTACTGGCGTGGTGTTAGGGTTACAGACACTTTTACTGCAGCTGCACAGGAGCTGTTTAAAAGCAGAGAGACCACAACAAACATTCAAATTTTGCAAGGAAATCCTGCAGAAATCACCCATAAATTACATTAAATACTGAAACCAGAGCTTCAATTTTACATCCACATTTCAGCAGAACAAGTTAAAAAATCCACTGAGGTGAAACTTCCCTTTAGTCCCATTTAATAAGCTTTTATAAATAGTTTACAAGTTTATAAAACACATAATTTGGTCAAAAACAGTTATTAGGACAAGAGGAAGATGTCTGCTTAGAGGAATATAAACCATTTATTAAATGTTTACGTAGGCCTACTGTCTATAAATGCTAAACAGCTGGACAGAAGAGCATTTAATAACGTGGGAACAATCTTAACTCAAGGGACACTTTCTAGACTTTTCTAGAGCTTTCTACTGCATCTCATGGTCTGCTTCAGCAGATTGAGCTCGCTTGCTTATTGCTCTAAATTTAATACATTTTATTTTGTAAATTATCATCAAATTGTTTGTTTCTTTTTCTTTTTTGCCTGATAACACTCAGAAACTTTTTGTTGAGTATATCTTTTAATATTTTTGTTCAGTCCCGACTGTTTTATCATGTACAGGTATAGATTTTGAGTTACACCAACAGTTCTCGATAGTGTCTGAATAACTGATTATTTTTTAATCTAAAAACATAGTTATAGAATTTCTTAACATGGCTGTAAAAGCGTTAGGTTACAATCTGATGGCAGCTGCAGATAAACTTAAAGCCAGCTAAGAAATAAATTTAAAAGATAAGACATTAAGAAGACAGTAAATTGCATTTAAAAGACCATAAAAACAGAAGGCTCGATCGTCATCATCACTCAGATCAAGCTAACATATGAAGAACTGGGCCCTGCATGCTGTCCTTCGTCTTTCTGACTAAATGACACACAATGTTCAGTGTTTGTCTCTGTGTTTGTATCTGTCCGTGTGGACCAGCAGCAGCAGTCAATGCGTCTCTCAGAGCTGCATCGGAAAGCTCAGCTCTGGAGGGGGATCGTCAGCATCGCGCTAATCGAAGGCCGGAACCTGATTCCCATGGACCCCAACGGTCTGAGCGACCCGTACGTGAAGTTCAGGCTGGGACCGCAGAAGTACAGGAGCAAGGTGCGTTAACGCTGATCTCAGTTCAGTCTCAGATCGGTAGGAGAGACCTTCAGATGTTTAGGGATGTAGCTGGTGCTCCTTCAAATTAAGAGCATGTGTCCCATAATGCATGTGTGTGTGCAGACGGTGCCAAAGACCCTGAGTCCACAGTGGAGGGAACAGTTTGACCTTCATCTGTACGAGGAGACCGGAGGAGTGTTGGAGATCACAGTGTGGGACAGAGACACCGGGAGAAGGGACGACTTCATCGGACGGTCAGTTTGTCTTTTCTGTGTTTGTTTCATCTGTAAAATAATGAGAGCTGCAAATGTTTATGTCACACTTACGTAAAAACAGTGTTTGAAAAGTGATGCACAAGAACACAAAACAAAGAGGTGACAAATGGAAGAAACACCAAACATAAAGTTATTGAGTAAGGTGTCTTCTCTATGACCACTAGAACCTCTTGAAGGAACTACAGAACATCTTAAATGGTCACTAAAACTCCCAAATGATCCCTAGAACTTCCTAAAGGACTGTTACAACCTCTTCAATGGTCACTTAACCTCCTGAAGTACTCACAGAATACACTAAAGGACCTTTAGAACTCTTTCAATGACCACTAAACCTCCCAAAGAACATAGAATCTCCTCAGTGACTATTAGGGAGTCTTAAAGGAACTGACGAATCTACTCAGTAATCCATTATGACCTCTCAAACATCCTAAATGGTCACTAAATCTCACAAGGGACTCATAGAACACCCTAAAGGACCTCTAGAACCTTTCAAAGACCCTTACAATCTCCTGAAGGGAGAAGAAAATATTCAATTACTACTACCTCTTTGTTCAGTGGCCTCTAGAATCTTCTAGAGGGCCTCTAGAACCTTTTCAATGACTGCTAAATGTCCTAAAGGTCTCATAGAACATCCCAAAGGATCTTTAGATTCTTTTCAATGACTCCTAGAACCTCCCAAAGGATATAAGACCTCCTCAATTACCATGAGGAACTAGAACTTCTTAGTGACCACTAAATTTCCTAAGGGACCTTTCAAACCTTTCAGTGACTCCTACAGTCTCCCAAAAGAGGCAGAAAATCTTCGATGACTATCAGGGCCTCTTAAAAGACCTGTAGAATGCATTCAGCGACCTCTAGAACCTTCTGAAAGACCTCTGGGACCTTTCTCATAGAATATGCTAAAAGACCTCACCAATGACCACTGGGACTCGTACAGGGACTGTAGAACATGCCCAGTGACATGCTCCACTAGAAACTTGTGAAGGACCATTTGGATCTCTTAAAGGAATGGCAGAACATTCTCGGTGATCAATAAAACCTCCCAAAGAACCTTTTCAATGACTCACAGAACCTCTGAAAAGATGTAGATCCTCCTCAATGACCACTGAGGTAAGGTCCCATAGAATAGCCTAAAAGACCATTAGAACCATTTTAATGACTCATAGAACCTCCCAAAGGATGTGGAACCCTCTCAGTTACCACTAGGACCTCTTAAAGGAACTGTTGAACCTCCTTGGTGACCAATACAACCTGTACATCTAGAGTGTTTACAATGATCACTAGAACCTCCCAAAGGATGCAGAACATCCTCAGTAACACCTAGTGCTCTTAAATGAACCGTAGAATGTCCTTAATGACCTATAGAACTTCCCAAAGGACATAGAAACTCTGCAATAACCCTAGAACCTTCCAAATCAGATAGAACCTCCACAATGACCACTAGGACCTCTTAAAACAACTGCAGAATCTCCTTAATGAACCCCAGAACCCCATGGACCTCTAGAATCTTGACCACTAAACCTTCTCAAAGATGTAGAACCTCCTCAATTAGCCCGTACAACCTGAAGGACCTCTATAATTGGTCATTAGGCCTCTGAAAGGACTCTTGGAACATCAAAAATGCCCCCTAGAGACTTTCAACGATGACTAGAACCCCTCAAAGGATGGAGAAAATCCTCAGTGACCACCAGAAAGTTCCTCTGGAAAATTTGCAATGACCACTAAACCCCAACAAGGTCACATAAAGCATCCTAGAGGACCTCTAGAACCTGTTCAATGCTTCCTAGAATCTCCCATACGATGTAGAACCTCTTCAGTGATCCATACAACCTCCTGAAGGACCCCTAGAACCTCCCCAATGGTTATTAAACCTCCTGAAGCACTCAGAGAACACCCTGGCCACATCTTCTGATTCACATCATGTTCATACTCATGAATCTCTGCAGTGAGGCTTCATCACCTGTATGGAAACATCTGCTTTTCTCACATTTCACTCTTTCATTTATGTGGCTTTTCTTTTTTAGTTTCGCCCGAGGTACCAAAGATGAAACTTGAATAATGACGTGTATGAAACCAGACTGCAGTCACTGCGGTTTCTTTTGGTTTCATATAGAAGACGAGCGCTCTCAAATATTGAAAAGTTACTTCAACGTTTATCAAAATAGTTACCAATTAATTTTCTGTGGATCGTTTTATGTTTTTAAATTAAAATACAAGTACAAACACCTCAGATGAAATGCAGTTCTTCAGTAAATAAACAAACATTCCACAGTGTGTACTTTATGATCTGAGTGTGTTTCCTGTGTCTGTTCTCCAGCTGTCAGTTAGATCTCTCCACTCTGGCGAAGGAACACACTCATCACCTGGAGCTGCCGCTGGAGGAGTCCCGGGGCTTCGTGGTGCTGCTGGTCACGCTGACCGCCTCGGCTCACGTCTCCATCGCCGACCTGTCCGTGACTCCGCTGGACGACCCGCAGGAGCGGCGGGAGATCCTCAAACGATACGTGAGCAGCACTTTTATCCTTCAGTAAAAGTACTAATACCACACTGTCAAAATGAAATGATTGGGATACAAACTGGTTCTGGATAGAACCTGTTCGGTGGGTTCTAGATTAAAACCCTTGAATTATGAAAGGGTTCTTGTTAGAACCCTCCCGGGTGGATTCTAGATAAAACCTTTGGGATATAAAAGGGTTCATGGTAGAACCCCCCCCCCCCAACTGGATTCTAGATAAAATGGTTTGGATATAAAAGGGTTCTCAACAGGACCTTATGGGTGGAGTCTAGATAAAAACCCTTGGACTGTAAAAGGGTTCTTGATACGAATACGAATACGAATACGAATACGAAATACTTTATTGATAGAACCCCATCAGCTGGGTTCTATTTAAACTTCTTGGTAGAACCCCCTGCATGGGTTCTAGATAAAAAGTCTTGAACTATAAAAGGGTTCTTGATAAACGCCTCCTGGGTGGGTTCTAAATGAAACCCTTGAAATATGAAATGGTTTTTGGTAGAACCTCTAATACGGGGGTTCTGGGTAGTTCTGGATAGAAAACTCTGAAAGGGTTCAAAGTGGAACCTTTATAAAACTAGAGCAATGCATCATGGTCTATAAGATCGTGTTTGTAGTGTGGTTGATTCCAGCTGACAGCAATCAGGAAGTGAGACAGGCGACATCTCACACACACACACACAAACACACACACACACAACATTGACACATTCACACACACAGGAAGGGTTGTTCATATAGAACATCCTACAGATAGCAAACACTTCAACATGAAGAACATGTTCTGTTTCCGTCTGCAGGGTTTCCTGAAGTCGTTCTCTAACCTGAGAGACGTTGGCATCGTGCAGGTGAAGGTGATGAGAGCAGAGGGACTCATGGCTGCAGACGTGAACGGTGATCAGTAAATCCTCCCAGTGCTCTCATTACACGTCCTATAATGTACTTTATTCTTCCTGTGATTCTTTCTGAACGTGTCTCTCTGGTTTCCTTCACTGTTCTCCAGGTAAGAGTGATCCGTTCTGCGTGCTGGAGCTGAATAACGACAGACTGCAGACACACACTGTTTACAAGAACCTCAATCCAGAGTGGAACAAAGTCTTCACATTGTGAGTGAAACTGTTTTTACTCTGAATACTGCCTGTCTCCGTTATGTCTGTTCCGTTGGTCATGTTCCTCTCTTTTTTCTGTCCCCTCAGTAATGCGAAAGACATCCACTCAGTGTTGGAGGTGACGGTGTTTGATGAGGACAGAGACAGAAGCGCCGACTTCCTGGGAAAAGTGGCCATCCCCTTATTACATGTGAGTGGAACAACAAATAAAGTTCAGAAGTTATCTTTTGTTATTATTAGTTTGCCATCGCTTGTATTATTTTTTTTTATTGTTCTATATTTTTCTGTATTTTTAAGTTCTTAATAACTGTGTGAAGTTTTTATTAAGGTGGAAGCTTCTGGGTTTTATTAGAACTAAAAAAAAACTTTAAAAACAAACTAAGTTGACTGGAGACAGATACGAAGTGTAATGAAGAGTATTTGTGTTGTAGTATGTTGGAAAAAAAATGCAAATTTAAACATTTTCAAAAATTCAACAGGAGACATCAGTAGTAGTGACTTTAAATACTGGACATTGATAACCTATCGGCATTATGCTGCTGCTGTTTTTTTTTTTATCATTTATTACTTTAATAAACTCAGCTGGATTCACTCCGGACAGATTGTTTATGCTTTAAAACATTCACAAAAATAGAAGTTTGGAATAGATTTCTCAGTATTTTGTTTGTGGTGCTGAAACCAAATTAATTTATTTGAAACATTAAATACCCAAAGATAAAAAGGTATCAGATGAAGGCCACTTCGACCGACACATCAGCATGTTTGCTGTCCAGGAGATCTGTAACTTTTTACCTTTGAGTTTTCACCGATGTGTTGATACACTTGAAGTACAAAATCTAACCTGTATGTCTGTCAGATCCGTAACGGTGAGCAGAAGGGCTAACACTGAAGAACAAGGAGCTGACTGGTCCGACCAAAGGAGTCATTTACCTGGAGATTGATGTCATCTACAACACTGTGAGTGTCGGAGAGAGCGATGGTGCTCATTTACCCAGAGGTGGAGAGTAACTAAGTACATTTACACAAGTACTAAAGTGGAGTTTGAAAGGACTTTCAGTCCTGGTTAATTTAGTGACGTCTGTAGTTCCTGGTGGAAACAGCAGATGTGGTTTTAATAAAATAGTCAGGCAATCTTTTTTTTTTATTAATTTTTTTCCTCTGGCTGCACAGTTAATCACAATTGCAATATGGCGACGTGCAATATCCAAATCGCAGAACCAGAACCAAATAGTAATTTTTTTTAAAAAGGAAAAATGTTTGATAAAACAGCATTATAATGAGGTACTGTAGTGCTGCAGAGACGACCTAAAAATTGTGCTCTGCAGATGAAAGAAACACGTTTGTGTGGTACAGATCACATTCTTAATAGTTATTTTTTTTCAGTGAACATGAAAACTGATAATTTCCACTGATCATATCACATATCGCAATTTTAGTCAAAATAATCAAAATAATATGACTTTTTACCAAATCGTTTCCAGTAATCTGTGAACAAATGTGATCTGATTTTATGCTGCACGCAGCCTGAGTCTGACCCTAACGGCTCACTGTGGCTGCTCCTGACTGCTCCATTACTGCCTGACATGTTTCAAACTCATCCGCTGTCAACAAAAGGCCAAAACGACCGTTGTTTTGTGGACACATTTTTGATGAACGATAGCAGTATGTGCTAATCTCACTGACAAACTGCTTCTAATGTGAACCCTGCAGCAACAGGAAATGTTCCATTTGCATCAATTTTTATGGGAATGTTGCCACAAACGGCTAGTTTGTAAAACTGAAAATATGTAAATATTGCAACACTTTCATCAACATTATGTTACCTCACTCAGCGATAGACAGTATACTTTAATTTTCATAGGACTTTGTACTTCTACTCCACTACATTTGTCTGACAGCTTCAGTTATTTTTAGATTAAGATTTTACCGTTGTACGTGACCTGCTCTAAATGTTTGGTCTGCAGGTTAAAGCTGCTCTGAGGACTGTGGTCCCTGCAGAGCAGAAATACATCGAGGAGGAACCAAAAGTCTCCAAGCAGGTTTGTTTATCTGTACTATTATTTACTCCAGTGACTTTAATCATGATAAGATGAATGAGGAAATGTAGATCAGGAACAGGGTTCCCACAGCTCCTTAAAAAGTTTTAAATAAAATCAAAGAAATTATTTGTTTATAATATCAGAAGTGTCTTAATTTAATGGTGCATTTAAGGTTGATGGGAAAATTGAAAAGTTTATTATGTCATAACAACTGTACAAGTCCCATAATATGGAAAAAATGTTTAATTTAAATTTCTGTTGTGATGTTCTGCTCACCAGTGCTCAAAAAAGGATTAATGCAGCTTTAGTGCAAAATTATTGGCCGTAGTTCAGAAGTTCATGTTTTCTATTGTTGTACCAGAAAATGTAACATGGTGCAGCATCGTTAATGTTAAAAAACAGAATCTAAAAAACAATCCAGATGGGAGTATTTCTGAATATACAGTTTAAACATTGTTATATATGTTATATAAATGTAAATATAATATATATATATAAAGTATAAATATATAATGTGTATTTTGTGTCTTTCAGTTGCTTCCAGCAGAACTTTAACCGTGTGAAGAGGTGCATCATGGTCCTGATTAGCTATGGCACGTACATCAACAGCTGCTTTGAGTGGGAGTCTGCACAGAGGAGCATCATCTCCTTTGTGGTATGAAACACACACACACACACACACACAAGCCAAACACTGAGGAGGATTTAGGATTAATGTAACAGGATAAAACATAAGTGTGGAGACGTTCAGCAGCCAGTGGGATGTTTTTGGTTGAATTTAATTTGCAGCTGTTTGTGGTGGTGGTTTGGAACTTCGAGCTCTACATGCTGCCTCTGGGTCCGCTGCTGCTGCTGGTCTGGAACTACTTCTTCTCCTCCAGCAGGGACACAGCCGACATGGTGAGGACACGAGGACAACTGCTTATATTTAATGAACATTTGTCTTAAAAACAGTTGAATGTTGATTATCGCTTCCTGTCCTGCTGCAGACCATGGAGGCCATGTTTGAGTGGGAAGATGAAGACGAGGATAAAGAGGACAAGGTA